>OY763902.1:0-1261256 GCA_963667235.1 Nomada lathburiana
GTACTTACCTGCTGTCTGTACAGAACGATTGGACAGGGTGAATATCGCGAGTCCGTGGCTCCTGGAGTGATTTATCGTTATATCGAACGATTGCCGGGGATGAGAAGTGATTCCTTACCTTCTTTCGATCCAGAACGTGTGGAAACGGTGAATATCGCGATTTCGATCCTCCTAGAGTGATTTATCATCATATCGAACGATTGCGAGGGCTGGGATGTGAATCCTCACCTTCCGTCGATACAGAACGTGCGGGAACGGTGAATATCGCGATTCCAAGGCTCCTGGAGTGATTTATCGTTATATCGAACGATTGCGAGGGCTGGAACGTGAATCCTTACCTTCTATCGATACAGAACGATTGGAAATGATGCATATCGCGATTCCGGGCCTCCTACAGTGATTAATCGTTATATGGAACGATTGCGATAGCTGGAAAGTGAAACCTTACCTTCTGTATATACATGACTATAGAACAGGGTGAATATCGCGATTCCGAACCTCCGAAAGTGATTTAGCGATAGACCGAACAATTGCGAGGGCTGGGAAGTGAATCCTTACCTTCTGTTGATACAGAACGTGTGGAAACGGTGAATATCGCGATTCCGAGCCTCCTAGACTGATTTATCTATAGACCGAACGATTGCGAGGGCTGGGAAGTGAGTACTTACCTTCTGTCTATACACAACGGTTGGACAGGGTGAATATCGCGATTCCGTGGCTCCTGGAGTAATTTATCGTTATATCGAACGATTGCCGGGGATGAGAAGTGATTCCTTACCTTCTTTCGATCCAGAACGTGTGGAAACGGTGAATATCGCTATTCCGAGCCTCCTAGAGTGATCTTCGTTATATCGAACGATTGCAAGGCCTGGGAAGTGATTCATTGCCTTCTTTCGATAGAGAACGTGTGGAACGTGTGAATATCGCTATTCCGAGCCTCCTAGAGTGATTAATCGTTATATGGAACGATTGCGATAGCTGGAAAGTGAATCCTTACTTCTGTATACACGTGACTATAGGACAGGGTGAATATCGCGATTCCGAACCTCCGAAAGTGATTTAGCGATAGACCGAACAATTGCGAGGGCTGGGAAGTGAATCCTTACCTGCTGTTGATACAGAACGTGTGGAAACGGTGAATATCGCGATTCCGAGCCTCCTAGAGTGATTTACCGTTATATCGAACGATTGCGAGAGCTGGGAAGTGAATCCTTACCATCTGTCTATACAGAACGATTGGACAGGGTGAATATCGCGATTCCGTGGCTCCTGGAGTTATTTATCGTCATATCGAAATATTGCGAGGGCTGGGATGTGAATCCTTACCTTCCGTCGATACAGAACGTGTGGGAACGTGTGAATATCGCGATTCCGAGGCTCCTGGAGTGATTTATTGTTATATCAAACGATTGCGAGGGCTGGAAAGTGATTCCTAAGCTTCTTTCGATCCAGAACGTGTGGAAACGGTGAATATCGCGATTCCGAGCTTCCTAGAGTGATTTATCGTCATATCGAAATATTGCGAGGGCTGGGATGTGAATCCTTACCTTCCGTCGATACAGAACGTGTGGGATCGGTGAATATCGCGATTCCGTGCCTCCTAGAGTGATTTACCGTTATATCGAACAATTGCAAGGGCTGGGAAGTGAATCCTTACCTTCTGTCTATACAGAACGATTGGACAGGGTGAATATCGCGATTCCGTGGCTCCTGGAGTGATTTATCGTTATATCGAACGATTGCCGGGGATGAGAACTGATTCCTTACCTTCTTTCGATCCAGAACGTGTGGAAACGGTGAATACCGCGATTCCGAGCCTCCTAGAGTGATTTACCGTTATATCGAACGATTGCGAGAGCTGGGAAGTGAATGCTCACCTTCCGTCGATACAGAACGTGTGGGAACGGTGAATATCACGATTCCGAGGCTCCTGGAGTGATTTATCGTTATATCGAACGATTGCGAGGGCTGGGACGTGAATCCTTACCTTCTGTCGATACAGGACGATTGGAAATGATGCATATCGCGATTCCGGGCCTCCTAGAGTGATTAATCGTTATATGGAACGATTGCGATAGCTGGAAAGTGAATCCTCACATTCTGTATATACATGACTATAGGACAGGGTGAATATCGCGATTCCGAACCTCCGAAAGTGATTTAGCGATAGACCGAACAATTGCGAGGGCTGGGAAGTGAATCCTTACCTTCTGTCTATACAGAACGATTGGACAGGGTGAATATCGCGATTCCGTGGCTCCTGGAGTGATTTATCGTTATATCGAACGATTGCCGGGGATGAGAAGTGATTCCTTACCTTCTTTCGATCCAGAACGTGTGGAAACGGTGAATATCGCGATTCCGAGCCTCCTAGAGTGATTTACCGTTATATCGAACGATTGCGAGAGCTGGGAAGTGAATCCTTACCATCTGTCGATACAGAACGTGTGGAACGTCGAATATCGCGATTCCGAGCCGCCTAGAGTGATTAATCGTAATATCGAACGAATGCGAGGGCTGGAAAGTAAATCCATAGCTTCCATCAATACAGAACGTGTGGAAACGGTGAATATAACGATTCCGAGCCTCCTAGAGTGATTTATCGTTATATCGAACGAAAGCGAGGGCTGGAAAGTAAAGCCATAGCTTCCTTCGATACAGAACGTGTGGAAACGGTGAATATCGCGATTCCGAACCTCCGAAAGTGATTTAGCGATAGACCGAACAATTGCGAGGGCTGGGAAGTGAATCCTTACCTTCTGTCTATACAGAACGATTGGACAGGGTGAATATCGCGATTCCGTGGCTCCTGGAGTGATTTATCGTTATATCGAACGATTGCCGGGGATGAGAAGTGATTCCTTACCTTCTTTCGATCCAGAACGTGTGGAAACGGTGAATATCGCGATTCCGAGCCTCCTAGAGTGATTTACCGTTATATCGAACGATTGCGAGAGCTGGGAAGTGAATCCTTACCATCTGTCGATACAGAACGTGTGGAACGTCGAATATCGCGATTCCGAGCCGCCTAGAGTGATTAATCGTAATATCGAACGAATGCGAGGGCTGGAAAGTAAATCCATAGCTTCCATCAATACAGAACGTGTGGAAACGGTGAATATAACGATTCCGAGCCTCCTAGAGTGATTTATCGTTATATCGAACGAAAGCGAGGGCTGGAAAGTAAAGCCATAGCTTCCTTCGATACAGAACGTGTGGAAACGGTGAATATCGCGATTCCGAGCCTCCTAGAGTGATTTTCGTTATATCGAACGATTGCGAGGGCTGGAAAGTGGATCCTTACCTTCTGCCGAAACAGAACGATTGGTAATTTCGAATATCGCGTTTCCGATCCTCCTAGAGTGATTTAGCGATAGACCGAACGATTGCGAGGGCTGGGATGTGAATCCTTACCTTCCCTCGATACAGAACGTGTGGAAACGGTGAATATCGCGATTCCGAGCCTCCTAGACTGATATATCTATAGACCGAACGATTGCGCGGGCGGGGAAGTGAGTACTTACCTTCTGTCTATACAGAACGATTGGACAGGGTGAATATCGCGATTCCGTGGTTCCTGGAGTGATTTATCGCTATATCGAACGATTGCCGGGGATGAGAAGTGATTCCTTACCTTCTTTCGATCCAGAACGTGTGGAAACGGTGAATATCGCTATTCCGAGCCTCCTAGAGTGATCTTCGTTATATCGAACGATTGCGAGGCCTGGGAAGTGATTCATTGCCTTCTGTCGATAGAGAACGTGTGGAACGTGTGAATATCGCTATTCCGAGCCTCCTAGAGTGATTAATCGTTATATGGAACGATTGCGATAGCTGGAAAGTGAATCCTTACCTTCTGTATACACGTGACTATAGGACAGGGTGAATATCGCGATTCCGAACCTCCGAAAGTGATTTAGCGATAGACCGAACAATTGCGAGGGCTGGGAAGTGAATCCTTACCTGCTGTTGATACAGAACGTGTGGAAACGGTGAATATCGCGATTCCGAGCCTCCTAGAGTGATTTACCGTTATATCGAACGATTGCGAGAGCTGGGAAGTGAATCCTTAAAATCTGTCTATACAAACGATTGGACAGGGTGAATATCGCGATTCCGTGGCTCCTGGAGTTATTTATCGTCATATCGAAATATTGCGAGGGCTGGGATGTGAATCCTTACCTTCCGTCGATACAGAACGTGTGGGAACGGTGAATATCGCGATTCCGAGGCTCCTGGAGTGATTTATCGTTATATCGAACGATTGCGAGGGCTGGAACGCGAATCCTTACCTTCTGTCGATACAGGACGATTGGAAATGATGCATATCGCGATTCCGGGCCTCCTAGAGTGATTAATCGTTATATGGAACGATTGCGATAGCTGGAAAGTGAATCCTCACCTTCAGTATATACATGACTATAGGACAGGGTGAATATCGCGATTCCGAACCTCCGAAAGTGATTTATCGATAGACCGAACAATTGCGAGGGCTGGGAAGTGAATCCTTACCATCTGTTGATACAGAACGTGTGGCAACGGTGTATATCGCGATTCCGAGCCTCCTAGAGTGATTTACCGTTATATCGAACGATTGCGAGAGCTGGGAAGTGAATCCTTACCATCTGTCTATACAGAACGATTGGACAGGGTGAATATCGCGATTCCGTGCCTCCTAGAGTGATTTATCGTCATATCGAACGATTGCGAGGGCTGGGATGTGAATCCTCACCATCCGTCGATACAGAACGTGTGGAATCGGTGAATATCGCGATTCCGTGCCTCCTAGAGTGATTTATCGTCATATCGAACGATTGCGAGGGCTGGGATGTGAATCCTTACCTTCCGTAGATACAGAACGTGTGGAAACGGTGAATATCGCGATTCCGAGCATCCTAGACTGATTTATCTATAGACCGAACGATTGCGAGGGCTGGGAAGTGAGTACTTACCTGCTGTCTGTACAGAACGATTGGACAGGGTGAATATCGCGAGTCCGTGGCTCCTGGAGTGATTTATCGTTATATCGAACGATTGCCGGGGATGAGAAGTGATTCCTTACCTTCTTTCGATCCAGAACGTGTGGAAACGGTGAATATCGCGATTTCGATCCTCCTAGAGTGATTTATCATCATATCGAACGATTGCGAGGGCTGGGATGTGAATCCTCACCTTCCGTCGATACAGAACGTGCGGGAACGGTGAATATCGCGATTCCAAGGCTCCTGGAGTGATTTATCGTTATATCGAACGATTGCGAGGGCTGGAACGTGAATCCTTACCTTCTATCGATACAGAACGATTGGAAATGATGCATATCGCGATTCCGGGCCTCCTACAGTGATTAATCGTTATATGGAACGATTGCGATAGCTGGAAAGTGAAACCTTACCTTCTGTATATACATGACTATAGAACAGGGTGAATATCGCGATTCCGAACCTCCGAAAGTGATTTAGCGATAGACCGAACAATTGCGAGGGCTGGGAAGTGAATCCTTACCTTCTGTTGATACAGAACGTGTGGAAACGGTGAATATCGCGATTCCGAGCCTCCTAGACTGATTTATCTATAGACCGAACGATTGCGAGGGCTGGGAAGTGAGTACTTACCTTCTGTCTATACACAACGGTTGGACAGGGTGAATATCGCGATTCCGTGGCTCCTGGAGTAATTTATCGTTATATCGAACGATTGCCGGGGATGAGAAGTGATTCCTTACCTTCTTTCGATCCAGAACGTGTGGAAACGGTGAATATCGCTATTCCGAGCCTCCTAGAGTGATCTTCGTTATATCGAACGATTGCAAGGCCTGGGAAGTGATTCATTGCCTTCTTTCGATAGAGAACGTGTGGAACGTGTGAATATCGCTATTCCGAGCCTCCTAGAGTGATTAATCGTTATATGGAACGATTGCGATAGCTGGAAAGTGAATCCTTACTTCTGTATACACGTGACTATAGGACAGGGTGAATATCGCGATTCCGAACCTCCGAAAGTGATTTAGCGATAGACCGAACAATTGCGAGGGCTGGGAAGTGAATCCTTACCTGCTGTTGATACAGAACGTGTGGAAACGGTGAATATCGCGATTCCGAGCCTCCTAGAGTGATTTACCGTTATATCGAACGATTGCGAGAGCTGGGAAGTGAATCCTTACCATCTGTCTATACAGAACGATTGGACAGGGTGAATATCGCGATTCCGTGGCTCCTGGAGTTATTTATCGTCATATCGAAATATTGCGAGGGCTGGGATGTGAATCCTTACCTTCCGTCGATACAGAACGTGTGGGAACGTGTGAATATCGCGATTCCGAGGCTCCTGGAGTGATTTATCGTTATATGGAACGATTGCGATAGCTGGAAAGTGAATCCTTACTTCTGTATACACGTGACTATAGGACAGGGTGAATATCGCGATTCCGAACCTCCGAAAGTGATTTAGCGATAGACCGAACAATTGCGAGGGCTGGGAAGTGAATCCTTACCTGCTGTTGATACAGAACGTGTGGAAACGGTGAATATCGCGATTCCGAGCCTCCTAGAGTGATTTATCGCTATATCGAACGATTGCCGGGGATGAGAAGTGATTCCTTACCTTCTTTCGATCCAGAACGTGTGGAAACGGTAAATATCGCGATTTCGAGCCTCCTAGAGTGATTTATCGTCATAACGAACGATTGCGAGGGCTGGGATGTGAATCCTCACCTTCCGTCGATACAGAACGTGTGGGAACGGTGAATATCGCGATTCCGAGGCTCCTGGAGTGTTTTATCGTTATATCGAACGATTGCGAGGGCTGGAACCTGAATCCTTACCTTCTATCGATTCAGAACGATTGGAACTGATGCATATCGCGATTCCGGGCCTCCTAGAGTGATTAATCGTTATATGGAACGATTGCGATAGCTGGAAAGTGAATCCTTACCTTCTGTATATACATGACTATAGGACAGGGTGAATATCGCGATTCCGAACCTCCGAAAGTGATTTAGCGATAGACCGAACAATTGCGAGGGCTGGGAAGTGAATCCTTACCTTCTGTTGATACAGAACGTGTGGAAACGGTGAATATCGCGATTCCGAGCCTCCTAGAGTGATTTATCGTTATATCGAACGAATGCGAGGGCTGGAAAGTAAATCCATAGCTTCCTTCGATACAGAGCGTGTGGAAACGGTGAATATCGCCATTCCGAGCCTCCTAGAGTGATTTATCGTCATATCGAAATATTGCGAGGGCTGGGATGTGAATCCTTACCATCCGTCGATACAGAACGTGTGGGATCGGTGAATATCGCGATTCCGTGCCTCCTAGAGTGATTTACCGTTATATCGAACGATTGCGAGGGCTGGGAAGTGAATCCATACCTTCTGTCTATACAGAACGATTGGACAGGGTGAATATCGCGATTCCGTGGCTCCTGGAGTGATTTATCGTTATATCGAACAATTGCCGGGGATGAGAAGTGATTCCTTACCTTCTTTCGATCCAGAACGTGTGGAAACGGTGAATATCGCGATTCCGAGCCTCCTAGAGTGATTTATCGTCATATCGAACGATTGCGAGGGCTGGGATGTGAATGCTCACCTTCCGTCGATACAGAACGTGTGGGAACGGTGAATATCGCGATTCCGAGGCTCCTGGAGTGATTTATCGTTATATCGAACGACTGCGAGGGCTGGAACGTGAATCCTTACCTTCTGTCGATACAGGACGATTGGAAATGATGCATATCGCGATTCCGGGCCTCCTAGAGTGATTAATCGTTATATGGAACGATTGCGATAGCTGGAAAGTGAATCCTCACCTTCTGTATATACATGACTATAGGACAGGGTGAATATCGCGATTCCGAACCTCCGAAATTGATTTAGCGATAGACCGAACAATTGCGAGGGCTGGGAAGTGAATCCTTACCTTCTGTTGATACAGAACGTGTGGAAACGGTGAATATCGAAATTCCGAGCCTCTTAGAGTGATTTATCGTTATATCGAACGAATGCGAGGGCTGGAAAGTAAATCCATAGCTTCCTTCAATACAGAGCGTGTGGAAACGGTGAATATCGCCATTCCGAGCCTCCTAGAGTGATTTATTGTTATATCAAACGATTGTGAGGGCTGGGAAGTGGATCCTTACCTTCTGTCGATACAGAACGATTGGGCAGTGTCAATACCGCCATTCCGAACTTCCTAGAGTGATTGATCGATAAACCGAACGATTGCGAGGGCTGGGAAGTGAATCCTTACCCTCTGCCGAAACAGAACGATTGGTAATTTCGAATATCGCGTTTCCGATCCTCCTAGAGTGATTTAGCGATAGACCGAACGATTGCGAGGGCTGGGATGTGAATCCTTACCTTCCCTCGATACAGAACGTGTGGAAACGGTGAATATCGCGATTCCGAGCCTCCTAGACTGATATATCTATAGACCGAACGATTGCGAGGGCGGGGAAGTGAGTACTTACCTTCTGTCTATACAGAACGATTGGACAGGGTGAATATCGCGATTCCGTGGCTCCTGGAGTGATTTATCGCTATATCGAACGATTGCCGGGGATGAGAAGTGATTCCTTACCTTCTTTCGATCCAGAACGTGTGGAAACGGTGAATATCGCTATTCCGAGCCTCCTAGAGTGATCTTCGTTATATCGAACGATTGCGAGGCCTGGGAAGTGATTCATTGCCTTCTGTCGATAGAGAACGGGTGGAACGTGTGAATATCGCTATTCCGAGCCTCCTAGAGTGATTAATCGTTATATGGAACGATTGCGATAGCTGGAAAGTGAATCCTTACCTTCTGTATACACGTGACTATAGGACAGGGTGAATATCGCGATTCCGAACCTCCGAAAGTGATTTAGCGATAGACCGAACAATTGCGAGGGCTGGGAAGTGAATCCTTACCTGCTGTTGATACAGAACGTGTGGAAACGGTGAATATCGCGATTCCGAGCCTCCTAGAGTGATTTACCGTTATATCGAACGATTGCGAGAGCTGGGAAGTGAATCCTTACCATCTGTCTATACAGAACGATTGGACAGGGTGAATATCGCGATTCCGTGGCTCCTGGAGTTATTTATCGTCATATCGAAATATTGCGAGGGCTGGGATGTGAATCCTTACCTTCCGTCGATACAGAACGTGTGGGAACGGTGAATATCGCGATTCCGAGGCTCCTGGAGTGATTTATCGTTATATCGAACGATTGCGAGGGCTGGAACGCGAATCCTTACCTTCTGTCGATACAGGACGATTGGAAATGATGCATATCGCGATTCCGGGCCTCCTAGAGTGATTAATCGTTATATGGAACGATTGCGATAGCTGGAAAGTGAATCCTCACCTTCAGTATATACATGACTATAGGACAGGGTGAATATCGCGATTCCGAACCTCCGAAAGTGATTTATCGATAGACCGAACAATTGCGAGGGCTGGGAAGTGAATCCTTACCATCTGTTGATACAGAACGTGTGGCAACGGTGTATATCGCGATTCCGAGCCTCCTAGAGTGATTTACCGTTATATCGAACGATTGCGAGAGCTGGGAAGTGAATCCTTACCATCTGTCTACACAGAACGATTGGACAGGGTGAATATCGCGATTCCGTGCCTCCTAGAGTGATTTATCGTCATATCGAACGATTGCGAGGGCTGGGATGTGAATCCTCACCATCCGTCGATACAGAACGTGTGGAATCGGTGAATATCGCGATTCCGTGCCTCCTAGAGTGATTTATCGTCATATCGAACGATTGCGAGGGCTGGGATGTGAATCCTTACCTTCCGTAGATACAGAACGTGTGGAAACGGTGAATATCGCGATTCCGAGCCTCCTAGACTGATTTATCTATAGACCGAACGATTGCGAGGGCTGGGAAGTGAGTACTTACCTTCTGTCTATACAGAACGATTGGACAGGGTGAATATCGCGAGTCCGTGGCTCCTGGAGTGATTTATCGTTATATCGAACGATTGCCGGGGATGAGAAGTGATTCCGTACCTTCTTTCGATCCAGAACGTGTGGAAACGGTGAATATCGCGATTTCGAGCCTCCTAGAGTGATTTATCATCATATCGAACGATTGCGAGGGCTGGGATGTGAATCCTCACCTTCCGTCGATACAGAACGTGTGGGAACGGTGAATATCGCGATTCCGAGGCTCCTGGAGTGATTTATCGTTATATCGAACGATTGCGAGGGCTGGAACGTGAATCCTTACCTTCTATCGATACAGAACGAGTGGAAATGATGCATATCGCGATTCCGGGCCTCCTACAGTGATTAATCGTTATATGGAACGATTGCGATAGCTGGAAAGTGAAACCTTACCTTCTGTATATACATGACTATAGAACAGGGTGAATATCGCGATTCCGAAACTCCGAAAGTGATTTAGCGATAGACCGAACAATTGCGAGGGCTGGGAAGTGAATCCTTACCTTCTGTTGATACAGAACGTGTGGAAACGGTGAATATCGCGATTCCGAGCCTCCTAGACTGATTTATCTATAGACCGAACGATTGCGAGGGCTGGGAAGTGAGTACTTACCTTCTGTCTATACACAACGGTTGGACAGGGTGAATATCGCGATTCCGTGGCTCCTGGAGTAATTTATCGTTATATCGAACGATTGCCGGGGATGAGAAGTGATTCCTTACCTTCTTTCGACCCAGAACGTGTGGAAACGGTGAATATCGCTATTCCGAGCCTCCTAGAGTGATCTTCGTTATATCGAACGATTGCAAGGCCTGGGAAGTGATTCATTGCCTTCTGTCGATAGAGAACGTGTGGAACGTGTGAATATCGCTATTCCGAGCCTCCTAGAGTGATTAATCGTTATATGGAACGATTGCGATAGCTGGAAAGTGAATCCTTACTTCTGTATACACGTGACTATAGGACAGGGTGAATATCGCGATTCCGAACCTCCGAAAGTGATTTAGCGATAGACCGAACAATTGCGAGGGCTGGGAAGTGAATCCTTACCTGCTGTTGATACAGAACGTGTGGAAACGGTGAATATCGCGATTCCGAGCCTCCTAGAGTGATTTACCGTTATATCGAACGATTGCGAGAGCTGGGAAGTGAATCCTTACCATCTGTCTATACAGAACGATTGGACAGGGTGAATATCGCGATTCCGTGGCTCCTGGAGTTATTTATCGTCATATCGAAATATTGCGAGGGCTGGGATGTGAATCCTTACCTTCCGTCGATACAGAACGTGTGGGAACGTGTGAATATCGCGATTCCGAGGCTCCTGGAGTGATTTATCGTTATATGGAACGATTGCGATAGCTGGAAAGTGAATCCTTACTTCTGTATACACGTGACTATAGGACAGGGTGAATATCGCGATTCCGAACCTCCGAAAGTGATTTAGCGATAGACCGAACAATTGCGAGGGCTGGGAAGTGAATCCTTACCTGCTGTTGATACAGAACGTGTGGAAACGGTGAATATCGCGATTCCGAGCCTCCTAGAGTGATTTATCGCTATATCGAACGATTGCCGGGGATGAGAAGTGATTCCTTACCTTCTTTCGATCCAGAACGTGTGGAAACGGTAAATATCGCGATTTCGAGCCTCCTAGAGTGATTTATCGTCATAACGAACGATTGCGAGGGCTGGGATGTGAATCCTCACCTTCCGTCGATACAGAACGTGTGGGAACGGTGAATATCGCGATTCCGAGGCTCCTGGAGTGTTTTATCGTTATATCGAACGATTGCGAGGGCTGGAACCTGAATCCTTACCTTCTATCGATTCAGAACGATTGGAACTGATGCATATCGCGATTCCGGGCCTCCTAGAGTGATTAATCGTTATATGGAACGATTGCGATAGCTGGAAAGTGAATCCTTACCTTCTGTATATACATGACTATAGGACAGGGTGAATATCGCGATTCCGAACCTCCGAAAGTGATTTAGCGATAGACCGAACAATTGCGAGGGCTGGGAAGTGAATCCTTACCTTCTGTTGATACAGAACGTGTGGAAACGGTGAATATCGCGATTCCGAGCCTCCTAGAGTGATTTATCGTTATATCGAACGAATGCGAGGGCTGGAAAGTAAATCCATAGCTTCCTTCGATACAGAGCGTGTGGAAACGGTGAATATCGCCATTCCGAGCCTCCTAGAGTGATTTATCGTCATATCGAAATATTGCGAGGGCTGGGATGTGAATCCTTACCATCCGTCGATACAGAACGTGTGGGATCGGTGAATATCGCGATTCCGTGCCTCCTAGAGTGATTTACCGTTATATCGAACGATTGCGAGGGCTGGGAAGTGAATCCATACCTTCTGTCTATACAGAACGATTGGACAGGGTGAATATCGCGATTCCGTGGCTCCTGGAGTGATTTATCGTTATATCGAACAATTGCCGGGGATGAGAAGTGATTCCTTACCTTCTTTCGATCCAGAACGTGTGGAAACGGTGAATATCGCGATTCCGAGCCTCCTAGAGTGATTTATCGTCATATCGAACGATTGCGAGGGCTGGGATGTGAATGCTCACCTTCCGTCGATACAGAACGTGTGGGAACGGTGAATATCGCGATTCCGAGGCTCCTGGAGTGATTTATCGTTATATCGAACGACTGCGAGGGCTGGAACGTGAATCCTTACCTTCTGTCGATACAGGACGATTGGAAATGATGCATATCGCGATTCCGGGCCTCCTAGAGTGATTAATCGTTATATGGAACGATTGCGATAGCTGGAAAGTGAATCCTCACCTTCTGTATATACATGACTATAGGACAGGGTGAATATCGCGATTCCGAACCTCCGAAATTGATTTAGCGATAGACCGAACAATTGCGAGGGCTGGGAAGTGAATCCTTACCTTCTGTTGATACAGAACGTGTGGAAACGGTGAATATCGAAATTCCGAGCCTCTTAGAGTGATTTATCGTTATATCGAACGAATGCGAGGGCTGGAAAGTAAATCCATAGCTTCCTTCAATACAGAGCGTGTGGAAACGGTGAATATCGCCATTCCGAGCCTCCTAGAGTGATTTATTGTTATATCAAACGATTGCGAGGGCTGGGAAGTGGATCCTTACCTTCTGTCGATACAGAACGATTGGGCAGTGTCAATACCGCCATTCCGAACTTCCTAGAGTGATTGATCGATAAACCGAACGATTGCGAGGGCTGGGAAGTGAATCCTTACCCTCTGCCGAAACAGAACGATTGGTAATTTCGAATATCGCGTTTCCGATCCTCCTAGAGTGATTTAGCGATAGACCGAACGATTGCGAGGGCTGGGATGTGAATCCTTACCTTCCCTCGATACAGAACGTGTGGAAACGGTGAATATCGCGATTCCGAGCCTCCTAGACTGATATATCTATAGACCGAACGATTGCGAGGGCGGGGAAGTGAGTACTTACCTTCTGTCTATACAGAACGATTGGACAGGGTGAATATCGCGATTCCGTGGCTCCTGGAGTGATTTATCGCTATATCGAACGATTGCCGGGGATGAGAAGTGATTCCTTACCTTCTTTCGATCCAGAACGTGTGGAAACGGTGAATATCGCTATTCCGAGCCTCCTAGAGTGATCTTCGTTATATCGAACGATTGCGAGGCCTGGGAAGTGATTCATTGCCTTCTGTCGATAGAGAACGGGTGGAACGTGTGAATATCGCTATTCCGAGCCTCCTAGAGTGATTAATCGTTATATGGAACGATTGCGATAGCTGGAAAGTGAATCCTTACCTTCTGTATACACGTGACTATAGGACAGGGTGAATATCGCGATTCCGAACCTCCGAAAGTGATTTAGCGATAGACCGAACAATTGCGAGGGCTGGGAAGTGAATCCTTACCTGCTGTTGATACAGAACGTGTGGAAACGGTGAATATCGCGATTCCGAGCCTCCTAGAGTGATTTACCGTTATATCGAACGATTGCGAGAGCTGGGAAGTGAATCCTTACCATCTGTCTATACAGAACGATTGGACAGGGTGAATATCGCGATTCCGTGGCTCCTGGAGTTATTTATCGTCATATCGAAATATTGCGAGGGCTGGGATGTGAATCCTTACCTTCCGTCGATACAGAATGTGTGGGAACGGTGAATATCGCGATTCCGAGGCTCCTGGAGTGATTTATCGTTATATCGAACGATTGCGAGGGCTGGAACGCGAATCCTTACCTTCTGTCGATACAGGACGATTGGAAATGATGCATATCGCGATTCCGGGCCTCCTAGAGTGATTAATCGTTATATGGAACGATTGCGATAGCTGGAAAGTGAATCCTCACCTTCAGTATATACATGACTATAGGACAGGGTGAATATCGCGATTCCGAACCTCCGAAAGTGATTTATCGATAGACCGAACAATTGCGAGGGCTGGGAAGTGAATCCTTACCATCTGTTGATACAGAACGTGTGGCAACGGTGTATATCGCGATTCCGAGCCTCCTAGAGTGATTTACCGTTATATCGAACGATTGCGAGAGCTGGGAAGTGAATCCTTACCATCTGTCTATACAGAACGATTGGACAGGGTGAATATCGCGATTCCGTGCCTCCTAGAGTGATTTATCGTCATATCGAACGATTGCGAGGGCTGGGATGTGAATCCTCACCATCCGTCGATACAGAACGTGTGGAATCGGTGAATATCGCGATTCCGTGCCTCCTAGAGTGATTTATCGTCATATCGAACGATTGCGAGGGCTGGGATGTGAATCCTTACCTTCCGTAGATACAGAACGTGTGGAAACGGTGAATATCGCGATTCCGAGCCTCCTAGACTGATTTATCTATAGACCGAACGATTGCGAGGGCTGGGAAGTGAGTACTTACCTTCTGTCTATACAGAACGATTGGACAGGGTGAATATCGCGAGTCCGTGGCTCCTGGAGTGATTTATCGTTATATCGAACGATTGCCGGGGATGAGAAGTGATTCCTTACCTTCTTTCGATCCAGAACGTGTGGAAACGGTGAATATCGCGATTTCGAGCCTCCTAGAGTGATTTATCATCATATCGAACGATTGCGAGGGCTGGGATGTGAATCCTCACCTTCCGTCGATACAGAACGTGTGGGAACGGTGAATATCGCGATTCCGAGGCTCCTGGAGTGATTTATCGTTATATCGAACGATTGCGAGGGCTGGAACGTGAATCCTTACCTTCTATCGATACAGAACGATTGGAAATAATGCATATCGCGATTCCGGGCCTCCTACAGTGATTAATCGTTATATGGAACGATTGCGATAGCTGGAAAGTGAAACCTTACCTTCTGTATATACATGACTATAGAACAGGGTGAATATCGCGATTCCGAACCTCCGAAAGTGATTTAGCGATAGACCGAACAATTGCGAGGGCTGGGAAGTGAATCCTTACCTTCTGTTGATACAGAACGTGTGGAAACGGTGAATATCGCGATTCCGAGCCTCCTAGACTGATTTATCTATAGACCGAACGATTGCGAGGGCTGGGAAGTGAGTACTTACCTTCTGTCTATACACAACGGTTGGACAGGGTGAATATCGCGATTCCGTGGCTCCTGGAGTAATTTATCGTTATATCGAACGATTGCCGGGGATGAGAAGTGATTCCTTACCTTCTTTCGATCCAGAACGTGTGGAAACGGTGAATATCGCGATTCCGAACCTCCGAAAGTGATTTATCGATAGACCGAACAATTGCGAGGGCTGGGAAGTGAATCCTTACCATCTGTTGATACAGAACGTGTGGCAACGGTGTATATCGCGATTCCGAGCCTCCTAGAGTGATTTACCGTTATATCGAACGATTGCGAGAGCTGGGAAGTGAATCCTTACCATCTGTCTATACAGAACGATTGGACAGGGTGAATATCGCGATTCCGTGCCTCCTAGAGTGATTTATCGTCATATCGAACGATTGCGAGGGCTGGGATGTGAATCCTCACCATCCGTAGATACAGAACGTGTGGAATCGGTGAATATCGCGATTCCGTGCCTCCTAGAGTGATTTATCGTCATATCGAACGATTGCGAGGGCTGGGATGTGAATCCTTACCTTCCGTAGATACAGAACGTGTGGAAACGGAGAATATCGCGATTCCGAGCCTCCTAGACTGATTTATCTATAGACCGAACGATTGCGAGGGCTGGGAAGTGAGTACTTACCTTCTGTCTATACAGAACGATTGGACAGGGTGAATATCGCGATTCCGTGCCTCCTAGAGTGATTTATCGTCATATCGAACGATTGCGAGGGCTGGGATGTGAATCCTCACCATCCGTCGATACAGAACGTGTGGAATCGGTGAATATCGCGATTCCGTGCCTCCTAGAGTGATTTATCGTCATATCGAACGATTGCGAGGGCTGGGATGTGAATCCTTACCTTCCGTAGATACAGAACGTGTGGAAACGGTGAATATCGCGATTCCGAGCCTCCTAGACTGATTTATCTATAGACCGAACGATTGCGAGGGCTGGGAAGTGAGTACTTACCTTCTGTCTATACAGAACGATTGGACAGGGTGAATATCGCGAGTCCGTGGCTCCTGGAGTGATTTATCGTTATATCGAACGATTGCCGGGGATGAGAAGTGATTCCTTACCTTCTTTCGATCCAGAACGTGTGGAAACGGTGAATATCGCGATTTCGAGCCTCCTAGAGTGATTTATCATCATATCGAACGATTGCGAGGGCTGGGATGTGAATCCTCACCTTCCGTCGATACAGAACGTGTGGGAACGGTGAATATCGCGATTCCGAGGCTCCTGGAGTGATTTATCGTTATATCGAACGATTGCGAGGGCTGGAACGTGAATCCTTACCTTCTATCGATACAGAACGATTGGAAATGATGCATATCGCGATTCCGGGCCTCCTACAGTGATTAATCGTTATATGGAACGATTGCGATAGCTGGAAAGTGAAACCTTACCTTCTGTATATACATGACTATAGAACAGGGTGAATATCGCGATTCCGAACCTCCGAAAGTGATTTAGCGATAGACCGAACAATTGCGAGGGCTGGGAAGTGAATCCTTACCTTCTGTTGATACAGAACGTGTGGAAACGGTGAATATCGCGATTCCGAGCCTCCTAGACTGATTTATCTATAGACCGAACGATTGCGAGGGCTGGGAAGTGAGTACTTACCTTCTGTCTATACACAACGGTTGGACAGGGTGAATATCGCGATTCCGTGGCTCCTGGAGTAATTTATCGTTATATCGAACGATTGCCGGGGATGAGAAGTGATTCCTTACCTTCTTTCGATCCAGAACGTGTGGAAACGGTGAATATCGCTATTCCGAGCCTCCTAGAGTGATCTTCGTTATATCGAACGATTGCAAGGCCTGGGAAGTGATTCATTGCCTTCTGTCGATAGAGAACGTGTGGAACGTGTGAATATCGCTATTCCGAGCCTCCTAGAGTGATCAATCGTTATATGGAACGATTGCGATAGCTGGAAAGTGAATCCTTACTTCTGTATACACGTGACTATAGGACAGGGTGAATATCGCGATTCCGAACCTCCGAAAGTGATTTAGCGATAGACCGAACGATTGCGAGGGCTGGGAAGTGAATCCTTACCTGAAGTTGATACAGAACGTGTGGAAACGGTGAATATCGCGATTCCGAGCCTCCTAGAGTGATTTACCGTTATATCGAACGATTGCGAGAGCTGGGAAGTGAATCCTTACCATCTGTCTATACAGAACGATTGGACAGGGTGAATATCGCGATTCCGTGGCTCCTGGAGTTATTTACCGTCATATCGAAATATTGCGAGGGCTGGGATGTGAATCCTTACCTTCCGTCGATACAGAACGTGTGGGAACGGTGAATATCGCGATTCCGAGGCTCCTGGAGTGATTTATCGTTATATCGAACGATTGCGAGGGCTGGAACGTGAATCCTTACCTTCTGTCGATACAGGACGATTGGAAATGATGCATATCGCGATTCCGGGCCTCCTAGAGTGATTAATCGTTATATGGAACGATTGCGATAGCTGGAAAGTGAATCCTCACCTTCTGTATATACATGACTATAGGACAGGGTGAATATCGCGATTCCGAACCTCCGAAAGTGATTTATCGATAGACCGAACAATTGCGAGGGCTGGGAAGTGAATCCTTACCATCTGTTGATACAGAACGTGTGGCAACGGTGTATATCGCGATTCCGAGCCTCCTAGAGTGATTTACCGTTATATCGAACGATTGCGAGAGCTGGGAAGTGAATCCTTACCATCTGTCTATACAGAACGATTGGACAGGGTGAATATCGCGATTCCGTGCCTCCTAGAGTGATTTATCGTCATATCGAACGATTGCGAGGGCTGGGATGTGAATCCTCACCATCCGTAGATACAGAACGTGTGGAATCGGTGAATATCGCGATTCCGTGCCTCCTAGAGTGATTTATCGTCATATCGAACGATTGCGAGGGCTGGGATGTGAATCCTTACCTTCCGTAGATACAGAACGTGTGGAAACGGTGAATATCGCGATTCCGAGCCTCCTAGACTGATTTATCTATAGACCGAACGATTGCGAGGGCTGGGAAGTGAGTACTTACCTTCTGTCTATACAGAACGATTGGACAGGGTGAATATCGCGATTCCGTGCCTCCTAGAGTGATTTATCGTCATATCGAACGATTGCGAGGGCTGGGATGTGAATCCTCACCATCCGTCGATACAGAACGTGTGGAATCGGTGAATATCGCGATTCCGTGCCTCCTAGAGTGATTTATCGTCATATCGAACGATTGCGAGGGCTGGGATGTGAATCCTTACCTTCCGTAGATACAGAACGTGTGGAAACGGTGAATATCGCGATTCCGAGCCTCCTAGACTGATTTATCTATAGACCGAACGATTGCGAGGGCTGGGAAGTGAGTACTTACCTTCTGTCTATACAGAACGATTGGACAGGGTGAATATCGCGAGTCCGTGGCTCCTGGAGTGATTTATCGTTATATCGAACGATTGCCGGGGATGAGAAGTGATTCCTTACCTTCTTTCGATCCAGAACGTGTGGAAACGGTGAATATCGCGATTTCGAGCCTCCTAGAGTGATTTATCGTCATATCGAACGATTGCGAGGGCTGGGATGTGAATCCTCACCTTCCGTCGATACAGAACGTGTGGGAACGGTGAATATCGCGATTCCAAGGCTCCTGGAGTGATTTATCGTTATATCGAACGATTGCGAGGGCTGGAACGTGAATCCTTACCTTCTATCGATACAGAACGATTGGAAATGATGCATATCGCGATTCCGGGCCTCCTACAGTGATTAATCGTTATATGGAACGATTGCGATAGCTGGAAAGTGAAACCTTACCTTCTGTATATACATGACTATAGAACAGGGTGAATATCGCGATTCCGAACCTCCGAAAGTGATTTAGCGATAGACCGAACAATTGCGAGGGCTGGGAAGTGAATCCTTACCTTCTGTTGATACAGAACGTGTGGAAACGGTGAATATCGCGATTCCGAGCCTCCTAGACTGATTTATCTATAGACCGAACGATTGCGAGGGCTGGGAAGTGAGTACTTACCTTCTGTCTATACACAACGGTTGGACAGGGTGAATATCGCGATTCCGTGGCTCCTGGAGTAATTTATCGTTATATCGAACGATTGCCGGGGATGAGAAGTGATTCCTTACCTTCTTTCGATCCAGAACGTGTGGAAACGGTGAATATCGCGATTCCGAGGCTCCTGGAGTGATTTATCGTTATATCGAACGATTGCGAGGGCTGGAACGTGAATCCTTACCTTCTGTCGATACAGGACGATTGGAAATGATGCATATCGCGATTCCGGGCCTCCTAGAGTGATTAATCGTTATATGGAACGATTGCGATAGCTGGAAAGTGAATCCTCACCTTCTGTATATACATGACTATAGGACAGGGTGAATATCGCGATTCCGAACCTCCGAAAGTGATTTATCGATAGACCGAACAATTGCGAGGGCTGGGAAGTGAATCCTTACCATCTGTTGATACAGAACGTGTGGCAACGGTGTATATCGCGATTCCGAGCCTCCTAGAGTGATTTACCGTTATATCGAACGATTGCGAGAGCTGGGAAGTGAATCCTTACCATCTGTCTATACAGAACGATTGGACAGGGTGAATATCGCGATTCCGTGCCTCCTAGAGTGATTTATCGTCATATCGAACGATTGCGAGGGCTGGGATGTGAATCCTCACCATCCGTCGATACAGAACGTGTGGAATCGGTGAATATCGCGATTCCGTGCCTCCTAGAGTGATTTATCGTCATATCGAACGATTGCGAGGGCTGGGATGTGAATCCTTACCTTCCGTAGATACAGAACGTGTGGAAACGGTGAATATCGCGATTCCGAGCCTCCTAGACTGATTTATCTATAGACCGAACGATTGCGAGGGCTGGGAAGTGAGTACTTACCTTCTGTCTATACAGAACGATTGGACAGGGTGAATATCGCGATTCCGAGCCTCCTAGAGTGATTTATCGTCATATCGAAATATTGGGAGGGCTGGGATGTGAATCCTTACCTTCCGTCCATACAGAACGTGTGGGATCGGTGAATATCGCGATTCCGTGCCTCCTAGAGTGATTTATCGTCATATCGAACGATTGCGAGGGCTGGGATGTGAATCCTCACCTTCCGTCGATACAGAACGTGTGGGAACGGTGAATATCGCGATTCCAAGGCTCCTGGAGTGATTTATCGTTATATCGAACGATTGCGAGGGCTGGAACGTGAATCCTTACCTTCTATCGATACAGAACGATTGGAAATGATGCATATCGCGATTCCGGGCCTCCTACAGTGATTAATCGTTATATGGAACGATTGCGATAGCTGGAAAGTGAAACCTTACCTTCTGTATATACATGACTATAGAACAGGGTGAATATCGCGATTCCGAACCTCCGAAAGTGATTTAGCGATAGACCGAACAATTGCGAGGGCTGGGAAGTGAATCCTTACCTTCTGTTGATACAGAACGTGTGGAAACGGTGAATATCGCGATTCCGAGCCTCCTAGACTGATTTATCTATAGACCGAACGATTGCGAGGGCTGGGAAGTGAGTACTTACCTTCTGTCTATACACAACGGTTGGACAGGGTGAATATCGCGATTCCGTGGCTCCTGGAGTAATTTATCGTTATATCGAACGATTGCCGGGGATGAGAAGTGATTCCTTACCTTCTTTCGATCCAGAACGTGTGGAAACGGTGAATATCGCGATTCCGAGGCTCCTGGAGTGATTTATCGTTATATCGAACGATTGCGAGGGCTGGAACGTGAATCCTTACCTTCTGTCGATACAGGACGATTGGAAATGATGCATATCGCGATTCCGGGCCTCCTAGAGTGATTAATCGTTATATGGAACGATTGCGATAGCTGGAAAGTGAATCCTCACCTTCTGTATATACATGACTATAGGACAGGGTGAATATCGCGATTCCGAACCTCCGAAAGTGATTTATCGATAGACCGAACAATTGCGAGGGCTGGGAAGTGAATCCTTACCATCTGTTGATACAGAACGTGTGGCAACGGTGTATATCGCGATTCCGAGCCTCCTAGAGTGATTTACCGTTATATCGAACGATTGCGAGAGCTGGGAAGTGAATCCTTACCATCTGTCTATACAGAACGATTGGACAGGGTGAATATCGCGATTCCGTGCCTCCTAGAGTGATTTATCGTCATATCGAACGATTGCGAGGGCTGGGATGTGAATCCTCACCATCCGTCGATACAGAACGTGTGGAATCGGTGAATATCGCGATTCCGTGCCTCCTAGAGTGATTTATCGTCATATCGAACGATTGCGAGGGCTGGGATGTGAATCCTTACCTTCCGTAGATACAGAACGTGTGGAAACGGTGAATATCGCGATTCCGAGCCTCCTAGACTGATTTATCTATAGACCGAACGATTGCGAGGGCTGGGAAGTGAGTACTTACCTTCTGTCTATACAGAACGATTGGACAGGGTGAATATCGCGATTCCGAGCCTCCTAGAGTGATTTATCGTCATATCGAAATATTGGGAGGGCTGGGATGTGAATCCTTACCTTCCGTCCATACAGAACGTGTGGGATCGGTGAATATCGCGATTCCGTGCCTCCTAGAGTGATTTATCGTCATATCGAACGATTGCGAGGGCTGGGATGTGAATCCTTACCTTCCCTCGATACAGAACGTGTGGAAACGGTGAATATCGCGATTCCGAGCCTCCTAGACTGATATATCTATAGACCGAACGATTGGGAGGGCTGGGAAGTGAGTACTTACCTTCTGTCTATACAGAACGATTGGACAGGTTGAATATCGCGATTCCGTGGCTCCTGGAGTGATTTATCGCTATATCGAACGATTGCCGGGGATGAGAAGTGATTCCTTACCTTCATTCGATCCAGAACGTGTGGAAACGGTGAATATCGCGATTTCGAGCCTCCTAGAGTGATTTATCGTCATATCGAACGATTGCGAGGGCTGGGATGTGAATCCTCACCTTCCGTCGATACAGAACGTGTGGGAACGGTGAATATCGCGATTCCGAGGCTCCTGGAGTGATTTATCATTATATCGAACGATTGCGAGGGCTGGAACCTGAATCCTTACCTTCTATCGATTCAGAACGATTGGAAATGATGCATATCGCCATTCCGAGCCTCCTAGAGTGATTTATTGTTATATCAAACGATTGCGAGGGCTGGGAAGTGGATCCTTACCTTCTGTCGATACAGAACGATTGGGCAGTGTCAATACCGCGATTCCGAACTTCCTTGAGTAATTGATCGATAAACCGAACGATTGCGAGGGCTGGGAAGTGAATCCTTACCCTCTGCCGAAACAGAACGATTGGTAATTTCGAATATCGCGTTTCCGATCCTCCTAGAGTGATTTAGCGATAGACCGAACGATACCGAGGGCTGCGAAGTGAATCCTTACCTTCTGTCGATACAGAACGTGTGGAACGTCGAATATCGCGATTCCGAGCAGCCTAGAGTGATTTATCGTAATATCGAACGAATGCGAGGGCTGGAAAGTAAATCCATAGATTCCATCGATACAGAACGTGTGGAAACGGTGAATATAGCGATTCCGAGCCTCCTAGAGTGATTTTTCGTTATATCGAACGAAAGCGAGAGCTGGAAAGTAAAGCCATAGCTTCCTTCGATACAGAACGTATGGAAACGGTGAATATCGCGATTCCGTGGCTCCTAGAGTGTTTTATTGTTATATCAAACGATTGCGAGGGCTGGAAAGTGATTCCTAAGCTTCTTTCGATCCAGAACGTGTGGAAACGGTGAATATCGCGATTCCGAGCCTCCCAGAGTGATTTATCGTCATATCGATATATTGCGAGGGCTGGGATGTGAATCCTTACCTTCCGGCCATACAGAACGTGTGGGATCGGTGAATATCGCGATTCCGTGCCTCCTAGAGTGATTTATCGTCATATCGAACGATTGCGAGGGCTGGGATGTGAATCCTCACCTTCCGTCGATACAGAACGTGTGGGAACGGTGAATATCGCGATTCCGAGGCTCCTGGAGTGATTTATCGTTATATCGAACGATTGCGAGGGCTGGAAAGTGAATCCTTACCTTCTATCGATACAGAACGATTGGAAATGATGCATATCGCGATTCCGGGCCTCCTAGAGTGATTAATCGTTATATGGAACGATTGCGATAGCTGGAAAGTGAATCCTTACCTTCTGTATATACATGACTATAGGACAGGGTGCATATCGCGATTCCGAACCTCCGAAAGTGATTTAGCGATAGACCGAACAATTGCGAGGGCTGGGAAGTGAGTACTTACCTTCTGTCTATACACAACGGTTGGACAGGGTGAATATCGCGATTCCGTGGCTCCTGGAGTGATTTATCGTTATATCGAACGATTGCCGGGGATGAGAAGTGATTCCTTACCTTCTTTTGATCCAGAACGTGTGGAAACGGTGAATATCGCTATTCCGAGCCTCCTAGAGTGATCTTCGTTATATCGAACGATTGCGAGGCCTGGGAAGTGATTCATTGCCTTCTGTCGATAGAGAACGTGTGGAACGTGAGAATATCGCTATTCCGAGCCTCCTAGAGTGATTAATCGTTATATGGAACGATTGCGATAGCTGGAAAGTGAATCCTTACCTTCTGTATACACGTGACTATAGGACAGGGTGAATATCGCGATTCCGAACCTCCGAAAGTGATTTAGCGATAGACCGAACAATTGCGAGGGCTGGGAAGTGAATCCTTACCTTCTGTTGATACAGAACGTGTGGAAACGGTGAATATCGCGATTCCGAGCCTCCTAGAGTGATTTACCGTTATATCGAACGATTGCGAGAGCTGGGAAGTGAATCCTTACCATCTGTCTATACAGAACGATTGGACAGGCTGAATATCGCGATTCCGTGGCTCCTAGAGTGATTTATCGTCATATCGAAATATTGCGAGGGCTGGGATGTGAATCCTTACCTTCCGTCGATACAGAACGTGTGGGATCGGTGAATATCGCGATTCCGTGCCTCCTAGAGTGATTTATCGTTATATCGAACGATTGCGAGGGCTGGAACGTGAATCCTTACCTTCTGTCGATACAGGACGATTGGAAAAGATGCATATCGCGATTCCGGGCCTCCTAGAGTGATTAATCGTTATATGGAACGATTGCGATAGCTGGAAAGTGAATCCTCACCTTCTGTATATACATGACTATAGGACAGGGTGAATATCGCGATTCCGAACCTCCGAAAGTGATTTATCGATAGACCGAACAATTGCGAGGGCTGGGAAGTGAATCCTTACCTTCTGTTGATACAGAACGTGTGGAAACGGTGAATATCCAAATTCCGAGGCTCTTAGAGTGATTTATCGTTATATCGAACGAATGCGAGGGCTGGAAAGTAAATCCATAGCTTCCTTCGATACAGAGCGTGTGGAAACGGTGAATATCGCCATTCCGAGCCTCCTAGAGTGATTTATTGTTATATCAAACGATTGCGAGGGCTGGAAAGTGATTCCTAAGCTTCTTTCGATCCAGAACGTGTGGAAACGGTGAATATCGCGATTCCGAGCCTCCTAGAGTGATTTATCGTCATATCGAAATATTGGGAGGGCTGGGATGTGAATCCTTACCTTCCGTCCATACAGAACGTGTGGGATCGGTGAATATCGCGATTCCGTGCCTCCTAGAGTGATTTATCGTCATATCGAACGATTGCGAGGGCTGGGATGTGAATCCTTACCTTCCCTCGATACAGAACGTGTGGAAACGGTGAATATCGCGATTCCGAGCCTCCTAGACTGATTTATCTATAGACCGAACGATTGCGAGGGCTGGGAAGTGAGTACTTACCTTCTGTCTATACAGAACGATTGGACAGGGTGAATATCGCGATTCCGTGGCTCCTGGAGTGATTTATCGTCATAACGAACGATTGCGAGGGCTGGGATGTGAATCCTCACCTTCCGTCGATACAGAACGTGTGGGAACGGTGAATATCGCGATTCCGGGGCTCCTGGAGTGTTTTATCGTTATATCGAACGATTGCGAGGGCTGGAACCTGAATCCTTACCTTCTATCGATTCAGAACGATTGGAAATGATGCATATCGCGATTCCGGGCCTCCTAGAGTGATTAATCGTTATATGGAACGATTGCGATAGCTGGAAAGTGAATCCTTACCTTCTGTATATACATGACTATAGGACAGGGTGAATATCGCGATTCCGAACCTCCGAAAGTGATTTAGCGATAGACCGAACAATTGCGAGGGCTGGGAAGTGAATCCTTACCTTCTGTTGATACAGAACGTGTGGAAACGGTGAATATCGCGATTCCGAGCCTCCTAGAGTGATTTATCGTTATATCGAACGAATGCGAGGGCTGGAAAGTAAATCCATAGCTTCCTTCGATACAGAGCGTGTGGAAACGGTGAATATCGCCATTCCGAGCCTCCTAGAGTGATTTATCGTCATATCGAAATATTGCGAGGGCTGGGATGTGAATCCTTACCATCCGTCGATACAGAACGTGTGGGATCGGTGAATATCGCGATTCCGTGCCTCCTAGAGTGATTTATCGTCATAACGAACGATTGCGAGGGCTGGGATGTGAATCCTCACCTTCCGTCGATACAGAACGTGTGGGAACGGTGAATATCGCGATTCCGAGGCTCCTGGAGTGTTTTATCGTTATATCGAACGATTGCGAGGGCTGGAACCTGAATCCTTACCTTCTATCGATTCAGAACGATTGGAAATGATGCATATCGCGATTCCGGGCCTCCTAGAGTGATTAATCGTTATATGGAACGATTGCGATAGCTGGAAAGTGAATCCTTACCTTCTGTATATACATGACTATAGGACAGGGTGAATATCGCGATTCCGAACCTCCGAAAGTGATTTAGCGATAGACCGAACAATTGCGAGGGCTGGGAAGTGAATCCTTACCTTCTGTTGATACAGAACGTGTGGAAACGGTGAATATCGCGATTCCGAGCCTCCTAGAGTGATTTATCGTTATATCGAACGAATGCGAGGGCTGGAAAGTAAATCCATAGCTTCCTTCGATACAGAGCGTGTGGAAACGGTGAATATCGCCATTCCGAGCCTCCTAGAGTGATTTATCGTCATATCGAAATATTGCGAGGGCTGGGATGTGAATCCTTACCATCCGTCGATACAGAACGTGTGGGATCGGTGAATATCGCGATTCCGTGCCTCCTAGAGTGATTTACCGTTATATCGAACGATTGCGAGGGCTGGGAACTGAATCCATACCTTCTGTCTATACAGAACGATTGGACAGGGTGAATATCGCGATTCCGTGGCTCCTGGAGTGATTTATCGTTATATCGAACAATTGCCGGGGATGAGAAGTGATTCCTTACCTTCTTTCGATCCAGAACGTGTGGAAACGGTGAATATCGCGATTCCGAGCCTCCTAGAGTGATTTATCGTCATATCGAACGATTGCGAGGGCTGGGATATGAATGCTCACCTTCCGTCGATACAGAACGTGTGGGAACGGTGAATATCGCGATTCCGAGGCTCCTGGAGTGATTTATCGTTATATCGAACGACTGCGAGGGCTGGAACGTGAATCCTTACCTTCTGTCGATACAGGACGATTGGAAATGATGCATATCGCGATTCCGGGCCTCCTAGAGTGATTAATCGTTATATGGAACGATTGCGATAGCTGGAAAGTGAATCCTCACCTTCTGTATATACATGACTATAGGACAGGGTGAATATCGCGATTCCGAACCTCCGAAATTGATTTAGCGATAGACCGAACAATTGCGAGGGCTGGGAAGTGAATCCTTACCTTCTGTTGATACAGAACGTGTGGAAACGGTGAATATCGAAATTCCGAGCCTCTTAGAGTGATTTATCGTTATATCGAACGAATGCGAGGGCTGGAAAGTAAATCCATAGCTTCCTTCAATACAGAGCGTGTGCAAACGGTGAATATCGCCATTCCGAGCCTCCTAGAGTGATTTATTGTTATATCAAACGATTGCGAGGGCTGGGAAGTGGATCCTTACCTTCTGTCGATACAGAACGATTGGGCAGTGTCAATACCGCGATTCCGAACTTCCTAGAGTGATTGATCGATAAACCGAACGATTGCGAGGGCTGGGAAGTGAATCCTTACCCTCTGCCGAAACAGAACGATTGATAATTTCGAATATCGCGTTTCCGATCCTCCTAGAGTGATTTAGCGATAGACCGAACGATTGCGAGGGCTGGGATGTGAATCCTTACCTTCCCTCGATACAGAACGTGTGGAAACGGTGAATATCGCGATTCCGAGCCTCCTAGACTGATATATCTATAGACCGAACGATTGCGAGGGCGGGGAAGTGAGTACTTACCTTCTGTCTATACAGAACGATTGGACAGGGTGAATATCGCGATTCCGTGGCTCCTGGAGTGATTTATCGCTATATCGAACGATTGCCGGGGATGAGAAGTGATTCCTTACATTCTTTCGATCCAGAACGTGTGGAAACGGTGAATATCGCTATTCCGAGCCTCCTAGAGTGATCTTCGTTATATCGAACGATTGCGAGGCCTGGGAAGTGATTCATCGCCTTCTGTCGATAGAGAACGTGTGGAACGTGTGAATATCGCTATTCCGAGCCTCCTAGAGTGATTAATCGTTATATGGAACGATTGCGATAGCTGGAAAGTGTATCCTTACCTTCTGTATACACGTGAGTATACGACAGGGTGAATATCGCGATTCCGAACCTCCGAAAGTGATTTAGCGATAGACCGAACAATTGCGAGGGCTGGGAAGTGAATCCCTACCTTCTGTTGATACAGAACGTGTGGAAACGGTGAATATCCAAATTCCGAGGCTCTTAGAGTGATTTATCGTTATATCGAACGAATGCGAGGGCTGGAAAGTAAATCCATAGCTTCCTTCGATACAGAGCGTGTGGAAACGGTGAATATCGCCATTCCGAGCCTCCTAGAGTGATTTATTGTTATATCAAACGATTGCGAGGGCTGGAAAGTGATTCCTAAGCTTCTTTCGATCCAGAACGTGTGGAAACGGTGAATATCGCGATTCCGAGCCTCCTAGAGTGATTTATCGTCATATCGAAATATTGGGAGGGCTGGGATGTGAATCCTTACCTTCCGTCCATACAGAACGTGTGGGATCGGTGAATATCACGATTCCGTGCCTCCTAGAGTGATTAATCGTTATATGGAACGATTGCGACAGCTGGGAAGTGAATCCTTACCATCTGTTGATACAGAACGTGTGGCAACGGTGTATATCGCGATTCCGAGCCTCCTAGAGTGATTTACCGTTATATCGAACGATTGCGAGAGCTGGGAAGTGAATCCTTACCATCTGTCTATACAGAACGATTGGACAGGGTGAATATCGCGATTCCGTGCCTCCTAGAGTGATTTATCGTCATATCGAACGATTGCGAGGGCTGGGATGTGAATCCTCACCATCCGTCGATACAGAACGTGTGGAATCGGTGAATATCGCGATTCCGTGCCTCCTAGAGTGATTTATCGTCATATCGAACGATTGCGAGGGCTGGGATGTGAATCCTTACCTTCCGTAGATACAGAACGTGTGGAAACGGTGAATATCGCGATTCCGAGCCTCCTAGACTGATTTATCTATAGACCGAACGATTGCGAGGGCTGGGAAGTGAGTACTTACCTTCTGTCTGTACAGAACGATTGGACAGGGTGAATATCGCGAGTCCGTGGCTCCTGGAGTGATTTATCGTTATATCGAACGATTGCCGGGGATGAGAAGTGATTCCTTACCTTCTTTCGATCCAGAACGTGTGGAAACGGTGAATATCGCGATTTCGAGCCTCCTAGAGTGATTTATCATCATATCGAACGATTGCGAGGGCTGGGATGTGAATCCTCACCTTCCGTCGATACAGAACGTGTGGGAACGGTGAATATCGCGATTCCAAGGCTCCTGGAGTGATTTATCGTTATATCAAACGATTGCGAGGGCTGGGAAGTGGATCCTTACCTTCTGTCGATACAGAACGATTGGGCAGTGTCAATACCGCGATTCCGAACTTCCTTGAGTGATTGATCGATAAACCGAACGATTGCGAGGGCTGGGAAGTGAATCCTTACCCTCTGCCGAAACAGAACGATTGGTAATTTCGAATATCGCGTTTCCGATCCTCCTAGAGTGATTTAGCGATAGACCGAACGATACCGAGGGCTGCGAAGTGAATCCTTACCTTCTGTCGATACAGAACGTGTGGAACGTCGAATATCGCGATTCCGAGCCGCCTAGAGTGATTTATCGTAATATCGAACGAATGCGAGGGCTGGAAAGTAAATCCATAGATTCCATCGATACAGAACGTGTGGAAACGGTGAATATAGCGATTCCGAGCCTCCTAGAGTGATTTTTCGTTATATCGAACGAAAGCGAGAGCTGGAAAGTAAAGCCATAGCTTCCTTCGATACAGAACGTATGGAAACGGTGAATATCGCGATTCCGAGCCTCCTAGAGTGATTTTCGTTATATCGAACGATTGCGAGGGCTGGAAAGTAAATCCATAGCTTCCTTCGATACAGAGCGTGTGGAAACGGTGAATATCGCCATTCCGAGCCTCCTAGAGTGATTTATTGTTATATCAAACGATTGCGAGGGCTGGAAAGTGATTCCTAAGCTTCTTTCGATCCAGAACGTGTGGAAACGGTGAATATCGCGATTCCGAGCTTCCTAGAGTGATTTATCGTCATATCGAAATATTGCGAGGGCTGGGATGTGAATCCTTACCTTCCGTCGATACAGAACGTGTGGGATCGGTGAATATCGCGATTCCGTGCCTCCTAGAGTGATTTACCGTTATATCGAACAATTGCAAGGGCTGGGAAGTGAATCCTTACCTTCTGTCTATACAGAACGATTGGACAGGGTGAATATCGCGATTCCGTGGCTCCTGGAGTGATTTATCGTTATATCGAACGATTGCCGGGGATGAGAACTGATTCCTTACCTTCTTTCGATCCAGAACGTGTGGAAACGGTGAATACCGCGATTCCGAGCCTCCTAGAGTGATTTACCGTTATATCGAACGATTGCGAGAGCTGGGAAGTGAATGCTCACCTTCCGTCGATACAGAACGTGTGGGAACGGTGAATATCGCGATTCCGAGGCTCCTGGAGTGATTTATCGTTATATCGAACGATTGCGAGGGCTGGGACGTGAATCCTTACCTTCTGTCGATACAGGACGATTGGAAATGATGCATATCGCGATTCCGGGCCTCCTAGAGTGATTAATCGTTATATGGAACGATTGCGATAGCTGGAAAGTGAATCCTCACATTCTGTATATACATGACTATAGGACAGGGTGAATATCGCGATTCCGAACCTCCGAAAGTGATTTAGCGATAGACCGAACAATTGCGAGGGCTGGGAAGTGAATCCTTACCTTCTGTCTATACAGAACGATTGGACAGGGTGAATATCGCGATTCCGTGGCTCCTGGAGTGATTTATCGTTATATCGAACGATTGCCGGGGATGAGAAGTGATTCCTTACCTTCTTTCGATCCAGAACGTGTGGAAACGGTGAATATCGCGATTCCGAGCCTCCTAGAGTGATTTACCGTTATATCGAACGATTGCGAGAGCTGGGAAGTGAATCCTTACCATCTGTCGATACAGAACGTGTGGAACGTCGAATATCGCGATTCCGAGCCGCCTAGAGTGATTAATCGTAATATCGAACGAATGCGAGGGCTGGAAAGTAAATCCATAGCTTCCATCAATACAGAACGTGTGGAAACGGTGAATATAACGATTCCGAGCCTCCTAGAGTGATTTATCGTTATATCGAACGAAAGCGAGGGCTGGAAAGTAAAGCCATAGCTTCCTTCGATACAGAACGTGTGGAAACGGTGAATATCGCGATTCCGAGCCTCCTAGAGTGATTTTCGTTATATCGAACGATTGCGAGGGCTGGAAAGTGGATCCTTACCTTCTGCCGAAACAGAACGATTGGTAATTTCGAATATCGCGTTTCCGATCCTCCTAGAGTGATTTAGCGATAGACCGAACGATTGCGAGGGCTGGGATGTGAATCCTTACCTTCCCTCGATACAGAACGTGTGGAAACGGTGAATATCGCGATTCCGAGCCTCCTAGACTGATATATCTATAGACCGAACGATTGCGCGGGCGGGGAAGTGAGTACTTACCTTCTGTCTATACAGAACGATTGGACAGGGTGAATATCGCGATTCCGTGGTTCCTGGAGTGATTTATCGCTATATCGAACGATTGCCGGGGATGAGAAGTGATTCCTTACCTTCTTTCGATCCAGAACGTGTGGAAACGGTGAATATCGCTATTCCGAGCCTCCTAGAGTGATCTTCGTTATATCGAACGATTGCGAGGCCTGGGAAGTGATTCATTGCCTTCTGTCGATAGAGAACGTGTGGAACGTGTGAATATCGCTATTCCGAGCCTCCTAGAGTGATTAATCGTTATATGGAACGATTGCGATAGCTGGAAAGTGAATCCTTACCTTCTGTATACACGTGACTATAGGACAGGGTGAATATCGCGATTCCGAACCTCCGAAAGTGATTTAGCGATAGACCGAACAATTGCGAGGGCTGGGAAGTGAATCCTTACCTGCTGTTGATACAGAACGTGTGGAAACGGTGAATATCGCGATTCCGAGCCTCCTAGAGTGATTTACCGTTATATCGAACGATTGCGAGAGCTGGGAAGTGAATCCTTACCATCTGTCTATACAAACGATTGGACAGGGTGAATATCGCGATTCCGTGGCTCCTGGAGTTATTTATCGTCATATCGAAATATTGCGAGGGCTGGGATGTGAATCCTTACCTTCCGTCGATACAGAACGTGTGGGAACGGTGAATATCGCGATTCCGAGGCTCCTGGAGTGATTTATCGTTATATCGAACGATTGCGAGGGCTGGAACGCGAATCCTTACCTTCTGTCGATACAGGACGATTGGAAATGATGCATATCGCGATTCCGGGCCTCCTAGAGTGATTAATCGTTATATGGAACGATTGCGATAGCTGGAAAGTGAATCCTCACCTTCAGTATATACATGACTATAGGACAGGGTGAATATCGCGATTCCGAACCTCCGAAAGTGATTTATCGATAGACCGAACAATTGCGAGGGCTGGGAAGTGAATCCTTACCATCTGTTGATACAGAACGTGTGGCAACGGTGTATATCGCGATTCCGAGCCTCCTAGAGTGATTTACCGTTATATCGAACGATTGCGAGAGCTGGGAAGTGAATCCTTACCATCTGTCTATACAGAACGATTGGACAGGGTGAATATCGCGATTCCGTGCCTCCTAGAGTGATTTATCGTCATATCGAACGATTGCGAGGGCTGGGATGTGAATCCTCACCATCCGTCGATACAGAACGTGTGGAATCGGTGAATATCGCGATTCCGTGCCTCCTAGAGTGATTTATCGTCATATCGAACGATTGCGAGGGCTGGGATGTGAATCCTTACCTTCCGTAGATACAGAACGTGTGGAAACGGTGAATATCGCGATTTCGATCCTGCTAGAGTGATTTATCATCATATCGAACGATTGCGAGGGCTGGGATGTGAATCCTCACCTTCCGTCGATACAGAACGTGTGGGAACGGTGAATATCGCGATTCCAAGGCTCCTGGAGTGATTTATCGTTATATCGAACGATTGCGAGGGCTGGAACGTGAATCCTTACCTTCTATCGATACAGAACGATTGGAAATGATGCATATCGCGATTCCGGGCCTCCTACAGTGATTAATCGTTATATGGAACGATTGCGATAGCTGGAAAGTGAAACCTTACCTTCTGTATATACATGACTATAGAACAGGGTGAATATCGCGATTCCGAACCTCCGAAAGTGATTTAGCGATAGACCGAACAATTGCGAGGGCTGGGAAGTGAATCCTTACCTTCTGTTGATACAGAACGTGTGGAAACGGTGAATATCGCGATTCCGAGCCTCCTAGACTGATTTATCTATAGACCGAACGATTGCGAGGGCTGGGAAGTGAGTACTTACCTTCTGTCTATACACAACGGTTGGACAGGGTGAATATCGCGATTCCGTGGCTCCTGGAGTAATTTATCGTTATATCGAACGATTGCCGGGGATGAGAAGTGATTCCTTACCTTCTTTCGATCCAGAACGTGTGGAAACGGTGAATATCGCTATTCCGAGCCTCCTAGAGTGATCTTCGTTATATCGAACGATTGCAAGGCCTGGGAAGTGATTCATTGCCTTCTGTCGATAGAGAACGTGTGGAACGTGTGAATATCGCTATTCCGAGCCTCCTAGAGTGATTAATCGTTATATGGAACGATTGCGATAGCTGGAAAGTGAATCCTTACTTCTGTATACACGTGACTATAGGACAGGGTGAATATCGCGATTCCGAACCCCCGAAAGTGATTTAGCGATAGACCGAACAATTGCGAGGGCTGGGAAGTGAATCCTTACCTGCTGTTGATACAGAACGTGTGGAAACGGTGAATATCGCGATTCCGAGCCTCCTAGAGTGATTTACCGTTATATCGAACGATTGCGAGAGCTGGGAAGTGAATCCTTACCATCTGTCTATACAGAACGATTGGACAGGGTGAATATCGCGATTCCGTGGCTCCTGGAGTTATTTATCGTCATATCGAAATATTGCGAGGGCTGGGATGTGAATCCTTACCTTCCGTCGATACAGAACGTGTGGGAACGTGTGAATATCGCGATTCCGAGGCTCCTGGAGTGATTTATCGTTATATGGAACGATTGCGATAGCTGGAAAGTGAATCCTTACTTCTGTATACACGTGACTATAGGACAGGGTGAATATCGCGATTCCGAACCTCCGAAAGTGATTTAGCGATAGACCGAACAATTGCGAGGGCTGGGAAGTGAATCCTTACCTGCTGTTGATACAGAACGTGTGGAAACGGTGAATATCGCGATTCCGAGCCTCCTAGAGTGATTTATCGCTATATCGAACGATTGCCGGGGATGAGAAGTGATTCCTTACCTTCTTTCGATCCAGAACGTGTGGAAACGGTAAATATCGCGATTTCGAGCCTCCTAGAGTGATTTATCGTCATAACGAACGATTGCGAGGGCTGGGATGTGAATCCTCACCTTCCGTCGATACAGAACGTGTGGGAACGGTGAATATCGCGATTCCGAGGCTCCTAGAGTGATTAATCGTTATATGGAACGATTGCGATAGCTGGAAAGTGTATCCTTACCTTCTGTATACACGTGAGTATAGGACAGGGTGAATATCGCGATTCCGAACCTCCGAAAGTGATTTAGCGATAGACCGAACAATTGCGAGGGCTGGGAAGTGAATCCCTACCTTCTGTTGATACAGAACGTGTGGAAACGGTGAATATCCAAATTCCGAGGCTCTTAGAGTGATTTATCGTTATATCGAACGAATGCGAGGGCTGGAAAGTAAATCCATAGCTTCCTTCGATACAGAGCGTGTGGAAACGGTGAATATCGCCATTCCGAGCCTCCTAGAGTGATTTATTGTTATATCAAACGATTGCGAGGGCTGGAAAGTGATTCCTAAGCTTCTTTCGATCCAGAACGTGTGGAAACGGTGAATATCGCGATTCCGAGCCTCCTAGAGTGATTTATCTTCATATCGAAATATTGGGAGGGCTGGGATGTGAATCCTTACCTTCCGTCCATACAGAACGTGTGGGATCGGTGAATATCACGATTCCGTGCCTCCTAGAGTGATTAATCGTTATATGGAACGATTGCGATAGCTGGGAAGTGAATCCTTACCATCTGTTGATACAGAACGTGTGGCAACGGTGTATATCGCGATTCCGAGCCTCCTAGAGTGATTTACCGTTATATCGAACGATTGCGAGAGCTGGGAAGTGAATCCTTACCATCTGTCTATACAGAACGATTGGACAGGGTGAATATCGCGATTCCGTGCCTCCTAGAGTGATTTATCGTCATATCGAACGATTGCGAGGGCTGGGATGTGAATCCTCACCATCCGTAGATACAGAACGTGTGGAATCGGTGAATATCGCGATTCCGTGCCTCCTAGAGTGATTTATCGTCATATCGAACGATTGCGAGGGCTGGGATGTGAATCCTTACCTTCCGTAGATACAGAACGTGTGGAAACGGTGAATATCGCGATTCCGAGCCTCCTAGACTGATTTATCTATAGACCGAACGATTGCGAGGGCTGGGAAGTGAGTACTTACCTTCTGTCTATACAGAACGATTGGACAGGGTGAATATCGCGATTCCGTGCCTCCTAGAGTGATTTATCGTCATATCGAACGATTGCGAGGGCTGGGATGTGAATCCTCACCATCCGTCGATACAGAACGTGTGGAATCGGTGAATATCGCGATTCCGTGCCTCCTAGAGTGATTTATCGTCATATCGAACGATTGCGAGGGCTGGGATGTGAATCCTTACCTTCCGTAGATACAGAACGTGTGGAAACGGTGAATATCGCGATTCCGAGCCTCCTAGACTGATTTATCTATAGACCGAACGATTGCGAGGCCTGGGAAGTGAGTACTTACCTTCTGTCTATACAGAACGATTGGACAGGGTGAATATCGCGAGTCCGTGGCTCCTGGAGTGATTTATCGTTATATCGAACGATTGCCGGGGATGAGAAGTGATTCCTTACCATCTTTCGATCCAGAACGTGTGGAAACGGTGAATATCGCGATTTCGAGCCTCCTAGAGTGATTTATCGTCATATCGAACGATTGCGAGGGCTGGGATGTGAATCCTCACCTTCCGTCGATACAGAACGTGTGGGAACGGTGAATATCGCGATTCCAAGGCTCCTGGAGTGATTTATCGTTATATCGAACGATTGCGAGGGCTGGAACGTGAATCCTTACCTTCTATCGATACAGAACGATTGGAAATGATGCATATCGCGATTCCGGGCCTCCTACAGTGATTAATCGTTATATCGAACGATTGCGAGGGCTGGGAAGTGAATCCTTAGCTTATTTCGATGCAGAACGTATGGAAAAGGTGAATATCGCGCTTCCGAGCCTCCTAGATTGATTTATCGTTATATCGAACGATTGCGAGGGCTGGGAAGTGAATCCTTAGCTTATTTCGATGCAGAACGTGTGGAAATGGTGAATATCGCGTTTCCGAGTCTCCTAGAGTGATTTATCGTTATATCGAACGATTGCGAGGGCTGGGAATTGAATCCTTACCTTCTGTCGATACAGAACGTGTGGAACGTCGAATATCGCGATTCCGAGCCGCCTAGAGTGATTTATCGTAATATCGAACGAATGCGAGGGCTGGAAAGTAAATCCATAGATTCCATCGATACAGAACGTGTGGGAACGGTGAATATCGCGATTCCGAGGCTCCTGGAGTGATTTATCGTTATATCGAACGATTGCGAGGGCTGGAACGTGAATCCTTACCTTCTGTCGATACAGGACGATTGGAAATGATGCATATCGCGATTCCGGGCCTCCTAGAGTGATTAATCGTTATATGGAACGATTGCGATAGCTGGAAAGTGAATCCTCACATTCTGTATATACATGACTATAGGACAGGGTGAATATCGCGATTCCGAACCTCCGAAAGTGATTTAGCGATAGACCGAACAATTGCGAGGGCTGGGAAGTGAATCCTTACCTTCTGTCTATACAGAACGATTGGACAGGGTGAATATCGCGATTCCGTGGCTCCTGGAGTGATTTATCGTTATATCGAACGATTGCCGGGGATGAGAAGTGATTCCTTACCTTCTTTCGATCCAGAACGTGTGGAAACGGTGAATATCGCGATTCCGAGCCTCCTAGAGTGATTTACCGTTATATCGAACGATTGCGAGAGCTGGGAAGTGAATCCTTACCATCTGTCGATACAGAACGTGTGGAACGTCGAATATCGCGATTCCGAGCCGCCTAGAGTGATTAATCGTAATATCGAACGAATGCGAGGGCTGGAAAGTAAATCCATAGCTTCCATCAATACAGAACGTGTGGAAACGGTGAATATAACGATTCCGAGCCTCCTAGAGTGATTTATCGTTATATCGAACGAAAGCGAGGGCTGGAAAGTAAAGCCATAGCTTCCTTCGATACAGAACGTGTGGAAACGGTGAATATCGCGATTCCGAGCCTCCTAGAGTGATTTTCGTTATATCGAACGATTGCGAGGGCTGGAAAGTGGATCCTTACCTTCTGCCGAAACAGAACGATTGGTAATTTCGAATATCGCGTTTCCGATCCTCCTAGAGTGATTTAGCGATAGACCGAACGATTGCGAGGGCTGGGATGTGAATCCTTACCTTCCCTCGATACAGAACGTGTGGAAACGGTGAATATCGCGATTCCGAGCCTCCTAGACTGATATATCTATAGACCGAACGATTGCGCGGGCGGGGAAGTGAGTACTTACCTTCTGTCTATACAGAACGATTGGACAGGGTGAATATCGCGATTCCGTGGTTCCTGGAGTGATTTATCGCTATATCGAACGATTGCCGGGGATGAGAAGTGATTCCTTACCTTCTTTCGATCCAGAACGTGTGGAAACGGTGAATATCGCTATTCCGAGCCTCCTAGAGTGATCTTCGTTATATCGAACGATTGCGAGGCCTGGGAAGTGATTCATTGCCTTCTGTCGATAGAGAACGTGTGGAACGTGTGAATATCGCTATTCCGAGCCTCCTAGAGTGATTAATCGTTATATGGAACGATTGCGATAGCTGGAAAGTGAATCCTTACCTTCTGTATACACGTGACTATAGGACAGGGTGAATATCGCGATTCCGAACCTCCGAAAGTGATTTAGCGATAGACCGAACAATTGCGAGGGCTGGGAAGTGAATCCTTACCTGCTGTTGATACAGAACGTGTGGAAACGGTGAATATCGCGATTCCGAGCCTCCTAGAGTGATTTACCGTTATATCGAACGATTGCGAGAGCTGGGAAGTGAATCCTTACCATCTGTCTATACAAACGATTGGACAGGGTGAATATCGCGATTCCGTGGCTCCTGGAGTTATTTATCGTCATATCGAAATATTGCGAGGGCTGGGATGTGAATCCTTATCTTCCGTCGATACAGAACGTGTGGGAACGGTGAATATCGCGATTCCGAGGCTCCTGGAGTGATTTATCGTTATATCGAACGATTGCGAGGGCTGGAACGCGAATCCTTACCTTCTGTCGATACAGGACGATTGGAAATGATGCATATCGCGATTCCGGGCCTCCTAGAGTGATTAATCGTTATATGGAACGATTGCGATAGCTGGGAAGTGAATCCTTACCATCTGTCTATACAGAACGATTGGACAGGGTGAATATCGCGATTCCGTGCCTCCTAGAGTGATTTATCGTCATATCGAACGATTGCGAGGGCTGGGATGTGAATCCTCACCATCCGTCGATACAGAACGTGTGGAATCGGTGAATATCGCGATTCCGTGCCTCCTAGAGTGATTTATCGTCATATCGAACGATTGCGAGGGCTGGGATGTGAATCCTTACCTTCCGTAGATACAGAACGTGTGGAAACGGTGAATATCGCGATTCCGAGCCTCCTAGACTGATTTATCTATAGACCGAACGATTGCGAGGGCTGGGAAGTGAGTACTTACCTTCTGTCTGTACAGAACGATTGGACAGGGTGAATATCGCGAGTCCGTGGCTCCTGGAGTGATTTATCGTTATATCGAACGATTGCCGGGGATGAGAAGTGATTCCTTACCTTCTTTCGATCCAGAACGTGTGGAAACGGTGAATATCGCGATTTCGAGCCTCCTAGAGTGATTTATCATCATATCGAACGATTGCGAGGGCTGGGATGTGAATCCTCACCTTCCGTCGATACAGAACGTGTGGGAACGGTGAATATCGCGATTCCAAGGCTCCTGGAGTGATTTATCGTTATATCAAACGATTGCGAGGGCTGGGAAGTGGATCCTTACCTTCTGTCGATACAGAACGATTGGGCAGTGTCAATACCGCGATTCCGAACTTCCTTGAGTGATTGATCGATAAACCGAACGATTGCGAGGGCTGGGAAGTGAATCCTTACCCTCTGCCGAAACAGAACGATTGGTAATTTCGAATATCGCGTTTCCGATCCTCCTAGAGTGATTTAGCGATAGACCGAACGATACCGAGGGCTGCGAAGTGAATCCTTACCTTCTGTCGATACAGAACGTGTGGAACGTCGAATATCGCGATTCCGAGCCGCCTAGAGTGATTTATCGTAATATCGAACGAATGCGAGGGCTGGAAAGTAAATCCATAGATTCCATCGATACAGAACGTGTGGAAACGGTGAATATAGCGATTCCGAGCCTCCTAGAGTGATTTTTCGTTATATCGAACGAAAGCGAGAGCTGGAAAGTAAAGCCATAGCTTCCTTCGATACAGAACGTATGGAAACGGTGAATATCGCGATTCCGAGCCTCCTAGAGTGATTTTCGTTATATCGAACGATTGCGAGGGCTGGAAAGTAAATCCATAGCTTCCTTCGATACAGAGCGTGTGGAAACGGTGAATATCGCCATTCCGAGCCTCCTAGAGTGATTTATTGTTATATCAAACGATTGCGAGGGCTGGAAAGTGATTCCTAAGCTTCTTTCGATCCAGAACGTGTGGAAACGGTGAATATCGCGATTCCGAGCTTCCTAGAGTGATTTATCGTCATATCGAAATATTGCGAGGGCTGGGATGTGAATCCTTACCTTCCGTCGATACAGAACGTGTGGGATCGGTGAATATCGCGATTCCGTGCCTCCTAGAGTGATTTACCGTTATATCGAACAATTGCAAGGGCTGGGAAGTGAATCCTTACCTTCTGTCTATACAGAACGATTGGACAGGGTGAATATCGCGATTCCGTGGCTCCTGGAGTGATTTATCGTTATATCGAACGATTGCCGGGGATGAGAACTGATTCCTTACCTTCTTTCGATCCAGAACGTGTGGAAACGGTGAATACCGCGATTCCGAGCCTCCTAGAGTGATTTACCGTTATATCGAACGATTGCGAGAGCTGGGAAGTGAATGCTCACCTTCCGTCGATACAGAACGTGTGGGAACGGTGAATATCGCGATTCCGAGGCTCCTGGAGTGATTTATCGTTATATCGAACGATTGCGAGGGCTGGGACGTGAATCCTTACCTTCTGTCGATACAGGACGATTGGAAATGATGCATATCGCGATTCCGGGCCTCCTAGAGTGATTAATCGTTATATGGAACGATTGCGATAGCTGGAAAGTGAATCCTCACATTCTGTATATACATGACTATAGGACAGGGTGAATATCGCGATTCCGAACCTCCGAAAGTGATTTAGCGATAGACCGAACAATTGCGAGGGCTGGGAAGTGAATCCTTACCTTCTGTCTATACAGAACGATTGGACAGGGTGAATATCGCGATTCCGTGGCTCCTGGAGTGATTTATCGTTATATCGAACGATTGCCGGGGATGAGAAGTGATTCCTTACCTTCTTTCGATCCAGAACGTGTGGAAACGGTGAATATCGCGATTCCGAGCCTCCTAGAGTGATTTACCGTTATATCGAACGATTGCGAGAGCTGGGAAGTGAATCCTTACCATCTGTCGATACAGAACGTGTGGAACGTCGAATATCGCGATTCCGAGCCGCCTAGAGTGATTAATCGTAATATCGAACGAATGCGAGGGCTGGAAAGTAAATCCATAGCTTCCATCAATACAGAACGTGTGGAAACGGTGAATATAACGATTCCGAGCCTCCTAGAGTGATTTATCGTTATATCGAACGAAAGCGAGGGCTGGAAAGTAAAGCCATAGCTTCCTTCGATACAGAACGTGTGGAAACGGTGAATATCGCGATTCCGAGCCTCCTAGAGTGATTTTCGTTATATCGAACGATTGCGAGGGCTGGAAAGTGGATCCTTACCTTCTGCCGAAACAGAACGATTGGTAATTTCGAATATCGCGTTTCCGATCCTCCTAGAGTGATTTAGCGATAGACCGAACGATTGCGAGGGCTGGGATGTGAATCCTTACCTTCCCTCGATACAGAACGTGTGGAAACGGTGAATATCGCGATTCCGAGCCTCCTAGACTGATATATCTATAGACCGAACGATTGCGCGGGCGGGGAAGTGAGTACTTACCTTCTGTCTATACAGAACGATTGGACAGGGTGAATATCGCGATTCCGTGGTTCCTGGAGTGATTTATCGCTATATCGAACGATTGCCGGGGATGAGAAGTGATTCCTTACCTTCTTTCGATCCAGAACGTGTGGAAACGGTGAATATCGCTATTCCGAGCCTCCTAGAGTGATCTTCGTTATATCGAACGATTGCGAGGCCTGGGAAGTGATTCATTGCCTTCTGTCGATAGAGAACGTGTGGAACGTGTGAATATCGCTATTCCGAGCCTCCTAGAGTGATTAATCGTTATATGGAACGATTGCGATAGCTGGAAAGTGAAACCTTACCTTCTGTATATACATGACTATAGAACAGGGTGAATATCGCGATTCCGAACCTCCGAAAGTGATTTAGCGATAGACCGAACAATTGCGAGGGCTGGGAAGTGAATCCTTACCTGCTGTTGATACAGAACGTGTGGAAACGGTGAATATCGCGATTCCGAGCCTCCTAGAGTGATTTACCGTTATATCGAACGATTGCGAGAGCTGGGAAGTGAATCCTTACCATCTGTCTATACAAACGATTGGACAGGGTGAATATCGCGATTCCGTGGCTCCTGGAGTAATTTATCGTTATATCGAACGATTGCCGGGGATGAGAAGTGATTCCTTACCTTCTTTCGATCCAGAACGTGTGGAAACGGTGAATATCGCTATTCCGAGCCTCCTAGAGTGATCTTCGTTATATCGAACGATTGCAAGGCCTGGGAAGTGATTCATTGCCTTCTGTCGATAGAGAACGTGTGGAACGTGTGAATATCGCTATTCCGAGCCTCCTAGAGTGATTAATCGTTATATGGAACGATTGCGATAGCTGGAAAGTGAATCCTTACTTCTGTATACACGTGACTATAGGACAGGGTGAATATCGCGATTCCGAACCTCCGAAAGTGATTTAGCGATAGAGCGAACAATTGCGAGGGCTGGGAAGTGAATCCTTACCTGCTGTTGATACAGAACGTGTGGAAACGGTGAATATCGCGATTCCGAGCCTCCTAGAGTGATTTACCGTTATATCGAACGATTGCGAGAGCTGGGAAGTGAATCCTTACCATCTGTCTATACAGAACGATTGGACAGGGTGAATATCGCGATTCCGTGGCTCCTGGAGTTATTTATCGTCATATCGAAATATTGCGAGGGCTGGGATGTGAATCCTTACCTTCCGTCGATACAGAACGTGTGGGAACGTGTGAATATCGCGATTCCGAGGCTCCTGGAGTGATTTATCGTTATATGGAACGATTGCGATAGCTGGAAAGTGAATCCTTACTTCTGTATACACGTGACTATAGGACAGGGTGAATATCGCGATTCCGAACCTCCGAAAGTGATTTAGCGATAGACCGAACAATTGCGAGGGCTGGGAAGTGAATCCTTACCTGCTGTTGATACAGAACGTGTGGAAACGGTGAATATCGCGATTCCGAGCCTCCTAGAGTGATTTATCGCTATATCGAACGATTGCCGGGGATGAGAAGTGATTCCTTACCTTCTTTCGATCCAGAACGTGTGGAAACGGTAAATATCGCGATTTCGAGCCTCCTAGAGTGATTTATCGTCATAACGAACGATTGCGCGGGCTGGGATGTGAATCCTCACCTTCCGTCGATACAGAACGTGTGGGAACGGTGAATATCGCGATTCCGAGGCTCCTGGAGTGTTTTATCGTTATATCGAACGATTGCGAGGGCTGGAACCTGAATCCTTACCTTCTATCGATTCAGAACGATTGGAACTGATGCATATCGCGATTCCGGGCCTCCTAGAGTGATTAATCGTTATATGGAACGATTGCGATAGCTGGAAAGTGAATCCTTACCTTCTGTATATACATGACTATAGGACAGGGTGAATATCGCGATTCCGAACCTCCGAAAGTGATTTAGCGATAGACCGAACAATTGCGAGGGCTGGGAAGTGAATCCTTACCTTCTGTTGATACAGAACGTGTGGAAACGGTGAATATCGCGATTCCGAGCCTCCTAGAGTGATTTATCGTTATATCGAACGAATGCGAGGGCTGGAAAGTAAATCCATAGCTTCCTTCGATACAGAGCGTGTGGAAACGGTGAATATCGCCATTCCGAGCCTCCTAGAGTGATTTATCGTCATATCGAAATATTGCGAGGGCTGGGATGTGAATCCTTACCATCCGTCGATACAGAACGTGTGGGATCGGTGAATATCGCGATTCCGTGCCTCCTAGAGTGATTTACCGTTATATCGAACGATTGCCGGGGATGAGAAGTGATTCCTTACCTTCTTTCGATCCAGAACGTGTGGAAACGGTGAATATCGCTATTCCGAGCCTCCTAGAGTGATCTTCGTTATATCGAACGATTGCAAGGCCTGGGAAGTGATTCATTGCCTTCTGTCGATAGAGAACGTGTGGAACGTGTGAATATCGCTATTCCGAGCCTCCTAGAGTGATTAATCGTTATATGGAACGATTGCGATAGCTGGAAAGTGAATCCTTACTTCTGTATACACGTGACTATAGGACAGGGTGAATATCGCGATTCCGAACCTCCGAAAGTGATTTAGCGATAGACCGAACAATTGCGAGGGCTGGGAAGTGAATCCTTACCTGCTGTTGATACAGAACGTGTGGAAACGGTGAATATCGCGATTCCGAGCCTCCTAGAGTGATTTACCGTTATATCGAACGATTGCGAGAGCTGGGAAGTGAATCCTTACCATCTGTCTATACAGAACGATTGGACAGGGTGAATATCGCGATTCCGTGGCTCCTGGAGTTATTTATCGTCATATCGAAATATTGCGAGGGCTGGGATGTGAATCCTTACCTTCCGTCGATACAGAACGTGTGGGAACGTGTGAATATCGCGATTCCGAGGCTCCTGGAGTGATTTATCGTTATATGGAACGATTGCGATAGCTGGAAAGTGAATCCTTACTTCTGTATACACGTGACTATAGGACAGGGTGAATATCGCGATTCCGAACCTCCGAAAGTGATTTAGCGATAGACCGAACAATTGCGAGGGCTGGGAAGTGAATCCTTACCTGCTGTTGATACAGAACGTGTGGAAACGGTGAATATCGCGATTCCGAGCCTCCTAGAGTGATTTATCGCTATATCGAACGATTGCCGGGGATGAGAAGTGATTCCTTACCTTCTTTCGATCCAGAACGTGTGGAAACGGTAAATATCGCGATTTCGAGCCTCCTAGAGTGATTTATCGTCATAACGAACGATTGCGCGGGCTGGGATGTGAATCCTCACCTTCCGTCGATACAGAACGTGTGGGAACGGTGAATATCGCGATTCCGAGGCTCCTGGAGTGTTTTATCGTTATATCGAACGATTGCGAGGGCTGGAACCTGAATCCTTACCTTCTATCGATTCAGAACGATTGGAACTGATGCATATCGCGATTCCGGGCCTCCTAGAGTGATTAATCGTTATATGGAACGATTGCGATAGCTGGAAAGTGAATCCTTACCTTCTGTATATACATGACTATAGGACAGGGTGAATATCGCGATTCCGAACCTCCGAAAGTGATTTAGCGATAGACCGAACAATTGCGAGGGCTGGGAAGTGAATCCTTACCTTCTGTTGATACAGAACGTGTGGAAACGGTGAATATCGCGATTCCGAGCCTCCTAGAGTGATTTATCGTTATATCGAACGAATGCGAGGGCTGGAAAGTAAATCCATAGCTTCCTTCGATACAGAGCGTGTGGAAACGGTGAATATCGCCATTCCGAGCCTCCTAGAGTGATTTATCGTCATATCGAAATATTGCGAGGGCTGGGATGTGAATCCTTACCATCCGTCGATACAGAACGTGTGGGATCGGTGAATATCGCGATTCCGTGCCTCCTAGAGTGATTTACCGTTATATCGAACGATTGCCGGGGATGAGAAGTGATTCCTTACCTTCTTTCGATCCAGAACGTGTGGAAACGGTGAATATCGCTATTCCGAGCCTCCTAGAGTGATCTTCGTTATATCGAACGATTGCAAGGCCTGGGAAGTGATTCATTGCCTTCTGTCGATAGAGAACGTGTGGAACGTGTGAATATCGCTATTCCGAGCCTCCTAGAGTGATTAATCGTTATATGGAACGATTGCGATAGCTGGAAAGTGAATCCTTACTTCTGTATACACGTGACTATAGGACAGGGTGAATATCGCGATTCCGAACCTCCGAAAGTGATTTAGCGATAGACCGAACAATTGCGAGGGCTGGGAAGTGAATCCTTACCTGCTGTTGATACAGAACGTGTGGAAACGGTGAATATCGCGATTCCGAGCCTCCTAGAGTGATTTACCGTTATATCGAACGATTGCGAGAGCTGGGAAGTGAATCCTTACCATCTGTCTATACAGAACGATTGGACAGGGTGAATATCGCGATTCCGTGGCTCCTGGAGTTATTTATCGTCATATCGAAATATTGCGAGGGCTGGGATGTGAATCCTTACCTTCCGTCGATACAGAACGTGTGGGAACGTGTGAATATCGCGATTCCGAGGCTCCTGGAGTGATTTATCGTTATATGGAACGATTGCGATAGCTGGAAAGTGAATCCTTACTTCTGTATACACGTGACTATAGGACAGGGTGAATATCGCGATTCCGAACCTCCGAAAGTGATTTAGCGATAGACCGAACAATTGCGAGGGCTGGGAAGTGAATCCTTACCTGCTGTTGATACAGAACGTGTGGAAACGGTGAATATCGCGATTCCGAGCCTCCTAGAGTGATTTATCGCTATATCGAACGATTGCCGGGGATGAGAAGTGATTCCTTACCTTCTTTCGATCCAGAACGTGTGGAAACGGTAAATATCGCGATTTCGAGCCTCCTAGAGTGATTTATCGTCATAACGAACGATTGCGAGGGCTGGGATGTGAATCCTCACCTTCCGTCGATACAGAACGTGTGGGAACGGTGAATATCGCGATTCCGAGGCTCCTGGAGTGTTTTATCGTTATATCGAACGATTGCGAGGGCTGGAACCTGAATCCTTACCTTCTATCGATTCAGAACGATTGGAACTGATGCATATCGCGATTCCGGGCCTCCTAGAGTGATTAATCGTTATATGGAACGATTGCGATAGCTGGAAAGTGAATCCTTACCTTCTGTATATACATGACTATAGGACAGGGTGAATATCGCGATTCCGAACCTCCGAAAGTGATTTAGCGATAGACCGAACAATTGCGAGGGCTGGGAAGTGAATCCTTACCTTCTGTTGATACAGAACGTGTGGAAACGGTGAATATCGCGATTCCGAGCCTCCTAGAGTGATTTATCGTTATATCGAACGAATGCGAGGGCTGGAAAGTAAATCCATAGCTTCCTTCGATACAGAGCGTGTGGAAACGGTGAATATCGCCATTCCGAGCCTCCTAGAGTGATTTATCGTCATATCGAAATATTGCGAGGGCTGGGATGTGAATCCTTACCATCCGTCGATACAGAACGTGTGGGATCGGTGAATATCGCGATTCCGTGCCTCCTAGAGTGATTTACCGTTATATCGAACGATTGCGAGGGCTGGGAAGTGAATCCATACCTTCTGTCTATACAGAACGATTGGACAGGGTGAATATCGCGATTCCGTGGCTCCTGGAGTGATTTATCGTTATATCGAACAATTGCCGGGGATGAGAAGTGATTCCTTACCTTCTTTCGATCCAGAACGTGTGGAAACGGTGAATATCGCGATTCCGAGCCTCCTAGAGTGATTTATCGTCATATCGAACGATTGCGAGGGCTGGGATGTGAATGCTCACCTTCCGTCGATACAGAACGTGTGGGAACGGTGAATATCGCGATTCCGAGGCTCCTGGAGTGATTTATCGTTATATCGAACGACTGCGAGGGCTGGAACGTGAATCCTTACCTTCTGTCGATACAGGACGATTGGAAATGATGCATATCGCGATTCCGGGCCTCCTAGAGTGATTAATCGTTATATGGAACGATTGCGATAGCTGGAAAGTGAATCCTCACCTTCTGTATATACATGACTATAGGACAGGGTGAATATCGCGATTCCGAACCTCCGAAATTGATTTAGCGATAGACCGAACAATTGCGAGGGCTGGGAAGTGAATCCTTACCTTCTGTTGATACAGAACGTGTGGAAACGGTGAATATCGAAATTCCGAGCCTCTTAGAGTGATTTATCGTTATATCGAACGAATGCGAGGGCTGGAAAGTAAATCCATAGCTTCCTTCAATACAGAGCGTGTGGAAACGGTGAATATCGCCATTCCGAGCCTCCTAGAGTGATTTATTGTTATATCAAACGATTGTGAGGGCTGGGAAGTGGATCCTTACCTTCTGTCGATACAGAACGATTGGGCAGTGTCAATACCGCCATTCCGAACTTCCTAGAGTGATTGATCGATAAACCGAACGATTGCGAGGGCTGGGAAGTGAATCCTTACCCTCTGCCGAAACAGAACGATTGGTAATTTCGAATATCGCGTTTCCGATCCTCCTAGAGTGATTTAGCGATAGACCGAACGATTGCGAGGGCTGGGATGTGAATCCTTACCTTCCCTCGATACAGAACGTGTGGAAACGGTGAATATCGCGATTCCGAGCCTCCTAGACTGATATATCTATAGACCGAACGATTGCGAGGGCGGGGAAGTGAGTACTTACCTTCTGTCTATACAGAACGATTGGACAGGGTGAATATCGCGATTCCGTGGCTCCTGGAGTGATTTATCGCTATATCGAACGATTGCCGGGGATGAGAAGTGATTCCTTACCTTCTTTCGATCCAGAACGTGTGGAAACGGTGAATATCGCTATTCCGAGCCTCCTAGAGTGATCTTCGTTATATCGAACGATTGCGAGGCCTGGGAAGTGATTCATTGCCTTCTGTCGATAGAGAACGGGTGGAACGTGTGAATATCGCTATTCCGAGCCTCCTAGAGTGATTAATCGTTATATGGAACGATTGCGATAGCTGGAAAGTGAATCCTTACCTTCTGTATACACGTGACTATAGGACAGGGTGAATATCGCGATTCCGAACCTCCGAAAGTGATTTAGCGATAGACCGAACAATTGCGAGGGCTGGGAAGTGAATCCTTACCTGCTGTTGTTACAGAACGTGTGGAAACGGTGAATATCGCGATTCCGAGCCTCCTAGAGTGATTTACCGTTATATCGAACGATTGCGAGAGCTGGGAAGTGAATCCTTACCATCTGTCTATACAGAACGATTGGACAGGGTGAATATCGCGATTCCGTGGCTCCTGGAGTTATTTATCGTCATATCGAAATATTGCGAGGGCTGGGATGTGAATCCTTACCTTCCGTCGATACAGAACGTGTGGGAACGGTGAATATCGCGATTCCGAGGCTCCTGGAGTGATTTATCGTTATATCGAACGATTGCGAGGGCTGGAACGCGAATCCTTACCTTCTGTCGATACAGGACGATTGGAAATGATGCATATCGCGATTCCGGGCCTCCTAGAGTGATTAATCGTTATATGGAACGATTGCGATAGCTGGAAAGTGAATCCTCACCTTCAGTATATACATGACTATAGGACAGGGTGAATATCGCGATTCCGAACCTCCGAAAGTGATTTATCGATAGACCGAACAATTGCGAGGGCTGGGAAGTGAATCCTTACCATCTGTTGATACAGAACGTGTGGCAACGGTGTATATCGCGATTCCGAGCCTCCTAGAGTGATTTACCGTTATATCGAACGATTGCGAGAGCTGGGAAGTGAATCCTTACCATCTGTCTACACAGAACGATTGGACAGGGTGAATATCGCGATTCCGTGCCTCCTAGAGTGATTTATCGTCATATCGAACGATTGCGAGGGCTGGGATGTGAATCCTCACCATCCGTCGATACAGAACGTGTGGAATCGGTGAATATCGCGATTCCGTGCCTCCTAGAGTGATTTATCGTCATATCGAACGATTGCGAGGGCTGGGATGTGAATCCTTACCTTCCGTAGATACAGAACGTGTGGAAACGGTGAATATCGCGATTCCGAGCCTCCTAGACTGATTTATCTATAGACCGAACGATTGCGAGGGCTGGGAAGTGAGTACTTACCTTCTGTCTATACAGAACGATTGGACAGGGTGAATATCGCGAGTCCGTGGCTCCTGGAGTGATTTATCGTTATATCGAACGATTGCCGGGGATGAGAAGTGATTCCGTACCTTCTTTCGATCCAGAACGTGTGGAAACGGTGAATATCGCGATTTCGAGCCTCCTAGAGTGATTTATCATCATATCGAACGATTGCGAGGGCTGGGATGTGAATCCTCACCTTCCGTCGATACAGAACGTGTGGGAACGGTGAATATCGCGATTCCGAGGCTCCTGGAGTGATTTATCGTTATATCGAACGATTGCGAGGGCTGGAACGTGAATCCTTACCTTCTATCGATACAGAACGAGTGGAAATGATGCATATCGCGATTCCGGGCCTCCTACAGTGATTAATCGTTATATGGAACGATTGCGATAGCTGGAAAGTGAAACCTTACCTTCTGTATATACATGACTATAGAACAGGGTGAATATCGCGATTCCGAAACTCCGAAAGTGATTTAGCGATAGACCGAACAATTGCGAGGGCTGGGAAGTGAATCCTTACCTTCTGTTGATACAGAACGTGTGGAAACGGTGAATATCGCGATTCCGAGCCTCCTAGACTGATTTATCTATAGACCGAACGATTGCGAGGGCTGGGAAGTGAGTACTTACCTTCTGTCTATACACAACGGTTGGACAGGGTGAATATCGCGATTCCGTGGCTCCTGGAGTAATTTATCGTTATATCGAACGATTGCCGGGGATGAGAAGTGATTCCTTACCTTCTTTCGATCCAGAACGTGTGGAAACGGTGAATATCGCTATTCCGAGCCTCCTAGAGTGATCTTCGTTATATCGAACGATTGCAAGGCCTGGGAAGTGATTCATTGCCTTCTGTCGATAGAGAACGTGTGGAACGTGTGAATATCGCTATTCCGAGCCTCCTAGAGTGATTAATCGTTATATGGAACGATTGCGATAGCTGGAAAGTGAATCCTTACTTCTGTATACACGTGACTATAGGACAGGCTGAATATCGCGATTCCGAACCTCCGAAAGTGATTTAGCGATAGACCGAACAATTGCGAGGGCTGGGAAGTGAATCCTTACCTGCTGTTGATACAGAACGTGTGGAAACGGTGAATATCGCGATTCCGAGCCTCCTAGAGTGATTTACCGTTATATCGAACGATTGCGAGAGCTGGGAAGTGAATCCTTACCATCTGTCTATACAGAACGATTGGACAGGGTGAATATCGCGATTCCGTGGCTCCTGGAGTTATTTATCGTCATATCGAAATATTGCGAGGGCTGGGATGTGAATCCTTACCTTCCGTCGATACAGAACGTGTGGGAACGTGTGAATATCGCGATTCCGAGGCTCCTGGAGTGATTTATCGTTATATGGAACGATTGCGATAGCTGGAAAGTGAATCCTTACTTCTGTATACACGTGACTATAGGACAGGGTGAATATCGCGATTCCGAACCTCCGAAAGTGATTTAGCGATAGACCGAACAATTGCGAGGGCTGGGAAGTGAATCCTTACCTGCTGTTGATACAGAACGTGTGGAAACGGTGAATATCGCGATTCCGAGCCTCCTAGAGTGATTTATCGCTATATCGAACGATTGCCGGGGATGAGAAGTGATTCCTTACCTTCTTTCGATCCAGAACGTGTGGAAACGGTAAATATCGCGATTTTGAGCCTCCTAGAGTGATTTATCGTCATAACGAACGATTGCGAGGGCTGGGATGTGAATCCTCACCTTCCGTCGATACAGAACGTGTGGGAACGGTGAATATCGCGATTCCGAGGCTCCTGGAGTGTTTTATCGTTATATCGAACGATTGCGAGGGCTGGAACCTGAATCCTTACCTTCTATCGATTCAGAACGATTGGAACTGATGCATATCGCGATTCCGGGCCTCCTAGAGTGATTAATCGTTATATGGAACGATTGCGATAGCTGGAAAGTGAATCCTTACCTTCTGTATATACATGACTATAGGACAGGGTGAATATCGCGATTCCGAACCTCCGAAAGTGATTTAGCGATAGACCGAACAATTGCGAGGGCTGGGAAGTGAATCCTTACCTTCTGTTGATACAGAACGTGTGGAAACGGTGAATATCGCGATTCCGAGCCTCCTAGAGTGATTTATCGTTATATCGAACGAATGCGAGGGCTGGAAAGTAAATCCATAGCTTCCTTCGATACAGAGCGTGTGGAAACGGTGAATATCGCCATTCCGAGCCTCCTAGAGTGATTTATCGTCATATCGAAATATTGCGAGGGCTGGGATGTGAATCCTTACCATCCGTCGATACAGAACGTGTGGGATCGGTGAATATCGCGATTCCGTGCCTCCTAGAGTGATTTACCGTTATATCGAACGATTGCGAGGGCTGGGAAGTGAATCCATACCTTCTGTCTATACAGAACGATTGGACAGGGTGAATATCGCGATTCCGTGGCTCCTGGAGTGATTTATCGTTATATCGAACAATTGCCGGGGATGAGAAGTGATTCCTTACCTTCTTTCGATCCAGAACGTGTGGAAACGGTGAATATCGCGATTCCGAGCCTCCTAGAGTGATTTATCGTCATATCGAACGATTGCGAGGGCTGGGATGTGAATGCTCACCTTCCGTCGATACAGAACGTGTGGGAACGGTGAATATCGCGATTCCGAGGCTCCTGGAGTGATTTATCGTTATATCGAACGACTGCGAGGGCTGGAACGTGAATCCTTACCTTCTGTCGATACAGGACGATTGGAAATGATGCATATCGCGATTCCGGGCCTCCTAGAGTGATTAATCGTTATATGGAACGATTGCGATAGCTGGAAAGTGAATCCTCACCTTCTGTATATACATGACTATAGGACAGGGTGAATATCGCGATTCCGAACCTCCGAAATTGATTTAGCGATAGACCGAACAATTGCGAGGGCTGGGAAGTGAATCCTTACCTTCTGTTGATACAGAACGTGTGGAAACGGTGAATATCGAAATTCCGAGCCTCTTAGAGTGATTTATCGTTATATCGAACGAATGCGAGGGCTGGAAAGTAAATCCATAGCTTCCTTCAATACAGAGCGTGTGGAAACGGTGAATATCGCCATTCCGAGCCTCCTAGAGTGATTTATTGTTATATCAAACGATTGCGAGGGCTGGGAAGTGGATCCTTACCTTCTGTCGATACAGAACGATTGGGCAGTGTCAATACCGCCATTCCGAACTTCCTAGAGTGATTGATCGATAAACCGAACGATTGCGAGGGCTGGGAAGTGAATCCTTACCCTCTGCCGAAACAGAACGATTGGTAATTTCGAATATCGCGTTTCCGATCCTCCTAGAGTGATTTAGCGATAGACCGCACGATTGCGAGGGCTGGGATGTGAATCCTTACCTTCCCTCGATACAGAACGTGTGGAAACGGTGAATATCGCGATTCCGAGCCTCCTAGACTGATATATCTATAGACCGAACGATTGCGAGGGCGGGGAAGTGAGTACTTACCTTCTGTCTATACAGAACGATTGGACAGGGTGAATATCGCGATTCCGTGGCTCCTGGAGTGATTTATCGCTATATCGAACGATTGCCGGGGATGAGAAGTGATTCCTTACCTTCTTTCGATCCAGAACGTGTGGAAACGGTGAATATCGCTATTCCGAGCCTCCTAGAGTGATCTTCGTTATATCGAACGATTGCGAGGCCTGGGAAGTGATTCATTGCCTTCTGTCGATAGAGAACGGGTGGAACGTGTGAATATCGCTATTCCGAGCCTCCTAGAGTGATTAATCGTTATATGGAACGATTGCGATAGCTGGAAAGTGAATCCTTACCTTCTGTATACACGTGACTATAGGACAGGGTGAATATCGCGATTCCGAACCTCCGAAAGTGATTTAGCGATAGACCGAACAATTGCGAGGGCTGGGAAGTGAATCCTTACCTGCTGTTGATACAGAACGTGTGGAAACGGTGAATATCGCGATTCCGAGCCTCCTAGAGTGATTTACCGTTATATCGAACGATTGCGAGAGCTGGAACGCGAATCCTTACCTTCTGTCGATACAGGACGATTGGAAATGATGCATATCGCGATTCCGGGCCTCCTAGAGTGATTAATCGTTATATGGAACGATTGCGATAGCTGGAAAGTGAATCCTCACCTTCAGTATATACATGACTATAGGACAGGGTGAATATCGCGATTCCGAACCTCCGAAAGTGATTTATCGATAGACCGAACAATTGCGAGGGCTGGGAAGTGAATCCTTACCATCTGTTGATACAGAACGTGTGGCAACGGTGTATATCGCGATTCCGAGCCTCCTAGAGTGATTTACCGTTATATCGAACGATTGCGAGAGCTGGGAAGTGAATCCTTACCATCTGTCTATACAGAACGATTGGACAGGGTGAATATCGCGATTCCGTGCCTCCTAGAGTGATTTATCGTCATATCGAACGATTGCGAGGGCTGGGATGTGAATCCTCACCATCCGTCGATACAGAACGTGTGGAATCGGTGAATATCGCGATTCCGTGCCTCCTAGAGTGATTTATCGTCATATCGAACGATTGCGAGGGCTGGGATGTGAATCCTTACCTTCCGTAGATACAGAACGTGTGGAAACGGTGAATATCGCGATTCCGAGCCTCCTAGACTGATTTATCTATAGACCGAACGATTGCGAGGGCTGGGAAGTGAGTACTTACCTTCTGTCTATACAGAACGATTGGACAGGGTGAATATCGCGAGTCCGTGGCTCCTGGAGTGATTTATCGTTATATCGAACGATTGCCGGGGATGAGAAGTGATTCCTTACCTTCTTTCGATCCAGAACGTGTGGAAACGGTGAATATCGCGATTTCGAGCCTCCTAGAGTGATTTATCATCATATCGAACGATTGCGAGGGCTGGGATGTGAATCCTCACCTTCCGTCGATACAGAACGTGTGGGAACGGTGAATATCGCGATTCCGAGGCTCCTGGAGTGATTTATCGTTATATCGAACGATTGCGAGGGCTGGAACGTGAATCCTTACCTTCTATCGATACAGAACGATTGGAAATGATGCATATCGCGATTCCGGGCCTCCTACAGTGATTAATCGTTATATGGAACGATTGCGATAGCTGGAAAGTGAAACCTTACCTTCTGTATATACATGACTATAGAACAGGGTGAATATCGCGATTCCGAACCTCCGAAAGTGATTTAGCGATAGACCGAACAATTGCGAGGGCTGGGAAGTGAATCCTTACCTTCTGTTGATACAGAACGTGTGGAAACGGTGAATATCGCGATTCCGAGCCTCCTAGACTGATTTATCTATAGACCGAACGATTGCGAGGGCTGGGAAGTGAGTACTTACCTTCTGTCTATACACAACGGTTGGACAGGGTGAATATCGCGATTCCGTGGCTCCTGGAGTAATTTATCGTTATATCGAACGATTGCCGGGGATGAGAAGTGATTCCTTACCTTCTTTCGATCCAGAACGTGTGGAAACGGTGAATATCGCTATTCCGAGCCTCCTAGAGTGATCTTCGTTATATCGAACGATTGCAAGGCCTGGGAAGTGATTCATTGCCTTCTGTCGATAGAGAACGTGTGGAACGTGTGAATATCGCTATTCCGAGCCTCCTAGAGTGATCAATCGTTATATGGAACGATTGCGATAGCTGGAAAGTGAATCCTTACTTCTGTATACACGTGACTATAGGACAGGGTGAATATCGCGATTCCGAACCTCCGAAAGTGATTTAGCGATAGACCGAACGATTGCGAGGGCTGGGAAGTGAATCCTTACCTGAAGTTGATACAGAACGTGTGGAAACGGTGAATATCGCGATTCCGAGCCTCCTAGAGTGATTTACCGTTATATCGAACGATTGCGAGAGCTGGGAAGTGAATCCTTACCATCTGTCTATACAGAACGATTGGACAGGGTGAATATCGCGATTCCGTGGCTCCTGGAGTTATTTACCGTCATATCGAAATATTGCGAGGGCTGGGATGTGAATCCTTACCTTCCGTCGATACAGAACGTGTGGGAACGGTGAATATCGCGATTCCGAGGCTCCTGGAGTGATTTATCGTTATATCGAACGATTGCGAGGGCTGGAACGTGAATCCTTACCTTCTGTCGATACAGGACGATTGGAAATGATGCATATCGCGATTCCGGGCCTCCTAGAGTGATTAATCGTTATATGGAACGATTGCGATAGCTGGAAAGTGAATCCTCACCTTCTGTATATACATGACTATAGGACAGGGTGAATATCGCGATTCCGAACCTCCGAAAGTGATTTATCGATAGACCGAACAATTGCGAGGGCTGGGAAGTGAATCCTTACCATCTGTTGATACAGAACGTGTGGCAACGGTGTATATCGCGATTCCGAGCCTCCTAGAGTGATTTACCGTTATATCGAACGATTGCGAGAGCTGGGAAGTGAATCCTTACCATCTGTCTATACAGAACGATTGGACAGGGTGAATATCGCGATTCCGTGCCTCCTAGAGTGATTTATCGTCATATCGAACGATTGCGAGGGCTGGGATGTGAATCCTCACCATCCGTAGATACAGAACGTGTGGAATCGGTGAATATCGCGATTCCGTGCCTCCTAGAGTGATTTATCGTCATATCGAACGATTGCGAGGGCTGGGATGTGAATCCTTACCTTCCGTAGATACAGAACGTGTGGAAACGGTGAATATCGCGATTCCGAGCCTCCTAGACTGATTTATCTATAGACCGAACGATTGCGAGGGCTGGGAAGTGAGTACTTACCTTCTGTCTATACAGAACGATTGGACAGGGTGAATATCGCGATTCCGTGCCTCCTAGAGTGATTTATCGTCATATCGAACGATTGCGAGGGCTGGGATGTGAATCCTCACCATCCGTCGATACAGAACGTGTGGAATCGGTGAATATCGCGATTCCGTGCCTCCTAGAGTGATTTATCGTCATATCGAACGATTGCGAGGGCTGGGATGTGAATCCTTACCTTCCGTAGATACAGAACGTGTGGAAACGGTGAATATCGCGATTCCGAGCCTCCTAGACTGATTTATCTATAGACCGAACGATTGCGAGGGCTGGGAAGTGAGTACTTACCTTCTGTCTATACAGAACGATTGGACAGGGTGAATATCGCGAGTCCGTGGCTCCTGGAGTGATTTATCGTTATATCGAACGATTGCCGGGGATGAGAAGTGATTCCTTACCTTCTTTCGATCCAGAACGTGTGGAAACGGTGAATATCGCGATTTCGAGCCTCCTAGAGTGATTTATCATCATATCGAACGATTGCGAGGGCTGGGATGTGAATCCTCACCTTCCGTCGATACAGAACGTGTGGGAACGGTGAATATCGCGATTCCGAGGCTCCTGGAGTGATTTATCGTTATATCGAACGATTGCGAGGGCTGGAACGTGAATCCTTACCTTCTATCGATACAGAACGATTGGAAATGATGCATATCGCGATTCCGGGCCTCCTACAGTGATTAATCGTTATATGGAACGATTGCGATAGCTGGAAAGTGAAACCTTACCTTCTGTATATACATGACTATAGAACAGGGTGAATATCGCGATTCCGAACCTCCGAAAGTGATTTAGCGATAGACCGAACAATTGCGAGGGCTGGGAAGTGAATCCTTACCTTCTGTTGATACAGAACGTGTGGAAACGGTGAATATCGCGATTCCGAGCCTCCTAGACTGATTTATCTATGGACCGAACGATTGCGAGGGCTGGGAAGTGAGTACTTACCTTCTGTCTATACACAACGGTTGGACAGGGTGAATATCGCGATTCCGTGGCTCCTGGAGTAATTTATCGTTATATCGAACGATTGCCGGGGATGAGAAGTGATTCCTTACCTTCTTTCGATCCAGAACGTGTGGAAACGGTGAATATCGCTATTCCGAGCCTCCTAGAGTGATCTTCGTTATATCGAACGATTGCAAGGCCTGGGAAGTGATTCATTGCCTTCTGTCGATAGAGAACGTGTGGAACGTGTGAATATCGCTATTCCGAGCCTCCTAGAGTGATCAATCGTTATATGGAACGATTGCGATAGCTGGAAAGTGAATCCTTACTTCTGTATACACGTGACTATAGGACAGGGTGAATATCGCGATTCCGAACCTCCGAAAGTGATTTAGCGATAGACCGAACGATTGCGAGGGCTGGGAAGTGAATCCTTACCTGAAGTTGATACAGAACGTGTGGAAACGGTGAATATCGCGATTCCGAGCCTCCTAGAGTGATTTACCGTTATATCGAACGATTGCGAGAGCTGGGAAGTGAATCCTTACCATCTGTCTATACAGAACGATTGGACAGGGTGAATATCGCGATTCCGTGGCTCCTGGAGTTATTTACCGTCATATCGAAATATTGCGAGGGCTGGGATGTGAATCCTTACCTTCCGTCGATACAGAACGTGTGGGAACGGTGAATATCGCGATTCCGAGGCTCCTGGAGTGATTTATCGTTATATCGAACGATTGCGAGGGCTGGAACGTGAATCCTTACCTTCTGTCGATACAGGACGATTGGAAATGATGCATATCGCGATTCCGGGCCTCCTAGAGTGATTAATCGTTATATGGAACGATTGCGATAGCTGGAAAGTGAATCCTCACCTTCTGTATATACATGACTATAGGACAGGGTGAATATCGCGATTCCGAACCTCCGAAAGTGATTTATCGATAGACCGAACAATTGCGAGGGCTGGGAAGTGAATCCTTACCATCTGTTGATACAGAACGTGTGGCAACGGTGTATATCGCGATTCCGAGCCTCCTAGAGTGATTTACCGTTATATCGAACGATTGCGAGAGCTGGGAAGTGAATCCTTACCATCTGTCTATACAGAACGATTGGACAGGGTGAATATCGCGATTCCGTGCCTCCTAGAGTGATTTATCGTCATATCGAACGATTGCGAGGGCTGGGATGTGAATCCTCACCATCCGTAGATACAGAACGTGTGGAATCGGTGAATATCGCGATTCCGTGCCTCCTAGAGTGATTTATCGTCATATCGAACGATTGCGAGGGCTGGGATGTGAATCCTTACCTTCCGTAGATACAGAACGTGTGGAAACGGTGAATATCGCGATTCCGAGCCTCCTAGACTGATTTATCTATAGACCGAACGATTGCGAGGGCTGGGAAGTGAGTACTTACCTTCTGTCTATACAGAACGATTGGACAGGGTGAATATCGCGATTCCGTGCCTCCTAGAGTGATTTATCGTCATATCGAACGATTGCGAGGGCTGGGATGTGAATCCTCACCATCCGTCGATACAGAACGTGTGGAATCGGTGAATATCGCGATTCCGTGCCTCCTAGAGTGATTTATCGTCATATCGAACGATTGCGAGGGCTGGGATGTGAATCCTTACCTTCCGTAGATACAGAACGTGTGGAAACGGTGAATATCGCGATTCCGAGCCTCCTAGACTGATTTATCTATAGACCGAACGATTGCGAGGGCTGGGAAGTGAGTACTTACCTTCTGTCTATACAGAACGATTGGACAGGGTGAATATCGCGAGTCCGTGGCTCCTGGAGTGATTTATCGTTATATCGAACGATTGCCGGGGATGAGAAGTGATTCCTTACCTTCTTTCGATCCAGAACGTGTGGAAACGGTGAATATCGCGATTTCGAGCCTCCTAGAGTGATTTATCGTCATATCGAACGATTGCGAGGGCTGGGATGTGAATCCTCACCTTCCGTCGATACAGAACGTGTGGGAACGGTGAATATCGCGATTCCAAGGCTCCTGGAGTGATTTATCGTTATATCGAACGATTGCGAGGGCTGGAACGTGAATCCTTACCTTCTATCGATACAGAACGATTGGAAATGATGCATATCGCGATTCCGGGCCTCCTACAGTGATTAATCGTTATATGGAACGATTGCGATAGCTGGAAAGTGAAACCTTACCTTCTGTATATACATGACTATAGAACAGGGTGAATATCGCGATTCCGAACCTCCGAAAGTGATTTAGCGATAGACCGAACAATTGCGAGGGCTGGGAAGTGAATCCTTACCTTCTGTTGATACAGAACGTGTGGAAACGGTGAATATCGCGATTCCGAGCCTCCTAGACTGATTTATCTATAGACCGAACGATTGCGAGGGCTGGGAAGTGAGTACTTACCTTCTGTCTATACACAACGGTTGGACAGGGTGAATATCGCGATTCCGTGGCTCCTGGAGTAATTTATCGTTATATCGAACGATTGCCGGGGATGAGAAGTGATTCCTTACCTTCTTTCGATCCAGAACGTGTGGAAACGGTGAATATCGCGATTCCGAGGCTCCTGGAGTGATTTATCGTTATATCGAACGATTGCGAGGGCTGGAACGTGAATCCTTACCTTCTGTCGATACAGGACGATTGGAAATGATGCATATCGCGATTCCGGGCCTCCTAGAGTGATTAATCGTTATATGGAACGATTGCGATAGCTGGAAAGTGAATCCTCACCTTCTGTATATACATGACTATAGGACAGGGTGAATATCGCGATTCCGAACCTCCGAAAGTGATTTATCGATAGACCGAACAATTGCGAGGGCTGGGAAGTGAATCCTTACCATCTGTTGATACAGAACGTGTGGCAACGGTGTATATCGCGATTCCGAGCCTCCTAGAGTGATTTACCGTTATATCGAACGATTGCGAGAGCTGGGAAGTGAATCCTTACCATCTGTCTATACAGAACGATTGGACAGGGTGAATATCGCGATTCCGTGCCTCCTAGAGTGATTTATCGTCATATCGAACGATTGCGAGGGCTGGGATGTGAATCCTCACCATCCGTCGATACAGAACGTGTGGAATCGGTGAATATCGCGATTCCGTGCCTCCTAGAGTGATTTATCGTCATATCGAACGATTGCGAGGGCTGGGATGTGAATCCTTACCTTCCGTAGATACAGAACGTGTGGAAACGGTGAATATCGCGATTCCGAGCCTCCTAGACTGATTTATCTATAGACCGAACGATTGCGAGGGCTGGGAAGTGAGTACTTACCTTCTGTCTATACAGAACGATTGGACAGGGTGAATATCGCGATTCCGAGCCTCCTAGAGTGATTTATCGTCATATCGAAATATTGGGAGGGCTGGGATGTGAATCCTTACCTTCCGTCCATACAGAACGTGTGGGATCGGTGAATATCGCGATTCCGTGCCTCCTAGAGTGATTTATCGTCATATCGAACGATTGCGAGGGCTGGGATGTGAATCCTCACCTTCCGTCGATACAGAACGTGTGGGAACGGTGAATATCGCGATTCCAAGGCTCCTGGAGTGATTTATCGTTATATCGAACGATTGCGAGGGCTGGAACGTGAATCCTTACCTTCTATCGATACAGAACGATTGGAAATGATGCATATCGCGATTCCGGGCCTCCTACAGTGATTAATCGTTATATGGAACGATTGCGATAGCTGGAAAGTGAAACCTTACCTTCTGTATATACATGACTATAGAACAGGGTGAATATCGCGATTCCGAACCTCCGAAAGTGATTTAGCGATAGACCGAACAATTGCGAGGGCTGGGAAGTGAATCCTTACCTTCTGTTGATACAGAACGTGTGGAAACGGTGAATATCGCGATTCCGAGCCTCCTAGACTGATTTATCTATAGACCGAACGATTGCGAGGGCTGGGAAGTGAGTACTTACCTTCTGTCTATACACAACGGTTGGACAGGGTGAATATCGCGATTCCGTGGCTCCTGGAGTAATTTATCGTTATATCGAACGATTGCCGGGGATGAGAAGTGATTCCTTACCTTCTTTCGATCCAGAACGTGTGGAAACGGTGAATATCGCGATTCCGAGGCTCCTGGAGTGATTTATCGTTATATCGAACGATTGCGAGGGCTGGAACGTGAATCCTTACCTTCTGTCGATACAGGACGATTGGAAATGATGCATATCGCGATTCCGGGCCTCCTAGAGTGATTAATCGTTATATGGAACGATTGCGATAGCTGGAAAGTGAATCCTCACCTTCTGTATATACATGACTATAGGACAGGGTGAATATCGCGATTCCGAACCTCCGAAAGTGATTTATCGATAGACCGAACAATTGCGAGGGCTGGGAAGTGAATCCTTACCATCTGTTGATACAGAACGTGTGGCAACGGTGTATATCGCGATTCCGAGCCTCCTAGAGTGATTTACCGTTATATCGAACGATTGCGAGAGCTGGGAAGTGAATCCTTACCATCTGTCTATACAGAACGATTGGACAGGGTGAATATCGCGATTCCGTGCCTCCTAGAGTGATTTATCGTCATATCGAACGATTGCGAGGGCTGGGATGTGAATCCTCACCATCCGTCGATACAGAACGTGTGGAATCGGTGAATATCGCGATTCCGTGCCTCCTAGAGTGATTTATCGTCATATCGAACGATTGCGAGGGCTGGGATGTGAATCCTTACCTTCCGTAGATACAGAACGTGTGGAAACGGTGAATATCGCGATTCCGAGCCTCCTAGACTGATTTATCTATAGACCGAACGATTGCGAGGGCTGGGAAGTGAGTACTTACCTTCTGTCTATACAGAACGATTGGACAGGGTGAATATCGCGATTCCGAGCCTCCTAGAGTGATTTATCGTCATATCGAAATATTGGGAGGGCTGGGATGTGAATCCTTACCTTCCGTCCATACAGAACGTGTGGGATCGGTGAATATCGCGATTCCGTGCCTCCTAGAGTGATTTATCGTCATATCGAACGATTGCGAGGGCTGGGATGTGAATCCTTACCTTCCCTCGATACAGAACGTGTGGAAACGGTGAATATCGCGATTCCGAGCCTCCTAGACTGATATATCTATAGACCGAACGATTGGGAGGGCTGGGAAGTGAGTACTTACCTTCTGTCTATACAGAACGATTGGACAGGTTGAATATCGCGATTCCGTGGCTCCTGGAGTGATTTATCGCTATATCGAACGATTGCCGGGGATGAGAAGTGATTCCTTACCTTCATTCGATCCAGAACGTGTGGAAACGGTGAATATCGCGATTTCGAGCCTCCTAGAGTGATTTATCGTCATATCGAACGATTGCGAGGGCTGGGATGTGAATCCTCACCTTCCGTCGATACAGAACGTGTGGGAACGGTGAATATCGCGATTCCGAGGCTCCTGGAGTGATTTATCATTATATCGAACGATTGCGAGGGCTGGAACCTGAATCCTTACCTTCTATCGATTCAGAACGATTGGAAATGATGCATATCGCCATTCCGAGCCTCCTAGAGTGATTTATTGTTATATCAAACGATTGCGAGGGCTGGGAAGTGGATCCTTACCTTCTGTCGATACAGAACGATTGGGCAGTGTCAATACCGCGATTCCGAACTTCCTTGAGTAATTGATCGATAAACCGAACGATTGCGAGGGCTGGGAAGTGAATCCTTACCCTCTGCCGAAACAGAACGATTGGTAATTTCGAATATCGCGTTTCCGATCCTCCTAGAGTGATTTAGCGATAGACCGAACGATACCGAGGGCTGCGAAGTGAATCCTTACCTTCTGTCGATACAGAACGTGTGGAACGTCGAATATCGCGATTCCGAGCCGCCTAGAGTGATTTATCGTAATATCGAACGAATGCGAGGGCTGGAAAGTAAATCCATAGATTCCATCGATACAGAACGTGTGGAAACGGTGAATATAGCGATTCCGAGCCTCCTAGAGTGATTTTTCGTTATATCGAACGAAAGCGAGAGCTGGAAAGTAAAGCCATAGCTTCCTTCGATACAGAACGTATGGAAACGGTGAATATCGCGATTCCGTGGCTCCTAGAGTGTTTTATTGTTATATCAAACGATTGCGAGGGCTGGAAAGTGATTCCTAAGCTTCTTTCGATCCAGAACGTGTGGAAACGGTGAATATCGCGATTCCGAGCCTCCCAGAGTGATTTATCGTCATATCGATATATTGCGAGGGCTGGGATGTGAATCCTTACCTTCCGGCCATACAGAACGTGTGGGATCGGTGAATATCGCGATTCCGTGCCTCCTAGAGTGATTTATCGTCATATCGAACGATTGCGAGGGCTGGGATGTGAATCCTCACCTTCCGTCGATACAGAACGTGTGGGAACGGTGAATATCGCGATTCCGAGGCTCCTGGAGTGATTTATCGTTATATCGAACGATTGCGAGGGCTGGAAAGTGAATCCTTACCTTCTATCGATACAGAACGATTGGAAATGATGCATATCGCGATTCCGGGCCTCCTAGAGTGATTAATCGTTATATGGAACGATTGCGATAGCTGGAAAGTGAATCCTTACCTTCTGTATATACATGACTATAGGACAGGGTGCATATCGCGATTCCGAACCTCCGAAAGTGATTTAGCGATAGACCGAACAATTGCGAGGGCTGGGAAGTGAGTACTTACCTTCTGTCTATACACAACGGTTGGACAGGGTGAATATCGCGATTCCGTGGCTCCTGGAGTGATTTATCGTTATATCGAACGATTGCCGGGGATGAGAAGTGATTCCTTACCTTCTTTTGATCCAGAACGTGTGGAAACGGTGAATATCGCTATTCCGAGCCTCCTAGAGTGATCTTCGTTATATCGAACGATTGCGAGGCCTGGGAAGTGATTCATTGCCTTCTGTCGATAGAGAACGTGTGGAACGTGAGAATATCGCTATTCCGAGCCTCCTAGAGTGATTAATCGTTATATGGAACGATTGCGATAGCTGGAAAGTGAATCCTTACCTTCTGTATACACGTGACTATAGGACAGGGTGAATATCGCGATTCCGAACCTCCGAAAGTGATTTAGCGATAGACCGAACAATTGCGAGGGCTGGGAAGTGAATCCTTACCTTCTGTTGATACAGAACGTGTGGAAACGGTGAATATCGCGATTCCGAGCCTCCTAGAGTGATTTACCGTTATATCGAACGATTGCGAGAGCTGGGAAGTGAATCCTTACCATCTGTCTATACAGAACGATTGGACAGGCTGAATATCGCGATTCCGTGGCTCCTAGAGTGATTTATCGTCATATCGAAATATTGCGAGGGCTGGGATGTGAATCCTTACCTTCCGTCGATACAGAACGTGTGGGATCGGTGAATATCGCGATTCCGTGCCTCCTAGAGTGATTTATCGTTATATCGAACGATTGCGAGGGCTGGAACGTGAATCCTTACCTTCTGTCGATACAGGACGATTGGAAAAGATGCATATCGCGATTCCGGGCCTCCTAGAGTGATTAATCGTTATATGGAACGATTGCGATAGCTGGAAAGTGAATCCTCACCTTCTGTATATACATGACTATAGGACAGGGTGAATATCGCGATTCCGAACCTCCGAAAGTGATTTATCGATAGACCGAACAATTGCGAGGGCTGGGAAGTGAATCCTTACCTTCTGTTGATACAGAACGTGTGGAAACGGTGAATATCCAAATTCCGAGGCTCTTAGAGTGATTTATCGTTATATCGAACGAATGCGAGGGCTGGAAAGTAAATCCATAGCTTCCTTCGATACAGAGCGTGTGGAAACGGTGAATATCGCCATTCCGAGCCTCCTAGAGTGATTTATTGTTATATCAAACGATTGCGAGGGCTGGAAAGTGATTCCTAAGCTTCTTTCGATCCAGAACGTGTGGAAACGGTGAATATCGCGATTCCGAGCCTCCTAGAGTGATTTATCGTCATATCGAAATATTGGGAGGGCTGGGATGTGAATCCTTACCTTCCGTCCATACAGAACGTGTGGGATCGGTGAATATCGCGATTCCGTGCCTCCTAGAGTGATTTATCGTCATATCGAACGATTGCGAGGGCTGGGATGTGAATCCTTACCTTCCCTCGATACAGAACGTGTGGAAACGGTGAATATCGCGATTCCGAGCCTCCTAGACTGATTTATCTATAGACCGAACGATTGCGAGGGCTGGGAAGTGAGTACTTACCTTCTGTCTATACAGAACGATTGGACAGGGTGAATATCGCGATTCCGTGGCTCCTGGAGTGATTTATCGTCATAACGAACGATTGCGAGGGCTGGGATGTGAATCCTCACCTTCCGTCGATACAGAACGTGTGGGAACGGTGAATATCGCGATTCCGGGGCTCCTGGAGTGTTTTATCGTTATATCGAACGATTGCGAGGGCTGGAACCTGAATCCTTACCTTCTATCGATTCAGAACGATTGGAAATGATGCATATCGCGATTCCGGGCCTCCTAGAGTGATTAATCGTTATATGGAACGATTGCGATAGCTGGAAAGTGAATCCTTACCTTCTGTATATACATGACTATAGGACAGGGTGAATATCGCGATTCCGAACCTCCGAAAGTGATTTAGCGATAGACCGAACAATTGCGAGGGCTGGGAAGTGAATCCTTACCTTCTGTTGATACAGAACGTGTGGAAACGGTGAATATCGCGATTCCGAGCCTCCTAGAGTGATTTATCGTTATATCGAACGAATGCGAGGGCTGGAAAGTAAATCCATAGCTTCCTTCGATACAGAGCGTGTGGAAACGGTGAATATCGCCATTCCGAGCCTCCTAGAGTGATTTATCGTCATATCGAAATATTGCGAGGGCTGGGATGTGAATCCTTACCATCCGTCGATACAGAACGTGTGGGATCGGTGAATATCGCGATTCCGTGCCTCCTAGAGTGATTTATCGTCATAACGAACGATTGCGAGGGCTGGGATGTGAATCCTCACCTTCCGTCGATACAGAACGTGTGGGAACGGTGAATATCGCGATTCCGAGGCTCCTGGAGTGTTTTATCGTTATATCGAACGATTGCGAGGGCTGGAACCTGAATCCTTACCTTCTATCGATTCAGAACGATTGGAAATGATGCATATCGCGATTCCGGGCCTCCTAGAGTGATTAATCGTTATATGGAACGATTGCGATAGCTGGAAAGTGAATCCTTACCTTCTGTATATACATGACTATAGGACAGGGTGAATATCGCGATTCCGAACCTCCGAAAGTGATTTAGCGATAGACCGAACAATTGCGAGGGCTGGGAAGTGAATCCTTACCTTCTGTTGATACAGAACGTGTGGAAACGGTGAATATCGCGATTCCGAGCCTCCTAGACTGATATATCTATAGACCGAACGATTGGGAGGGCTGGGAAGTGAGTACTTACCTTCTGTCTATACAGAACGATTGGACAGGTTGAATATCGCGATTCCGTGGCTCCTGGAGTGATTTATCGCTATATCGAACGATTGCCGGGGATGAGAAGTGATTCCTTACCTTCATTCGATCCAGAACGTGTGGAAACGGTGAATATCGCGATTTCGAGCCTCCTAGAGTGATTTATCGTCATATCGAACGATTGCGAGGGCTGGGATGTGAATCCTCACCTTCCGTCGATACAGAACGTGTGGGAACGGTGAATATCGCGATTCCGAGGCTCCTGGAGTGATTTATCATTATATCGAACGATTGCGAGGGCTGGAACCTGAATCCTTACCTTCTATCGATTCAGAACGATTGGAAATGATGCATATCGCCATTCCGAGCCTCCTAGAGTGATTTATTGTTATATCAAACGATTGCGAGGGCTGGGAAGTGGATCCTTACCTTCTGTCGATACAGAACGATTGGGCAGTGTCAATACCGCGATTCCGAACTTCCTTGAGTAATTGATCGATAAACCGAACGATTGCGAGGGCTGGGAAGTGAATCCTTACCCTCTGCCGAAACAGAACGATTGGTAATTTCGAATATCGCGTTTCCGATCCTCCTAGAGTGATTTAGCGATAGACCGAACGATACCGAGGGCTGCGAAGTGAATCCTTACCTTCTGTCGATACAGAACGTGTGGAAACGGTGAATATCGCTATTCCGAGCCTCCTAGAGTGATCTTCGTTATATCGAACGATTGCGAGGCCTGGGAAGTGATTCATTGCCTTCTGTCGATAGAGAACGTGTGGAACGTGAGAATATCGCTATTCCGAGCCTCCTAGAGTGATTAATCGTTATATGGAACGATTGCGATAGCTGGAAAGTGAATCCTTATCTTCTGTATACACGTGACTATAGGACAGGGTGAATATCGCGATTCCGAACCTCCGAAAGTGATTTAGCGATAGACCGAACAATTGCGAGGGCTGGGAAGTGAATCCTTACCTTCTGTTGATACAGAACGTGTGGAAACGGTGAATATCGCGATTCCGAGCCTCCTAGAGTGATTTACCGTTATATCGAACGATTGCGAGAGCTGGGAAGTGAATCCTTACCATCTGTCTATACAGAACGATTGGACAGGCTGAATATCGCGATTCCGTGGCTCCTAGAGTGATTTATCGTCATATCGAAATATTGCGAGGGCTGGGATGTGAATCCTTACCTTCCGTCGATACAGAACGTGTGGGATCGGTGAATATCGCGATTCCGTGCCTCCTAGAGTGATTTATCGTTATATCGAACGATTGCGAGGGCTGGAACGTGAATCCTTACCTTCTGTCGATACAGGACGATTGGAAAAGATGCATATCGCGATTCCGGGCCTCCTAGAGTGATTAATCGTTATATGGAACGATTGCGATAGCTGGAAAGTGAATCCTCACCTTCTGTATATACATGACTATAGGACAGGGTGAATATCGCGATTCCGAACCTCCGAAAGTGATTTATCGATAGACCGAACAATTGCGAGGGCTGGGAAGTGAATCCTTACCTTCTGTTGATACAGAACGTGTGGAAACGGTGAATATCCAAATTCCGAGGCTCTTAGAGTGATTTATCGTTATATCGAACGAATGCGAGGGCTGGAAAGTAAATCCATAGCTTCCTTCGATACAGAGCGTGTGGAAACGGTGAATATCGCCATTCCGAGCCTCCTAGAGTGATTTATTGTTATATCAAACGATTGCGAGGGCTGGAAAGTGATTCCTAAGCTTCTTTCGATCCAGAACGTGTGGAAACGGTGAATATCGCGATTCCGAGCCTCCTAGAGTGATTTATCGTCATATCGAAATATTGGGAGGGCTGGGATGTGAATCCTTACCTTCCGTCCATACAGAACGTGTGGGATCGGTGAATATCGCGATTCCGTGCCTCCTAGAGTGATTTATCGTCATATCGAACGATTGCGAGGGCTGGGATGTGAATCCTTACCTTCCCTCGATACAGAACGTGTGGAAACGGTGAATATCGCGATTCCGAGCCTCCTAGACTGATTTATCTATAGACCGAACGATTGCGAGGGCTGGGAAGTGAGTACTTACCTTCTGTCTATACAGAACGATTGGACAGGGTGAATATCGCGATTCCGTGGCTCCTGGAGTGATTTATCGTCATAACGAACGATTGCGAGGGCTGGGATGTGAATCCTCACCTTCCGTCGATACAGAACGTGTGGGAACGGTGAATATCGCGATTCCGGGGCTCCTGGAGTGTTTTATCGTTATATCGAACGATTGCGAGGGCTGGAACCTGAATCCTTACCTTCTATCGATTCAGAACGATTGGAAATGATGCATATCGCGATTCCGGGCCTCCTAGAGTGATTAATCGTTATATGGAACGATTGCGATAGCTGGAAAGTGAATCCTTACCTTCTGTATATACATGACTATAGGACAGGGTGAATATCGCGATTCCGAACCTCCGAAAGTGATTTAGCGATAGACCGAACAATTGCGAGGGCTGGGAAGTGAATCCTTACCTTCTGTTGATACAGAACGTGTGGAAACGGTGAATATCGCGATTCCGAGCCTCCTAGAGTGATTTATCGTTATATCGAACGAATGCGAGGGCTGGAAAGTAAATCCATAGCTTCCTTCGATACAGAGCGTGTGGAAACGGTGAATATCGCGATTCCGAGCCTCCTAGACTGATTTATCTATAGACCGAACGATTGCGAGGGCTGGGAAGTGAGTACTTACCTTCTGTCTATACAGAACGATTGGACAGGGTGAATATCGCGATTCCGTGCCTCCTAGAGTGATTTATCGTCATATCGAACGATTGCGAGGGCTGGGATGTGAATCCTCACCATCCGTCGATACAGAACGTGTGGAATCGGTGAATATCGCGATTCCGTGCCTCCTAGAGTGATTTATCGTCATATCGAACGATTGCGAGGGCTGGGATGTGAATCCTTACCTTCCGTAGATACAGAACGTGTGGAAACGGTGAATATCGCGATTCCGAGCCTCCTAGACTGATTTATCTATAGACCGAACGATTGCGAGGGCTGGGAAGTGAGTACTTACCTTCTGTCTATACAGAACGATTGGACAGGGTGAATATCGCGAGTCCGTGGCTCCTGGAGTGATTTATCGTTATATCGAACGATTGCCGGGGATGAGAAGTGATTCCTTACCTTCTTTCGATCCAGAACGTGTGGAAACGGTGAATATCGCGATTTCGAGCCTCCTAGAGTGATTTATCATCATATCGAACGATTGCGAGGGCTGGGATGTGAATCCTCACCTTCCGTCGATACAGAACGTGTGGGAACGGTGAATATCGCGATTCCGAGGCTCCTGGAGTGATTTATCGTTATATCGAACGATTGCGAGGGCTGGAACGTGAATCCTTACCTTCTATCGATACAGAACGATTGGAAATGATGCATATCGCGATTCCGGGCCTCCTACAGTGATTAATCGTTATATGGAACGATTGCGATAGCTGGAAAGTGAAACCTTACCTTCTGTATATACATGACTATAGAACAGGGTGAATATCGCGATTCCGAACCTCCGAAAGTGATTTAGCGATAGACCGAACAATTGCGAGGGCTGGGAAGTGAATCCTTACCTTCTGTTGATACAGAACGTGTGGAAACGGTGAATATCGCGATTCCGAGCCTCCTAGACTGATTTATCTATGGACCGAACGATTGCGAGGGCTGGGAAGTGAGTACTTACCTTCTGTCTATACACAACGGTTGGACAGGGTGAATATCGCGATTCCGTGGCTCCTGGAGTAATTTATCGTTATATCGAACGATTGCCGGGGATGAGAAGTGATTCCTTACCTTCTTTCGATCCAGAACGTGTGGAAACGGTGAATATCGCTATTCCGAGCCTCCTAGAGTGATCTTCGTTATATCGAACGATTGCAAGGCCTGGGAAGTGATTCATTGCCTTCTGTCGATAGAGAACGTGTGGAACGTGTGAATATCGCTATTCCGAGCCTCCTAGAGTGATCAATCGTTATATGGAACGATTGCGATAGCTGGAAAGTGAATCCTTACTTCTGTATACACGTGACTATAGGACAGGGTGAATATCGCGATTCCGAACCTCCGAAAGTGATTTAGCGATAGACCGAACGATTGCGAGGGCTGGGAAGTGAATCCTTACCTGAAGTTGATACAGAACGTGTGGAAACGGTGAATATCGCGATTCCGAGCCTCCTAGAGTGATTTACCGTTATATCGAACGATTGCGAGAGCTGGGAAGTGAATCCTTACCATCTGTCTATACAGAACGATTGGACAGGGTGAATATCGCGATTCCGTGGCTCCTGGAGTTATTTACCGTCATATCGAAATATTGCGAGGGCTGGGATGTGAATCCTTACCTTCCGTCGATACAGAACGTGTGGGAACGGTGAATATCGCGATTCCGAGGCTCCTGGAGTGAATTATCGTTATATCGAACGATTGCGAGGGCTGGAACGTGAATCCTTACCTTCTGTCGATACAGGACGATTGGAAATGATGCATATCGCGATTCCGGGCCTCCTAGAGTGATTAATCGTTATATGGAACGATTGCGATAGCTGGAAAGTGAATCCTCACCTTCTGTATATACATGACTATAGGACAGGGTGAATATCGCGATTCCGAACCTCCGAAAGTGATTTATCGATAGACCGAACAATTGCGAGGGCTGGGAAGTGAATCCTTACCATCTGTTGATACAGAACGTGTGGCAACGGTGTATATCGCGATTCCGAGCCTCCTAGAGTGATTTACCGTTATATCGAACGATTGCGAGAGCTGGGAAGTGAATCCTTACCATCTGTCTATACAGAACGATTGGACAGGGTGAATATCGCGATTCCGTGCCTCCTAGAGTGATTTATCGTCATATCGAACGATTGCGAGGGCTGGGATGTGAATCCTCACCATCCGTAGATACAGAACGTGTGGAATCGGTGAATATCGCGATTCCGTGCCTCCTAGAGTGATTTATCGTCATATCGAACGATTGCGAGGGCTGGGATGTGAATCCTTACCTTCCGTAGATACAGAACGTGTGGAAACGGTGAATATCGCGATTCCGAGCCTCCTAGACTGATTTATCTATAGACCGAACGATTGCGAGGGCTGGGAAGTGAGTACTTACCTTCTGTCTATACAGAACGATTGGACAGGGTGAATATCGCGATTCCGTGCCTCCTAGAGTGATTTATCGTCATATCGAACGATTGCGAGGGCTGGGATGTGAATCCTCACCATCCGTCGATACAGAACGTGTGGAATCGGTGAATATCGCGATTCCGTGCCTCCTAGAGTGATTTATCGTCATATCGAACGATTGCGAGGGCTGGGATGTGAATCCTTACCTTCCGTAGATACAGAACGTGTGGAAACGGTGAATATCGCGATTCCGAGCCTCCTAGACTGATTTATCTATAGACCGAACGATTGCGAGGGCTGGGAAGTGAGTACTTACCTTCTGTCTATACAGAACGATTGGACAGGGTGAATATCGCGAGTCCGTGGCTCCTGGAGTGATTTATCGTTATATCGAACGATTGCCGGGGATGAGAAGTGATTCCTTACCTTCTTTCGATCCAGAACGTGTGGAAACGGTGAATATCGCGATTTCGAGCCTCCTAGAGTGATTTATCGTCATATCGAACGATTGCGAGGGCTGGGATGTGAATCCTCACCTTCCGTCGATACAGAACGTGTGGGAACGGTGAATATCGCGATTCCAAGGCTCCTGGAGTGATTTATCGTTATATCGAACGATTGCGAGGGCTGGAACGTGAATCCTTACCTTCTATCGATACAGAACGATTGGAAATGATGCATATCGCGATTCCGGGCCTCCTACAGTGATTAATCGTTATATGGAACGATTGCGATAGCTGGAAAGTGAAACCTTACCTTCTGTATATACATGACTATAGAACAGGGTGAATATCGCGATTCCGAACCTCCGAAAGTGATTTAGCGATAGACCGAACAATTGCGAGGGCTGGGAAGTGAATCCTTACCTTCTGTTGATACAGAACGTGTGGAAACGGTGAATATCGCGATTCCGAGCCTCCTAGACTGATTTATCTATAGACCGAACGATTGCGAGGGCTGGGAAGTGAGTACTTACCTTCTGTCTATACACAACGGTTGGACAGGGTGAATATCGCGATTCCGTGGCTCCTGGAGTAATTTATCGTTATATCGAACGATTGCCGGGGATGAGAAGTGATTCCTTACCTTCTTTCGATCCAGAACGTGTGGAAACGGTGAATATCGCGATTCCGAGGCTCCTGGAGTGATTTATCGTTATATCGAACGATTGCGAGGGCTGGAACGTGAATCCTTACCTTCTGTCGATACAGGACGATTGGAAATGATGCATATCGCGATTCCGGGCCTCCTAGAGTGATTAATCGTTATATGGAACGATTGCGATAGCTGGAAAGTGAATCCTCACCTTCTGTATATACATGACTATAGGACAGGGTGAATATCGCGATTCCGAACCTCCGAAAGTGATTTATCGATAGACCGAACAATTGCGAGGGCTGGGAAGTGAATCCTTACCATCTGTTGATACAGAACGTGTGGCAACGGTGTATATCGCGATTCCGAGCCTCCTAGAGTGATTTACCGTTATATCGAACGATTGCGAGAGCTGGGAAGTGAATCCTTACCATCTGTCTATACAGAACGATTGGACAGGGTGAATATCGCGATTCCGTGCCTCCTAGAGTGATTTATCGTCATATCGAACGATTGCGAGGGCTGGGATGTGAATCCTCACCATCCGTCGATACAGAACGTGTGGAATCGGTGAATATCGCGATTCCGTGCCTCCTAGAGTGATTTATCGTCATATCGAACGATTGCGAGGGCTGGGATGTGAATCCTTACCTTCCGTAGATACAGAACGTGTGGAAACGGTGAATATCGCGATTCCGAGCCTCCTAGACTGATTTATCTATAGACCGAACGATTGCGAGGGCTGGGAAGTGAGTACTTACCTTCTGTCTATACAGAACGATTGGACAGGGTGAATATCGCGATTCCGAGCCTCCTAGAGTGATTTATCGTCATATCGAAATATTGGGAGGGCTGGGATGTGAATCCTTACCTTCCGTCCATACAGAACGTGTGGGATCGGTGAATATCGCGATTCCGTGCCTCCTAGAGTGATTTATCGTCATATCGAACGATTGCGAGGGCTGGGATGTGAATCCTCACCTTCCGTCGATACAGAACGTGTGGGAACGGTGAATATCGCGATTCCAAGGCTCCTGGAGTGATTTATCGTTATATCGAACGATTGCGAGGGCTGGAACGTGAATCCTTACCTTCTATCGATACAGAACGATTGGAAATGATGCATATCGCGATTCCGGGCCTCCTACAGTGATTAATCGTTATATGGAACGATTGCGATAGCTGGAAAGTGAAACCTTACCTTCTGTATATACATGACTATAGAACAGGGTGAATATCGCGATTCCGAACCTCCGAAAGTGATTTAGCGATAGACCGAACAATTGCGAGGGCTGGGAAGTGAATCCTTACCTTCTGTTGATACAGAACGTGTGGAAACGGTGAATATCGCGATTCCGAGCCTCCTAGACTGATTTATCTATAGACCGAACGATTGCGAGGGCTGGGAAGTGAGTACTTACCTTCTGTCTATACACAACGGTTGGACAGGGTGAATATCGCGATTCCGTGGCTCCTGGAGTAATTTATCGTTATATCGAACGATTGCCGGGGATGAGAAGTGATTCCTTACCTTCTTTCGATCCAGAACGTGTGGAAACGGTGAATATCGCGATTCCGAGGCTCCTGGAGTGATTTATCGTTATATCGAACGATTGCGAGGGCTGGAACGTGAATCCTTACATTCTGTCGATACAGGACGATTGGAAATGATGCATATCGCGATTCCGGGCCTCCTAGAGTGATTAATCGTTATATGGAACGATTGCGATAGCTGGAAAGTGAATCCTCACCTTCTGTATATACATGACTATAGGACAGGGTGAATATCGCGATTCCGAACCTCCGAAAGTGATTTATCGATAGACCGAACAATTGCGAGGGCTGGGAAGTGAATCCTTACCATCTGTTGATACAGAACGTGTGGCAACGGTGTATATCGCGATTCCGAGCCTCCTAGAGTGATTTACCGTTATATCGAACGATTGCGAGAGCTGGGAAGTGAATCCTTACCATCTGTCTATACAGAACGATTGGACAGGGTGAATATCGCGATTCCGTGCCTCCTAGAGTGATTTATCGTCATATCGAACGATTGCGAGGGCTGGGATGTGAATCCTCACCATCCGTCGATACAGAACGTGTGGAATCGGTGAATATCGCGATTCCGTGCCTCCTAGAGTGATTTATCGTCATATCGAACGATTGCGAGGGCTGGGATGTGAATCCTTACCTTCCGTAGATACAGAACGTGTGGAAACGGTGAATATCGCGATTCCGAGCCTCCTAGACTGATTTATCTATAGACCGAACGATTGCGAGGGCTGGGAAGTGAGTACTTACCTTCTGTCTATACAGAACGATTGGACAGGGTGAATATCGCGATTCCGAGCCTCCTAGAGTGATTTATCGTCATATCGAAATATTGGGAGGGCTGGGATGTGAATCCTTACCTTCCGTCCATACAGAACGTGTGGGATCGGTGAATATCGCGATTCCGTGCCTCCTAGAGTGATTTATCGTCATATCGAACGATTGCGAGGGCTGGGATGTGAATCCTTACCTTCCCTCGATACAGAACGTGTGGAAACGGTGAATATCGCGATTCCGAGCCTCCTAGACTGATATATCTATAGACCGAACGATTGGGAGGGCTGGGAAGTGAGTACTTACCTTCTGTCTATACAGAACGATTGGACAGGTTGAATATCGCGATTCCGTGGCTCCTGGAGTGATTTATCGCTATATCGAACGATTGCCGGGGATGAGAAGTGATTCCTTACCTTCATTCGATCCAGAACGTGTGGAAACGGTGAATATCGCGATTTCGAGCCTCCTAGAGTGATTTATCGTCATATCGAACGATTGCGAGGGCTGGGATGTGAATCCTCACCTTCCGTCGATACAGAACGTGTGGGAACGGTGAATATCGCGATTCCGAGGCTCCTGGAGTGATTTATCATTATATCGAACGATTGCGAGGGCTGGAACCTGAATCCTTACCTTCTATCGATTCAGAACGATTGGAAATGATGCATATCGCCATTCCGAGCCTCCTAGAGTGATTTATTGTTATATCAAACGATTGCGAGGGCTGGGAAGTGGATCCTTACCTTCTGTCGATACAGAACGATTGGGCAGTGTCAATACCGCGATTCCGAACTTCCTTGAGTAATTGATCGATAAACCGAACGATTGCGAGGGCTGGGAAGTGAATCCTTACCCTCTGCCGAAACAGAACGATTGGTAATTTCGAATATCGCGTTTCCGATCCTCCTAGAGTGATTTAGCGATAGACCGAACGATACCGAGGGCTGCGAAGTGAATCCTTACCTTCTGTCGATACAGAACGTGTGGAACGTCGAATATCGCGATTCCGAGCCGCCTAGAGTGATTTATCGTAATATCGAACGAATGCGAGGGCTGGAAAGTAAATCCATAGATTCCATCGATACAGAACGTGTGGAAACGGTGAATATAGCGATTCCGAGCCTCCTAGAGTGATTTTTCGTTATATCGAACGAAAGCGAGAGCTGGAAAGTAAAGCCATAGCTTCCTTCGATACAGAACGTATGGAAACGGTGAATATCGCGATTCCGTGGCTCCTAGAGTGTTTTATTGTTATATCAAACGATTGCGAGGGCTGGAAAGTGATTCCTAAGCTTCTTTCGATCCAGAACGTGTGGAAACGGTGAATATCGCGATTCCGAGCCTCCCAGAGTGATTTATCGTCATATCGATATATTGCGAGGGCTGGGATGTGAATCCTTACCTTCCGGCCATACAGAACGTGTGGGATCGGTGAATATCGCGATTCCGTGCCTCCTAGAGTGATTTATCGTCATATCGAACGATTGCGAGGGCTGGGATGTGAATCCTCACCTTCCGTCGATACAGAACGTGTGGGAACGGTGAATATCGCGATTCCGAGGCTCCTGGAGTGATTTATCGTTATATCGAACGATTGCGAGGGCTGGAAAGTGAATCCTTACCTTCTATCGATACAGAACGATTGGAAATGATGCATATCGCGATTCCGGGCCTCCTAGAGTGATTAATCGTTATATGGAACGATTGCGATAGCTGGAAAGTGAATCCTTACCTTCTGTATATACATGACTATAGGACAGGGTGCATATCGCGATTCCGAACCTCCGAAAGTGATTTAGCGATAGACCGAACAATTGCGAGGGCTGGGAAGTGAGTACTTACCTTCTGTCTATACACAACGGTTGGACAGGGTGAATATCGCGATTCCGTGGCTCCTGGAGTGATTTATCGTTATATCGAACGATTGCCGGGGATGAGAAGTGATTCCTTACCTTCTTTTGATCCAGAACGTGTGGAAACGGTGAATATCGCTATTCCGAGCCTCCTAGAGTGATCTTCGTTATATCGAACGATTGCGAGGCCTGGGAAGTGATTCATTGCCTTCTGTCGATAGAGAACGTGTGGAACGTGAGAATATCGCTATTCCGAGCCTCCTAGAGTGATTAATCGTTATATGGAACGATTGCGATAGCTGGAAAGTGAATCCTTACCTTCTGTATACACGTGACTATAGGACAGGGTGAATATCGCGATTCCGAACCTCCGAAAGTGATTTAGCGATAGACCGAACAATTGCGAGGGCTGGGAAGTGAATCCTTACCTTCTGTTGATACAGAACGTGTGGAAACGGTGAATATCGCGATTCCGAGCCTCCTAGAGTGATTTACCGTTATATCGAACGATTGCGAGAGCTGGGAAGTGAATCCTTACCATCTGTCTATACAGAACGATTGGACAGGCTGAATATCGCGATTCCGTGGCTCCTAGAGTGATTTATCGTCATATCGAAATATTGCGAGGGCTGGGATGTGAATCCTTACCTTCCGTCGATACAGAACGTGTGGGATCGGTGAATATCGCGATTCCGTGCCTCCTAGAGTGATTTATCGTTATATCGAACGATTGCGAGGGCTGGAACGTGAATCCTTACCTTCTGTCGATACAGGACGATTGGAAAAGATGCATATCGCGATTCCGGGCCTCCTAGAGTGATTAATCGTTATATGGAACGATTGCGATAGCTGGAAAGTGAATCCTCACCTTCTGTATATACATGACTATAGGACAGGGTGAATATCGCGATTCCGAACCTCCGAAAGTGATTTATCGATAGACCGAACAATTGCGAGGGCTGGGAAGTGAATCCTTACCTTCTGTTGATACAGAACGTGTGGAAACGGTGAATATCCAAATTCCGAGGCTCTTAGAGTGATTTATCGTTATATCGAACGAATGCGAGGGCTGGAAAGTAAATCCATAGCTTCCTTCGATACAGAGCGTGTGGAAACGGTGAATATCGCCATTCCGAGCCTCCTAGAGTGATTTATTGTTATATCAAACGATTGCGAGGGCTGGAAAGTGATTCCTAAGCTTCTTTCGATCCAGAACGTGTGGAAACGGTGAATATCGCGATTCCGAGCCTCCTAGAGTGATTTATCGTCATATCGAAATATTGGGAGGGCTGGGATGTGAATCCTTACCTTCCGTCCATACAGAACGTGTGGGATCGGTGAATATCGCGATTCCGTGCCTCCTAGAGTGATTTATCGTCATATCGAACGATTGCGAGGGCTGGGATGTGAATCCTTACCTTCCCTCGATACAGAACGTGTGGAAACGGTGAATATCGCGATTCCGAGCCTCCTAGACTGATTTATCTATAGACCGAACGATTGCGAGGGCTGGGAAGTGAGTACTTACCTTCTGTCTATACAGAACGATTGGACAGGGTGAATATCGCGATTCCGTGGCTCCTGGAGTGATTTATCGTCATAACGAACGATTGCGAGGGCTGGGATGTGAATCCTCACCTTCCGTCGATACAGAACGTGTGGGAACGGTGAATATCGCGATTCCGGGGCTCCTGGAGTGTTTTATCGTTATATCGAACGATTGCGAGGGCTGGAACCTGAATCCTTACCTTCTATCGATTCAGAACGATTGGAAATGATGCATATCGCGATTCCGGGCCTCCTAGAGTGATTAATCGTTATATGGAACGATTGCGATAGCTGGAAAGTGAATCCTTACCTTCTGTATATACATGACTATAGGACAGGGTGAATATCGCGATTCCGAACCTCCGAAAGTGATTTAGCGATAGACCGAACAATTGCGAGGGCTGGGAAGTGAATCCTTACCTTCTGTTGATACAGAACGTGTGGAAACGGTGAATATCGCGATTCCGAGCCTCCTAGAGTGATTTATCGTTATATCGAACGAATGCGAGGGCTGGAAAGTAAATCCATAGCTTCCTTCGATACAGAGCGTGTGGAAACGGTGAATATCGCCATTCCGAGCCTCCTAGAGTGATTTATCGTCATATCGAAATATTGCGAGGGCTGGGATGTGAATCCTTACCATCCGTCGATACAGAACGTGTGGGATCGGTGAATATCGCGATTCCGTGCCTCCTAGAGTGATTTATCGTCATAACGAACGATTGCGAGGGCTGGGATGTGAATCCTCACCTTCCGTCGATACAGAACGTGTGGGAACGGTGAATATCGCGATTCCGAGGCTCCTGGAGTGTTTTATCGTTATATCGAACGATTGCGAGGGCTGGAACCTGAATCCTTACCTTCTATCGATTCAGAACGATTGGAAATGATGCATATCGCGATTCCGGGCCTCCTAGAGTGATTAATCGTTATATGGAACGATTGCGATAGCTGGAAAGTGAATCCTTACCTTCTGTATATACATGACTATAGGACAGGGTGAATATCGCGATTCCGAACCTCCGAAAGTGATTTAGCGATAGACCGAACAATTGCGAGGGCTGGGAAGTGAATCCTTACCTTCTGTTGATACAGAACGTGTGGAAACGGTGAATATCGCGATTCCGAGCCTCCTAGACTGATATATCTATAGACCGAACGATTGGGAGGGCTGGGAAGTGAGTACTTACCTTCTGTCTATACAGAACGATTGGACAGGTTGAATATCGCGATTCCGTGGCTCCTGGAGTGATTTATCGCTATATCGAACGATTGCCGGGGATGAGAAGTGATTCCTTACCTTCATTCGATCCAGAACGTGTGGAAACGGTGAATATCGCGATTTCGAGCCTCCTAGAGTGATTTATCGTCATATCGAACGATTGCGAGGGCTGGGATGTGAATCCTCACCTTCCGTCGATACAGAACGTGTGGGAACGGTGAATATCGCGATTCCGAGGCTCCTGGAGTGATTTATCATTATATCGAACGATTGCGAGGGCTGGAACCTGAATCCTTACCTTCTATCGATTCAGAACGATTGGAAATGATGCATATCGCCATTCCGAGCCTCCTAGAGTGATTTATTGTTATATCAAACGATTGCGAGGGCTGGGAAGTGGATCCTTACCTTCTGTCGATACAGAACGATTGGGCAGTGTCAATACCGCGATTCCGAACTTCCTTGAGTAATTGATCGATAAACCGAACGATTGCGAGGGCTGGGAAGTGAATCCTTACCCTCTGCCGAAACAGAACGATTGGTAATTTCGAATATCGCGTTTCCGATCCTCCTAGAGTGATTTAGCGATAGACCGAACGATACCGAGGGCTGCGAAGTGAATCCTTACCTTCTGTCGATACAGAACGTGTGGAAACGGTGAATATCGCTATTCCGAGCCTCCTAGAGTGATCTTCGTTATATCGAACGATTGCGAGGCCTGGGAAGTGATTCATTGCCTTCTGTCGATAGAGAACGTGTGGAACGTGAGAATATCGCTATTCCGAGCCTCCTAGAGTGATTAATCGTTATATGGAACGATTGCGATAGCTGGAAAGTGAATCCTTATCTTCTGTATACACGTGACTATAGGACAGGGTGAATATCGCGATTCCGAACCTCCGAAAGTGATTTAGCGATAGACCGAACAATTGCGAGGGCTGGGAAGTGAATCCTTACCTTCTGTTGATACAGAACGTGTGGAAACGGTGAATATCGCGATTCCGAGCCTCCTAGAGTGATTTACCGTTATATCGAACGATTGCGAGAGCTGGGAAGTGAATCCTTACCATCTGTCTATACAGAACGATTGGACAGGCTGAATATCGCGATTCCGTGGCTCCTAGAGTGATTTATCGTCATATCGAAATATTGCGAGGGCTGGGATCTGAATCCTTACCTTCTGTTGATACAGAACGTGTGGAAACGGTGAATATCCAAATTCCGAGGCTCTTAGAGTGATTTATCGTTATATCGAACGAATGCGAGGGCTGGAAAGTAAATCCATAGCTTCCTTCGATACAGAGCGTGTGGAAACGGTGAATATCGCCATTCCGAGCCTCCTAGAGTGATTTATTGTTATATCAAACGATTGCGAGGGCTGGAAAGTGATTCCTAAGCTTCTTTCGATCCAGAACGTGTGGAAACGGTGAATATCGCGATTCCGAGCCTCCTAGAGTGATTTATCGTCATATCGAAATATTGGGAGGGCTGGGATGTGAATCCTTACCTTCCGTCCATACAGAACGTGTGGGATCGGTGAATATCGCGATTCCGTGCCTCCTAGAGTGATTTATCGTCATATCGAACGATTGCGAGGGCTGGGATGTGAATCCTTACCTTCCCTCGATACAGAACGTGTGGAAACGGTGAATATCGCGATTCCGAGCCTCCTAGACTGATTTATCTATAGACCGAACGATTGCGAGGGCTGGGAAGTGAGTACTTACCTTCTGTCTATACAGAACGATTGGACAGGGTGAATATCGCGATTCCGTGGCTCCTGGAGTGATTTATCGTCATAACGAACGATTGCGAGGGCTGGGATGTGAATCCTCACCTTCCGTCGATACAGAACGTGTGGGAACGGTGAATATCGCGATTCCGGGGCTCCTGGAGTGTTTTATCGTTATATCGAACGATTGCGAGGGCTGGAACCTGAATCCTTACCTTCTATCGATTCAGAACGATTGGAAATGATGCATATCGCGATTCCGGGCCTCCTAGAGTGATTAATCGTTATATGGAACGATTGCGATAGCTGGAAAGTGAATCCTTACCTTCTGTATATACATGACTATAGGACAGGGTGAATATCGCGATTCCGAACCTCCGAAAGTGATTTAGCGATAGACCGAACAATTGCGAGGGCTGGGAAGTGAATCCTTACCTTCTGTTGATACAGAACGTGTGGAAACGGTGAATATCGCGATTCCGAGCCTCCTAGAGTGATTTATCGTTATATCGAACGAATGCGAGGGCTGGAAAGTAAATCCATAGCTTCCTTCGATACAGAGCGTGTGGAAACGGTGAATATCGCCATTCCGAGCCTCCTAGAGTGATTTATCGTCATATCGAAATATTGCGAGGGCTGGGATGTGAATCCTTACCATCCGTCGATACAGAACGTGTGGGATCGGTGAATATCGCGATTCCGTGCCTCCTAGAGTGATTTATCGTCATAACGAACGATTGCGAGGGCTGGGATGTGAATCCTCACCTTCCGTCGATACAGAACGTGTGGGAACGGTGAATATCGCGATTCCGAGGCTCCTGGAGTGTTTTATCGTTATATCGAACGATTGCGAGGGCTGGAACCTGAATCCTTACCTTCTATCGATTCAGAACGATTGGAAATGATGCATATCGCGATTCCGGGCCTCCTAGAGTGATTAATCGTTATATGGAACGATTGCGATAGCTGGAAAGTGAATCCTTACCTTCTGTATATACATGACTATAGGACAGGGTGAATATCGCGATTCCGAACCTCCGAAAGTGATTTAGCGATAGACCGAACAATTGCGAGGGCTGGGAAGTGAATCCTTACCTTCTGTTGATACAGAACGTGTGGAAACGGTGAATATCGCGATTCCGAGCCTCCTAGAGTGATTTATCGTTATATCGAACGAATGCGAGGGCTGGAAAGTAAATCCATAGCTTCCTTCGATACAGAGCGTGTGGAAACGGTGAATATCGCCATTCCGAGCCTCCTAGAGTGATTTATCGTCATATCGAAATATTGCGAGGGCTGGGATGTGAATCCTTACCATCCGTCGATACAGAACGTGTGGGATCGGTGAATATCGCGATTCCGTGCCTCCTAGAGTGATTTACCGTTATATCGAACGATTGCGAGGGCTGGGAACTGAATCCATACCTTCTGTCTATACAGAACGATTGGACAGGGTGAATATCGCGATTCCGTGGCTCCTGGAGTGATTTATCGTTATATCGAACAATTGCCGGGGATGAGAAGTGATTCCTTACCTTCTTTCGATCCAGAACGTGTGGAAACGGTGAATATCGCGATTCCGAGCCTCCTAGAGTGATTTATCGTCATATCGAACGATTGCGAGGGCTGGGATATGAATGCTCACCTTCCGTCGATACAGAACGTGTGGGAACGGTGAATATCGCGATTCCGAGGCTCCTGGAGTGATTTATCGTTATATCGAACGACTGCGAGGGCTGGAACGTGAATCCTTACCTTCTGTCGATACAGGACGATTGGAAATGATGCATATCGCGATTCCGGGCCTCCTAGAGTGATTAATCGTTATATGGAACGATTGCGATAGCTGGAAAGTGAATCCTCACCTTCTGTATATACATGACTATAGGACAGGGTGAATATCGCGATTCCGAACCTCCGAAATTGATTTAGCGATAGACCGAACAATTGCGAGGGCTGGGAAGTGAATCCTTACCTTCTGTTGATACAGAACGTGTGGAAACGGTGAATATCGAAATTCCGAGCCTCTTAGAGTGATTTATCGTTATATCGAACGAATGCGAGGGCTGGAAAGTAAATCCATAGCTTCCTTCAATACAGAGCGTGTGCAAACGGTGAATATCGCCATTCCGAGCCTCCTAGAGTGATTTATTGTTATATCAAACGATTGCGAGGGCTGGGAAGTGGATCCTTACCTTCTGTCGATACAGAACGATTGGGCAGTGTCAATACCGCGATTCCGAACTTCCTAGAGTGATTGATCGATAAACCGAACGATTGCGAGGGCTGGGAAGTGAATCCTTACCCTCTGCCGAAACAGAACGATTGGTAATTTCGAATATCGCGTTTCCGATCCTCCTAGAGTGATTTAGCGATAGACCGAACGATTGCGAGGGCTGGGATGTGAATCCTTACCTTCCCTCGATACAGAACGTGTGGAAACGGTGAATATCGCGATTCCGAGCCTCCTAGACTGATATATCTATAGACCGAACGATTGCGAGGGCGGGGAAGTGAGTACTTACCTTCTGTCTATACAGAACGATTGGACAGGGTGAATATCGCGATTCCGTGGCTCCTGGAGTGATTTATCGCTATATCGAACGATTGCGAGGGCTGGGATGTGAATCCTCACCATCCGTCGATACAGAACGTGTGGAATCGGTGAATATCGCGATTCCGTGCCTCCTAGAGTGATTTATCGTCATATCGAACGATTGCGAGGGCTGGGATGTGAATCCTTACCTTCCGTAGATACAGAACGTGTGGAAACGGTGAATATCGCGATTCCGAGCCTCCTAGACTGATTTATCTATAGACCGAACGATTGCGAGGGCTGGGAAGTGAGTACTTACCTTCTGTCTATACAGAACGATTGGACAGGGTGAATATCGCGATTCCGAGCCTCCTAGAGTGATTTATCGTCATATCGAAATATTGGGAGGGCTGGGATGTGAATCCTTACCTTCCGTCCATACAGAACGTGTGGGATCGGTGAATATCGCGATTCCGTGCCTCCTAGAGTGATTTATCGTCATATCGAACGATTGCGAGGGCTGGGATGTGAATCCTTACCTTCCCTCGATACAGAACGTGTGGAAACGGTGAATATCGCGATTCCGAGCCTCCTAGACTGATATATCTATAGACCGAACGATTGGGAGGGCTGGGAAGTGAGTACTTACCTTCTGTCTATACAGAACGATTGGACAGGTTGAATATCGCGATTCCGTGGCTCCTGGAGTGATTTATCGCTATATCGAACGATTGCCGGGGATGAGAAGTGATTCCTTACCTTCATTCGATCCAGAACGTGTGGAAACGGTGAATATCGCGATTTCGAGCCTCCTAGAGTGATTTATCGTCATATCGAACGATTGCGAGGGCTGGGATGTGAATCCTCACCTTCCGTCGATACAGAACGTGTGGGAACGGTGAATATCGCGATTCCGAGGCTCCTGGAGTGATTTATCATTATATCGAACGATTGCGAGGGCTGGAACCTGAATCCTTACCTTCTATCGATTCAGAACGATTGGAAATGATGCATATCGCCATTCCGAGCCTCCTAGAGTGATTTATTGTTATATCAAACGATTGCGAGGGCTGGGAAGTGGATCCTTACCTTCTGTCGATACAGAACGATTGGGCAGTGTCAATACCGCGATTCCGAACTTCCTTGAGTAATTGATCGATAAACCGAACGATTGCGAGGGCTGGGAAGTGAATCCTTACCCTCTGCCGAAACAGAACGATTGGTAATTTCGAATATCGCGTTTCCGATCCTCCTAGAGTGATTTAGCGATAGACCGAACGATACCGAGGGCTGCGAAGTGAATCCTTACCTTCTGTCGATACAGAACGTGTGGAACGTCGAATATCGCGATTCCGAGCCGCCTAGAGTGATTTATCGTAATATCGAACGAATGCGAGGGCTGGAAAGTAAATCCATAGATTCCATCGATACAGAACGTGTGGAAACGGTGAATATAGCGATTCCGAGCCTCCTAGAGTGATTTTTCGTTATATCGAACGAAAGCGAGAGCTGGAAAGTAAAGCCATAGCTTCCTTCGATACAGAACGTATGGAAACGGTGAATATCGCGATTCCGTGGCTCCTAGAGTGTTTTATTGTTATATCAAACGATTGCGAGGGCTGGAAAGTGATTCCTAAGCTTCTTTCGATCCAGAACGTGTGGAAACGGTGAATATCGCGATTCCGAGCCTCCCAGAGTGATTTATCGTCATATCGATATATTGCGAGGGCTGGGATGTGAATCCTTACCTTCCGGCCATACAGAACGTGTGGGATCGGTGAATATCGCGATTCCGTGCCTCCTAGAGTGATTTATCGTCATATCGAACGATTGCGAGGGCTGGGATGTGAATCCTCACCTTCCGTCGATACAGAACGTGTGGGAACGGTGAATATCGCGATTCCGAGGCTCCTGGAGTGATTTATCGTTATATCGAACGATTGCGAGGGCTGGAAAGTGAATCCTTACCTTCTATCGATACAGAACGATTGGAAATGATGCATATCGCGATTCCGGGCCTCCTAGAGTGATTAATCGTTATATGGAACGATTGCGATAGCTGGAAAGTGAATCCTTACCTTCTGTATATACATGACTATAGGACAGGGTGCATATCGCGATTCCGAACCTCCGAAAGTGATTTAGCGATAGACCGAACAATTGCGAGGGCTGGGAAGTGAGTACTTACCTTCTGTCTATACACAACGGTTGGACAGGGTGAATATCGCGATTCCGTGGCTCCTGGAGTGATTTATCGTTATATCGAACGATTGCCGGGGATGAGAAGTGATTCCTTACCTTCTTTTGATCCAGAACGTGTGGAAACGGTGAATATCGCTATTCCGAGCCTCCTAGAGTGATCTTCGTTATATCGAACGATTGCGAGGCCTGGGAAGTGATTCATTGCCTTCTGTCGATAGAGAACGTGTGGAACGTGAGAATATCGCTATTCCGAGCCTCCTAGAGTGATTAATCGTTATATGGAACGATTGCGATAGCTGGAAAGTGAATCCTTACCTTCTGTATACACGTGACTATAGGACAGGGTGAATATCGCGATTCCGAACCTCCGAAAGTGATTTAGCGATAGACCGAACAATTGCGAGGGCTGGGAAGTGAATCCTTACCTTCTGTTGATACAGAACGTGTGGAAACGGTGAATATCGCGATTCCGAGCCTCCTAGAGTGATTTACCGTTATATCGAACGATTGCGAGAGCTGGGAAGTGAATCCTTACCATCTGTCTATACAGAACGATTGGACAGGCTGAATATCGCGATTCCGTGGCTCCTAGAGTGATTTATCGTCATATCGAAATATTGCGAGGGCTGGGATGTGAATCCTTACCTTCCGTCGATACAGAACGTGTGGGATCGGTGAATATCGCGATTCCGTGCCTCCTAGAGTGATTTATCGTTATATCGAACGATTGCGAGGGCTGGAACGTGAATCCTTACCTTCTGTCGATACAGGACGATTGGAAAAGATGCATATCGCGATTCCGGGCCTCCTAGAGTGATTAATCGTTATATGGAACGATTGCGATAGCTGGAAAGTGAATCCTCACCTTCTGTATATACATGACTATAGGACAGGGTGAATATCGCGATTCCGAACCTCCGAAAGTGATTTATCGATAGACCGAACAATTGCGAGGGCTGGGAAGTGAATCCTTACCTTCTGTTGATACAGAACGTGTGGAAACGGTGAATATCCAAATTCCGAGGCTCTTAGAGTGATTTATCGTTATATCGAACGAATGCGAGGGCTGGAAAGTAAATCCATAGCTTCCTTCGATACAGAGCGTGTGGAAACGGTGAATATCGCCATTCCGAGCCTCCTAGAGTGATTTATTGTTATATCAAACGATTGCGAGGGCTGGAAAGTGATTCCTAAGCTTCTTTCGATCCAGAACGTGTGGAAACGGTGAATATCGCGATTCCGAGCCTCCTAGAGTGATTTATCGTCATATCGAAATATTGGGAGGGCTGGGATGTGAATCCTTACCTTCCGTCCATACAGAACGTGTGGGATCGGTGAATATCGCGATTCCGTGCCTCCTAGAGTGATTTATCGTCATATCGAACGATTGCGAGGGCTGGGATGTGAATCCTTACCTTCCCTCGATACAGAACGTGTGGAAACGGTGAATATCGCGATTCCGAGCCTCCTAGACTGATTTATCTATAGACCGAACGATTGCGAGGGCTGGGAAGTGAGTACTTACCTTCTGTCTATACAGAACGATTGGACAGGGTGAATATCGCGATTCCGTGGCTCCTGGAGTGATTTATCGTCATAACGAACGATTGCGAGGGCTGGGATGTGAATCCTCACCTTCCGTCGATACAGAACGTGTGGGAACGGTGAATATCGCGATTCCGGGGCTCCTGGAGTGTTTTATCGTTATATCGAACGATTGCGAGGGCTGGAACCTGAATCCTTACCTTCTATCGATTCAGAACGATTGGAAATGATGCATATCGCGATTCCGGGCCTCCTAGAGTGATTAATCGTTATATGGAACGATTGCGATAGCTGGAAAGTGAATCCTTACCTTCTGTATATACATGACTATAGGACAGGGTGAATATCGCGATTCCGAACCTCCGAAAGTGATTTAGCGATAGACCGAACAATTGCGAGGGCTGGGAAGTGAATCCTTACCTTCTGTTGATACAGAACGTGTGGAAACGGTGAATATCGCGATTCCGAGCCTCCTAGAGTGATTTATCGTTATATCGAACGAATGCGAGGGCTGGAAAGTAAATCCATAGCTTCCTTCGATACAGAGCGTGTGGAAACGGTGAATATCGCCATTCCGAGCCTCCTAGAGTGATTTATCGTCATATCGAAATATTGCGAGGGCTGGGATGTGAATCCTTACCATCCGTCGATACAGAACGTGTGGGATCGGTGAATATCGCGATTCCGTGCCTCCTAGAGTGATTTATCGTCATAACGAACGATTGCGAGGGCTGGGATGTGAATCCTCACCTTCCGTCGATACAGAACGTGTGGGAACGGTGAATATCGCGATTCCGAGGCTCCTGGAGTGTTTTATCGTTATATCGAACGATTGCGAGGGCTGGAACCTGAATCCTTACCTTCTATCGATTCAGAACGATTGGAAATGATGCATATCGCGATTCCGGGCCTCCTAGAGTGATTAATCGTTATATGGAACGATTGCGATAGCTGGAAAGTGAATCCTTACCTTCTGTATATACATGACTATAGGACAGGGTGAATATCGCGATTCCGAACCTCCGAAAGTGATTTAGCGATAGACCGAACAATTGCGAGGGCTGGGAAGTGAATCCTTACCTTCTGTTGATACAGAACGTGTGGAAACGGTGAATATCGCGATTCCGAGCCTCCTAGACTGATATATCTATAGACCGAACGATTGGGAGGGCTGGGAAGTGAGTACTTACCTTCTGTCTATACAGAACGATTGGACAGGTTGAATATCGCGATTCCGTGGCTCCTGGAGTGATTTATCGCTATATCGAACGATTGCCGGGGATGAGAAGTGATTCCTTACCTTCATTCGATCCAGAACGTGTGGAAACGGTGAATATCGCGATTTCGAGCCTCCTAGAGTGATTTATCGTCATATCGAACGATTGCGAGGGCTGGGATGTGAATCCTCACCTTCCGTCGATACAGAACGTGTGGGAACGGTGAATATCGCGATTCCGAGGCTCCTGGAGTGATTTATCATTATATCGAACGATTGCGAGGGCTGGAACCTGAATCCTTACCTTCTATCGATTCAGAACGATTGGAAATGATGCATATCGCCATTCCGAGCCTCCTAGAGTGATTTATTGTTATATCAAACGATTGCGAGGGCTGGGAAGTGGATCCTTACCTTCTGTCGATACAGAACGATTGGGCAGTGTCAATACCGCGATTCCGAACTTCCTTGAGTAATTGATCGATAAACCGAACGATTGCGAGGGCTGGGAAGTGAATCCTTACCCTCTGCCGAAACAGAACGATTGGTAATTTCGAATATCGCGTTTCCGATCCTCCTAGAGTGATTTAGCGATAGACCGAACGATACCGAGGGCTGCGAAGTGAATCCTTACCTTCTGTCGATACAGAACGTGTGGAAACGGTGAATATCGCTATTCCGAGCCTCCTAGAGTGATCTTCGTTATATCGAACGATTGCGAGGCCTGGGAAGTGATTCATTGCCTTCTGTCGATAGAGAACGTGTGGAACGTGAGAATATCGCTATTCCGAGCCTCCTAGAGTGATTAATCGTTATATGGAACGATTGCGATAGCTGGAAAGTGAATCCTTATCTTCTGTATACACGTGACTATAGGACAGGGTGAATATCGCGATTCCGAACCTCCGAAAGTGATTTAGCGATAGACCGAACAATTGCGAGGGCTGGGAAGTGAATCCTTACCTTCTGTTGATACAGAACGTGTGGAAACGGTGAATATCGCGATTCCGAGCCTCCTAGAGTGATTTACCGTTATATCGAACGATTGCGAGAGCTGGGAAGTGAATCCTTACCATCTGTCTATACAGAACGATTGGACAGGCTGAATATCGCGATTCCGTGGCTCCTAGAGTGATTTATCGTCATATCGAAATATTGCGAGGGCTGGGATCTGAATCCTTACCTTCTGTTGATACAGAACGTGTGGAAACGGTGAATATCCAAATTCCGAGGCTCTTAGAGTGATTTATCGTTATATCGAACGAATGCGAGGGCTGGAAAGTAAATCCATAGCTTCCTTCGATACAGAGCGTGTGGAAACGGTGAATATCGCCATTCCGAGCCTCCTAGAGTGATTTATTGTTATATCAAACGATTGCGAGGGCTGGAAAGTGATTCCTAAGCTTCTTTCGATCCAGAACGTGTGGAAACGGTGAATATCGCGATTCCGAGCCTCCTAGAGTGATTTATCGTCATATCGAAATATTGGGAGGGCTGGGATGTGAATCCTTACCTTCCGTCCATACAGAACGTGTGGGATCGGTGAATATCGCGATTCCGTGCCTCCTAGAGTGATTTATCGTCATATCGAACGATTGCGAGGGCTGGGATGTGAATCCTTACCTTCCCTCGATACAGAACGTGTGGAAACGGTGAATATCGCGATTCCGAGCCTCCTAGACTGATTTATCTATAGACCGAACGATTGCGAGGGCTGGGAAGTGAGTACTTACCTTCTGTCTATACAGAACGATTGGACAGGGTGAATATCGCGATTCCGTGGCTCCTGGAGTGATTTATCGTCATAACGAACGATTGCGAGGGCTGGGATGTGAATCCTCACCTTCCGTCGATACAGAACGTGTGGGAACGGTGAATATCGCGATTCCGGGGCTCCTGGAGTGTTTTATCGTTATATCGAACGATTGCGAGGGCTGGAACCTGAATCCTTACCTTCTATCGATTCAGAACGATTGGAAATGATGCATATCGCGATTCCGGGCCTCCTAGAGTGATTAATCGTTATATGGAACGATTGCGATAGCTGGAAAGTGAATCCTTACCTTCTGTATATACATGACTATAGGACAGGGTGAATATCGCGATTCCGAACCTCCGAAAGTGATTTAGCGATAGACCGAACAATTGCGAGGGCTGGGAAGTGAATCCTTACCTTCTGTTGATACAGAACGTGTGGAAACGGTGAATATCGCGATTCCGAGCCTCCTAGAGTGATTTATCGTTATATCGAACGAATGCGAGGGCTGGAAAGTAAATCCATAGCTTCCTTCGATACAGAGCGTGTGGAAACGGTGAATATCGCCATTCCGAGCCTCCTAGAGTGATTTATCGTCATATCGAAATATTGCGAGGGCTGGGATGTGAATCCTTACCATCCGTCGATACAGAACGTGTGGGATCGGTGAATATCGCGATTCCGTGCCTCCTAGAGTGATTTATCGTCATAACGAACGATTGCGAGGGCTGGGATGTGAATCCTCACCTTCCGTCGATACAGAACGTGTGGGAACGGTGAATATCGCGATTCCGAGGCTCCTGGAGTGTTTTATCGTTATATCGAACGATTGCGAGGGCTGGAACCTGAATCCTTACCTTCTATCGATTCAGAACGATTGGAAATGATGCATATCGCGATTCCGGGCCTCCTAGAGTGATTAATCGTTATATGGAACGATTGCGATAGCTGGAAAGTGAATCCTTACCTTCTGTATATACATGACTATAGGACAGGGTGAATATCGCGATTCCGAACCTCCGAAAGTGATTTAGCGATAGACCGAACAATTGCGAGGGCTGGGAAGTGAATCCTTACCTTCTGTTGATACAGAACGTGTGGAAACGGTGAATATCGCGATTCCGAGCCTCCTAGAGTGATTTATCGTTATATCGAACGAATGCGAGGGCTGGAAAGTAAATCCATAGCTTCCTTCGATACAGAGCGTGTGGAAACGGTGAATATCGCCATTCCGAGCCTCCTAGAGTGATTTATCGTCATATCGAAATATTGCGAGGGCTGGGATGTGAATCCTTACCATCCGTCGATACAGAACGTGTGGGATCGGTGAATATCGCGATTCCGTGCCTCCTAGAGTGATTTACCGTTATATCGAACGATTGCGAGGGCTGGGAACTGAATCCATACCTTCTGTCTATACAGAACGATTGGACAGGGTGAATATCGCGATTCCGTGGCTCCTGGAGTGATTTATCGTTATATCGAACAATTGCCGGGGATGAGAAGTGATTCCTTACCTTCTTTCGATCCAGAACGTGTGGAAACGGTGAATATCGCGATTCCGAGCCTCCTAGAGTGATTTATCGTCATATCGAACGATTGCGAGGGCTGGGATATGAATGCTCACCTTCCGTCGATACAGAACGTGTGGGAACGGTGAATATCGCGATTCCGAGGCTCCTGGAGTGATTTATCGTTATATCGAACGACTGCGAGGGCTGGAACGTGAATCCTTACCTTCTGTCGATACAGGACGATTGGAAATGATGCATATCGCGATTCCGGGCCTCCTAGAGTGATTAATCGTTATATGGAACGATTGCGATAGCTGGAAAGTGAATCCTCACCTTCTGTATATACATGACTATAGGACAGGGTGAATATCGCGATTCCGAACCTCCGAAATTGATTTAGCGATAGACCGAACAATTGCGAGGGCTGGGAAGTGAATCCTTACCTTCTGTTGATACAGAACGTGTGGAAACGGTGAATATCGAAATTCCGAGCCTCTTAGAGTGATTTATCGTTATATCGAACGAATGCGAGGGCTGGAAAGTAAATCCATAGCTTCCTTCAATACAGAGCGTGTGCAAACGGTGAATATCGCCATTCCGAGCCTCCTAGAGTGATTTATTGTTATATCAAACGATTGCGAGGGCTGGGAAGTGGATCCTTACCTTCTGTCGATACAGAACGATTGGGCAGTGTCAATACCGCGATTCCGAACTTCCTAGAGTGATTGATCGATAAACCGAACGATTGCGAGGGCTGGGAAGTGAATCCTTACCCTCTGCCGAAACAGAACGATTGGTAATTTCGAATATCGCGTTTCCGATCCTCCTAGAGTGATTTAGCGATAGACCGAACGATTGCGAGGGCTGGGATGTGAATCCTTACCTTCCCTCGATACAGAACGTGTGGAAACGGTGAATATCGCGATTCCGAGCCTCCTAGACTGATATATCTATAGACCGAACGATTGCGAGGGCGGGGAAGTGAGTACTTACCTTCTGTCTATACAGAACGATTGGACAGGGTGAATATCGCGATTCCGTGGCTCCTGGAGTGATTTATCGCTATATCGAACGATTGCCGGGGATGAGAAGTGATTCCTTACATTCTTTCGATCCAGAACGTGTGGAAACGGTGAATATCGCTATTCCGAGCCTCCTAGAGTGATCTTCGTTATATCGAACGATTGCGAGGCCTGGGAAGTGATTCATCGCCTTCTGTCGATAGAGAACGTGTGGAACGTGTGAATATCGCTATTCCGAGCCTCCTAGAGTGATTAATCGTTATATGGAACGATTGCGATAGCTGGAAAGTGTATCCTTACCTTCTGTATACACGTGAGTATAGGACAGGGTGAATATCGCGATTCCGAACCTCCGAAAGTGATTTAGCGATAGACCGAACAATTGCGAGGGCTGGGAAGTGAATCCCTACCTTCTGTTGATACAGAACGTGTGGAAACGGTGAATATCCAAATTCCGAGGCTCTTAGAGTGATTTATCGTTATATCGAACGAATGCGAGGGCTGGAAAGTAAATCCATAGCTTCCTTCGATACAGAGCGTGTGGAAACGGTGAATATCGCCATTCCGAGCCTCCTAGAGTGATTTATTGTTATATCAAACGATTGCGAGGGCTGGAAAGTGATTCCTAAGCTTCTTTCGATCCAGAACGTGTGGAAACGGTGAATATCGCGATTCCGAGCCTCCTAGAGTGATTTATCGTCATATCGAAATATTGGGAGGGCTGGGATGTGAATCCTTACCTTCCGTCCATACAGAACGTGTGGGATCGGTGAATATCACGATTCCGTGCCTCCTAGAGTGATTAATCGTTATATGGAACGATTGCGATAGCTGGGAAGTGAATCCTTACCATCTGTTGATACAGAACGTGTGGCAACGGTGTATATCGCGATTCCGAGCCTCCTAGAGTGATTTACCGTTATATCGAACGATTGCGAGAGCTGGGAAGTGAATCCTTACCATCTGTCTATACAGAACGATTGGACAGGGTGAATATCGCGATTCCGTGCCTCCTAGAGTGATTTATCGTCATATCGAACGATTGCGAGGGCTGGGATGTGAATCCTCACCATCCGTAGATACAGAACGTGTGGAATCGGTGAATATCGCGATTCCGTGCCTCCTAGAGTGATTTATCGTCATATCGAACGATTGCGAGGGCTGGGATGTGAATCCTTACCTTCCGTAGATACAGAACGTGTGGAAACGGTGAATATCGCGATTCCGAGCCTCCTAGACTGATTTATCTATAGACCGAACGATTGCGAGGGCTGGGAAGTGAGTACTTACCTTCTGTCTATACAGAACGATTGGACAGGGTGAATATCGCGATTCCGTGCCTCCTAGAGTGATTTATCGTCATATCGAACGATTGCGAGGGCTGGGATGTGAATCCTCACCATCCGTCGATACAGAACGTGTGGAATCGGTGAATATCGCGATTCCGTGCCTCCTAGAGTGATTTATCGTCATATCGAACGATTGCGAGGGCTGGGATGTGAATCCTTACCTTCCGTAGATACAGAACGTGTGGAAACGGTGAATATCGCGATTCCGAGCCTCCTAGACTGATTTATCTATAGACCGAACGATTGCGAGGCCTGGGAAGTGAGTACTTACCTTCTGTCTATACAGAACGATTGGACAGGGTGAATATCGCGAGTCCGTGGCTCCTGGAGTGATTTATCGTTATATCGAACGATTGCCGGGGATGAGAAGTGATTCCTTACCTTCTTTCGATCCAGAACGTGTGGAAACGGTGAATATCGCGATTTCGAGCCTCCTAGAGTGATTTATCGTCATATCGAACGATTGCGAGGGCTGGGATGTGAATCCTCACCTTCCGTCGATACAGAACGTGTGGGAACGGTGAATATCGCGATTCCAAGGCTCCTGGAGTGATTTATCGTTATATCGAACGATTGCGAGGGCTGGAACGTGAATCCTTACCTTCTATCGATACAGAACGATTGGAAATGATGCATATCGCGATTCCGGGCCTCCTACAGTGATTAATCGTTATATGGAACGATTGCGATAGCTGGAAAGTGAAACCTTACCTTCTGTATATACATGACTATAGAACAGGGTGAATATCGCGATTCCGAACCTCCGAAAGTGATTTAGCGATAGACCGAACAATTGCGAGGGCTGGGAAGTGAATCCTTACCTTCTGTTGATACAGAACGTGTGGAAACGGTGAATATCGCGATTCCGAGCCTCCTAGACTGATTTATCTATAGACCGAACGATTGCGAGGGCTGGGAAGTGAGTACTTACCTTCTGTCTATACACAACGGTTGGACAGGGTGAATATCGCGATTCCGTGGCTCCTGGAGTAATTTATCGTTATATCGAACGATTGCCGGGGATGAGAAGTGATTCCTTACCTTCTTTCGATCCAGAACGTGTGGAAACGGTGAATATCGCGATTCCGAGGCTCCTGGAGTGATTTATCGTTATATCGAACGATTGCGAGGGCTGGAACGTGAATCCTTACCTTCTGTCGATACAGGACGATTGGAAATGATGCATATCGCGATTCCGGGCCTCCTAGAGTGATTAATCGTTATATGGAACGATTGCGATAGCTGGAAAGTGAATCCTCACCTTCTGTATATACATGACTATAGGACAGGGTGAATATCGCGATTCCGAACCTCCGAAAGTGATTTATCGATAGACCGAACAATTGCGAGGGCTGGGAAGTGAATCCTTACCATCTGTTGATACAGAACGTGTGGCAACGGTGTATATCGCGATTCCGAGCCTCCTAGAGTGATTTACCGTTATATCGAACGATTGCGAGAGCTGGGAAGTGAATCCTTACCATCTGTCTATACAGAACGATTGGACAGGGTGAATATCGCGATTCCGTGCCTCCTAGAGTGATTTATCGTCATATCGAACGATTGCGAGGGCTGGGATGTGAATCCTCACCATCCGTCGATACAGAACGTGTGGAATCGGTGAATATCGCGATTCCGTGCCTCCTAGAGTGATTTATCGTCATATCGAACGATTGCGAGGGCTGGGATGTGAATCCTTACCTTCCGTAGATACAGAACGTGTGGAAACGGTGAATATCGCGATTCCGAGCCTCCTAGACTGATTTATCTATAGACCGAACGATTGCGAGGGCTGGGAAGTGAGTACTTACCTTCTGTCTATACAGAACGATTGGACAGGGTGAATATCGCGAGTCCGTGGCTCCTGGAGTGATTTATCGTTATATCGAACGATTGCCGGGGATGAGAAGTGATTCCTTACCTTCTTTCGATCCAGAACGTGTGGAAACGGTGAATATCGCGATTTCGAGCCTCCTAGAGTGATTTATCGTCATATCGAACGATTGCGAGGGCTGGGATGTGAATCCTCACCTTCCGTCGATACAGAACGTGTGGGAACGGTGAATATCGCGATTCCAAGGCTCCTGGAGTGATTTATCGTTATATCGAACGATTGCGAGGGCTGGAACGTGAATCCTTACCTTCTATCGATACAGAACGATTGGAAATGATGCATATCGCGATTCCGGGCCTCCTACAGTGATTAATCGTTATATGGAACGATTGCGATAGCTGGAAAGTGAAACCTTACCTTCTGTATATACATGACTATAGAACAGGGTGAATATCGCGATTCCGAACCTCCGAAAGTGATTTAGCGATAGACCGAACAATTGCGAGGGCTGGGAAGTGAATCCTTACCTTCTGTTGATACAGAACGTGTGGAAACGGTGAATATCGCGATTCCGAGCCTCCTAGACTGATTTATCTATAGACCGAACGATTGCGAGGGCTGGGAAGTGAGTACTTACCTTCTGTCTATACACAACGGTTGGACAGGGTGAATATCGCGATTCCGTGGCTCCTGGAGTAATTTATCGTTATATCGAACGATTGCCGGGGATGAGAAGTGATTCCTTACCTTCTTTCGATCCAGAACGTGTGGAAACGGTGAATATCGCGATTCCGAGGCTCCTGGAGTGATTTATCGTTATATCGAACGATTGCGAGGGCTGGAACGTGAATCCTTACCTTCTGTCGATACAGGACGATTGGAAATGATGCATATCGCGATTCCGGGCCTCCTAGAGTGATTAATCGTTATATGGAACGATTGCGATAGCTGGAAAGTGAATCCTCACCTTCTGTATATACATGACTATAGGACAGGGTGAATATCGCGATTCCGAACCTCCGAAAGTGATTTATCGATAGACCGAACAATTGCGAGGGCTGGGAAGTGAATCCTTACCATCTGTTGATACAGAACGTGTGGCAACGGTGTATATCGCGATTCCGAGCCTCCTAGAGTGATTTACCGTTATATCGAACGATTGCGAGAGCTGGGAAGTGAATCCTTACCATCTGTCTATACAGAACGATTGGACAGGGTGAATATCGCGATTCCGTGCCTCCTAGAGTGATTTATCGTCATATCGAACGATTGCGAGGGCTGGGATGTGAATCCTCACCATCCGTCGATACAGAACGTGTGGAATCGGTGAATATCGCGATTCCGTGCCTCCTAGAGTGATTTATCGTCATATCGAACGATTGCGAGGGCTGGGATGTGAATCCTTACCTTCCGTAGATACAGAACGTGTGGAAACGGTGAATATCGCGATTCCGAGCCTCCTAGACTGATTTATCTATAGACCGAACGATTGCGAGGGCTGGGAAGTGAGTACTTACCTTCTGTCTATACAGAACGATTGGACAGGGTGAATATCGCGATTCCGAGCCTCCTAGAGTGATTTATCGTCATATCGAAATATTGGGAGGGCTGGGATGTGAATCCTTACCTTCCGTCCATACAGAACGTGTGGGATCGGTGAATATCGCGATTCCGTGCCTCCTAGAGTGATTTATCGTCATATCGAACGATTGCGAGGGCTGGGATGTGAATCCTCACCTTCCGTCGATACAGAACGTGTGGGAACGGTGAATATCGCGATTCCAAGGCTCCTGGAGTGATTTATCGTTATATCGAACGATTGCGAGGGCTGGAACGTGAATCCTTACCTTCTATCGATACAGAACGATTGGAAATGATGCATATCGCGATTCCGGGCCTCCTACAGTGATTAATCGTTATATGGAACGATTGCGATAGCTGGAAAGTGAAACCTTACCTTCTGTATATACATGACTATAGAACAGGGTGAATATCGCGATTCCGAACCTCCGAAAGTGATTTAGCGATAGACCGAACAATTGCGAGGGCTGGGAAGTGAATCCTTACCTTCTGTTGATACAGAACGTGTGGAAACGGTGAATATCGCGATTCCGAGCCTCCTAGACTGATTTATCTATAGACCGAACGATTGCGAGGGCTGGGAAGTGAGTACTTACCTTCTGTCTATACACAACGGTTGGACAGGGTGAATATCGCGATTCCGTGGCTCCTGGAGTAATTTATCGTTATATCGAACGATTGCCGGGGATGAGAAGTGATTCCTTACCTTCTTTCGATCCAGAACGTGTGGAAACGGTGAATATCGCGATTCCGAGGCTCCTGGAGTGATTTATCGTTATATCGAACGATTGCGAGGGCTGGAACGTGAATCCTTACCTTCTGTCGATACAGGACGATTGGAAATGATGCATATCGCGATTCCGGGCCTCCTAGAGTGATTAATCGTTATATGGAACGATTGCGATAGCTGGAAAGTGAATCCTCACCTTCTGTATATACATGACTATAGGACAGGGTGAATATCGCGATTCCGAACCTCCGAAAGTGATTTATCGATAGACCGAACAATTGCGAGGGCTGGGAAGTGAATCCTTACCATCTGTTGATACAGAACGTGTGGCAACGGTGTATATCGCGATTCCGAGCCTCCTAGAGTGATTTACCGTTATATCGAACGATTGCGAGAGCTGGGAAGTGAATCCTTACCATCTGTCTATACAGAACGATTGGACAGGGTGAATATCGCGATTCCGTGCCTCCTAGAGTGATTTATCGTCATATCGAACGATTGCGAGGGCTGGGATGTGAATCCTCACCATCCGTCGATACAGAACGTGTGGAATCGGTGAATATCGCGATTCCGTGCCTCCTAGAGTGATTTATCGTCATATCGAACGATTGCGAGGGCTGGGATGTGAATCCTTACCTTCCGTAGATACAGAACGTGTGGAAACGGTGAATATCGCGATTCCGAGCCTCCTAGACTGATTTATCTATAGACCGAACGATTGCGAGGGCTGGGAAGTGAGTACTTACCTTCTGTCTATACAGAACGATTGGACAGGGTGAATATCGCGAGTCCGTGGCTCCTGGAGTGATTTATCGTTATATCGAACGATTGCCGGGGATGAGAAGTGATTCCTTACCTTCTTTCGATCCAGAACGTGTGGAAACGGTGAATATCGCGATTTCGAGCCTCCTAGAGTGATTTATCGTCATATCGAACGATTGCGAGGGCTGGGATGTGAATCCTCACCTTCCGTCGATACAGAACGTGTGGGAACGGTGAATATCGCGATTCCAAGGCTCCTGGAGTGATTTATCGTTATATCGAACGATTGCGAGGGCTGGAACGTGAATCCTTACCTTCTATCGATACAGAACGATTGGAAATGATGCATATCGCGATTCCGGGCCTCCTACAGTGATTAATCGTTATATGGAACGATTGCGATAGCTGGAAAGTGAAACCTTACCTTCTGTATATACATGACTATAGAACAGGGTGAATATCGCGATTCCGAACCTCCGAAAGTGATTTAGCGATAGACCGAACAATTGCGAGGGCTGGGAAGTGAATCCTTACCTTCTGTTGATACAGAACGTGTGGAAACGGTGAATATCGCGATTCCGAGCCTCCTAGACTGATTTATCTATAGACCGAACGATTGCGAGGGCTGGGAAGTGAGTACTTACCTTCTGTCTATACACAACGGTTGGACAGGGTGAATATCGCGATTCCGTGGCTCCTGGAGTAATTTATCGTTATATCGAACGATTGCCGGGGATGAGAAGTGATTCCTTACCTTCTTTCGATCCAGAACGTGTGGAAACGGTGAATATCGCGATTCCGAGGCTCCTGGAGTGATTTATCGTTATATCGAACGATTGCGAGGGCTGGAACGTGAATCCTTACCTTCTGTCGATACAGGACGATTGGAAATGATGCATATCGCGATTCCGGGCCTCCTAGAGTGATTAATCGTTATATGGAACGATTGCGATAGCTGGAAAGTGAATCCTCACCTTCTGTATATACATGACTATAGGACAGGGTGAATATCGCGATTCCGAACCTCCGAAAGTGATTTATCGATAGACCGAACAATTGCGAGGGCTGGGAAGTGAATCCTTACCATCTGTTGATACAGAACGTGTGGCAACGGTGTATATCGCGATTCCGAGCCTCCTAGAGTGATTTACCGTTATATCGAACGATTGCGAGAGCTGGGAAGTGAATCCTTACCATCTGTCTATACAGAACGATTGGACAGGGTGAATATCGCGATTCCGTGCCTCCTAGAGTGATTTATCGTCATATCGAACGATTGCGAGGGCTGGGATGTGAATCCTCACCATCCGTCGATACAGAACGTGTGGAATCGGTGAATATCGCGATTCCGTGCCTCCTAGAGTGATTTATCGTCATATCGAACGATTGCGAGGGCTGGGATGTGAATCCTTACCTTCCGTAGATACAGAACGTGTGGAAACGGTGAATATCGCGATTCCGAGCCTCCTAGACTGATTTATCTATAGACCGAACGATTGCGAGGGCTGGGAAGTGAGTACTTACCTTCTGTCTATACAGAACGATTGGACAGGGTGAATATCGCGATTCCGAGCCTCCTAGAGTGATTTATCGTCATATCGAAATATTGGGAGGGCTGGGATGTGAATCCTTACCTTCCGTCCATACAGAACGTGTGGGATCGGTGAATATCGCGATTCCGTGCCTCCTAGAGTGATTTATCGTCATATCGAACGATTGCGAGGGCTGGGATGTGAATCCTCACCTTCCGTCGATACAGAACGTGTGGGAACGGTGAATATCGCGATTCCAAGGCTCCTGGAGTGATTTATCGTTATATCGAACGATTGCGAGGGCTGGAACGTGAATCCTTACCTTCTATCGATACAGAACGATTGGAAATGATGCATATCGCGATTCCGGGCCTCCTACAGTGATTAATCGTTATATGGAACGATTGCGATAGCTGGAAAGTGAAACCTTACCTTCTGTATATACATGACTATAGAACAGGGTGAATATCGCGATTCCGAACCTCCGAAAGTGATTTAGCGATAGACCGAACAATTGCGAGGGCTGGGAAGTGAATCCTTACCTTCTGTTGATACAGAACGTGTGGAAACGGTGAATATCGCGATTCCGAGCCTCCTAGACTGATTTATCTATAGACCGAACGATTGCGAGGGCTGGGAAGTGAGTACTTACCTTCTGTCTATACACAACGGTTGGACAGGGTGAATATCGCGATTCCGTGGCTCCTGGAGTAATTTATCGTTATATCGAACGATTGCCGGGGATGAGAAGTGATTCCTTACCTTCTTTCGATCCAGAACGTGTGGAAACGGTGAATATCGCGATTCCGAGGCTCCTGGAGTGATTTATCGTTATATCGAACGATTGCGAGGGCTGGAACGTGAATCCTTACCTTCTGTCGATACAGGACGATTGGAAATGATGCATATCGCGATTCCGGGCCTCCTAGAGTGATTAATCGTTATATGGAACGATTGCGATAGCTGGAAAGTGAATCCTCACCTTCTGTATATACATGACTATAGGACAGGGTGAATATCGCGATTCCGAACCTCCGAAAGTGATTTATCGATAGACCGAACAATTGCGAGGGCTGGGAAGTGAATCCTTACCATCTGTTGATACAGAACGTGTGGCAACGGTGTATATCGCGATTCCGAGCCTCCTAGAGTGATTTACCGTTATATCGAACGATTGCGAGAGCTGGGAAGTGAATCCTTACCATCTGTCTATACAGAACGATTGGACAGGGTGAATATCGCGATTCCGTGCCTCCTAGAGTGATTTATCGTCATATCGAACGATTGCGAGGGCTGGGATGTGAATCCTCACCATCCGTCGATACAGAACGTGTGGAATCGGTGAATATCGCGATTCCGTGCCTCCTAGAGTGATTTATCGTCATATCGAACGATTGCGAGGGCTGGGATGTGAATCCTTACCTTCCGTAGATACAGAACGTGTGGAAACGGTGAATATCGCGATTCCGAGCCTCCTAGACTGATTTATCTATAGACCGAACGATTGCGAGGGCTGGGAAGTGAGTACTTACCTTCTGTCTATACAGAACGATTGGACAGGGTGAATATCGCGATTCCGAGCCTCCTAGAGTGATTTATCGTCATATCGAAATATTGGGAGGGCTGGGATGTGAATCCTTACCTTCCGTCCATACAGAACGTGTGGGATCGGTGAATATCGCGATTCCGTGCCTCCTAGAGTGATTTATCGTCATATCGAACGATTGCGAGGGCTGGGATGTGAATCCTTACCTTCCCTCGATACAGAACGTGTGGAAACGGTGAATATCGCGATTCCGAGCCTCCTAGACTGATATATCTATAGACCGAACGATTGGGAGGGCTGGGAAGTGAGTACTTACCTTCTGTCTATACAGAACGATTGGACAGGTTGAATATCGCGATTCCGTGGCTCCTGGAGTGATTTATCGCTATATCGAACGATTGCCGGGGATGAGAAGTGATTCCTTACCTTCATTCGATCCAGAACGTGTGGAAACGGTGAATATCGCGATTTCGAGCCTCCTAGAGTGATTTATCGTCATATCGAACGATTGCGAGGGCTGGGATGTGAATCCTCACCTTCCGTCGATACAGAACGTGTGGGAACGGTGAATATCGCGATTCCGAGGCTCCTGGAGTGATTTATCATTATATCGAACGATTGCGAGGGCTGGAACCTGAATCCTTACCTTCTATCGATTCAGAACGATTGGAAATGATGCATATCGCCATTCCGAGCCTCCTAGAGTGATTTATTGTTATATCAAACGATTGCGAGGGCTGGGAAGTGGATCCTTACCTTCTGTCGATACAGAACGATTGGGCAGTGTCAATACCGCGATTCCGAACTTCCTTGAGTAATTGATCGATAAACCGAACGATTGCGAGGGCTGGGAAGTGAATCCTTACCCTCTGCCGAAACAGAACGATTGGTAATTTCGAATATCGCGTTTCCGATCCTCCTAGAGTTATTTAGCGATAGACCGAACGATACCGAGGGCTGCGAAGTGAATCCTTACCTTCTGTCGATACAGAACGTGTGGAACGTCGAATATCGCGATTCCGAGCCGCCTAGAGTGATTTATCGTAATATCGAACGAATGCGAGGGCTGGAAAGTAAATCCATAGATTCCATCGATACAGAACGTGTGGAAACGGTGAATATAGCGATTCCGAGCCTCCTAGAGTGATTTTTCGTTATATCGAACGAAAGCGAGAGCTGGAAAGTAAAGCCATAGCTTCCTTCGATACAGAACGTATGGAAACGGTGAATATCGCGATTCCGTGGCTCCTAGAGTGTTTTATTGTTATATCAAACGATTGCGAGGGCTGGAAAGTGATTCCTAAGCTTCTTTCGATCCAGAACGTGTGGAAACGGTGAATATCGCGATTCCGAGCCTCCCAGAGTGATTTATCGTCATATCGATATATTGCGAGGGCTGGGATGTGAATCCTTACCTTCCGGCCATACAGAACGTGTGGGATCGGTGAATATCGCGATTCCGTGCCTCCTAGAGTGATTTATCGTCATATCGAACGATTGCGAGGGCTGGGATGTGAATCCTCACCTTCCGTCGATACAGAACGTGTGGGAACGGTGAATATCGCGATTCCGAGGCTCCTGGAGTGATTTATCGTTATATCGAACGATTGCGAGGGCTGGAAAGTGAATCCTTACCTTCTATCGATACAGAACGATTGGAAATGATGCATATCGCGATTCCGGGCCTCCTAGAGTGATTAATCGTTATATGGAACGATTGCGATAGCTGGAAAGTGAATCCTTACCTTCTGTATATACATGACTATAGGACAGGGTGCATATCGCGATTCCGAACCTCCGAAAGTGATTTAGCGATAGACCGAACAATTGCGAGGGCTGGGAAGTGAGTACTTACCTTCTGTCTATACACAACGGTTGGACAGGGTGAATATCGCGATTCCGTGGCTCCTGGAGTGATTTATCGTTATATCGAACGATTGCCGGGGATGAGAAGTGATTCCTTACCTTCTTTTGATCCAGAACGTGTGGAAACGGTGAATATCGCTATTCCGAGCCTCCTAGAGTGATCTTCGTTATATCGAACGATTGCGAGGCCTGGGAAGTGATTCATTGCCTTCTGTCGATAGAGAACGTGTGGAACGTGAGAATATCGCTATTCCGAGCCTCCTAGAGTGATTAATCGTTATATGGAACGATTGCGATAGCTGGAAAGTGAATCCTTACCTTCTGTATACACGTGACTATAGGACAGGGTGAATATCGCGATTCCGAACCTCCGAAAGTGATTTAGCGATAGACCGAACAATTGCGAGGGCTGGGAAGTGAATCCTTACCTTCTGTTGATACAGAACGTGTGGAAACGGTGAATATCGCGATTCCGAGCCTCCTAGAGTGATTTACCGTTATATCGAACGATTGCGAGAGCTGGGAAGTGAATCCTTACCATCTGTCTATACAGAACGATTGGACAGGCTGAATATCGCGATTCCGTGGCTCCTAGAGTGATTTATCGTCATATCGAAATATTGCGAGGGCTGGGATGTGAATCCTTACCTTCCGTCGATACAGAACGTGTGGGATCGGTGAATATCGCGATTCCGTGCCTCCTAGAGTGATTTATCGTTATATCGAACGATTGCGAGGGCTGGAACGTGAATCCTTACCTTCTGTCGATACAGGACGATTGGAAAAGATGCATATCGCGATTCCGGGCCTCCTAGAGTGATTAATCGTTATATGGAACGATTGCGATAGCTGGAAAGTGAATCCTCACCTTCTGTATATACATGACTATAGGACAGGGTGAATATCGCGATTCCGAACCTCCGAAAGTGATTTATCGATAGACCGAACAATTGCGAGGGCTGGGAAGTGAATCCTTACCTTCTGTTGATACAGAACGTGTGGAAACGGTGAATATCCAAATTCCGAGGCTCTTAGAGTGATTTATCGTTATATCGAACGAATGCGAGGGCTGGAAAGTAAATCCATAGCTTCCTTCGATACAGAGCGTGTGGAAACGGTGAATATCGCCATTCCGAGCCTCCTAGAGTGATTTATTGTTATATCAAACGATTGCGAGGGCTGGAAAGTGATTCCTAAGCTTCTTTCGATCCAGAACGTGTGGAAACGGTGAATATCGCGATTCCGAGCCTCCTAGAGTGATTTATCGTCATATCGAAATATTGGGAGGGCTGGGATGTGAATCCTTACCTTCCGTCCATACAGAACGTGTGGGATCGGTGAATATCGCGATTCCGTGCCTCCTAGAGTGATTTATCGTCATATCGAACGATTGCGAGGGCTGGGATGTGAATCCTTACCTTCCCTCGATACAGAACGTGTGGAAACGGTGAATATCGCGATTCCGAGCCTCCTAGACTGATTTATCTATAGACCGAACGATTGCGAGGGCTGGGAAGTGAGTACTTACCTTCTGTCTATACAGAACGATTGGACAGGGTGAATATCGCGATTCCGTGGCTCCTGGAGTGATTTATCGTCATAACGAACGATTGCGAGGGCTGGGATGTGAATCCTCACCTTCCGTCGATACAGAACGTGTGGGAACGGTGAATATCGCGATTCCGGGGCTCCTGGAGTGTTTTATCGTTATATCGAACGATTGCGAGGGCTGGAACCTGAATCCTTACCTTCTATCGATTCAGAACGATTGGAAATGATGCATATCGCGATTCCGGGCCTCCTAGAGTGATTAATCGTTATATGGAACGATTGCGATAGCTGGAAAGTGAATCCTTACCTTCTGTATATACATGACTATAGGACAGGGTGAATATCGCGATTCCGAACCTCCGAAAGTGATTTAGCGATAGACCGAACAATTGCGAGGGCTGGGAAGTGAATCCTTACCTTCTGTTGATACAGAACGTGTGGAAACGGTGAATATCGCGATTCCGAGCCTCCTAGAGTGATTTATCGTTATATCGAACGAATGCGAGGGCTGGAAAGTAAATCCATAGCTTCCTTCGATACAGAGCGTGTGGAAACGGTGAATATCGCCATTCCGAGCCTCCTAGAGTGATTTATCGTCATATCGAAATATTGCGAGGGCTGGGATGTGAATCCTTACCATCCGTCGATACAGAACGTGTGGGATCGGTGAATATCGCGATTCCGTGCCTCCTAGAGTGATTTATCGTCATAACGAACGATTGCGAGGGCTGGGATGTGAATCCTCACCTTCCGTCGATACAGAACGTGTGGGAACGGTGAATATCGCGATTCCGAGGCTCCTGGAGTGTTTTATCGTTATATCGAACGATTGCGAGGGCTGGAACCTGAATCCTTACCTTCTATCGATTCAGAACGATTGGAAATGATGCATATCGCGATTCCGGGCCTCCTAGAGTGATTAATCGTTATATGGAACGATTGCGATAGCTGGAAAGTGAATCCTTACCTTCTGTATATACATGACTATAGGACAGGGTGAATATCGCGATTCCGAACCTCCGAAAGTGATTTAGCGATAGACCGAACAATTGCGAGGGCTGGGAAGTGAATCCTTACCTTCTGTTGATACAGAACGTGTGGAAACGGTGAATATCGCGATTCCGAGCCTCCTAGACTGATATATCTATAGACCGAACGATTGGGAGGGCTGGGAAGTGAGTACTTACCTTCTGTCTATACAGAACGATTGGACAGGTTGAATATCGCGATTCCGTGGCTCCTGGAGTGATTTATCGCTATATCGAACGATTGCCGGGGATGAGAAGTGATTCCTTACCTTCATTCGATCCAGAACGTGTGGAAACGGTGAATATCGCGATTTCGAGCCTCCTAGAGTGATTTATCGTCATATCGAACGATTGCGAGGGCTGGGATGTGAATCCTCACCTTCCGTCGATACAGAACGTGTGGGAACGGTGAATATCGCGATTCCGAGGCTCCTGGAGTGATTTATCATTATATCGAACGATTGCGAGGGCTGGAACCTGAATCCTTACCTTCTATCGATTCAGAACGATTGGAAATGATGCATATCGCCATTCCGAGCCTCCTAGAGTGATTTATTGTTATATCAAACGATTGCGAGGGCTGGGAAGTGGATCCTTACCTTCTGTCGATACAGAACGATTGGGCAGTGTCAATACCGCGATTCCGAACTTCCTTGAGTAATTGATCGATAAACCGAACGATTGCGAGGGCTGGGAAGTGAATCCTTACCCTCTGCCGAAACAGAACGATTGGTAATTTCGAATATCGCGTTTCCGATCCTCCTAGAGTGATTTAGCGATAGACCGAACGATACCGAGGGCTGCGAAGTGAATCCTTACCTTCTGTCGATACAGAACGTGTGGAAACGGTGAATATCGCTATTCCGAGCCTCCTAGAGTGATCTTCGTTATATCGAACGATTGCGAGGCCTGGGAAGTGATTCATTGCCTTCTGTCGATAGAGAACGTGTGGAACGTGAGAATATCGCTATTCCGAGCCTCCTAGAGTGATTAATCGTTATATGGAACGATTGCGATAGCTGGAAAGTGAATCCTTATCTTCTGTATACACGTGACTATAGGACAGGGTGAATATCGCGATTCCGAACCTCCGAAAGTGATTTAGCGATAGACCGAACAATTGCGAGGGCTGGGAAGTGAATCCTTACCTTCTGTTGATACAGAACGTGTGGAAACGGTGAATATCGCGATTCCGAGCCTCCTAGAGTGATTTACCGTTATATCGAACGATTGCGAGAGCTGGGAAGTGAATCCTTACCATCTGTCTATACAGAACGATTGGACAGGCTGAATATCGCGATTCCGTGGCTCCTAGAGTGATTTATCGTCATATCGAAATATTGCGAGGGCTGGGATGTGAATCCTTACCTTCCGTCGATACAGAACGTGTGGGATCGGTGAATATCGCGATTCCGTGCCTCCTAGAGTGATTTATCGTTATATCGAACGATTGCGAGGGCTGGAACGTGAATCCTTACCTTCTGTCGATACAGAACGATTGGACAGGCTGAATATCGCGATTCCGTGGCTCCTGGAGTAATTTATCGTTATATCGAACGATTGCCGGGGATGAGAAGTGATTCCTTACCTTCTTTCGATCCAGAACGTGTGGAAACGGTGAATATCGCGATTCCGAGGCTCCTGGAGTGATTTATCGTTATATCGAACGATTGCGAGGGCTGGAACGTGAATCCTTACCTTCTGTCGATACAGGACGATTGGAAATGATGCATATCGCGATTCCGGGCCTCCTAGAGTGATTAATCGTTATATGGAACGATTGCGATAGCTGGAAAGTGAATCCTCACCTTCTGTATATACATGACTATAGGACAGGGTGAATATCGCGATTCCGAACCTCCGAAAGTGATTTATCGATAGACCGAACAATTGCGAGGGCTGGGAAGTGAATCCTTACCATCTGTTGATACAGAACGTGTGGCAACGGTGTATATCGCGATTCCGAGCCTCCTAGAGTGATTTACCGTTATATCGAACGATTGCGAGAGCTGGGAAGTGAATCCTTACCATCTGTCTATACAGAACGATTGGACAGGGTGAATATCGCGATTCCGTGCCTCCTAGAGTGATTTATCGTCATATCGAACGATTGCGAGGGCTGGGATGTGAATCCTCACCATCCGTCGATACAGAACGTGTGGAATCGGTGAATATCGCGATTCCGTGCCTCCTAGAGTGATTTATCGTCATATCGAACGATTGCGAGGGCTGGGATGTGAATCCTTACCTTCCGTAGATACAGAACGTGTGGAAACGGTGAATATCGCGATTCCGAGCCTCCTAGACTGATTTATCTATAGACCGAACGATTGCGAGGGCTGGGAAGTGAGTACTTACCTTCTGTCTATACAGAACGATTGGACAGGGTGAATATCGCGATTCCGAGCCTCCTAGAGTGATTTATCGTCATATCGAAATATTGGGAGGGCTGGGATGTGAATCCTTACCTTCCGTCCATACAGAACGTGTGGGATCGGTGAATATCGCGATTCCGTGCCTCCTAGAGTGATTTATCGTCATATCGAACGATTGCGAGGGCTGGGATGTGAATCCTTACCTTCCCTCGATACAGAACGTGTGGAAACGGTGAATATCGCGATTCCGAGCCTCCTAGACTGATATATCTATAGACCGAACGATTGGGAGGGCTGGGAAGTGAGTACTTACCTTCTGTCTATACAGAACGATTGGACAGGTTGAATATCGCGATTCCGTGGCTCCTGGAGTGATTTATCGCTATATCGAACGATTGCCGGGGATGAGAAGTGATTCCTTACCTTCATTCGATCCAGAACGTGTGGAAACGGTGAATATCGCGATTTCGAGCCTCCTAGAGTGATTTATCGTCATATCGAACGATTGCGAGGGCTGGGATGTGAATCCTCACCTTCCGTCGATACAGAACGTGTGGGAACGGTGAATATCGCGATTCCGAGGCTCCTGGAGTGATTTATCATTATATCGAACGATTGCGAGGGCTGGAACCTGAATCCTTACCTTCTATCGATTCAGAACGATTGGAAATGATGCATATCGCCATTCCGAGCCTCCTAGAGTGATTTATTGTTATATCAAACGATTGCGAGGGCTGGGAAGTGGATCCTTACCTTCTGTCGATACAGAACGATTGGGCAGTGTCAATACCGCGATTCCGAACTTCCTTGAGTAATTGATCGATAAACCGAACGATTGCGAGGGCTGGGAAGTGAATCCTTACCCTCTGCCGAAACAGAACGATTGGTAATTTCGAATATCGCGTTTCCGATCCTCCTAGAGTGATTTAGCGATAGACCGAACGATACCGAGGGCTGCGAAGTGAATCCTTACCTTCTGTCGATACAGAACGTGTGGAACGTCGAATATCGCGATTCCGAGCCGCCTAGAGTGATTTATCGTAATATCGAACGAATGCGAGGGCTGGAAAGTAAATCCATAGATTCCATCGATACAGAACGTGTGGAAACGGTGAATATAGCGATTCCGAGCCTCCTAGAGTGATTTTTCGTTATATCGAACGAAAGCGAGAGCTGGAAAGTAAAGCCATAGCTTCCTTCGATACAGAACGTATGGAAACGGTGAATATCGCGATTCCGTGGCTCCTAGAGTGTTTTATTGTTATATCAAACGATTGCGAGGGCTGGAAAGTGATTCCTAAGCTTCTTTCGATCCAGAACGTGTGGAAACGGTGAATATCGCGATTCCGAGCCTCCCAGAGTGATTTATCGTCATATCGATATATTGCGAGGGCTGGGATGTGAATCCTTACCTTCCGGCCATACAGAACGTGTGGGATCGGTGAATATCGCGATTCCGTGCCTCCTAGAGTGATTTATCGTCATATCGAACGATTGCGAGGGCTGGGATGTGAATCCTCACCTTCCGTCGATACAGAACGTGTGGGAACGGTGAATATCGCGATTCCGAGGCTCCTGGAGTGATTTATCGTTATATCGAACGATTGCGAGGGCTGGAAAGTGAATCCTTACCTTCTATCGATACAGAACGATTGGAAATGATGCATATCGCGATTCCGGGCCTCCTAGAGTGATTAATCGTTATATGGAACGATTGCGATAGCTGGAAAGTGAATCCTTACCTTCTGTATATACATGACTATAGGACAGGGTGCATATCGCGATTCCGAACCTCCGAAAGTGATTTAGCGATAGACCGAACAATTGCGAGGGCTGGGAAGTGAGTACTTACCTTCTGTCTATACACAACGGTTGGACAGGGTGAATATCGCGATTCCGTGGCTCCTGGAGTGATTTATCGTTATATCGAACGATTGCCGGGGATGAGAAGTGATTCCTTACCTTCTTTTGATCCAGAACGTGTGGAAACGGTGAATATCGCTATTCCGAGCCTCCTAGAGTGATCTTCGTTATATCGAACGATTGCGAGGCCTGGGAAGTGATTCATTGCCTTCTGTCGATAGAGAACGTGTGGAACGTGAGAATATCGCTATTCCGAGCCTCCTAGAGTGATTAATCGTTATATGGAACGATTGCGATAGCTGGAAAGTGAATCCTTACCTTCTGTATACACGTGACTATAGGACAGGGTGAATATCGCGATTCCGAACCTCCGAAAGTGATTTAGCGATAGACCGAACAATTGCGAGGGCTGGGAAGTGAATCCTTACCTTCTGTTGATACAGAACGTGTGGAAACGGTGAATATCGCGATTCCGAGCCTCCTAGAGTGATTTACCGTTATATCGAACGATTGCGAGAGCTGGGAAGTGAATCCTTACCATCTGTCTATACAGAACGATTGGACAGGCTGAATATCGCGATTCCGTGGCTCCTAGAGTGATTTATCGTCATATCGAAATATTGCGAGGGCTGGGATGTGAATCCTTACCTTCCGTCGATACAGAACGTGTGGGATCGGTGAATATCGCGATTCCGTGCCTCCTAGAGTGATTTATCGTTATATCGAACGATTGCGAGGGCTGGAACGTGAATCCTTACCTTCTGTCGATACAGGACGATTGGAAAAGATGCATATCGCGATTCCGGGCCTCCTAGAGTGATTAATCGTTATATGGAACGATTGCGATAGCTGGAAAGTGAATCCTCACCTTCTGTATATACATGACTATAGGACAGGGTGAATATCGCGATTCCGAACCTCCGAAAGTGATTTATCGATAGACCGAACAATTGCGAGGGCTGGGAAGTGAATCCTTACCTTCTGTTGATACAGAACGTGTGGAAACGGTGAATATCCAAATTCCGAGGCTCTTAGAGTGATTTATCGTTATATCGAACGAATGCGAGGGCTGGAAAGTAAATCCATAGCTTCCTTCGATACAGAGCGTGTGGAAACGGTGAATATCGCCATTCCGAGCCTCCTAGAGTGATTTATTGTTATATCAAACGATTGCGAGGGCTGGAAAGTGATTCCTAAGCTTCTTTCGATCCAGAACGTGTGGAAACGGTGAATATCGCGATTCCGAGCCTCCTAGAGTGATTTATCGTCATATCGAAATATTGGGAGGGCTGGGATGTGAATCCTTACCTTCCGTCCATACAGAACGTGTGGGATCGGTGAATATCGCGATTCCGTGCCTCCTAGAGTGATTTATCGTCATATCGAACGATTGCGAGGGCTGGGATGTGAATCCTTACCTTCCCTCGATACAGAACGTGTGGAAACGGTGAATATCGCGATTCCGAGCCTCCTAGACTGATTTATCTATAGACCGAACGATTGCGAGGGCTGGGAAGTGAGTACTTACCTTCTGTCTATACAGAACGATTGGACAGGGTGAATATCGCGATTCCGTGGCTCCTGGAGTGATTTATCGTCATAACGAACGATTGCGAGGGCTGGGATGTGAATCCTCACCTTCCGTCGATACAGAACGTGTGGGAACGGTGAATATCGCGATTCCGGGGCTCCTGGAGTGTTTTATCGTTATATCGAACGATTGCGAGGGCTGGAACCTGAATCCTTACCTTCTATCGATTCAGAACGATTGGAAATGATGCATATCGCGATTCCGGGCCTCCTAGAGTGATTAATCGTTATATGGAACGATTGCGATAGCTGGAAAGTGAATCCTTACCTTCTGTATATACATGACTATAGGACAGGGTGAATATCGCGATTCCGAACCTCCGAAAGTGATTTAGCGATAGACCGAACAATTGCGAGGGCTGGGAAGTGAATCCTTACCTTCTGTTGATACAGAACGTGTGGAAACGGTGAATATCGCGATTCCGAGCCTCCTAGAGTGATTTATCGTTATATCGAACGAATGCGAGGGCTGGAAAGTAAATCCATAGCTTCCTTCGATACAGAGCGTGTGGAAACGGTGAATATCGCCATTCCGAGCCTCCTAGAGTGATTTATCGTCATATCGAAATATTGCGAGGGCTGGGATGTGAATCCTTACCATCCGTCGATACAGAACGTGTGGGATCGGTGAATATCGCGATTCCGTGCCTCCTAGAGTGATTTATCGTCATAACGAACGATTGCGAGGGCTGGGATGTGAATCCTCACCTTCCGTCGATACAGAACGTGTGGGAACGGTGAATATCGCGATTCCGAGGCTCCTGGAGTGTTTTATCGTTATATCGAACGATTGCGAGGGCTGGAACCTGAATCCTTACCTTCTATCGATTCAGAACGATTGGAAATGATGCATATCGCGATTCCGGGCCTCCTAGAGTGATTAATCGTTATATGGAACGATTGCGATAGCTGGAAAGTGAATCCTTACCTTCTGTATATACATGACTATAGGACAGGGTGAATATCGCGATTCCGAACCTCCGAAAGTGATTTAGCGATAGACCGAACAATTGCGAGGGCTGGGAAGTGAATCCTTACCTTCTGTTGATACAGAACGTGTGGAAACGGTGAATATCGCGATTCCGAGCCTCCTAGACTGATATATCTATAGACCGAACGATTGGGAGGGCTGGGAAGTGAGTACTTACCTTCTGTCTATACAGAACGATTGGACAGGTTGAATATCGCGATTCCGTGGCTCCTGGAGTGATTTATCGCTATATCGAACGATTGCCGGGGATGAGAAGTGATTCCTTACCTTCATTCGATCCAGAACGTGTGGAAACGGTGAATATCGCGATTTCGAGCCTCCTAGAGTGATTTATCGTCATATCGAACGATTGCGAGGGCTGGGATGTGAATCCTCACCTTCCGTCGATACAGAACGTGTGGGAACGGTGAATATCGCGATTCCGAGGCTCCTGGAGTGATTTATCATTATATCGAACGATTGCGAGGGCTGGAACCTGAATCCTTACCTTCTATCGATTCAGAACGATTGGAAATGATGCATATCGCCATTCCGAGCCTCCTAGAGTGATTTATTGTTATATCAAACGATTGCGAGGGCTGGGAAGTGGATCCTTACCTTCTGTCGATACAGAACGATTGGGCAGTGTCAATACCGCGATTCCGAACTTCCTTGAGTAATTGATCGATAAACCGAACGATTGCGAGGGCTGGGAAGTGAATCCTTACCCTCTGCCGAAACAGAACGATTGGTAATTTCGAATATCGCGTTTCCGATCCTCCTAGAGTGATTTAGCGATAGACCGAACGATACCGAGGGCTGCGAAGTGAATCCTTACCTTCTGTCGATACAGAACGTGTGGAAACGGTGAATATCGCTATTCCGAGCCTCCTAGAGTGATCTTCGTTATATCGAACGATTGCGAGGCCTGGGAAGTGATTCATTGCCTTCTGTCGATAGAGAACGTGTGGAACGTGAGAATATCGCTATTCCGAGCCTCCTAGAGTGATTAATCGTTATATGGAACGATTGCGATAGCTGGAAAGTGAATCCTTATCTTCTGTATACACGTGACTATAGGACAGGGTGAATATCGCGATTCCGAACCTCCGAAAGTGATTTAGCGATAGACCGAACAATTGCGAGGGCTGGGAAGTGAATCCTTACCTTCTGTTGATACAGAACGTGTGGAAACGGTGAATATCGCGATTCCGAGCCTCCTAGAGTGATTTACCGTTATATCGAACGATTGCGAGAGCTGGGAAGTGAATCCTTACCATCTGTCTATACAGAACGATTGGACAGGCTGAATATCGCGATTCCGTGGCTCCTAGAGTGATTTATCGTCATATCGAAATATTGCGAGGGCTGGGATGTGAATCCTTACCTTCCGTCGATACAGAACGTGTGGGATCGGTGAATATCGCGATTCCGTGCCTCCTAGAGTGATTTATCGTTATATCGAACGATTGCGAGGGCTGGAACGTGAATCCTTACCTTCTGTCGATACAGGACGATTGGAAAAGATCCATATCGCGATTCCGGGCCTCCTAGAGTGATTAATCGTTATATGGAACGATTGCGATAGCTGGAAAGTGAATCCTCACCTTCTGTATATACATGACTATAGGACAGGGTGAATATCGCGATTCCGAACCTCCGAAAGTGATTTATCGATAGACCGAACAATTGCGAGGGCTGGGAAGTGAATCCTTACCTTCTGTTGATACAGAACGTGTGGAAACGGTGAATATCCAAATTCCGAGGCTCTTAGAGTGATTTATCGTTATATCGAACGAATGCGAGGGCTGGAAAGTAAATCCATAGCTTCCTTCGATACAGAGCGTGTGGAAACGGTGAATATCGCCATTCCGAGCCTCCTAGAGTGATTTATTGTTATATCAAACGATTGCGAGGGCTGGAAAGTGATTCCTAAGCTTCTTTCGATCCAGAACGTGTGGAAACGGTGAATATCGCGATTCCGAGCCTCCTAGAGTGATTTATCGTCATATCGAAATATTGGGAGGGCTGGGATGTGAATCCTTACCTTCCGTCCATACAGAACGTGTGGGATCGGTGAATATCGCGATTCCGTGCCTCCTAGAGTGATTTATCGTCATATCGAACGATTGCGAGGGCTGGGATGTGAATCCTTACCTTCCCTCGATACAGAACGTGTGGAAACGGTGAATATCGCGATTCCGAGCCTCCTAGACTGATTTATCTATAGACCGAACGATTGCGAGGGCTGGGAAGTGAGTACTTACCTTCTGTCTATACAGAACGATTGGACAGGGTGAATATCGCGATTCCGTGGCTCCTGGAGTGATTTATCGTCATAACGAACGATTGCGAGGGCTGGGATGTGAATCCTCACCTTCCGTCGATACAGAACGTGTGGGAACGGTGAATATCGCGATTCCGGGGCTCCTGGAGTGTTTTATCGTTATATCGAACGATTGCGAGGGCTGGAACCTGAATCCTTACCTTCTATCGATTCAGAACGATTGGAAATGATGCATATCGCGATTCCGGGCCTCCTAGAGTGATTAATCGTTATATGGAACGATTGCGATAGCTGGAAAGTGAATCCTTACCTTCTGTATATACATGACTATAGGACAGGGTGAATATCGCGATTCCGAACCTCCGAAAGTGATTTAGCGATAGACCGAACAATTGCGAGGGCTGGGAAGTGAATCCTTACCTTCTGTTGATACAGAACGTGTGGAAACGGTGAATATCGCGATTCCGAGCCTCCTAGAGTGATTTATCGTTATATCGAACGAATGCGAGGGCTGGAAAGTAAATCCATAGCTTCCTTCGATACAGAGCGTGTGGAAACGGTGAATATCGCCATTCCGAGCCTCCTAGAGTGATTTATCGTCATATCGAAATATTGCGAGGGCTGGGATGTGAATCCTTACCATCCGTCGATACAGAACGTGTGGGATCGGTGAATATCGCGATTCCGTGCCTCCTAGAGTGATTTATCGTCATAACGAACAATTGCGAGGGCTGGGATGTGAATCCTCACCTTCCGTCGATACAGAACGTGTGGGAACGGTGAATATCGCGATTCCGAGGCTCCTGGAGTGTTTTATCGTTATATCGAACGATTGCGAGGGCTGGAACCTGAATCCTTACCTTCTATCGATTCAGAACGATTGGAAATGATGCATATCGCGATTCCGGGCCTCCTAGAGTGATTAATCGTTATATGGAACGATTGCGATAGCTGGAAAGTGAATCCTTACCTTCTGTATATACATGACTATAGGACAGGGTGAATATCGCGATTCCGAACCTCCGAAAGTGATTTAGCGATAGACCGAACAATTGCGAGGGCTGGGAAGTGAATCCTTACCTTCTGTTGATACAGAACGTGTGGAAACGGTGAATATCGCGATTCCGAGCCTCCTAGAGTGATTTATCGTTATATCGAACGAATGCGAGGGCTGGAAAGTAAATCCATAGCTTCCTTCGATACAGAGCGTGTGGAAACGGTGAATATCGCCATTCCGAGCCTCCTAGAGTGATTTATCGTCATATCGAAATATTGCGAGGGCTGGGATGTGAATCCTTACCATCCGTCGATACAGAACGTGTGGGATCGGTGAATATCGCGATTCCGTGCCTCCTAGAGTGATTTACCGTTATATCGAACGATTGCGAGGGCTGGGAACTGAATCCATACCTTCTGTCTATACAGAACGATTGGACAGGGTGAATATCGCGATTCCGTGGCTCCTGGAGTGATTTATCGTTATATCGAACAATTGCCGGGGATGAGAAGTGATTCCTTACCTTCTTTCGATCCAGAACGTGTGGAAACGGTGAATATCGCGATTCCGAGCCTCCTAGAGTGATTTATCGTCATATCGAACGATTGCGAGGGCTGGGATATGAATGCTCACCTTCCGTCGATACAGAACGTGTGGGAACGGTGAATATCGCGATTCCGAGGCTCCTGGAGTGATTTATCGTTATATCGAACGACTGCGAGGGCTGGAACGTGAATCCTTACCTTCTGTCGATACAGGACGATTGGAAATGATGCATATCGCGATTCCGGGCCTCCTAGAGTGATTAATCGTTATATGGAACGATTGCGATAGCTGGAAAGTGAATCCTCACCTTCTGTATATACATGACTATAGGACAGGGTGAATATCGCGATTCCGAACCTCCGAAATTGATTTAGCGATAGACCGAACAATTGCGAGGGCTGGGAAGTGAATCCTTACCTTCTGTTGATACAGAACGTGTGGAAACGGTGAATATCGAAATTCCGAGCCTCTTAGAGTGATTTATCGTTATATCGAACGAATGCGAGGGCTGGAAAGTAAATCCATAGCTTCCTTCAATACAGAGCGTGTGCAAACGGTGAATATCGCCATTCCGAGCCTCCTAGAGTGATTTATTGTTATATCAAACGATTGCGAGGGCTGGGAAGTGGATCCTTACCTTCTGTCGATACAGAACGATTGGGCAGTGTCAATACCGCGATTCCGAACTTCCTAGAGTGATTGATCGATAAACCGAACGATTGCGAGGGCTGGGAAGTGAATCCTTACCCTCTGCCGAAACAGAACGATTGGTAATTTCGAATATCGCGTTTCCGATCCTCCTAGAGTGATTTAGCGATAGACCGAACGATTGCGAGGGCTGGGATGTGAATCCTTACCTTCCCTCGATACAGAACGTGTGGAAACGGTGAATATCGCGATTCCGAGCCTCCTAGACTGATATATCTATAGACCGAACGATTGCGAGGGCGGGGAAGTGAGTACTTACCTTCTGTCTATACAGAACGATTGGACAGGGTGAATATCGCGATTCCGTGGCTCCTGGAGTGATTTATCGCTATATCGAACGATTGCCGGGGATGAGAAGTGATTCCTTACATTCTTTCGATCCAGAACGTGTGGAAACGGTGAATATCGCTATTCCGAGCCTCCTAGAGTGATCTTCGTTATATCGAACGATTGCGAGGCCTGGGAAGTGATTCATCGCCTTCTGTCGATAGAGAACGTGTGGAACGTGTGAATATCGCTATTCCGAGCCTCCTAGAGTGATTAATCGTTATATGGAACGATTGCGATAGCTGGAAAGTGTATCCTTACCTTCTGTATACACGTGAGTATAGGACAGGGTGAATATCGCGATTCCGAACCTCCGAAAGTGATTTAGCGATAGACCGAACAATTGCGAGGGCTGGGAAGTGAATCCCTACCTTCTGTTGATACAGAACGTGTGGAAACGGTGAATATCCAAATTCCGAGGCTCTTAGAGTGATTTATCGTTATATCGAACGAATGCGAGGGCTGGAAAGTAAATCCATAGCTTCCTTCGATACAGAGCGTGTGGAAACGGTGAATATCGCCATTCCGAGCCTCCTAGAGTGATTTATTGTTATATCAAACGATTGCGAGGGCTGGAAAGTGATTCCTAAGCTTCTTTCGATCCAGAACGTGTGGAAACGGTGAATATCGCGATTCCGAGCCTCCTAGAGTGATTTATCGTCATATCGAAATATTGGGAGGGCTGGGATGTGAATCCTTACCTTCCGTCCATACAGAACGTGTGGGATCGGTGAATATCACGATTCCGTGCCTCCTAGAGTGATTAATCGTTATATGGAACGATTGCGATAGCTGGGAAGTGAATCCTTACCATCTGTTGATACAGAACGTGTGGCAACGGTGTATATCGCGATTCCGAGCCTCCTAGAGTGATTTACCGTTATATCGAACGATTGCGAGAGCTGGGAAGTGAATCCTTACCATCTGTCTATACAGAACGATTGGACAGGGTGAATATCGCGATTCCGTGCCTCCTAGAGTGATTTATCGTCATATCGAACGATTGCGAGGGCTGGGATGTGAATCCTTACCTTCCGTAGATACAGAACGTGTGGAAACGGTGAATATCGCGATTCCGAGCCTCCTAGACTGATTTATCTATAGACCGAACGATTGCGAGGGCTGGGAAGTGAGTACTTACCTTCTGTCTATACAGAACGATTGGACAGGGTGAATATCGCGATTCCGTGCCTCCTAGAGTGATTTATCGTCATATCGAACGATTGCGAGGGCTGGGATGTGAATCCTCACCATCCGTCGATACAGAACGTGTGGAATCGGTGAATATCGCGATTCCGTGCCTCCTAGAGTGATTTATCGTCATATCGAACGATTGCGAGGGCTGGGATGTGAATCCTTACCTTCCGTAGATACAGAACGTGTGGAAACGGTGAATATCGCGATTCCGAGCCTCCTAGACTGATTTATCTATAGACCGAACGATTGCGAGGCCTGGGAAGTGAGTACTTACCTTCTGTCTATACAGAACGATTGGACAGGGTGAATATCGCGAGTCCGTGGCTCCTGGAGTGATTTATCGTTATATCGAACGATTGCCGGGGATGAGAAGTGATTCCTTACCTTCTTTCGATCCAGAACGTGTGGAAACGGTGAATATCGCGATTTCGAGCCTCCTAGAGTGATTTATCGTCATATCGAACGATTGCGAGGGCTGGGATGTGAATCCTCACCTTCCGTCGATACAGAACGTGTGGGAACGGTGAATATCGCGATTCCAAGGCTCCTGGAGTGATTTATCGTTATATCGAACGATTGCGAGGGCTGGAACGTGAATCCTTACCTTCTATCGATACAGAACGATTGGAAATGATGCATATCGCGATTCCGGGCCTCCTACAGTGATTAATCGTTATATGGAACGATTGCGATAGCTGGAAAGTGAAACCTTACCTTCTGTATATACATGACTATAGAACAGGGTGAATATCGCGATTCCGAACCTCCGAAAGTGATTTAGCGATAGACCGAACAATTGCGAGGGCTGGGAAGTGAATCCTTACCTTCTGTTGATACAGAACGTGTGGAAACGGTGAATATCGCGATTCCGAGCCTCCTAGACTGATTTATCTATAGACCGAACGATTGCGAGGGCTGGGAAGTGAGTACTTACCTTCTGTCTATACACAACGGTTGGACAGGGTGAATATCGCGATTCCGTGGCTCCTGGAGTAATTTATCGTTATATCGAACGATTGCCGGGGATGAGAAGTGATTCCTTACCTTCTTTCGATCCAGAACGTGTGGAAACGGTGAATATCGCGATTCCGAGGCTCCTGGAGTGATTTATCGTTATATCGAACGATTGCGAGGGCTGGAACGTGAATCCTTACCTTCTGTCGATACAGGACGATTGGAAATGATGCATATCGCGATTCCGGGCCTCCTAGAGTGATTAATCGTTATATGGAACGATTGCGATAGCTGGAAAGTGAATCCTCACCTTCTGTATATACATGACTATAGGACAGGGTGAATATCGCGATTCCGAACCTCCGAAAGTGATTTATCGATAGACCGAACAATTGCGAGGGCTGGGAAGTGAATCCTTACCATCTGTTGATACAGAACGTGTGGCAACGGTGTATATCGCGATTCCGAGCCTCCTAGAGTGATTTACCGTTATATCGAACGATTGCGAGAGCTGGGAAGTGAATCCTTACCATCTGTCTATACAGAACGATTGGACAGGGTGAATATCGCGATTCCGTGCCTCCTAGAGTGATTTATCGTCATATCGAACGATTGCGAGGGCTGGGATGTGAATCCTCACCATCCGTCGATACAGAACGTGTGGAATCGGTGAATATCGCGATTCCGTGCCTCCTAGAGTGATTTATCGTCATATCGAACGATTGCGAGGGCTGGGATGTGAATCCTTACCTTCCGTAGATACAGAACGTGTGGAAACGGTGAATATCGCGATTCCGAGCCTCCTAGACTGATTTATCTATAGACCGAACGATTGCGAGGGCTGGGAAGTGAGTACTTACCTTCTGTCTATACAGAACGATTGGACAGGGTGAATATCGCGATTCCGAGCCTCCTAGAGTGATTTATCGTCATATCGAAATATTGGGAGGGCTGGGATGTGAATCCTTACCTTCCGTCCATACAGAACGTGTGGGATCGGTGAATATCGCGATTCCGTGCCTCCTAGAGTGATTTATCGTCATATCGAACGATTGCGAGGGCTGGGATGTGAATCCTCACCTTCCGTCGATACAGAACGTGTGGGAACGGTGAATATCGCGATTCCAAGGCTCCTGGAGTGATTTATCGTTATATCGAACGATTGCGAGGGCTGGAACGTGAATCCTTACCTTCTATCGATACAGAACGATTGGAAATGATGCATATCGCGATTCCGGGCCTCCTACAGTGATTAATCGTTATATGGAACGATTGCGATAGCTGGAAAGTGAAACCTTACCTTCTGTATATACATGACTATAGAACAGGGTGAATATCGCGATTCCGAACCTCCGAAAGTGATTTAGCGATAGACCGAACAATTGCGAGGGCTGGGAAGTGAATCCTTACCTTCTGTTGATACAGAACGTGTGGAAACGGTGAATATCGCGATTCCGAGCCTCCTAGACTGATTTATCTATAGACCGAACGATTGCGAGGGCTGGGAAGTGAGTACTTACCTTCTGTCTATACACAACGGTTGGACAGGGTGAATATCGCGATTCCGTGGCTCCTGGAGTAATTTATCGTTATATCGAACGATTGCCGGGGATGAGAAGTGATTCCTTACCTTCTTTCGATCCAGAACGTGTGGAAACGGTGAATATCGCGATTCCGAGGCTCCTGGAGTGATTTATCGTTATATCGAACGATTGCGAGGGCTGGAACGTGAATCCTTACCTTCTGTCGATACAGGACGATTGGAAATGATGCATATCGCGATTCCGGGCCTCCTAGAGTGATTAATCGTTATATGGAACGATTGCGATAGCTGGAAAGTGAATCCTCACCTTCTGTATATACATGACTATAGGACAGGGTGAATATCGCGATTCCGAACCTCCGAAAGTGATTTATCGATAGACCGAACAATTGCGAGGGCTGGGAAGTGAATCCTTACCATCTGTTGATACAGAACGTGTGGCAACGGTGTATATCGCGATTCCGAGCCTCCTAGAGTGATTTACCGTTATATCGAACGATTGCGAGAGCTGGGAAGTGAATCCTTACCATCTGTCTATACAGAACGATTGGACAGGGTGAATATCGCGATTCCGTGCCTCCTAGAGTGATTTATCGTCATATCGAACGATTGCGAGGGCTGGGATGTGAATCCTCACCATCCGTCGATACAGAACGTGTGGAATCGGTGAATATCGCGATTCCGTGCCTCCTAGAGTGATTTATCGTCATATCGAACGATTGCGAGGGCTGGGATGTGAATCCTTACCTTCCGTAGATACAGAACGTGTGGAAACGGTGAATATCGCGATTCCGAGCCTCCTAGACTGATTTATCTATAGACCGAACGATTGCGAGGGCTGGGAAGTGAGTACTTACCTTCTGTCTATACAGAACGATTGGACAGGGTGAATATCGCGATTCCGAGCCTCCTAGAGTGATTTATCGTCATATCGAAATATTGGGAGGGCTGGGATGTGAATCCTTACCTTCCGTCCATACAGAACGTGTGGGATCGGTGAATATCGCGATTCCGTGCCTCCTAGAGTGATTTATCGTCATATCGAACGATTGCGAGGGCTGGGATGTGAATCCTCACCTTCCGTCGATACAGAACGTGTGGGAACGGTGAATATCGCGATTCCAAGGCTCCTGGAGTGATTTATCGTTATATCGAACGATTGCGAGGGCTGGAACGTGAATCCTTACCTTCTATCGATACAGAACGATTGGAAATGATGCATATCGCGATTCCGGGCCTCCTACAGTGATTAATCGTTATATGGAACGATTGCGATAGCTGGAAAGTGAAACCTTACCTTCTGTATATACATGACTATAGAACAGGGTGAATATCGCGATTCCGAACCTCCGAAAGTGATTTAGCGATAGACCGAACAATTGCGAGGGCTGGGAAGTGAATCCTTACCTTCTGTTGATACAGAACGTGTGGAAACGGTGAATATCGCGATTCCGAGCCTCCTAGACTGATTTATCTATAGACCGAACGATTGCGAGGGCTGGGAAGTGAGTACTTACCTTCTGTCTATACACAACGGTTGGACAGGGTGAATATCGCGATTCCGTGGCTCCTGGAGTAATTTATCGTTATATCGAACGATTGCCGGGGATGAGAAGTGATTCCTTACCTTCTTTCGATCCAGAACGTGTGGAAACGGTGAATATCGCGATTCCGAGGCTCCTGGAGTGATTTATCGTTATATCGAACGATTGCGAGGGCTGGAACGTGAATCCTTACCTTCTGTCGATACAGGACGATTGGAAATGATGCATATCGCGATTCCGGGCCTCCTAGAGTGATTAATCGTTATATGGAACGATTGCGATAGCTGGAAAGTGAATCCTCACCTTCTGTATATACATGACTATAGGACAGGGTGAATATCGCGATTCCGAACCTCCGAAAGTGATTTATCGATAGACCGAACAATTGCGAGGGCTGGGAAGTGAATCCTTACCATCTGTTGATACAGAACGTGTGGCAACGGTGTATATCGCGATTCCGAGCCTCCTAGAGTGATTTACCGTTATATCGAACGATTGCGAGAGCTGGGAAGTGAATCCTTACCATCTGTCTATACAGAACGATTGGACAGGGTGAATATCGCGATTCCGTGGCTCCTGGAGTGATTTATCGCTATATCGAACGATTGCCGGGGATGAGAAGTGATTCCTTACCTTCATTCGATCCAGAACGTGTGGAAACGGTGAATATCGCGATTTCGAGCCTCCTAGAGTGATTTATCGTCATATCGAACGATTGCGAGGGCTGGGATGTGAATCCTCACCTTCCGTCGATACAGAACGTGTGGGAACGGTGAATATCGCGATTCCGAGGCTCCTGGAGTGATTTATCATTATATCGAACGATTGCGAGGGCTGGAACCTGAATCCTTACCTTCTATCGATTCAGAACGATTGGAAATGATGCATATCGCCATTCCGAGCCTCCTAGAGTGATTTATTGTTATATCAAACGATTGCGAGGGCTGGGAAGTGGATCCTTACCTTCTGTCGATACAGAACGATTGGGCAGTGTCAATACCGCGATTCCGAACTTCCTTGAGTAATTGATCGATAAACCGAACGATTGCGAGGGCTGGGAAGTGAATCCTTACCCTCTGCCGAAACAGAACGATTGGTAATTTCGAATATCGCGTTTCCGATCCTCCTAGAGTGATTTAGCGATAGACCGAACGATACCGAGGGCTGCGAAGTGAATCCTTACCTTCTGTCGATACAGAACGTGTGGAACGTCGAATATCGCGATTCCGAGCCGCCTAGAGTGATTTATCGTAATATCGAACGAATGCGAGGGCTGGAAAGTAAATCCATAGATTCCATCGATACAGAACGTGTGGAAACGGTGAATATAGCGATTCCGAGCCTCCTAGAGTGATTTTTCGTTATATCGAACGAAAGCGAGAGCTGGAAAGTAAAGCCATAGCTTCCTTCGATACAGAACGTATGGAAACGGTGAATATCGCGATTCCGTGGCTCCTAGAGTGTTTTATTGTTATATCAAACGATTGCGAGGGCTGGAAAGTGATTCCTAAGCTTCTTTCGATCCAGAACGTGTGGAAACGGTGAATATCGCGATTCCGAGCCTCCCAGAGTGATTTATCGTCATATCGATATATTGCGAGGGCTGGGATGTGAATCCTTACCTTCCGGCCATACAGAACGTGTGGGATCGGTGAATATCGCGATTCCGTGCCTCCTAGAGTGATTTATCGTCATATCGAACGATTGCGAGGGCTGGGATGTGAATCCTCACCTTCCGTCGATACAGAACGTGTGGGAACGGTGAATATCGCGATTCCGAGGCTCCTGGAGTGATTTATCGTTATATCGAACGATTGCGAGGGCTGGAAAGTGAATCCTTACCTTCTATCGATACAGAACGATTGGAAATGATGCATATCGCGATTCCGGGCCTCCTAGAGTGATTAATCGTTATATGGAACGATTGCGATAGCTGGAAAGTGAATCCTCACCTTCTGTATATACATGACTATAGGACAGGGTGCATATCGCGATTCCGAACCTCCGAAAGTGATTTAGCGATAGACCGAACAATTGCGAGGGCTGGGAAGTGAGTACTTACCTTCTGTCTATACACAACGGTTGGACAGGGTGAATATCGCGATTCCGTGGCTCCTGGAGTGATTTATCGTTATATCGAACGATTGCCGGGGATGAGAAGTGATTCATTACCTTCTTTTGATCCAGAACGTGTGGAAACGGTGAATATCGCTATTCCGAGCCTCCTAGAGTGATCTTCGTTATATCGAACGATTGCGAGGCCTGGGAAGTGATTCATTGCCTTCTGTCGATAGAGAACGTGTGGAACGTGAGAATATCGCTATTCCGAGCCTCCTAGAGTGATTAATCGTTATATGGAACGATTGCGATAGCTGGAAAGTGAATCCTTACCTTCTGTATACACGTGACTATAGGACAGGGTGAATATCGCGATTCCGAACCTCCGAAAGTGATTTAGCGATAGACCGAACAATTGCGAGGGCTGGGAAGTGAATCCTTACCTTCTGTTGATACAGAACGTGTGGAAACGGTGAATATCGCGATTCCGAGCCTCCTAGAGTGATTTACCGTTATATCGAACGATTGCGAGAGCTGGGAAGTGAATCCTTACCATCTGTCTATACAGAACGATTGGACAGGCTGAATATCGCGATTCCGTGGCTCCTAGAGTGATTTATCGTCATATCGAAATATTGCGAGGGCTGGGATGTGAATCCTTACCTTCCGTCGATACAGAACGTGTGGGATCGGTGAATATCGCGATTCCGTGCCTCCTAGAGTGATTTATCGTTATATCGAACGATTGCGAGGGCTGGAACGTGAATCCTTACCTTCTGTCGATACAGGACGATTGGAAAAGATGCATATCGCGATTCCGGGCCTCCTAGAGTGATTAATCGTTATATGGAACGATTGCGATAGCTGGAAAGTGAATCCTCACCTTCTGTATATACATGACTATAGGACAGGGTGAATATCGCGATTCCGAACCTCCGAAAGTGATTTATCGATAGACCGAACAATTGCGAGGGCTGGGAAGTGAATCCTTACCTTCTGTTGATACAGAACGTGTGGAAACGGTGAATATCCAAATTCCGAGGCTCTTAGAGTGATTTATCGTTATATCGAACGAATGCGAGGGCTGGAAAGTAAATCCATAGCTTCCTTCGATACAGAGCGTGTGGAAACGGTGAATATCGCCATTCCGAGCCTCCTAGAGTGATTTATTGTTATATCAAACGATTGCGAGGGCTGGAAAGTGATTCCTAAGCTTCTTTCGATCCAGAACGTGTGGAAACGGTGAATATCGCGATTCCGAGCCTCCTAGAGTGATTTATCGTCATATCGAAATATTGGGAGGGCTGGGATGTGAATCCTTACCTTCCGTCCATACAGAACGTGTGGGATCGGTGAATATCGCGATTCCGTGCCTCCTAGAGTGATTTATCGTCATATCGAACGATTGCGAGGGCTGGGATGTGAATCCTTACCTTCCCTCGATACAGAACGTGTGGAAACGGTGAATATCGCGATTCCGAGCCTCCTAGACTGATTTATCTATAGACCGAACGATTGCGAGGGCTGGGAAGTGAGTACTTACCTTCTGTCTATACAGAACGATTGGACAGGGTGAATATCGCGATTCCGTGGCTCCTGGAGTGATTTATCGTCATAACGAACGATTGCGAGGGCTGGGATGTGAATCCTCACCTTCCGTCGATACAGAACGTGTGGGAACGGTGAATATCGCGATTCCGGGGCTCCTGGAGTGTTTTATCGTTATATCGAACGATTGCGAGGGCTGGAACCTGAATCCTTACCTTCTATCGATTCAGAACGATTGGAAATGATGCATATCGCGATTCCGGGCCTCCTAGAGTGATTAATCGTTATATGGAACGATTGCGATAGCTGGAAAGTGAATCCTTACCTTCTGTATATACATGACTATAGGACAGGGTGAATATCGCGATTCCGAACCTCCGAAAGTGATTTAGCGATAGACCGAACAATTGCGAGGGCTGGGAAGTGAATCCTTACCTTCTGTTGATACAGAACGTGTGGAAACGGTGAATATCGCGATTCCGAGCCTCCTAGAGTGATTTATCGTTATATCGAACGAATGCGAGGGCTGGAAAGTAAATCCATAGCTTCCTTCGATACAGAGCGTGTGGAAACGGTGAATATCGCCATTCCGAGCCTCCTAGAGTGATTTATCGTCATATCGAAATATTGCGAGGGCTGGGATGTGAATCCTTACCATCCGTCGATACAGAACGTGTGGGATCGGTGAATATCGCGATTCCGTGCCTCCTAGAGTGATTTATCGTCATAACGAACGATTGCGAGGGCTGGGATGTGAATCCTCACCTTCCGTCGATACAGAACGTGTGGGAACGGTGAATATCGCGATTCCGAGGCTCCTGGAGTGTTTTATCGTTATATCGAACGATTGCGAGGGCTGGAACCTGAATCCTTACCTTCTATCGATTCAGAACGATTGGAAATGATGCATATCGCGATTCCGGGCCTCCTAGAGTGATTAATCGTTATATGGAACGATTGCGATAGCTGGAAAGTGAATCCTTACCTTCTGTATATACATGACTATAGGACAGGGTGAATATCGCGATTCCGAACCTCCGAAAGTGATTTAGCGATAGACCGAACAATTGCGAGGGCTGGGAAGTGAATCCTTACCTTCTGTTGATACAGAACGTGTGGAAACGGTGAATATCGCGATTCCGAGCCTCCTAGACTGATATATCTATAGACCGAACGATTGGGAGGGCTGGGAAGTGAGTACTTACCTTCTGTCTATACAGAACGATTGGACAGGTTGAATATCGCGATTCCGTGGCTCCTGGAGTGATTTATCGCTATATCGAACGATTGCCGGGGATGAGAAGTGATTCCTTACCTTCATTCGATCCAGAACGTGTGGAAACGGTGAATATCGCGATTTCGAGCCTCCTAGAGTGATTTATCGTCATATCGAACGATTGCGAGGGCTGGGATGTGAATCCTCACCTTCCGTCGATACAGAACGTGTGGGAACGGTGAATATCGCGATTCCGAGGCTCCTGGAGTGATTTATCATTATATCGAACGATTGCGAGGGCTGGAACCTGAATCCTTACCTTCTATCGATTCAGAACGATTGGAAATGATGCATATCGCCATTCCGAGCCTCCTAGAGTGATTTATTGTTATATCAAACGATTGCGAGGGCTGGGAAGTGGATCCTTACCTTCTGTCGATACAGAACGATTGGGCAGTGTCAATACCGCGATTCCGAACTTCCTTGAGTAATTGATCGATAAACCGAACGATTGCGAGGGCTGGGAAGTGAATCCTTACCCTCTGCCGAAACAGAACGATTGGTAATTTCGAATATCGCGTTTCCGATCCTCCTAGAGTGATTTAGCGATAGACCGAACGATACCGAGGGCTGCGAAGTGAATCCTTACCTTCTGTCGATACAGAACGTGTGGAAACGGTGAATATCGCTATTCCGAGCCTCCTAGAGTGATCTTCGTTATATCGAACGATTGCGAGGCCTGGGAAGTGATTCATTGCCTTCTGTCGATAGAGAACGTGTGGAACGTGAGAATATCGCTATTCCGAGCCTCCTAGAGTGATTAATCGTTATATGGAACGATTGCGATAGCTGGAAAGTGAATCCTTATCTTCTGTATACACGTGACTATAGGACAGGGTGAATATCGCGATTCCGAACCTCCGAAAGTGATTTAGCGATAGACCGAACAATTGCGAGGGCTGGGAAGTGAATCCTTACCTTCTGTTGATACAGAACGTGTGGAAACGGTGAATATCGCGATTCCGAGCCTCCTAGAGTGATTTACCGTTATATCGAACGATTGCGAGAGCTGGGAAGTGAATCCTTACCATCTGTCTATACAGAACGATTGGACAGGCTGAATATCGCGATTCCGTGGCTCCTAGAGTGATTTATCGTCATATCGAAATATTGCGAGGGCTGGGATGTGAATCCTTACCTTCCGTCGATACAGAACGTGTGGGATCGGTGAATATCGCGATTCCGTGCCTCCTAGAGTGATTTATCGTTATATCGAACGATTGCGAGGGCTGGAACGTGAATCCTTACCTTCTGTCGATACAGGACGATTGGAAAAGATGCATATCGCGATTCCGGGCCTCCTAGAGTGATTAATCGTTATATGGAACGATTGCGATAGCTGGAAAGTGAATCCTCACCTTCTGTATATACATGACTATAGGACAGGGTGAATATCGCGATTCCGAACCTCCGAAAGTGATTTATCGATAGACCGAACAATTGCGAGGGCTGGGAAGTGAATCCTTACCTTCTGTTGATACAGAACGTGTGGAAACGGTGAATATCCAAATTCCGAGGCTCTTAGAGTGATTTATCGTTATATCGAACGAATGCGAGGGCTGGAAAGTAAATCCATAGCTTCCTTCGATACAGAGCGTGTGGAAACGGTGAATATCGCCATTCCGAGCCTCCTAGAGTGATTTATTGTTATATCAAACGATTGCGAGGGCTGGAAAGTGATTCCTAAGCTTCTTTCGATCCAGAACGTGTGGAAACGGTGAATATCGCGATTCCGAGCCTCCTAGAGTGATTTATCGTCATATCGAAATATTGGGAGGGCTGGGATGTGAATCCTTACCTTCCGTCCATACAGAACGTGTGGGATCGGTGAATATCGCGATTCCGTGCCTCCTAGAGTGATTTATCGTCATATCGAACGATTGCGAGGGCTGGGATGTGAATCCTTACCTTCCCTCGATACAGAACGTGTGGAAACGGTGAATATCGCGATTCCGAGCCTCCTAGACTGATTTATCTATAGACCGAACGATTGCGAGGGCTGGGAAGTGAGTACTTACCTTCTGTCTATACAGAACGATTGGACAGGGTGAATATCGCGATTCCGTGGCTCCTGGAGTGATTTATCGTCATAACGAACGATTGCGAGGGCTGGGATGTGAATCCTCACCTTCCGTCGATACAGAACGTGTGGGAACGGTGAATATCGCGATTCCGGGGCTCCTGGAGTGTTTTATCGTTATATCGAACGATTGCGAGGGCTGGAACCTGAATCCTTACCTTCTATCGATTCAGAACGATTGGAAATGATGCATATCGCGATTCCGGGCCTCCTAGAGTGATTAATCGTTATATGGAACGATTGCGATAGCTGGAAAGTGAATCCTTACCTTCTGTATATACATGACTATAGGACAGGGTGAATATCGCGATTCCGAACCTCCGAAAGTGATTTAGCGATAGACCGAACAATTGCGAGGGCTGGGAAGTGAATCCTTACCTTCTGTTGATACAGAACGTGTGGAAACGGTGAATATCGCGATTCCGAGCCTCCTAGAGTGATTTATCGTTATATCGAACGAATGCGAGGGCTGGAAAGTAAATCCATAGCTTCCTTCGATACAGAGCGTGTGGAAACGGTGAATATCGCCATTCCGAGCCTCCTAGAGTGATTTATCGTCATATCGAAATATTGCGAGGGCTGGGATGTGAATCCTTACCATCCGTCGATACAGAACGTGTGGGATCGGTGAATATCGCGATTCCGTGCCTCCTAGAGTGATTTATCGTCATAACGAACGATTGCGAGGGCTGGGATGTGAATCCTCACCTTCCGTCGATACAGAACGTGTGGGAACGGTGAATATCGCGATTCCGAGGCTCCTGGAGTGTTTTATCGTTATATCGAACGATTGCGAGGGCTGGAACCTGAATCCTTACCTTCTATCGATTCAGAACGATTGGAAATGATGCATATCGCGATTCCGGGCCTCCTAGAGTGATTAATCGTTATATGGAACGATTGCGATAGCTGGAAAGTGAATCCTTACCTTCTGTATATACATGACTATAGGACAGGGTGAATATCGCGATTCCGAACCTCCGAAAGTGATTTAGCGATAGACCGAACAATTGCGAGGGCTGGGAAGTGAATCCTTACCTTCTGTTGATACAGAACGTGTGGAAACGGTGAATATCGCGATTCCGAGCCTCCTAGAGTGATTTATCGTTATATCGAACGAATGCGAGGGCTGGAAAGTAAATCCATAGCTTCCTTCGATACAGAGCGTGTGGAAACGGTGAATATCGCCATTCCGAGCCTCCTAGAGTGATTTATCGTCATATCGAAATATTGCGAGGGCTGGGATGTGAATCCTTACCATCCGTCGATACAGAACGTGTGGGATCGGTGAATATCGCGATTCCGTGCCTCCTAGAGTGATTTACCGTTATATCGAACGATTGCGAGGGCTGGGAACTGAATCCATACCTTCTGTCTATACAGAACGATTGGACAGGGTGAATATCGCGATTCCGTGGCTCCTGGAGTGATTTATCGTTATATCGAACAATTGCCGGGGATGAGAAGTGATTCCTTACCTTCTTTCGATCCAGAACGTGTGGAAACGGTGAATATCGCGATTCCGAGCCTCCTAGAGTGATTTATCGTCATATCGAACGATTGCGAGGGCTGGGATATGAATGCTCACCTTCCGTCGATACAGAACGTGTGGGAACGGTGAATATCGCGATTCCGAGGCTCCTGGAGTGATTTATCGTTATATCGAACGACTGCGAGGGCTGGAACGTGAATCCTTACCTTCTGTCGATACAGGACGATTGGAAATGATGCATATCGCGATTCCGGGCCTCCTAGAGTGATTAATCGTTATATGGAACGATTGCGATAGCTGGAAAGTGAATCCTCACCTTCTGTATATACATGACTATAGGACAGGGTGAATATCGCGATTCCGAACCTCCGAAATTGATTTAGCGATAGACCGAACAATTGCGAGGGCTGGGAAGTGAATCCTTACCTTCTGTTGATACAGAACGTGTGGAAACGGTGAATATCGAAATTCCGAGCCTCTTAGAGTGATTTATCGTTATATCGAACGAATGCGAGGGCTGGAAAGTAAATCCATAGCTTCCTTCAATACAGAGCGTGTGCAAACGGTGAATATCGCCATTCCGAGCCTCCTAGAGTGATTTATTGTTATATCAAACGATTGCGAGGGCTGGGAAGTGGATCCTTACCTTCTGTCGATACAGAACGATTGGGCAGTGTCAATACCGCGATTCCGAACTTCCTAGAGTGATTGATCGATAAACCGAACGATTGCGAGGGCTGGGAAGTGAATCCTTACCCTCTGCCGAAACAGAACGATTGGTAATTTCGAATATCGCGTTTCCGATCCTCCTAGAGTGATTTAGCGATAGACCGAACGATTGCGAGGGCTGGGATGTGAATCCTTACCTTCCCTCGATACAGAACGTGTGGAAACGGTGAATATCGCGATTCCGAGCCTCCTAGACTGATATATCTATAGACCGAACGATTGCGAGGGCGGGGAAGTGAGTACTTACCTTCTGTCTATACAGAACGATTGGACAGGGTGAATATCGCGATTCCGTGGCTCCTGGAGTGATTTATCGCTATATCGAACGATTGCCGGGGATGAGAAGTGATTCCTTACATTCTTTCGATCCAGAACGTGTGGAAACGGTGAATATCGCTATTCCGAGCCTCCTAGAGTGATCTTCGTTATATCGAACGATTGCGAGGCCTGGGAAGTGATTCATCGCCTTCTGTCGATAGAGAACGTGTGGAACGTGTGAATATCGCTATTCCGAGCCTCCTAGAGTGATTAATCGTTATATGGAACGATTGCGATAGCTGGAAAGTGTATCCTTACCTTCTGTATACACGTGAGTATAGGACAGGGTGAATATCGCGATTCCGAACCTCCGAAAGTGATTTAGCGATAGACCGAACAATTGCGAGGGCTGGGAAGTGAATTCCTACCTTCTGTTGATACAGAACGTGTGGAAACGGTGAATATCCAAATTCCGAGGCTCTTAGAGTGATTTATCGTTATATCGAACGAATGCGAGGGCTGGAAAGTAAATCCATAGCTTCCTTCGATACAGAGCGTGTGGAAACGGTGAATATCGCCATTCCGAGCCTCCTAGAGTGATTTATTGTTATATCAAACGATTGCGAGGGCTGGAAAGTGATTCCTAAGCTTCTTTCGATCCAGAACGTGTGGAAACGGTGAATATCGCGATTCCGAGCCTCCTAGAGTGATTTATCGTCATATCGAACGATTGCGAGGGCTGGGATGTGAATCCTCACCATCCGTAGATACAGAACGTGTGGAATCGGTGAATATCGCGATTCCGTGCCTCCTAGAGTGATTTATCGTCATATCGAACGATTGCGAGGGCTGGGATGTGAATCCTTACCTTCCGTAGATACAGAACGTGTGGAAACGGTGAATATCGCGATTCCGAGCCTCCTAGACTGATTTATCTATAGACCGAACGATTGCGAGGGCTGGGAAGTGAGTACTTACCTTCTGTCTATACAGAACGATTGGACAGGGTGAATATCGCGATTCCGTGCCTCCTAGAGTGATTTATCGTCATATCGAACGATTGCGAGGGCTGGGATGTGAATCCTCACCATCCGTCGATACAGAACGTGTGGAATCGGTGAATATCGCGATTCCGTGCCTCCTAGAGTGATTTATCGTCATATCGAACGATTGCGAGGGCTGGGATGTGAATCCTTACCTTCCGTAGATACAGAACGTGTGGAAACGGTGAATATCGCGATTCCGAGCCTCCTAGACTGATTTATCTATAGACCGAACGATTGCGAGGCCTGGGAAGTGAGTACTTACCTTCTGTCTATACAGAACGATTGGACAGGGTGAATATCGCGAGTCCGTGGCTCCTGGAGTGATTTATCGTTATATCGAACGATTGCCGGGGATGAGAAGTGATTCCTTACCTTCTTTCGATCCAGAACGTGTGGAAACGGTGAATATCGCGATTTCGAGCCTCCTAGAGTGATTTATCGTCATATCGAACGATTGCGAGGGCTGGGATGTGAATCCTCACCTTCCGTCGATACAGAACGTGTGGGAACGGTGAATATCGCGATTCCAAGGCTCCTGGAGTGATTTATCGTTATATCGAACGATTGCGAGGGCTGGAACGTGAATCCTTACCTTCTATCGATACAGAACGATTGGAAATGATGCATATCGCGATTCCGGGCCTCCTACAGTGATTAATCGTTATATGGAACGATTGCGATAGCTGGAAAGTGAAACCTTACCTTCTGTATATACATGACTATAGAACAGGGTGAATATCGCGATTCCGAACCTCCGAAAGTGATTTAGCGATAGACCGAACAATTGCGAGGGCTGGGAAGTGAATCCTTACCTTCTGTTGATACAGAACGTGTGGAAACGGTGAATATCGCGATTCCGAGCCTCCTAGACTGATTTATCTATAGACCGAACGATTGCGAGGGCTGGGAAGTGAGTACTTACCTTCTGTCTATACACAACGGTTGGACAGGGTGAATATCGCGATTCCGTGGCTCCTGGAGTAATTTATCGTTATATCGAACGATTGCCGGGGATGAGAAGTGATTCCTTACCTTCTTTCGATCCAGAACGTGTGGAAACGGTGAATATCGCGATTCCGAGGCTCCTGGAGTGATTTATCGTTATATCGAACGATTGCGAGGGCTGGAACGTGAATCCTTACCTTCTGTCGATACAGGACGATTGGAAATGATGCATATCGCGATTCCGGGCCTTCTAGAGTGATTAATCGTTATATGGAACGATTGCGATAGCTGGAAAGTGAATCCTCACCTTCTGTATATACATGACTATAGGACAGGGTGAATATCGCGATTCCGAACCTCCGAAAGTGATTTATCGATAGACCGAACAATTGCGAGGGCTGGGAAGTGAATCCTTACCATCTGTTGATACAGAACGTGTGGCAACGGTGTATATCGCGATTCCGAGCCTCCTAGAGTGATTTACCGTTATATCGAACGATTGCGAGAGCTGGGAAGTGAATCCTTACCATCTGTCTATACAGAACGATTGGACAGGGTGAATATCGCGATTCCGTGCCTCCTAGAGTGATTTATCGTCATATCGAACGATTGCGAGGGCTGGGATGTGAATCCTCACCATCCGTCGATACAGAACGTGTGGAATCGGTGAATATCGCGATTCCGTGCCTCCTAGAGTGATTTATCGTCATATCGAACGATTGCGAGGGCTGGGATGTGAATCCTTACCTTCCGTAGATACAGAACGTGTGGAAACGGTGAATATCGCGATTCCGAGCCTCCTAGACTGATTTATCTATAGACCGAACGATTGCGAGGGCTGGGAAGTGAGTACTTACCTTCTGTCTATACAGAACGATTGGACAGGGTGAATATCGCGATTCCGAGCCTCCTAGAGTGATTTATCGTCATATCGAAATATTGGGAGGGCTGGGATGTGAATCCTTACCTTCCGTCCATACAGAACGTGTGGGATCGGTGAATATCGCGATTCCGTGCCTCCTAGAGTGATTTATCGTCATATCGAACGATTGCGAGGGCTGGGATGTGAATCCTCACCTTCCGTCGATACAGAACGTGTGGGAACGGTGAATATCGCGATTCCAAGGCTCCTGGAGTGATTTATCGTTATATCGAACGATTGCGAGGGCTGGAACGTGAATCCTTACCTTCTATCGATACAGAACGATTGGAAATGATGCATATCGCGATTCCGGGCCTCCTACAGTGATTAATCGTTATATGGAACGATTGCGATAGCTGGAAAGTGAAACCTTACCTTCTGTATATACATGACTATAGAACAGGGTGAATATCGCGATTCCGAACCTCCGAAAGTGATTTAGCGATAGACCGAACAATTGCGAGGGCTGGGAAGTGAATCCTTACCTTCTGTTGATACAGAACGTGTGGAAACGGTGAATATCGCGATTCCGAGCCTCCTAGACTGATTTATCTATAGACCGAACGATTGCGAGGGCTGGGAAGTGAGTACTTACCTTCTGTCTATACACAACGGTTGGACAGGGTGAATATCGCGATTCCGTGGCTCCTGGAGTAATTTATCGTTATATCGAACGATTGCCGGGGATGAGAAGTGATTCCTTACCTTCTTTCGATCCAGAACGTGTGGAAACGGTGAATATCGCGATTCCGAGGCTCCTGGAGTGATTTATCGTTATATCGAACGATTGCGAGGGCTGGAACGTGAATCCTTACCTTCTGTCGATACAGGACGATTGGAAATGATGCATATCGCGATTCCGGGCCTCCTAGAGTGATTAATCGTTATATGGAACGATTGCGATAGCTGGAAAGTGAATCCTCACCTTCTGTATATACATGACTATAGGACAGGGTGAATATCGCGATTCCGAACCTCCGAAAGTGATTTATCGATAGACCGAACAATTGCGAGGGCTGGGAAGTGAATCCTTACCATCTGTTGATACAGAACGTGTGGCAACGGTGTATATCGCGATTCCGAGCCTCCTAGAGTGATTTACCGTTATATCGAACGATTGCGAGAGCTGGGAAGTGAATCCTTACCATCTGTCTATACAGAACGATTGGACAGGGTGAATATCGCGATTCCGTGCCTCCTAGAGTGATTTATCGTCATATCGAACGATTGCGAGGGCTGGGATGTGAATCCTCACCATCCGTCGATACAGAACGTGTGGAATCGGTGAATATCGCGATTCCGTGCCTCCTAGAGTGATTTATCGTCATATCGAACGATTGCGAGGGCTGGGATGTGAATCCTTACCTTCCGTAGATACAGAACGTGTGGAAACGGTGAATATCGCGATTCCGAGCCTCCTAGACTGATTTATCTATAGACCGAACGATTGCGAGGGCTGGGAAGTGAGTACTTACCTTCTGTCTATACAGAACGATTGGACAGGGTGAATATCGCGATTCCGAGCCTCCTAGAGTGATTTATCGTCATATCGAAATATTGGGAGGGCTGGGATGTGAATCCTTACCTTCCGTCCATACAGAACGTGTGGGATCGGTGAATATCGCGATTCCGTGCCTCCTAGAGTGATTTATCGTCATATCGAACGATTGCGAGGGCTGGGATGTGAATCCTCACCTTCCGTCGATACAGAACGTGTGGGAACGGTGAATATCGCGATTCCAAGGCTCCTGGAGTGATTTATCGTTATATCGAACGATTGCGAGGGCTGGAACGTGAATCCTTACCTTCTATCGATACAGAACGATTGGAAATGATGCATATCGCGATTCCGGGCCTCCTACAGTGATTAATCGTTATATGGAACGATTGCGATAGCTGGAAAGTGAAACCTTACCTTCTGTATATACATGACTATAGAACAGGGTGAATATCGCGATTCCGAACCTCCGAAAGTGATTTAGCGATAGACCGAACAATTGCGAGGGCTGGGAAGTGAATCCTTACCTTCTGTTGATACAGAACGTGTGGAAACGGTGAATATCGCGATTCCGAGCCTCCTAGACTGATTTATCTATAGACCGAACGATTGCGAGGGCTGGGAAGTGAGTACTTACCTTCTGTCTATACACAACGGTTGGACAGGGTGAATATCGCGATTCCGTGGCTCCTGGAGTAATTTATCGTTATATCGAACGATTGCCGGGGATGAGAAGTGATTCCTTACCTTCTTTCGATCCAGAACGTGTGGAAACGGTGAATATCGCGATTCCGAGGCTCCTGGAGTGATTTATCGTTATATCGAACGATTGCGAGGGCTGGAACGTGAATCCTTACCTTCTGTCGATACAGGACGATTGGAAATGATGCATATCGCGATTCCGGGACTCCTAGAGTGATTAATCGTTATATGGAACGATTGCGATAGCTGGAAAGTGAATCCTCACCTTCTGTATATACATGACTATAGGACAGGGTGAATATCGCGATTCCGAACCTCCGAAAGTGATTTATCGATAGACCGAACAATTGCGAGGGCTGGGAAGTGAATCCTTACCATCTGTTGATACAGAACGTGTGGCAACGGTGTATATCGCGATTCCGAGCCTCCTAGAGTGATTTACCGTTATATCGAACGATTGCGAGAGCTGGGAAGTGAATCCTTACCATCTGTCTATACAGAACGATTGGACAGGGTGAATATCGCGATTCCGTGCCTCCTAGAGTGATTTATCGTCATATCGAACGATTGCGAGGGCTGGGATGTGAATCCTCACCATCCGTCGATACAGAACGTGTGGAATCGGTGAATATCGCGATTCCGTGCCTCCTAGAGTGATTTATCGTCATATCGAACGATTGCGAGGGCTGGGATGTGAATCCTTACCTTCCGTAGATACAGAACGTGTGGAAACGGTGAATATCGCGATTCCGAGCCTCCTAGACTGATTTATCTATAGACCGAACGATTGCGAGGGCTGGGAAGTGAGTACTTACCTTCTGTCTATACAGAACGATTGGACAGGGTGAATATCGCGATTCCGAGCCTCCTAGAGTGATTTATCGTCATATCGAAATATTGGGAGGGCTGGGATGTGAATCCTTACCTTCCGTCCATACAGAACGTGTGGGATCGGTGAATATCGCGATTCCGTGCCTCCTAGAGTGATTTATCGTCATATCGAACGATTGCGAGGGCTGGGATGTGAATCCTTACCTTCCCTCGATACAGAACGTGTGGAAACGGTGAATATCGCGATTCCGAGCCTCCTAGACTGATATATCTATAGACCGAACGATTGGGAGGGCTGGGAAGTGAGTACTTACCTTCTGTCTATACAGAACGATTGGACAGGTTGAATATCGCGATTCCGTGGCTCCTGGAGTGATTTATCGCTATATCGAACGATTGCCGGGGATGAGAAGTGATTCCTTACCTTCATTCGATCCAGAACGTGTGGAAACGGTGAATATCGCGATTTCGAGCCTCCTAGAGTGATTTATCGTCATATCGAACGATTGCGAGGGCTGGGATGTGAATCCTCACCTTCCGTCGATACAGAACGTGTGGGAACGGTGAATATCGCGATTCCGAGGCTCCTGGAGTGATGTATCATTATATCGAACGATTGCGAGGGCTGGAACCTGAATCCTTACCTTCTATCGATTCAGAACGATTGGAAATGATGCATATCGCCATTCCGAGCCTCCTAGAGTGATTTATTGTTATATCAAACGATTGCGAGGGCTGGGAAGTGGATCCTTACCTTCTGTCGATACAGAACGATTGGGCAGTGTCAATACCGCGATTCCGAACTTCCTTGAGTAATTGATCGATAAACCGAACGATTGCGAGGGCTGGGAAGTGAATCCTTACCCTCTGCCGAAACAGAACGATTGGTAATTTCGAATATCGCGTTTCCGATCCTCCTAGAGTGATTTAGCGATAGACCGAACGATACCGAGGGCTGCGAAGTGAATCCTTACCTTCTGTCGATACAGAACGTGTGGAACGTCGAATATCGCGATTCCGAGCCGCCTAGAGTGATTTATCGTAATATCGAACGAATGCGAGGGCTGGAAAGTAAATCCATAGATTCCATCGATACAGAACGTGTGGAAACGGTGAATATAGCGATTCCGAGCCTCCTAGAGTGATTTTTCGTTATATCGAACGAAAGCGAGAGCTGGAAAGTAAAGCCATAGCTTCCTTCGATACAGAACGTATGGAAACGGTGAATATCGCGATTCCGTGGCTCCTAGAGTGTTTTATTGTTATATCAAACGATTGCGAGGGCTGGAAAGTGATTCCTAAGCTTCTTTCGATCCAGAACGTGTGGAAACGGTGAATATCGCGATTCCGAGCCTCCCAGAGTGATTTATCGTCATATCGATATATTGCGAGGGCTGGGATGTGAATCCTTACCTTCCGGCCATACAGAACGTGTGGGATCGGTGAATATCGCGATTCCGTGCCTCCTAGAGTGATTTATCGTCATATCGAACGATTGCGAGGGCTGGGATGTGAATCCTCACCTTCCGTCGATACAGAACGTGTGGGAACGGTGAATATCGCGATTCCGAGGCTCCTGGAGTGATTTATCGTTATAGCGAACGATTGCGAGGGCTGGAACGTGAATCCTTACCTTCTATCGATACAGAACGATTGGAAATGATGCATATCGCGATTCCGGGCCTCCTAGAGTGATTAATCGTTATATGGAACGATTGCGATAGCTGGAAAGTGAATCCTTACCTTCTGTATATACATGACTATAGGACAGGGTGCATATCGCGATTCCGATCCTCCGAAAGTGATTTAGCGATAGACCGAACAATTGCGAGGGCTGGGAAGTGAGTACTTACCTTCTGTCTATACACAACGGTTGGACAAGGTGAATATCGCGATTCCGTGGCTCCTGGAGTGATTTATCGTTATATCGAACGATTGCCGGGGATGAGAAGTGATTCCTTACCTTCTTTTGATCCAGAACGTGTGGAAACGGTGAATATCGCTATTCCGAGCCTCCTAGAGTGATCTTCGTTATATCGAACGATTGCGAGGCCTGGGAAGTGATTCATTGCCTTCTGTCGATAGAGAACGTGTGGAACGTGAGAATATCGCTATTCCGAGCCTCCTAGAGTGATTAATCGTTATATGGAACGATTGCGATAGCTGGAAAGTGAATCCTTACCTTCTGTATACACGTGACTATAGGACAGGGTGAATATCGCGATTCCGAACCTCCGAAAGTGATTTAGCGATAGACCGAACAATTGCGAGGGCTGGGAAGTGAATCCTTACCTTCTGTTGATACAGAACGTGTGGAAACGGTGAATATCGCGATTCCGAGCCTCCTAGAGTGATTTACCGTTATATCGAACGATTGCGAGAGCTGGGAAGTGAATCCTTACCATCTGTCTATACAGAACGATTGGACAGGCTGAATATCGCGATTCCGTGGCTCCTAGAGTGATTTATCGTCATATCGAAATATTGCGAGGGCTGGGATGTGAATCCTTACCTTCCGTCGATACAGAACGTGTGGGATCGGTGAATATCGCTATTCCGAGCCTCCTAGAGTGATCTTCGTTATATCGAACGATTGCGAGGCCTGGGAAGTGATTCATCGCCTTCTGTCGATAGAGAACGTGTGGAACGTGTGAATATCGCTATTCCGAGCCTCCTAGAGTGATTAATCGTTATATGGAACGATTGCGATAGCTGGAAAGTGTATCCTTACCTTCTGTATACACGTGAGTATAGGACAGGGTGAATATCGCGATTCCGAACCTCCGAAAGTGATTTAGCGATAGACCGAACAATTGCGAGGGCTGGGAAGTGAATCCCTACCTTCTGTTGATACAGAACGTGTGGAAACGGTGAATATCCAAATTCCGAGGCTCTTAGAGTGATTTATCGTTATATCGAACGAATGCGAGGGCTGGAAAGTAAATCCATAGCTTCCTTCGATACAGAGCGTGTGGAAACGGTGAATATCGCCATTCCGAGCCTCCTAGAGTGATTTATTGTTATATCAAACGATTGCGAGGGCTGGAAAGTGATTCCTAAGCTTCTTTCGATCCAGAACGTGTGGAAACGGTGAATATCGCGATTCCGAGCCTCCTAGAGTGATTTATCGTCATATCGAAATATTGGGAGGGCTGGGATGTGAATCCTTACCTTCCGTCCATACAGAACGTGTGGGATCGGTGAATATCACGATTCCGTGCCTCCTAGAGTGATTTATCGTCATATCGAACGATTGCGAGGGCTGGGATGTGAATCCTTACCTTCCCTCGATACAGAACGTGTGGAAACGGTGAATATCGCGATTCCGAGCCTCCTAGACTGATTTATCTATAGACCGAACGATTGCGAGGGCTGGGAAGTGAGTACTTACCTTCTGTCTATACAGAACAATTGGACAGGGTGAATATCGCGATTCCGTGGCTCCTGGAGTGATTTATCGTCATAACGAACGATTGCGAGGGCTGGGATGTGAATCCTCACCTTCCGTCGATACAGAACGTGTGGGAACGGTGAATATCGCGATTCCGAGGCTCCTGGAGTGTTTTATCGTTATATCGAACGATTGCGAGGGCTGGAACCTGAATCCTTACCTTCTATCGATTCAGAACGATTGGAAATGATGCATGTCGCGATTCCGGGCCTCCTAGAGTGATTAATCGTTATATGGAACGATTGCGATAGCTGGAAAGTGAATCCTTACCTTCTGTATATACATGACTATAGGACAGGGTGAATATCGCGATTCCGAACCTCCGAAAGTGATTTAGCGATAGACCGAACAATTGCGAGGGCTGGGAAGTGAATCCTTACCTTCTGTTGATACAGAACGTGTGGAAACGGTGAATATCGCGATTCCGAGCCTCCTAGAGTGATTTATCGTTATATCGAACGAATGCGAGGGCTGGAAAGTAAATCCATAGCTTCCTTCGATACAGAGCGTGTGGAAACGGTGAATATCGCCATTCCCAGCCTCCTAGAGTGATTTATCGTCATATCGAAATATTGCGAGGGCTGGGATGTGAATCCTTACCATCCGTCGATACAGAACGTGTGGGATCGGTGAATATCGCGATTCCGTGCCTCCTAGAGTGATTTATCGTCATAACGAACGATTGCGAGGGCTGGGATGTGAATCCTCACCTTCCGTCGATACAGAACGTGTGGGAACGGTGAATATCGCGATTCCGAGGCTCCTGGAGTGTTTTATCGTTATATCGAACGATTGCGATAGCTGGAAAGTGAATCCTTACCTTCTATCGATACAGAACGATTGGAAATGATGCATATCGCGATTCCGGGCCTCCTAGAGTGATTAATCGTTATATGGAACGATTGCGATAGCTGGAAAGTGAATCCTTACCTTCTGTATATACATGACTATAGGACAGGGTGAATATCGCGATTCCGAACCTCCGAAAGTGATTTAGCGATAGACCGAACAATTGCGAGGGCTGGGAAGTGAATCCTTACCTTCTGTTGATACAGAACGTGTGGAAACGGTGAATATCGCGATTCCGAGCCTCCTAGAGTGATTTATCGTTATATCGAACGAATGCGAGGGCTGGAAAGTAAATCCATAGCTTCCTTCGATACAGAGCGTGTGGAAACGGTGAATATCGCCATTCCGAGCCTCCTAGAGTGATTTATCGTCATATCGAAATATTGCGAGGGCTGGGATGTGAATCCTTACCATCCGTCGATACAGAACGTGTGGGATCGGTGAATATCGCGATTCCGTGCCTCCTAGAGTGATTTACCGTTATATCGAACGATTGCGAGGGCTGGGAACTGAATCCATACCTTCTGTCTATACAGAACGATTGGACAGGGTGAATATCGCGATTCCGTGGCTCCTGGAGTGATTTATCGTTATATCGAACAATTGCCGGGGATGAGAAGTGATTCCTTACCTTCTTTCGATCCAGAACGTGTGGAAACGGTGAATATCGCGATTCCGAGCCTCCTAGAGTGATTTATCGTCATATCGAACGATTGCGAGGGCTGGGATATGAATGCTCACCTTCCGTCGATACAGAACGTGTGGGAACGGTGAATATCGCGATTCCGAGGCTCCTGGAGTGATTTATCGTTATATCGAACGACTGCGAGGGCTGGAACGTGAATCCTTACCTTCTGTCGATACAGGACGATTGGAAATGATGCATATCGCGATTCCGGGCCTCCTAGAGTGATTAATCGTTATATGGAACGATTGCGATAGCTGGAAAGTGAATCCTCACCTTCTGTATATACATGACTATAGGACAGGGTGAATATCGCGATTCCGAACCTCCGAAATTGATTTAGCGATAGACCGAACAATTGCGAGGGCTGGGAAGTGAATCCTTACCTTCTGTTAATACAGAACGTGTGGAAACGGTGAATATCGAAATTCCGAGCCTCTTAGAGTGATTTATCGTTATATCGAACGAATGCGAGGGCTGGAAAGTAAATCCATAGCTTCCTTCAATACAGAGCGTGTGGAAACGGTGAATATCGCCATTCCGAGCCTCCTAGAGTGATTTATTGTTATATCAAACGATTGCGAGGGCTGGGAAGTGGATCCTTACCTTCTGTCGATACAGAACGATTGGGCAGTGTCAATACCGCGATTCCGAACTTCCTAGAGTGATTGATCGATAAACCGAACGATTGCGAGGGCTGGGAAGTGAATCCTTACCCTCTGCCGAAACAGAACGATTTGTAATTTCGAATATCGCGTTTCCGATCCTCCTAGAGTGATTTAGCGATAGACCGAACGATTGCGAGGGCTGGGATGTGAATCCTTACCTTCCCTCGATACAGAACGTGTGGAAACGGTGAATATCGCGATTCCGAGCCTCCTAGACTGATATATCTATAGACCGAACGATTGCGAGGGCGGGGAAGTGAGTACTTACCTTCTGTCTATACAGAACGATTGGACAGGGTGAATATCGCAATTCCGTGGCTCCTGGAGTGATTTATCGCTATATCGAACGATTGCCGGGGATGAGAAGTGATTCCTTACCTTCCCTCGATACAGAACGTGTGGAAACGGTGAATATCGCGATTCCGAGCCTCCTAGACTGATATATCTATAGACCGAACGATTGCGAGGGCGGGGAAGTGAGTACTTACCTTCTGTCTATACAGAACGATTGGACAGGGTGAATATCGCAATTCCGTGGCTCCTGGAGTGATTTATCGCTATATCGAACGATTGCCGGGGATGAGAAGTGATTCCTTACCTTCTCTCGATCCAGAACGTGTGGAAACGGTGAATATCGCTATTCCGAGCCTCCTAGAGTGATCTTCGTTATATCGAACGATTGCGAGGCCTGGGAAGTGATTCATTGCCTTCTGTCGATAGAGAACGTGTGGAACGTGTGAGTATCGCTATTCCGAGCCTCCTAGAGTGATTAATCGTTATATGGAACGATTGCGATAGCTGGAAAGTGTATCCTTACCTTCTGTATACACGTGAGTATAGGACAGGGTGAATATCGCGATTCCGAACCTCCGAAAGTGATTTAGCGATAGACCGAACAATTGCGAGGGCTGGGAAGTGAATCCTTACCTTCTGTTGATACAGAACGTGTGGAAACGGTGAATATCGCGATTCCGAGCCTCCTAGAGTGATTTACCGTTATATCGAACAATTGCGAGAGCTGGGATGTGAATCCTTACCATCTGTCTATACAGAACGATTGGACAGGGTGAATATCGCGATTCCGAACCTCCGAAAGTGATTTATCGATAGACCGAACAATTGCGAGGGCTGGGAAGTGAATCCTTACCTTCTGTTGATACAGAACGTGTGGAAACGGTGAATATCGAAATTCCGAGGCTCTTTGAGTGATTTATCGTTATATCGAACGAATGCGAGGGCTGAAAAGTAAATCCATAGCTTCCTTCGATACAGAGCGTGTGGAAACGGTGAATATCGCCATTCCGAGCCTCCTAGAGTGATTTATTGTTATATCAAACGATTGCGAGGGCTGGAAAGTGATTCCTAAGCTTCTTTCGATCCAGAACGTGTGGAAACGGTGAATATCGCGATTCCGAGCCTCCTAGAGTGATTTATCGTCATATCGAACGATTGCGAGGGCTGGGATGTGAATCCTTACCTTCCGTAGATACAGAACGTGTGGAAACGGTGAATATCGCGATTCCGAGCCTCCTAGACTGATTTATCTATAGACCGAACGATTGCGAGGGCTGGGAAGTGAGTACTTACCTTCTGTCTATACAGAACGATTGGACAGGGTGAATATCGCGAGTCCGTGGCTCCTGGAGTGATTTATCGTTATATCGAACGATTGCCGGGGATGAGAAGTGATTCCTTACCTTCTTTCGATCCAGAACGTGTGGAAACGGTGAATATCGCGATTTCGAGCCTCCTAGAGTGATTAATCGTCATATCGAACGATTGCGAGGGCTGGGATGTGAATCCTCACCTTCCGTCGATACAGAACGTGTGGGAACGGTGAATATCGCGATTCCAAGGCTCCTGGAGTGATTTATCGTTATATCGAACGATTGCGATAGCTGGAAAGTGAATCCTTACCTTCTATCGATACAGAACGATTGGAAATGATGCATATCGCGATTCCGGGCCTCCTACAGTGATTAATCGTTATATGGAACGATTGCGATAGCTGGAAAGTGAAACCTTACCTTCTGTATATACATGACTATAGAACAGGGTGAATATCGCGATTCCGAACCTCCGAAAGTGATTTAGCGATAGACCGAACAATTGCGAGGGCTGGGAAGTGAATCCTTACCTTCTGTTGATACAGAACGTGTGGAAACGGTGAATATCGCGATTCCGAGCCTCCTAGACTGATTTATCTATAGACCGAACGATTGCGAGGGCTGGGAAGTGAGTACTTACCTTCTGTCTATACACAACGGTTGGACAGGGTGAATATCGCGATTCCGTGGCTCCTGGAGTAATTTATCGTTATATCGAACGATTGCCGGGGATGAGAAGTGATTCCTTACCTTCTTTCGATCCAGAACGTGTGGAAACGGTGAATATCGCTATTCCGAGCCTCCTAGAGTGATCTTCGTTATATCGAACGATTGCGAGGCCTGGGAAGTGATTCATTGCCTTCTGTCGATAGAGAACGTGTGGAACGTGTGAATATCGCTATTCCGAGCCTCCTAGAGTGATTAATCGTTATATGGAACGATTGCGATAGCTGGAAAGTGAATCCTTACCTTCTGTATACACGTGACTATAGGACAGGGTGAATATCGCGATTCCGAACCTCCGAAAGTGATTTAGCGATAGACCGAACAATTGCGAGGGCTGGGAAGTGAATCCTTACCTGCTGTTGATACAGAACGTGTGGAAACGGTGAATATCGCGATTCCGAGCCTCCTAGAGTGATTTACCGTTATATCGAACGATTGCGAGAGCTGGGAAGTGAATCCTTACCATCTGTCTATACAGAACGATTGGACAGGGTGAATATCGCGATTCCGTGGTTTCTGGAGTTATTTATCGTCATATCGAAATATTGCAAGGGCTGGGATGTGAATCCTTACCTTCCGTCGATACAGAACGTGTGGGAACGGTGAATATCGCGATTCCGAGGCTCCTGGAGTGATTTATCGTTATATCGAACGATTGCGAGGGCTGGAACGTGAATCCTTACCTTCTGTCGATACAGGACGATTGGAAATGATGCATATCGCGATTCCGGGCCTCCTAGAGTGATTAATCGTTATATGGAACGATTGCCGGGGATGAGAAGTGATTCCTTACCTTCTTTCGATCCAGAACGTGTGGAAACGGTGAATATCGCGATTCCGAGCCTCCTAGAGTGATTTATCGTCATATCGAACGATTGCGAGGGCTGGGATATGAATGCTCACCTTCCGTCGATACAGAACGTGTGGGAACGGTGAATATCGCGATTCCGAGGCTCCTGGAGTGATTTATCGTTATATCGAACGACTGCGAGGGCTGGAACGTGAATCCTTACCTTCTGTCGATACAGGACGATTGGAAATGATGCATATCGCGATTCCGGGCCTCCTAGAGTGATTAATCGTTATATGGAACGATTGCGATAGCTGGAAAGTGAATCCTCACCTTCTGTATATACATGACTATAGGACAGGGTGAATATCGCGATTCCGAACCTCCGAAATTGATTTAGCGATAGACCGAACAATTGCGAGGGCTGGGAAGTGAATCCTTACCTTCTGTTAATACAGAACGTGTGGAAACGGTGAATATCGAAATTCCGAGCCTCTTAGAGTGATTTATCGTTATATCGAACGAATGCGAGGGCTGGAAAGTAAATCCATAGCTTCCTTCAATACAGAGCGTGTGGAAACGGTGAATATCGCCATTCCGAGCCTCCTAGAGTGATTTATTGTTATATCAAACGATTGCGAGGGCTGGGAAGTGGATCCTTACCTTCTGTCGATACAGAACGATTGGGCAGTGTCAATACCGCGATTCCGAACTTCCTAGAGTGATTGATCGATAAACCGAACGATTGCGAGGGCTGGGAAGTGAATCCTTACCCTCTGCCGAAACAGAACGATTTGTAATTTCGAATATCGCGTTTCCGATCCTCCTAGAGTGATTTAGCGATAGACCGAACGATTGCGAGGGCTGGGATGTGAATCCTTACCTTCCCTCGATACAGAACGTGTGGAAACGGTGAATATCGCGATTCCGAGCCTCCTAGACTGATATATCTATAGACCGAACGATTGCGAGGGCGGGGAAGTGAGTACTTACCTTCTGTCTATACAGAACGATTGGACAGGGTGAATATCGCAATTCCGTGGCTCCTGGAGTGATTTATCGCTATATCGAACGATTGCCGGGGATGAGAAGTGATTCCTTACCTTCCCTCGATACAGAACGTGTGGAAACGGTGAATATCGCGATTCCGAGCCTCCTAGACTGATATATCTATAGACCGAACGATTGCGAGGGCGGGGAAGTGAGTACTTACCTTCTGTCTATACAGAACGATTGGACAGGGTGAATATCGCAATTCCGTGGCTCCTGGAGTGATTTATCGCTATATCGAACGATTGCCGGGGATGAGAAGTGATTCCTTACCTTCTCTCGATCCAGAACGTGTGGAAACGGTGAATATCGCTATTCCGAGCCTCCTAGAGTGATCTTCGTTATATCGAACGATTGCGAGGCCTGGGAAGTGATTCATTGCCTTCTGTCGATAGAGAACGTGTGGAACGTGTGAGTATCGCTATTCCGAGCCTCCTAGAGTGATTAATCGTTATATGGAACGATTGCGATAGCTGGAAAGTGTATCCTTACCTTCTGTATACACGTGAGTATAGGACAGGGTGAATATCGCGATTCCGAACCTCCGAAAGTGATTTAGCGATAGACCGAACAATTGCGAGGGCTGGGAAGTGAATCCTTACCTTCTGTTGATACAGAACGTGTGGAAACGGTGAATATCGCGATTCCGAGCCTCCTAGAGTGATTTACCGTTATATCGAACAATTGCGAGAGCTGGGATGTGAATCCTTACCATCTGTCTATACAGAACGATTGGACAGGGTGAATATCGCGATTCCGAACCTCCGAAAGTGATTTATCGATAGACCGAACAATTGCGAGGGCTGGGAAGTGAATCCTTACCTTCTGTTGATACAGAACGTGTGGAAACGGTGAATATCGAAATTCCGAGGCTCTTTGAGTGATTTATCGTTATATCGAACGAATGCGAGGGCTGAAAAGTAAATCCATAGCTTCCTTCGATACAGAGCGTGTGGAAACGGTGAATATCGCCATTCCGAGCCTCCTAGAGTGATTTATTGTTATATCAAACGATTGCGAGGGCTGGAAAGTGATTCCTAAGCTTCTTTCGATCCAGAACGTGTGGAAACGGTGAATATCGCGATTCCGAGCCTCCTAGAGTGATTTATCGTCATATCGAACGATTGCGAGGGCTGGGATGTGAATCCTTACCTTCCGTAGATACAGAACGTGTGGAAACGGTGAATATCGCGATTCCGAGCCTCCTAGACTGATTTATCTATAGACCGAACGATTGCGAGGGCTGGGAAGTGAGTACTTACCTTCTGTCTATACAGAACGATTGGACAGGGTGAATATCGCGAGTCCGTGGCTCCTGGAGTGATTTATCGTTATATCGAACGATTGCCGGGGATGAGAAGTGATTCCTTACCTTCTTTCGATCCAGAACGTGTGGAAACGGTGAATATCGCGATTTCGAGCCTCCTAGAGTGATTAATCGTCATATCGAACGATTGCGAGGGCTGGGATGTGAATCCTCACCTTCCGTCGATACAGAACGTGTGGGAACGGTGAATATCGCGATTCCAAGGCTCCTGGAGTGATTTATCGTTATATCGAACGATTGCGATAGCTGGAAAGTGAATCCTTACCTTCTATCGATACAGAACGATTGGAAATGATGCATATCGCGATTCCGGGCCTCCTACAGTGATTAATCGTTATATGGAACGATTGCGATAGCTGGAAAGTGAAACCTTACCTTCTGTATATACATGACTATAGAACAGGGTGAATATCGCGATTCCGAACCTCCGAAAGTGATTTAGCGATAGACCGAACAATTGCGAGGGCTGGGAAGTGAATCCTTACCTTCTGTTGATACAGAACGTGTGGAAACGGTGAATATCGCGATTCCGAGCCTCCTAGACTGATTTATCTATAGACCGAACGATTGCGAGGGCTGGGAAGTGAGTACTTACCTTCTGTCTATACACAACGGTTGGACAGGGTGAATATCGCGATTCCGTGGCTCCTGGAGTAATTTATCGTTATATCGAACGATTGCCGGGGATGAGAAGTGATTCCTTACCTTCTTTCGATCCAGAACGTGTGGAAACGGTGAATATCGCTATTCCGAGCCTCCTAGAGTGATCTTCGTTATATCGAACGATTGCGAGGCCTGGGAAGTGATTCATTGCCTTCTGTCGATAGAGAACGTGTGGAACGTGTGAATATCGCTATTCCGAGCCTCCTAGAGTGATTAATCGTTATATGGAACGATTGCGATAGCTGGAAAGTGAATCCTTACCTTCTGTATACACGTGACTATAGGACAGGGTGAATATCGCGATTCCGAACCTCCGAAAGTGATTTAGCGATAGACCGAACAATTGCGAGGGCTGGGAAGTGAATCCTTAGCTGCTGTTGATACAGAACGTGTGGAAACGGTGAATATCGCGATTCCGAGCCTCCTAGACTGATTTATCTATAGACCGAACGATTGCGAGGGCTGGGAAGTGAGTACTTACCTTCTGTCTATACACAACGGTTGGACAGGGTGAATATCGCGATTCCGTGGCTCCTGGAGTAATTTATCGTTATATCGAACGATTGCCGGGGATGAGAAGTGATTCCTTACCTTCTTTCGATCCAGAACGTGTGGAAACGGTGAATATCGCTATTCCGAGCCTCCTAGAGTGATCTTCGTTATATCGAACGATTGCGAGGCCTGGGAAGTGATTCATTGCCTTCTGTCGATAGAGAACGTGTGGAACGTGTGAATATCGCTATTCCGAGCCTCCTAGAGTGATTAATCGTTATATGGAACGATTGCGATAGCTGGAAAGTGAATCCTTACCTTCTGTATACACGTGACTATAGGACAGGGTGAATATCGCGATTCCGAACCTCCGAAAGTGATTTAGCGATAGACCGAACAATTGCGAGGGCTGGGAAGTGAATCCTTACCTGCTGTTGATACAGAACGTGTGGAAACGGTGAATATCGCGATTCCGAGCCTCCTAGAGTGATTTACCGTTATATCGAACGATTGCGAGAGCTGGGAAGTGAATCCTTACCATCTGTCTATACAGAACGATTGGACAGGGTGAATATCGCGATTCCGTGGTTTCTGGAGTTATTTATCGTCATATCGAAATATTGCAAGGGCTGGGATGTGAATCCTTACCTTCCGTCGATACAGAACGTGTGGGAACGGTGAATATCGCGATTCCGAGGCTCCTGGAGTGATTTATCGTTATATCGAACGATTGCGAGGGCTGGAACGTGAATCCTTACCTTCTGTCGATACAGGACGATTGGAAATGATGCATATCGCGATTCCGGGCCTCCTAGAGTGATTAATCGTTATATGGAACGATTGCGATAGCTGGAAAGTGAATCCTCACCTTCAGTATATACATGACTATAGGACAGGGTGAATATCGCGATTCCGAACCTCCGAAAGTGATTTATCGATAGACCGAACAATTGCGAGGGCTGGGAAGTGAATCCTTACCATCTGTTGATACAGAACGTGTGGCAACGGTGTATATCGCGATTCCGAGCCTCCTAGAGTGATTTACCGTTATATCGAACGATTGCGAGAGCTGGGAAGTGAATCCTTACCATCTGTCTATACAGAACGATTGGACAGGGTGAATATCGCGATTCCGTGCCTCCTAGAGTGATTTATCGTCGTATCGAACGATTGCGAGGGCTGGGATGTGAATCCTCACCATCCGTCGATACAGAACGTGTGGAATCGGTGAATATCGCGATTCCGTGCCTCCTAGAGTGATTTATCGTCATATCGAACGATTGCGAGGGCTGGGATGTGAATCCTCACCATCCGTCGATACAGAACGTGTGGAATCGGTGAATATCGCGATTCCGTGCCTCCTAGAGTGATTTATCGTCATATCGAACGATTGCGAGGGCTGGGATGTGAATCCTTACCTTCCGTAGATACAGAACGTGTGGAAACGGTGAATATCGCGATTCCGAGCCTCCTAGACTGATTTATCTATAGACCGAACGATTGCGAGGGCTGGGAAGTGAGTACTTACCTTCTGTCTATATAGAACGATTGGACAGGGTGAATATCACGAGTCCGTGGCTCCTGGAGTGATTTATCGTTATATCGAACGATTGCCGGGGATGAGAAGTGATTCCTTACCTTCTTTCGATCCAGAACGTGTGGAAACGGTGAATATCGCGATTTCGAGCCTCCTAGAGTGATTTATCGTCATATCGAACGATTGCGAGGGCTGGGATGTGAATCCTCACCTTCCGTCGATACAGAACGTGTGGGAACGGTGAATATCGCGATTCCAAGGCTACTGGAGTGATTTATCGTTATATCGAACGATTGCGAGGGCTGGAACGTGAATCCTTACCTTCTATCGATACAGAACGATTGCAAATGATGCATATCGCGATTCCGGGCCTCCTACAGTGATTAATCGTTATATGGAACGATTGCGATAGCTGGAAAGTGAAACCTTACCTTCTGTATATACATGACTATAGAACAGGGTGAATATCGCGATTCCGAACCTCCGAAAGTGATTTAGCGATAGACCGAACAATTGCGAGGGCTGGGAAGTGAATCCTTACCTTCTGTTGATACAGAACGTGTGGAAACGGTGAATATCGCGATTCCGAGCCTCCTAGACTGATTTATCTATAGACCGAACGATTGCGAGGGCTGGGAAGTGAGTACTTACCTTCTGTCTATACACAACGGTTGGACAGGGTGAATATCGCGATTCCGTGGCTCCTGGAGTAATTTATCGTTATATCGAACGATTGCCGGGGATGAGAAGTGATTCCTTACCTTCTTTCGATCCAGAACGTGTGGAAACGGTGAATATCGCTATTCCGAGCCTCCTAGAGTGATCTTCGTTATATCGAACGATTGCGAGGCCTGGGAAGTGATTCATTGCCTTCTGTCGATAGAGAACGTGTGGAACGTGTGAATATCGCTATTCCGAGCCTCCTAGAGTGATTAATCGTTATATGGAACGATTGCGATAGCTGGAAAGTGAATCCTTACTTCTGTATACACGTGACTATAGGACAGGGTGAATATCGCTATTCCGAGCCTCCTAGAGTGATTAATCGTTATATGGAACGATTGCGATAGCTGGAAAGTGAATCCTTACTTCTGTATACACGTGACTATAGGACAGGGTGAATATCGCGATTCCGAACCTCCGAAAGTGATTTAGCGATAGACCGAACAATTGCGAGGGCTGGGAAGTGAATCCTTACCTGCTGTTGATACAGAACGTGTGGAAACGGTGAATATCGCGATTCCGAGCCTCCTAGAGTGATTTACCGTTATATCGAACGATTGCGAGAGCTGGGAAGTGAATCCTTACCATCTGTCTATACAGAACGATTGGACAGGGTGAATATCGCGATTCCGTGGCTCCTGGAGTTATTTATCGTCATATCGAAATATTGCGAGGGCTGGGATGTGAATCCTTACCTTCCGTCGATACAGAACGTGTGGGAACGGTGAATATCGCGATTCCGAGCCTCCTAGAGTGATTTACCGTTATATCGAACGATTGCGAGAGCTGGGAAGTGAATCCTCACCTTCTGTATATACATGACTATAGGACAGGGTGAATATCGCGATTCCGAACCTCCGAAAGTGATTTATCGATAGAACGAACAATTGCGAGGGCTGGGAAGTGAATCCTTACCATCTGTTGATACAGAACGTGTGGCAACGGTGTATATCGCGATTCCGAGCCTCCTAGAGTGATTTACCGTTATATCGAACGATTGCGAGAGCTGGGAAGTGAATCCTTACCATCTGTCTATACAGAACGATTGGACAGGGTGAATATCGCGATTCCGTGCCTCCTAGAGTGATTTATCGTCATATCGAACGATTGCGAGGGCTGGGATGTGAATCCTCACCATCCGTCGATACAGAACGTGTGGAATCGGTGAATATCGCGATTCCGTGCCTCCTAGAGTGATTTATCGTCATATCGAACGATTGCGAGGGCTGGGATGTGAATCCTTACCTTCCGTAGATACAGAACGTGTGGAAACGGTGAATATCGCGATTCCGAGCCTCCTAGACTGATTTATCTATAGACCGAACGATTGCGAGGGCTGGGAAGTGAGTACTTACCTTCTGTCTATATAGAACGATTGGACAGGGTGAATATCGCGAGTCCGTGGCTCCTGGAGTGATTTATCGTTATATCGAACGATTGCCGGGGATGAGAAGTGATTCCTTACCTTCTTTCGATCCAGAACGTGTGGAAACGGTGAATATCGCGATTTCGAGCCTCCTAGAGTGATTTATCGTCATATCGAACGATTGCGAGGGCTGGGATGTGAATCCTCACCTTCCGTCGATACAGAACGTGTGGGAACGGTGAATATCGCGATTCCAAGGCTCCTGGAGTGATTTATCGTTATATCGAACGATTGCGAGGGCTGGAACGTGAATCCTTACCTTCTATCGATACAGAACGATTGGAAATGATGCATATCGCGATTCCGGGCCTCCTACAGTGATTAATCGTTATATGGAACGATTGCGATAGCTGGAAAGTGAAACCTTACCTTCTGTATATACATGACTATAGGACAGGGTGAATATCGCGATTCCGAACCTCCGAAAGTGATTTAGCGATAGACCGAACAATTGCGAGGGCTGGGAAGTGAATCCTTACCTTCTGTTGATACAGAACGTGTGGAAACGGTGAATATCGCGATTCCGAGCCTCCTAGAGTGATTTACCGTTATATCGAACGATTGCGAGAGCTGGGAAGTGAATCCTTACCATCTGTCTATACAGAACGATTGGACAGGGTGAATATCGCGATTCCGTGGCTCCTGGAGTTATTTATCGTCATATCGAAATATTGCGAGGGCTGGGATGTGAATCCTTACCTTCCGTCGATACAGAACGTGTGGGAACGGTGAATATCGCGATTCCGAGGCTCCTGGAGTGATTTATCGTTATATCGAACGATTGCGAGGGCTGGAACGTGAATCCTTACCTTCTGTCGATACAGGACGATTGGAAATGATGCATATCGCGATTCCGGGCCTCCTAGAGTGATTAATCGTTATATGGAACGATTGCGATAGCTGGAAAGTGAATCCTCACCTTCTGTATATACATGACTATAGGACAGGGTGAATATCGCGATTCCGAACCTCCGAAAGTGATTTATCGATAGACCGAACAATTGCGAGGGCTGGGAAGTGAATCCTTACCATCTGTTGATACAGAACGTGTGGAAACGGTGAATATCGAAATTCCGAGGCTCTTAGAGTGATTTATCGTTATATCGAACGAATGCGAGGGCTGGAAAGTAAATCCATAGCTTCCTTCGATACAGAGCGTGTGGAAACGGTGAATATCGCCATTCCGGGCCTCCTAGAGTGATTTATTGTTATATCAAACGATTGCGAGGGCTGGAAAGTGATTCCTAAGCATCTTTCGATCCAGAACGTGTGGAAACGGTGAATATCGCGATTCCGAGCCTCCTAGAGTGATTTATCGTCATATCGAAATATTGCGAGGGCTGGGATGTGAATCCTTACCTTCCGGCCATACAGAACGGGTGGGATCGGTGAATATCGCGATTCCGTGCCTCCTAGAGTGATTTATCGTCATATCGAACGATTGCGAGGGCTGGGATGTGAATCCTCACCTTCCGTCGATACAGAACGTGTGGGAACGGTGAATATCGCGATTCCGAGGCTCCTGGAGTGATTAATCGTTATATGGAACGATTGCGATAGCTGGAAAGTGAATCCTTACCTTCTGTATATACATGACTATAGGACAGGGTGCATATCGCGATTCCGAACCTCCGAAAGTGATTTAGCGATAGACCGAACAATTGCGAGGGCTGGGAAGTGAATCCTTACCTTCTGTTGATACAGAACGTGTGGGATCGGTGAATATCGCGATTCCGTGACTCCTAGAGTGATTTATCGTCATATCGAACGATTGCGAGGGCTGGGATGTGAATCCTTACCTTCCCTCGATACAGAACGTGTGGAAAAGGTGAATATCGCGATTCCGAGCCTCCTAGACTGATTTATCTATAGACCGAACGATTGCGAGGGCTGGGAAGTGAGTACTTACCTTCTGTCTATACAGAACGATTGGACAGGGTGAATATCGCGATTCCGTGGCTCCTGGAGTGATTTATCGTTATATCGAACGGTTGCCGGGGATGAGAAGTGATTCCTTACCTTCTTTCGATCCAGAACGTGTGGAAACGGTGAATATCGCGATTTCGAGCCTCCTAGAGTGATTTATCGTCATATCGAACGATTGCGAGGGCTGGGATGTGAATCCTCACCTTCCGTCGATACAGAACGTGTGGGAACGGTGAATATCGCGATTCCAAGGCTACTGGAGTGATTTATCGTTATATCGAACGATTGCGAGGGCTGGAACGTGAATCCTTACCTTCTATCGATACAGAACGATTGCAAATGATGCATATCGCGATTCCGGGCCTCCTACAGTGATTAATCGTTATATGGAACGATTGCGATAGCTGGAAAGTGAAACCTTACCTTCTGTATATACATGACTATAGAACAGGGTGAATATCGCGATTCCGAACCTCCGAAAGTGATTTAGCGATAGACCGAACAATTGCGAGGGCTGGGAAGTGAATCCTTACCTTCTGTTGATACAGAACGTGTGGAAACGGTGAATATCGCGATTCCGAGCCTCCTAGACTGATTTATCTATAGACCGAACGATTGCGAGGGCTGGGAAGTGAGTACTTACCTTCTGTCTATACACAACGGTTGGACAGGGTGAATATCGCGATTCCGTGGCTCCTGGAGTAATTTATCGTTATATCGAACGATTGCCGGGGATGAGAAGTGATTCCTTACCTTCTTTCGATCCAGAACGTGTGGAAACGGTGAATATCGCTATTCCGAGCCTCCTAGAGTGATCTTCGTTATATCGAACGATTGCGAGGCCTGGGAAGTGATTCATTGCCTTCTGTCGATAGAGAACGTGTGGAACGTGTGAATATCGCTATTCCGAGCCTCCTAGAGTGATTAATCGTTATATGGAACGATTGCGATAGCTGGAAAGTGAATCCTTACTTCTGTATACACGTGACTATAGGACAGGGTGAATATCGCTATTCCGAGCCTCCTAGAGTGATTAATCGTTATATGGAACGATTGCGATAGCTGGAATGTGAATCCTTACTTCTGTATACACGTGACTATAGGACAGGGTGAATATCGCGATTCCGAACCTCCGAAAGTGATTTAGCGATAGACCGAACAATTGCGAGGGCTGGGAAGTGAATCCTTACCTGCTGTTGATACAGAACGTGTGGAAACGGTGAATATCGCGATTCCGAGCCTCCTAGAGTGATTTACCGTTATATCGAACGATTGCGAGAGCTGGGAAGTGAATCCTTACCATCTGTCTATACAGAACGATTGGACAGGGTGAATATCGCGATTCCGTGGCTCCTGGAGTTATTTATCGTCATATCGAAATATTGCGAGGGCTGGGATGTGAATCCTTACCTTCCGTCGATACAGAACGTGTGGGAACGGTGAATATCGCGATTCCGAGCCTCCTAGAGTGATTTACCGTTATATCGAACGATTGCGAGAGCTGGGAAGTGAATCCTCACCTTCTGTATATACATGACTATAGGACAGGGTGAATATCGCGATTCCGAACCTCCGAAAGTGATTTATCGATAGAACGAACAATTGCGAGGGCTGGGAAGTGAATCCTTACCATCTGTTGATACAGAACGTGTGGCAACGGTGTATATCGCGATTCCGAGCCTCCTAGAGTGATTTACCGTTATATCGAACGATTGCGAGAGCTGGGAAGTGAATCCTTACCATCTGTCTATACAGAACGATTGGACAGGGTGAATATCGCGATTCCGTGCCTCCTAGAGTGATTTATCGTCATATCGAACGATTGCGAGGGCTGGGATGTGAATCCTCACCATCCGTCGATACAGAACGTGTGGAATCGGTGAATATCGCGATTCCGTGCCTCCTAGAGTGATTTATCGTCATATCGAACGATTGCGAGGGCTGGGATGTGAATCCTTACCTTCCGTAGATACAGAACGTGTGGAAACGGTGAATATCGCGATTCCGAGCCTCCTAGACTGATTTATCTATAGACCGAACGATTGCGAGGGCTGGGAAGTGAGTACTTACCTTCTGTCTATATAGAACGATTGGACAGGGTGAATATCGCGAGTCCGTGGCTCCTGGAGTGATTTATCGTTATATCGAACGATTGCCGGGGATGAGAAGTGATTCCTTACCTTCTTTCGATCCAGAACGTGTGGAAACGGTGAATATCGCGATTTCGAGCCTCCTAGAGTGATTTATCGTCATATCGAACGATTGCGAGGGCTGGGATGTGAATCCTCACCTTCCGTCGATACAGAACGTGTGGGAACGGTGAATATCGCGATTCCAAGGCTCCTGGAGTGATTTATCGTTATATCGAACGATTGCGAGGGCTGGAACGTGAATCCTTACCTTCTATCGATACAGAACGATTGGAAATGATGCATATCGCGATTCCGGGCCTCCTACAGTGATTAATCGTTATATGGAACGATTGCGATAGCTGGAAAGTGAAACCTTACCTTCTGTATATACATGACTATAGAACAGGGTGAATATCGCGATTCCGAACCTCCGAAAGTGATTTAGCGATAGACCGAACAATTGCGAGGGCTGGGAAGTGAATCCTTACCTTCTGTTGATACAGAACGTGTGGAAACGGTGAATATCGCGATTCCGAGCCTCCTAGACTGATTTATCTATAGACCGAACGATTGCGAGGGCTGGGAAGTGAGTACTTACCTTCTGTCTATACACAACGGTTGGACAGGGTGAATATCGCGATTCCGTGGTTCCTGGAGTAATTTATCGTTATATCGAACGATTGCCGGGGATGAGAAGTGATTCCTTACCTTCTTTCGATCCAGAACGTGTGGAAACGGTGAATACCGCTATTCCGAGCCTCCTAGAGTGATCTTCGTTATATCGAACGATTGCGAGGCCTGGGAAGTGATTCATTGCCTTCTGTCGATAGAGAACGTGTGGAACGTGTGAATATCGCTATTCCGAGCCTCCTAGAGTGATTAATCGTTATATGGAACGATTGCGATAGCTGGAAAGTGAATCCTTACCTTCTGTATACACGTGACTATAGGACAGGGTGAATATCGCGATTCCGAACCTCCGAAAGTGATTTAGCGATAGACCGAACAATTGCGAGGGCTGGGAAGTGAATCCTTACCTTCTGTTGATACAGAACGTGTGGAAACGGTGAATATCGCGATTCCGAGCCTCCTAGAGTGATTTACCGTTATATCGAACGATTGCGAGAGCTGGGAAGTGAATCCTTACCATCTGTCTATACAGAACGATTGGACAGGGTGAATATCGCGATTCCGTGGCTCCTGGAGTTATTTATCGTCATATCGAAATATTGCGAGGGCTGGGATGTGAATCCTTACCTTCCGTCGATACAGAACGTGTGGGAACGGTGAATATCGCGATTCCGAGGCTCCTGGAGTGATTTATCGTTATATCGAACGATTGCGAGGGCTGGAACGTGAATCCTTACCTTCTGTCGATACAGGACGATTGGAAATGATGCATATCGCGATTCCGGGCCTCCTAGAGTGATTAATCGTTATATGGAACGATTGCGATAGCTGGAAAGTGAATCCTCACCTTCTGTATATACATGACTATAGGACAGGGTGAATATCGCGATTCCGAACCTCCGAAAGTGATTTATCGATAGACCGAACAATTGCGAGGGCTGGGAAGTGAATCCTTACCATCTGTTGATACAGAACGTGTGGAAACGGTGAATATCGAAATTCCGAGGCTCTTAGAGTGATTTATCGTTATATCGAACGAATGCGAGGGCTGGAAAGTAAATCCATAGCTTCCTTCGATACAGAGCGTGTGGAAACGGTGAATATCGCCATTCCGAGCCTCCTAGAGTGATTTATTGTTATATCAAACGATTGCGAGGGCTGGAAAGTGATTCCTAAGCATCTTTCGATCCAGAACGTGTGGAAACGGTGAATATCGCGATTCCGAGCCTCCTAGAGTGATTTATCGTCATATCGAAATATTGCGAGGGCTGGGATGTGAATCCTTACCTTCCGGCCATACAGAACGGGTGGGATCGGTGAATATCGCGATTCCGTGCCTCCTAGAGTGATTTATCGTCATATCGAACGATTGCGAGGGCTGGGATGTGAATCCTCACCTTCCGTCGATACAGAACGTGTGGGAACGGTGAATATCGCGATTCCGAGGCTCCTGGAGTGATTAATCGTTATATGGAACGATTGCGATAGCTGGAAAGTGAATCCTTACCTTCTGTATATACATGACTATAGGACAGGGTGCATATCGCGATTCCGAACCTCCGAAAGTGATTTAGCGATAGACCGAACAATTGCGAGGGCTGGGAAGTGAATCCTTACCTTCTGTTGATACAGAACGTGTGGGATCGGTGAATATCGCGATTCCGTGACTCCTAGAGTGATTTATCGTCATATCGAACGATTGCGAGGGCTGGGATGTGAATCCTTACCTTCCCTCGATACAGAACGTGTGGAAAAGGTGAATATCGCGATTCCGAGCCTCCTAGACTGATTTATCTATAGACCGAACGATTGCGAGGGCTGGGAAGTGAGTACTTACCTTCTGTCTATACAGAACGATTGGACAGGGTGAATATCGCGATTCCGTGGCTCCTGGAGTGATTTATCGTTATATCGAACGGTTGCCGGGGATGAGAAGTGATTCCTTACCTTCTTTCGATCCAGAACGTGTGGAAACGGTGAATATCGCTATTCCGAGCCTCATAGAGTGATCTTCGTTATATCGAACGATTGCGAGGCCTGAGAAGTGATTCCTTGCCTTCTGTCGATAGAGAACGTGTGGAACGTGTGAATATCGCTATTCCGAGCCTCCTAGAGTGATTAATCGTTATATGGAACGATTGCGATAGCTGGAAAGTGAATCCTTACCTTCTGTATACACGTGACTATAGGACAGGGTGAATATCGCGATTCCTAACCTCCGAAAGTGATTTAGCGATAGACCGAACAATTGCGAGGGCTGGGAAGTGAATCCTTACCTTCTGTTAATACAGAACGTGTGGAAACGGTGAATATCGCGATTCCGAGCCTCCTAGAGTGATTTGCCGTTATATCGAACGATTGCGAGAGCTGGGAAGTGAATCCTTACCATCTGTCTATACAGAACGATTGGACAGTGTGAATATCGCGATTCCGTGGCTCCTGGAGTGATTTATCGGCATATCGAAATATTGCGAGGGCTGGGATGTGAATCCTTACCTTCCGTCGATACAGAACGTGTGGAATCGGTGAATATCGCGATTCCGTGCCTCCTAGAGTGATTTATCGTCATATCGAACGATTGCGAGGGCTGGGATGTGAATCCTCACCATCCGTCGATACAGAACGTGTGGGAACGGTGAATATCGCGATTCCGAGGCTCCTGGAGTGATTTATCGTTATATCGAACGATTGCGAGGGCTGGAACGTGAATCCTCACCTTCTGTCGATACAGAACGATTGGAAATGATGCATATCGCGATTCCGGGCCTCCTAGATTGATTAATCGTTACATGGAACGATTGCGATAGCTGGAAAGTGAATCCTCACCTTCTGTATATACATGACTATAGGACAGGGTGAATATCGCGATTCCGTGCCTCCTAGAGTGATTTGTCGTCATATCGAACGATTGCGAGGGCTGGGATGTGAATCCTTACCTTCCCTCGATACAGAACGTGTGGAAACGGTGAATATCGCGATTCCGAGCCTCCTAGACTGATTTATCTATAGGCCGAACGATTGCGAGGGCTGGGAACTGAGTACTTACCTTCTGTCTATACAGAACGATTGGACAGGGTGAATATCGCGATTCCGTGGCTCCTGGAGTGATTTATCGTTATATCGAACAATTGCCGGGGATGAGAAGTGATTCCTTACCTTCTTTCGATCCAGAACGTGTGGAAACGGTGAATATCGCGATTTCGAGCCTCCTAGAGTGATTTATCGTCATATCGAACGATTACGAGGGCTGGGATGTTAATCCTCACCTTCCGTCTATACAGAACGATTGGACAGGGTGAATATCGCGATTCCGTGGCTCCTGGAGTGATTTATCGTTATATCGAACGATTGCCGGGGATGAGAAGTGATTCCTTACCTTCTTTCGATCCAGAACGTGTGGAAACGGTGAATATCGCGATTCCAAGCCTCCTAGAGTGATTTATCGTCATATCGAACGATTGCGAGGACTGGGATGTGAATGCTCACCTTCCGTCGATACAGAACGTGTGGGAACGGTGAATATCGCGATTCCGAGGCTCCTGGAGTGATTTATCGTTATATCGAACGATTGCGAGAGCTGGGAAGTGAATCCTTACCATCTGTCTATACAGAACGATTGGACAAGGTGAATATCGCGATTCCGTGGCTCCTGGAGTGATTTATCGTCATATCGAAATATTGCGAGGGCTGGGATGTGAATCCTTACCTTCCGTCGATACAGAACGTGTGGGATCGGTGAATATCGCGATTCCGTGCCTCCTAGAGTGATTTATCGTCATATCGAACGATTGCGAGGGCTGGGATGTGAATCCTCACCATCCGTCGATACAGAACGTGTGGGAACGGTGAATATCGCGATTCCGAGGCTCCTGGAGTGATTTATCGTTATATCGAACGATTGCGAGGGCTGGAACGTGAATCCTTACCTTCTGTCGATACAGGACGATTGGAAATGATGCATATCGCGATTCCGGGCCCCCTAGAGTGATTAATCGTTATATGGAACGATTGCGAAAGCTGGAAAGTGAATCCTCACCTTCTGTATATACATGACTATAGGACAGGGTGAATATCGCGATTCCGAACCTCCGAAAGTGATTTAGCGATAGACCGAACAATTGCGAGGGCTGGGAAGTGAATCCTTACCTTCTGTTGATACAGAACGTGTGGAAAAGGTGAATATCGCGATTCCGAACCGCCTAGACTGATTTATCTATAGACCGAACGATTGCGAGGGCTGGGAAGTGAGTACTTACCTTCTGTCTATACACAACGGTTGGACAGGGTGAATATCGCGATTCCGTGGCTCCTGGAGTGATTTATCGTTATATCGAACGATTGCCGGGGATGAGAAGTAATTCCTTACCTTCTTTTGATCCAGAACGTGTGGAAACGGTGAATATCGCTATTCCGAGCCTCCTAGAGTGATCTTCGTTATATCGAACGATTGCGAGGCCTGGGAAGTGATTCATTGCCTTCTGTCGATAGAGAACGTGTGGAACGTGTGAATATCGCTATTCCGAGCCTCCTAGAGTGATTAATCGTTATATGGAACGATTGCGATAGCTGGAAAGTGAATCCTTACCTTCTGTATACACGTGACTATAGGACAGGGTGAATATCGCGATTCCGAACCTCCGAAAGTGATTTAGCGATAGACCGAACAATTGCGAGGGCTGGGAAGTGAATCCTTACCTCCTGTTGATACAGAACGTGTGGAAACGGTGAATATCGCGATTCCGAGCCTCCTAGAGTGATTTACCGTTATATCGAACGATTGCGAGAACTGGGAAGTGAATCCTTACCATCTGTCTATACAGAACGATTGGACAGGGTGAATATCGCGATTCCGTGGCTCCTGGAGTGATTTATCGTCATATCGAAATATTGCGAGGGCTGGGATGTGAATCCTTACCTTCCGTCGATACAGAACGTGTGGGATCGGTGAATATCGCGATTCCGTGCCTCCTAGAGTGATTTATCGTTATATCGAACGATTGCGAGGGCTGGAACGTGAATCCTTACCTTCTGTCGATACAGGACGATTGGAAATGATGCATATCGCGATTCCGGGCCCCCTAGAGTGATTAATCGTTATATGGAACGATTGCGAAAGCTGGAAAGTGAATCCTCACCTTCTGTATATACATGACTATAGGACAGGGTGAATATCGCGATTCCGAACCTCCGAAAGTGATTTAGCGATAGACCGAACAATTGCGAGGGCTGGGAAGTGAATCCTTACCTTCTGTTGATACAGAACGTGTGGAAAAGGTGAATATCGCGATTCCGAACCGCCTAGACTGATTTATCTATAGACCGAACGATTGCGAGGGCTGGGAAGTGAGTACTTACCTTCTGTCTATACACAACGGTTGGACAGGGTGAATATCGCGATTCCGTGGCTCCTGGAGTGATTTATCGTTATATCGAACGATTGCCGGGGATGAGAAGTAATTCCTTACCTTCTTTTGATCCAGAACGTGTGGAAACGGTGAATATCGCTATTCCGAGCCTCCTAGAGTGATCTTCGTTATATCGAACGATTGCGAGGCCTGGGAAGTGATTCATTGCCTTCTGTCGATAGAGAACGTGTGGAACGTGTGAATATCGCTATTCCGAACCTCCTAGAGTGATCTTCGTTATATCGAACGATTGCGAGGCCTGGGAAGTGATTCATTGCCTTCTGTCGATAGAGAACGTGTGGAACGTGTGAATATCGCTATTCCGAGCCTCCTAGAGTGATTAATCGTTATATGGAACGATTGCGATAGCTGGAAAGTGAATCCTTACCTTCTGTATACACGTGACTATAGGACAGGGTGAATATCGCGATTCCGAACCTCCGAAAGTGATTTAGCGATAGACCGAACAATTGCGAGGGCTGGGAAGTGAATCCTTACCTCCTGTTGATACAGAACGTGTGGAAACGGTGAATATCGCGATTCCGAGCCTCCTAGAGTGATTTACCGTTATATCGAACGATTGCGAGAACTGGGAAGTGAATCCTTACCATCTGTCTATACAGAACGATTGGACAGGGTGAATATCGCGATTCCGTGGCTCCTGGAGTGATTTATCGTCATATCGAAATATTGCGAGGGCTGGGATGTGAATCCTTACCTTCCGTCGATACAGAACGTGTGGGATCGGTGAATATCGCGATTCCGTGCCTCCTAGAGTGATTTATCGTTATATCGAACGATTGCGAGGGCTGGAACGTGAATCCTTACCTTCTGTCGATACAGGACGATTGGAAATGATGCATATCGCGATTCCGGGCCCCCTAGAGTGATTAATCGCTATATGGAACGATTGCGAAAGCTGGAAAGTGAATCCTCACCTTCTGTATATACATGACTATAGGACAGGGTGAATATCGCGATTCCGAACCTCCGAAAGTGATTTAGCGATAGACCGAACAATTGCGAGGGCTGGGAAGTGAATCCTTACCTTCTGTTGATACAGAACGTGTGGAAAAGGTGAATATCGCGATTCCGAACCGCCTAGACTGATTTATCTATAGACCGAACGATTGCGAGGGCTGGGAAGTGAGTACTTACCTTCTGTCTATACACAACGGTTGGACAGGGTGAATATCGCGATTCCGTGGCTCCTGGAGTGATTTATCGTTATATCGAACGATTGCCGGGGATGAGAAGTAATTCCTTACCTTCTTTTGATCCAGAACGTGTGGAAACGGTGAATATCGCTATTCCGAGCCTCCTAGAGTGATCTTCGTTATATCGAACGATTGCGAGGCCTGGGAAGTGATTCATTGCCTTCTGTCGATAGAGAACGTGTGGAACGTGTGAATATCGCTATTCCGAGCCTCCTAGAGTGATTAATCGTTATATGGAACGATTGCGATAGCTGGAAAGTGAATCCTTACCTTCTGTATACACGTGACTATAGGACAGGGTGAATATCGCGATTCCGAACCTCCGAAAGTGATTTAGCGATAGACCGAACAATTGCGAGGGCTGGGAAGTGAATCCTTACCTCCTGTTGATACAGAACGTGTGGAAACGGTGAATATCGCGATTCCGAGCCTCCTAGAGTGATTTACCGTTATATCGAACGATTGCGAGAACTGGGAAGTGAATCCTTACCATCTGTCTATACAGAACGATTGGACAGGGTGAATATCGCGATTCCGTGGCTCCTAGAGTGATTTATCGTCATATCGAAATATTGCGAGGGCTGGGATGTGAATCCTTACCTTCCGTCGATACAGAACGTGTGGAATCGGTGAATATCGCGATTCCGTGCCTCCTAGAGTGATTTATCGTCATATCGAACGATTGCGAGGGCTGGGATGTGAATCCTCACCATCCGTCGATACAGAACGTGTGGGAACGGTGAATATCGCGATTCCGAGACTCCTGGAGTGATTTATCGTTATATCGAACGATTGCGAGGGCTGGAACGTGAATCCTTACCTTCTGTCGATACAGGACGATTGGAAATGATGCATATCGCGATTCCGGGCCCCCTAGAGTGATTAATCGTTATATGGAACGATTGCGAAAGCTGGAAAGTGAATCCTCACCTTCTGTATATACATGACTATAGGACAGGGTGAATATCGCGATTCCGAACCTCCGAAAGTGATTTAGCGATAGACCGAACAATTGCGAGGGCTGGGAAGTGAATCCTTACCTTCTGTTGATACAGAACGTGTGGAAAAGGTGAATATCGCGATTCCGAACCGCCTAGACTGATTTATCTATAGACCGAACGATTGCGAGGGCTGGGAAGTGAGTACTTACCTTCTGTCTATACACAACGGTTGGACAGGGTGAATATCGCGATTCCGTGGCTCCTGGAGTGATTTATCGTTATATCGAACGATTGCCGGGGATGAGAAGTAATTCCTTACCTTCTTTTGATCCAGAACGTGTGGAAACGGTGAATATCGCTATTCCGAGCCTCCTAGAGTGATCTTCGTTATATCGAACGATTGCGAGGCCTGGGAAGTGATTCATTGCCTTCTGTCGATAGAGAACGTGTGGAACGTGTGAATATCGCTATTCCGAACCTCCTAGAGTGATCTTCGTTATATCGAACGATTGCGAGGCCTGGGAAGTGATTCACTGCCTTCTGTCGATAGAGAACGTGTGGAACGTGTGAATATCGCTATTCCGAGCCTCCTAGAGTGATTAATCGTTATATGGAACGATTGCGATAGCTGGAAAGTGAATCCTTACCTTCTGTATACACGTGACTATAGGACAGGGTGAATATCGCGATTCCGAACCTCCGAAAGTGATTTAGCGATAGACCGAACAATTGCGAGGGCTGGGAAGTGAATCCTTACCTTCTGTTAATACAGAACGTGTGGAAACGGTGAATATCGCGATTCCGAGCCTCCTAGAGTGATTTGCCGTTATATCGAACGATTGCGAGAGCTGGAACATGAATCCTCACCTTCTGTCGATACAGAACGATTGGAAATGATGCATATCGCGATTCCGGGCCTCCTAGATTGATTAATCGTTACATGGAACGATTGCGATAGCTGGAAAGTGAATCCTCACCTTCTGTATATACATGACTATAGGACAGGGTGAATATCGCGATTCCTAACCTCCGAAAGTGATTTAGCGATAGACCGAACAATTGCGAGGGCTGGGAAGTGAATCCTTACCTTCTGTTAATACAGAACGTGTGGAAACGGTGAATATCGCGATTCCGAGCCTCCTAGAGTGATTTGCCGTTATATCGAACGATTGCGAGAGCTGGGAAGTGAATCCTTACCATCTGTCTATACAGAACGATTGGACAGTGTGAATATCGCGATTCCGTGGCTCCTGGAGTGATTTATCGGCATATCGAAATATTGCGAGGGCTGGGATGTGAATCCTTACCTTCCGTCGATACAGAACGTGTGGAATCGGTGAATATCGCGATTCCGTGCCTCCTAGAGTGATTTATCGTCATATCGAACGATTGCGAGGGCTGGGATGTGAATCCTCACCATCCGTCGATACAGAACGTGTGGGAACGGTGAATATCGCGATTCCGAGGCTCCTGGAGTGATTTATCGTTATATCGAACGATTGCGAGGGCTGGAACGTGAATCCTTACCTTCTGTATATACATGACTATAGGACAGGGTGCATATCGCGATTCCGAACCTCCGAAAGTGATTTAGCGATAGACCGAACAATTGCGAGGGCTGGGAAGTGAATCCTTACCTTCTGTTGATACAGAACGTGTGGGATCGGTGAATATCGCGATTCCGTGACTCCTAGAGTGATTTATCGTCATATCGAACGATTGCGAGGGCTGGGATGTGAATCCTTACCTTCCCTCGATACAGAACGTGTGGAAAAGGTGAATATCGCGATTCCGAGCCTCCTAGACTGATTTATCTATAGACCGAACGATTGCGAGGGCTGGGAAGTGAGTACTTACCTTCTGTCTATACAGAACGATTGGACAGGGTGAATATCGCGATTCCGTGGCTCCTGGAGTGATTTATCGTTATATCGAACGGTTGCCGGGGATGAGAAGTGATTCCTTACCTTCTTTCGATCCAGAACGTGTGGAAACGGTGAATATCGCTATTCCGAGCCTCATAGAGTGATCTTCGTTATATCGAACGATTGCGAGGCCTGAGAAGTGATTCCTTGCCTTCTGTCGATAGAGAACGTGTGGAACGTGTGAATATCGCTATTCCGAGCCTCCTAGAGTGATTAATCGTTATATGGAACGATTGCGATAGCTGGAAAGTGAATCCTTACCTTCTGTATACACGTGACTATAGGACAGGGTGAATATCGCGATTCCTAACCTCCGAAAGTGATTTAGCGATAGACCGAACAATTGCGAGGGCTGGGAAGTGAATCCTTACCTTCTGTTAATACAGAACGTGTGGAAACGGTGAATATCGCGATTCCGAGCCTCCTAGAGTGATTTGCCGTTATATCGAACGATTGCGAGAGCTGGGAAGTGAATCCTTACCATCTGTCTATACAGAACGATTGGACAGTGTGAATATCGCGATTCCGTGGCTCCTGGAGTGATTTATCGGCATATCGAAATATTGCGAGGGCTGGGATGTGAATCCTTACCTTCCGTCGATACAGAACGTGTGGAATCGGTGAATATCGCGATTCCGTGCCTCCTAGAGTGATTTATCGTCATATCGAACGATTGCGAGGGCTGGGATGTGAATCCTCACCATCCGTCGATACAGAACGTGTGGGAACGGTGAATATCGCGATTCCGAGGCTCCTGGAGTGATTTATCGTTATATCGAACGATTGCGAGGGCTGGAACGTGAATCCTCACCTTCTGTCGATACAGAACGATTGGAAATGATGCATATCGCGATTCCGGGCCTCCTAGATTGATTAATCGTTACATGGAACGATTGCGATAGCTGGAAAGTGAATCCTCACCTTCTGTATATACATGACTATAGGACAGGGTGAATATCGCGATTCCGTGCCTCCTAGAGTGATTTGTCGTCATATCGAACGATTGCGAGGGCTGGGATGTGAATCCTTACCTTCCCTCGATACAGAACGTGTGGAAACGGTGAATATCGCGATTCCGAGCCTCCTAGACTGATTTATCTATAGGCCGAACGATTGCGAGGGCTGGGAACTGAGTACTTACCTTCTGTCTATACAGAACGATTGGACAGGGTGAATATCGCGATTCCGTGGCTCCTGGAGTGATTTATCGTTATATCGAACAATTGCCGGGGATGAGAAGTGATTCCTTACCTTCTTTCGATCCAGAACGTGTGGAAACGGTGAATATCGCGATTTCGAGCCTCCTAGAGTGATTTATCGTCATATCGAACGATTACGAGGGCTGGGATGTTAATCCTCACCTTCCGTCTATACAGAACGATTGGACAGGGTGAATATCGCGATTCCGTGGCTCCTGGAGTGATTTATCGTTATATCGAACGATTGCCGGGGATGAGAAGTGATTCCTTACCTTCTTTCGATCCAGAACGTGTGGAAACGGTGAATATCGCGATTCCAAGCCTCCTAGAGTGATTTATCGTCATATCGAACGATTGCGAGGACTGGGATGTGAATGCTCACCTTCCGTCGATACAGAACGTGTGGGAACGGTGAATATCGCGATTCCGAGGCTCCTGGAGTGATTTATCGTTATATCGAACGATTGCGAGAGCTGGGAAGTGAATCCTTACCATCTGTCTATACAGAACGATTGGACAAGGTGAATATCGCGATTCCGTGGCTCCTGGAGTGATTTATCGTCATATCGAAATATTGCGAGGGCTGGGATGTGAATCCTTACCTTCCGTCGATACAGAACGTGTGGGATCGGTGAATATCGCGATTCCGTGCCTCCTAGAGTGATTTATCGTCATATCGAACGATTGCGAGGGCTGGGATGTGAATCCTCACCATCCGTCGATACAGAACGTGTGGGAACGGTGAATATCGCGATTCCGAGGCTCCTGGAGTGATTTATCGTTATATCGAACGATTGCGAGGGCTGGAACGTGAATCCTTACCTTCTGTCGATACAGGACGATTGGAAATGATGCATATCGCGATTCCGGGCCCCCTAGAGTGATTAATCGTTATATGGAACGATTGCGAAAGCTGGAAAGTGAATCCTCACCTTCTGTATATACATGACTATAGGACAGGGTGAATATCGCGATTCCGAACCTCCGAAAGTGATTTAGCGATAGACCGAACAATTGCGAGGGCTGGGAAGTGAATCCTTACCTTCTGTTGATACAGAACGTGTGGAAAAGGTGAATATCGCGATTCCGAACCGCCTAGACTGATTTATCTATAGACCGAACGATTGCGAGGGCTGGGAAGTGAGTACTTACCTTCTGTCTATACACAACGGTTGGACAGGGTGAATATCGCGATTCCGTGGCTCCTGGAGTGATTTATCGTTATATCGAACGATTGCCGGGGATGAGAAGTAATTCCTTACCTTCTTTTGATCCAGAACGTGTGGAAACGGTGAATATCGCTATTCCGAGCCTCCTAGAGTGATCTTCGTTATATCGAACGATTGCGAGGCCTGGGAAGTGATTCATTGCCTTCTGTCGATAGAGAACGTGTGGAACGTGTGAATATCGCTATTCCGAGCCTCCTAGAGTGATTAATCGTTATATGGAACGATTGCGATAGCTGGAAAGTGAATCCTTACCTTCTGTATACACGTGACTATAGGACAGGGTGAATATCGCGATTCCGAACCTCCGAAAGTGATTTAGCGATAGACCGAACAATTGCGAGGGCTGGGAAGTGAATCCTTACCTCCTGTTGATACAGAACGTGTGGAAACGGTGAATATCGCGATTCCGAGCCTCCTAGAGTGATTTACCGTTATATCGAACGATTGCGAGAACTGGGAAGTGAATCCTTACCATCTGTCTATACAGAACGATTGGACAGGGTGAATATCGCGATTCCGTGGCTCCTGGAGTGATTTATCGTCATATCGAAATATTGCGAGGGCTGGGATGTGAATCCTTACCTTCCGTCGATACAGAACGTGTGGGATCGGTGAATATCGCGATTCCGTGCCTCCTAGAGTGATTTATCGTTATATCGAACGATTGCGAGGGCTGGAACGTGAATCCTTACCTTCTGTCGATACAGGACGATTGGAAATGATGCATATCGCGATTCCGGGCCCCCTAGAGTGATTAATCGTTATATGGAACGATTGCGAAAGCTGGAAAGTGAATCCTCACCTTCTGTATATACATGACTATAGGACAGGGTGAATATCGCGATTCCGAACCTCCGAAAGTGATTTAGCGATAGACCGAACAATTGCGAGGGCTGGGAAGTGAATCCTTACCTTCTGTTGATACAGAACGTGTGGAAAAGGTGAATATCGCGATTCCGAACCGCCTAGACTGATTTATCTATAGACCGAACGATTGCGAGGGCTGGGAAGTGAGTACTTACCTTCTGTCTATACACAACGGTTGGACAGGGTGAATATCGCGATTCCGTGGCTCCTGGAGTGATTTATCGTTATATCGAACGATTGCCGGGGATGAGAAGTAATTCCTTACCTTCTTTTGATCCAGAACGTGTGGAAACGGTGAATATCGCTATTCCGAGCCTCCTAGAGTGATCTTCGTTATATCGAACGATTGCGAGGCCTGGGAAGTGATTCATTGCCTTCTGTCGATAGAGAACGTGTGGAACGTGTGAATATCGCTATTCCGAACCTCCTAGAGTGATCTTCGTTATATCGAACGATTGCGAGGCCTGGGAAGTGATTCATTGCCTTCTGTCGATAGAGAACGTGTGGAACGTGTGAATATCGCTATTCCGAGCCTCCTAGAGTGATTAATCGTTATATGGAACGATTGCGATAGCTGGAAAGTGAATCCTTACCTTCTGTATACACGTGACTATAGGACAGGGTGAATATCGCGATTCCGAACCTCCGAAAGTGATTTAGCGATAGACCGAACAATTGCGAGGGCTGGGAAGTGAATCCTTACCTCCTGTTGATACAGAACGTGTGGAAACGGTGAATATCGCGATTCCGAGCCTCCTAGAGTGATTTACCGTTATATCGAACGATTGCGAGAACTGGGAAGTGAATCCTTACCATCTGTCTATACAGAACGATTGGACAGGGTGAATATCGCGATTCCGTGGCTCCTGGAGTGATTTATCGTCATATCGAAATATTGCGAGGGCTGGGATGTGAATCCTTACCTTCCGTCGATACAGAACGTGTGGGATCGGTGAATATCGCGATTCCGTGCCTCCTAGAGTGATTTATCGTTATATCGAACGATTGCGAGGGCTGGAACGTGAATCCTTACCTTCTGTCGATACAGGACGATTGGAAATGATGCATATCGCGATTCCGGGCCCCCTAGAGTGATTAATCGCTATATGGAACGATTGCGAAAGCTGGAAAGTGAATCCTCACCTTCTGTATATACATGACTATAGGACAGGGTGAATATCGCGATTCCGAACCTCCGAAAGTGATTTAGCGATAGACCGAACAATTGCGAGGGCTGGGAAGTGAATCCTTACCTTCTGTTGATACAGAACGTGTGGAAAAGGTGAATATCGCGATTCCGAACCGCCTAGACTGATTTATCTATAGACCGAACGATTGCGAGGGCTGGGAAGTGAGTACTTACCTTCTGTCTATACACAACGGTTGGACAGGGTGAATATCGCGATTCCGTGGCTCCTGGAGTGATTTATCGTTATATCGAACGATTGCCGGGGATGAGAAGTAATTCCTTACCTTCTTTTGATCCAGAACGTGTGGAAACGGTGAATATCGCTATTCCGAGCCTCCTAGAGTGATCTTCGTTATATCGAACGATTGCGAGGCCTGGGAAGTGATTCATTGCCTTCTGTCGATAGAGAACGTGTGGAACGTGTGAATATCGCTATTCCGAGCCTCCTAGAGTGATTAATCGTTATATGGAACGATTGCGATAGCTGGAAAGTGAATCCTTACCTTCTGTATACACGTGACTATAGGACAGGGTGAATATCGCGATTCCGAACCTCCGAAAGTGATTTAGCGATAGACCGAACAATTGCGAGGGCTGGGAAGTGAATCCTTACCTCCTGTTGATACAGAACGTGTGGAAACGGTGAATATCGCGATTCCGAGCCTCCTAGAGTGATTTACCGTTATATCGAACGATTGCGAGAACTGGGAAGTGAATCCTTACCATCTGTCTATACAGAACGATTGGACAGGGTGAATATCGCGATTCCGTGGCTCCTAGAGTGATTTATCGTCATATCGAAATATTGCGAGGGCTGGGATGTGAATCCTTACCTTCCGTCGATACAGAACGTGTGGAATCGGTGAATATCGCGATTCCGTGCCTCCTAGAGTGATTTATCGTCATATCGAACGATTGCGAGGGCTGGGATGTGAATCCTCACCATCCGTCGATACAGAACGTGTGGGAACGGTGAATATCGCGATTCCGAGACTCCTGGAGTGATTTATCGTTATATCGAACGATTGCGAGGGCTGGAACGTGAATCCTTACCTTCTGTCGATACAGGACGATTGGAAATGATGCATATCGCGATTCCGGGCCCCCTAGAGTGATTAATCGTTATATGGAACGATTGCGAAAGCTGGAAAGTGAATCCTCACCTTCTGTATATACATGACTATAGGACAGGGTGAATATCGCGATTCCGAACCTCCGAAAGTGATTTAGCGATAGACCGAACAATTGCGAGGGCTGGGAAGTGAATCCTTACCTTCTGTTGATACAGAACGTGTGGAAAAGGTGAATATCGCGATTCCGAACCGCCTAGACTGATTTATCTATAGACCGAACGATTGCGAGGGCTGGGAAGTGAGTACTTACCTTCTGTCTATACACAACGGTTGGACAGGGTGAATATCGCGATTCCGTGGCTCCTGGAGTGATTTATCGTTATATCGAACGATTGCCGGGGATGAGAAGTAATTCCTTACCTTCTTTTGATCCAGAACGTGTGGAAACGGTGAATATCGCTATTCCGAGCCTCCTAGAGTGATCTTCGTTATATCGAACGATTGCGAGGCCTGGGAAGTGATTCATTGCCTTCTGTCGATAGAGAACGTGTGGAACGTGTGAATATCGCTATTCCGAACCTCCTAGAGTGATCTTCGTTATATCGAACGATTGCGAGGCCTGGGAAGTGATTCACTGCCTTCTGTCGATAGAGAACGTGTGGAACGTGTGAATATCGCTATTCCGAGCCTCCTAGAGTGATTAATCGTTATATGGAACGATTGCGATAGCTGGAAAGTGAATCCTTACCTTCTGTATACACGTGACTATAGGACAGGGTGAATATCGCGATTCCGAACCTCCGAAAGTGATTTAGCGATAGACCGAACAATTGCGAGGGCTGGGAAGTGAATCCTTACCTTCTGTTAATACAGAACGTGTGGAAACGGTGAATATCGCGATTCCGAGCCTCCTAGAGTGATTTGCCGTTATATCGAACGATTGCGAGAGCTGGAACATGAATCCTCACCTTCTGTCGATACAGAACGATTGGAAATGATGCATATCGCGATTCCGGGCCTCCTAGATTGATTAATCGTTACATGGAACGATTGCGATAGCTGGAAAGTGAATCCTCACCTTCTGTATATACATGACTATAGGACAGGGTGAATATCGCGATTCCTAACCTCCGAAAGTGATTTAGCGATAGACCGAACAATTGCGAGGGCTGGGAAGTGAATCCTTACCTTCTGTTAATACAGAACGTGTGGAAACGGTGAATATCGCGATTCCGAGCCTCCTAGAGTGATTTGCCGTTATATCGAACGATTGCGAGAGCTGGGAAGTGAATCCTTACCATCTGTCTATACAGAACGATTGGACAGTGTGAATATCGCGATTCCGTGGCTCCTGGAGTGATTTATCGGCATATCGAAATATTGCGAGGGCTGGGATGTGAATCCTTACCTTCCGTCGATACAGAACGTGTGGAATCGGTGAATATCGCGATTCCGTGCCTCCTAGAGTGATTTATCGTCATATCGAACGATTGCGAGGGCTGGGATGTGAATCCTCACCATCCGTCGATACAGAACGTGTGGGAACGGTGAATATCGCGATTCCGAGGCTCCTGGAGTGATTTATCGTTATATCGAACGATTGCGAGGGCTGGAACGTGAATCCTTACCTTCTGTCGATACAGGACGATTGGAAATGATGCATATCGCGATTCCGGGCCCCCTAGAGTGATTAATCGTTATATGGAACGATTGCGAAAGCTGGAAAGTGAATCCTCACCTTCTGTATATACATGACTATAGGACAGGGTGAATATCGCGATTCCGAACCTCCGAAAGTGATTTAGCGATAGACCGAACAATTGCGAGGGCTGGGAAGTGAATCCTTACCTTCTGTTGATACAGAACGTGTGGAAAAGGTGAATATCGCGATTCCGAACCGCCTAGACTGATTTATCTATAGACCGAACGATTGCGAGGGCTGGGAAGTGAGTACTTACCTTCTGTCTATACACAACGGTTGGACAGGGTGAATATCGCGATTCCGTGGCTCCTGGAGTGATTTATCGTTATATCGAACGATTGCCGGGGATGAGAAGTAATTCCTTACCTTCTTTTGATCCAGAACGTGTGGAAACGGTGAATATCGCTATTCCGAGCCTCCTAGAGTGATCTTCGTTATATCGAACGATTGCGAGGCCTGGGAAGTGATTCATTGCCTTCTGTCGATAGAGAACGTGTGGAACGTGTGAATATCGCTATTCCGAGCCTCCTAGAGTGATTAATCGTTATATGGAACGATTGCGATAGCTGGAAAGTGAATCCTTACCTTCTGTATACACGTGACTATAGGACAGGGTGAATATCGCGATTCCGAACCTCCGAAAGTGATTTAGCGATAGACCGAACAATTGCGAGGGCTGGGAAGTGAATCCTTACCTCCTGTTGATACAGAACGTGTGGAAACGGTGAATATCGCGATTCCGAGCCTCCTAGAGTGATTTACCGTTATATCGAACGATTGCGAGAACTGGGAAGTGAATCCTTACCATCTGTCTATACAGAACGATTGGACAGGGTGAATATCGCGATTCCGTGGCTCCTGGAGTGATTTATCGTCATATCGAAATATTGCGAGGGCTGGGATGTGAATCCTTACCTTCCGTCGATACAGAACGTGTGGGATCGGTGAATATCGCGATTCCGTGCCTCCTAGAGTGATTTATCGTTATATCGAACGATTGCGAGGGCTGGAACGTGAATCCTTACCTTCTGTCGATACAGGACGATTGGAAATGATGCATATCGCGATTCCGGGCCCCCTAGAGTGATTAATCGTTATATGGAACGATTGCGAAAGCTGGAAAGTGAATCCTCACCTTCTGTATATACATGACTATAGGACAGGGTGAATATCGCGATTCCGAACCTCCGAAAGTGATTTAGCGATAGACCGAACAATTGCGAGGGCTGGGAAGTGAATCCTTACCTTCTGTTGATACAGAACGTGTGGAAAAGGTGAATATCGCGATTCCGAACCGCCTAGACTGATTTATCTATAGACCGAACGATTGCGAGGGCTGGGAAGTGAGTACTTACCTTCTGTCTATACACAACGGTTGGACAGGGTGAATATCGCGATTCCGTGGCTCCTGGAGTGATTTATCGTTATATCGAACGATTGCCGGGGATGAGAAGTAATTCCTTACCTTCTTTTGATCCAGAACGTGTGGAAACGGTGAATATCGCTATTCCGAGCCTCCTAGAGTGATCTTCGTTATATCGAACGATTGCGAGGCCTGGGAAGTGATTCATTGCCTTCTGTCGATAGAGAACGTGTGGAACGTGTGAATATCGCTATTCCGAACCTCCTAGAGTGATCTTCGTTATATCGAACGATTGCGAGGCCTGGGAAGTGATTCATTGCCTTCTGTCGATAGAGAACGTGTGGAACGTGTGAATATCGCTATTCCGAGCCTCCTAGAGTGATTAATCGTTATATGGAACGATTGCGATAGCTGGAAAGTGAATCCTTACCTTCTGTATACACGTGACTATAGGACAGGGTGAATATCGCGATTCCGAACCTCCGAAAGTGATTTAGCGATAGACCGAACAATTGCGAGGGCTGGGAAGTGAATCCTTACCTCCTGTTGATACAGAACGTGTGGAAACGGTGAATATCGCGATTCCGAGCCTCCTAGAGTGATTTACCGTTATATCGAACGATTGCGAGAACTGGGAAGTGAATCCTTACCATCTGTCTATACAGAACGATTGGACAGGGTGAATATCGCGATTCCGTGGCTCCTGGAGTGATTTATCGTCATATCGAAATATTGCGAGGGCTGGGATGTGAATCCTTACCTTCCGTCGATACAGAACGTGTGGGATCGGTGAATATCGCGATTCCGTGCCTCCTAGAGTGATTTATCGTTATATCGAACGATTGCGAGGGCTGGAACGTGAATCCTTACCTTCTGTCGATACAGGACGATTGGAAATGATGCATATCGCGATTCCGGGCCCCCTAGAGTGATTAATCGCTATATGGAACGATTGCGAAAGCTGGAAAGTGAATCCTCACCTTCTGTATATACATGACTATAGGACAGGGTGAATATCGCGATTCCGAACCTCCGAAAGTGATTTAGCGATAGACCGAACAATTGCGAGGGCTGGGAAGTGAATCCTTACCTTCTGTTGATACAGAACGTGTGGAAAAGGTGAATATCGCGATTCCGAACCGCCTAGACTGATTTATCTATAGACCGAACGATTGCGAGGGCTGGGAAGTGAGTACTTACCTTCTGTCTATACACAACGGTTGGACAGGGTGAATATCGCGATTCCGTGGCTCCTGGAGTGATTTATCGTTATATCGAACGATTGCCGGGGATGAGAAGTAATTCCTTACCTTCTTTTGATCCAGAACGTGTGGAAACGGTGAATATCGCTATTCCGAGCCTCCTAGAGTGATCTTCGTTATATCGAACGATTGCGAGGCCTGGGAAGTGATTCATTGCCTTCTGTCGATAGAGAACGTGTGGAACGTGTGAATATCGCTATTCCGAGCCTCCTAGAGTGATTAATCGTTATATGGAACGATTGCGATAGCTGGAAAGTGAATCCTTACCTTCTGTATACACGTGACTATAGGACAGGGTGAATATCGCGATTCCGAACCTCCGAAAGTGATTTAGCGATAGACCGAACAATTGCGAGGGCTGGGAAGTGAATCCTTACCTCCTGTTGATACAGAACGTGTGGAAACGGTGAATATCGCGATTCCGAGCCTCCTAGAGTGATTTACCGTTATATCGAACGATTGCGAGAACTGGGAAGTGAATCCTTACCATCTGTCTATACAGAACGATTGGACAGGGTGAATATCGCGATTCCGTGGCTCCTAGAGTGATTTATCGTCATATCGAAATATTGCGAGGGCTGGGATGTGAATCCTTACCTTCCGTCGATACAGAACGTGTGGAATCGGTGAATATCGCGATTCCGTGCCTCCTAGAGTGATTTATCGTCATATCGAACGATTGCGAGGGCTGGGATGTGAATCCTCACCATCCGTCGATACAGAACGTGTGGGAACGGTGAATATCGCGATTCCGAGACTCCTGGAGTGATTTATCGTTATATCGAACGATTGCGAGGGCTGGAACGTGAATCCTTACCTTCTGTCGATACAGGACGATTGGAAATGATGCATATCGCGATTCCGGGCCCCCTAGAGTGATTAATCGTTATATGGAACGATTGCGAAAGCTGGAAAGTGAATCCTCACCTTCTGTATATACATGACTATAGGACAGGGTGAATATCGCGATTCCGAACCTCCGAAAGTGATTTAGCGATAGACCGAACAATTGCGAGGGCTGGGAAGTGAATCCTTACCTTCTGTTGATACAGAACGTGTGGAAAAGGTGAATATCGCGATTCCGAACCGCCTAGACTGATTTATCTATAGACCGAACGATTGCGAGGGCTGGGAAGTGAGTACTTACCTTCTGTCTATACACAACGGTTGGACAGGGTGAATATCGCGATTCCGTGGCTCCTGGAGTGATTTATCGTTATATCGAACGATTGCCGGGGATGAGAAGTAATTCCTTACCTTCTTTTGATCCAGAACGTGTGGAAACGGTGAATATCGCTATTCCGAGCCTCCTAGAGTGATCTTCGTTATATCGAACGATTGCGAGGCCTGGGAAGTGATTCATTGCCTTCTGTCGATAGAGAACGTGTGGAACGTGTGAATATCGCTATTCCGAACCTCCTAGAGTGATCTTCGTTATATCGAACGATTGCGAGGCCTGGGAAGTGATTCACTGCCTTCTGTCGATAGAGAACGTGTGGAACGTGTGAATATCGCTATTCCGAGCCTCCTAGAGTGATTAATCGTTATATGGAACGATTGCGATAGCTGGAAAGTGAATCCTTACCTTCTGTATACACGTGACTATAGGACAGGGTGAATATCGCGATTCCGAACCTCCGAAAGTGATTTAGCGATAGACCGAACAATTGCGAGGGCTGGGAAGTGAATCCTTACCTTCTGTTAATACAGAACGTGTGGAAACGGTGAATATCGCGATTCCGAGCCTCCTAGAGTGATTTGCCGTTATATCGAACGATTGCGAGAGCTGGAACATGAATCCTCACCTTCTGTCGATACAGAACGATTGGAAATGATGCATATCGCGATTCCGGGCCTCCTAGATTGATTAATCGTTACATGGAACGATTGCGATAGCTGGAAAGTGAATCCTCACCTTCTGTATATACATGACTATAGGACAGGGTGAATATCGCGATTCCTAACCTCCGAAAGTGATTTAGCGATAGACCGAACAATTGCGAGGGCTGGGAAGTGAATCCTTACCTTCTGTTAATACAGAACGTGTGGAAACGGTGAATATCGCGATTCCGAGCCTCCTAGAGTGATTTGCCGTTATATCGAACGATTGCGAGAGCTGGGAAGTGAATCCTTACCATCTGTCTATACAGAACGATTGGACAGTGTGAATATCGCGATTCCGTGGCTCCTGGAGTGATTTATCGGCATATCGAAATATTGCGAGGGCTGGGATGTGAATCCTTACCTTCCGTCGATACAGAACGTGTGGAATCGGTGAATATCGCGATTCCGTGCCTCCTAGAGTGATTTATCGTCATATCGAACGATTGCGAGGGCTGGGATGTGAATCCTCACCATCCGTCGATACAGAACGTGTGGGAACGGTGAATATCGCGATTCCGAGGCTCCTGGAGTGATTTATCGTTATATCGAACGATTGCGAGGGCTGGAACGTGAATCCTTACCTTCTGTCGATACAGGACGATTGGAAATGATGCATATCGCGATTCCGGGCCCCCTAGAGTGATTAATCGTTATATGGAACGATTGCGAAAGCTGGAAAGTGAATCCTCACCTTCTGTATATACATGACTATAGGACAGGGTGAATATCGCGATTCCGAACCTCCGAAAGTGATTTAGCGATAGACCGAACAATTGCGAGGGCTGGGAAGTGAATCCTTACCTTCTGTTGATACAGAACGTGTGGAAAAGGTGAATATCGCGATTCCGAACCGCCTAGACTGATTTATCTATAGACCGAACGATTGCGAGGGCTGGGAAGTGAGTACTTACCTTCTGTCTATACACAACGGTTGGACAGGGTGAATATCGCGATTCCGTGGCTCCTGGAGTGATTTATCGTTATATCGAACGATTGCCGGGGATGAGAAGTAATTCCTTACCTTCTTTTGATCCAGAACGTGTGGAAACGGTGAATATCGCTATTCCGAGCCTCCTAGAGTGATCTTCGTTATATCGAACGATTGCGAGGCCTGGGAAGTGATTCATTGCCTTCTGTCGATAGAGAACGTGTGGAACGTGTGAATATCGCTATTCCGAACCTCCTAGAGTGATCTTCGTTATATCGAACGATTGCGAGGCCTGGGAAGTGATTCACTGCCTTCTGTCGATAGAGAACGTGTGGAACGTGTGAATATCGCTATTCCGAGCCTCCTAGAGTGATTAATCGTTATATGGAACGATTGCGATAGCTGGAAAGTGAATCCTTACCTTCTGTATACACGTGACTATAGGACAGGGTGAATATCGCGATTCCGAACCTCCGAAAGTGATTTAGCGATAGACCGAACAATTGCGAGGGCTGGGAAGTGAATCCTTACCTTCTGTTAATACAGAACGTGTGGAAACGGTGAATATCGCGATTCCGAGCCTCCTAGAGTGATTTGCCGTTATATCGAACGATTGCGAGAGCTGGGAAGTGAATCCTTACCATCTGTCTATACAGAACGATTGGACAGTGTGAATATCGCGATTCCGTGGCTCCTGGAGTGATTTATCGGCATATCGAAATATTGCGAGGGCTGGGATGTGAATCCTTACCTTCCGTCGATACAGAACGTGTGGAATCGGTGAATATCGCGATTCCGTGCCTCCTAGAGTGATTTATCGTCATATCGAACGATTGCGAGGGCTGGGATGTGAATCCTCACCATCCGTCGATACAGAACGTGTGGGAACGGTGAATATCGCGATTCCGAGGCTCCTGGAGTGATTTATCGTTATATCGAACGATTGCGAGGGCTGGAACGTGAATCCTCACCTTCTGTCGATACAGAACGATTGGAAATGATGCATATCGCGATTCCGGGCCTCCTAGATTGATTAATCGTTACATGGAACGATTGCGATAGCTGGAAAGTGAATCCTCACCTTCTGTATATACATGACTATAGGACAGGGTGAATATCGCGATTCCGTGCCTCCTAGAGTGATTTGTCGTCATATCGAACGATTGCGAGGGCTGGGATGTGAATCCTTACCTTCCCTCGATACAGAACGTGTGGAAACGGTGAATATCGCGATTCCGAGCCTCCTAGACTGATTTATCTATAGGCCGAACGATTGCGAGGGCTGGGAACTGAGTACTTACCTTCTGTCTATACAGAACGATTGGACAGGGTGAATATCGCGATTCCGTGGCTCCTGGAGTGATTTATCGTTATATCGAACAATTGCCGGGGATGAGAAGTGATTCCTTACCTTCTTTCGATCCAGAACGTGTGGAAACGGTGAATATCGCGATTTCGAGCCTCCTAGAGTGATTTATCGTCATATCGAACGATTACGAGGGCTGGGATGTTAATCCTCACCTTCCGTCTATACAGAACGATTGGACAGGGTGAATATCGCGATTCCGTGGCTCCTGGAGTGATTTATCGTTATATCGAACGATTGCCGGGGATGAGAAGTGATTCCTTACCTTCTTTCGATCCAGAACGTGTGGAAACGGTGAATATCGCGATTCCAAGCCTCCTAGAGTGATTTATCGTCATATCGAACGATTGCGAGGACTGGGATGTGAATGCTCACCTTCCGTCGATACAGAACGTGTGGGAACGGTGAATATCGCGATTCCGAGGCTCCTGGAGTGATTTATCGTTATATCGAACGATTGCGAGAGCTGGGAAGTGAATCCTTACCATCTGTCTATACAGAACGATTGGACAAGGTGAATATCGCGATTCCGTGGCTCCTGGAGTGATTTATCGTCATATCGAAATATTGCGAGGGCTGGGATGTGAATCCTTACCTTCCGTCGATACAGAACGTGTGGGATCGGTGAATATCGCGATTCCGTGCCTCCTAGAGTGATTTATCGTCATATCGAACGATTGCGAGGGCTGGGATGTGAATCCTCACCATCCGTCGATACAGAACGTGTGGGAACGGTGAATATCGCGATTCCGAGGCTCCTGGAGTGATTTATCGTTATATCGAACGATTGCGAGGGCTGGAACGTGAATCCTTACCTTCTGTCGATACAGGACGATTGGAAATGATGCATATCGCGATTCCGGGCCCCCTAGAGTGATTAATCGTTATATGGAACGATTGCGAAAGCTGGAAAGTGAATCCTCACCTTCTGTATATACATGACTATAGGACAGGGTGAATATCGCGATTCCGAACCTCCGAAAGTGATTTAGCGATAGACCGAACAATTGCGAGGGCTGGGAAGTGAATCCTTACCTTCTGTTGATACAGAACGTGTGGAAAAGGTGAATATCGCGATTCCGAACCGCCTAGACTGATTTATCTATAGACCGAACGATTGCGAGGGCTGGGAAGTGAGTACTTACCTTCTGTCTATACACAACGGTTGGACAGGGTGAATATCGCGATTCCGTGGCTCCTGGAGTGATTTATCGTTATATCGAACGATTGCCGGGGATGAGAAGTAATTCCTTACCTTCTTTTGATCCAGAACGTGTGGAAACGGTGAATATCGCTATTCCGAGCCTCCTAGAGTGATCTTCGTTATATCGAACGATTGCGAGGCCTGGGAAGTGATTCATTGCCTTCTGTCGATAGAGAACGTGTGGAACGTGTGAATATCGCTATTCCGAGCCTCCTAGAGTGATTAATCGTTATATGGAACGATTGCGATAGCTGGAAAGTGAATCCTTACCTTCTGTATACACGTGACTATAGGACAGGGTGAATATCGCGATTCCGAACCTCCGAAAGTGATTTAGCGATAGACCGAACAATTGCGAGGGCTGGGAAGTGAATCCTTACCTCCTGTTGATACAGAACGTGTGGAAACGGTGAATATCGCGATTCCGAGCCTCCTAGAGTGATTTACCGTTATATCGAACGATTGCGAGAACTGGGAAGTGAATCCTTACCATCTGTCTATACAGAACGATTGGACAGGGTGAATATCGCGATTCCGTGGCTCCTGGAGTGATTTATCGTCATATCGAAATATTGCGAGGGCTGGGATGTGAATCCTTACCTTCCGTCGATACAGAACGTGTGGGATCGGTGAATATCGCGATTCCGTGCCTCCTAGAGTGATTTATCGTTATATCGAACGATTGCGAGGGCTGGAACGTGAATCCTTACCTTCTGTCGATACAGGACGATTGGAAATGATGCATATCGCGATTCCGGGCCCCCTAGAGTGATTAATCGTTATATGGAACGATTGCGAAAGCTGGAAAGTGAATCCTCACCTTCTGTATATACATGACTATAGGACAGGGTGAATATCGCGATTCCGAACCTCCGAAAGTGATTTAGCGATAGACCGAACAATTGCGAGGGCTGGGAAGTGAATCCTTACCTTCTGTTGATACAGAACGTGTGGAAAAGGTGAATATCGCGATTCCGAACCGCCTAGACTGATTTATCTATAGACCGAACGATTGCGAGGGCTGGGAAGTGAGTACTTACCTTCTGTCTATACACAACGGTTGGACAGGGTGAATATCGCGATTCCGTGGCTCCTGGAGTGATTTATCGTTATATCGAACGATTGCCGGGGATGAGAAGTAATTCCTTACCTTCTTTTGATCCAGAACGTGTGGAAACGGTGAATATCGCTATTCCGAGCCTCCTAGAGTGATCTTCGTTATATCGAACGATTGCGAGGCCTGGGAAGTGATTCATTGCCTTCTGTCGATAGAGAACGTGTGGAACGTGTGAATATCGCTATTCCGAACCTCCTAGAGTGATCTTCGTTATATCGAACGATTGCGAGGCCTGGGAAGTGATTCACTGCCTTCTGTCGATAGAGAACGTGTGGAACGTGTGAATATCGCTATTCCGAGCCTCCTAGAGTGATTAATCGTTATATGGAACGATTGCGATAGCTGGAAAGTGAATCCTTACCTTCTGTATACACGTGACTATAGGACAGGGTGAATATCGCGATTCCGAACCTCCGAAAGTGATTTAGCGATAGACCGAACAATTGCGAGGGCTGGGAAGTGAATCCTTACCTCCTGTTGATACAGAACGTGTGGAAACGGTGAATATCGCGATTCCGAGCCTCCTAGAGTGATTTACCGTTATATCGAACGATTGCGAGAACTGGGAAGTGAATCCTTACCATCTGTCTATACAGAACGATTGGACAGGGTGAATATCGCGATTCCGTGGCTCCTGGAGTGATTTATCGTCATATCGAAATATTGCGAGGGCTGGGATGTGAATCCTTACCTTCCGTCGATACAGAACGTGTGGGATCGGTGAATATCGCGATTCCGTGCCTCCTAGAGTGATTTATCGTTATATCGAACGATTGCGAGGGCTGGAACGTGAATCCTTACCTTCTGTCGATACAGGACGATTGGAAATGATGCATATCGCGATTCCGGGCCCCCTAGAGTGATTAATCGTTATATGGAACGATTGCGAAAGCTGGAAAGTGAATCCTCACCTTCTGTATATACATGACTATAGGACAGGGTGAATATCGCGATTCCGAACCTCCGAAAGTGATTTAGCGATAGACCGAACAATTGCGAGGGCTGGGAAGTGAATCCTTACCTTCTGTTGATACAGAACGTGTGGAAAAGGTGAATATCGCGATTCCGAACCGCCTAGACTGATTTATCTATAGACCGAACGATTGCGAGGGCTGGGAAGTGAGTACTTACCTTCTGTCTATACACAACGGTTGGACAGGGTGAATATCGCGATTCCGTGGCTCCTGGAGTGATTTATCGTTATATCGAACGATTGCCGGGGATGAGAAGTAATTCCTTACCTTCTTTTGATCCAGAACGTGTGGAAACGGTGAATATCGCTATTCCGAGCCTCCTAGAGTGATCTTCGTTATATCGAACGATTGCGAGGCCTGGGAAGTGATTCATTGCCTTCTGTCGATAGAGAACGTGTGGAACGTGTGAATATCGCTATTCCGAGCCTCCTAGAGTGATTAATCGTTATATGGAACGATTGCGATAGCTGGAAAGTGAATCCTTACCTTCTGTATACACGTGACTATAGGACAGGGTGAATATCGCGATTCCGAACCTCCGAAAGTGATTTAGCGATAGACCGAACAATTGCGAGGGCTGGGAAGTGAATCCTTACCTCCTGTTGATACAGAACGTGTGGAAACGGTGAATATCGCGATTCCGAGCCTCCTAGAGTGATTTATCGTCATATCGAACGATTGCGAGGGCTGGGATGTGAATCCTCACCATCCGTCGATACAGAACGTGTGGGAACGGTGAATATCGCGATTCCGAGACTCCTGGAGTGATTTATCGTTATATCGAACGATTGCGAGGGCTGGAACGTGAATCCTTACCTTCTGTCGATACAGGACGATTGGAAATGATGCATATCGCGATTCCGGGCCCCCTAGAGTGATTAATCGTTATATGGAACGATTGCGAAAGCTGGAAAGTGAATCCTCACCTTCTGTATATACATGACTATAGGACAGGGTGAATATCGCGATTCCGAACCTCCGAAAGTGATTTAGCGATAGACCGAACAATTGCGAGGGCTGGGAAGTGAATCCTTACCTTCTGTTGATACAGAACGTGTGGAAAAGGTGAATATCGCGATTCCGAACCGCCTAGACTGATTTATCTATAGACCGAACGATTGCGAGGGCTGGGAAGTGAGTACTTACCTTCTGTCTATACACAACGGTTGGACAGGGTGAATATCGCGATTCCGTGGCTCCTGGAGTGATTTATCGTTATATCGAACGATTGCCGGGAATGAGAAGTAATTCCTTACCTTCTTTTGATCCAGAACGTGTGGAAACGGTGAATATCGCTATTCCGAGCCTCCTAGAGTGATCTTCGTTATATCGAACGATTGCGAGGCCTGGGAAGTGATTCATTGCCTTCTGTCGATAGAGAACGTGTGGAACGTGTGAATATCGCTATTCCGAACCTCCTAGAGTGATCTTCGTTATATCGAACGATTGCGAGGCCTGGGAAGTGATTCACTGCCTTCTGTCGATAGAGAACGTGTGGAACGTGTGAATATCGCTATTCCGAGCCTCCTAGAGTGATTAATCGTTATATGGAACGATTGCGATAGCTGGAAAGTGAATCCTTACCTTCTGTATACACGTGACTATAGGACAGGGTGAATATCGCGATTCCGAACCTCCGAAAGTGATTTAGCGATAGACCGAACAATTGCGAGGGCTGGGAAGTGAATCCTTACCTTCTGTTAATACAGAACGTGTGGAAACGGTGAATATCGCGATTCCGAGCCTCCTAGAGTGATTTGCCGTTATATCGAACGATTGCGAGAGCTGGAACATGAATCCTCACCTTCTGTCGATACAGAACGATTGGAAATGATGCATATCGCGATTCCGGGCCTCCTAGATTGATTAATCGTTACATGGAACGATTGCGATAGCTGGAAAGTGAATCCTCACCTTCTGTATATACATGACTATAGGACAGGGTGAATATCGCGATTCCTAACCTCCGAAAGTGATTTAGCGATAGACCGAACAATTGCGAGGGCTGGGAAGTGAATCCTTACCTTCTGTTAATACAGAACGTGTGGAAACGGTGAATATCGCGATTCCGAGCCTCCTAGAGTGATTTGCCGTTATATCGAACGATTGCGAGAGCTGGGAAGTGAATCCTTACCATCTGTCTATACAGAACGATTGGACAGTGTGAATATCGCGATTCCGTGGCTCCTGGAGTGATTTATCGGCATATCGAAATATTGCGAGGGCTGGGATGTGAATCCTTACCTTCCGTCGATACAGAACGTGTGGAATCGGTGAATATCGCGATTCCGTGCCTCCTAGAGTGATTTATCGTCATATCGAACGATTGCGAGGGCTGGGATGTGAATCCTCACCATCCGTCGATACAGAACGTGTGGGAACGGTGAATATCGCGATTCCGAGGCTCCTGGAGTGATTTATCGTTATATCGAACGATTGCGAGGGCTGGAACGTGAATCATTACCTTCTGTCGATACAGGACGATTGGAAATGATGCATATCGCGATTCCGGGCCCCCTAGAGTGATTAATCGTTATATGGAACGATTGCGAAAGCTGGAAAGTGAATCCTCACCTTCTGTATATACATGACTATAGGACAGGGTGAATATCGCGATTCCGAACCTCCGAAAGTGATTTAGCGATAGACCGAACAATTGCGAGGGCTGGGAAGTGAATCCTTACCTTCTGTTGATACAGAACGTGTGGAAAAGGTGAATATCGCGATTCCGAACCGCCTAGACTGATTTATCTATAGACCGAACGATTGCGAGGGCTGGGAAGTGAGTACTTACCTTCTGTCTATACACAACGGTTGGACAGGGTGAATATCGCGATTCCGTGGCTCCTGGAGTGATTTATCGTTATATCGAACGATTGCCGGGGATGAGAAGTAATTCCTTACCTTCTTTTGATCCAGAACGTGTGGAAACGGTGAATATCGCTATTCCGAGCCTCCTAGAGTGATCTTCGTTATATCGAACGATTGCGAGGCCTGGGAAGTGATTCATTGCCTTCTGTCGATAGAGAACGTGTGGAACGTGTGAATATCGCTATTCCGAACCTCCTAGAGTGATCTTCGTTATATCGAACGATTGCGAGGCCTGGGAAGTGATTCACTGCCTTCTGTCGATAGAGAACGTGTGGAACGTGTGAATATCGCTATTCCGAGCCTCCTAGAGTGATTAATCGTTATATGGAACGATTGCGATAGCTGGAAAGTGAATCCTTACCTTCTGTATACACGTGACTATAGGACAGGGTGAATATCGCGATTCCGAACCTCCGAAAGTGATTTAGCGATAGACCGAACAATTGCGAGGGCTGGGAAGTGAATCCTTACCTTCTGTTAATACAGAACGTGTGGAAACGGTGAATATCGCGATTCCGAGCCTCCTAGAGTGATTTGCCGTTATATCGAACGATTGCGAGAGCTGGGAAGTGAATCCTTACCATCTGTCTATACAGAACGATTGGACAGTGTGAATATCGCGATTCCGTGGCTCCTGGAGTGATTTATCGGCATATCGAAATATTGCGAGGGCTGGGATGTGAATCCTTACCTTCCGTCGATACAGAACGTGTGGAATCGGTGAATATCGCGATTCCGTGCCTCCTAGAGTGATTTATCGTCATATCGAACGATTGCGAGGGCTGGGATGTGAATCCTCACCATCCGTCGATACAGAACGTGTGGGAACGGTGAATATCGCGATTCCGAGGCTCCTGGAGTGATTTATCGTTATATCGAACGATTGCGAGGGCTGGAACGTGAATCCTCACCTTCTGTCGATACAGAACGATTGGAAATGATGCATATCGCGATTCCGGGCCTCCTAGATTGATTAATCGTTACATGGAACGATTGCGATAGCTGGAAAGTGAATCCTCACCTTCTGTATATACATGACTATAGGACAGGGTGAATATCGCGATTCCGTGCCTCCTAGAGTGATTTGTCGTCATATCGAACGATTGCGAGGGCTGGGATGTGAATCCTTACCTTCCCTCGATACAGAACGTGTGGAAACGGTGAATATCGCGATTCCGAGCCTCCTAGACTGATTTATCTATAAGCCGAACGATTGCGAGGGCTGGGAACTGAGTACTTACCTTCTGTCTATACAGAACGATTGGACAGGGTGAATATCGCGATTCCGTGGCTCCTGGAGTGATTTATCGTTATATCGAACAATTGCCGGGGATGAGAAGTGATTCCTTACCTTCTTTCGATCCAGAACGTGTGGAAACGGTGAATATCGCAATTTCGAGCCTCCTAGAGTGATTTATCGTCATATCGAACGATTACGAGGGCTGGGATGTTAATCCTCACCTTCCGTCTATACAGAACGATTGGACAGGGTGAATATCGCGATTCCGTGGCTCCTGGAGTGATTTATCGTTATATCGAACGATTGCCGGGGATGAGAAGTGATTCCTTACCTTCTTTCGATCCAGAACGTGTGGAAACGGTGAATATCGCGATTCCAAGCCTCCTAGAGTGATTTATCGTCATATCGAACGATTGCGAGGACTGGGATGTGAATGCTCACCTTCCGTCGATACAGAACGTGTGGGAACGGTGAATATCGCGATTCCGAGGCTCCTGGAGTGATTTATCGTTATATCGAACGATTGCGAGAGCTGGGAAGTGAATCCTTACCATCTGTCTATACAGAACGATTGGACAAGGTGAATATCGCGATTCCGTGGCTCCTGGAGTGATTTATCGTCATATCGAAATATTGCGAGGGCTGTGATGTGAATCCTTACCTTCCGTCGATACAGAACGTGTGGGATCGGTGAATATCGCGATTCCGTGCCTCCTAGAGTGATTTATCGTCATATCGAACGATTGCGAGGGCTGGGATGTGAATCCTCACCATCCGTCGATACAGAACGTGTGGGAACGGTGAATATCGCGATTCCGAGGCTCCTGGAGTGATTTATCGTTATATCGAACGATTGCGAGGGCTGGAACGTGAATCCTTACCTTCTGTCGATACAGGACGATTGGAAATGATGCATATCGCGATTCCGGGCCCCCTAGAGTGATTAATCGTTATATGGAACGATTGCGAAAGCTGGAAAGTGAATCCTCACCTTCTGTATATACATGACTATAGGACAGGGTGAATATCGCGATTCCGAACCTCCGAAAGTGATTTAGCGATAGACCGAACAATTGCGAGGGCTGGGAAGTGAATCCTTACCTTCTGTTGATACAGAACGTGTGGAAAAGGTGAATATCGCGATTCCGAACCGCCTAGACTGATTTATCTATAGACCGAACGATTGCGAGGGCTGGGAAGTGAGTACTTACCTTCTGTCTATACACAACGGTTGGACAGGGTGAATATCGCGATTCCGTGGCTCCTGGAGTGATTTATCGTTATATCGAACGATTGCCGGGGATGAGAAGTAATTCCTTACCTTCTTTTGATCCAGAACGTGTGGAAACGGTGAATATCGCTATTCCGAGCCTCCTAGAGTGATCTTCGTTATATCGAACGATTGCGAGGCCTGGGAAGTGATTCATTGCCTTCTGTCGATAGAGAACGTGTGGAACGTGTGAATATCGCTATTCCGAGCCTCCTAGAGTGATTAATCGTTATATGGAACGATTGCGATAGCTGGAAAGTGAATCCTTACCTTCTGTATACACGTGACTATAGGACAGGGTGAATATCGCGATTCCGAACCTCCGAAAGTGATTTAGCGATAGACCGAACAATTGCGAGGGCTGGGAAGTGAATCCTTACCTCCTGTTGATACAGAACGTGTGGAAACGGTGAATATCGCGATTCCGAGCCTCCTAGAGTGATTTACCGTTATATCGAACGATTGCGAGAACTGGGAAGTGAATCCTTACCATCTGTCTATACAGAACGATTGGACAGGGTGAATATCGCGATTCCGTGGCTCCTGGAGTGATTTATCGTCATATCGAAATATTGCGAGGGCTGGGATGTGAATCCTTACCTTCCGTCGATACAGAACGTGTGGGATCGGTGAATATCGCGATTCCGTGCCTCCTAGAGTGATTTATCGTTATATCGAACGATTGCGAGGGCTGGAACGTGAATCCTTACCTTCTGTCGATACAGGACGATTGGAAATGATGCATATCGCGATTCCGGGCCCCCTAGAGTGATTAATCGTTATATGGAACGATTGCGAAAGCTGGAAAGTGAATCCTCACCTTCTGTATATACATGACTATAGGACAGGGTGAATATCGCGATTCCGAACCTCCGAAAGTGATTTAGCGATAGACCGAACAATTGCGAGGGCTGGGAAGTGAATCCTTACCTTCTGTTGATACAGAACGTGTGGAAAAGGTGAATATCGCGATTCCGAACCGCCTAGACTGATTTATCTATAGACCGAACGATTGCGAGGGCTGGGAAGTGAGTACTTACCTTCTGTCTATACACAACGGTTGGACAGGGTGAATATCGCGATTCCGTGGCTCCTGGAGTGATTTATCGTTATATCGAACGATTGCCGGGGATGAGAAGTAATTCCTTACCTTCTTTTGATCCAGAACGTGTGGAAACGGTGAATATCGCTATTCCGAGCCTCCTAGAGTGATCTTCGTTATATCGAACGATTGCGAGGCCTGGGAAGTGATTCATTGCCTTCTGTCGATAGAGAACGTGTGGAACGTGTGAATATCGCTATTCCGAACCTCCTAGAGTGATCTTCGTTATATCGAACGATTGCGAGGCCTGGGAAGTGATTCACTGCCTTCTGTCGATAGAGAACGTGTGGAACGTGTGAATATCGCTATTCCGAGCCTCCTAGAGTGATTAATCGTTATATGGAACGATTGCGATAGCTGGAAAGTGAATCCTTACCTTCTGTATACACGTGACTATAGGACAGGGTGAATATCGCGATTCCGAACCTCCGAAAGTGATTTAGCGATAGACCGAACAATTGCGAGGGCTGGGAAGTGAATCCTTACCTCCTGTTGATACAGAACGTGTGGAAACGGTGAATATCGCGATTCCGAGCCTCCTAGAGTGATTTACCGTTATATCGAACGATTGCGAGAACTGGGAAGTGAATCCTTACCATCTGTCTATACAGAACGATTGGACAGGGTGAATATCGCGATTCCGTGGCTCCTGGAGTGATTTATCGTCATATCGAAATATTGCGAGGGCTGGGATGTGAATCCTTACCTTCCGTCGATACAGAACGTGTGGGATCGGTGAATATCGCGATTCCGTGCCTCCTAGAGTGATTTATCGTTATATCGAACGATTGCGAGGGCTGGAACGTGAATCCTTACCTTCTGTCGATACAGGACGATTGGAAATGATGCATATCGCGATTCCGGGCCCCCTAGAGTGATTAATCGTTATATGGAACGATTGCGAAAGCTGGAAAGTGAATCCTCACCTTCTGTATATACATGACTATAGGACAGGGTGAATATCGCGATTCCGAACCTCCGAAAGTGATTTAGCGATAGACCGAACAATTGCGAGGGCTGGGAAGTGAATCCTTACCTTCTGTTGATACAGAACGTGTGGAAAAGGTGAATATCGCGATTCCGAACCGCCTAGACTGATTTATCTATAGACCGAACGATTGCGAGGGCTGGGAAGTGAGTACTTACCTTCTGTCTATACACAACGGTTGGACAGGGTGAATATCGCGATTCCGTGGCTCCTGGAGTGATTTATCGTTATATCGAACGATTGCCGGGGATGAGAAGTAATTCCTTACCTTCTTTTGATCCAGAACGTGTGGAAACGGTGAATATCGCTATTCCGAGCCTCCTAGAGTGATCTTCGTTATATCGAACGATTGCGAGGCCTGGGAAGTGATTCATTGCCTTCTGTCGATAGAGAACGTGTGGAACGTGTGAATATCGCTATTCCGAGCCTCCTAGAGTGATTAATCGTTATATGGAACGATTGCGATAGCTGGAAAGTGAATCCTTACCTTCTGTATACACGTGACTATAGGACAGGGTGAATATCGCGATTCCGAACCTCCGAAAGTGATTTAGCGATAGACCGAACAATTGCGAGGGCTGGGAAGTGAATCCTTACCTCCTGTTGATACAGAACGTGTGGAAACGGTGAATATCGCGATTCCGAGCCTCCTAGAGTGATTTACCGTTATATCGAACGATTGCGAGAACTGGGAAGTGAATCCTTACCATCTGTCTATACAGAACGATTGGACAGGGTGAATATCGCGATTCCGTGGCTCCTAGAGTGATTTATCGTCATATCGAAATATTGCGAGGGCTGGGATGTGAATCCTTACCTTCCGTCGATACAGAACGTGTGGAATCGGTGAATATCGCGATTCCGTGCCTCCTAGAGTGATTTATCGTCATATCGAACGATTGCGAGGGCTGGGATGTGAATCCTCACCATCCGTCGATACAGAACGTGTGGGAACGGTGAATATCGCGATTCCGAGACTCCTGGAGTGATTTATCGTTATATCGAACGATTGCGAGGGCTGGAACGTGAATCCTCACCTTCTGTCGATACAGAACGATTGGAAATGATGCATATCGCGATTCCGGGCCTCCTAGATTGATTAATCGTTACATGGAACGATTGCGATAGCTGGAAAGTGAATCCTCACCTTCTGTATATACATGACTATAGGACAGGGTGAATATCGCGATTCCGTGCCTCCTAGAGTGATTTGTCGTCATATCGAACGATTGCGAGGGCTGGGATGTGAATCCTTACCTTCCCTCGATACAGAACGTGTGGAAACGGTGAATATCGCGATTCCGAGCCTCCTAGACTGATTTATCTATAGGCCGAACGATTGCGAGGGCTGGGAACTGAGTACTTACCTTCTGTCTATACAGAACGATTGGACAGGGTGAATATCGCGATTCCGTGGCTCCTGGAGTGATTTATCGTTATATCGAACGATTGCCGGGGATGAGAAGTAATTCCTTACCTTCTTTTGATCCAGAACGTGTGGAAACGGTGAATATCGCTATTCCGAGCCTCCTAGAGTGATCTTCGTTATATCGAACGATTGCGAGGCCTGGGAAGTGATTCATTGCCTTCTGTCGATAGAGAACGTGTGGAACGTGTGAATATCGCTATTCCGAGCCTCCTAGAGTGATTAATCGTTATATGGAACGATTGCGATAGCTGGAAAGTGAATCCTTACCTTCTGTATACACGTGACTATAGGACAGGGTGAATATCGCGATTCCGAACCTCCGAAAGTGATTTAGCGATAGACCGAACAATTGCGAGGGCTGGGAAGTGAATCCTTACCTCCTGTTGATACAGAACGTGTGGAAACGGTGAATATCGCGATTCCGAGCCTCCTAGAGTGATTTACCGTTATATCGAACGATTGCGAGAACTGGGAAGTGAATCCTTACCATCTGTCTATACAGAACGATTGGACAGGGTGAATATCGCGATTCCGTGGCTCCTAGAGTGATTTATCGTCATATCGAAATATTGCGAGGGCTGGGATGTGAATCCTTACCTTCCGTCGATACAGAACGTGTGGAATCGGTGAATATCGCGATTCCGTGCCTCCTAGAGTGATTTATCGTCATATCGAACGATTGCGAGGGCTGGGATGTGAATCCTCACCATCCGTCGATACAGAACGTGTGGGAACGGTGAATATCGCGATTCCGAGACTCCTGGAGTGATTTATCGTTATATCGAACGATTGCGAGGGCTGGAACGTGAATCCTCACCTTCTGTCGATACAGAACGATTGGAAATGATGCATATCGCGATTCCGGGCCTCCTAGATTGATTAATCGTTACATGGAACGATTGCGATAGCTGGAAAGTGAATCCTCACCTTCTGTATATACATGACTATAGGACAGGGTGAATATCGCGATTCCGTGCCTCCTAGAGTGATTTGTCGTCATATCGAACGATTGCGAGGGCTGGGATGTGAATCCTTACCTTCCCTCGATACAGAACGTGTGGAAACGGTGAATATCGCGATTCCGAGCCTCCTAGACTGATTTATCTATAGGCCGAACGATTGCGAGGGCTGGGAACTGAGTACTTACCTTCTGTCTATACAGAACGATTGGACAGGGTGAATATCGCGATTCCGTGGCTCCTGGAGTGATTTATCGTTATATCGAACGATTGCCGGGGATGAGAAGTGATTCCTTACCTTCTTTCGATCCAGAACGTGTGGAAACGGTGAATATCGCGATTTCGAGCCTCCTAGAGTGATTTATCGTCATATCGAACGATTACGAGGGCTGGGATGTTAATCCTCACCTTCCGTCTATACAGAACGATTGGACAGGGTGAATATCGCGATTCCGTGGCTCCTGGAGTGATTTATCGTTATATCGAACGATTGCCGGGGATGAGAAGTGATTCCTTACCTTCTTTCGATCCAGAACGTGTGGAAACGGTGAATATCGCGATTCCAAGCCTCCTAGAGTGATTTATCGTCATATCGAACGATTGCGAGGACTGGGATGTGAATGCTCACCTTCCGTCGATACAGAACGTGTGGGAACGGTGAATATCGCGATTCCGAGGCTCCTGGAGTGATTTATCGTTATATCGAACGATTGCGAGAGCTGGGAAGTGAATCCTTACCATCTGTCTATACAGAACGATTGGACAAGGTGAATATCGCGATTCCGTGGCTCCTGGAGTGATTTATCGTCATATCGAAATATTGCGAGGGCTGGGATGTGAATCCTTACCTTCCGTCGATACAGAACGTGTGGGATCGGTGAATATCGCGATTCCGTGCCTCCTAGAGTGATTTATCGTCATATCGAACGATTGCGAGGGCTGGGATGTGAATCCTCACCATCCGTCGATACAGAACGTGTGGGAACGGTGAATATCGCGATTCCGAGGCTCCTGGAGTGATTTATCGTTATATCGAACGATTGCGAGGGCTGGAACGTGAATCCTTACCTTCTGTCGATACAGGACGATTGGAAATGATGCATATCGCGATTCCGGGCCCCCTAGAGTGATTAATCGTTATATGGAACGATTGCGAAAGCTGGAAAGTGAATCCTCACCTTCTGTATATACATGACTATAGGACAGGGTGAATATCGCGATTCCGAACCTCCGAAAGTGATTTAGCGATAGACCGAACAATTGCGAGGGCTGGGAAGTGAATCCTTACCTTCTGTTGATACAGAACGTGTGGAAAAGGTGAATATCGCGATTCCGAACCGCCTAGACTGATTTATCTATAGACCGAACGATTGCGAGGGCTGGGAAGTGAGTACTTACCTTCTGTCTATACACAACGGTTGGACAGGGTGAATATCGCGATTCCGTGGCTCCTGGAGTGATTTATCGTCATATCGAACGATTGCGAGGACTGGGATGTGAATGCTCACCTTCCGTCGATACAGAACGTGTGGGAACGGTGAATATCGCGATTCCGAGGCTCCTGGAGTGATTTATCGTTATATCGAACGATTGCGAGAGCTGGGAAGTGAATCCTTACCATCTGTCTATACAGAACGATTGGACAAGGTGAATATCGCGATTCCGTGGCTCCTGGAGTGATTTATCGTCATATCGAAATATTGCGAGGGCTGGGATGTGAATCCTTACCTTCCGTCGATACAGAACGTGTGGGATCGGTGAATATCGCGATTCCGTGCCTCCTAGAGTGATTTATCGTCATATCGAACGATTGCGAGGGCTGGGATGTGAATCCTCACCATCCGTCGATACAGAACGTGTGGGAACGGTGAATATCGCGATTCCGAGGCTCCTGGAGTGATTTATCGTTATATCGAACGATTGCGAGGGCTGGAACGTGAATCCTTACCTTCTGTCGATACAGGACGATTGGAAATGATGCATATCGCGATTCCGGGCCCCCTAGAGTGATTAATCGTTATATGGAACGATTGCGAAAGCTGGAAAGTGAATCCTCACCTTCTGTATATACATGACTATAGGACAGGGTGAATATCGCGATTCCGAACCTCCGAAAGTGATTTAGCGATAGACCGAACAATTGCGAGGGCTGGGAAGTGAATCCTTACCTTCTGTTGATACAGAACGTGTGGAAAAGGTGAATATCGCGATTCCGAACCGCCTAGACTGATTTATCTATAGACCGAACGATTGCGAGGGCTGGGAAGTGAGTACTTACCTTCTGTCTATACACAACGGTTGGACAGGGTGAATATCGCGATTCCGTGGCTCCTGGAGTGATTTATCGTTATATCGAACGATTGCCGGGGATGAGAAGTAATTCCTTACCTTCTTTTGATCCAGAACGTGTGGAAACGGTGAATATCGCTATTCCGAGCCTCCTAGAGTGATCTTCGTTATATCGAACGATTGCGAGGCCTGGGAAGTGATTCATTGCCTTCTGTCGATAGAGAACGTGTGGAACGTGTGAATATCGCTATTCCGAGCCTCCTAGAGTGATTAATCGTTATATGGAACGATTGCGATAGCTGGAAAGTGAATCCTTACCTTCTGTATACACGTGACTATAGGACAGGGTGAATATCGCGATTCCGAACCTCCGAAAGTGATTTAGCGATAGACCGAACAATTGCGAGGGCTGGGAAGTGAATCCTTACCTCCTGTTGATACAGAACGTGTGGAAACGGTGAATATCGCGATTCCGAGCCTCCTAGAGTGATTTACCGTTATATCGAACGATTGCGAGAACTGGGAAGTGAATCCTTACCATCTGTCTATACAGAACGATTGGACAGGGTGAATATCGCGATTCCGTGGCTCCTGGAGTGATTTATCGTCATATCGAAATATTGCGAGGGCTGGGATGTGAATCCTTACCTTCCGTCGATACAGAACGTGTGGGATCGGTGAATATCGCGATTCCGTGCCTCCTAGAGTGATTTATCGTTATATCGAACGATTGCGAGGGCTGGAACGTGAATCCTTACCTTCTGTCGATACAGGACGATTGGAAATGATGCATATCGCGATTCCGGGCCCCCTAGAGTGATTAATCGTTATATGGAACGATTGCGAAAGCTGGAAAGTGAATCCTCACCTTCTGTATATACATGACTATAGGACAGGGTGAATATCGCGATTCCGAACCTCCGAAAGTGATTTAGCGATAGACCGAACAATTGCGAGGGCTGGGAAGTGAATCCTTACCTTCTGTTGATACAGAACGTGTGGAAAAGGTGAATATCGCGATTCCGAACCGCCTAGACTGATTTATCTATAGACCGAACGATTGCGAGGGCTGGGAAGTGAGTACTTACCTTCTGTCTATACACAACGGTTGGACAGGGTGAATATCGCGATTCCGTGGCTCCTGGAGTGATTTATCGTTATATCGAACGATTGCCGGGGATGAGAAGTAATTCCTTACCTTCTTTTGATCCAGAACGTGTGGAAACGGTGAATATCGCTATTCCGAGCCTCCTAGAGTGATCTTCGTTATATCGAACGATTGCGAGGCCTGGGAAGTGATTCATTGCCTTCTGTCGATAGAGAACGTGTGGAACGTGTGAATATCGCTATTCCGAACCTCCTAGAGTGATCTTCGTTATATCGAACGATTGCGAGGCCTGGGAAGTGATTCACTGCCTTCTGTCGATAGAGAACGTGTGGAACGTGTGAATATCGCTATTCCGAGCCTCCTAGAGTGATTAATCGTTATATGGAACGATTGCGATAGCTGGAAAGTGAATCCTTACCTTCTGTATACACGTGACTATAGGACAGGGTGAATATCGCGATTCCGAACCTCCGAAAGTGATTTAGCGATAGACCGAACAATTGCGAGGGCTGGGAAGTGAATCCTTACCTCCTGTTGATACAGAACGTGTGGAAACGGTGAATATCGCGATTCCGAGCCTCCTAGAGTGATTTACCGTTATATCGAACGATTGCGAGAACTGGGAAGTGAATCCTTACCATCTGTCTATACAGAACGATTGGACAGGGTGAATATCGCGATTCCGTGGCTCCTGGAGTGATTTATCGTCATATCGAAATATTGCGAGGGCTGGGATGTGAATCCTTACCTTCCGTCGATACAGAACGTGTGGGATCGGTGAATATCGCGATTCCGTGCCTCCTAGAGTGATTTATCGTTATATCGAACGATTGCGAGGGCTGGAACGTGAATCCTTACCTTCTGTCGATACAGGACGATTGGAAATGATGCATATCGCGATTCCGGGCCCCCTAGAGTGATTAATCGTTATATGGAACGATTGCGAAAGCTGGAAAGTGAATCCTCACCTTCTGTATATACATGACTATAGGACAGGGTGAATATCGCGATTCCGAACCTCCGAAAGTGATTTAGCGATAGACCGAACAATTGCGAGGGCTGGGAAGTGAATCCTTACCTTCTGTTGATACAGAACGTGTGGAAAAGGTGAATATCGCGATTCCGAACCGCCTAGACTGATTTATCTATAGACCGAACGATTGCGAGGGCTGGGAAGTGAGTACTTACCTTCTGTCTATACACAACGGTTGGACAGGGTGAATATCGCGATTCCGTGGCTCCTGGAGTGATTTATCGTTATATCGAACGATTGCCGGGGATGAGAAGTAATTCCTTACCTTCTTTTGATCCAGAACGTGTGGAAACGGTGAATATCGCTATTCCGAGCCTCCTAGAGTGATCTTCGTTATATCGAACGATTGCGAGGCCTGGGAAGTGATTCATTGCCTTCTGTCGATAGAGAACGTGTGGAACGTGTGAATATCGCTATTCCGAGCCTCCTAGAGTGATTAATCGTTATATGGAACGATTGCGATAGCTGGAAAGTGAATCCTTACCTTCTGTATACACGTGACTATAGGACAGGGTGAATATCGCGATTCCGAACCTCCGAAAGTGATTTAGCGATAGACCGAACAATTGCGAGGGCTGGGAAGTGAATCCTTACCTCCTGTTGATACAGAACGTGTGGAAACGGTGAATATCGCGATTCCGAGCCTCCTAGAGTGATTTACCGTTATATCGAACGATTGCGAGAACTGGGAAGTGAATCCTTACCATCTGTCTATACAGAACGATTGGACAGGGTGAATATCGCGATTCCGTGGCTCCTAGAGTGATTTATCGTCATATCGAAATATTGCGAGGGCTGGGATGTGAATCCTTACCTTCCGTCGATACAGAACGTGTGGAATCGGTGAATATCGCGATTCCGTGCCTCCTAGAGTGATTTATCGTCATATCGAACGATTGCGAGGGCTGGGATGTGAATCCTCACCATCCGTCGATACAGAACGTGTGGGAACGGTGAATATCGCGATTCCGAGACTCCTGGAGTGATTTATCGTTATATCGAACGATTGCGAGGGCTGGAACGTGAATCCTCACCTTCTGTCGATACAGAACGATTGGAAATGATGCATATCGCGATTCCGGGCCTCCTAGATTGATTAATCGTTACATGGAACGATTGCGATAGCTGGAAAGTGAATCCTCACCTTCTGTATATACATGACTATAGGACAGGGTGAATATCGCGATTCCGTGCCTCCTAGAGTGATTTGTCGTCATATCGAACGATTGCGAGGGCTGGGATGTGAATCCTTACCTTCCCTCGATACAGAACGTGTGGAAACGGTGAATATCGCGATTCCGAGCCTCCTAGACTGATTTATCTATAGGCCGAACGATTGCGAGGGCTGGGAACTGAGTACTTACCTTCTGTCTATACAGAACGATTGGACAGGGTGAATATCGCGATTCCGTGGCTCCTGGAGTGATTTATCGTTATATCGAACGATTGCCGGGGATGAGAAGTGATTCCTTACCTTCTTTCGATCCAGAACGTGTGGAAACGGTGAATATCGCGATTTCGAGCCTCCTAGAGTGATTTATCGTCATATCGAACGATTACGAGGGCTGGGATGTTAATCCTCACCTTCCGTCTATACAGAACGATTGGACAGGGTGAATATCGCGATTCCGTGGCTCCTGGAGTGATTTATCGTTATATCGAACGATTGCCGGGGATGAGAAGTGATTCCTTACCTTCTTTCGATCCAGAACGTGTGGAAACGGTGAATATCGCGATTCCAAGCCTCCTAGAGTGATTTATCGTCATATCGAACGATTGCGAGGACTGGGATGTGAATGCTCACCTTCCGTCGATACAGAACGTGTGGGAACGGTGAATATCGCGATTCCGAGGCTCCTGGAGTGATTTATCGTTATATCGAACGATTGCGAGAGCTGGGAAGTGAATCCTTACCATCTGTCTATACAGAACGATTGGACAAGGTGAATATCGCGATTCCGTGGCTCCTGGAGTGATTTATCGTCATATCGAAATATTGCGAGGGCTGGGATGTGAATCCTTACCTTCCGTCGATACAGAACGTGTGGGATCGGTGAATATCGCGATTCCGTGCCTCCTAGAGTGATTTATCGTCATATCGAACGATTGCGAGGGCTGGGATGTGAATCCTCACCATCCGTCGATACAGAACGTGTGGGAACGGTGAATATCGCGATTCCGAGGCTCCTGGAGTGATTTATCGTTATATCGAACGATTGCGAGGGCTGGAACGTGAATCCTTACCTTCTGTCGATACAGGACGATTGGAAATGATGCATATCGCGATTCCGGGCCCCCTAGAGTGATTAATCGTTATATGGAACGATTGCGAAAGCTGGAAAGTGAATCCTCACCTTCTGTATATACATGACTATAGGACAGGGTGAATATCGCGATTCCGAACCTCCGAAAGTGATTTAGCGATAGACCGAACAATTGCGAGGGCTGGGAAGTGAATCCTTACCTTCTGTTGATACAGAACGTGTGGAAAAGGTGAATATCGCGATTCCGAACCGCCTAGACTGATTTATCTATAGACCGAACGATTGCGAGGGCTGGGAAGTGAGTACTTACCTTCTGTCTATACACAACGGTTGGACAGGGTGAATATCGCGATTCCGTGGCTCCTGGAGTGATTTATCGTCATATCGAACGATTGCGAGGACTGGGATGTGAATGCTCACCTTCCGTCGATACAGAACGTGTGGGAACGGTGAATATCGCGATTCCGAGGCTCCTGGAGTGATTTATCGTTATATCGAACGATTGCGAGAGCTGGGAAGTGAATCCTTACCATCTGTCTATACAGAACGATTGGACAAGGTGAATATCGCGATTCCGTGGCTCCTGGAGTGATTTATCGTCATATCGAAATATTGCGAGGGCTGGGATGTGAATCCTTACCTTCCGTCGATACAGAACGTGTGGGATCGGTGAATATCGCGATTCCGTGCCTCCTAGAGTGATTTATCGTCATATCGAACGATTGCGAGGGCTGGGATGTGAATCCTCACCATCCGTCGATACAGAACGTGTGGGAACGGTGAATATCGCGATTCCGAGGCTCCTGGAGTGATTTATCGTTATATCGAACGATTGCGAGGGCTGGAACGTGAATCCTTACCTTCTGTCGATACAGGACGATTGGAAATGATGCATATCGCGATTCCGGGCCCCCTAGAGTGATTAATCGTTATATGGAACGATTGCGAAAGCTGGAAAGTGAATCCTCACCTTCTGTATATACATGACTATAGGACAGGGTGAATATCGCGATTCCGAACCTCCGAAAGTGATTTAGCGATAGACCGAACAATTGCGAGGGCTGGGAAGTGAATCCTTACCTTCTGTTGATACAGAACGTGTGGAAAAGGTGAATATCGCGATTCCGAACCGCCTAGACTGATTTATCTATAGACCGAACGATTGCGAGGGCTGGGAAGTGAGTACTTACCTTCTGTCTATACACAACGGTTGGACAGGGTGAATATCGCGATTCCGTGGCTCCTGGAGTGATTTATCGTTATATCGAACGATTGCCGGGGATGAGAAGTAATTCCTTACCTTCTTTTGATCCAGAACGTGTGGAAACGGTGAATATCGCTATTCCGAGCCTCCTAGAGTGATCTTCGTTATATCGAACGATTGCGAGGCCTGGGAAGTGATTCATTGCCTTCTGTCGATAGAGAACGTGTGGAACGTGTGAATATCGCTATTCCGAACCTCCTAGAGTGATCTTCGTTATATCGAACGATTGCGAGGCCTGGGAAGTGATTCATTGCCTTCTGTCGATAGAGAACGTGTGGAACGTGTGAATATCGCTATTCCGAGCCTCCTAGAGTGATTAATCGTTATATGGAACGATTGCGATAGCTGGAAAGTGAATCCTTACCTTCTGTATACACGTGACTATGGGACAGGGTGAATATCGCGATTCCGAACCTCCGAAAGTGATTTAGCGATAGACCGAACAATTGCGAGGGCTGGGAAGTGAATCCTTACCTCCTGTTGATACAGAACGTGTGGAAACGGTGAATATCGCGATTCCGAGCCTCCTAGAGTGATTTACCGTTATATCGAACGATTGCGAGAACTGGGAAGTGAATCCTTACCATCTGTCTATACAGAACGATTGGACAGGGTGAATATCGCGATTCCGTGGCTCCTGGAGTGATTTATCGTCATATCGAAATATTGCGAGGGCTGGGATGTGAATCCTTACCTTCCGTCGATACAGAACGTGTGGGATCGGTGAATATCGCGATTCCGTGCCTCCTAGAGTGATTTATCGTTATATCGAACGATTGCGAGGGCTGGAACGTGAATCCTTACCTTCTGTCGATACAGGACGATTGGAAATGATGCATATCGCGATTCCGGGCCCCCTAGAGTGATTAATCGTTATATGGAACGATTGCGAAAGCTGGAAAGTGAATCCTCACCTTCTGTATATACATGACTATAGGACAGGGTGAATATCGCGATTCCGAACCTCCGAAAGTGATTTAGCGATAGACCGAACAATTGCGAGGGCTGGGAAGTGAATCCTTACCTTCTGTTGATACAGAACGTGTGGAAAAGGTGAATATCGCGATTCCGAACCGCCTAGACTGATTTATCTATAGACCGAACGATTGCGAGGGCTGGGAAGTGAGTACTTACCTTCTGTCTATACACAACGGTTGGACAGGGTGAATATCGCGATTCCGAGGCTCCTGGAGTGATTTATCGTTATATCGAACGATTGCCGGGGATGAGAAGTAATTCCTTACCTTCTTTTGATCCAGAACGTGTGGAAACGGTGAATATCGCTATTCCGAGCCTCCTAGAGTGATCTTCGTTATATCGAACGATTGCGAGGCCTGGGAAGTGATTCATTGCCTTCTGTCGATAGAGAACGTGTGGAACGTGTGAATATCGCTATTCCGAGCCTCCTAGAGTGATTAATCGTTATATGGAACGATTGCGATAGCTGGAAAGTGAATCCTTACCTTCTGTATACACGTGACTATAGGACAGGGTGAATATCGCGATTCCGAACCTCCGAAAGTGATTTAGCGATAGACCGAACAATTGCGAGGGCTGGGAAGTGAATCCTTACCTCCTGTTGATACAGAACGTGTGGAAACGGTGAATATCGCGATTCCGAGCCTCCTAGAGTGATTTACCGTTATATCGAACGATTGCGAGAACTGGGAAGTGAATCCTTACCATCTGTCTATACAGAACGATTGGACAGGGTGAATATCGCGATTCCGTGGCTCCTAGAGTGATTTATCGTCATATCGAAATATTGCGAGGGCTGGGATGTGAATCCTTACCTTCCGTCGATACAGAACGTGTGGAATCGGTGAATATCGCGATTCCGTGCCTCCTAGAGTGATTTATCGTCATATCGAACGATTGCGAGGGCTGGGATGTGAATCCTCACCATCCGTCGATACAGAACGTGTGGGAACGGTGAATATCGCGATTCCGAGACTCCTGGAGTGATTTATCGTTATATCGAACGATTGCGAGGGCTGGAACGTGAATCCTCACCTTCTGTCGATACAGAACGATTGGAAATGATGCATATCGCGATTCCGGGCCTCCTAGATTGATTAATCGTTACATGGAACGATTGCGATAGCTGGAAAGTGAATCCTCACCTTCTGTATATACATGACTATAGGACAGGGTGAATATCGCGATTCCGTGCCTCCTAGAGTGATTTGTCGTCATATCGAACGATTGCGAGGGCTGGGATGTGAATCCTTACCTTCCCTCGATACAGAACGTGTGGAAACGGTGAATATCGCGATTCCGAGCCTCCTAGACTGATTTATCTATAGGCCGAACGATTGCGAGGGCTGGGAACTGAGTACTTACCTTCTGTCTATACAGAACGATTGGACAGGGTGAATATCGCGATTCCGTGGCTCCTGGAGTGATTTATCGTTATATCGAACGATTGCCGGGGATGAGAAGTGATTCCTTACCTTCTTTCGATCCAGAACGTGTGGAAACGGTGAATATCGCGATTTCGAGCCTCCTAGAGTGATTTATCGTCATATCGAACGATTACGAGGGCTGGGATGTTAATCCTCACCTTCCGTCTATACAGAACGATTGGACAGGGTGAATATCGCGATTCCGTGGCTCCTGGAGTGATTTATCGTTATATCGAACGATTGCCGGGGATGAGAAGTGATTCCTTACCTTCTTTCGATCCAGAACGTGTGGAAACGGTGAATATCGCGATTCCAAGCCTCCTAGAGTGATTTATCGTCATATCGAACGATTGCGAGGACTGGGATGTGAATGCTCACCTTCCGTCGATACAGAACGTGTGGGAACGGTGAATATCGCGATTCCGAGGCTCCTGGAGTGATTTATCGTTATATCGAACGATTGCGAGAGCTGGGAAGTGAATCCTTACCATCTGTCTATACAGAACGATTGGACAAGGTGAATATCGCGATTCCGTGGCTCCTGGAGTGATTTATCGTCATATCGAAATATTGCGAGGGCTGGGATGTGAATCCTTACCTTCCGTCGATACAGAACGTGTGGGATCGGTGAATATCGCGATTCCGTGCCTCCTAGAGTGATTTATCGTCATATCGAACGATTGCGAGGGCTGGGATGTGAATCCTCACCATCCGTCGATACAGAACGTGTGGGAACGGTGAATATCGCGATTCCGAGGCTCCTGGAGTGATTTATCGTTATATCGAACGATTGCGAGGGCTGGAACGTGAATCCTTACCTTCTGTCGATACAGGACGATTGGAAATGATGCATATCGCGATTCCGGGCCCCCTAGAGTGATTAATCGTTATATGGAACGATTGCGAAAGCTGGAAAGTGAATCCTCACCTTCTGTATATACATGACTATAGGACAGGGTGAATATCGCGATTCCGAACCTCCGAAAGTGATTTAGCGATAGACCGAACAATTGCGAGGGCTGGGAAGTGAATCCTTACCTTCTGTTGATACAGAACGTGTGGAAAAGGTGAATATCGCGATTCCGAACCGCCTAGACTGATTTATCTATAGACCGAACGATTGCGAGGGCTGGGAAGTGAGTACTTACCTTCTGTCTATACACAACGGTTGGACAGGGTGAATATCGCGATTCCGTGGCTCCTGGAGTGATTTATCGTTATATCGAACGATTGCCGGGGATGAGAAGTAATTCCTTACCTTCTTTTGATCCAGAACGTGTGGAAACGGTGAATATCGCTATTCCGAGCCTCCTAGAGTGATCTTCGTTATATCGAACGATTGCGAGGCCTGGGAAGTGATTCATTGCCTTCTGTCGATAGAGAACGTGTGGAACGTGTGAATATCGCTATTCCGAACCTCCTAGAGTGATCTTCGTTATATCGAACGATTGCGAGGCCTGGGAAGTGATTCATTGCCTTCTGTCGATAGAGAACGTGTGGAACGTGTGAATATCGCTATTCCGAGCCTCCTAGAGTGATTAATCGTTATATGGAACGATTGCGATAGCTGGAAAGTGAATCCTTACCTTCTGTATACACGTGACTATGGGACAGGGTGAATATCGCGATTCCGAACCTCCGAAAGTGATTTAGCGATAGACCGAACAATTGCGAGGGCTGGGAAGTGAATCCTTACCTCCTGTTGATACAGAACGTGTGGAAACGGTGAATATCGCGATTCCGAGCCTCCTAGAGTGATTTACCGTTATATCGAACGATTGCGAGAACTGGGAAGTGAATCCTTACCATCTGTCTATACAGAACGATTGGACAGGGTGAATATCGCGATTCCGTGGCTCCTGGAGTGATTTATCGTCATATCGAAATATTGCGAGGGCTGGGATGTGAATCCTTACCTTCCGTCGATACAGAACGTGTGGGATCGGTGAATATCGCGATTCCGTGCCTCCTAGAGTGATTTATCGTTATATCGAACGATTGCGAGGGCTGGAACGTGAATCCTTACCTTCTGTCGATACAGGACGATTGGAAATGATGCATATCGCGATTCCGGGCCCCCTAGAGTGATTAATCGTTATATGGAACGATTGCGAAAGCTGGAAAGTGAATCCTCACCTTCTGTATATACATGACTATAGGACAGGGTGAATATCGCGATTCCGAACCTCCGAAAGTGATTTAGCGATAGACCGAACAATTGCGAGGGCTGGGAAGTGAATCCTTACCTTCTGTTGATACAGAACGTGTGGAAAAGGTGAATATCGCGATTCCGAACCGCCTAGACTGATTTATCTATAGACCGAACGATTGCGAGGGCTGGGAAGTGAGTACTTACCTTCTGTCTATACACAACGGTTGGACAGGGTGAATATCGCGATTCCGAGGCTCCTGGAGTGATTTATCGTTATATCGAACGATTGCCGGGGATGAGAAGTAATTCCTTACCTTCTTTTGATCCAGAACGTGTGGAAACGGTGAATATCGCTATTCCGAGCCTCCTAGAGTGATCTTCGTTATATCGAACGATTGCGAGGCCTGGGAAGTGATTCATTGCCTTCTGTCGATAGAGAACGTGTGGAACGTGTGAATATCGCTATTCCGAGCCTCCTAGAGTGATTAATCGTTATATGGAACGATTGCGATAGCTGGAAAGTGAATCCTTACCTTCTGTATACACGTGACTATAGGACAGGGTGAATATCGCGATTCCGAACCTCCGAAAGTGATTTAGCGATAGACCGAACAATTGCGAGGGCTGGGAAGTGAATCCTTACCTCCTGTTGATACAGAACGTGTGGAAACGGTGAATATCGCGATTCCGAGCCTCCTAGAGTGATTTACCGTTATATCGAACGATTGCGAGAACTGGGAAGTGAATCCTTACCATCTGTCTATACAGAACGATTGGACAGGGTGAATATCGCGATTCCGTGGCTCCTAGAGTGATTTATCGTCATATCGAAATATTGCGAGGGCTGGGATGTGAATCCTTACCTTCCGTCGATACAGAACGTGTGGAATCGGTGAATATCGCGATTCCGTGCCTCCTAGAGTGATTTATCGTCATATCGAACGATTGCGAGGGCTGGGATGTGAATCCTCACCATCCGTCGATACAGAACGTGTGGGAACGGTGAATATCGCGATTCCGAGACTCCTGGAGTGATTTATCGTTATATCGAACGATTGCGAGGGCTGGAACGTGAATCCTCACCTTCTGTCGATACAGAACGATTGGAAATGATGCATATCGCGATTCCGGGCCTCCTAGATTGATTAATCGTTACATGGAACGATTGCGATAGCTGGAAAGTGAATCCTCACCTTCTGTATATACATGACTATAGGACAGGGTGAATATCGCGATTCCGTGCCTCCTAGAGTGATTTGTCGTCATATCGAACGATTGCGAGGGCTGGGATGTGAATCCTTACCTTCCCTCGATACAGAACGTGTGGAAACGGTGAATATCGCGATTCCGAGCCTCCTAGACTGATTTATCTATAGGCCGAACGATTGCGAGGGCTGGGAACTGAGTACTTACCTTCTGTCTATACAGAACGATTGGACAGGGTGAATATCGCGATTCCGTGGCTCCTGGAGTGATTTATCGTTATATCGAACGATTGCCGGGGATGAGAAGTGATTCCTTACCTTCTTTCGATCCAGAACGTGTGGAAACGGTGAATATCGCGATTTCGAGCCTCCTAGAGTGATTTATCGTCATATCGAACGATTACGAGGGCTGGGATGTTAATCCTCACCTTCCGTCTATACAGAACGATTGGACAGGGTGAATATCGCGATTCCGTGGCTCCTGGAGTGATTTATCGTTATATCGAACGATTGCCGGGGATGAGAAGTGATTCCTTACCTTCTTTCGATCCAGAACGTGTGGAAACGGTGAATATCGCGATTCCAAGCCTCCTAGAGTGATTTATCGTCATATCGAACGATTGCGAGGACTGGGATGTGAATGCTCACCTTCCGTCGATACAGAACGTGTGGGAACGGTGAATATCGCGATTCCGAGGCTCCTGGAGTGATTTATCGTTATATCGAACGATTGCGAGAGCTGGGAAGTGAATCCTTACCATCTGTCTATACAGAACGATTGGACAAGGTGAATATCGCGATTCCGTGGCTCCTGGAGTGATTTATCGTCATATCGAAATATTGCGAGGGCTGGGATGTGAATCCTTACCTTCCGTCGATACAGAACGTGTGGGATCGGTGAATATCGCGATTCCGTGCCTCCTAGAGTGATTTATCGTCATATCGAACGATTGCGAGGGCTGGGATGTGAATCCTCACCATCCGTCGATACAGAACGTGTGGGAACGGTGAATATCGCGATTCCGAGGCTCCTGGAGTGATTTATCGTTATATCGAACGATTGCGAGGGCTGGAACGTGAATCCTTACCTTCTGTCGATACAGGACGATTGGAAATGATGCATATCGCGATTCCGGGCCCCCTAGAGTGATTAATCGTTATATGGAACGATTGCGAAAGCTGGAAAGTGAATCCTCACCTTCTGTATATACATGACTATAGGACAGGGTGAATATCGCGATTCCGAACCTCCGAAAGTGATTTAGCGATAGACCGAACAATTGCGAGGGCTGGGAAGTGAATCCTTACCTTCTGTTGATACAGAACGTGTGGAAAAGGTGAATATCGCGATTCCGAACCGCCTAGACTGATTTATCTATAGACCGAACGATTGCGAGGGCTGGGAAGTGAGTACTTACCTTCTGTCTATACACAACGGTTGGACAGGGTGAATATCGCGATTCCGTGGCTCCTGGAGTGATTTATCGTCATATCGAACGATTGCGAGGACTGGGATGTGAATGCTCACCTTCCGTCGATACAGAACGTGTGGGAACGGTGAATATCGCGATTCCGAGGCTCCTGGAGTGATTTATCGTTATATCGAACGATTGCGAGAGCTGGGAAGTGAATCCTTACCATCTGTCTATACAGAACGATTGGACAAGGTGAATATCGCGATTCCGTGGCTCCTGGAGTGATTTATCGTCATATCGAAATATTGCGAGGGCTGGGATGTGAATCCTTACCTTCCGTCGATACAGAACGTGTGGGATCGGTGAATATCGCGATTCCGTGCCTCCTAGAGTGATTTATCGTCATATCGAACGATTGCGAGGGCTGGGATGTGAATCCTCACCATCCGTCGATACAGAACGTGTGGGAACGGTGAATATCGCGATTCCGAGGCTCCTGGAGTGATTTATCGTTATATCGAACGATTGCGAGGGCTGGAACGTGAATCCTTACCTTCTGTCGATACAGGACGATTGGAAATGATGCATATCGCGATTCCGGGCCCCCTAGAGTGATTAATCGTTATATGGAACGATTGCGAAAGCTGGAAAGTGAATCCTCACCTTCTGTATATACATGACTATAGGACAGGGTGAATATCGCGATTCCGAACCTCCGAAAGTGATTTAGCGATAGACCGAACAATTGCGAGGGCTGGGAAGTGAATCCTTACCTTCTGTTGATACAGAACGTGTGGAAAAGGTGAATATCGCGATTCCGAACCGCCTAGACTGATTTATCTATAGACCGAACGATTGCGAGGGCTGGGAAGTGAGTACTTACCTTCTGTCTATACACAACGGTTGGACAGGGTGAATATCGCGATTCCGTGGCTCCTGGAGTGATTTATCGTTATATCGAACGATTGCCGGGGATGAGAAGTAATTCCTTACCTTCTTTTGATCCAGAACGTGTGGAAACGGTGAATATCGCTATTCCGAGCCTCCTAGAGTGATCTTCGTTATATCGAACGATTGCGAGGCCTGGGAAGTGATTCATTGCCTTCTGTCGATAGAGAACGTGTGGAACGTGTGAATATCGCTATTCCGAACCTCCTAGAGTGATCTTCGTTATATCGAACGATTGCGAGGCCTGGGAAGTGATTCATTGCCTTCTGTCGATAGAGAACGTGTGGAACGTGTGAATATCGCTATTCCGAGCCTCCTAGAGTGATTAATCGTTATATGGAACGATTGCGATAGCTGGAAAGTGAATCCTTACCTTCTGTATACACGTGACTATGGGACAGGGTGAATATCGCGATTCCGAACCTCCGAAAGTGATTTAGCGATAGACCGAACAATTGCGAGGGCTGGGAAGTGAATCCTTACCTCCTGTTGATACAGAACGTGTGGAAACGGTGAATATCGCGATTCCGAGCCTCCTAGAGTGATTTACCGTTATATCGAACGATTGCGAGAACTGGGAAGTGAATCCTTACCATCTGTCTATACAGAACGATTGGACAGGGTGAATATCGCGATTCCGTGGCTCCTGGAGTGATTTATCGTCATATCGAAATATTGCGAGGGCTGGGATGTGAATCCTTACCTTCCGTCGATACAGAACGTGTGGGATCGGTGAATATCGCGATTCCGTGCCTCCTAGAGTGATTTATCGTTATATCGAACGATTGCGAGGGCTGGAACGTGAATCCTTACCTTCTGTCGATACAGGACGATTGGAAATGATGCATATCGCGATTCCGGGCCCCCTAGAGTGATTAATCGTTATATGGAACGATTGCGAAAGCTGGAAAGTGAATCCTCACCTTCTGTATATACATGACTATAGGACAGGGTGAATATCGCGATTCCGAACCTCCGAAAGTGATTTAGCGATAGACCGAACAATTGCGAGGGCTGGGAAGTGAATCCTTACCTTCTGTTGATACAGAACGTGTGGAAAAGGTGAATATCGCGATTCCGAACCGCCTAGACTGATTTATCTATAGACCGAACGATTGCGAGGGCTGGGAAGTGAGTACTTACCTTCTGTCTATACACAACGGTTGGACAGGGTGAATATCGCGATTCCGAGGCTCCTGGAGTGATTTATCGTTATATCGAACGATTGCCGGGGATGAGAAGTAATTCCTTACCTTCTTTTGATCCAGAACGTGTGGAAACGGTGAATATCGCTATTCCGAGCCTCCTAGAGTGATCTTCGTTATATCGAACGATTGCGAGGCCTGGGAAGTGATTCATTGCCTTCTGTCGATAGAGAACGTGTGGAACGTGTGAATATCGCTATTCCGAGCCTCCTAGAGTGATTAATCGTTATATGGAACGATTGCGATAGCTGGAAAGTGAATCCTTACCTTCTGTATACACGTGACTATAGGACAGGGTGAATATCGCGATTCCGAACCTCCGAAAGTGATTTAGCGATAGACCGAACAATTGCGAGGGCTGGGAAGTGAATCCTTACCTCCTGTTGATACAGAACGTGTGGAAACGGTGAATATCGCGATTCCGAGCCTCCTAGAGTGATTTACCGTTATATCGAACGATTGCGAGAACTGGGAAGTGAATCCTTACCATCTGTCTATACAGAACGATTGGACAGGGTGAATATCGCGATTCCGTGGCTCCTAGAGTGATTTATCGTCATATCGAAATATTGCGAGGGCTGGGATGTGAATCCTTACCTTCCGTCGATACAGAACGTGTGGAATCGGTGAATATCGCGATTCCGTGCCTCCTAGAGTGATTTATCGTCATATCGAACGATTGCGAGGGCTGGGATGTGAATCCTCACCATCCGTCGATACAGAACGTGTGGGAACGGTGAATATCGCGATTCCGAGACTCCTGGAGTGATTTATCGTTATATCGAACGATTGCGAGGGCTGGAACGTGAATCCTCACCTTCTGTCGATACAGAACGATTGGAAATGATGCATATCGCGATTCCGGGCCTCCTAGATTGATTAATCGTTACATGGAACGATTGCGATAGCTGGAAAGTGAATCCTCACCTTCTGTATATACATGACTATAGGACAGGGTGAATATCGCGATTCCGTGCCTCCTAGAGTGATTTGTCGTCATATCGAACGATTGCGAGGGCTGGGATGTGAATCCTTACCTTCCCTCGATACAGAACGTGTGGAAACGGTGAATATCGCGATTCCGAGCCTCCTAGACTGATTTATCTATAGGCCGAACGATTGCGAGGGCTGGGAACTGAGTACTTACCTTCTGTCTATACAGAACGATTGGACAGGGTGAATATCGCGATTCCGTGGCTCCTGGAGTGATTTATCGTTATATCGAACGATTGCCGGGGATGAGAAGTGATTCCTTACCTTCTTTCGATCCAGAACGTGTGGAAACGGTGAATATCGCGATTTCGAGCCTCCTAGAGTGATTTATCGTCATATCGAACGATTACGAGGGCTGGGATGTTAATCCTCACCTTCCGTCTATACAGAACGATTGGACAGGGTGAATATCGCGATTCCGTGGCTCCTGGAGTGATTTATCGTTATATCGAACGATTGCCGGGGATGAGAAGTGATTCCTTACCTTCTTTCGATCCAGAACGTGTGGAAACGGTGAATATCGCGATTCCAAGCCTCCTAGAGTGATTTATCGTCATATCGAACGATTGCGAGGACTGGGATGTGAATGCTCACCTTCCGTCGATACAGAACGTGTGGGAACGGTGAATATCGCGATTCCGAGGCTCCTGGAGTGATTTATCGTTATATCGAACGATTGCGAGAGCTGGGAAGTGAATCCTTACCATCTGTCTATACAGAACGATTGGACAAGGTGAATATCGCGATTCCGTGGCTCCTGGAGTGATTTATCGTCATATCGAAATATTGCGAGGGCTGGGATGTGAATCCTTACCTTCCGTCGATACAGAACGTGTGGGATCGGTGAATATCGCGATTCCGTGCCTCCTAGAGTGATTTATCGTCATATCGAACGATTGCGAGGGCTGGGATGTGAATCCTCACCATCCGTCGATACAGAACGTGTGGGAACGGTGAATATCGCGATTCCGAGGCTCCTGGAGTGATTTATCGTTATATCGAACGATTGCGAGGGCTGGAACGTGAATCCTTACCTTCTGTCGATACAGGACGATTGGAAATGATGCATATCGCGATTCCGGGCCCCCTAGAGTGATTAATCGTTATATGGAACGATTGCGAAAGCTGGAAAGTGAATCCTCACCTTCTGTATATACATGACTATAGGACAGGGTGAATATCGCGATTCCGAACCTCCGAAAGTGATTTAGCGATAGACCGAACAATTGCGAGGGCTGGGAAGTGAATCCTTACCTTCTGTTGATACAGAACGTGTGGAAAAGGTGAATATCGCGATTCCGAACCGCCTAGACTGATTTATCTATAGACCGAACGATTGCGAGGGCTGGGAAGTGAGTACTTACCTTCTGTCTATACACAACGGTTGGACAGGGTGAATATCGCGATTCCGTGGCTCCTGGAGTGATTTATCGTTATATCGAACGATTGCCGGGGATGAGAAGTAATTCCTTACCTTCTTTTGATCCAGAACGTGTGGAAACGGTGAATATCGCTATTCCGAGCCTCCTAGAGTGATCTTCGTTATATCGAACGATTGCGAGGCCTGGGAAGTGATTCATTGCCTTCTGTCGATAGAGAACGTGTGGAACGTGTGAATATCGCTATTCCGAACCTCCTAGAGTGATCTTCGTTATATCGAACGATTGCGAGGCCTGGGAAGTGATTCATTGCCTTCTGTCGATAGAGAACGTGTGGAACGTGTGAATATCGCTATTCCGAGCCTCCTAGAGTGATTAATCGTTATATGGAACGATTGCGATAGCTGGAAAGTGAATCCTTACCTTCTGTATACACGTGACTATGGGACAGGGTGAATATCGCGATTCCGAACCTCCGAAAGTGATTTAGCGATAGACCGAACAATTGCGAGGGCTGGGAAGTGAATCCTTACCTCCTGTTGATACAGAACGTGTGGAAACGGTGAATATCGCGATTCCGAGCCTCCTAGAGTGATTTACCGTTATATCGAACGATTGCGAGAACTGGGAAGTGAATCCTTACCATCTGTCTATACAGAACGATTGGACAGGGTGAATATCGCGATTCCGTGGCTCCTGGAGTGATTTATCGTCATATCGAAATATTGCGAGGGCTGGGATGTGAATCCTTACCTTCCGTCGATACAGAACGTGTGGGATCGGTGAATATCGCGATTCCGTGCCTCCTAGAGTGATTTATCGTTATATCGAACGATTGCGAGGGCTGGAACGTGAATCCTTACCTTCTGTCGATACAGGACGATTGGAAATGATGCATATCGCGATTCCGGGCCCCCTAGAGTGATTAATCGTTATATGGAACGATTGCGAAAGCTGGAAAGTGAATCCTCACCTTCTGTATATACATGACTATAGGACAGGGTGAATATCGCGATTCCGAACCTCCGAAAGTGATTTAGCGATAGACCGAACAATTGCGAGGGCTGGGAAGTGAATCCTTACCTTCTGTTGATACAGAACGTGTGGAAAAGGTGAATATCGCGATTCCGAACCGCCTAGACTGATTTATCTATAGACCGAACGATTGCGAGGGCTGGGAAGTGAGTACTTACCTTCTGTCTATACACAACGGTTGGACAGGGTGAATATCGCGATTCCGAGGCTCCTGGAGTGATTTATCGTTATATCGAACGATTGCCGGGGATGAGAAGTAATTCCTTACCTTCTTTTGATCCAGAACGTGTGGAAACGGTGAATATCGCTATTCCGAGCCTCCTAGAGTGATCTTCGTTATATCGAACGATTGCGAGGCCTGGGAAGTGATTCATTGCCTTCTGTCGATAGAGAACGTGTGGAACGTGTGAATATCGCTATTCCGAGCCTCCTAGAGTGATTAATCGTTATATGGAACGATTGCGATAGCTGGAAAGTGAATCCTTACCTTCTGTATACACGTGACTATAGGACAGGGTGAATATCGCGATTCCGAACCTCCGAAAGTGATTTAGCGATAGACCGAACAATTGCGAGGGCTGGGAAGTGAATCCTTACCTCCTGTTGATACAGAACGTGTGGAAACGGTGAATATCGCGATTCCGAGCCTCCTAGAGTGATTTACCGTTATATCGAACGATTGCGAGAACTGGGAAGTGAATCCTTACCATCTGTCTATACAGAACGATTGGACAGGGTGAATATCGCGATTCCGTGGCTCCTAGAGTGATTTATCGTCATATCGAAATATTGCGAGGGCTGGGATGTGAATCCTTACCTTCCGTCGATACAGAACGTGTGGAATCGGTGAATATCGCGATTCCGTGCCTCCTAGAGTGATTTATCGTCATATCGAACGATTGCGAGGGCTGGGATGTGAATCCTCACCATCCGTCGATACAGAACGTGTGGGAACGGTGAATATCGCGATTCCGAGACTCCTGGAGTGATTTATCGTTATATCGAACGATTGCGAGGGCTGGAACGTGAATCCTCACCTTCTGTCGATACAGAACGATTGGAAATGATGCATATCGCGATTCCGGGCCTCCTAGATTGATTAATCGTTACATGGAACGATTGCGATAGCTGGAAAGTGAATCCTCACCTTCTGTATATACATGACTATAGGACAGGGTGAATATCGCGATTCCGTGCCTCCTAGAGTGATTTGTCGTCATATCGAACGATTGCGAGGGCTGGGATGTGAATCCTTACCTTCCCTCGATACAGAACGTGTGGAAACGGTGAATATCGCGATTCCGAGCCTCCTAGACTGATTTATCTATAGGCCGAACGATTGCGAGGGCTGGGAACTGAGTACTTACCTTCTGTCTATACAGAACGATTGGACAGGGTGAATATCGCGATTCCGTGGCTCCTGGAGTGATTTATCGTTATATCGAACGATTGCCGGGGATGAGAAGTGATTCCTTACCTTCTTTCGATCCAGAACGTGTGGAAACGGTGAATATCGCGATTTCGAGCCTCCTAGAGTGATTTATCGTCATATCGAACGATTACGAGGGCTGGGATGTTAATCCTCACCTTCCGTCTATACAGAACGATTGGACAGGGTGAATATCGCGATTCCGTGGCTCCTGGAGTGATTTATCGTTATATCGAACGATTGCCGGGGATGAGAAGTGATTCCTTACCTTCTTTCGATCCAGAACGTGTGGAAACGGTGAATATCGCGATTCCAAGCCTCCTAGAGTGATTTATCGTCATATCGAACGATTGCGAGGACTGGGATGTGAATGCTCACCTTCCGTCGATACAGAACGTGTGGGAACGGTGAATATCGCGATTCCGAGGCTCCTGGAGTGATTTATCGTTATATCGAACGATTGCGAGAGCTGGGAAGTGAATCCTTACCATCTGTCTATACAGAACGATTGGACAAGGTGAATATCGCGATTCCGTGGCTCCTGGAGTGATTTATCGTCATATCGAAATATTGCGAGGGCTGGGATGTGAATCCTTACCTTCCGTCGATACAGAACGTGTGGGATCGGTGAATATCGCGATTCCGTGCCTCCTAGAGTGATTTATCGTCATATCGAACGATTGCGAGGGCTGGGATGTGAATCCTCACCATCCGTCGATACAGAACGTGTGGGAACGGTGAATATCGCGATTCCGAGGCTCCTGGAGTGATTTATCGTTATATCGAACGATTGCGAGGGCTGGAACGTGAATCCTTACCTTCTGTCGATACAGGACGATTGGAAATGATGCATATCGCGATTCCGGGCCCCCTAGAGTGATTAATCGTTATATGGAACGATTGCGAAAGCTGGAAAGTGAATCCTCACCTTCTGTATATACATGACTATAGGACAGGGTGAATATCGCGATTCCGAACCTCCGAAAGTGATTTAGCGATAGACCGAACAATTGCGAGGGCTGGGAAGTGAATCCTTACCTTCTGTTGATACAGAACGTGTGGAAAAGGTGAATATCGCGATTCCGAACCGCCTAGACTGATTTATCTATAGACCGAACGATTGCGAGGGCTGGGAAGTGAGTACTTACCTTCTGTCTATACACAACGGTTGGACAGGGTGAATATCGCGATTCCGTGGCTCCTGGAGTGATTTATCGTCATATCGAACGATTGCGAGGACTGGGATGTGAATGCTCACCTTCCGTCGATACAGAACGTGTGGGAACGGTGAATATCGCGATTCCGAGGCTCCTGGAGTGATTTATCGTTATATCGAACGATTGCGAGAGCTGGGAAGTGAATCCTTACCATCTGTCTATACAGAACGATTGGACAAGGTGAATATCGCGATTCCGTGGCTCCTGGAGTGATTTATCGTCATATCGAAATATTGCGAGGGCTGGGATGTGAATCCTTACCTTCCGTCGATACAGAACGTGTGGGATCGGTGAATATCGCGATTCCGTGCCTCCTAGAGTGATTTATCGTCATATCGAACGATTGCGAGGGCTGGGATGTGAATCCTCACCATCCGTCGATACAGAACGTGTGGGAACGGTGAATATCGCGATTCCGAGGCTCCTGGAGTGATTTATCGTTATATCGAACGATTGCGAGGGCTGGAACGTGAATCCTTACCTTCTGTCGATACAGGACGATTGGAAATGATGCATATCGCGATTCCGGGCCCCCTAGAGTGATTAATCGTTATATGGAACGATTGCGAAAGCTGGAAAGTGAATCCTCACCTTCTGTATATACATGACTATAGGACAGGGTGAATATCGCGATTCCGAACCTCCGAAAGTGATTTAGCGATAGACCGAACAATTGCGAGGGCTGGGAAGTGAATCCTTACCTTCTGTTGATACAGAACGTGTGGAAAAGGTGAATATCGCGATTCCGAACCGCCTAGACTGATTTATCTATAGACCGAACGATTGCGAGGGCTGGGAAGTGAGTACTTACCTTCTGTCTATACACAACGGTTGGACAGGGTGAATATCGCGATTCCGTGGCTCCTGGAGTGATTTATCGTTATATCGAACGATTGCCGGGGATGAGAAGTAATTCCTTACTTTCTTTTGATCCAGAACGTGTGGAAACGGTGAATATCGCTATTCCGAGCCTCCTAGAGTGATCTTCGTTATATCGAACGATTGCGAGGCCTGGGAAGTGATTCATTGCCTTCTGTCGATAGAGAACGTGTGGAACGTGTGAATATCGCTATTCCGAGCCTCCTAGAGTGATTAATCGTTATATGGAACGATTGCGATAGCTGGAAAGTGAATCCTTACCTTCTGTATACACGTGACTATAGGACAGGGTGAATATCGCGATTCCGAACCTCCGAAAGTGATTTAGCGATAGACCGAACAATTGCGAGGGCTGGGAAGTGAATCCTTACCTTCTGTTGATACAGAACGTGTGGAAACGGTGAATATCGCGATTCCGAGCCTCCTAGAGTGATTTACCGTTATATCGAACGATTGCGAGAACTGGGAAGTGAATCCTTACCATCTGTCTATACAGAACGATTGGACAGGGTGAATATCGCGATTCCGTGGCTCCTAGAGTGATTTATCGTCATATCGAAATATTGCGAGGGCTGGGATGTGAATCCTTACCTTCCGTCGATACAGAACGTGTGGGATCGGTGAATATCGCGATTCCGTGCCTCCTAGAGTGATTTATCGTTATATCGAACGATTGCGAGGGCTGGAACGTGAATCCTTACCTTCTGTCGATACAGGACGATTGGAAATGATGCATATCGCGATTCCGGGCCTCCTAGAGTGATTAATCGTTATATGGAACGATTGCGATAGCTGGAAAGTGAATCCTCACCTTCTGTATATACATGACTATAGGACAGGGTGAATATCGCGATTCCGAACCTCCGAAAGTGATTTATCGATAGACCGAACAATTGCGAGGGCTGGGAAGTGAATCCTTACCTTCTGTTGCTACAGAACGTGTGGAAACGGTGAATATCCAAATTCCGAGGCTCTTAGAGTGATTTATCGTCATATCGAAATATTGGGAGGGCTGGGATGTGAATCCTTACCTTCCGTCCATACAGAACGTGTGGGATCGGTGGATATCGCGATTCCGTGCCTCCTAGAGTGATTTATCGTCATATCGAACGATTGCGAGGGCTGGGATGTGAATCCTTACCTTCCCTCGATACAGAACGTGTGGAAACGGTGAATATCGCGATACCGAGCCTCCTAGACTGATATATCTATAGACCGAACGATTGCGAGGGCTGGGAAGTGAGTACTTACCTTCTGTCTATACAGAACGATTGGACAGGGTGAATATCGCGATTCCGTGGCTCCTGGAGTGATTTATCGCTATATCGAACGATTGCCGGGGATGAGAAGTGATTCCTTACCTTCTTTCGATCCAGAACGTGTGGAAACGGTGAATATCGCGATTTCGAGCCTCCTAGAGTGATTTTTCGTTATATCGAACGAAAGCGAGGGCTGGAAAGTAAAGCCATAGCTTCCTTCGATACAGAACGTGTGGAAACGGTGAATATCGCGATTCCGAGCCTCCTAGAGTGATTTTCGTTATATCGAACGATTGCGAGGGCTGGAAAGTAAATCCATAGCTTCCTTCGATACAGAGCGTGTGGAAACGGTGAATATCGCCATTCCGAGCCTCCTAGATTGATTTATTGTTATATCAAACGATTGCGAGGGCTGGAAAGTGATTCCTAAGCTTCTTTCGATCCAGAACGAGTGGAAACGGTGAATATCGCGATTCCGTGCCTCCTAGAGTGATTTATCGTTATATCGAACGATTGCGAGGGCTGGAACGTGAATCCTTACCTTCTGTCGATACAGGACGATTGGAAATGATGCATATCGCGATTCCGGGCCTCCTAGAGTGATTAATCGTTATATGGAACGATTGCGATAGCTGGAAAGTGAATCCTCACCTTCTGTATATACATGACTATAGGACAGGGTGAATATCGCGATTCCGAACCTCCGAAAGTGATTTATCGATAGACCGAACAATTGCGAGGGCTGGGAAGTGAATCCTTACCTTCTGTTGATACAGAACGTGTGGAAACGGTGAATATCCAAATTCCGAGGCTCTTAGAGTGATTTATCGTTATATCGAACGAATGCGAGGGCTGGAAAGTAAATCCATAGCTTCCTTCGATACAGAGCGTGTGGAAACGGTGAATATCGCCATTCCGAGCCTCCTAGAGTGATTTATTGTTATATCAAACGATTGCGAGGGCTGGAAAGTGATTCCTAAGCTTCTTTCGATCCAGAACGTGTGGAAACGGTGAATATCGCGATTCCGAGCCTCCTAGAGTGATTTATCGTCATATCGAAATATTGGGAGGGCTGGGATGTGAATCCTTACCTTCCGTCCATACAGAACGTGTGGGATCGGTGAATATCGCGATTCCGTGCCTCCTAGAGTGATTTATCGTCATATCGAACGATTGCGAGGGCTGGGATGTGAATCCTTACCTTCCCTCGATACAGAACGTGTGGAAACGGTGAATATCGCGATTCCGAGGCTCCTGGAGTGATTTATCGTTATATCGAACGATTGCGAGGGCTGGAACGTGAAACCTTACCTTCTGTCGATACAGGACGATTGGAAATGATGCATATCGCGATTCCGGGCCCCCTAGAGTGATTAATCGTTATATGGAACGATTGCGAAAGCTGGAAAGTGAATCCTCACCTTCTGTATATACATGACTATAGGACAGGGTGAATATCGCGATTCCGAACCTCCGAAAGTGATTTAGCGATAGACCGAACAATTGCGAGGGCTGGGAAGTGAATCCTTACCTTCTGTTGATACAGAACGTGTGGAAAAGGTGAATATCGCGATTCCGAACCGCCTAGACTGATTTATCTATAGACCGAACGATTGCGAGGGCTGGGAAGTGAGTACTTACCTTCTGTCTATACACAACGGTTGGACAGGGTGAATATCGCGATTCCGTGGCTCCTGGAGTGATTTATCGTCATATCGAACGATTGCGAGGACTGGGATGTGAATGCTCACCTTCCGTCGATACAGAACGTGTGGGAACGGTGAATATCGCGATTCCGAGGCTCCTGGAGTGATTTATCGTTATATCGAACGATTGCGAGAGCTGGGAAGTGAATCCTTACCATCTGTCTATACAGAACGATTGGACAAGGTGAATATCGCGATTCCGTGGCTCCTGGAGTGATTTATCGTCATATCGAAATATTGCGAGGGCTGGGATGTGAATCCTTACCTTCCGTCGATACAGAACGTGTGGGATCGGTGAATATCGCGATTCCGTGCCTCCTAGAGTGATTTATCGTCATATCGAACGATTGCGAGGGCTGGGATGTGAATCCTCACCATCCGTCGATACAGAACGTGTGGGAACGGTGAATATCGCGATTCCGAGGCTCCTGGAGTGATTTATCGTTATATCGAACGATTGCGAGGGCTGGAACGTGAATCCTTACCTTCTGTCGATACAGGACGATTGGAAATGATGCATATCGCGATTCCGGGCCCCCTAGAGTGATTAATCGTTATATGGAACGATTGCGAAAGCTGGAAAGTGAATCCTCACCTTCTGTATATACATGACTATAGGACAGGGTGAATATCGCGATTCCGAACCTCCGAAAGTGATTTAGCGATAGACCGAACAATTGCGAGGGCTGGGAAGTGAATCCTTACCTTCTGTTGATACAGAACGTGTGGAAAAGGTGAATATCGCGATTCCGAACCGCCTAGACTGATTTATCTATAGACCGAACGATTGCGAGGGCTGGGAAGTGAGTACTTACCTTCTGTCTATACACAACGGTTGGACAGGGTGAATATCGCGATTCCGTGGCTCCTGGAGTGATTTATCGTTATATCGAACGATTGCCGGGGATGAGAAGTAATTCCTTACTTTCTTTTGATCCAGAACGTGTGGAAACGGTGAATATCGCTATTCCGAGCCTCCTAGAGTGATCTTCGTTATATCGAACGATTGCGAGGCCTGGGAAGTGATTCATTGCCTTCTGTCGATAGAGAACGTGTGGAACGTGTGAATATCGCTATTCCGAGCCTCCTAGAGTGATTAATCGTTATATGGAACGATTGCGATAGCTGGAAAGTGAATCCTTACCTTCTGTATACACGTGACTATAGGACAGGGTGAATATCGCGATTCCGAACCTCCGAAAGTGATTTAGCGATAGACCGAACAATTGCGAGGGCTGGGAAGTGAATCCTTACCTTCTGTTGATACAGAACGTGTGGAAACGGTGAATATCGCGATTCCGAGCCTCCTAGAGTGATTTACCGTTATATCGAACGATTGCGAGAACTGGGAAGTGAATCCTTACCATCTGTCTATACAGAACGATTGGACAGGGTGAATATCGCGATTCCGTGGCTCCTAGAGTGATTTATCGTCATATCGAAATATTGCGAGGGCTGGGATGTGAATCCTTACCTTCCGTCGATACAGAACGTGTGGGATCGGTGAATATCGCGATTCCGTGCCTCCTAGAGTGATTTATCGTTATATCGAACGATTGCGAGGGCTGGAACGTGAATCCTTACCTTCTGTCGATACAGGACGATTGGAAATGATGCATATCGCGATTCCGGGCCTCCTAGAGTGATTAATCGTTATATGGAACGATTGCGATAGCTGGAAAGTGAATCCTCACCTTCTGTATATACATGACTATAGGACAGGGTGAATATCGCGATTCCGAACCTCCGAAAGTGATTTATCGATAGACCGAACAATTGCGAGGGCTGGGAAGTGAATCCTTACCTTCTGTTGCTACAGAACGTGTGGAAACGGTGAATATCCAAATTCCGAGGCTCTTAGAGTGATTTATCGTCATATCGAAATATTGGGAGGGCTGGGATGTGAATCCTTACCTTCCGTCCATACAGAACGTGTGGGATCGGTGGATATCGCGATTCCGTGCCTCCTAGAGTGATTTATCGTCATATCGAACGATTGCGAGGGCTGGGATGTGAATCCTTACCTTCCCTCGATACAGAACGTGTGGAAACGGTGAATATCGCGATTCCGAGCCTCCTAGACTGATATATCTATAGACCGAACGATTGCGAGGGCTGGGAAGTGAGTACTTACCTTCTGTCTATACAGAACGATTGGACAGGGTGAATATCGCGATTCCGTGGCTCCTGGAGTGATTTATCGCTATATCGAACGATTGCCGGGGATGAGAAGTGATTCCTTACCTTCTTTCGATCCAGAACGTGTGGAAACGGTGAATATCGCGATTTCGAGCCTCCTAGAGTGATTTTTCGTTATATCGAACGAAAGCGAGGGCTGGAAAGTAAAGCCATAGCTTCCTTCGATACAGAACGTGTGGAAACGGTGAATATCGCGATTCCGAGCCTCCTAGAGTGATTTTCGTTATATCGAACGATTGCGAGGGCTGGAAAGTAAATCCATAGCTTCCTTCGATACAGAGCGTGTGGAAACGGTGAATATCGCCATTCCGAGCCTCCTAGATTGATTTATTGTTATATCAAACGATTGCGAGGGCTGGAAAGTGATTCCTAAGCTTCTTTCGATCCAGAACGAGTGGAAACGGTGAATATCGCGATTCCGTGCCTCCTAGAGTGATTTATCGTTATATCGAACGATTGCGAGGGCTGGAACGTGAATCCTTACCTTCTGTCGATACAGGACGATTGGAAATGATGCATATCGCGATTCCGGGCCTCCTAGAGTGATTAATCGTTATATGGAACGATTGCGATAGCTGGAAAGTGAATCCTCACCTTCTGTATATACATGACTATAGGACAGGGTGAATATCGCGATTCCGAACCTCCGAAAGTGATTTATCGATAGACCGAACAATTGCGAGGGCTGGGAAGTGAATCCTTACCTTCTGTTGATACAGAACGTGTGGAAACGGTGAATATCCAAATTCCGAGGCTCTTAGAGTGATTTATCGTTATATCGAACGAATGCGAGGGCTGGAAAGTAAATCCATAGCTTCCTTCGATACAGAGCGTGTGGAAACGGTGAATATCGCCATTCCGAGCCTCCTAGAGTGATTTATTGTTATATCAAACGATTGCGAGGGCTGGAAAGTGATTCCTAAGCTTCTTTCGATCCAGAACGTGTGGAAACGGTGAATATCGCGATTCCGAGCCTCCTAGAGTGATTTATCGTCATATCGAAATATTGGGAGGGCTGGGATGTGAATCCTTACCTTCCGTCCATACAGAACGTGTGGGATCGGTGAATATCGCGATTCCGTGCCTCCTAGAGTGATTTATCGTCATATCGAACGATTGCGAGGGCTGGGATGTGAATCCTTACCTTCCCTCGATACAGAACGTGTGGAAACGGTGAATATCGCGATTCCGAGGCTCCTGGAGTGATTTATCGTTATATCGAACGATTGCGAGGGCTGGAACGTGAATCCTTACCTTCTGTCGATACAGGACGATTGGAAATGATGCATATCGCGATTCCGGGCCCCCTAGAGTGATTAATCGTTATATGGAACGATTGCGAAAGCTGGAAAGTGAATCCTCACCTTCTGTATATACATGACTATAGGACAGGGTGAATATCGCGATTCCGAACCTCCGAAAGTGATTTAGCGATAGACCGAACAATTGCGAGGGCTGGGAAGTGAATCCTTACCTTCTGTTGATACAGAACGTGTGGAAAAGGTGAATATCGCGATTCCGAACCGCCTAGACTGATTTATCTATAGACCGAACGATTGCGAGGGCTGGGAAGTGAGTACTTACCTTCTGTCTATACACAACGGTTGGACAGGGTGAATATCGCGATTCCGTGGCTCCTGGAGTGATTTATCGTTATATCGAACGATTGCCGGGGATGAGAAGTAATTCCTTACCTTCTTTTGATCCAGAACGTGTGGAAACGGTGAATATCGCTATTCCGAGCCTCCTAGAGTGATCTTCGTTATATCGAACGATTGCGAGGCCTGGGAAGTGATTCATTGCCTTCTGTCGATAGAGAACGTGTGGAACGTGTGAATATCGCTATTCCGAGCCTCCTAGAGTGATTAATCGTTATATGGAACGATTGCGATAGCTGGAAAGTGAATCCTTACCTTCTGTATACACGTGACTATAGGACAGGGTGAATATCGCGATTCCGAACCTCCGAAAGTGATTTAGCGATAGACCGAACAATTGCGAGGGCTGGGAAGTGAATCCTTACCTTCTGTTGATACAGAACGTGTGGAAACGGTGAATATCGCGATTCCGAGCCTCCTAGAGTGATTTACCGTTATATCGAACGATTGCGAGAACTGGGAAGTGAATCCTTACCTTCTGTCGATACAGGACGATTGGAAATGATGCATATCGCGATTCCGGGCCTCCTAGAGTGATTAATCGTTATATGGAACGATTGCGATAGCTGGAAAGTGAATCCTCACCTTCTGTATATACATGACTATAGGACAGGGTGAATATCGCGATTCCGAACCTCCGAAAGTGATTTATCGATAGACCGAACAATTGCGAGGGCTGGGAAGTGAATCCTTACCTTCTGTTGCTACAGAACGTGTGGAAACGGTGAATATCCAAATTCCGAGGCTCTTAGAGTGATTTATCGTCATATCGAAATATTGGGAGGGCTGGGATGTGAATCCTTACCTTCCGTCCATACAGAACGTGTGGGATCGGTGGATATCGCGATTCCGTGCCTCCTAGAGTGATTTATCGTCATATCGAACGATTGCGAGGGCTGGGATGTGAATCCTTACCTTCCCTCGATACAGAACGTGTGGAAACGGTGAATATCGCGATTCCGAGCCTCCTAGACTGATATATCTATAGACCGAACGATTGCGAGGGCTGGGAAGTGAGTACTTACCTTCTGTCTATACAGAACGATTGGACAGGGTGAATATCGCGATTCCGTGGCTCCTGGAGTGATTTATCGCTATATCGAACGATTGCCGGGGATGAGAAGTGATTCCTTACCTTCATTCGATCCAGAACGTGTGGAAACGGTGAATATCGCGATTTCGAGCCTCCTAGAGTGATTTAGCGATAGACCGAACGATACCGAGGGCTGCGAAGTGAATCCTTACCTTCTGTCGATACAGAACGTGTGGAACGTCGAATATCGCGATTCCGAGCCGCCTAGAGTGATTTATCGTAATATCGAACGAATGCGAGGGCTGGAAAGTAAATCCATAGATTCCATCGATACAGAACGTGTGGAAACGGTGAATATAGCGATTCCGAGCCTCCTAGAGTGATTTTTCGTTATATCGAACGAAAGCGAGAGCTGGAAAGTAAAGCCATAGCTTCCTTCGATACAGAACGTATGGAAACGGTGAATATCGCGATTCCGAGCCTCCTAGAGTGATTTTCGTTATATCGAACGATTGCGAGGGCTGGAAAGTAAATCCATAGCTTCCTTCGATACAGAGCGTGTGGAAACGGTGAATATCGCCATTCCGAGCCTCCTAGAGTGATTTACTGTTATATCAAACGATTGCGAGGGCTGGAAAGTGATTCCTAAGCTTCTTTCGATCCAGAACGTGTGGAAACGGTGAATATCGCGATTCCGAGCTTCCTAGAGTGATTTATCGTCATATCGAAATATTGCGAGGGCTGGGATGTGAATCCTTACCTTCCGTCGATACAGAACGTGTGGGATCGGTGAATATCGCGATTCCGTGCCTCCTAGAGTGATTTACCGTTATATCGAACGATTGCGAGGCCTGGGAAGTGATTCATTGCCTTCTGTCGATAGAGAACGTGTGGAACGTGTGAATATCGCTATTCCGAGCCTCCTAGAGTGATTAATCGTTATATGGAACGATTGCGATAGCTGGAAAGTGAATCCTTACCTTCTGTATACACGTGACTATAGGACAGGGTGAATATCGCGATTCCGAACCTCCGAAAGTGATTTAGCGATAGACCGAACAATTGCGAGGGCTGGGAAGTGAATCCTTACCTCCTGTTGATACAGAACGTGTGGAAACGGTGAATATCGCGATTCCGAGCCTCCTAGAGTGATTTACCGTTATATCGAACGATTGCGAGAACTGGGAAGTGAATCCTTACCATCTGTCTATACAGAACGATTGGACAGGGTGAATATCGCGATTCCGTGGCTCCTGGAGTGATTTATCGTCATATCGAAATATTGCGAGGGCTGGGATGTGAATCCTTACCTTCCGTCGATACAGAACGTGTGGGATCGGTGAATATCGCGATTCCGTGCCTCCTAGAGTGATTTATCGTTATATCGAACGATTGCGAGGGCTGGAACGTGAATCCTTACCTTCTGTCGATACAGGACGATTGGAAATGATGCATATCGCGATTCCGGGCCCCCTAGAGTGATTAATCGTTATATGGAACGATTGCGAAAGCTGGAAAGTGAATCCTCACCTTCTGTATATACATGACTATAGGACAGGGTGAATATCGCGATTCCGAACCTCCGAAAGTGATTTAGCGATAGACCGAACAATTGCGAGGGCTGGGAAGTGAATCCTTACCTTCTGTTGATACAGAACGTGTGGAAAAGGTGAATATCGCGATTCCGAACCGCCTAGACTGATTTATCTATAGACCGAACGATTGCGAGGGCTGGGAAGTGAGTACTTACCTTCTGTCTATACACAACGGTTGGACAGGGTGAATATCGCGATTCCGTGGCTCCTGGAGTGATTTATCGTTATATCGAACGATTGCCGGGGATGAGAAGTAATTCCTTACCTTCTTTTGATCCAGAACGTGTGGAAACGGTGAATATCGCTATTCCGAGCCTCCTAGAGTGATCTTCGTTATATCGAACGATTGCGAGGCCTGGGAAGTGATTCATTGCCTTCTGTCGATAGAGAACGTGTGGAACGTGTGAATATCGCTATTCCGAACCTCCTAGAGTGATCTTCGTTATATCGAACGATTGCGAGGCCTGGGAAGTGATTCATTGCCTTCTGTCGATAGAGAACGTGTGGAACGTGTGAATATCGCTATTCCGAGCCTCCTAGAGTGATTAATCGTTATATGGAACGATTGCGATAGCTGGAAAGTGAATCCTTACCTTCTGTATACACGTGACTATAGGACAGGGTGAATATCGCGATTCCGAACCTCCGAAAGTGATTTAGCGATAGACCGAACAATTGCGAGGGCTGGGAAGTGAATCCTTACCTCCTGTTGATACAGAACGTGTGGAAACGGTGAATATCGCGATTCCGAGCCTCCTAGAGTGATTTACCGTTATATCGAACGATTGCGAGAACTGGGAAGTGAATCCTTACCATCTGTCTATACAGAACGATTGGACAGGGTGAATATCGCGATTCCGTGGCTCCTGGAGTGATTTATCGTCATATCGAAATATTGCGAGGGCTGGGATGTGAATCCTTACCTTCCGTCGATACAGAACGTGTGGGATCGGTGAATATCGCGATTCCGTGCCTCCTAGAGTGATTTATCGTTATATCGAACGATTGCGAGGGCTGGAACGTGAATCCTTACCTTCTGTCGATACAGGACGATTGGAAATGATGCATATCGCGATTCCGGGCCCCCTAGAGTGATTAATCGTTATATGGAACGATTGCGAAAGCTGGAAAGTGAATCCTTACCTTCTGTATACACGTGACTATAGGACAGGGTGAATATCGCGATTCCGAACCTCCGAAAGTGATTTAGCGATAGACCGAACAATTGCGAGGGCTGGGAAGTGAATCCTTACCTCCTGTTGATACAGAACGTGTGGAAACGGTGAATATCGCGATTCCGAGCCTCCTAGAGTGATTTACCGTTATATCGAACGATTGCGAGAACTGGGAAGTGAGTACTTACCATCTGTCTATACAGAACGATTGGACAGGGTGAATATCGCGATTCCGTGGCTCCTAGAGTGATTTATCGTCATATCGAAATATTGCGAGGGCTGGGATGTGAATCCTTACCTTCCGTCGATACAGAACGTGTGGGATCGGTGAATATCGCGATTCCGTGCCTCCTAGAGTGATTTATCGTCATATCGAACGATTGCGAGGGCTGGGATGTGAATCCTCACCATCCGTCGATACAGAACGTGTGGGAACGGTGAATATCGCGATTCCGAGGCTCCTGGAGTGATTTATCGTTATATCGAACGATTGCGAGGGCTGGAACGTGAATCCTCACCTTCTGTCGATACAGAACGATTGGAAATGATGCATATCGCGATTCCGGGCCTCCTAGATTGATTAATCGTTACATGGAACGATTGCGATAGCTGGAAAGTGAATCCTCACCTTCTGTATATACATGACTATAGGACAGGGTGAATATCGCGATTCCGTGCCTCCTAGAGTGATTTGTCGTCATATCGAACGATTGCGAGGGCTGGGATGTGAATCCTTACCTTCCCTCGATACAGAACGTGTGGAAACGGTGAATATCGCGATTCCGAGCCTCCTAGACTGATTTATCTATAGGCCGAACGATTGCGAGGGCTGGGAACTGAGTACTTACCTTCTGTCTATACAGAACGATTGGACAGGGTGAATATCGCGATTCCGTGGCTCCTGGAGTGATTTATCGTTATATCGAACGATTGCCGGGGATGAGAAGTGATTCCTTACCTTCTTTCGATCCAGAACGTGTGGAAACGGTGAATATCGCGATTTCGAGCCTCCTAGAGTGATTTATCGTCATATCGAACGATTACGAGGGCTGGGATGTTAATCCTCACCTTCCGTCTATACAGAACGATTGGACAGGGTGAATATCGCGATTCCGTGGCTCCTGGAGTGATTTATCGTTATATCGAACGATTGCCGGGGATGAGAAGTGATTCCTTACCTTCTTTCGATCCAGAACGTGTGGAAACGGTGAATATCGCGATTCCAAGCCTCCTAGAGTGATTTATCGTCATATCGAACGATTGCGAGGACTGGGATGTGAATGCTCACCTTCCGTCGATACAGAACGTGTGGGAACGGTGAATATCGCGATTCCGAGGCTCCTGGAGTGATTTATCGTTATATCGAACGATTGCGAGAGCTGGGAAGTGAATCCTTACCATCTGTCTATACAGAACGATTGGACAAGGTGAATATCGCGATTCCGTGGCTCCTGGAGTGATTTATCGTCATATCGAAATATTGCGAGGGCTGGGATGTGAATCCTTACCTTCCGTCGATACAGAACGTGTGGGATCGGTGAATATCGCGATTCCGTGCCTCCTAGAGTGATTTATCGTCATATCGAACGATTGCGAGGGCTGGGATGTGAATCCTCACCATCCGTCGATACAGAACGTGTGGGAACGGTGAATATCGCGATTCCGAGGCTCCTGGAGTGATTTATCGTTATATCGAACGATTGCGAGGGCTGGAACGTGAATCCTTACCTTCTGTCGATACAGGACGATTGGAAATGATGCATATCGCGATTCCGGGCCCCCTAGAGTGATTAATCGTTATATGGAACGATTGCGAAAGCTGGAAAGTGAATCCTCACCTTCTGTATATACATGACTATAGGACAGGGTGAATATCGCGATTCCGAACCTCCGAAAGTGATTTAGCGATAGACCGAACAATTGCGAGGGCTGGGAAGTGAATCCTTACCTTCTGTTGATACAGAACGTGTGGAAAAGGTGAATATCGCGATTCCGAACCGCCTAGACTGATTTATCTATAGACCGAACGATTGCGAGGGCTGGGAAGTGAGTACTTACCTTCTGTCTATACACAACGGTTGGACAGGGTGAATATCGCGATTCCGTGGCTCCTGGAGTGATTTATCGTTATATCGAACGATTGCCGGGGATGAGAAGTAATTCCTTACCTTCTTTTGATCCAGAACGTGTGGAAACGGTGAATATCGCTATTCCGAGCCTCCTAGAGTGATCTTCGTTATATCGAACGATTGCGAGGCCTGGGAAGTGATTCATTGCCTTCTGTCGATAGAGAACGTGTGGAACGTGTGAATATCGCTATTCCGAGCCTCCTAGAGTGATTAATCGTTATATGGAACGATTGCGATAGCTGGAAAGTGAATCCTTACCTTCTGTATACACGTGACTATAGGACAGGGTGAATATCGCGATTCCGAACCTCCGAAAGTGATTTAGCGATAGACCGAACAATTGCGAGGGCTGGGAAGTGAATCCTTACCTTCTGTTGATACAGAACGTGTGGAAACGGTGAATATCGCGATTCCGAGCCTCCTAGAGTGATTTACCGTTATATCGAACGATTGCGAGAACTGGGAAGTGAATCCTTACCTTCTGTCGATACAGGACGATTGGAAATGATGCATATCGCGATTCCGGGCCTCCTAGAGTGATTAATCGTTATATGGAACGATTGCGATAGCTGGAAAGTGAATCCTCACCTTCTGTATATACATGACTATAGGACAGGGTGAATATCGCGATTCCGAACCTCCGAAAGTGATTTATCGATAGACCGAACAATTGCGAGGGCTGGGAAGTGAATCCTTACCTTCTGTTGCTACAGAACGTGTGGAAACGGTGAATATCCAAATTCCGAGGCTCTTAGAGTGATTTATCGTCATATCGAAATATTGGGAGGGCTGGGATGTGAATCCTTACCTTCCGTCCATACAGAACGTGTGGGATCGGTGGATATCGCGATTCCGTGCCTCCTAGAGTGATTTATCGTCATATCGAACGATTGCGAGGGCTGGGATGTGAATCCTTACCTTCCCTCGATACAGAACGTGTGGAAACGGTGAATATCGCGATTCCGAGCCTCCTAGACTGATATATCTATAGACCGAACGATTGCGAGGGCTGGGAAGTGAGTACTTACCTTCTGTCTATACAGAACGATTGGACAGGGTGAATATCGCGATTCCGTGGCTCCTGGAGTGATTTATCGCTATATCGAACGATTGCCGGGGATGAGAAGTGATTCCTTACCTTCATTCGATCCAGAACGTGTGGAAACGGTGAATATCGCGATTTCGAGCCTCCTAGAGTGATTTAGCGATAGACCGAACGATACCGAGGGCTGCGAAGTGAATCCTTACCTTCTGTCGATACAGAACGTGTGGAACGTCGAATATCGCGATTCCGAGCCGCCTAGAGTGATTTATCGTAATATCGAACGAATGCGAGGGCTGGAAAGTAAATCCATAGATTCCATCGATACAGAACGTGTGGAAACGGTGAATATAGCGATTCCGAGCCTCCTAGAGTGATTTTTCGTTATATCGAACGAAAGCGAGAGCTGGAAAGTAAAGCCATAGCTTCCTTCGATACAGAACGTATGGAAACGGTGAATATCGCGATTCCGAGCCTCCTAGAGTGATTTTCGTTATATCGAACGATTGCGAGGGCTGGAAAGTAAATCCATAGCTTCCTTCGATACAGAGCGTGTGGAAACGGTGAATATCGCCATTCCGAGCCTCCTAGAGTGATTTACTGTTATATCAAACGATTGCGAGGGCTGGAAAGTGATTCCTAAGCTTCTTTCGATCCAGAACGTGTGGAAACGGTGAATATCGCGATTCCGAGCTTCCTAGAGTGATTTATCGTCATATCGAAATATTGCGAGGGCTGGGATGTGAATCCTTACCTTCCGTCGATACAGAACGTGTGGGATCGGTGAATATCGCGATTCCGTGCCTCCTAGAGTGATTTACCGTTATATCGAACGATTGCGAGGCCTGGGAAGTGATTCATTGCCTTCTGTCGATAGAGAACGTGTGGAACGTGTGAATATCGCTATTCCGAGCCTCCTAGAGTGATTAATCGTTATATGGAACGATTGCGATAGCTGGAAAGTGAATCCTTACCTTCTGTATACACGTGACTATAGGACAGGGTGAATATCGCGATTCCGAACCTCCGAAAGTGATTTAGCGATAGACCGAACAATTGCGAGGGCTGGGAAGTGAATCCTTACCTCCTGTTGATACAGAACGTGTGGAAACGGTGAATATCGCGATTCCGAGCCTCCTAGAGTGATTTACCGTTATATCGAACGATTGCGAGAACTGGGAAGTGAATCCTTACCATCTGTCTATACAGAACGATTGGACAGGGTGAATATCGCGATTCCGTGGCTCCTGGAGTGATTTATCGTCATATCGAAATATTGCGAGGGCTGGGATGTGAATCCTTACCTTCCGTCGATACAGAACGTGTGGGATCGGTGAATATCGCGATTCCGTGCCTCCTAGAGTGATTTATCGTTATATCGAACGATTGCGAGGGCTGGAACGTGAATCCTTACCTTCTGTCGATACAGGACGATTGGAAATGATGCATATCGCGATTCCGGGCCCCCTAGAGTGATTAATCGTTATATGGAACGATTGCGAAAGCTGGAAAGTGAATCCTCACCTTCTGTATATACATGACTATAGGACAGGGTGAATATCGCGATTCCGAACCTCCGAAAGTGATTTAGCGATAGACCGAACAATTGCGAGGGCTGGGAAGTGAATCCTTACCTTCTGTTGATACAGAACGTGTGGAAAAGGTGAATATCGCGATTCCGAACCGCCTAGACTGATTTATCTATAGACCGAACGATTGCGAGGGCTGGGAAGTGAGTACTTACCTTCTGTCTATACACAACGGTTGGACAGGGTGAATATCGCGATTCCGTGGCTCCTGGAGTGATTTATCGTTATATCGAACGATTGCCGGGGATGAGAAGTAATTCCTTACCTTCTTTTGATCCAGAACGTGTGGAAACGGTGAATATCGCTATTCCGAGCCTCCTAGAGTGATCTTCGTTATATCGAACGATTGCGAGGCCTGGGAAGTGATTCATTGCCTTCTGTCGATAGAGAACGTGTGGAACGTGTGAATATCGCTATTCCGAACCTCCTAGAGTGATCTTCGTTATATCGAACGATTGCGAGGCCTGGGAAGTGATTCATTGCCTTCTGTCGATAGAGAACGTGTGGAACGTGTGAATATCGCTATTCCGAGCCTCCTAGAGTGATTAATCGTTATATGGAACGATTGCGATAGCTGGAAAGTGAATCCTTACCTTCTGTATACACGTGACTATAGGACAGGGTGAATATCGCGATTCCGAACCTCCGAAAGTGATTTAGCGATAGACCGAACAATTGCGAGGGCTGGGAAGTGAATCCTTACCTCCTGTTGATACAGAACGTGTGGAAACGGTGAATATCGCGATTCCGAGCCTCCTAGAGTGATTTACCGTTATATCGAACGATTGCGAGAACTGGGAAGTGAATCCTTACCATCTGTCTATACAGAACGATTGGACAGGGTGAATATCGCGATTCCGTGGCTCCTGGAGTGATTTATCGTCATATCGAAATATTGCGAGGGCTGGGATGTGAATCCTTACCTTCCGTCGATACAGAACGTGTGGGATCGGTGAATATCGCGATTCCGTGCCTCCTAGAGTGATTTATCGTTATATCGAACGATTGCGAGGGCTGGAACGTGAATCCTTACCTTCTGTCGATACAGGACGATTGGAAATGATGCATATCGCGATTCCGGGCCCCCTAGAGTGATTAATCGTTATATGGAACGATTGCGAAAGCTGGAAAGTGAATCCTTACCTTCTGTATACACGTGACTATAGGACAGGGTGAATATCGCGATTCCGAACCTCCGAAAGTGATTTAGCGATAGACCGAACAATTGCGAGGGCTGGGAAGTGAATCCTTACCTCCTGTTGATACAGAACGTGTGGAAACGGTGAATATCGCGATTCCGAGCCTCCTAGAGTGATTTACCGTTATATCGAACGATTGCGAGAACTGGGAAGTGAGTACTTACCATCTGTCTATACAGAACGATTGGACAGGGTGAATATCGCGATTCCGTGGCTCCTAGAGTGATTTATCGTCATATCGAAATATTGCGAGGGCTGGGATGTGAATCCTTACCTTCCGTCGATACAGAACGTGTGGGATCGGTGAATATCGCGATTCCGTGCCTCCTAGAGTGATTTATCGTCATATCGAACGATTGCGAGGGCTGGGATGTGAATCCTCACCATCCGTCGATACAGAACGTGTGGGAACGGTGAATATCGCGATTCCGAGGCTCCTGGAGTGATTTATCGTTATATCGAACGATTGCGAGGGCTGGAACGTGAATCCTCACCTTCTGTCGATACAGAACGATTGGAAATGATGCATATCGCGATTCCGGGCCTCCTAGATTGATTAATCGTTACATGGAACGATTGCGATAGCTGGAAAGTGAATCCTCACCTTCTGTATATACATGACTATAGGACAGGGTGAATATCGCGATTCCGTGCCTCCTAGAGTGATTTGTCGTCATATCGAACGATTGCGAGGGCTGGGATGTGAATCCTTACCTTCCCTCGATACAGAACGTGTGGAAACGGTGAATATCGCGATTCCGAGCCTCCTAGACTGATTTATCTATAGGCCGAACGATTGCGAGGGCTGGGAACTGAGTACTTACCTTCTGTCTATACAGAACGATTGGACAGGGTGAATATCGCGATTCCGTGGCTCCTGGAGTGATTTATCGTTATATCGAACGATTGCCGGGGATGAGAAGTGATTCCTTACCTTCTTTCGATCCAGAACGTGTGGAAACGGTGAATATCGCGATTTCGAGCCTCCTAGAGTGATTTATCGTCATATCGAACGATTACGAGGGCTGGGATGTTAATCCTCACCTTCCGTCTATACAGAACGATTGGACAGGGTGAATATCGCGATTCCGTGGCTCCTGGAGTGATTTATCGTTATATCGAACGATTGCCGGGGATGAGAAGTGATTCCTTACCTTCTTTCGATCCAGAACGTGTGGAAACGGTGAATATCGCGATTCCAAGCCTCCTAGAGTGATTTATCGTCATATCGAACGATTGCGAGGACTGGGATGTGAATGCTCACCTTCCGTCGATACAGAACGTGTGGGAACGGTGAATATCGCGATTCCGAGGCTCCTGGAGTGATTTATCGTTATATCGAACGATTGCGAGAGCTGGGAAGTGAATCCTTACCATCTGTCTATACAGAACGATTGGACAAGGTGAATATCGCGATTCCGTGGCTCCTGGAGTGATTTATCGTCATATCGAAATATTGCGAGGGCTGGGATGTGAATCCTTACCTTCCGTCGATACAGAACGTGTGGGATCGGTGAATATCGCGATTCCGTGCCTCCTAGAGTGATTTATCGTCATATCGAACGATTGCGAGGGCTGGGATGTGAATCCTCACCATCCGTCGATACAGAACGTGTGGGAACGGTGAATATCGCGATTCCGAGGCTCCTGGAGTGATTTATCGTTATATCGAACGATTGCGAGGGCTGGAACGTGAATCCTTACCTTCTGTCGATACAGGACGATTGGAAATGATGCATATCGCGATTCCGGGCCCCCTAGAGTGATTAATCGTTATATGGAACGATTGCGAAAGCTGGAAAGTGAATCCTCACCTTCTGTATATACATGACTATAGGACAGGGTGAATATCGCGATTCCGAACCTCCGAAAGTGATTTAGCGATAGACCGAACAATTGCGAGGGCTGGGAAGTGAATCCTTACCTTCTGTTGATACAGAACGTGTGGAAAAGGTGAATATCGCGATTCCGAACCGCCTAGACTGATTTATCTATAGACCGAACGATTGCGAGGGCTGGGAAGTGAGTACTTACCTTCTGTCTATACACAACGGTTGGACAGGGTGAATATCGCGATTCCGTGGCTCCTGGAGTGATTTATCGTTATATCGAACGATTGCCGGGGATGAGAAGTAATTCCTTACCTTCTTTTGATCCAGAACGTGTGGAAACGGTGAATATCGCTATTCCGAGCCTCCTAGAGTGATCTTCGTTATATCGAACGATTGCGAGGCCTGGGAAGTGATTCATTGCCTTCTGTCGATAGAGAACGTGTGGAACGTGTGAATATCGCTATTCCGAACCTCCTAGAGTGATCTTCGTTATATCGAACGATTGCGAGGCCTGGGAAGTGATTCATTGCCTTCTGTCGATAGAGAACGTGTGGAACGTGTGAATATCGCTATTCCGAGCCTCCTAGAGTGATTAATCGTTATATGGAACGATTGCGATAGCTGGAAAGTGAATCCTTACCTTCTGTATACACGTGACTATAGGACAGGGTGAATATCGCGATTCCGAACCTCCGAAAGTGATTTAGCGATAGACCGAACAATTGCGAGGGCTGGGAAGTGAATCCTTACCTCCTGTTGATACAGAACGTGTGGAAACGGTGAATATCGCGATTCCGAGCCTCCTAGAGTGATTTACCGTTATATCGAACGATTGCGAGAACTGGGAAGTGAATCCTTACCATCTGTCTATACAGAACGATTGGACAGGGTGAATATCGCGATTCCGTGGCTCCTGGAGTGATTTATCGTCATATCGAAATATTGCGAGGGCTGGGATGTGAATCCTTACCTTCCGTCGATACAGAACGTGTGGGATCGGTGAATATCGCGATTCCGTGCCTCCTAGAGTGATTTATCGTTATATCGAACGATTGCGAGGGCTGGAACGTGAATCCTTACCTTCTGTCGATACAGGACGATTGGAAATGATGCATATCGCGATTCCGGGCCCCCTAGAGTGATTAATCGTTATATGGAACGATTGCGAAAGCTGGAAAGTGAATCCTCACCTTCTGTATATACATGACTATAGGACAGGGTGAATATCGCGATTCCGAACCTCCGAAAGTGATTTAGCGATAGACCGAACAATTGCGAGGGCTGGGAAGTGAATCCTTACCTTCTGTTGATACAGAACGTGTGGAAAAGGTGAATATCGCGATTCCGAACCGCCTAGACTGATTTATCTATAGACCGAACGATTGCGAGGGCTGGGAAGTGAGTACTTACCTTCTGTCTATACACAACGGTTGGACAGGGTGAATATCGCGATTCCGTGGCTCCTGGAGTGATTTATCGTTATATCGAACGATTGCCGGGGATGAGAAGTAATTCCTTACCTTCTTTTGATCCAGAACGTGTGGAAACGGTGAATATCGCTATTCCGAGCCTCCTAGAGTGATCTTCGTTATATCGAACGATTGCGAGGCCTGGGAAGTGATTCATTGCCTTCTGTCGATAGAGAACGTGTGGAACGTGTGAATATCGCTATTCCGAGCCTCCTAGAGTGATTAATCGTTATATGGAACGATTGCGATAGCTGGAAAGTGAATCCTTACCTTCTGTATACACGTGACTATAGGACAGGGTGAATATCGCGATTCCGAACCTCCGAAAGTGATTTAGCGATAGACCGAACAATTGCGAGGGCTGGGAAGTGAATCCGTACCTCCTGTTGATACAGAACGTGTGGAAACGGTGAATATCGCGATTCCGAGCCTCCTAGAGTGATTTACCGTTATATCGAACGATTGCGAGAACTGGGAAGTGAATCCTTACCATCTGTCTATACAGAACGATTGGACAGGGTGAATATCGCGATTCCGTGGCTCCTAGAGTGATTTATCGTCATATCGAAATATTGCGAGGGCTGGGATGTGAATCCTTACCTTCCGTCGATACAGAACGTGTGGAATCGGTGAATATCGCGATTCCGTGCCTCCTAGAGTGATTTATCGTCATATCGAACGATTGCGAGGGCTGGGATGTGAATCCTCACCATCCGTCGATACAGAACGTGTGGGAACGGTGAATATCGCGATTCCGAGACTCCTGGAGTGATTTATCGTTATATCGAACGATTGCGAGGGCTGGAACGTGAATCCTCACCTTCTGTCGATACAGAACGATTGGAAATGATGCATATCGCGATTCCGGGCCTCCTAGATTGATTAATCGTTACATGGAACGATTGCGATAGCTGGAAAGTGAATCCTCACCTTCTGTATATACATGACTATAGGACAGGGTGAATATCGCGATTCCGTGCCTCCTAGAGTGATTTGTCGTCATATCGAACGATTGCGAGGGCTGGGATGTGAATCCTTACCTTCCCTCGATACAGAACGTGTGGAAACGGTGAATATCGCGATTCCGAGCCTCCTAGACTGATTTATCTATAGGCCGAACGATTGCGAGGGCTGGGAACTGAGTACTTACCTTCTGTCTATACAGAACGATTGGACAGGGTGAATATCGCGATTCCGTGGCTCCTGGAGTGATTTATCGTTATATCGAACGATTGCCGGGGATGAGAAGTGATTCCTTACCTTCTTTCGATCCAGAACGTGTGGAAACGGTGAATATCGCGATTTCGAGCCTCCTAGAGTGATTTATCGTCATATCGAACGATTACGAGGGCTGGGATGTTAATCCTCACCTTCCGTCTATACAGAACGATTGGACAGGGTGAATATCGCGATTCCGTGGCTCCTGGAGTGATTTATCGTTATATCGAACGATTGCCGGGGATGAGAAGTGATTCCTTACCTTCTTTCGATCCAGAACGTGTGGAAACGGTGAATATCGCGATTCCAAGCCTCCTAGAGCGATTTATCGTCATATCGAACGATTGCGAGGACTGGGATGTGAATGCTCACCTTCCGTCGATACAGAACGTGTGGGAACGGTGAATATCGCGATTCCGAGGCTCCTGGAGTGATTTATCGTTATATCGAACGATTGCGAGAGCTGGGAAGTGAATCCTTACCATCTGTCTATACAGAACGATTGGACAAGGTGAATATCGCGATTCCGTGGCTCCTGGAGTGATTTATCGTCATATCGAAATATTGCGAGGGCTGGGATGTGAATCCTTACCTTCCGTCGATACAGAACGTGTGGGATCGGTGAATATCGCGATTCCGTGCCTCCTAGAGTGATTTATCGTCATATCGAACGATTGTGAGGGCTGGGATGTGAATCCTCACCATCCGTCGATACAGAACGTGTGGGAACGGTGAATATCGCGATTCCGAGGCTCCTGGAGTGATTTATCGTTATATCGAACGATTGCGAGAACTGGGAAGTGAATCCTTACCATCTGTCTATACAGAACGATTGGAAATGATGCATATCGCGATTCCGGGCCCCCTAGAGTGATTAATCGTTATATGGAACGATTGCGAAAGCTGGAAAGTGAATCCTCACCTTCTGTATATACATGACTATAGGACAGGGTGAATATCGCGATTCCGAACCTCCGAAAGTGATTTAGCGATAGACCGAACAATTGCGAGGGCTGGGAAGTGAATCCTTACCTTCTGTTGATACAGAACGTGTGGAAAAGGTGAATATCGCGATTCCGAACCGCCTAGACTGATTTATCTATAGACCGAACGATTGCGAGGGCTGGGAAGTGAGTACTTACCTTCTGTCTATACACAACGGTTGGACAGGGTGAATATCGCGATTCCGTGGCTCCTGGAGTGATTTATCGTTATATCGAACGATTGCCGGGGATGAGAAGTAATTCCTTACTTTCTTTTGATCCAGAACGTGTGGAAACGGTGAATATCGCTATTCCGAGCCTCCTAGAGTGATCTTCGTTATATCGAACGATTGCGAGGCCTGGGAAGTGATTCATTGCCTTCTGTCGATAGAGAACGTGTGGAACGTGTGAATATCGCTATTCCGAGCCTCCTAGAGTGATTAATCGTTATATGGAACGATTGCGATAGCTGGAAAGTGAATCCTTACCTTCTGTATACACGTGACTATAGGACAGGGTGAATATCGCGATTCCGAACCTCCGAAAGTGATTTAGCGATAGACCGAACAATTGCGAGGGCTGGGAAGTGAATCCTTACCTTCTGTTGATACAGAACGTGTGGAAACGGTGAATATCGCGATTCCGAGCCTCCTAGAGTGATTTACCGTTATATCGAACGATTGCGAGAACTGGGAAGTGAATCCTTACCATCTGTCTATACAGAACGATTGGACAGGGTGAATATCGCGATTCCGTGGCTCCTAGAGTGATTTATCGTCATATCGAAATATTGCGAGGGCTGGGATGTGAATCCTTACCTTCCGTCGATACAGAACGTGTGGGATCGGTGAATATCGCGATTCCGTGCCTCCTAGAGTGATTTATCGTTATATCGAACGATTGCGAGGGCTGGAACGTGAATCCTTACCTTCTGTCGATACAGGACGATTGGAAATGATGCATATCGCGATTCCGGGCCTCCTAGAGTGATTAATCGTTATATGGAACGATTGCGATAGCTGGAAAGTGAATCCTCACCTTCTGTATATACATGACTATAGGACAGGGTGAATATCGCGATTCCGAACCTCCGAAAGTGATTTATCGATAGACCGAACAATTGCGAGGGCTGGGAAGTGAATCCTTACCTTCTGTTGCTACAGAACGTGTGGAAACGGTGAATATCCAAATTCCGAGGCTCTTAGAGTGATTTATCGTCATATCGAACGATTGCGAGGGCTGGGATGTGAATCCTTACCTTCCCTCGATACAGAACGTGTGGAAACGGTGAATATCGCGATTCCGAGCCTCCTAGACTGATATATCTATAGACCGAACGATTGCGAGGGCTGGGAAGTGAGTACTTACCTTCTGTCTATACAGAACGATTGGACAGGGTGAATATCGCGATTCCGTGGCTCCTGGAGTGATTTATCGCTATATCGAACGATTGCCGGGGATGAGAAGTGATTCCTTACCTTCTTTCGATCCAGAACGTGTGGAAACGGTGAATATCGCGATTTCGAGCCTCCTAGAGTGATTTTTCGTTATATCGAACGAAAGCGAGGGCTGGAAAGTAAAGCCATAGCTTCCTTCGATACAGAACGTGTGGAAACGGTGAATATCGCGATTCCGAGCCTCCTAGAGTGATTTTCGTTATATCGAACGATTGCGAGGGCTGGAAAGTAAATCCATAGCTTCCTTCGATACAGAGCGTGTGGAAACGGTGAATATCGCCATTCCGAGCCTCCTAGATTGATTTATTGTTATATCAAACGATTGCGAGGGCTGGAAAGTGATTCCTAAGCTTCTTTCGATCCAGAACGAGTGGAAACGGTGAATATCGCGATTCCGTGCCTCCTAGAGTGATTTATCGTTATATCGAACGATTGCGAGGCCTGGAACGTGAATCCTTACCTTCTGTCGATACAGGACGATTGGAAATGATGCATATCGCGATTCCGGGCCTCCTAGAGTGATTAATCGTTATATGGAACGATTGCGATAGCTGGAAAGTGAATCCTCACCTTCTGTATATACATGACTATAGGACAGGGTGAATATCGCGATTCCGAACCTCCGAAAGTGATTTATCGATAGACCGAACAATTGCGAGGGCTGGGAAGTGAATCCTTACCTTCTGTTGATACAGAACGTGTGGAAACGGTGAATATCCAAATTCCGAGGCTCTTAGAGTGATTTATCGTTATATCGAACGAATGCGAGGGCTGGAAAGTAAATCCATAGCTTCCTTCGATACAGAGCGTGTGGAAACGGTGAATATCGCCATTCCGAGCCTCCTAGAGTGATTTATTGTTATATCAAACGATTGCGAGGGCTGGAAAGTGATTCCTAAGCTTCTTTCGATCCAGAACGTGTGGAAACGGTGAATATCGCGATTCCGAGCCTCCTAGAGTGATTTATCGTCATATCGAAATATTGGGAGGGCTGGGATGTGAATCCTTACCTTCCGTCCATACAGAACGTGTGGGATCGGTGAATATCGCGATTCCGTGCCTCCTAGAGTGATTTATCGTCATATCGAACGATTGCGAGGGCTGGGATGTGAATCCTTACCTTCCCTCGATACAGAACGTGTGGAAACGGTGAATATCGCGATTCCGAGGCTCCTGGAGTGATTTATCGTTATATCGAACGATTGCGAGGGCTGGAACGTGAATCCTTACCTTCTGTCGATACAGGACGATTGGAAATGATGCATATCGCGATTCCGGGCCCCCTAGAGTGATTAATCGTTATATGGAACGATTGCGAAAGCTGGAAAGTGAATCCTCACCTTCTGTATATACATGACTATAGGACAGGGTGAATATCGCGATTCCGAACCTCCGAAAGTGATTTAGCGATAGACCGAACAATTGCGAGGGCTGGGAAGTGAATCCTTACCTTCTGTTGATACAGAACGTGTGGAAAAGGTGAATATCGCGATTCCGAACCGCCTAGACTGATTTATCTATAGACCGAACGATTGCGAGGGCTGGGAAGTGAGTACTTACCTTCTGTCTATACACAACGGTTGGACAGGGTGAATATCGCGATTCCGTGGCTCCTGGAGTGATTTATCGTTATATCGAACGATTGCCGGGGATGAGAAGTAATTCCTTACCTTCTTTTGATCCAGAACGTGTGGAAACGGTGAATATCGCTATTCCGAGCCTCCTAGAGTGATCTTCGTTATATCGAACGATTGCGAGGCCTGGGAAGTGATTCATTGCCTTCTGTCGATAGAGAACGTGTGGAACGTGTGAATATCGCTATTCCGAGCCTCCTAGAGTGATTAATCGTTATATGGAACGATTGCGATAGCTGGAAAGTGAATCCTTACCTTCTGTATACACGTGACTATAGGACAGGGTGAATATCGCGATTCCGAACCTCCGAAAGTGATTTAGCGATAGACCGAACAATTGCGAGGGCTGGGAAGTGAATCCTTACCTTCTGTTGATACAGAACGTGTGGAAACGGTGAATATCGCGATTCCGAGCCTCCTAGAGTGATTTACCGTTATATCGAACGATTGCGAGAACTGGGAAGTGAATCCTTACCATCTGTCTATACAGAACGATTGGACAGGGTGAATATCGCGATTCCGTGGCTCCTAGAGTGATTTATCGTCATATCGAAATATTGCGAGGGCTGGGATGTGAATCCTTACCTTCCGTCGATACAGAACGTGTGGGATCGGTGAATATCGCGATTCCGTGCCTCCTAGAGTGATTTATCGTTATATCGAACGATTGCGAGGGCTGGAACGTGAATCCTTACCTTCTGTCGATACAGGACGATTGGAAATGATGCATATCGCGATTCCGGGCCTCCTAGAGTGATTTATCGTCATATCGAAATATTGCGAGGGCTGGGATGTGAATCCTTACCTTCCGTCGATACAGAACGTGTGGAAACGGTGAATATCGCGATTCCGAGCCTCCTAGACTGATATATCTATAGACCGAACGATTGCGAGGGCTGGGAAGTGAGTACTTACCTTCTGTCTATACAGAACGATTGGACAGGGTGAATATCGCGATTCCGTGGCTCCTGGAGTGATTTATCGCTATATCGAACGATTGCCGGGGATGAGAAGTGATTCCTTACCTTCATTCGATCCAGAACGTGTGGAAACGGTGAATATCGCGATTTCGAGCCTCCTAGAGTGATTTAGCGATAGACCGAACGATACCGAGGGCTGCGAAGTGAATCCTTACCTTCTGTCGATACAGAACGTGTGGAACGTCGAATATCGCGATTCCGAGCCGCCTAGAGTGATTTATCGTAATATCGAACGAATGCGAGGGCTGGAAAGTAAATCCATAGATTCCATCGATACAGAACGTGTGGAAACGGTGAATATAGCGATTCCGAGCCTCCTAGAGTGATTTTTCGTTATATCGAACGAAAGCGAGAGCTGGAAAGTAAAGCCATAGCTTCCTTCGATACAGAACGTATGGAAACGGTGAATATCGCGATTCCGAGCCTCCTAGAGTGATTTTCGTTATATCGAACGATTGCGAGGGCTGGAAAGTAAATCCATAGCTTCCTTCGATACAGAGCGTGTGGAAACGGTGAATATCGCCATTCCGAGCCTCCTAGAGTGATTTACTGTTATATCAAACGATTGCGAGGGCTGGAAAGTGATTCCTAAGCTTCTTTCGATCCAGAACGTGTGGAAACGGTGAATATCGCGATTCCGAGCTTCCTAGAGTGATTTATCGTCATATCGAAATATTGCGAGGGCTGGGATGTGAATCCTTACCTTCCGTCGATACAGAACGTGTGGGATCGGTGAATATCGCGATTCCGTGCCTCCTAGAGTGATTTACCGTTATATCGAACGATTGCGAGGCCTGGGAAGTGATTCATTGCCTTCTGTCGATAGAGAACGTGTGGAACGTGTGAATATCGCTATTCCGAGCCTCCTAGAGTGATTAATCGTTATATGGAACGATTGCGATAGCTGGAAAGTGAATCCTTACCTTCTGTATACACGTGACTATAGGACAGGGTGAATATCGCGATTCCGAACCTCCGAAAGTGATTTAGCGATAGACCGAACAATTGCGAGGGCTGGGAAGTGAATCCTTACCTCCTGTTGATACAGAACGTGTGGAAACGGTGAATATCGCGATTCCGAGCCTCCTAGAGTGATTTACCGTTATATCGAACGATTGCGAGAACTGGGAAGTGAATCCTTACCATCTGTCTATACAGAACGATTGGACAGGGTGAATATCGCGATTCCGTGGCTCCTGGAGTGATTTATCGTCATATCGAAATATTGCGAGGGCTGGGATGTGAATCCTTACCTTCCGTCGATACAGAACGTGTGGGATCGGTGAATATCGCGATTCCGTGCCTCCTAGAGTGATTTATCGTTATATCGAACGATTGCGAGGGCTGGAACGTGAATCCTTACCTTCTGTCGATACAGGACGATTGGAAATGATGCATATCGCGATTCCGGGCCCCCTAGAGTGATTAATCGTTATATGGAACGATTGCGAAAGCTGGAAAGTGAATCCTCACCTTCTGTATATACATGACTATAGGACAGGGTGAATATCGCGATTCCGAACCTCCGAAAGTGATTTAGCGATAGACCGAACAATTGCGAGGGCTGGGAAGTGAATCCTTACCTTCTGTTGATACAGAACGTGTGGAAAAGGTGAATATCGCGATTCCGAACCGCCTAGACTGATTTATCTATAGACCGAACGATTGCGAGGGCTGGGAAGTGAGTACTTACCTTCTGTCTATACACAACGGTTGGACAGGGTGAATATCGCGATTCCGTGGCTCCTGGAGTGATTTATCGTTATATCGAACGATTGCCGGGGATGAGAAGTAATTCCTTACCTTCTTTTGATCCAGAACGTGTGGAAACGGTGAATATCGCTATTCCGAGCCTCCTAGAGTGATCTTCGTTATATCGAACGATTGCGAGGCCTGGGAAGTGATTCATTGCCTTCTGTCGATAGAGAACGTGTGGAACGTGTGAATATCGCTATTCCGAACCTCCTAGAGTGATCTTCGTTATATCGAACGATTGCGAGGCCTGGGAAGTGATTCATTGCCTTCTGTCGATAGAGAACGTGTGGAACGTGTGAATATCGCTATTCCGAGCCTCCTAGAGTGATTAATCGTTATATGGAACGATTGCGATAGCTGGAAAGTGAATCCTTACCTTCTGTATACACGTGACTATAGGACAGGGTGAATATCGCGATTCCGAACCTCCGAAAGTGATTTAGCGATAGACCGAACAATTGCGAGGGCTGGGAAGTGAATCCTTACCTCCTGTTGATACAGAACGTGTGGAAACGGTGAATATCGCGATTCCGAGCCTCCTAGAGTGATTTACCGTTATATCGAACGATTGCGAGAACTGGGAAGTGAATCCTTACCATCTGTCTATACAGAACGATTGGACAGGGTGAATATCGCGATTCCGTGGCTCCTGGAGTGATTTATCGTCATATCGAAATATTGCGAGGGCTGGGATGTGAATCCTTACCTTCCGTCGATACAGAACGTGTGGGATCGGTGAATATCGCGATTCCGTGCCTCCTAGAGTGATTTATCGTTATATCGAACGATTGCGAGGGCTGGAACGTGAATCCTTACCTTCTGTCGATACAGGACGATTGGAAATGATGCATATCGCGATTCCGGGCCCCCTAGAGTGATTAATCGTTATATGGAACGATTGCGAAAGCTGGAAAGTGAATCCTTACCTTCTGTATACACGTGACTATAGGACAGGGTGAATATCGCGATTCCGAACCTCCGAAAGTGATTTAGCGATAGACCGAACAATTGCGAGGGCTGGGAAGTGAATCCTTACCTCCTGTTGATACAGAACGTGTGGAAACGGTGAATATCGCGATTCCGAGCCTCCTAGAGTGATTTACCGTTATATCGAACGATTGCGAGAACTGGGAAGTGAATCCTTACCATCTGTCTATACAGAACGATTGGACAGGGTGAATATCGCGATTCCGTGGCTCCTAGAGTGATTTATCGTCATATCGAAATATTGCGAGGGCTGGGATGTGAATCCTTACCTTCCGTCGATACAGAACGTGTGGGATCGGTGAATATCGCGATTCCGTGCCTCCTAGAGTGATTTATCGTCATATCGAACGATTGCGAGGGCTGGGATGTGAATCCTCACCATCCGTCGATACAGAACGTGTGGGAACGGTGAATATCGCGATTCCGAGGCTCCTGGAGTGATTTATCGTTATATCGAACGATTGCGAGGGCTGGAACGTGAATCCTCACCTTCTGTCGATACAGAACGATTGGAAATGATGCATATCGCGATTCCGGGCCTCCTAGATTGATTAATCGTTACATGGAACGATTGCGATAGCTGGAAAGTGAATCCTCACCTTCTGTATATACATGACTATAGGACAGGGTGAATATCGCGATTCCGTGCCTCCTAGAGTGATTTGTCGTCATATCGAACGATTGCGAGGGCTGGGATGTGAATCCTTACCTTCCCTCGATACAGAACGTGTGGAAACGGTGAATATCGCGATTCCGAGCCTCCTAGACTGATTTATCTATAGGCCGAACGATTGCGAGGGCTGGGAACTGAGTACTTACCTTCTGTCTATACAGAACGATTGGACAGGGTGAATATCGCGATTCCGTGGCTCCTGAAGTGATTTATCGTTATATCGAACGATTGCCGGGGATGAGAAGTGATTCCTTACCTTCTTTCGATCCAGAACGTGTGGAAACGGTGAATATCGCGATTTCGAGCCTCCTAGAGTGATTTATCGTCATATCGAACGATTACGAGGGCTGGGATGTTAATCCTCACCTTCCGTCTATACAGAACGATTGGACAGGGTGAATATCGCGATTCCGTGGCTCCTGGAGTGATTTATCGTTATATCGAACGATTGCCGGGGATGAGAAGTGATTCCTTACCTTCTTTCGATCCAGAACGTGTGGAAACGGTGAATATCGCGATTCCAAGCCTCCTAGAGTGATTTATCGTCATATCGAACGATTGCGAGGACTGGGATGTGAATGCTCACCTTCCGTCGATACAGAACGTGTGGGAACGGTGAATATCGCGATTCCGAGGCTCCTGGAGTGATTTATCGTTATATCGAACGATTGCGAGAGCTGGGAAGTGAATCCTTACCATCTGTCTATACAGAACGATTGGACAAGGTGAATATCGCGATTCCGTGGCTCCTGGAGTGATTTATCGTCATATCGAAATATTGCGAGGGCTGGGATGTGAATCCTTACCTTCCGTCGATACAGAACGTGTGGGATCGGTGAATATCGCGATTCCGTGCCTCCTAGAGTGATTTATCGTCATATCGAACGATTGCGAGGGCTGGGATGTGAATCCTCACCATCCGTCGATACAGAACGTGTGGGAACGGTGAATATCGCGATTCCGAGGCTCCTGGAGTGATTTATCGTTATATCGAACGATTGCGAGGGCTGGAACGTGAATCCTTACCTTCTGTCGATACAGGACGATTGGAAATGATGCATATCGCGATTCCGGGCCCCCTAGAGTGATTAATCGTTATATGGAACGATTGCGAAAGCTGGAAAGTGAATCCTCACCTTCTGTATATACATGACTATAGGACAGGGTGAATATCGCGATTCCGAACCTCCGAATGTGATTTAGCGATAGACCGAACAATTGCGAGGGCTGGGAAGTGAATCCTTACCTTCTGTTGATACAGAACGTGTGGAAAAGGTGAATATCGCGATTCCGAACCGCCTAGACTGATTTATCTATAGACCGAACGATTGCGAGGGCTGGGAAGTGAGTACTTCCCTTCTGTCTATACACAACGGTTGGACAGGGTGAATATCGCGATTCCGTGGCTCCTGGAGTGATTTATCGTTATATCGAACGATTGCCGGGGATGAGAAGTAATTCCTTACCTTCTTTTGATCCAGAACGTGTGGAAACGGTGAATATCGCTATTCCGAGCCTCCTAGAGTGATCTTCGTTATATCGAACGATTGCGAGGCCTGGGAAGTGATTCATTGCCTTCTGTCGATAGAGAACGTGTGGAACGTGTGAATATCGCTATTCCGAGCCTCCTAGAGTGATTAATCGTTATATGGAACGATTGCGATAGCTGGAAAGTGAATCCTTACCTTCTGTATACACGTGACTATAGGACAGGGTGAATATCGCGATTCCGAACCTCCGAAAGTGATTTAGCGATAGACCGAACAATTGCGAGGGCTGGGAAGTGAATCCTTACCTCCTGTTGATACAGAACGTGTGGAAACGGTGAATATCGCGATTCCGAGCCTCCTAGAGTGATTTACCGTTATATCGAACGATTGCGAGAACTGGGAAGTGAATCCTTACCATCTGTCTATACAGAACGATTGGACAGGGTGAATATCGCGATTCCGTGGCTCCTGGAGTGATTTATCGTCATATCGAAATATTGCGAGGGCTGGGATGTGAATCCTTACCTTCCGTCGATACAGAACGTGTGGGATCGGTGAATATCGCGATTCCGTGCCTCCTAGAGTGATTTATCGTTATATCGAACGATTGCGAGGGCTGGAACGTGAATCCTTACCTTCTGTCGATACAGGACGATTGGAAATGATGCATATCGCGATTCCGGGCCCCCTAGAGTGATTAATCGTTATATGGAACGATTGCGAAAGCTGGAAAGTGAATCCTCACCTTCTGTATATACATGACTATAGGACAGGGTGAATATCGCGATTCCGAACCTCCGAAAGTGATTTAGCGATAGACCGAACAATTGCGAGGGCTGGGAAGTGAATCCTTACCTTCTGTTGATACAGAACGTGTGGAAAAGGTGAATATCGCGATTCCGAACCGCCTAGACTGATTTATCTATAGACCGAACGATTGCGAGGGCTGGGAAGTGAGTACTTACCTTCTGTCTATACACAACGGTTGGACAGGGTGAATATCGCGATTCCGTGGCTCCTGGAGTGATTTATCGTTATATCGAACGATTGCCGGGGATGAGAAGTAATTCCTTACCTTCTTTTGATCCAGAACGTGTGGAAACGGTGAATATCGCTATTCCGAGCCTCCTAGAGTGATCTTCGTTATATCGAACGATTGCGAGGCCTGGGAAGTGATTCATTGCCTTCTGTCGATAGAGAACGTGTGGAACGTGTGAATATCGCTATTCCGAACCTCCTAGAGTGATCTTCGTTATATCGAACGATTGCGAGGCCTGGGAAGTGATTCATTGCCTTCTGTCGATAGAGAACGTGTGGAACGTGTGAATATCGCTATTCCGAGCCTCCTAGAGTGATTAATCGTTATATGGAACGATTGCGATAGCTGGAAAGTGAATCCTTACCTTCTGTATACACGTGACTATAGGACAGGGTGAATATCGCGATTCCGAACCTCCGAAAGTGATTTAGCGATAGACCGAACAATTGCGAGGGCTGGGAAGTGAATCCTTACCTCCTGTTGATACAGAACGTGTGGAAACGGTGAATATCGCGATTCCGAGCCTCCTAGAGTGATTTACCGTTATATCGAACGATTGCGAGAACTGGGAAGTGAATCCTTACCATCTGTCTATACAGAACGATTGGACAGGGTGAATATCGCGATTCCGTGGCTCCTGGAGTGATTTATCGTCATATCGAAATATTGCGAGGGCTGGGATGTGAATCCTTACCTTCCGTCGATACAGAACGTGTGGGATCGGTGAATATCGCGATTCCGTGCCTCCTAGAGTGATTTATCGTTATATCGAACGATTGCGAGGGCTGGAACGTGAATCCTTACCTTCTGTCGATACAGGACGATTGGAAATGATGCATATCGCGATTCCGGGCCCCCTAGAGTGATTAATCGTTATATGGAACGATTGCGAAAGCTGGAAAGTGAATCCTCACCTTCTGTATATACATGACTATAGGACAGGGTGAATATCGCGATTCCGAACCTCCGAAAGTGATTTAGCGATAGACCGAACAATTGCGAGGGCTGGGAAGTGAATCCTTACCTTCTGTTGATACAGAACGTGTGGAAAAGGTGAATATCGCGATTCCGAACCGCCTAGACTGATTTATCTATAGACCGAACGATTGCGAGGGCTGGGAAGTGAGTACTTACCTTCTGTCTATACACAACGGTTGGACAGGGTGAATATCGCGATTCCGTGGCTCCTGGAGTGATTTATCGTTATATCGAACGATTGCCGGGGATGAGAAGTAATTCCTTACCTTCTTTTGATCCAGAACGTGTGGAAACGGTGAATATCGCTATTCCGAGCCTCCTAGAGTGATCTTCGTTATATCGAACGATTGCGAGGCCTGGGAAGTGATTCATTGCCTTCTGTCGATAGAGAACGTGTGGAACGTGTGAATATCGCTATTCCGAACCTCCTAGAGTGATCTTCGTTATATCGAACGATTGCGAGGCCTGGGAAGTGATTCATTGCCTTCTGTCGATAGAGAACGTGTGGAACGTGTGAATATCGCTATTCCGAGCCTCCTAGAGTGATTAATCGTTATATGGAACGATTGCGATAGCTGGAAAGTGAATCCTTACCTTCTGTATACACGTGACTATAGGACAGGGTGAATATCGCGATTCCGAACCTCCGAAAGTGATTTAGCGATAGACCGAACAATTGCGAGGGCTGGGAAGTGAATCCTTACCTCCTGTTGATACAGAACGTGTGGAAACGGTGAATATCGCGATTCCGAGCCTCCTAGAGTGATTTACCGTTATATCGAACGATTGCGAGAACTGGGAAGTGAATCCTTACCATCTGTCTATACAGAACGATTGGACAGGGTGAATATCGCGATTCCGTGGCTCCTGGAGTGATTTATCGTCATATCGAAATATTGCGAGGGCTGGGATGTGAATCCTTACCTTCCGTCGATACAGAACGTGTGGGATCGGTGAATATCGCGATTCCGTGCCTCCTAGAGTGATTTATCGTTATATCGAACGATTGCGAGGGCTGGAACGTGAATCCTTACCTTCTGTCGATACAGGACGATTGGAAATGATGCATATCGCGATTCCGGGCCCCCTAGAGTGATTAATCGTTATATGGAACGATTGCGAAAGCTGGAAAGTGAATCCTCACCTTCTGTATATACATGACTATAGGACAGGGTGAATATCGCGATTCCGAACCTCCGAAAGTGATTTAGCGATAGACCGAACAATTGCGAGGGCTGGGAAGTGAATCCTTACCTTCTGTTGATACAGAACGTGTGGAAAAGGTGAATATCGCGATTCCGAACCGCCTAGACTGATTTATCTATAGACCGAACGATTGCGAGGGCTGGGAAGTGAGTACTTACCTTCTGTCTATACACAACGGTTGGACAGGGTGAATATCGCGATTCCGTGGCTCCTGGAGTGATTTATCGTTATATCGAACGATTGCCGGGGATGAGAAGTAATTCCTTACCTTCTTTTGATCCAGAACGTGTGGAAACGGTGAATATCGCTATTCCGAGCCTCCTAGAGTGATCTTCGTTATATCGAACGATTGCGAGGCCTGGGAAGTGATTCATTGCCTTCTGTCGATAGAGAACGTGTGGAACGTGTGAATATCGCTATTCCGAGCCTCCTAGAGTGATTAATCGTTATATGGAACGATTGCGATAGCTGGAAAGTGAATCCTTACCTTCTGTATACACGTGACTATAGGACAGGGTGAATATCGCGATTCCGAACCTCCGAAAGTGATTTAGCGATAGACCGAACAATTGCGAGGGCTGGGAAGTGAATCCGTACCTCCTGTTGATACAGAACGTGTGGAAACGGTGAATATCGCGATTCCGAGCCTCCTAGAGTGATTTACCGTTATATCGAACGATTGCGAGAACTGGGAAGTGAATCCTTACCATCTGTCTATACAGAACGATTGGACAGGGTGAATATCGCGATTCCGTGGCTCCTAGAGTGATTTATCGTCATATCGAAATATTGCGAGGGCTGGGATGTGAATCCTTACCTTCCGTCGATACAGAACGTGTGGAATCGGTGAATATCGCGATTCCGTGCCTCCTAGAGTGATTTATCGTCATATCGAACGATTGCGAGGGCTGGGATGTGAATCCTCACCATCCGTCGATACAGAACGTGTGGGAACGGTGAATATCGCGATTCCGAGACTCCTGGAGTGATTTATCGTTATATCGAACGATTGCGAGGGCTGGAACGTGAATCCTTACCTTCCCTCGATACAGAACGTGTGGAAACGGTGAATATCGCGATTCCGAGCCTCCTAGACTGATTTATCTATAGGCCGAACGATTGCGAGGGCTGGGAACTGAGTACTTACCTTCTGTCTATACAGAACGATTGGACAGGGTGAATATCGCGATTCCGTGGCTCCTGGAGTGATTTATCGTTATATCGAACGATTGCCGGGGATGAGAAGTGATTCCTTACCTTCTTTCGATCCAGAACGTGTGGAAACGGTGAATATCGCGATTTCGAGCCTCCTAGAGTGATTTATCGTCATATCGAACGATTACGAGGGCTGGGATGTTAATCCTCACCTTCCGTCTATACAGAACGATTGGACAGGGTGAATATCGCGATTCCGTGGCTCCTGGAGTGATTTATCGTTATATCGAACGATTGCCGGGGATGAGAAGTGATTCCTTACCTTCTTTCGATCCAGAACGTGTGGAAACGGTGAATATCGCGATTCCAAGCCTCCTAGAGTGATTTATCGTCATATCGAACGATTGCGAGGACTGGGATGTGAATGCTCACCTTCCGTCGATACAGAACGTGTGGGAACGGTGAATATCGCGATTCCGAGGCTCCTGGAGTGATTTATCGTTATATCGAACGATTGCGAGAGCTGGGAAGTGAATCCTTACCATCTGTCTATACAGAACGATTGGACAAGGTGAATATCGCGATTCCGTGGCTCCTGGAGTGATTTATCGTCATATCGAAATATTGCGAGGGCTGGGATGTGAATCCTTACCTTCCGTCGATACAGAACGTGTGGGATCGGTGAATATCGCGATTCCGTGCCTCCTAGAGTGATTTATCGTCATATCGAACGATTGTGAGGGCTGGGATGTGAATCCTCACCATCCGTCGATACAGAACGTGTGGGAACGGTGAATATCGCGATTCCGAGGCTCCTGGAGTGATTTATCGTTATATCGAACGATTGCGAGGGCTGGAACGTGAATCCTTACCTTCTGTCGATACAGGACGATTGGAAATGATGCATATCGCGATTCCGGGCCCCCTAGAGTGATTAATCGTTATATGGAACGATTGCGAAAGCTGGAAAGTGAATCCTCACCTTCTGTATATACATGACTATAGGACAGGGTGAATATCGCGATTCCGAACCTCCGAAAGTGATTTAGCGATAGACCGAACAATTGCGAGGGCTGGGAAGTGAATCCTTACCTTCTGTTGATACAGAACGTGTGGAAAAGGTGAATATCGCGATTCCGAACCGCCTAGACTGATTTATCTATAGACCGAACGATTGCGAGGGCTGGGAAGTGAGTACTTACCTTCTGTCTATACACAACGGTTGGACAGGGTGAATATCGCGATTCCGTGGCTCCTGGAGTGATTTATCGTTATATCGAACGATTGCCGGGGATGAGAAGTAATTCCTTACTTTCTTTTGATCCAGAACGTGTGGAAACGGTGAATATCGCTATTCCGAGCCTCCTAGAGTGATCTTCGTTATATCGAACGATTGCGAGGCCTGGGAAGTGATTCATTGCCTTCTGTCGATAGAGAACGTGTGGAACGTGTGAATATCGCTATTCCGAGCCTCCTAGAGTGATTAATCGTTATATGGAACGATTGCGATAGCTGGAAAGTGAATCCTTACCTTCTGTATACACGTGACTATAGGACAGGGTGAATATCGCGATTCCGAACCTCCGAAAGTGATTTAGCGATAGACCGAACAATTGCGAGGGCTGGGAAGTGAATCCTTACCTTCTGTTGATACAGAACGTGTGGAAACGGTGAATATCGCGATTCCGAGCCTCCTAGAGTGATTTACCGTTATATCGAACGATTGCGAGAACTGGGAAGTGAATCCTTACCATCTGTCTATACAGAACGATTGGACAGGGTGAATATCGCGATTCCGTGGCTCCTAGAGTGATTTATCGTCATATCGAAATATTGCGAGGGCTGGGATGTGAATCCTTACCTTCCGTCGATACAGAACGTGTGGGATCGGTGAATATCGCGATTCCGTGCCTCCTAGAGTGATTTATCGTTATATCGAACGATTGCGAGGGCTGGAACGTGAATCCTTACCTTCTGTCGATACAGGACGATTGGAAATGATGCATATCGCGATTCCGGGCCTCCTAGAGTGATTAATCGTTATATGGAACGATTGCGATAGCTGGAAAGTGAATCCTCACCTTCTGTATATACATGACTATAGGACAGGGTGAATATCGCGATTCCGAACCTCCGAAAGTGATTTATCGATAGACCGAACAATTGCGAGGGCTGGGAAGTGAATCCTTACCTTCTGTTGCTACAGAACGTGTGGAAACGGTGAATATCCAAATTCCGAGGCTCTTAGAGTGATTTATCGTCATATCGAAATATTGGGAGGGCTGGGATGTGAATCCTTACCTTCCGTCCATACAGAACGTGTGGGATCGGTGGATATCGCGATTCCGTGCCTCCTAGAGTGATTTATCGTCATATCGAACGATTGCGAGGGCTGGGATGTGAATCCTTACCTTCCCTCGATACAGAACGTGTGGAAACGGTGAATATCGCGATTCCGAGCCTCCTAGACTGATATATCTATAGACCGAACGATTGCGAGGGCTGGGAAGTGAGTACTTACCTTCTGTCTATACAGAACGATTGGACAGGGTGAATATCGCGATTCCGTGGCTCCTGGAGTGATTTATCGCTATATCGAACGATTGCCGGGGATGAGAAGTGATTCCTTACCTTCTTTCGATCCAGAACGTGTGGAAACGGTGAATATCGCGATTTCGAGCCTCCTAGAGTGATTTTTCGTTATATCGAACGAAAGCGAGGGCTGGAAAGTAAAGCCATAGCTTCCTTCGATACAGAACGTGTGGAAACGGTGAATATCGCGATTCCGAGCCTCCTAGAGTGATTTTCGTTATATCGAACGATTGCGAGGGCTGGAAAGTAAATCCATAGCTTCCTTCGATACAGAGCGTGTGGAAACGGTGAATATCGCCATTCCGAGCCTCCTAGATTGATTTATTGTTATATCAAACGATTGCGAGGGCTGGAAAGTGATTCCTAAGCTTCTTTCGATCCAGAACGAGTGGAAACGGTGAATATCGCGATTCCGTGCCTCCTAGAGTGATTTATCGTTATATCGAACGATTGCGAGGGCTGGAACGTGAATCCTTACCTTCTGTCGATACAGGACGATTGGAAATGATGCATATCGCGATTCCGGGCCTCCTAGAGTGATTAATCGTTATATGGAACGATTGCGATAGCTGGAAAGTGAATCCTCACCTTCTGTATATACATGACTATAGGACAGGGTGAATATCGCGATTCCGAACCTCCGAAAGTGATTTATCGATAGACCGAACAATTGCGAGGGCTGGGAAGTGAATCCTTACCTTCTGTTGATACAGAACGTGTGGAAACGGTGAATATCCAAATTCCGAGGCTCTTAGAGTGATTTATCGTTATATCGAACGAATGCGAGGGCTGGAAAGTAAATCCATAGCTTCCTTCGATACAGAGCGTGTGGAAACGGTGAATATCGCCATTCCGAGCCTCCTAGAGTGATTTATTGTTATATCAAACGATTGCGAGGGCTGGAAAGTGATTCCTAAGCTTCTTTCGATCCAGAACGTGTGGAAACGGTGAATATCGCGATTCCGAGCCTCCTAGAGTGATTTATCGTCATATCGAAATATTGGGAGGGCTGGGATGTGAATCCTTACCTTCCGTCCATACAGAACGTGTGGGATCGGTGAATATCGCGATTCCGTGCCTCCTAGAGTGATTTATCGTCATATCGAACGATTGCGAGGGCTGGGATGTGAATCCTTACCTTCCCTCGATACAGAACGTGTGGAAACGGTGAATATCGCGATTCCGAGGCTCCTGGAGTGATTTATCGTTATATCGAACGATTGCGAGGGCTGGAACGTGAATCCTTACCTTCTGTCGATACAGGACGATTGGAAATGATGCATATCGCGATTCCGGGCCCCCTAGAGTGATTAATCGTTATATGGAACGATTGCGAAAGCTGGAAAGTGAATCCTCACCTTCTGTATATACATGACTATAGGACAGGGTGAATATCGCGATTCCGAACCTCCGAAAGTGATTTAGCGATAGACCGAACAATTGCGAGGGCTGGGAAGTGAATCCTTACCTTCTGTTGATACAGAACGTGTGGAAAAGGTGAATATCGCGATTCCGAACCGCCTAGACTGATTTATCTATAGACCGAACGATTGCGAGGGCTGGGAAGTGAGTACTTACCTTCTGTCTATACACAACGGTTGGACAGGGTGAATATCGCGATTCCGTGGCTCCTGGAGTGATTTATCGTTATATCGAACGATTGCCGGGGATGAGAAGTAATTCCTTACCTTCTTTTGATCCAGAACGTGTGGAAACGGTGAATATCGCTATTCCGAGCCTCCTAGAGTGATCTTCGTTATATCGAACGATTGCGAGGCCTGGGAAGTGATTCATTGCCTTCTGTCGATAGAGAACGTGTGGAACGTGTGAATATCGCTATTCCGAGCCTCCTAGAGTGATTAATCGTTATATGGAACGATTGCGATAGCTGGAAAGTGAATCCTTACCTTCTGTATACACGTGACTATAGGACAGGGTGAATATCGCGATTCCGAACCTCCGAAAGTGATTTAGCGATAGACCGAACCATTGCGAGGGCTGGGAAGTGAATCCTTACCTTCTGTTGATACAGAACGTGTGGAAACGGTGAATATCGCGATTCCGAGCCTCCTAGAGTGATTTACCGTTATATCGAACGATTGCGAGAACTGGGAAGTGAATCCTTACCATCTGTCTATACAGAACGATTGGACAGGGTGAATATCGCGATTCCGTGGCTCCTAGAGTGATTTATCGTCATATCGAAATATTGCGAGGGCTGGGATGTGAATCCTTACCTTCCGTCGATACAGAACGTGTGGGATCGGTGAATATCGCGATTCCGTGCCTCCTAGAGTGATTTATCGTTATATCGAACGATTGCGAGGGCTGGAACGTGAATCCTTACCTTCTGTCGATACAGGACGATTGGAAATGATGCATATCGCGATTCCGGGCCTCCTAGAGTGATTAATCGTTATATGGAACGATTGCGATAGCTGGAAAGTGAATCCTCACCTTCTGTATATACATGACTATAGGACAGGGTGAATATCGCGATTCCGAACCTCCGAAAGTGATTTATCGATAGACCGAACAATTGCGAGGGCTGGGAAGTGAATCCTTACCTTCTGTTGCTACAGAACGTGTGGAAACGGTGAATATCCAAATTCCGAGGCTCTTAGAGTGATTTATCGTCATATCGAAATATTGGGAGGGCTGGGATGTGAATCCTTACCTTCCGTCCATACAGAACGTGTGGGATCGGTGGATATCGCGATTCCGTGCCTCCTAGAGTGATTTATCGTCATATCGAACGATTGCGAGGGCTGGGATGTGAATCCTTACCTTCCCTCGATACAGAACGTGTGGAAACGGTGAACATCGCGATTCCGAGCCTCCTAGACTGATATATCTATAGACCGAACGATTGCGAGGGCTGGGAAGTGAGTACTTACCTTCTGTCTATACAGAACGATTGGACAGGGTGAATATCGCGATTCCGTGGCTCCTGGAGTGATTTATCGCTATATCGAACGATTGCCGGGGATGAGAAGTGATTCCTTACCTTCATTCGATCCAGAACGTGTGGAAACGGTGAATATCGCGATTTCGAGCCTCCTAGAGTGATTTAGCGATAGACCGAACGATACCGAGGGCTGCGAAGTGAATCCTTACCTTCTGTCGATACAGAACGTGTGGAACGTCGAATATCGCGATTCCGAGCCGCCTAGAGTGATTTATCGTAATATCGAACGAATGCGAGGGCTGGAAAGTAAATCCATAGATTCCATCGATACAGAACGTGTGGAAACGGTGAATATAGCGATTCCGAGCCTCCTAGAGTGATTTTTCGTTATATCGAACGAAAGCGAGAGCTGGAAAGTAAAGCCATAGCTTCCTTCGATACAGAACGTATGGAAACGGTGAATATCGCGATTCCGAGCCTCCTAGAGTGATTTTCGTTATATCGAACGATTGCGAGGGCTGGAAAGTAAATCCATAGCTTCCTTCGATACAGAGCGTGTGGAAACGGTGAATATCGCCATTCCGAGCCTCCTAGAGTGATTTATTGTTATATCAAACGATTGCGAGGGCTGGAAAGTGATTCCTAAGCTTCTTTCGATCCAGAACGTGTGGAAACGGTGAATATCGCGATTCCGAGCTTCCTAGAGTGATTTATCGTCATATCGAAATATTGCGAGGGCTGGGATGTGAATCCTTACCTTCCGTCGATACAGAACGTGTGGGATCGGTGAATATCGCGATTCCGTGCCTCCTAGAGTGATTTACCGTTATATCGAACGATTGCGAGGCCTGGGAAGTGATTCATTGCCTTCTGTCGATAGAGAACGTGTGGAACGTGTGAATATCGCTATTCCGAGCCTCCTAGAGTGATTAATCGTTATATGGAACGATTGCGATAGCTGGAAAGTGAATCCTTACCTTCTGTATACACGTGACTATAGGACAGGGTGAATATCGCGATTCCGAACCTCCGAAAGTGATTTAGCGATAGACCGAACAATTGCGAGGGCTGGGAAGTGAATCCTTACCTCCTGTTGATACAGAACGTGTGGAAACGGTGAATATCGCGATTCCGAGCCTCCTAGAGTGATTTACCGTTATATCGAACGATTGCGAGAACTGGGAAGTGAATCCTTACCATCTGTCTATACAGAACGATTGGACAGGGTGAATATCGCGATTCCGTGGCTCCTGGAGTGATTTATCGTCATATCGAACGATTGCGAGGGCTGGGATGTGAATCCTCACCATCCGTCGATACAGAACGTGTGGGAACGGTGAATATCGCGATTCCGAGGCTCCTGGAGTGATTTATCGTTATATCGAACGATTGCGAGGGCTGGAACGTGAATCCTTACCTTCTGTCGATACAGGACGATTGGAAATGATGCATATCGCGATTCCGGGCCCCCTAGAGTGATTAATCGTTATATGGAACGATTGCGAAAGCTGGAAAGTGAATCCTCACCTTCTGTATATACATGACTATAGGACAGGGTGAATATCGCGATTCCGAACCTCCGAAAGTGATTTAGCGATAGACCGAACAATTGCGAGGGCTGGGAAGTGAATCCTTACCTTCTGTTGATACAGAACGTGTGGAAAAGGTGAATATCGCGATTCCGAACCGCCTAGACTGATTTATCTATAGACCGAACGATTGCGAGGGCTGGGAAGTGAGTACTTACCTTCTGTCTATACACAACGGTTGGACAGGGTGAATATCGCGATTCCGTGGCTCCTGGAGTGATTTATCGTTATATCGAACGATTGCCGGGGATGAGAAGTAATTCCTTACCTTCTTTTGATCCAGAACGTGTGGAAACGGTGAATATCGCTATTCCGAGCCTCCTAGAGTGATCTTCGTTATATCGAACGATTGCGAGGCCTGGGAAGTGATTCATTGCCTTCTGTCGATAGAGAACGTGTGGAACGTGTGAATATCGCTATTCCGAACCTCCTAGAGTGATCTTCGTTATATCGAACGATTGCGAGGCCTGGGAAGTGATTCATTGCCTTCTGTCGATAGAGAACGTGTGGAACGTGTGAATATCGCTATTCCGAGCCTCCTAGAGTGATTAATCGTTATATGGAACGATTGCGATAGCTGGAAAGTGAATCCTTACCTTCTGTATACACGTGACTATAGGACAGGGTGAATATCGCGATTCCGAACCTCCGAAAGTGATTTAGCGATAGACCGAACAATTGCGAGGGCTGGGAAGTGAATCCTTACCTCCTGTTGATACAGAACGTGTGGAAACGGTGAATATCGCGATTCCGAGCCTCCTAGAGTGATTTACCGTTATATCGAACGATTGCGAGAACTGGGAAGTGAATCCTTACCATCTGTCTATACAGAACGATTGGACAGGGTGAATATCGCGATTCCGTGGCTCCTGGAGTGATTTATCGTCATATCGAAATATTGCGAGGGCTGGGATGTGAATCCTTACCTTCCGTCGATACAGAACGTGTGGGATCGGTGAATATCGCGATTCCGTGCCTCCTAGAGTGATTTATCGTTATATCGAACGATTGCGAGGGCTGGAACGTGAATCCTTACCTTCTGTCGATACAGGACGATTGGAAATGATGCATATCGCGATTCCGGGCCCCCTAGAGTGATTAATCGTTATATGGAACGATTGCGAAAGCTGGAAAGTGAATCCTCACCTTCTGTATATACATGACTATAGGACAGGGTGAATATCGCGATTCCGAACCTCCGAAAGTGATTTAGCGATAGACCGAACAATTGCGAGGGCTGGGAAGTGAATCCTTACCTTCTGTTGATACAGAACGTGTGGAAAAGGTGAATATCGCGATTCCGAACCGCCTAGACTGATTTATCTATAGACCGAACGATTGCGAGGGCTGGGAAGTGAGTACTTACCTTCTGTCTATACACAACGGTTGGACAGGGTGAATATCGCGATTCCGTGGCTCCTGGAGTGATTTATCGTTATATCGAACGATTGCCGGGGATGAGAAGTAATTCCTTACCTTCTTTTGATCCAGAACGTGTGGAAACGGTGAATATCGCTATTCCGAGCCTCCTAGAGTGATCTTCGTTATATCGAACGATTGCGAGGCCTGGGAAGTGATTCATTGCCTTCTGTCGATAGAGAACGTGTGGAACGTGTGAATATCGCTATTCCGAGCCTCCTAGAGTGATTAATCGTTATATGGAACGATTGCGATAGCTGGAAAGTGAATCCTTACCTTCTGTATACACGTGACTATAGGACAGGGTGAATATCGCGATTCCGAACCTCCGAAAGTGATTTAGCGATAGACCGAACAATTGCGAGGGCTGGGAAGTGAATCCGTACCTCCTGTTGATACAGAACGTGTGGAAACGGTGAATATCGCGATTCCGAGCCTCCTAGAGTGATTTACCGTTATATCGAACGATTGCGAGAACTGGGAAGTGAATCCTTACCATCTGTCTATACAGAACGATTGGACAGGGTGAATATCGCGATTCCGTGGCTCCTAGAGTGATTTATCGTCATATCGAAATATTGCGAGGGCTGGGATGTGAATCCTTACCTTCCGTCGATACAGAACGTGTGGAATCGGTGAATATCGCGATTCCGTGCCTCCTAGAGTGATTTATCGTCATATCGAACGATTGCGAGGGCTGGGATGTGAATCCTCACCATCCGTCGATACAGAACGTGTGGGAACGGTGAATATCGCGATTCCGAGACTCCTGGAGTGATTTATCGTTATATCGAACGATTGCGAGGGCTGGAACGTGAATCCTCACCTTCTGTCGATACAGAACGATTGGAAATGATGCATATCGCGATTCCGGGCCTCCTAGATTGATTAATCGTTACATGGAACGATTGCGATAGCTGGAAAGTGAATCCTCACCTTCTGTATATACATGACTATAGGACAGGGTGAATATCGCGATTCCGTGCCTCCTAGAGTGATTTGTCGTCATATCGAACGATTGCGAGGGCTGGGATGTGAATCCTTACCTTCCCTCGATACAGAACGTGTGGAAACGGTGAATATCGCGATTCCGAGCCTCCTAGACTGATTTATCTATAGGCCGAACGATTGCGAGGGCTGGGAACTGAGTACTTACCTTCTGTCTATACAGAACGATTGGACAGGGTGAATATCGCGATTCCGTGGCTCCTGGAGTGATTTATCGTTATATCGAACGATTGCCGGGGATGAGAAGTGATTCCTTACCTTCTTTCGATCCAGAACGTGTGGAAACGGTGAATATCGCGATTTCGAGCCTCCTAGAGTGATTTATCGTCATATCGAACGATTACGAGGGCTGGGATGTTAATCCTCACCTTCCGTCTATACAGAACGATTGGACAGGGTGAATATCGCGATTCCGTGGCTCCTGGAGTGATTTATCGTTATATCGAACGATTGCCGGGGATGAGAAGTGATTCCTTACCTTCTTTCGATCCAGAACGTGTGGAAACGGTGAATATCGCGATTCCAAGCCTCCTAGAGTGATTTATCGTCATATCGAACGATTGCGAGGACTGGGATGTGAATGCTCACCTTCCGTCGATACAGAACGTGTGGGAACGGTGAATATCGCGATTCCGAGGCTCCTGGAGTGATTTATCGTTATATCGAACGATTGCGAGAGCTGGGAAGTGAATCCTTACCATCTGTCTATACAGAACGATTGGACAAGGTGAATATCGCGATTCCGTGGCTCCTGGAGTGATTTATCGTCATATCGAAATATTGCGAGGGCTGGGATGTGAATCCTTACCTTCCGTCGATACAGAACGTGTGGGATCGGTGAATATCGCGATTCCGTGCCTCCTAGAGTGATTTATCGTCATATCGAACGATTGTGAGGGCTGGGATGTGAATCCTCACCATCCGTCGATACAGAACGTGTGGGAACGGTGAATATCGCGATTCCGAGGCTCCTGGAGTGATTTATCGTTATATCGAACGATTGCGAGGGCTGGAACGTGAATCCTTACCTTCTGTCGATACAGGACGATTGGAAATGATGCATATCGCGATTCCGGGCCCCCTAGAGTGATTAATCGTTATATGGAACGATTGCGAAAGCTGGAAAGTGAATCCTCACCTTCTGTATATACATGACTATAGGACAGGGTGAATATCGCGATTCCGAACCTCCGAAAGTGATTTAGCGATAGACCGAACAATTGCGAGGGCTGGGAAGTGAATCCTTACCTTCTGTTGATACAGAACGTGTGGAAAAGGTGAATATCGCGATTCCGAACCGCCTAGACTGATTTATCTATAGACCGAACGATTGCGAGGGCTGGGAAGTGAGTACTTACCTTCTGTCTATACACAACGGTTGGACAGGGTGAATATCGCGATTCCGTGGCTCCTGGAGTGATTTATCGTCATATCGAACGATTGCGAGGACTGGGATGTGAATGCTCACCTTCCGTCGATACAGAACGTGTGGAAACGGTGAATATCGCTATTCCGAGCCTCCTAGAGTGATCTTCGTTATATCGAACGATTGCGAGGCCTGGGAAGTAATTCATTGCCTTCTGTCGATAGAGAACGTGTGGAACGTGTGAATATCGCTATTCCGAGCCTCCTAGAGTGATTAATCGTTATATGGAACGATTGCGATAGCTGGAAAGTGAATCCTTACCTTCTGTATACACGTGACTATAGGACAGGGTGAATATCGCGATTCCGAACCTCCGAAAGTGATTTAGCGATAGACCGAACAATTGCGAGGGCTGGGAAGTGAATCCTTACCTTCTGTTGATACAGAACGTGTGGAAACGGTGAATATCGCGATTCCGAGCCTCCTAGAGTGATTTACCGTTATATCGAACGATTGCGAGAACTGGGAAGTGAATCCTTACCATCTGTCTATACAGAACGATTGGACAGGGTGAATATCGCGATTCCGTGGCTCCTAGAGTGATTTATCGTCATATCGAAATATTGCGAGGGCTGGGATGTGAATCCTTACCTTCCGTCGATACAGAACGTGTGGGATCGGTGAATATCGCGATTCCGTGCCTCCTAGAGTGATTTATCGTTATATCGAACGATTGCGAGGGCTGGAACGTGAATCCTTACCTTCTGTCGATACAGGACGATTGGAAATGATGCATATCGCGATTCCGGGCCTCCTAGAGTGATTAATCGTTATATGGAACGATTGCGATAGCTGGAAAGTGAATCCTCACCTTCTGTATATACATGACTATAGGACAGGGTGAATATCGCGATTCCGAACCTCCGAAAGTGATTTATCGATAGACCGAACAATTGCGAGGGCTGGGAAGTGAATCCTTACCTTCTGTTGCTACAGAACGTGTGGAAACGGTGAATATCCAAATTCCGAGGCTCTTAGAGTGATTTATCGTCATATCGAAATATTGGGAGGGCTGGGATGTGAATCCTTACCTTCCGTCCATACAGAACGTGTGGGATCGGTGGATATCGCGATTCCGTGCCTCCTAGAGTGATTTATCGTCATATCGAACGATTGCGAGGGCTGGGATGTGAATCCTTACCTTCCCTCGATACAGAACGTGTGGAAACGGTGAATATCGCGATTCCGAGCCTCCTAGACTGATATATCTATAGACCGAACGATTGCGAGGGCTGGGAAGTGAGTACTTACCTTCTGTCTATACAGAACGATTGGACAGGGTGAATATCGCGATTCCGTGGCTCCTGGAGTGATTTATCGCTATATCGAACGATTGCCGCGGATGAGAAGTGATTCCTTACCTTCTTTCGATCCAGAACGTGTGGAAACGGTGAATATCGCGATTTCGAGCCTCCTAGAGTGATTTTTCGTTATATCGAACGAAAGCGAGGGCTGGAAAGTAAAGCCATAGCTTCCTTCGATACAGAACGTGTGGAAACGGTGAATATCGCGATTCCGAGCCTCCTAGAGTGATTTTCGTTATATCGAACGATTGCGAGGGCTGGAAAGTAAATCCATAGCTTCCTTCGATACAGAGCGTGTGGAAACGGTGAATATCGCCATTCCGAGCCTCCTAGATTGATTTATTGTTATATCAAACGATTGCGAGGGCTGGAAAGTGATTCCTAAGCTTCTTTCGATCCAGAACGAGTGGAAACGGTGAATATCGCGATTCCGTGCCTCCTAGAGTGATTTATCGTTATATCGAACGATTGCGAGGGCTGGAACGTGAATCCTTACCTTCTGTCGATACAGGACGATTGGAAATGATGCATATCGCGATTCCGGGCCTCCTAGAGTGATTAATCGTTATATGGAACGATTGCGATAGCTGGAAAGTGAATCCTCACCTTCTGTATATACATGACTATAGGACAGGGTGAATATCGCGATTCCGAACCTCCGAAAGTGATTTATCGATAGACCGAACAATTGCGAGGGCTGGGAAGTGAATCCTTACCTTCTGTTGATACAGAACGTGTGGAAACGGTGAATATCCAAATTCCGAGGCTCTTAGAGTGATTTATCGTTATATCGAACGAATGCGAGGGCTGGAAAGTAAATCCATAGCTTCCTTCGATACAGAGCGTGTGGAAACGGTGAATATCGCCATTCCGAGCCTCCTAGAGTGATTTATTGTTATATCAAACGATTGCGAGGGCTGGAAAGTGATTCCTAAGCTTCTTTCGATCCAGAACGTGTGGAAACGGTGAATATCGCGATTCCGAGCCTCCTAGAGTGATTTATCGTCATATCGAAATATTGGGAGGGCTGGGATGTGAATCCTTACCTTCCGTCCATACAGAACGTGTGGGATCGGTGAATATCGCGATTCCGTGCCTCCTAGAGTGATTTATCGTCATATCGAACGATTGCGAGGGCTGGGATGTGAATCCTTACCTTCCCTCGATACAGAACGTGTGGAAACGGTGAATATCGCGATTCCGAGGCTCCTGGAGTGATTTATCGTTATATCGAACGATTGCGAGGGCTGGAACGTGAATCCTTACCTTCTGTCGATACAGGACGATTGGAAATGATGCATATCGCGATTCCGGGCCCCCTAGAGTGATTAATCGTTATATGGAACGATTGCGAAAGCTGGAAAGTGAATCCTCACCTTCTGTATATACATGACTATAGGACAGGGTGAATATCGCGATTCCGAACCTCCGAAAGTGATTTAGCGATAGACCGAACAATTGCGAGGGCTGGGAAGTGAATCCTTACCTTCTGTTGATACAGAACGTGTGGAAAAGGTGAATATCGCGATTCCGAACCGCCTAGACTGATTTATCTATAGACCGAACGATTGCGAGGGCTGGGAAGTGAGTACTTACCTTCTGTCTATACACAACGGTTGGACAGGGTGAATATCGCGATTCCGTGGCTCCTGGAGTGATTTATCGTTATATCGAACGATTGCCGGGGATGAGAAGTAATTCCTTACCTTCTTTTGATCCAGAACGTGTGGAAACGGTGAATATCGCTATTCCGAGCCTCCTAGAGTGATCTTCGTTATATCGAACGATTGCGAGGCCTGGGAAGTGATTCATTGCCTTCTGTCGATAGAGAACGTGTGGAACGTGTGAATATCGCTATTCCGAGCCTCCTAGAGTGATTAATCGTTATATGGAACGATTGCGATAGCTGGAAAGTGAATCCTTACCTTCTGTATACACGTGACTATAGGACAGGGTGAATATCGCGATTCCGAACCTCCGAAAGTGATTTAGCGATAGACCGAACAATTGCGAGGGCTGGGAAGTGAATCCTTACCTTCTGTTGATACAGAACGTGTGGAAACGGTGAATATCGCGATTCCGAGCCTCCTAGAGTGATTTACCGTTATATCGAACGATTGCGAGAACTGGGAAGTGAATCCTTACCATCTGTCTATACAGAACGATTGGACAGGGTGAATATCGCGATTCCGTGGCTCCTAGAGTGATTTATCGTCATATCGAAATATTGCGAGGGCTGGGATGTGAATCCTTACCTTCCGTCGATACAGAACGTGTGGGATCGGTGAATATCGCGATTCCGTGCCTCCTAGAGTGATTTATCGTTATATCGAACGATTGCGAGGGCTGGAACGTGAATCCTTACCTTCTGTCGATACAGGACGATTGGAAATGATGCATATCGCGATTCCGGGCCTCCTAGAGTGATTAATCGTTATATGGAACGATTGCGATAGCTGGAAAGTGAATCCTCACCTTCTGTATATACATGACTATAGGACAGGGTGAATATCGCGATTCCGAACCTCCGAAAGTGATTTATCGATAGACCGAACAATTGCGAGGGCTGGGCAGTGAATCCTTACCTTCTGTTGCTACAGAACGTGTGGAAACGGTGAATATCCAAATTCCGAGGCTCTTAGAGTGATTTATCGTCATATCGAAATATTGGGAGGGCTGGGATGTGAATCCTTACCTTCCGTCCATACAGAACGTGTGGGATCGGTGGATATCGCGATTCCGTGCCTCCTAGAGTGATTTATCGTCATATCGAACGATTGCGAGGGCTGGGATGTGAATCCTTACCTTCCCTCGATACAGAACGTGTGGAAACGGTGAACATCGCGATTCCGAGCCTCCTAGACTGATATATCTATAGACCGAACGATTGCGAGGGCTGGGAAGTGAGTACTTACCTTCTGTCTATACAGAACGATTGGACAGGGTGAATATCGCGATTCCGTGGCTCCTGGAGTGATTTATCGCTATATCGAACGATTGCCGGGGATGAGAAGTGATTCCTTACCTTCATTCGATCCAGAACGTGTGGAAACGGTGAATATCGCGATTTCGAGCCTCCTAGAGTGATTTAGCGATAGACCGAACGATACCGAGGGCTGCGAAGTGAATCCTTACCTTCTGTCGATACAGAACGTGTGGAACGTCGAATATCGCGATTCCGAGCCGCCTAGAGTGATTTATCGTAATATCGAACGAATGCGAGGGCTGGAAAGTAAATCCATAGATTCCATCGATACAGAACGTGTGGAAACGGTGAATATAGCGATTCCGAGCCTCCTAGAGTGATTTTTCGTTATATCGAACGAAAGCGAGAGCTGGAAAGTAAAGCCATAGCTTCCTTCGATACAGAACGTATGGAAACGGTGAATATCGCGATTCCGAGCCTCCTAGAGTGATTTTCGTTATATCGAACGATTGCGAGGGCTGGAAAGTAAATCCATAGCTTCCTTCGATACAGAGCGTGTGGAAACGGTGAATATCGCCATTCCGAGCCTCCTAGAGTGATTTATTGTTATATCAAACGATTGCGAGGGCTGGAAAGTGATTCCTAAGCTTCTTTCGATCCAGAACGTGTGGAAACGGTGAATATCGCGATTCCGAGCTTCCTAGAGTGATTTATCGTCATATCGAAATATTGCGAGGGCTGGGATGTGAATCCTTACCTTCCGTCGATACAGAACGTGTGGGATCGGTGAATATCGCGATTCCGTGCCTCCTAGAGTGATTTACCGTTATATCGAACGATTGCGAGGCCTGGGAAGTGATTCATTGCCTTCTGTCGATAGAGAACGTGTGGAACGTGTGAATATCGCTATTCCGAGCCTCCTAGAGTGATTAATCGTTATATGGAACGATTGCGATAGCTGGAAAGTGAATCCTTACCTTCTGTATACACGTGACTATAGGACAGGGTGAATATCGCGATTCCGAACCTCCGAAAGTGATTTAGCGATAGACCGAACAATTGCGAGGGCTGGGAAGTGAATCCTTACCTCCTGTTGATACAGAACGTGTGGAAACGGTGAATATCGCGATTCCGAGCCTCCTAGAGTGATTTACCGTTATATCGAACGATTGCGAGAACTGGGAAGTGAATCCTTACCATCTGTCTATACAGAACGATTGGACAGGGTGAATATCGCGATTCCGTGGCTCCTGGAGTGATTTATCGTCATATCGAAATATTGCGAGGGCTGGGATGTGAATCCTTACCTTCCGTCGATACAGAACGTGTGGGATCGGTGAATATCGCGATTCCGTGCCTCCTAGAGTGATTTATCGTTATATCGAACGATTGCGAGGGCTGGAACGTGAATCCTTACCTTCTGTCGATACAGGACGATTGGAAATGATGCATATCGCGATTCCGGGCCCCCTAGAGTGATTAATCGTTATATGGAACGATTGCGAAAGCTGGAAAGTGAATCCTCACCTTCTGTATATACATGACTATAGGACAGGGTGAATATCGCGATTCCGAACCTCCGAAAGTGATTTAGCGATAGACCGAACAATTGCGAGGGCTGGGAAGTGAATCCTTACCTTCTGTTGATACAGAACGTGTGGAAAAGGTGAATATCGCGATTCCGAACCGCCTAGACTGATTTATCTATAGACCGAACGATTGCGAGGGCTGGGAAGTGAGTACTTACCTTCTGTCTATACACAACGGTTGGACAGGGTGAATATCGCGATTCCGTGGCTCCTGGAGTGATTTATCGTTATATCGAACGATTGCCGGGGATGAGAAGTAATTCCTTACCTTCTTTTGATCCAGAACGTGTGGAAACGGTGAATATCGCTATTCCGAGCCTCCTAGAGTGATCTTCGTTATATCGAACGATTGCGAGGCCTGGGAAGTGATTCATTGCCTTCTGTCGATAGAGAACGTGTGGAACGTGTGAATATCGCTATTCCGAACCTCCTAGAGTGATCTTCGTTATATCGAACGATTGCGAGGCCTGGGAAGTGATTCATTGCCTTCTGTCGATAGAGAACGTGTGGAACGTGTGAATATCGCTATTCCGAGCCTCCTAGAGTGATTAATCGTTATATGGAACGATTGCGATAGCTGGAAAGTGAATCCTTACCTTCTGTATACACGTGACTATAGGACAGGGTGAATATCGCGATTCCGAACCTCCGAAAGTGATTTAGCGATAGACCGAACAATTGCGAGGGCTGGGAAGTGAATCCTTACCTCCTGTTGATACAGAACGTGTGGAAACGGTGAATATCGCGATTCCGAGCCTCCTAGAGTGATTTACCGTTATATCGAACGATTGCGAGAACTGGGAAGTGAATCCTTACCATCTGTCTATACAGAACGATTGGACAGGGTGAATATCGCGATTCCGTGGCTCCTGGAGTGATTTATCGTCATATCGAAATATTGCGAGGGCTGGGATGTGAATCCTTACCTTCCGTCGATACAGAACGTGTGGGATCGGTGAATATCGCGATTCCGTGCCTCCTAGAGTGATTTATCGTTATATCGAACGATTGCGAGGGCTGGAACGTGAATCCTTACCTTCTGTCGATACAGGACGATTGGAAATGATGCATATCGCGATTCCGGGCCCCCTAGAGTGATTAATCGTTATATGGAACGATTGCGAAAGCTGGAAAGTGAATCCTCACCTTCTGTATATACATGACTATAGGACAGGGTGAATATCGCGATTCCGAACCTCCGAAAGTGATTTAGCGATAGACCGAACAATTGCGAGGGCTGGGAAGTGAATCCTTACCTTCTGTTGATACAGAACGTGTGGAAAAGGTGAATATCGCGATTCCGAACCGCCTAGACTGATTTATCTATAGACCGAACGATTGCGAGGGCTGGGAAGTGAGTACTTACCTTCTGTCTATACACAACGGTTGGACAGGGTGAATATCGCGATTCCGTGGCTCCTGGAGTGATTTATCGTTATATCGAACGATTGCCGGGGATGAGAAGTAATTCCTTACCTTCTTTTGATCCAGAACGTGTGGAAACGGTGAATATCGCTATTCCGAGCCTCCTAGAGTGATCTTCGTTATATCGAACGATTGCGAGGCCTGGGAAGTGATTCATTGCCTTCTGTCGATAGAGAACGTGTGGAACGTGTGAATATCGCTATTCCGAGCCTCCTAGAGTGATTAATCGTTATATGGAACGATTGCGATAGCTGGAAAGTGAATCCTTACCTTCTGTATACACGTGACTATAGGACAGGGTGAATATCGCGATTCCGAACCTCCGAAAGTGATTTAGCGATAGACCGAACAATTGCGAGGGCTGGGAAGTGAATCCTTACCTCCTGTTGATACAGAACGTGTGGAAACGGTGAATATCGCGATTCCGAGCCTCCTAGAGTGATTTACCGTTATATCGAACGATTGCGAGAACTGGGAAGTGAATCCTAACCATCTGTCTATACAGAACGATTGGACAGGGTGAATATCGCGATTCCGTGGCTCCTAGAGTGATTTATCGTCATATCGAAATATTGCGAGGGCTGGGATGTGAATCCTTACCTTCCGTCGATACAGAACGTGTGGAATCGGTGAATATCGCGATTCCGTGCCTCCTAGAGTGATTTATCGTCATATCGAACGATTGCGAGGGCTGGGATGTGAATCCTCACCATCCGTCGATACAGAACGTGTGGGAACGGTGAATATCGCGATTCCGAGACTCCTGGAGTGATTTATCGTTATATCGAACGATTGCGAGGGCTGGAACGTGAATCCTCACCTTCTGTCGATACAGAACGATTGGAAATGATGCATATCGCGATTCCGGGCCTCCTAGATTGATTAATCGTTACATGGAACGATTGCGATAGCTGGAAAGTGAATCCTCACCTTCTGTATATACATGACTATAGGACAGGGTGAATATCGCGATTCCGTGCCTCCTAGAGTGATTTGTCGTCATATCGAACGATTGCGAGGGCTGGGATGTGAATCCTTACCTTCCCTCGATACAGAACGTGTGGAAACGGTGAATATCGCGATTCCGAGCCTCCTAGACTGATTTATCTATAGGCCGAACGATTGCGAGGGCTGGGAACTGAGTACTTACCTTCTGTCTATACAGAACGATTGGACAGGGTGAATATCGCGATTCCGTGGCTCCTGGAGTGATTTATCGTTATATCGAACGATTGCCGGGGATGAGAAGTGATTCCTTACCTTCTTTCGATCCAGAACGTGTGGAAACGGTGAATATCGCGATTTCGAGCCTCCTAGAGTGATTTATCGTCATATCGAACGATTACGAGGGCTGGGATGTTAATCCTCACCTTCCGTCTATACAGAACGATTGGACAGGGTGAATATCGCGATTCCGTGGCTCCTGGAGTGATTTATCGTTATATCGAACGATTGCCGGGGATGAGAAGTGATTCCTTACCTTCTTTCGATCCAGAACGTGTGGAAACGGTGAATATCGCGATTCCAAGCCTCCTAGAGTGATTTATCGTCATATCGAACGATTGCGAGGACTGGGATGTGAATGCTCACCTTCCGTCGATACAGAACGTGTGGGAACGGTGAATATCGCGATTCCGAGGCTCCTGGAGTGATTTATCGTTATATCGAACGATTGCGAGAGCTGGGAAGTGAATCCTTACCATCTGTCTATACAGAACGATTGGACAAGGTGAATATCGCGATTCCGTGGCTCCTGGAGTGATTTATCGTCATATCGAAATATTGCGAGGGCTGGGATGTGAATCCTTACCTTCCGTCGATACAGAACGTGTGGGATCGGTGAATATCGCGATTCCGTGCCTCCTAGAGTGATTTATCGTCATATCGAACGATTGCGAGGGCTGGGATGTGAATCCTCACCATCCGTCGATACAGAACGTGTGGGAACGGTGAATATCGCGATTCCGAGGCTCCTGGAGTGATTTATCGTTATATCGAACGATTGCGAGGGCTGGAACGTGAATCCTTACCTTCTGTCGATACAGGACGATTGGAAATGATGCATATCGCGATTCCGGGCCCCCTAGAGTGATTAATCGTTATATGGAACGATTGCGAAAGCTGGAAAGTGAATCCTCACCTTCTGTATATACATGACTATAGGACAGGGTGAATATCGCGATTCCGAACCTCCGAAAGTGATTTAGCGATAGACCGAACAATTGCGAGGGCTGGGAAGTGAATCCTTACCTTCTGTTGATACAGAACGTGTGGAAAAGGTGAATATCGCGATTCCGAACCGCCTAGACTGATTTATCTATAGACCGAACGATTGCGAGGGCTGGGAAGTGAGTACTTACCTTCTGTCTATACACAACGGTTGGACAGGGTGAATATCGCGATTCCGTGGCTCCTGGAGTGATTTATCGTTATATCGAACGATTGCCGGGGATGAGAAGTAATTCCTTACTTTCTTTTGATCCAGAACGTGTGGAAACGGTGAATATCGCTATTCCGAGCCTCCTAGAGTGATCTTCGTTATATCGAACGATTGCGAGGCCTGGGAAGTGATTCATTGCCTTCTGTCGATAGAGAACGTGTGGAACGTGTGAATATCGCTATTCCGAGCCTCCTAGAGTGATTAATCGTTATATGGAACGATTGCGATAGCTGGAAAGTGAATCCTTACCTTCTGTATACACGTGACTATAGGACAGGGTGAATATCGCGATTCCGAACCTCCGAAAGTGATTTAGCGATAGACCGAACAATTGCGAGGGCTGGGAAGTGAATCCTTACCTTCTGTTGATACAGAACGTGTGGAAACGGTGAATATCGCGATTCCGAGCCTCCTAGAGTGATTTACCGTTATATCGAACGATTGCGAGAACTGGGAAGTGAATCCTTACCATCTGTCTATACAGAACGATTGGACAGGGTGAATATCGCGATTCCGTGGCTCCTAGAGTGATTTATCGTCATATCGAAATATTGCGAGGGCTGGGATGTGAATCCTTACCTTCCGTCGATACAGAACGTGTGGGATCGGTGAATATCGCGATTCCGTGCCTCCTAGAGTGATTTATCGTTATATCGAACGATTGCGAGGGCTGGAACGTGAATCCTTACCTTCTGTCGATACAGGACGATTGGAAATGATGCATATCGCGATTCCGGGCCTCCTAGAGTGATTAATCGTTATATGGAACGATTGCGATAGCTGGAAAGTGAATCCTCACCTTCTGTATATACATGACTATAGGACAGGGTGAATATCGCGATTCCGAACCTCCGAAAGTGATTTATCGATAGACCGAACAATTGCGAGGGCTGGGAAGTGAATCCTTACCTTCTGTTGCTACAGAACGTGTGGAAACGGTGAATATCCAAATTCCGAGGCTCTTAGAGTGATTTATCGTCATATCGAAATATTGGGAGGGCTGGGATGTGAATCCTTACCTTCCGTCCATACAGAACGTGTGGGATCGGTGGATATCGCGATTCCGTGCCTCCTAGAGTGATTTATCGTCATATCGAACGATTGCGAGGGCTGGGATGTGAATCCTTACCTTCCCTCGATACAGAACGTGTGGAAACGGTGAATATCGCGATTCCGAGCCTCCTAGACTGATATATCTATAGACCGAACGATTGCGAGGGCTGGGAAGTGAGTACTTACCATCTGTCTATACAGAACGATTGGACAGGGTGAATATCGCGATTCCGTGGCTCCTAGAGTGATTTATCGTTATATCGAACGATTGCGAGGGCTGGAACGTGAATCCTTACCTTCTGTCGATACAGGACGATTGGAAATGATGCATATCGCGATTCCGGGCCTCCTAGAGTGATTAATCGTTATATGGAACGATTGCGATAGCTGGAAAGTGAATCCTCACCTTCTGTATATACATGACTATAGGACAGGGTGAATATCGCGATTCCGAACCTCCGAAAGTGATTTATCGATAGACCGAACAATTGCGAGGGCTGGGAAGTGAATCCTTACCTTCTGTTGCTACAGAACGTGTGGAAACGGTGAATATCCAAATTCCGAGGCTCTTAGAGTGATTTATCGTCATATCGAAATATTGGGAGGGCTGGGATGTGAATCCTTACCTTCCGTCCATACAGAACGTGTGGGATCGGTGGATATCGCGATTCCGTGCCTCCTAGAGTGATTTATCGTCATATCGAACGATTGCGAGGGCTGGGATGTGAATCCTTACCTTCCCTCGATACAGAACGTGTGGAAACGGTGAATATCGCGATTCCGAGCCTCCTAGACTGATATATCTATAGACCGAACGATTGCGAGGGCTGGGAAGTGAGTACTTACCTTCTGTCTATACAGAACGATTGGACAGGGTGAATAACGCGATTCCGTGGCTCCTGGAGTGATTTATCGCTATATCGAACGATTGCCGGGGATGAGAAGTGATTCCTTACCTTCTTTCGATCCAGAACGTGTGGAAACGGTGAATATCGCGATTTCGAGCCTCCTAGAGTGATTTTTCGTTATATCGAACGAAAGCGAGGGCTGGAAAGTAAAGCCATAGCTTCCTTCGATACAGAACGTGTGGAAACGGTGAATATCGCGATTCCGAGCCTCCTAGAGTGATTTTCGTTATATCGAACGATTGCGAGGGCTGGAAAGTAAATCCATAGCTTCCTTCGATACAGAGCGTGTGGAAACGGTGAATATCGCCATTCCGAGCCTCCTAGATTGATTTATTGTTATATCAAACGATTGCGAGGGCTGGAAAGTGATTCCTAAGCTTCTTTCGATCCAGAACGAGTGGAAACGGTGAATATCGCGATTCCGTGCCTCCTAGAGTGATTTATCGTTATATCGAACGATTGCGAGGGCTGGAACGTGAATCCTTACCTTCTGTCGATACAGGACGATTGGAAATGATGCATATCGCGATTCCGGGCCTCCTAGAGTGATTAATCGTTATATGGAACGATTGCGATAGCTGGAAAGTGAATCCTCACCTTCTGTATATACATGACTATAGGACAGGGTGAATATCGCGATTCCGAACCTCCGAAAGTGATTTAGCGATAGACCGAACAATTGCGAGGGCTGGGAAGTGAATCCTTACCTTCTGTTGATACAGAACGTGTGGAAACGGTGAATATCGCGATTCCGAGCCTCCTAGAGTGATTTACCGTTATATCGAACGATTGCGAGAACTGGGAAGTGAATCCTTACCATCTGTCTATACAGAACGATTGGACAGGGTGAATATCGCGATTCCGTGGCTCCTAGAGTGATTTATCGTCATATCGAAATATTGCGAGGGCTGGGATGTGAATCCTTACCTTCCGTCGATACAGAACGTGTGGGATCGGTGAATATCGCGATTCCGTGCCTCCTAGAGTGATTTATCGTTATATCGAACGATTGCGAGGGCTGGAACGTGAATCCTTACCTTCTGTCGATACAGGACGATTGGAAATGATGCATATCGCGATTCCGGCCCTCCTAGAGTGATTAATCGTTAATGGAACGATTGCGATAGCTGGAAAGTGAATCCTCACCTTCTGTATATACATGACTATAGGACAGGGTGAATATCGCGATTCCGAACCTCCGAAAGTGATTTATCGATAGACCGAACAATTGCGAGGGCTGGGAAGTGAATCCTTACCTTCTGTTGCTACAGAACGTGTGGAAACGGTGAATATCCAAATTCCGAGGCTCTTAGAGTGATTTATCGTCATATCGAAATATTGGGAGGGCTGGGATGTGAATCCTTACCTTCCGTCCATACAGAACGTGTGGGATCGGTGGATATCGCGATTCCGTGCCTCCTAGAGTGATTTATCGTCATATCGAACGATTGCGAGGGCTGGGATGTGAATCCTTACCTTCCCTCGATACAGAACGTGTGGAAACGGTGAATATCGCGATTCCGAGCCTCCTAGACTGATATATCTATAAACCGAACGATTGCGAGGGCTGGGAAGTGAGTACTTACCTTCTGTCTATACAGAACGATTGGACAGGGTGAATATCGCGATTCCGTGGCTCCTGGAGTGATTTATCGCTATATCGAACGATTGCCGGGGATGAGAAGTGATTCCTTACCTTCATTCGATCCAGAACGTGTGGAAACGGTGAATATCGCGATTTCGAGCCTCCTAGAGTGATTTAGCGATAGACCGAACGATACCGAGGGCTGCGAAGTGAATCCTTACCTTCTGTCGATACAGAACGTGTGGAACGTCGAATATCGCGATTCCGAGCCGCTTAGAGTGATTTATCGTTATATCGAACGAATGCGAGGGCTGGAAAGTAAATCCATAGCTTCCTTCGATACAGAGCGTGTGGAAACGGTGAATATCGCCATTCCGAGCCTCCTAGAGTGATTTATTGTTATATCAAACGATTGCGAGGGCTGGAAAGTGATTCCTAAGCTTCTTTCGATCCAGAACGTGTGGAAACGGTGAATATCGCGATTCCGAGCCTCCTAGAGTGATTTATCGTCATATCGAAATATTGGGAGGGCTGGGATGTGAATCCTTACCTTCCGTCCATACAGAACGTGTGGGATCGGTGAATATCGCGATTCCGTGCCTCCTAGAGTGATTTATCGTCATATCGAACGATTGCGAGGGCTGGGATGTGAATCCTTACCTTCCCTCGATACAGAACGTGTGGAAACGGTGAATATCGCGATTCCGAGGCTCCTGGAGTGATTTATCGTTATATCGAACGATTGCGAGAACTGGGAAGTGAATCCTTACCATCTGTCTATACAGAACGATTGGACAGGGTGAATATCGCGATTCCGTGGCTCCTAGAGTGATTTATCGTCATATCGAAATATTGCGAGGGCTGGGATGTGAATCCTTACCTTCCGTCGATACAGAACGTGTGGGATCGGTGAATATCGCGATTCCGTGCCTCCTAGAGTGATTTATCGTTATATCGAACGATTGCGAGGGCTGGAACGTGAATCCTTACCTTCTGTCGATACAGGACGATTGGAAATGATGCATATCGCGATTCCGGGCCTCCTAGAGTGATTAATCGTTATATGGAACGATTGCGATAGCTGGAAAGTGAATCCTCACCTTCTGTATATACATGACTATAGGACAGGGTGAATATCGCGATTCCGAACCTCCGAAAGTGATTTATCGATAGACCGAACAATTGCGAGGGCTGGGCAGTGAATCCTTACCTTCCGTTGCTACAGAACGTGTGGAAACGGTGAATATCCAAATTCCGAGGCTCTTAGAGTGATTTATCGTCATATCGAAATATTGGGAGGGCTGGGATGTGAATCCTTACCTTCCGTCCATACAGAACGTGTGGGATCGGTGGATATCGCGATTCCGTGCCTCCTAGAGTGATTTATCGTCATATCGAACGATTGCGAGGGCTGGGATGTGAATCCTTACCTTCCCTCGATACAGAACGTGTGGAAACGGTGAACATCGCGATTCCGAGCCTCCTAGACTGATATATCTATAGACCGAACGATTGCGAGGGCTGGGAAGTGAGTACTTACCTTCTGTCTATACAGAACGATTGGACAGGGTGAATATCGCGATTCCGTGGCTCCTGGAGTGATTTATCGCTATATCGAACGATTGCCGGGGATGAGAAGTGATTCCTTACCTTCATTCGATCCAGAACGTGTGGAAACGGTGAATATCGCGATTTCGAGCCTCCTAGAGTGATTTAGCGATAGACCGAACGATACCGAGGGCTGCGAAGTGAATCCTTACCTTCTGTCGATACAGAACGTGTGGAACGTCGAATATCGCGATTCCGAGCCGCCTAGAGTGATTTATCGTAATATCGAACGAATGCGAGGGCTGGAAAGTAAATCCATAGATTCCATCGATACAGAACGTGTGGAAACGGTGAATATAGCGATTCCGAGCCTCCTAGAGTGATTTTTCGTTATATCGAACGAAAGCGAGAGCTGGAAAGTAAAGCCATAGCTTCCTTCGATACAGAACGTATGGAAACGGTGAATATCGCGATTCCGAGCCTCCTAGAGTGATTTTCGTTATATCGAACGATTGCGAGGGCTGGAAAGTAAATCCATAGCTTCCTTCGATACAGAGCGTGTGGAAACGGTGAATATCGCCATTCCGAGCCTCCTAGAGTGATTTATTGTTATATCAAACGATTGCGAGGGCTGGAAAGTGATTCCTAAGCTTCTTTCGATCCAGAACGTGTGGAAACGGTGAATATCGCGATTCCGAGCTTCCTAGAGTGATTTATCGTCATATCGAAATATTGCGAGGGCTGGGATGTGAATCCTTACCTTCCGTCGATACAGAACGTGTGGGATCGGTGAATATCGCGATTCCGTGCCTCCTAGAGTGATTTACCGTTATATCGAACGATTGCGAGGCCTGGGAAGTGATTCATTGCCTTCTGTCGATAGAGAACGTGTGGAACGTGTGAATATCGCTATTCCGAGCCTCCTAGAGTGATTAATCGTTATATGGAACGATTGCGATAGCTGGAAAGTGAATCCTTACCTTCTGTATACACGTGACTATAGGACAGGGTGAATATCGCGATTCCGAACCTCCGAAAGTGATTTAGCGATAGACCGAACAATTGCGAGGGCTGGGAAGTGAATCCTTACCTCCTGTTGATACAGAACGTGTGGAAACGGTGAATATCGCGATTCCGAGCCTCCTAGAGTGATTTACCGTTATATCGAACGATTGCGAGAACTGGGAAGTGAATCCTTACCATCTGTCTATACAGAACGATTGGACAGGGTGAATATCGCGATTCCGTGGCTCCTGGAGTGATTTATCGTCATATCGAAATATTGCGAGGGCTGGGATGTGAATCCTTACCTTCCGTCGATACAGAACGTGTGGGATCGGTGAATATCGCGATTCCGTGCCTCCTAGAGTGATTTATCGTTATATCGAACGATTGCGAGGGCTGGAACGTGAATCCTTACCTTCTGTCGATACAGGACGATTGGAAATGATGCATATCGCGATTCCGGGCCCCCTAGAGTGATTAATCGTTATATGGAACGATTGCGAAAGCTGGAAAGTGAATCCTCACCTTCTGTATATACATGACTATAGGACAGGGTGAATATCGCGATTCCGAACCTCCGAAAGTGATTTAGCGATAGACCGAACAATTGCGAGGGCTGGGAAGTGAATCCTTACCTTCTGTTGATACAGAACGTGTGGAAAAGGTGAATATCGCGATTCCGAACCGCCTAGACTGATTTATCTATAGACCGAACGATTGCGAGGGCTGGGAAGTGAGTACTTACCTTCTGTCTATACACAACGGTTGGACAGGGTGAATATCGCGATTCCGTGGCTCCTGGAGTGATTTATCGTTATATCGAACGATTGCCGGGGATGAGAAGTAATTCCTTACCTTCTTTTGATCCAGAACGTGTGGAAACGGTGAATATCGCTATTCCGAGCCTCCTAGAGTGATCTTCGTTATATCGAACGATTGCGAGGCCTGGGAAGTGATTCATTGCCTTCTGTCGATAGAGAACGTGTGGAACGTGTGAATATCGCTATTCCGAACCTCCTAGAGTGATCTTCGTTATATCGAACGATTGCGAGGCCTGGGAAGTGATTCATTGCCTTCTGTCGATAGAGAACGTGTGGAACGTGTGAATATCGCTATTCCGAGCCTCCTAGAGTGATTAATCGTTATATGGAACGATTGCGATAGCTGGAAAGTGAATCCTTACCTTCTGTATACACGTGACTATAGGACAGGGTGAATATCGCGATTCCGAACCTCCGAAAGTGATTTAGCGATAGACCGAACAATTGCGAGGGCTGGGAAGTGAATCCTTACCTCCTGTTGATACAGAACGTGTGGAAACGGTGAATATCGCGATTCCGAGCCTCCTAGAGTGATTTACCGTTATATCGAACGATTGCGAGAACTGGGAAGTGAATCCTTACCATCTGTCTATACAGAACGATTGGACAGGGTGAATATCGCGATTCCGTGGCTCCTGGAGTGATTTATCGTCATATCGAAATATTGCGAGGGCTGGGATGTGAATCCTTACCTTCCGTCGATACAGAACGTGTGGGATCGGTGAATATCGCGATTCCGTGCCTCCTAGAGTGATTTATCGTTATATCGAACGATTGCGAGGGCTGGAACGTGAATCCTTACCTTCTGTCGATACAGGACGATTGGAAATGATGCATATCGCGATTCCGGGCCCCCTAGAGTGATTAATCGTTATATGGAACGATTGCGAAAGCTGGAAAGTGAATCCTCACCTTCTGTATATACATGACTATAGGACAGGGTGAATATCGCGATTCCGAACCTCCGAAAGTGATTTAGCGATAGACCGAACAATTGCGAGGGCTGGGAAGTGAATCCTTACCTTCTGTTGATACAGAACGTGTGGAAAAGGTGAATATCGCGATTCCGAACCGCCTAGACTGATTTATCTATAGACCGAACGATTGCGAGGGCTGGGAAGTGAGTACTTACCTTCTGTCTATACATAACGGTTGGACAGGGTGAATATCGCGATTCCGTGGCTCCTGGAGTGATTTATCGTTATATCGAACGATTGCCGGGGATGAGAAGTAATTCCTTACCTTCTTTTGATCCAGAACGTGTGGAAACGGTGAATATCGCTATTCCGAGCCTCCTAGAGTGATCTTCGTTATATCGAACGATTGCGAGGCCTGGGAAGTGATTCATTGCCTTCTGTCGATAGAGAACGTGTGGAACGTGTGAATATCGCTATTCCGAGCCTCCTAGAGTGATTAATCGTTATATGGAACGATTGCGATAGCTGGAAAGTGAATCCTTACCTTCTGTATACACGTGACTATAGGACAGGGTGAATATCGCGATTCCGAACCTCCGAAAGTGATTTAGCGATAGACCGAACAATTGCGAGGGCTGGGAAGTGAATCCTTACCTCCTGTTGATACAGAACGTGTGGAAACGGTGAATATCGCGATTCCGAGCCTCCTAGAGTGATTTACCGTTATATCGAACGATTGCGAGAACTGGGAAGTGAATCCTAACCATCTGTCTATACAGAACGATTGGACAGGGTGAATATCGCGATTCCGTGGCTCCTAGAGTGATTTATCGTCATATCGAAATATTGCGAGGGCTGGGATGTGAATCCTTACCTTCCGTCGATACAGAACGTGTGGAATCGGTGAATATCGCGATTCCGTGCCTCCTAGAGTGATTTATCGTCATATCGAACGATTGCGAGGGCTGGGATGTGAATCCTCACCATCCGTCGATACAGAACGTGTGGGAACGGTGAATATCGCGATTCCGAGACTCCTGGAGTGATTTATCGTTATATCGAACGATTGCGAGGGCTGGAACGTGAATCCTCACCTTCTGTCGATACAGAACGATTGGAAATGATGCATATCGCGATTCCGGGCCTCCTAGATTGATTAATCGTTACATGGAACGATTGCGATAGCTGGAAAGTGAATCCTCACCTTCTGTATATACATGACTATAGGACAGGGTGAATATCGCGATTCCGTGCCTCCTAGAGTGATTTGTCGTCATATCGAACGATTGCGAGGGCTGGGATGTGAATCCTTACCTTCCCTCGATACAGAACGTGTGGAAACGGTGAATATCGCGATTCCGAGCCTCCTAGACTGATTTATCTATAGGCCGAACGATTGCGAGGGCTGGGAACTGAGTACTTACCTTCTGTCTATACAGAACGATTGGACAGGGTGAATATCGCGATTCCGTGGCTCCTGGAGTGATTTATCGTTATATCGAACGATTGCCGGGGATGAGAAGTGATTCCTTACCTTCTTTCGATCCAGAACGTGTGGAAACGGTGAATATCGCGATTTCGAGCCTCCTAGAGTGATTTATCGTCATATCGAACGATTACGAGGGCTGGGATGTTAATCCTCACCTTCCGTCTATACAGAACGATTGGACAGGGTGAATATCGCGATTCCGTGGCTCCTGGAGTGATTTATCGTTATATCGAACGATTGCCGGGGATGAGAAGTGATTCCTTACCTTCTTTCGATCCAGAACGTGTGGAAACGGTGAATATCGCGATTCCAAGCCTCCTAGAGTGATTTATCGTCATATCGAACGATTGCGAGGACTGGGATGTGAATGCTCACCTTCCGTCGATACAGAACGTGTGGGAACGGTGAATATCGCGATTCCGAGGCTCCTGGAGTGATTTATCGTTATATCGAACGATTGCGAGAGCTGGGAAGTGAATCCTTACCATCTGTCTATACAGAACGATTGGACAAGGTGAATATCGCGATTCCGTGGCTCCTGGAGTGATTTATCGTCATATCGAAATATTGCGAGGGCTGGGATGTGAATCCTTACCTTCCGTCGATACAGAACGTGTGGGATCGGTGAATATCGCGATTCCGTGCCTCCTAGAGTGATTTATCGTCATATCGAACGATTGCGAGGGCTGGGATGTGAATCCTCACCATCCGTCGATACAGAACGTGTGGGAACGGTGAATATCGCGATTCCGAGGCTCCTGGAGTGATTTATCGTTATATCGAACGATTGCGAGGGCTGGAACGTGAATCCTTACCTTCTGTCGATACAGGACGATTGGAAATGATGCATATCGCGATTCCGGGCCCCCTAGAGTGAATAATCGTTATATGGAACGATTGCGAAAGCTGGAAAGTGAATCCTCACCTTCTGTATATACATGACTATAGGACAGGGTGAATATCGCGATTCCGAACCTCCGAAAGTGATTTAGCGATAGACCGAACAATTGCGAGGGCTGGGAAGTGAATCCTTACCTTCTGTTGATACAGAACGTGTGGAAAAGGTGAATATCGCGATTCCGAACCGCCTAGACTGATTTATCTATAGACCGAACGATTGCGAGGGCTGGGAAGTGAGTACTTACCTTCTGTCTATACACAACGGTTGGACAGGGTGAATATCGCGATTCCGTGGCTCCTGGAGTGATTTATCGTTATATCGAACGATTGCCGGGGATGAGAAGTAATTCCTTACTTTCTTTTGATCCAGAACGTGTGGAAACGGTGAATATCGCTATTCCGAGCCTCCTAGAGTGATCTTCGTTATATCGAACGATTGCGAGGCCTGGGAAGTGATTCATTGCCTTCTGTCGATAGAGAACGTGTGGAACGTGTGAATATCGCTATTCCGAGCCTCCTAGAGTGATTAATCGTTATATGGAACGATTGCGATAGCTGGAAAGTGAATCCTTACCTTCTGTATACACGTGACTATAGGACAGGGTGAATATCGCGATTCCGAACCTCCGAAAGTGATTTAGCGATAGACCGAACAATTGCGAGGGCTGGGAAGTGAATCCTTACCTTCTGTTGATACAGAACGTGTGGAAACGGTGAATATCGCGATTCCGAGCCTCCTAGAGTGATTTACCGTTATATCGAACGATTGCGAGAACTGGGAAGTGAATCCTTACCATCTGTCTATACAGAACGATTGGACAGGGTGAATATCGCGATTCCGTGGCTCCTAGAGTGATTTATCGTCATATCGAAATATTGCGAGGGCTGGGATGTGAATCCTTACCTTCCGTCGATACAGAACGTGTGGGATCGGTGAATATCGCGATTCCGTGCCTCCTAGAGTGATTTATCGTTATATCGAACGATTGCGAGGGCTGGAACGTGAATCCTTACCTTCTGTCGATACAGGACGATTGGAAATGATGCATATCGCGATTCCGGGCCTCCTAGAGTGATTAATCGTTATATGGAACGATTGCGATAGCTGGAAAGTGAATCCTCACCTTCTGTATATACATGACTATAGGACAGGGTGAATATCGCGATTCCGAACCTCCGAAAGTGATTTATCGATAGACCGAACAATTGCGAGGGCTGGGAAGTGAATCCTTACCTTCTGTTGCTACAGAACGTGTGGAAACGGTGAATATCCAAATTCCGAGGCTCTTAGAGTGATTTATCGTCATATCGAAATATTGGGAGGGCTGGGATGTGAATCCTTACCTTCCGTCCATACAGAACGTGTGGGATCGGTGGATATCGCGATTCCGTGCCTCCTAGAGTGATTTATCGTCATATCGAACGATTGCGAGGGCTGGGATGTGAATCCTTACCTTCCCTCGATACAGAACGTGTGGAAACGGTGAATATCGCGATTCCGAGCCTCCTAGACTGATATATCTATAGACCGAACGATTGCGAGGGCTGGGAAGTGAGTACTTACCATCTGTCTATACAGAACGATTGGACAGGGTGAATATCGCGATTCCGTGGCTCCTAGAGTGATTTATCGTTATATCGAACGATTGCGAGGGCTGGAACGTGAATCCTTACCTTCTGTCGATACAGGACGATTGGAAATGATGCATATCGCGATTCCGGGCCTCCTAGAGTGATTAATCGTTATATGGAACGATTGCGATAGCTGGAAAGTGAATCCTCACCTTCTGTATATACATGACTATAGGACAGGGTGAATATCGCGATTCCGAACCTCCGAAAGTGATTTATCGATAGACCGAACAATTGCGAGGGCTGGGAAGTGAATCCTTACCTTCTGTTGCTACAGAACGTGTGGAAACGGTGAATATCCAAATTCCGAGGCTCTTAGAGTGATTTATCGTCATATCGAAATATTGGGAGGGCTGGGATGTGAATCCTTACCTTCCGTCCATACAGAACGTGTGGGATCGGTGGATATCGCGATTCCGTGCCTCCTAGAGTGATTTATCGTCATATCGAACGATTGCGAGGGCTGGGATGTGAATCCTTACCTTCCCTCGATACAGAACGTGTGGAAACGGTGAATATCGCGATTCCGAGCCTCCTAGACTGATATATCTATAGACCGAACGATTGCGAGGGCTGGGAAGTGAGTACTTACCTTCTGTCTATACAGAACGATTGGACAGGGTGAATAACGCGATTCCGTGGCTCCTGGAGTGATTTATCGCTATATCGAACGATTGCCGGGGATGAGAAGTGATTCCTTACCTTCTTTCGATCCAGAACGTGTGGAAACGGTGAATATCGCGATTTCGAGCCTCCTAGAGTGATTTTTCGTTATATCGAACGAAAGCGAGGGCTGGAAAGTAAAGCCATAGCTTCCTTCGATACAGAACGTGTGGAAACGGTGAATATCGCGATTCCGAGCCTCCTAGAGTGATTTTCGTTATATCGAACGATTGCGAGGGCTGGAAAGTAAATCCATAGCTTCCTTCGATACAGAGCGTGTGGAAACGGTGAATATCGCCATTCCGAGCCTCCTAGATTGATTTATTGTTATATCAAACGATTGCGAGGGCTGGAAAGTGATTCCTAAGCTTCTTTCGATCCAGAACGAGTGGAAACGGTGAATATCGCGATTCCGTGCCTCCTAGAGTGATTTATCGTTATATCGAACGATTGCGAGGGCTGGAACGTGAATCCTTACCTTCTGTCGATACAGGACGATTGGAAATGATGCATATCGCGATTCCGGGCCTCCTAGAGTGATTAATCGTTATATGGAACGATTGCGATAGCTGGAAAGTGAATCCTCACCTTCTGTATATACATGACTATAGGACAGGGTGAATATCGCGATTCCGAACCTCCGAAAGTGATTTAGCGATAGACCGAACAATTGCGAGGGCTGGGAAGTGAATCCTTACCTTCTGTTGATACAGAACGTGTGGAAACGGTGAATATCGCGATTCCGAGCCTCCTAGAGTGATTTACCGTTATATCGAACGATTGCGAGAACTGGGAAGTGAATCCTTACCATCTGTCTATACAGAACGATTGGACAGGGTGAATATCGCGATTCCGTGGCTCCTAGAGTGATTTATCGTCATATCGAAATATTGCGAGGGCTGGGATGTGAATCCTTACCTTCCGTCGATACAGAACGTGTGGGATCGGTGAATATCGCGATTCCGTGCCTCCTAGAGTGATTTATCGTTATATCGAACGATTGCGAGGGCTGGAACGTGAATCCTTACCTTCTGTCGATACAGGACGATTGGAAATGATGCATATCGCGATTCCGGCCCTCCTAGAGTGATTAATCGTTAATGGAACGATTGCGATAGCTGGAAAGTGAATCCTCACCTTCTGTATATACATGACTATAGGACAGGGTGAATATCGCGATTCCGAACCTCCGAAAGTGATTTATCGATAGACCGAACAATTGCGAGGGCTGGGAAGTGAATCCTTACCTTCTGTTGCTACAGAACGTGTGGAAACGGTGAATATCCAAATTCCGAGGCTCTTAGAGTGATTTATCGTCATATCGAAATATTGGGAGGGCTGGGATGTGAATCCTTACCTTCCGTCCATACAGAACGTGTGGGATCGGTGGATATCGCGATTCCGTGCCTCCTAGAGTGATTTATCGTCATATCGAACGATTGCGAGGGCTGGGATGTGAATCCTTACCTTCCCTCGATACAGAACGTGTGGAAACGGTGAATATCGCGATTCCGAGCCTCCTAGACTGATATATCTATAAACCGAACGATTGCGAGGGCTGGGAAGTGAGTACTTACCTTCTGTCTATACAGAACGATTGGACAGGGTGAATATCGCGATTCCGTGGCTCCTGGAGTGATTTATCGCTATATCGAACGATTGCCGGGGATGAGAAGTGATTCCTTACCTTCATTCGATCCAGAACGTGTGGAAACGGTGAATATCGCGATTTCGAGCCTCCTAGAGTGATTTAGCGATAGACCGAACGATACCGAGGGCTGCGAAGTGAATCCTTACCTTCTGTCGATACAGAACGTGTGGAACGTCGAATATCGCGATTCCGAGCCGCTTAGAGTGATTTATCGTTATATCGAACGAATGCGAGGGCTGGAAAGTAAATCCATAGCTTCCTTCGATACAGAGCGTGTGGAAACGGTGAATATCGCCATTCCGAGCCTCCTAGAGTGATTTATTGTTATATCAAACGATTGCGAGGGCTGGAAAGTGATTCCTAAGCTTCTTTCGATCCAGAACGTGTGGAAACGGTGAATATCGCGATTCCGAGCCTCCTAGAGTGATTTATCGTCATATCGAAATATTGGGAGGGCTGGGATGTGAATCCTTACCTTCCGTCCATACAGAACGTGTGGGATCGGTGAATATCGCGATTCCGTGCCTCCTAGAGTGATTTATCGTCATATCGAACGATTGCGAGGGCTGGGATGTGAATCCTTACCTTCCCTCGATACAGAACGTGTGGAAACGGTGAATATCGCGATTCCGAGGCTCCTGGAGTGATTTATCGTTATATCGAACGATTGCGAGGGCTGGAACGTGAATCCTTACCTTCTGTCGATACAGGACGATTGGAAATGATGCATATCGCGATTCCGGGCCCCCTAGAGTGATTAATCGTTATATGGAACGATTGCGAAAGCTGGAAAGTGAATCCTCACCTTCTGTATATACATGACTATAGGACAGGGTGAATATCGCGATTCCGAACCTCCGAAAGTGATTTAGCGATAGACCGAACAATTGCGAGGGCTGGGAAGTGAATCCTTACCTTCTGTTGATACAGAACGTGTGGAAAAGGTGAATATCGCGATTCCGAACCGCCTAGACTGATTTATCTATAGACCGAACGATTGCGAGGGCTGGGAAGTGAGTACTTACCTTCTGTCTATACACAACGGTTGGACAGGGTGAATATCGCGATTCCGTGGCTCCTGGAGTGATTTATCGTTATATCGAACGATTGCCGGGGATGAGAAGTAATTCCTTACCTTCTTTTGATCCAGAACGTGTGGAAACGGTGAATATCGCTATTCCGAGCCTCCTAGAGTGATCTTCGTTATATCGAACGATTGCGAGGCCTGGGAAGTGATTCATTGCCTTCTGTCGATAGAGAACGTGTGGAACGTGTGAATATCGCTATTCCGAGCCTCCTAGAGTGATTAATCGTTATATGGAACGATTGCGATAGCTGGAAAGTGAATCCTTACCTTCTGTATACACGTGACTATAGGACAGGGTGAATATCGCGATTCCGAACCTCCGAAAGTGATTTAGCGATAGACCGAACAATTGCGAGGGCTGGGAAGTGAATCCTTACCTTCTGTTGATACAGAACGTGTGGAAACGGTGAATATCGCGATTCCGAGCCTCCTAGAGTGATTTACCGTTATACCGAACGATTGCGAGAACTGGGAAGTGAATCCTTACCATCTGTCTATACAGAACGATTGGACAGGGTGAATATCGCGATTCCGTGGCTCCTAGAGTGATTTATCGTCATATCGAAATATTGCGAGGGCTGGGATGTGAATCCTTACCTTCCGTCGATACAGAACGTGTGGGATCGGTGAATATCGCGATTCCGTGCCTCCTAGAGTGATTTATCGTTATATCGAACGATTGCGAGGGCTGGAACGTGAATCCTTACCTTCTGTCGATACAGGACGATTGGAAATGATGCATATCGCGATTCCGGGCCTCCTAGAGTGATTAATCGTTATATGGAACGATTGCGATAGCTGGAAAGTGAATCCTCACCTTCTGTATATACATGACTATAGGACAGGGTGAATATCGCGATTCCGAACCTCCGAAAGTGATTTATCGATAGACCGAACAATTGCGAGGGCTGGGAAGTGAATCCTTACCTTCTGTTGCTACAGAACGTGTGGAAACGGTGAATATCCAAATTCCGAGGCTCTTAGAGTGATTTATCGTCATATCGAAATATTGGGAGGGCTGGGATGTGAATCCTTACCTTCCGTCCATACAGAACGTGTGGGATCGGTGGATATCGCGATTCCGTGCCTCCTAGAGTGATTTATCGTCATATCGAACGATTGCGAGGGCTGGGATGTGAATCCTTACCTTCCCTCGATACAGAACGTGTGGAAACGGTGAATATCGCGATTCCGAGCCTCCTAGACTGATATATCTATAGACCGAACGATTGCGAGGGCTGGGAAGTGAGTACTTACCTTCTGTCTATACAGAACGATTGGACAGGGTGAATATCGCGATTCCGTGGCTCCTGGAGTGATTTATCGCTATATCGAACGATTGCCGGGGATGAGAAGTGATTCCTTACCTTCATTCGATCCAGAACGTGTGGAAACGGTGAATATCGCGATTTCGAGCCTCCTAGAGTGATTTAGCGATAGACCGAACGATACCGAGGGCTGCGAAGTGAATCCTTACCTTCTGTCGATACAGAACGTGTGGAACGTCGAATATCGCGATTCCGAGCCGCTTAGAGTGATTTATCGTTATATCGAACGAATGCGAGGGCTGGAAAGTAAATCCATAGCTTCCTTCGATACAGAGCGTGTGGAAACGGTGAATATCGCCATTCCGAGCCTCCTAGAGTGACTTATTGTTATATCAAACGATTGCGAGGGCTGGAAAGTGATTCCTAAGCTTCTTTCGATCCAGAACGTGTGGAAACGCTGAATATCGCGATTCCGAGCCTCCTAGAGTGATTTATCGTCATATCGAAATATTGGGAGGGCTGGGATGTGAATCCTTACCTTCCGTCCATACAGAACGTGTGGGATCGGTGAATATCGCGATTCCGTGCCTCCTAGAGTGATTTATCGTCATATCGAACGATTGCGAGGGCTGGGATGTGAATCCTTACCTTCCCTCGATACAGAACGTGTGGAAACGGTGAATATCGCGATTCCGAGGCTCCTGGAGTGATTTATCGTTATATCGAACGATTGCGAGGGCTGGAACGTGAATCCTTACCTTCTGTCGATACAGGACGATTGGAAATGATGCATATCGCGATTCCGGGCCCCCTAGAGTGATTAATCGTTATATGGAACGATTGCGAAAGCTGGAAAGTGAATCCTCACCTTCTGTATATACATGACTATAGGACAGGGTGAATATCGCGATTCCGAACCTCCGAAAGTGATTTAGCGATAGACCGAACAATTGCGAGGGCTGGGAAGTGAATCCTTACCTTCTGTTGATACAGAACGTGTGGAAAAGGTGAATATCGCGATTCCGAACCGCCTAGACTGATTTATCTATAGACCGAACGATTGCGAGGGCTGGGAAGTGAGTACTTACCTTCTGTCTATACACAACGGTTGGACAGGGTGAATATCGCGATTCCGTGGCTCCTGGAGTGATTTATCGTTATATCGAACGATTGCCGGGGATGAGAAGTAATTCCTTACCTTCTTTTGATCCAGAACGTGTGGAAACGGTGAATATCGCTATTCCGAGCCTCCTAGAGTGATCTTCGTTATATCGAACGATTGCGAGGCCTGGGAAGTGATTCATTGCCTTCTGTCGATAGAGAACGTGTGGAACGTGTGAATATCGCTATTCCGAGCCTCCTAGAGTGATTAATCGTTATATGGAACGATTGCGATAGCTGGAAAGTGAATCCTTACCTTCTGTATACACGTGACTATAGGACAGGGTGAATATCGCGATTCCGAACCTCCGAAAGTGATTTAGCGATAGACCGAACAATTGCGAGGGCTGGGAAGTGAATCCTTACCTTCTGTTGATACAGAACGTGTGGAAACGGTGAATATCGCGATTCCGAGCCTCCTAGAGTGATTTACCGTTATATCGAACGATTGCGAGAACTGGGAAGTGAATCCTTACCATCTGTCTATACAGAACGATTGGACAGGGTGAATATCGCGATTCCGTGGCTCCTAGAGTGATTTATCGTCATATCGAAATATTGCGAGGGCTGGGATGTGAATCCTTACCTTCCGTCGATACAGAACGTGTGGGATCGGTGAATATCGCGATTCCGTGCCTCCTAGAGTGATTTATCGTTATATCGAACGATTGCGAGGGCTGGAACGTGAATCCTTACCTTCTGTCGATACAGGACGATTGGAAATGATGCATATCGCGATTCCGGCCCTCCTAGAGTGATTAATCGTTATATGGAACGATTGCGATAGCTGGAAAGTGAATCCTCACCTTCTGTATATACATGACTATAGGACAGGGTGAATATCGCGATTCCGAACCTCCGAAAGTGATTTATCGATAGACCGAACAATTGCGAGGGCTGGGAAGTGAATCCTTACCTTCTGTTGCTACAGAACGTGTGGAAACGGTGAATATCCAAATTCCGAGGCTCTGAGAGTGATTTATCGTCATATCGAAATATTGGGAGGGCTGGGATGTGAATCCTTACCTTCCGTCCATACAGAACGTGTGGGATCGGTGGATATCGCGATTCCGTGCCTCCTAGAGTGATTTATCGTCATATCGAACGATTGCGAGGGCTGGGATGTGAATCCTTACCTTCCCTCGATACAGAACGTGTGGAAACGGTGAATATCGCGATTCCGAGCCTCCTAGACTGATATATCTATAGACCGAACGATTGCGAGGGCTGGGAAGTGAGTACTTACCTTCTGTCTATACAGAACGATTGGACAGGGTGAATATCGCGATTCCGTGGCTCCTGGAGTGATTTATCGCTATATCGAACGATTGCCGGGGATGAGAAGTGATTCCTTACCTTCATTCGATCCAGAACGTGTGGAAACGGTGAATATCGCGATTTCGAGCCTCCTAGAGTGATTTAGCGATAGACCGAACGATACCGAGGGCTGCGAAGTGAATCCTTACCTTCTGTCGATACAGAACGTGTGGAACGTCGAATATCGCGATTCCGAGCCGCTTAGAGTGATTTATCGTAATATCGAACGAATGCGAGGGCTGGAAAGTAAATCCATAGATTCCATCGATACAGAACGTGTGGAAACGGTGAATATAGCGATTCCGAGCCTCCTAGAGTGATTTTTCGTTATATCGAACGAAAGCGAGAGCTGGAAAGTAAAGCCATAGCTTCCTTCGATACAGAACGTATGGAAACGGTGAATATCGCGATTCCGAGCCTCCTAGAGTGATTTTCGTTATATCGAACGATTGCGAGGGCTGGAAAGTAAATCCATAGCTTCCTTCGATACAGAGCGTGTGGAAACGGTGAATATCGCCATTCCGAGCCTCCTAGAGTGATTTATTGTTATATCAAACGATTGCGAGGGCTGGAAAGTGATTCCTAAGCTTCTTTCGATCCAGAACGTGTGGAAACGGTGAATATCGCGATTCCGAGCTTCCTAGAGTGATTTATCGTCATATCGAAATATTGCGAGGGCTGGGATGTGAATCCTTACCTTCCGTCGATACAGAACGTGTGGGATCGGTGAATATCGCGATTCCGTGCCTCCTAGAGTGATTTACCGTTATATCGAACAATTGCGAGGGCTGGGAAGTGAATCCTTACCTTCTGTCTATACAGAACGATTGGACAGGGTGAATATCGCGATTCCGTGGCTCCTGGAGTGATTTATCGCTATATCGAACGATTGCCGGGGATGAGAACTGATTCCTTACCTTCTTTCGATCCAGAACGTGTGGAAACGGTGAATATCGCGATTCCGAGCCTCCTAGAGTGATTTAGCGATAGACCGAACGATACCGAGGGCTGCGAAGTGAATCCTTACCTTCTGTCGATACAGAACGTGTGGAACGTCGAATATCGCGATTCCGAGCCGCTTAGAGTGATTTATCGTAATATCGAACGAATGCGAGGGCTGGAAAGTAAATCCATAGATTCCATCGATACAGAACGTGTGGAAACGGTGAATATAGCGATTCCGAGCCTCCTAGAGTGATTTTTCGTTATATCGAACGAAAGCGAGAGCTGGAAAGTAAAGCCATAGCTTCCTTCGATACAGAACGTATGGAAACGGTGAATATCGCGATTCCGAGCCTCCTAGAGTGATTTTCGTTATATCGAACGATTGCGAGGGCTGGAAAGTAAATCCATAGCTTCCTTCGATACAGAGCGTGTGGAAACGGTGAATATCGCCATTCCGAGCCTCCTAGAGTGATTTATTGTTATATCAAACGATTGCGAGGGCTGGAAAGTGATTCCTAAGCTTCTTTCGATCCAGAACGTGTGGAAACGGTGAATATCGCGATTCCGAGCTTCCTAGAGTGATTTATCGTCATATCGAAATATTGCGAGGGCTGGGATGTGAATCCTTACCTTCCGTCGATACAGAACGTGTGGGATCGGTGAATATCGCGATTCCGTGCCTCCTAGAGTGATTTACCGTTATATCGAACAATTGCGAGGGCTGGGAAGTGAATCCTTACCTTCTGTCTATACAGAACGATTGGACAGGGTGAATATCGCGATTCCGTGGCTCCTGGAGTGATTTATCGTTATATCGAACGATTGCCGGGGATGAGAACTGATTCCTTACCTTCTTTCGATCCAGAACGTGTGGAAACGGTGAATATCGCGATTCCGAGCCTCCTAGAGTGATTTACCGTTATATCGAACGATTGCGAGAGCTGGGAAGTGAATGCTCACCTTCCGTCGATACAGAACGTGTGGGAACGGTGAATATCGCGATTCCGAGGCTCCTGGAGTGATTTATCGTCATATCGAAATATTGGGAGGGCTGGGATGTGAATCCTTACCTTCCGTCCATACAGAACGTGTGGGATCGGTGAATATCGCGATTCCGTGCCTCCTAGAGTGATTTATCGTCATATCGAACGATTGCGAGGGCTGGGATGTGAATCCTTACCTTCCCTCGATACAGAACGTGTGGAAACGGTGAATATCGCGATTCCGAGCCTCCTAGACTGATATATCTATAGACCGAACGATTGCGAGGGCTGGGAAGTGAGTACTTACCTTCTGTCTATACAGAACGATTGGACAGGGTGAATATCGCGATTCCGTGGCTCCTGGAGTGATTTATCGCTATATCGAACGATTGCCGGGGATGAGAAGTGATTCCTTACCTTCATTCGATCCAGAACGTGTGGAAACGGTGAATATCGCGATTTCGAGCCTCCTAGAGTGATTTATCGTCATATCGAACGATTGCGAGGGCTGGGATGTGAATCCTCACCTTCCGTCGATACAGAACGTGTGGGAACGGTGAATATCGCGATTCCGAGGCTCCTGGAGTGATTTATCATTTAATCGAACGATTGCGAGGGCTGGAACCTGAATCCTTACCTTCTATCGATTCAGAACGATTGGAAATGATGCATATCGCCATTCCGAGCCTCCTAGAGTGATTTATTGTTATATCAAACGATTGCGAGGGCTGGGAAGTGGATCCTTACCTTCCGTCGATACAGAACGTGTGGGATCGGTGAATATCGCGATTCCGTGCCTCCTAGAGTGATTTACCGTTATATCGAACAATTGCAAGGGCTGGGAAGTGAATCCTTACCTTCTGTCTATACAGAACGATTGGACAGGGTGAATATCGCGATTCCGTGGCTCCTGGAGTGATTTATCGTTATATCGAACGATTGCCGGGGATGAGAACTGATTCCTTACCTTCTTTCGATCCAGAACGTGTGGAAACGGTGAATATCGCGATTCCGAGCCTCCTAGAGTGATTTACCGTTATATCGAACGATTGCGAGAGCTGGGAAGTGAATGCTCACCTTCCGTCGATACAGAACGTGTGGGAACGGTGAATATCGCGATTCCGAGGCTCCTGGAGTGATTTATCGTTATATCGAACGATTGCGAGGGCTGGAACGTGAATCCTTACCTTCTGTCGATACAGGACGATTGGAAATGATGCATATCGCGATTCCGGGCCTCCTAGAGTGATTAATCGTTATATGGAACGATTGCGATAGCTGGAAAGTGAATCCTCACATTCTGTATATACATGACTATAAGACAGGGTGAATATCGCGATTCCGAACCTCCGAAAGTGATTTAGCGATAGACCGAACAATTGCGAGGGCTGGGAAGTGAATCCTTACCTTCTGTCTATACAGAACGATTGGACAGGGTGAATATCGCGATTCCGTGGCTCCTGGAGTGATTTATCGTTATATCGAACGATTGCCGGGGATGAGAAGTGATTCCTTACCTTCTTTCGATCCAGAACGTGTGGAAACGGTGAATATCGCGATTCCGAGCCTCCTAGAGTGATTTACCGTTATATCGAACGATTGCGAGAGCTGGGAAGTGAATCCTTACCATCTGTCGATACAGAACGTGTGGAACGTCGAATATCGCGATTCCGAGCCGCCTAGAGTGATTAATCGTAATATCGAACGAATGCGAGGGCTGGAAAGTAAATCCATAGCTTCCATCAATACAGAACGTGTGGAAACGGTGAATATAACGATTCCGAGCCTCCTAGAGTGATTTATCGTTATATCGAACGAAAGCGAGGGCTGGAAAGTAAAGCCATAGCTTCCTTCGATACAGAACGTGTGGAAACGGTGAATATCGCGATTCCGAGCCTCCTAGAGTGATTTTCGTTATATCGAACGATTGCGAGGGCTGGAAAGTGGATCCTTACCTTCTGTCGATACAGAACGATTGGGCAGTGTCAATACCGCCATTCCGAACTTCCTAGAGTGATTGATCGATAAACCGAACGATTGCGAGGGCTGGGAAGTGAATCCTTACCCTCTGCCTAACAGAACGATTGGTAATTTCGAATATCGCGTTTCCGATCCTCCTAGAGTGATTTAGCGATAGACCGAACGATTGCGAGGGCTGGGATGTGAATCCTTACCTTCCCTCGATACAGAACGTGTGGAAACGGTGAATATCGCGATTCCGAGCCTCCTAGACTGATATATCTATAGACCGAACGATTGCGAGGGCGGGGAAGTGAGTACTTACCTTCTGTCTATACAGAACGATTGGACAGGGTGAATATCGCGATTCCGTGGCTCCTGGAGTGATTTATCGCTATATCGAACGATTGCCGGGGAAGAGAAGTGATTCCTTACCTTCTTTCGATCCAGAACGTGTGGAAACGGTGAATATCGCTATTCCGAGCCTCCTAGAGTGATCTTCGTTATATCGAACGATTGCGAGGCCTGGGAAGTGATTCATTGCCTTCTGTCGATAGAGAACGTGTGGAACGTGTGAATATCGCTATTCCGAGCCTCCTAGAGTGATTAATCGTTATATGGAACGATTGCGATAGCTGGAAAGTGAATCCTTACCTTCTGTATACACGTGACTATAGGACAGGGTGAATATCGCGATTCCGAACCTCCGAAAGTGATTTAGCGATAGACCGAACAATTGCGAGGGCTGGGAAGTGAATCCTTACCTGCTGTTGATACAGAACGTGTGGAAACGGTGAATATCGCGATTCCGAGCCTCCTAGAGTGATTTACCGTTATATCGAACGATTGCGAGAGCTGGGAAGTGAATCCTTACCATCTGTCTATACAAACGATTGGACAGGGTGAATATCGCGATTCCGTGGCTCCTGGAGTTATTTATCGTCATATCGAAATATTGCGAGGGCTGGGATGTGAATCCTTACCTTCCGTCGATACAGAACGTGTGGGAACGGTGAATATCGCGATTCCGAGGCTCCTGGAGTGATTTATCGTTATATCGAACGATTGCGAGGGCTGGAACGCGAATCCTCACCTTCAGTATATACATGACTATAGGACAGGGTGAATATCGCGATTCCGAACCTCCGAAAGTGATTTATCGATAGACCGAACAATTGCGAGGGCTGGGAAGTGAATCCTTACCATCTGTTGATACAGAACGTGTGGGAACGGTGTATATCGCGATTCCGAGCCTCCTAGAGTGATTTACCGTTATATCGAACGATTGCGAGAGCTGGGAAGTGAATCCTTACCATCTGTCTATACAGAACGATTGGACAGGGTGAATATCGCGATTCCGTGCCTCCCAGAGTGATTTATCGTCATATCGAACGATTGCGAGGGCTGGGATGTGAATCCTCACCATCCGTCGATACAGAACGTGTGGAATCGGTGAATATCGCGATTCCGTGCCTCCTAGAGTGATTTATCGTCATATCGAACGATTGCGAGGGCTGGGATGTGAATCCTTACCTTCCGTAGATACAGAACGTGTGGAAACGGTGAATATCGCGATTCCGAGCCTCCTAGACTGATTTATCTATAGACCGAACGATTGCGAGGGCTGGGAAGTGAGTACTTACCTTCTGTCTATACAGAACGATTGGACAGGGTGAATATCGCGAGTCCGTGGCTCCTGGAGTGATTTATCGTTATATCGAACGATTGCCGGGGATGAGAAGTGATTCCTTACCTTCTTTCGATCCAGAACGTGTGGAAACGGTGAATATCGCGATTTCGAGCCTCCTAGAGTGATTTATCATCATATCGAACGATTGCGAGGGCTGGGATGTGAATCCTCACCTTCCGTCGATACAGAACGTGTGGGAACGGTGAATATCGCGATTCCAAGGCTCCTGGAGTGATTTATCGTTATATCGAACGATTGCGAGGGCTGGAACGTGAATCCTTACCTTCTATCGATACAGAACGATTGGAAATGATGCATATCGCGATTCCGGGCCTCCTACAGTGATTAATCGTTATATGGAACGATTGCGATAGCTGGAAAGTGAAACCTTACCTTCTGTATATACATGACTATAGAACAGGGTGAATATCGCGATTCCGAACCTCCGAAAGTGATTTAGCGATAGACCGAACAATTGCGAGGGCTGGGAAGTGAATCCTTACCTTCTGTTGATACAGAACGTGTGGAAACGGTGAATATCGCGATTCCGAGCCTCCTAGACTGATTTATCTATAGACCGAACGATTGCGAGGGCTGGGAAGTGAGTACTTACCTTCTGTCTATACACAACGGTTGGACAGGGTGAATATCGCGATTCCGTGGCTCCTGGAGTGATTTATCGTTATATCGAACGATTGCCGGGGATGAGAAGTAATTCCTTACCTTCTTTTGATCCAGAACGTGTGGAAACGGTGAATATCGCTATTCCGAGCCTCCTAGAGTGATCTTCGTTATATCGAACGATTGCGAGGCCTGGGAAGTGATTCATTGCCTTCTGTCGATAGAGAACGTGTGGAACGTGTGAATATCGCTATTCCGAGCCTCCTAGAGTGATTAATCGTTATATGGAACGATTGCGATAGCTGGAAAGTGAATCCTTACCTTCTGTATACACGTGACTATAGGACAGGGTGAATATCGCGATTCCGAACCTCCGAAAGTGATTTAGCGATAGACCGAACAATTGCGAGGGCTGGGAAGTGAATCCTTACCTTCTGTTGATACAGAACGTGTGGAAACGGTGAATATCGCGATTCCGAGCCTCCTAGAGTGATTTACCGTTATATCGAACGATTGCGAGAACTGGGAAGTGAATCCTTACCATCTGTCTATACAGAACGATTGGACAGGGTGAATATCGCGATTCCGTGGCTCCTAGAGTGATTTATCGTCATATCGAAATATTGCGAGGGCTGGGATGTGAATCCTTACCTTCCGTCGATACAGAACGTGTGGGATCGGTGAATATCGCGATTCCGTGCCTCCTAGAGTGATTTATCGTTATATCGAACGATTGCGAGGGCTGGAACGTGAATCCTTACCTTCTGTCGATACAGGACGATTGGAAATGATGCATATCGCGATTCCGGGCCTCCTAGAGTGATTAATCGTTATATGGAACGATTGCGATAGCTGGAAAGTGAATCCTCACCTTCTGTATATACATGACTATAGGACAGGGTGAATATCGCGATTCCGAACCTCCGAAAGTGATTTATCGATAGACCGAACAATTGCGAGGGCTGGGAAGTGAATCCTTACCTTCTGTTGCTACAGAACGTGTGGAAACGGTGAATATCCAAATTCCGAGGCTCTTAGAGTGATTTATCGTCATATCGAAATATTGGGAGGGCTGGGATGTGAATCCTTACCTTCCGTCCATACAGAACGTGTGGGATCGGTGGATATCGCGATTCCGTGCCTCCTAGAGTGATTTATCGTCATATCGAACGATTGCGAGGGCTGGGATGTGAATCCTTACCTTCCCTCGATACAGAACGTGTGGAAACGGTGAATATCGCGATTCCGAGCCTCCTAGACTGATATATCTATAGACCGAACGATTGCGAGGGCTGGGAAGTGAGTACTTACCTTCTGTCTATACAGAACGATTGGACAGGGTGAATATCGCGATTCCGTGGCTCCTGGAGTGATTTATCGCTATATCGAACGATTGCCGGGGATGAGAAGTGATTCCTTACCTTCATTCGATCCAGAACGTGTGGAAACGGTGAATATCGCGATTTCGAGCCTCCTAGAGTGATTTAGCGATAGACCGAACGATACCGAGGGCTGCGAAGTGAATCCTTACCTTCTGTCGATACAGAACGTGTGGAACGTCGAATATCGCGATTCCGAGCCGCTTAGAGTGATTTATCGTTATATCGAACGAATGCGAGGGCTGGAAAGTAAATCCATAGCTTCCTTCGATACAGAGCGTGTGGAAACGGTGAATATCGCCATTCCGAGCCTCCTAGAGTGACTTATTGTTATATCAAACGATTGCGAGGGCTGGAAAGTGATTCCTAAGCTTCTTTCGATCCAGAACGTGTGGAAACGCTGAATATCGCGATTCCGAGCCTCCTAGAGTGATTTATCGTCATATCGAAATATTGGGAGGGCTGGGATGTGAATCCTTACCTTCCGTCCATACAGAACGTGTGGGATCGGTGAATATCGCGATTCCGTGCCTCCTAGAGTGATTTATCGTCATATCGAACGATTGCGAGGGCTGGGATGTGAATCCTTACCTTCCCTCGATACAGAACGTGTGGAAACGGTGAATATCGCGATTCCGAGGCTCCTGGAGTGATTTATCGTTATATCGAACGATTGCGAGGGCTGGAACGTGAATCCTTACCTTCTGTCGATACAGGACGATTGGAAATGATGCATATCGCGATTCCGGGCCCCCTAGAGTGATTAATCGTTATATGGAACGATTGCGAAAGCTGGAAAGTGAATCCTCACCTTCTGTATATACATGACTATAGGACAGGGTGAATATCGCGATTCCGAACCTCCGAAAGTGATTTAGCGATAGACCGAACAATTGCGAGGGCTGGGAAGTGAATCCTTACCTTCTGTTGATACAGAACGTGTGGAAAAGGTGAATATCGCGATTCCGAACCGCCTAGACTGATTTATCTATAGACCGAACGATTGCGAGGGCTTGGAAGTGAGTACTTACCTTCTGTCTATACACAACGGTTGGACAGGGTGAATATCGCGATTCCGTGGCTCCTGGAGTGATTTATCGTTATATCGAACGATTGCCGGGGATGAGAAGTAATTCCTTACCTTCTTTTGATCCAGAACGTGTGGAAACGGTGAATATCGCTATTCCGAGCCTCCTAGAGTGATCTTCGTTATATCGAACGATTGCGAGGCCTGGGAAGTGATTCATTGCCTTCTGTCGATAGAGAACGTGTGGAACGTGTGAATATCGCTATTCCGAGCCTCCTAGAGTGATTAATCGTTATATGGAACGATTGCGATAGCTGGAAAGTGAATCCTTACCTTCTGTATACACGTGACTATAGGACAGGGTGAATATCGCGATTCCGAACCTCCGAAAGTGATTTAGCGATAGACCGAACAATTGCGAGGGCTGGGAAGTGAATCCTTACCTTCTGTTGATACAGAACGTGTGGAAACGGTGAATATCGCGATTCCGAGCCTCCTAGAGTGATTTACCGTTATATCGAACGATTGCGAGAACTGGGAAGTGAATCCTTACCATCTGTCTATACAGAACGATTGGACAGGGTGAATATCGCGATTCCGTGGCTCCTAGAGTGATTTATCGTCATATCGAAATATTGCGAGGGCTGGGATGTGAATCCTTACCTTCCGTCGATACAGAACGTGTGGGATCGGTGAATATCGCGATTCCGTGCCTCCTAGAGTGATTTATCGTTATATCGAACGATTGCGAGGGCTGGAACGTGAATCCTTACCTTCTGTCGATACAGGACGATTGGAAATGATGCATATCGCGATTCCGGCCCTCCTAGAGTGATTAATCGTTATATGGAACGATTGCGATAGCTGGAAAGTGAATCCTCACCTTCTGTATATACATGACTATAGGACAGGGTGAATATCGCGATTCCGAACCTCCGAAAGTGATTTATCGATAGACCGAACAATTGCGAGGGCTGGGAAGTGAATCCTTACCTTCTGTTGCTACAGAACGTGTGGAAACGGTGAATATCCAAATTCCGAGGCTCTGAGAGTGATTTATCGTCATATCGAAATATTGGGAGGGCTGGGATGTGAATCCTTACCTTCCGTCCATACAGAACGTGTGGGATCGGTGGATATCGCGATTCCGTGCCTCCTAGAGTGATTTATCGTCATATCGAACGATTGCGAGGGCTGGGATGTGAATCCTTACCTTCCCTCGATACAGAACGTGTGGAAACGGTGAATATCGCGATTCCGAGCCTCCTAGACTGATATATCTATAGACCGAACGATTGCGAGGGCTGGGAAGTGAGTACTTACCTTCTGTCTATACAGAACGATTGGACAGGGTGAATATCGCGATTCCGTGGCTCCTGGAGTGATTTATCGCTATATCGAACGATTGCCGGGGATGAGAAGTGATTCCTTACCTTCATTCGATCCAGAACGTGTGGAAACGGTGAATATCGCGATTTCGAGCCTCCTAGAGTGATTTAGCGATAGACCGAACGATACCGAGGGCTGCGAAGTGAATCCTTACCTTCTGTCGATACAGAACGTGTGGAACATCGAATATCGCGATTCCGAGCCGCTTAGAGTGATTTATCGTAATATCGAACGAATGCGAGGGCTGGAAAGTAAATCCATAGATTCCATCGATACAGAACGTGTGGAAACGGTGAATATAGCGATTCCGAGCCTCCTAGAGTGATTTTTCGTTATATCGAACGAAAGCGAGAGCTGGAAAGTAAAGCCATAGCTTCCTTCGATACAGAACGTATGGAAACGGTGAATATCGCGATTCCGAGCCTCCTAGAGTGATTTTCGTTATATCGAACGATTGCGAGGGCTGGAAAGTAAATCCATAGCTTCCTTCGATACAGAGCGTGTGGAAACGGTGAATATCGCCATTCCGAGCCTCCTAGAGTGATTTATTGTTATATCAAACGATTGCGAGGGCTGGAAAGTGATTCCTAAGCTTCTTTCGATCCAGAACGTGTGGAAACGGTGAATATCGCGATTCCGAGCTTCCTAGAGTGATTTATCGTCATATCGAAATATTGCGAGGGCTGGGATGTGAATCCTTACCTTCCGTCGATACAGAACGTGTGGGATCGGTGAATATCGCGATTCCGTGCCTCCTAGAGTGATTTACCGTTATATCGAACAATTGCGAGGGCTGGGAAGTGAATCCTTACCTTCTGTCTATACAGAACGATTGGACAGGGTGAATATCGCGATTCCGTGGCTCCTGGAGTGATTTATCGCTATATCGAACGATTGCCGGGGATGAGAACTGATTCCTTACCTTCTTTCGATCCAGAACGTGTGGAAACGGTGAATATCGCGATTCCGAGCCTCCTAGAGTGATTTAGCGATAGACCGAACGATACCGAGGGCTGCGAAGTGAATCCTTACCTTCTGTCGATACAGAACGTGTGGAACGTCGAATATCGCGATTCCGAGCCGCTTAGAGTGATTTATCGTAATATCGAACGAATGCGAGGGCTGGAAAGTAAATCCATAGATTCCATCGATACAGAACGTGTGGAAACGGTGAATATAGCGATTCCGAGCCTCCTAGAGTGATTTTTCGTTATATCGAACGAAAGCGAGAGCTGGAAAGTAAAGCCATAGCTTCCTTCGATACAGAACGTATGGAAACGGTGAATATCGCGATTCCGAGCCTCCTAGAGTGATTTTCGTTATATCGAACGATTGCGAGGGCTGGAAAGTAAATCCATAGCTTCCTTCGATACAGAGCGTGTGGAAACGGTGAATATCGCCATTCCGAGCCTCCTAGAGTGATTTATTGTTATATCAAACGATTGCGAGGGCTGGAAAGTGATTCCTAAGCTTCTTTCGATCCAGAACGTGTGGAAACGGTGAATATCGCGATTCCGAGCTTCCTAGAGTGATTTATCGTCATATCGAAATATTGCGAGGGCTGGGATGTGAATCCTTACCTTCCGTCGATACAGAACGTGTGGGATCGGTGAATATCGCGATTCCGTGCCTCCTAGAGTGATTTACCGTTATATCGAACAATTGCGAGGGCTGGGAAGTGAATCCTTACCTTCTGTCTATACAGAACGATTGGACAGGGTGAATATCGCGATTCCGTGGCTCCTGGAGTGATTTATCGTTATATCGAACGATTGCCGGGGATGAGAACTGATTCCTTACCTTCTTTCGATCCAGAACGTGTGGAAACGGTGAATATCGCGATTCCGAGCCTCCTAGAGTGATTTACCGTTATATCGAACGATTGCGAGAGCTGGGAAGTGAATGCTCACCTTCCGTCGATACAGAACGTGTGGGAACGGTGAATATCGCGATTCCGAGGCTCCTGGAGTGATTTATCGTCATATCGAAATATTGGGAGGGCTGGGATGTGAATCCTTACCTTCCGTCCATACAGAACGTGTGGGATCGGTGAATATCGCGATTCCGTGCCTCCTAGAGTGATTTATCGTCATATCGAACGATTGCGAAGGCTGGGATGTGAATCCTTACCTTCCCTCGATACAGAACGTGTGGAAACGGTGAATATCGCGATTCCGAGCCTCCTAGACTGATATATCTATAGACCGAACGATTGCGAGGGCTGGGAAGTGAGTACTTACCTTCTGTCTATACAGAACGATTGGACAGGGTGAATATCGCGATTCCGTGGCTCCTGGAGTGATTTATCGCTATATCGAACGATTGCCGGGGATGAGAAGTGATTCCTTACCTTCATTCGATCCAGAACGTGTGGAAACGGTGAATATCGCGATTTCGAGCCTCCTAGAGTGATTTATCGTCATATCGAACGATTGCGAGGGCTGGGATGTGAATCCTCACCTTCCGTCGATACAGAACGTGTGGGAACGGTGAATATCGCGATTCCGAGGCTCCTGGAGTGATTTATCATTATATCGAACGATTGCGAGGGCTGGAACCTGAATCCTTACCTTCTATCGATTCAGAACGATTGGAAATGATGCATATCGCCATTCCGAGCCTCCTAGAGTGATTTATTGTTATATCAAACGATTGCGAGGGCTGGGAAGTGGATCCTTACCTTCTGTCGATACAGAACGATTGGGCAGTGTCAATACCGCGATTCCGAACTTCCTTGAGTGATTGATCGATAAACCGAACGATTGCGAGGGCTGGGAAGTGAATCCTTACCCTCTGCCGAAACAGAACGATTGGTAATTTCGAATATCGCGTTTCCGATCCTCCTAGAGTGATTTAGCGATAGACCGAACGATACCGAGGGCTGCGAAGTGAATCCTTACCTTCTGTCGATACAGAACGTGTGGAACGTCGAATATCGCGATTCCGAGCCGCCTAGAGTGATTTATCGTAATATCGAACGAATGCGAGGGCTGGAAAGTAAATCCATAGATTCCATCGATACAGAACGTGTGGAAACGGTGAATATAGCGATTCCGTGCCTCCTAGAGTGATTTTTCGTTATATCGAACGAAAGCGAGAGCTGGAAAGTAAAGCCATAGCTTCCTTCGATACAGAACGTATGGAAACGGTGAATATCGCGATTCCGAGCCTCCTAGAGTGATTTTCGTTATATCGAACGATTGCGAGGGCTGGAAAGTAAATCCATAGCTTCCTTCGATACAGAGCGTGTGGAAACGGTGAATATCGCCATTCCGAGCCTCCTAGAGTGATTTATTGTTATATCAAACGATTGCGAGGGCTGGAAAGTGATTCCTAAGCTTCTTTCGATCCAGAACGTGTGGAAACGGTGAATATCGCGATTCCGAGCTTCCTAGAGTGATTTATCGTCATATCGAAATATTGCGAGGGCTGAGATGTGAATCCTTACCTTCCGTCGATACAGAACGTGTGGGATCGGTGAATATCGCGATTCCGTGCCTCCTAGAGTGATTTACCGTTATATCGAACGATTGCGAGAGCTGGGAAGTGAATGCTCACCTTCCGTCGATACAGAACGTGTGGGAACGGTGAATATCGCGATTCCGAGGCTCCTGGAGTGATTTATCGTTATATCGAACGATTGCGAGGGCTGGAACGTGAATCCTTACCTTCTGTCGATACAGGACGATTGGAAATGATGCATATCGCGATTCCGGGCCTCCTAGAGTGATTAATCGTTATATGGAACGATTGCGATAGCTGGAAAGTGAATCCTCACATTCTGTATATACATGACTATAAGACAGGGTGAATATCGCGATTCCGAACCTCCGAAAGTGATTTAGCGATAGACCGAACAATTGCGAGGGCTGGGAAGTGAATCCTTACCTTCTGTCTATACAGAACGATTGGACAGGGTGAATATCGCGATTCCGTGGCTCCTGGAGTGATTTATCGTTATATCGAACGATTGCCGGGGATGAGAAGTGATTCCTTACCTTCTTTCGATCCAGAACGTGTGGAAACGGTGAATATCGCGATTCCGAGCCTCCTAGAGTGATTTACCGTTATATCGAACGATTGCGAGAGCTGGGAAGTGAATCCTTACCATCTGTCGATACAGAACGTGTGGAACGTCGAATATCGCGATTCCGAGCCGCCTAGAGTGATTAATCGTAATATCGAACGAATGCGAGGGCTGGAAAGTAAATCCATAGCTTCCATCAATACAGAACGTGTGGAAACGGTGAATATAACGATTCCGAGCCTCCTAGAGTGATTTATCGTTATATCGAACGAAAGCGAGGGCTGGAAAGTAAAGCCATAGCTTCCTTCGATACAGAACGTGTGGAAACGGTGAATATCGCGATTCCGAGCCTCCTAGAGTGATTTTCGTTATATCGAACGATTGCGAGGGCTGGAAAGTGGATCCTTACCTTCTGTCGATACAGAACGATTGGGCAGTGTCAATACCGCCATTCCGAACTTCCTAGAGTGATTGATCGATAAACCGAACGATTGCGAGGGCTGGGAAGTGAATCCTTACCCTCTGCCTAACAGAACGATTGGTAATTTCGAATATCGCGTTTCCGATCCTCCTAGAGTGATTTAGCGATAGACCGAACGATTGCGAGGGCTGGGATGTGAATCCTTACCTTCCCTCGATACAGAACGTGTGGAAACGGTGAATATCGCGATTCCGAGCCTCCTAGACTGATATATCTATAGACCGAACGATTGCGAGGGCGGGGAAGTGAGTACTTACCTTCTGTCTATACAGAACGATTGGACAGGGTGAATATCGCGATTCCGTGGCTCCTGGAGTGATTTATCGCTATATCGAACGATTGCCGGGGAAGAGAAGTGATTCCTTACCTTCTTTCGATCCAGAACGTGTGGAAACGGTGAATATCGCTATTCCGAGCCTCCTAGAGTGATCTTCGTTATATCGAACGATTGCGAGGCCTGGGAAGTGATTCATTGCCTTCTGTCGATAGAGAACGTGTGGAACGTGTGAATATCGCTATTCCGAGCCTCCTAGAGTGATTAATCGTTATATGGAACGATTGCGATAGCTGGAAAGTGAATCCTTACCTTCTGTATACACGTGACTATAGGACAGGGTGAATATCGCGATTCCGAACCTCCGAAAGTGATTTAGCGATAGACCGAACAATTGCGAGGGCTGGGAAGTGAATCCTTACCTGCTGTTGATACAGAACGTGTGGAAACGGTGAATATCGCGATTCCGAGCCTCCTAGAGTGATTTACCGTTATATCGAACGATTGCGAGAGCTGGGAAGTGAATCCTTACCATCTGTCTATACAAACGATTGGACAGGGTGAATATCGCGATTCCGTGGCTCCTGGAGTTATTTATCGTCATATCGAAATATTGCGAGGGCTGGGATGTGAATCCTTACCTTCCGTCGATACAGAACGTGTGGGAACGGTGAATATCGCGATTCCGAGGCTCCTGGAGTGATTTATCGTTATATCGAACGATTGCGAGGGCTGGAACGCGAATCCTCACCTTCAGTATATACATGACTATAGGACAGGGTGAATATCGCGATTCCGAACCTCCGAAAGTGATTTATCGATAGACCGAACAATTGCGAGGGCTGGGAAGTGAATCCTTACCATCTGTTGATACAGAACGTGTGGGAACGGTGTATATCGCGATTCCGAGCCTCCTAGAGTGATTTACCGTTATATCGAACGATTGCGAGAGCTGGGAAGTGAATCCTTACCATCTGTCTATACAGAACGATTGGACAGGGTGAATATCGCGATTCCGTGCCTCCCAGAGTGATTTATCGTCATATCGAACGATTGCGAGGGCTGGGATGTGAATCCTCACCATCCGTCGATACAGAACGTGTGGAATCGGTGAATATCGCGATTCCGTGCCTCCTAGAGTGATTTATCGTCATATCGAACGATTGCGAGGGCTGGGATGTGAATCCTTACCTTCCGTAGATACAGAACGTGTGGAAACGGTGAATATCGCGATTCCGAGCCTCCTAGACTGATTTATCTATAGACCGAACGATTGCGAGGGCTGGGAAGTGAGTACTTACCTTCTGTCTATACAGAACGATTGGACAGGGTGAATATCGCGAGTCCGTGGCTCCTGGAGTGATTTATCGTTATATCGAACGATTGCCGGGGATGAGAAGTGATTCCTTACCTTCTTTCGATCCAGAACGTGTGGAAACGGTGAATATCGCGATTTCGAGCCTCCTAGAGTGATTTATCATCATATCGAACGATTGCGAGGGCTGGGATGTGAATCCTCACCTTCCGTCGATACAGAACGTGTGGGAACGGTGAATATCGCGATTCCAAGGCTCCTGGAGTGATTTATCGTTATATCGAACGATTGCGAGGGCTGGAACGTGAATCCTTACCTTCTATCGATACAGAACGATTGGAAATGATGCATATCGCGATTCCGGGCCTCCTACAGTGATTAATCGTTATATGGAACGATTGCGATAGCTGGAAAGTGAAACCTTACCTTCTGTATATACATGACTATAGAACAGGGTGAATATCGCGATTCCGAACCTCCGAAAGTGATTTAGCGATAGACCGAACAATTGCGAGGGCTGGGAAGTGAATCCTTACCTTCTGTTGATACAGAACGTGTGGAAACGGTGAATATCGCGATTCCGAGCCTCCTAGACTGATTTATCTATAGACCGAACGATTGCGAGGGCTGGGAAGTGAGTACTTACCTTCTGTCTATACACAACGGTTGGACAGGGTGAATATCGCGATTCCGTGGCTCCTGGAGTGATTTATCGTTATATCGAACGATTGCCGGGGATGAGAAGTAATTCCTTACCTTCTTTTGATCCAGAACGTGTGGAAACGGTGAATATCGCTATTCCGAGCCTCCTAGAGTGATCTTCGTTATATCGAACGATTGCGAGGCCTGGGAAGTGATTCATTGCCTTCTGTCGATAGAGAACGTGTGGAACGTGTGAATATCGCTATTCCGAGCCTCCTAGAGTGATTAATCGTTATATGGAACGATTGCGATAGCTGGAAAGTGAATCCTTACCTTCTGTATACACGTGACTATAGGACAGGGTGAATATCGCGATTCCGAACCTCCGAAAGTGATTTAGCGATAGACCGAACAATTGCGAGGGCTGGGAAGTGAATCCTTACCTTCTGTTGATACAGAACGTGTGGAAACGGTGAATATCGCGATTCCGAGCCTCCTAGAGTGATTTACCGTTATATCGAACGATTGCGAGAACTGGGAAGTGAATCCTTACCATCTGTCTATACAGAACGATTGGACAGGGTGAATATCGCGATTCCGTGGCTCCTAGAGTGATTTATCGTCATATCGAAATATTGCGAGGGCTGGGATGTGAATCCTTACCTTCCGTCGATACAGAACGTGTGGGATCGGTGAATATCGCGATTCCGTGCCTCCTAGAGTGATTTATCGTTATATCGAACGATTGCGAGGGCTGGAACGTGAATCCTTACCTTCTGTCGATACAGGACGATTGGAAATGATGCATATCGCGATTCCGGGCCTCCTAGAGTGATTAATCGTTATATGGAACGATTGCGATAGCTGGAAAGTGAATCCTCACCTTCTGTATATACATGACTATAGGACAGGGTGAATATCGCGATTCCGAACCTCCGAAAGTGATTTATCGATAGACCGAACAATTGCGAGGGCTGGGAAGTGAATCCTTACCTTCTGTTGCTACAGAACGTGTGGAAACGGTGAATATCCAAATTCCGAGGCTCTTAGAGTGATTTATCGTCATATCGAAATATTGGGAGGGCTGGGATGTGAATCCTTACCTTCCGTCCATACAGAACGTGTGGGATCGGTGGATATCGCGATTCCGTGCCTCCTAGAGTGATTTATCGTCATATCGAACGATTGCGAGGGCTGGGATGTGAATCCTTACCTTCCCTCGATACAGAACGTGTGGAAACGGTGAATATCGCGATTCCGAGCCTCCTAGACTGATATATCTATAGACCGAACGATTGCGAGGGCTGGGAAGTGAGTACTTACCTTCTGTCTATACAGAACGATTGGACAGGGTGAATATCGCGATTCCGTGGCTCCTGGAGTGATTTATCGCTATATCGAACGATTGCCGGGGATGAGAAGTGATTCCTTACCTTCATTCGATCCAGAACGTGTGGAAACGGTGAATATCGCGATTTCGAGCCTCCTAGAGTGATTTAGCGATAGACCGAACGATACCGAGGGCTGCGAAGTGAATCCTTACCTTCTGTCGATACAGAACGTGTGGAACGTCGAATATCGCGATTCCGAGCCGCTTAGAGTGATTTATCGTTATATCGAACGAATGCGAGGGCTGGAAAGTAAATCCATAGCTTCCTTCGATACAGAGCGTGTGGAAACGGTGAATATCGCCATTCCGAGCCTCCTAGAGTGACTTATTGTTATATCAAACGATTGCGAGGGCTGGAAAGTGATTCCTAAGCTTCTTTCGATCCAGAACGTGTGGAAACGCTGAATATCGCGATTCCGAGCCTCCTAGAGTGATTTATCGTCATATCGAAATATTGGGAGGGCTGGGATGTGAATCCTTACCTTCCGTCCATACAGAACGTGTGGGATCGGTGAATATCGCGATTCCGTGCCTCCTAGAGTGATTTATCGTCATATCGAACGATTGCGAGGGCTGGGATGTGAATCCTTACCTTCCCTCGATACAGAACGTGTGGAAACGGTGAATATCGCGATTCCGAGGCTCCTGGAGTGATTTATCGTTATATCGAACGATTGCGAGGGCTGGAACGTGAATCCTTACCTTCTGTCGATACAGGACAATTGGAAATGATGCATATCGCGATTCCGGGCCCCCTAGAGTGATTAATCGTTATATGGAACGATTGCGAAAGCTGGAAAGTGAATCCTCACCTTCTGTATATACATGACTATAGGACAGGGTGAATATCGCGATTCCGAACCTCCGAAAGTGATTTAGCGATAGACCGAACAATTGCGAGGGCTGGGAAGTGAATCCTTACCTTCTGTTGATACAGAACGTGTGGAAAAGGTGAATATCGCGATTCCGAACCGCCTAGACTGATTTATCTATAGACCGAACGATTGCGAGGGCTGGGAAGTGAGTACTTACCTTCTGTCTATACACAACGGTTGGACAGGGTGAATATCGCGATTCCGTGGCTCCTGGAGTGATTTATCGTTATATCGAACGATTGCCGGGGATGAGAAGTAATTCCTTACCTTCTTTTGATCCAGAACGTGTGGAAACGGTGAATATCGCTATTCCGAGCCTCCTAGAGTGATCTTCGTTATATCGAACGATTGCGAGGCCTGGGAAGTGATTCATTGCCTTCTGTCGATAGAGAACGTGTGGAACGTGTGAATATCGCTATTCCGAGCCTCCTAGAGTGATTAATCGTTATATGGAACGATTGCGATAGCTGGAAAGTGAATCCTTACCTTCTGTATACACGTGACTATAGGACAGGGTGAATATCGCGATTCCGAACCTCCGAAAGTGATTTAGCGATAGACCGAACAATTGCGAGGGCTGGGAAGTGAATCCTTACCTTCTGTTGATACAGAACGTGTGGAAACGGTGAATATCGCGATTCCGAGCCTCCTAGAGTGATTTACCGTTATATCGAACGATTGCGAGAACTGGGAAGTGAATCCTTACCATCTGTCTATACAGAACGATTGGACAGGGTGAATATCGCGATTCCGTGGCTCCTAGAGTGATTTATCGTCATATCGAAATATTGCGAGGGCTGGGATGTGAATCCTTACCTTCCGTCGATACAGAACGTGTGGGATCGGTGAATATCGCGATTCCGTGCCTCCTAGAGTGATTTATCGTTATATCGAACGATTGCGAGGGCTGGAACGTGAATCCTTACCTTCTGTCGATACAGGACGATTGGAAATGATGCATATCGCGATTCCGGCCCTCCTAGAGTGATTAATCGTTATATGGAACGATTGCGATAGCTGGAAAGTGAATCCTCACCTTCTGTATATACATGACTATAGGACAGGGTGAATATCGCGATTCCGAACCTCCGAAAGTGATTTATCGATAGACCGAACAATTGCGAGGGCTGGGAAGTGAATCCTTACCTTCTGTTGCTACAGAACGTGTGGAAACGGTGAATATCCAAATTCCGAGGCTCTGAGAGTGATTTATCGTCATATCGAAATATTGGGAGGGCTGGGATGTGAATCCTTACCTTCCGTCCATACAGAACGTGTGGGATCGGTGGATATCGCGATTCCGTGCCTCCTAGAGTGATTTATCGTCATATCGAACGATTGCGAGGGCTGGGATGTGAATCCTTACCTTCCCTCGATACAGAACGTGTGGAAACGGTGAATATCGCGATTCCGAGCCTCCTAGACTGATATATCTATAGACCGAACGATTGCGAGGGCTGGGAAGTGAGTACTTACCTTCTGTCTATACAGAACGATTGGACAGGGTGAATATCGCGATTCCGTGGCTCCTGGAGTGATTTATCGCTATATCGAACGATTGCCGGGGATGAGAAGTGATTCCTTACCTTCATTCGATCCAGAACGTGTGGAAACGGTGAATATCGCGATTTCGAGCCTCCTAGAGTGATTTAGCGATAGACCGAACGATACCGAGGGCTGCGAAGTGAATCCTTACCTTCTGTCGATACAGAACGTGTGGAACGTCGAATATCGCGATTCCGAGCCGCTTAGAGTGATTTATCGTAATATCGAACGAATGCGAGGGCTGGAAAGTAAATCCATAGATTCCATCGATACAGAACGTGTGGAAACGGTGAATATAGCGATTCCGAGCCTCCTAGAGTGATTTTTCGTTATATCGAACGAAAGCGAGAGCTGGAAAGTAAAGCCATAGCTTCCTTCGATACAGAACGTATGGAAACGGTGAATATCGCGATTCCGAGCCTCCTAGAGTGATTTTCGTTATATCGAACGATTGCGAGGGCTGGAAAGTAAATCCATAGCTTCCTTCGATACAGAGCGTGTGGAAACGGTGAATATCGCCATTCCGAGCCTCCTAGAGTGATTTATTGTTATATCAAACGATTGCGAGGGCTGGAAAGTGATTCCTAAGCTTCTTTCGATCCAGAACGTGTGGAAACGGTGAATATCGCGATTCCGAGCTTCCTAGAGTGATTTATCGTCATATCGAAATATTGCGAGGGCTGGGATGTGAATCCTTACCTTCCGTCGATACAGAACGTGTGGGATCGGTGAATATCGCGATTCCGTGCCTCCTAGAGTGATTTACCGTTATATCGAACAATTGCGAGGGCTGGGAAGTGAATCCTTACCTTCTGTCTATACAGAACGATTGGACAGGGTGAATATCGCGATTCCGTGGCTCCTGGAGTGATTTATCGCTATATCGAACGATTGCCGGGGATGAGAACTGATTCCTTACCTTCTTTCGATCCAGAACGTGTGGAAACGGTGAATATCGCGATTCCGAGCCTCCTAGAGTGATTTAGCGATAGACCGAACGATACCGAGGGCTGCGAAGTGAATCCTTACCTTCTGTCGATACAGAACGTGTGGAACGTCGAATATCGCGATTCCGAGCCGCTTAGAGTGATTTATCGTAATATCGAACGAATGCGAGGGCTGGAAAGTAAATCCATAGATTCCATCGATACAGAACGTGTGGAAACGGTGAATATAGCGATTCCGAGCCTCCTAGAGTGATTTTTCGTTATATCGAACGAAAGCGAGAGCTGGAAAGTAAAGCCATAGCTTCCTTCGATACAGAACGTATGGAAACGGTGAATATCGCGATTCCGAGCCTCCTAGAGTGATTTTCGTTATATCGAACGATTGCGAGGGCTGGAAAGTAAATCCATAGCTTCCTTCGATACAGAGCGTGTGGAAACGGTGAATATCGCCATTCCGAGCCTCCTAGAGTGATTTATTGTTATATCAAACGATTGCGAGGGCTGGAAAGTGATTCCTAAGCTTCTTTCGATCCAGAACGTGTGGAAACGGTGAATATCGCGATTCCGAGCTTCCTAGAGTGATTTATCGTCATATCGAAATATTGCGAGGGCTGGGATGTGAATCCTTACCTTCCGTCGATACAGAACGTGTGGGATCGGTGAATATCGCGATTCCGTGCCTCCTAGAGTGATTTACCGTTATATCGAACAATTGCGAGGGCTGGGAAGTGAATCCTTACCTTCTGTCTATACAGAACGATTGGACAGGGTGAATATCGCGATTCCGTGGCTCCTGGAGTGATTTATCGTTATATCGAACGATTGCCGGGGATGAGAACTGATTCCTTACCTTCTTTCGATCCAGAACGTGTGGAAACGGTGAATATCGCGATTCCGAGCCTCCTAGAGTGATTTACCGTTATATCGAACGATTGCGAGAGCTGGGAAGTGAATGCTCACCTTCCGTCGATACAGAACGTGTGGGAACGGTGAATATCGCGATTCCGAGGCTCCTGGAGTGATTTATCGTCATATCGAAATATTGGGAGGGCTGGGATGTGAATCCTTACCTTCCGTCCATACAGAACGTGTGGGATCGGTGAATATCGCGATTCCGTGCCTCCTAGAGTGATTTATCGTCATATCGAACGATTGCGAGGGCTGGGATGTGAATCCTTACCTTCCCTCGATACAGAACGTGTGGAAACGGTGAATATCGCGATTCCGAGCCTCCTAGACTGATATATCTATAGACCGAACGATTGCGAGGGCTGGGAAGTGAGTACTTACCTTCTGTCTATACAGAACGATTGGACAGGGTGAATATCGCGATTCCGTGGCTCCTGGAGTGATTTATCGCTATATCGAACGATTGCCGGGGATGAGAAGTGATTCCTTACCTTCATTCGATCCAGAACGTGTGGAAACGGTGAATATCGCGATTTCGAGCCTCCTAGAGTGATTTATCGTCATATCGAACGATTGCGAGGGCTGGGATGTGAATCCTCACCTTCCGTCGATACAGAACGTGTGGGAACGGTGAATATCGCGATTCCGAGGCTCCTGGAGTGATTTATCATTATATCGAACGATTGCGAGGGCTGGAACCTGAATCCTTACCTTCTATCGATTCAGAACGATTGGAAATGATGCATATCGCCATTCCGAGCCTCCTAGAGTGATTTATTGTTATATCAAACGATTGCGAGGGCTGGGAAGTGGATCCTTACCTTCTGTCGATACAGAACGATTGGGCAGTGTCAATACCGCGATTCCGAACTTCCTTGAGTGATTGATCGATAAACCGAACGATTGCGAGGGCTGGGAAGTGAATCCTTACCCTCTGCCGAAACAGAACGATTGGTAATTTCGAATATCGCGTTTCCGATCCTCCTAGAGTGATTTAGCGATAGACCGAACGATACCGAGGGCTGCGAAGTGAATCCTTACCTTCTGTCGATACAGAACGTGTGGAACGTCGAATATCGCGATTCCGAGCCGCCTAGAGTGATTTATCGTAATATCGAACGAATGCGAGGGCTGGAAAGTAAATCCATAGATTCCATCGATACAGAACGTGTGGAAACGGTGAATATAGCGATTCCGTGCCTCCTAGAGTGATTTTTCGTTATATCGAACGAAAGCGAGAGCTGGAAAGTAAAGCCATAGCTTCCTTCGATACAGAACGTATGGAAACGGTGAATATCGCGATTCCGAGCCTCCTAGAGTGATTTTCGTTATATCGAACGATTGCGAGGGCTGGAAAGTAAATCCATAGCTTCCTTCGATACAGAGCGTGTGGAAACGGTGAATATCGCCATTCCGAGCCTCCTAGAGTGATTTATTGTTATATCAAACGATTGCGAGGGCTGGAAAGTGATTCCTAAGCTTCTTTCGATCCAGAACGTGTGGAAACGGTGAATATCGCGATTCCGAGCTTCCTAGAGTGATTTATCGTCATATCGAAATATTGCGAGGGCTGAGATGTGAATCCTTACCTTCCGTCGATACAGAACGTGTGGGATCGGTGAATATCGCGATTCCGTGCCTCCTAGAGTGATTTACCGTTATATCGAACAATTGCAAGGGCTGGGAAGTGAATCCTTACCTTCTGTCTATACAGAACGATTGGACAGGGTGAATATCGCGATTCCGTGGCTCCTGGAGTGATTTATCGTTATATCGAACGATTGCCGGGGATGAGAACTGATTCCTTACCTTCTTTCGATCCAGAACGTGTGGAAACGGTGAATATCGCGATTCCGAGCCTCCTAGAGTGATTTACCGTTATATCGAACGATTGCGAGAGCTGGGAAGTGAATGCTCACCTTCCGTCGATACAGAACGTGTGGGAACGGTGAATATCGCGATTCCGAGGCTCCTGGAGTGATTTATCGTTATATCGAACGATTGCGAGGGCTGGAACGTGAATCCTTACCTTCTGTCGATACAGGACGATTGGAAATGATGCATATCGCGATTCCGGGCCTCCTAGAGTGATTAATCGTTATATGGAACGATTGCGATAGCTGGAAAGTGAATCCTCACATTCTGTATATACATGACTATAAGACAGGGTGAATATCGCGATTCCGAACCTCCGAAAGTGATTTAGCGATAGACCGAACAATTGCGAGGGCTGGGAAGTGAATCCTTACCTTCTGTCTATACAGAACGATTGGACAGGGTGAATATCGCGATTCCGTGGCTCCTGGAGTGATTTATCGTTATATCGAACGATTGCCGGGGATGAGAAGTGATTCCTTACCTTCTTTCGATCCAGAACGTGTGGAAACGGTGAATATCGCGATTCCGAGCCTCCTAGAGTGATTTACCGATATATCGAACGATTGCGAGAGCTGGGAAGTGAATCCTTACCATCTGTCGATACAGAACGTGTGGAACGTCGAATATCGCGATTCCGAGCCGCCTAGAGTGATTAATCGTAATATCGAACGAATGCGAGGGCTGGAAAGTAAATCCATAGCTTCCATCAATACAGAACGTGTGGAAACGGTGAATATAACGATTCCGAGCCTCCTAGAGTGATTTATCGTTATATCGAACGAAAGCGAGGGCTGGAAAGTAAAGCCATAGCTTCCTTCGATACAGAACGTGTGGAAACGGTGAATATCGCGATTCCGAGCCTCCTAGAGTGATTTTCGTTATATCGAACGATTGCGAGGGCTGGAAAGTGGATCCTTACCTTCTGTCGATACAGAACGATTGGGCAGTGTCAATACCGCCATTCCGAACTTCCTAGAGTGATTGATCGATAAACCGAACGATTGCGAGGGCTGGGAAGTGAATCCTTACCCTCTGCCTAACAGAACGATTGGTAATTTCGAATATCGCGTTTCCGATCCTCCTAGAGTGATTTAGCGATAGACCGAACGATTGCGAGGGCTGGGATGTGAATCCTTACCTTCCCTCGATACAGAACGTGTGGAAACGGTGAATATCGCGATTCCGAGCCTCCTAGACTGATATATCTATAGACCGAACGATTGCGAGGGCGGGGAAGTGAGTACTTACCTTCTGTCTATACAGAACGATTGGACAGGGTGAATATCGCGATTCCGTGGCTCCTGGAGTGATTTATCGCTATATCGAACGATTGCCGGGGAAGAGAAGTGATTCCTTACCTTCTTTCGATCCAGAACGTGTGGAAACGGTGAATATCGCTATTCCGAGCCTCCTAGAGTGATCTTCGTTATATCGAACGATTGCGAGGCCTGGGAAGTGATTCATTGCCTTCTGTCGATAGAGAACGTGTGGAACGTGTGAATATCGCTATTCCGAGCCTCCTAGAGTGATTAATCGTTATATGGAACGATTGCGATAGCTGGAAAGTGAATCCTTACCTTCTGTATACACGTGACTATAGGACAGGGTGAATATCGCGATTCCGAACCTCCGAAAGTGATTTAGCGATAGACCGAACAATTGCGAGGGCTGGGAAGTGAATCCTTACCTGCTGTTGATACAGAACGTGTGGAAACGGTGAATATCGCGATTCCGAGCCTCCTAGAGTGATTTACCGTTATATCGAACGATTGCGAGAGCTGGGAAGTGAATCCTTACCATCTGTCTATACAAACGATTGGACAGGGTGAATATCGCGATTCCGTGGCTCCTGGAGTTATTTATCGTCATATCGAAATATTGCGAGGGCTGGGATGTGAATCCTTACCTTCCGTCGATACAGAACGTGTGGGAACGGTGAATATCGCGATTCCGAGGCTCCTGGAGTGATTTATCGTTATATCGAACGATTGCGAGGGCTGGAACGCGAATCCTCACCTTCAGTATATACATGACTATAGGACAGGGTGAATATCGCGATTCCGAACCTCCGAAAGTGATTTATCGATAGACCGAACAATTGCGAGGGCTGGGAAGTGAATCCTTACCATCTGTTGATACAGAACGTGTGGGAACGGTGTATATCGCGATTCCGAGCCTCCTAGAGTGATTTACCGTTATATCGAACGATTGCGAGAGCTGGGAAGTGAATCCTTACCATCTGTCTATACAGAACGATTGGACAGGGTGAATATCGCGATTCCGTGCCTCCCAGAGTGATTTATCGTCATATCGAACGATTGCGAGGGCTGGGATGTGAATCCTCACCATCCGTCGATACAGAACGTGTGGAATCGGTGAATATCGCGATTCCGTGCCTCCTAGAGTGATTTATCGTCATATCGAACGATTGCGAGGGCTGGGATGTGAATCCTTACCTTCCGTAGATACAGAACGTGTGGAAACGGTGAATATCGCGATTCCGAGCCTCCTAGACTGATTTATCTATAGACCGAACGATTGCGAGGGCTGGGAAGTGAGTACTTACCTTCTGTCTATACAGAACGATTGGACAGGGTGAATATCGCGAGTCCGTGGCTCCTGGAGTGATTTATCGTTATATCGAACGATTGCCGGGGATGAGAAGTGATTCCTTACCTTCTTTCGATCCAGAACGTGTGGAAACGGTGAATATCGCGATTTCGAGCCTCCTAGAGTGATTTATCATCATATCGAACGATTGCGAGGGCTGGGATGTGAATCCTCACCTTCCGTCGATACAGAACGTGTGGGAACGGTGAATATCGCGATTCCAAGGCTCCTGGAGTGATTTATCGTTATATCGAACGATTGCGAGGGCTGGAACGTGAATCCTTACCTTCTATCGATACAGAACGATTGGAAATGATGCATATCGCGATTCCGGGCCTCCTACAGTGATTAATCGTTATATGGAACGATTGCGATAGCTGGAAAGTGAAACCTTACCTTCTGTATATACATGACTATAGAACAGGGTGAATATCGCGATTCCGAACCTCCGAAAGTGATTTAGCGATAGACCGAACAATTGCGAGGGCTGGGAAGTGAATCCTTACCTTCTGTTGATACAGAACGTGTGGAAACGGTGAATATCGCGATTCCGAGCCTCCTAGACTGATTTATCTATAGACCGAACGATTGCGAGGGCTGGGAAGTGAGTACTTACCTTCTGTCTATACACAACGGTTGGACAGGGTGAATATCGCGATTCCGTGGCTCCTGGAGTAATTTATCGTTATATCGAACGATTGCCGGGGATGAGAAGTGATTCCTTACCTTCTTTCGATCCAGAACGTGTGGAAACGGTGAATATCGCTATTCCGAGCCTCCTAGAGTGATCTTCGTTATATCGAACGATTGCAAGGCCTGGGAAGTGATTCATTGCCTTCTGTCGATAGAGAACGTGTGGAACGTGTGAATATCGCTATTCCGAGCCTCCTAGAGTGATTAATCGTTATATGGAACGATTGCGATAGCTGGAAAGTGAATCCTTACTTCTGTATACACGTGACTATAGGACAGGGTGAATATCGCGATTCCGAACCTCCGAAAGTGATTTAGCGATAGACCGAACAATTGCGAGGGCTGGGAAGTGAATCCTTACCTGCTGTTGATACAGAACGTGTGGAAACGGTGAATATCGCGATTCCGAGCCTCCTAGAGTGATTTACCGTTATATCGAACGATTGCGAGAGCTGGGAAGTGAATCCTTACCATCTGTCTATACAGAACGATTGGACAGGGTGAATATCGCGATTCCGTGGCTCCTGGAGTTATTTATCGTCATATCGAAATATTGCGAGGGCTGGGATGTGAATCCTTACCTTCCGTCGATACAGAACGTGTGGGAACGTGTGAATATCGCGATTCCGAGGCTCCTGGAGTGATTTATCGTTATATGGAACGATTGCGATAGCTGGAAAGTGAATCCTTACTTCTGTATACACGTGACTATAGGACAGGGTGAATATCGCGATTCCGAACCTCCGAAAGTGATTTAGCGATAGACCGAACAATTGCGAGGGCTGGGAAGTGAATCCTTACCTGCTGTTGATACAGAACGTGTGGAAACGGTGAATATCGCGATTCCGAGCCTCCTAGAGTGATTTATCGTCATAACGAACGATTGCGAGGGCTGGGATGTGAATCCTCACCTTCCGTCGATACAGAACGTGTGGGAACGGTGAATATCGCGATTCCGAGGCTCCTGGAGTGTTTTATCGTTATATCGAACGATTGCGAGGGCTGGAACCTGAATCCTTACCTTCTATCGATTCAGAACGATTGGAACTGATGCATATCGCGATTCCGGGCCTCCTAGAGTGATTAATCGTTATATGGAACGATTGCGATAGCTGGAAAGTGAATCCTTACTTCTGTATACACGTGACTATAGGACAGGGTGAATATCGCGATTCCGAACCTCCGAAAGTGATTTAGCGATAGACCGAACAATTGCGAGAGCTGGGAAGTGAATCCTTACCTTCTGTTGATACAGAACGTGTGGAAACGGTGAATATCGCGATTCCGAGCCTCCTAGAGTGATTTATCGTTATATCGAACGAATGCGAGGGCTGGAAAGTAAATCCATAGCTTCCTTCGATACAGAGCGTGTGGAAACGGTGAATATCGCCATTCCGAGCCTCCTAGAGTGATTTATCGTCATATCGAAATATTGCGAGGGCTGGGATGTGAATCCTTACCATCCGTCGATACAGAACGTGTGGGATCGGTGAATATCGCGATTCCGTGCCTCCTAGAGTGATTTACCGTTATATCGAACGATTGCGAGGGCTGGGAAGTGAATCCATACCTTCTGTCTATACAGAACGATTGGACAGGGTGAATATCGCGATTCCGTGGCTCCTGGAGTGATTTATCGTTATATCGAACAATTGCCGGGGATGAGAAGTGATTCCTTACCTTCTTTCGATCCAGAACGTGTGGAAACGGTGAATATCGCGATTCCGAGCCTCCTAGAGTGATTTATCGTCATATCGAACGATTGCGAGGGCTGGGATGTGAATGCTCACCTTCTGTTGATACAGAACGTGTGGAAACGGTGAATATCGCGATTCCGAGCCTCCTAGAGTGATTTACCGTTATATCGAACGATTGCGAGAGCTGGGAAGTGAATCCTTACCATCTGTCTATACAGAACGATTGGACAGGGTGAATATCGCGATTCCGTGCCTCCTAGAGTGATTTATCGTCATATCGAACGATTGCGAGGGCTGGGATGTGAATCCTCACCATCCGTAGATACAGAACGTGTGGAATCGGTGAATATCGCGATTCCGTGCCTCCTAGAGTGATTTATCGTCATATCGAACGATTGCGAGGGCTGGGATGTGAATCCTTACCTTCCGTAGATACAGAACGTGTGGAAACGGTGAATATCGCGATTCCGAGCCTCCTAGACTGATTTATCTATAGACCGAACGATTGCGAGGGCTGGGAAGTGAGTACTTACCTTCTGTCTATACAGAACGATTGGACAGGGTGAATATCGCGATTCCGTGCCTCCTAGAGTGATTTATCGTCATATCAAACGATTGCGAGGGCTGGAAAGTGATTCCTAAGCTTCTTTCGATCCAGAACGTGTGGAAACGGTGAATATCGCGATTCCGAGCCTCCTAGAGTGATTTATCGTCATATCGAAATATTGGGAGGGCTGGGATGTGAATCCTTACCTTCCGTCCATACAGAACGTGTGGGATCGGTGAATATCGCGATTCCGTGCCTCCTAGAGTGATTTATCGTCATATCGAACGATTGCGAGGGCTGGGATGTGAATCCTTACCTTCCCTCGATACAGAACGTGTGGAAACGGTGAATATCGCGATTCCGAGCCTCCTAGACTGATATATCTATAGACCGAACGATTGGGAGGGCTGGGAAGTGAGTACTTACCTTCTGTCTATACAGAACGATTGGACAGGTTGAATATCGCGATTCCGTGGCTCCTGGAGTGATTTATCGCTATATCGAACGATTGCCGGGGATGAGAAGTGATTCCTTACCTTCATTCGATCCAGAACGTGTGGAAACGGTGAATATCGCGATTTCGAGCCTCCTAGAGTGATTTATTGTCATATCGAACGATTGCGAGGGCTGGGATGTGAATCCTCACCTTCCGTCGATACAGAACGTGTGGGAACGGTGAATATCGCGATTCCGAGGCTCCTGGAGTGATTTATCATTATATCGAACGATTGCGAGGGCTGGAACCTGAATCCTTACCTTCTATCGATTCAGAACGATTGGAAATGATGCATATCGCCATTCCGAGCCTCCTAGAGTGATTTATTGTTATATCAAACGATTGCGAGGGCTGGGAAGTGGATCCTTACCTTCTGTCGATACAGAACGATTGGGCAGTGTCAATACCGCCATTCCGAACTTCCTAGAGTGATTGATCGATAAACCGAACGATTGCGAGGGCTGGGAAGTGAATCCTTACCCTCTGCCGAAACAGAACGATTGGTAATTTCGAATATCGCGTTTCCGATCCTCCTAGAGTGATTTAGCGATAGACCGAACGATTGCGAGGGCTGGGATGTGAATCCTTACCTTCCCTCGATACAGAACGTGTGGAAACGGTGAATATCGCGATTCCGAGCCTCCTAGACTGATATATCTATAGACCGAACGATTGCGAGGGCGGGGAAGTGAGTACTTACCTTCTGTCTATACAGAACGATTGGACAGGGTGAATATCGCGATTCCGTGGCTCCTGGAGTGATTTATCGCTATATCGAACGATTGCCGGGGATGAGAAGTGATTCCTTACCTTCTTTCGATCCAGAACGTGTGGAAACGGTGAATATCGCTATTCCGAGCCTCCTAGAGTGATCTTCGTTATATCGAACGATTGCGAGGCCTGGGAAGTGATTCATTGCCATCTGTCGATAGAGAACGGGTGGAACGTGTGAATATCGCTATTCCGAGCCTCCTAGAGTGATTAATCGTTATATGGAACGATTGCGATAGCTGGAAAGTGAATCCTTACCTTCTGTATACACGTGACTATAGGACAGGGTGAATATCGCGATTCCGAACCTCCGAAAGTGATTTAGCGATGGACCGAACAATTGCGAGGGCTGGGAAGTGAATCCTTACCTGCTGTTGATACAGAACGTGTGGAAACGGTGAATATCGCGATTCCGAGCCTCCTAGAGTGATTTACCGTTATATCGAACGATTGCGAGAGCTGGGAAGTGAATCCTTACCATCTGTCTATACAGAACGATTGGACAGGGTGAATATCGCGATTCCGTGGCTCCTGGAGTTATTTATCGTCATATCGAAATATTGCGAGGGCTGGGATGTGAATCCTTACCTTCCGTCGATACAGAACGTGTGGGAACGGTGAATATCGCGATTCCGAGGCTCCTGGAGTGATTTATCGTTATATCGAACGATTGCGAGGGCTGGAACGCGAATCCTTACCTTCTGTCGATACAGGACGATTGGAAATGATGCATATCGCGATTCCGGGCCTCCTAGAGTGATTAATCGTTATATGGAACGATTGCGATAGCTGGAAAGTGAATCCTCACCTTCAGTATATACATGACTATAGGACAGGGTGAATATTGCGATTCCGAACCTCCGAAAGTGATTTATCGATAGACCGAACAATTGCGAGGGCTGGGAAGTGAATCCTTACCATCTGTTGATACAGAACGTGTGGCAACGGTGTATATCGCGATTCCGAGCCTCCTAGAGTGATTTACCGTTATATCGAACGATTGCGAGAGCTGGGAAGTGAATCCTTACCATCTGTCTATACAGAACGATTGGACAGGGTGAATATCGCGATTCCGTGCCTCCTAGAGTGATTTATCGTCATATCGAACGATTGCGAGGGCTGGGATGTGAATCCTCACTATCCGTCGATACAGAACGTGTGGAATCGGTGAATATCGCGATTCCGTGCCTCCTAGAGTGATTTATCGTCATATCGAACGATTGCGAGGGCTGGGATGTGAATCCTTACCTTCCGTAGATACAGAACGTGTGGAAACGGTGAATATCGCGATTCCGAGCCTCCTAGACTGATTTATCTATAGACCGAACGATTGCGAGGGCTGGGAAGTGAGTACTTACCTTCTGTCTATACAGAACGATTGGACAGGGTGAATATCGCGAGTCCGTGGCTCCTGGAGTGATTTATCGTTATATCGAACGATTGCCGGGGATGAGAAGTGATTCCTTACCTTCTTTCGATCCAGAACGTGTGGAAACGGTGAATATCGCGATTTCGAGCCTCCTAGAGTGATTTATCATCATATCGAACGATTGCGAGGGCTGGGATGTGAATCCTCACCTTCCGTCGATACAGAACGTGTGGGAACGGTGAATATCGCGATTCCGAGGCTCCTGGAGTGATTTATCGTTATATCGAACGATTGCGAGGGCTGGAACGTGAATCCTTACCTTCTATCGATACAGAACGATTGGAAATGATGCATATCGCGATTCCGGGCCTCCTACAGTGATTAATCGTTATATGGAACGATTGCGATAGCTGGAAAGTGAAACCTTACCTTCTGTATATACATGACTATAGAACAGGGTGAATATCGCGATTCCGAACCTCCGAAAGTGATTTAGCGATAGACCGAACAATTGCGAGGGCTGGGAAGTGAATCCTTACCTTCTGTTGATACAGAACGTGTGGAAACGGTGAATATCGCGATTCCGAGCCTCCTAGACTGATTTATCTATAGACCGAACGATTGCGAGGGCTGGGAAGTGAGTACTTACCTTCTGTCTATACACAACGGTTGGACAGGGTGAATATCGCGATTCCGTGGCTCCTGGAGTAATTTATCGTTATATCGAACGATTGCCGGGGATGAGAAGTGATTCCTTACCTTCTTTCGATCCAGAACGTGTGGAAACGGTGAATATCGCTATTCCGAGCCTCCTAGAGTGATCTTCGTTATATCGAACGATTGCAAGGCCTGGGAAGTGATTCATTGCCTTCTGTCGATAGAGAACGTGTGGAACGTGTGAATATCGCTATTCCGAGCCTCCTAGAGTGATTAATCGTTATATGGAACGATTGCGATAGCTGGAAAGTGAATCCTTACTTCTGTATACACGTGACTATAGGACAGGGTGAATATCGCGATTCCGAACCTCCGAAAGTGATTTAGCGATAGACCGAACAATTGCGAGGGCTGGGAAGTGAATCCTTACCTGAAGTTGATACAGAACGTGTGGAAACGGTGAATATCGCGATTCCGAGCCTCCTAGAGTGATTTACCGTTATATCGAACGATTGCGAGAGCTGGGAAGTGAATCCTTACCATCTGTCTATACAGAACGATTGGACAGGGTGAATATCGCGATTCCGTGGCTCCTGGAGTTATTTATCGTCATATCGAAATATTGCGAGGGCTGGGATGTGAATCCTTACCTTCCGTCGATACAGAACGTGTGGGAACGGTGAATATCGCGATTCCGAGGCTCCTGGAGTGATTTATCGTTATATCGAACGATTGCGAGGGCTGGAACGTGAATCCTTACCTTCTGTCGATACAGGACGATTGGAAATGATGCATATCGCGATTCCGGGCCTCCTAGAGTGATTAATCGTTATATGGAACGATTGCGATAGCTGGAAAGTGAATCCTCACCTTCTGTATATACATGACTATAGGACAGGGTGAATATCGCGATTCCGAACGTCCGAAAGTGATTTATCGATAGACCGAACAATTGCGAGGGCTGGGAAGTGAATCCTTACCATCTGTTGATACAGAACGTGTGGTAACGGTGTATATCGCGATTCCGAGCCTCCTAGAGTGATTTACCGTTATATCGAACGATTGCGATAGCTGGGAAGTGAATCCTTACCATCTGTCTATACAGAACGATTGGACAGGGTGAATATCGCGATTCCGTGCCTCCTAGAGTGATTTATCGTCATATCGAACGATTGCGAGGGCTGGGATGTGAATCCTCATCATCCGTAGATACAGAACGTGTGGAATCGGTGAATATCGCGATTCCGTGCCTCCTAGAGTGATTTATCGTCATATCGAACGATTGCGAGGGCTGGGATGTGAATCCTTACCTTCCGTAGATACAGAACGTGTGGAAACGGTGAATATCGCGATTCCGAGCCTCCTAGACTGATTTATCTATAGACCGAACGATTGCGAGGGCTGGGAAGTGAGTACTTACCTTCTGTCTATACAGAACGATTGGACAGGGTGAATATCGCGATTCCGAACCTCCGAAAGTGATTTATCGATAGACCGAACAATTGCGAGGGCTGGGAAGTGAATCCTTACCTTCTGTTGATACAGAACGTGTGGAAACGGTGAATATCCAAATTCCGAGGCTCTTAGAGTGATTTATCGTTATATCGAACGAATGCGAGGGCTGGAAAGTAAATCCATAGCTTCCTTCGATACAGAGCGTGTGGAAACGGTGAATATCGCCATTCCGAGCCTCCTAGAGTGATTTATTGTTATATCAAACGATTGCGAGGGCTGGAAAGTGATTCCTAAGCTTCTTTCGATCCAGAACGTGTGGAAACGGTGAATATCGCGATTCCGAGCCTCCTAGAGTGATTTATCGTCATATCGAAATATTGGGAGGGCTGGGATGTGAATCCTTACCTTCCGTCCATACAGAACGTGTGGGATCGGTGAATATCGCGATTCCGTGCCTCCTAGAGTGATTTATCGTCATATCGAACGATTGCGAGGGCTGGGATGTGAATCCTTACCTTCCCTCGATACAGAACGTGTGGAAACGGTGAATATCGCGATTCCGAGGCTCCTGGAGTGATTTATCGTTATATCGAACGATTGCGAGGGCTGGAACGTGAATCCTTACCTTCTGTCGATACAGGACGATTGGAAATGATGCATATCGCGATTCCGGGCCCCCTAGAGTGATTAATCGTTATATGGAACGATTGCGAAAGCTGGAAAGTGAATCCTCACCTTCTGTATATACATGACTATAGGACAGGGTGAATATCGCGATTCCGAACCTCCGAAAGTGATTTAGCGATAGACCGAACAATTGCGAGGGCTGGGAAGTGAATCCTTACCTTCTGTTGATACAGAACGTGTGGAAAAGGTGAATATCGCGATTCCGAACCGCCTAGACTGATTTATCTATAGACCGAACAATTGCGAGGGCTGGGAAGTGAATCCTTACCTTCTGTTGATACAGAACGTGTGGAAACGGTGAATATCGCGATTCCGAGCCTCCTAGAGTGATTTACCGTTATATCGAACGATTGCGAGAACTGGGAAGTGAATCCTTACCATCTGTCTATACAGAACGATTGGACAGGGTGAATATCGCGATTCCGTGGCTCCTAGAGTGATTTATCGTCATATCGAAATATTGCGAGGGCTGGGATGTGAATCCTTACCTTCCGTCGATACAGAACGTGTGGGATCGGTGAATATCGCGATTCCGTGCCTCCTAGAGTGATTTATCGTTATATCGAACGATTGCGAGGGCTGGAACGTGAATCCTTACCTTCTGTCGATACAGGACGATTGGAAATGATGCATATCGCGATTCCGGGCCTCCTAGAGTCATTAATCGTTATATGGAACGATTGCGATAGCTGGAAAGTGAATCCTCACCTTCTGTATATACATGACTATAGGACAGGGTGAATATCGCGATTCCGAACCTCCGAAAGTGATTTATCGATAGACCGAACAATTGCGAGGGCTGGGAAGTGAATCCTTACCTTCTGTTGCTACAGAACGTGTGGAAACGGTGAATATCCAAATTCCGAGGCTCTTAGAGTGATTTATCGTCATATCGAAATATTGCGAGGGCTGGGATGTGAATCCTTACCTTCCGTCCATACAGAACGTGTGGGATCGGTGGATATCGCGATTCCGTGCCTCCTAGAGTGATTTATCGTCATATCGAACGATTGCGAGGGCTGGGATGTGAATCCTTACCTTCCCTCGATACAGAACGTGTGGAAACGGTGAATATCGCGATTCCGAGCCTCCTAGACTGATATATCTATAGACCGAACGATTGCGAGGGCTGGGAAGTGAGTACTTACCTTCTGTCTATACAGAACGATTGGACAGGGTGAATATCGCGATTCCGTGGCTCCTGGAGTGATTTATCGCTATATCGAACGATTGCCGGGGATGAGAAGTGATTCCTTACCTTCATTCGATCCAGAACGTGTGGAAACGGTGAATATCGCGATTTCGAGCCTCCTAGAGTGATTTAGCGATAGACCGAAGGATACCGAGGGCTGCGAAGTGAATCCTTACCTTCTGTCGATACAGAACGTGTGGAACGTCGAATATCGCGATTCCGAGCCGCTTAGAGTGATTTATCGTAATATCGAACGAATGCGAGGGCTGGAAAGTAAATCCATAGATTCCATCGATACAGAACGTGTGGAAACGGTGAATATAGCGATTCCGAGCCTCCTAGAGTGATTTTTCGTTATATCGAACGAAAGCGAGAGCTGGAAAGTAAAGCCATAGCTTCCTTCGATACAGAACGTATGGAAACGGTGAATATCGCGATTCCGAGCCTCCTAGAGTGATTTTCGTTATATCGAACGATTGCGAGGGCTGGAAAGTAAATCCATAGCTTCCTTCGATACAGAGCGTGTGGAAACGGTGAATATCGCCATTCCGAGCCTCCTAGAGTGATTTATTGTTATATCAAACGATTGCGAGGGCTGGAAAGTGATTCCTAAGCTTCTTTCGATCCAGAACGTGTGGAAACGGTGAATATCGCGATTCCGAGCTTCCTAGAGTGATTTATCGTCATATCGAAATATTGCGAGGGCTGGGATGTGAATCCTTACCTTCCGTCGATACAGAATGTGTGGGATCGGTGAATATCGCGATTCCGTGCCTCCTAGAGTGATTTACCGTTATATCGAACAATTGCAAGGGCTGGGAAGTGAATCCTTACCTTCTGTCTATACAGAACGATTGGACAGGGTGAATATCGCGATTCCGTGGCTCCTGGAGTGATTTATCGTTATATCGAACGATTGCCGGGGATGAGAAGTGATTCCTTACCTTCTTTCGATCCAGAACGTGTGGAAACGGTGAATATCGCGATTCCGAGCCTCCTAGAGTGATTTACCGTTATATCGAACGATTGCGAGAGCTGGGAAGTGAATCCTTACCATCTGTCGATACAGAACGTGTGGAACGTCGAATATCGCGATTCCGAGCCGCCTAGAGTGATTAATCGTAATATCGAACGAATGCGAGGGCTGGAAAGTAAATCCATAGCTTCCATCAATACAGAACGTGTGGAAACGGTGAATATAACGATTCCGAGCCTCCTAGAGTGATTTATCGTTATATCGAACGAAAGCGAGGGCTGGAAAGTAAAGCCATAGCTTCCTTCGATACAGAACGTGTGGAAACGGTGAATATCGCGATTCCGAGCCTCCTAGAGTGATTTTCGTTATATCGAACGATTGCGAGGGCTGGAAAGTGGATCCTTACCTTCTGTCGATACAGAACGATTGGGCAGTGTCAATACCGCCATTCCGAACTTCCTAGAGTGATTGATCGATAAACCGAACGATTGCGAGGGCTGGGAAGTGAATCCTTACCCTCTGCCTAACAGAACGATTGGTAATTTCGAATATCGCGTTTCCGATCCTCCTAGAGTGATTTAGCGATAGACCGAACGATTGCGAGGGCTGGGATGTGAATCCTTACCTTCCCTCGATACAGAACGTGTGGAAACGGTGAATATCGCGATTCCGAGCCTCCTAGACTGATATATCTATAGACCGAACGATTGCGAGGGCGGGGAAGTGAGTACTTACCTTCTGTCTATACAGAACGATTGGACAGGGTGAATATCGCGATTCCGTGGCTCCTGGAGTGATTTATCGCTATATCGAACGATTGCCGGGGAAGAGAAGTGATTCCTTACCTTCTTTCGATCCAGAACGTGTGGAAACGGTGAATATCGCTATTCCGAGCCTCCTAGAGTGATCTTCGTTATATCGAACGATTGCGAGGCCTGGGAAGTGATTCATTGCCTTCTGTCGATAGAGAACGTGTGGAACGTGTGAATATCGCTATTCCGAGCCTCCTAGAGTGATTAATCGTTATATGGAACGATTGCGATAGCTGGAAAGTGAATCCTTACCTTCTGTATACACGTGACTATAGGACAGGGTGAATATCGCGATTCCGAACCTCCGAAAGTGATTTAGCGATAGACCGAACAATTGCGAGGGCTGGGAAGTGAATCCTTACCTGCTGTTGATACAGAACGTGTGGAAACGGTGAATATCGCGATTCCGAGCCTCCTAGAGTGATTTACCGTTATATCGAACGATTGCGAGAGCTGGGAAGTGAATCCTTACCATCTGTCTATACAAACGATTGGACAGGGTGAATATCGCGATTCCGTGGCTCCTGGAGTTATTTATCGTCATATCGAAATATTGCGAGGGCTGGGATGTGAATCCTTACCTTCCGTCGATACAGAACGTGTGGGAACGGTGAATATCGCGATTCCGAGGCTCCTGGAGTGATTTATCGTTATATCGAACGATTGCGAGGGCTGGAACGCGAATCCTTACCTTCTGTCGATACAGGACGATTGGAAATGATGCATATCGCGATTCCGGGCCTCCTAGAGTGATTAATCGTTATATGGAACGATTGCGATAGCTGGAAAGTGAATCCTCACCTTCAGTATATACATGACTATAGGACAGGGTGAATATCGCGATTCCGAACCTCCGAAAGTGATTTATCGATAGACCGAACAATTGCGAGGGCTGGGAAGTGAATCCTTACCATCTGTTGATACAGAACGTGTGGGAACGGTGTATATCGCGATTCCGAGCCTCCTAGAGTGATTTACCGTTATATCGAACGATTGCGAGAGCTGGGAAGTGAATCCTTACCATCTGTCTATACAGAACGATTGGACAGGGTGAATATCGCGATTCCGTGCCTCCTAGAGTGATTTATCGTCATATCGAACGATTGCGAGGGCTGGGATGTGAATCCTCACCATCCGTCGATACAGAACGTGTGGAATCGGTGAATATCGCGATTCCGTGCCTCCTAGAGTGATTTATCGTCATATCGAACGATTGCGAGGGCTGGGATGTGAATCCTTACCTTCCGTAGATACAGAACGTGTGGAAACGGTGAATATCGCGATTCCGAGCCTCCTAGACTGATTTATCTATAGACCGAACGATTGCGAGGGCTGGGAAGTGAGTACTTACCTTCTGTCTATACAGAACGATTGGACAGGGTGAATATCGCGAGTCCGTGGCTCCTGGAGTGATTTATCGTTATATCGAACGATTGCCGGGGATGAGAAGTGATTCCTTACCTTCTTTCGATCCAGAACGTGTGGAAACGGTGAATATCGCGATTTCGAGCCTCCTAGAGTGATTTATCATCATATCGAACGATTGCGAGGGCTGGGATGTGAATCCTCACCTTCCGTCGATACAGAACGTGTGGGAACGGTGAATATCGCGATTCCAAGGCTCCTGGAGTGATTTATCGTTATATCGAACGATTGCGAGGGCTGGAACGTGAATCCTTACCTTCTATCGATACAGAACGATTGGAAATGATGCATATCGCGATTCCGGGCCTCCTACAGTGATTAATCGTTATATGGAACGATTGCGATAGCTGGAAAGTGAAACCTTACCTTCTGTATATACATGACTATAGAACAGGGTGAATATCGCGATTCCGAACCTCCGAAAGTGATTTAGCGATAGACCGAACAATTGCGAGGGCTGGGAAGTGAATCCTTACCTTCTGTTGATACAGAACGTGTGGAAACGGTGAATATCGCGATTCCGAGCCTCCTAGAGTGATTTACCGTTATATCGAACGATTGCGAGAGCTGGGAAGTGAATCCTTACCATCTGTCTATACAGAACGATTGGACAGGGTGAATATCGCGATTCCGTGGCTCCTGGAGTTATTTATCGTCATATCGAAATATTGCGAGGGCTGGGATGTGAATCCTTACCTTCCGTCGATACAGAACGTGTGGGAACGGTGAATATCGCGATTCCGAGGCTCCTGGAGTGATTTATCGTTATATCGAACGATTGCGAGGGCTGGAACGTGAATCCTTACCTTCTGTCGATACAGGACGATTGGAAATGATGCATATCGCGATTCCGGGCCTCCTAGAGTGATTAATCGTTATATGGAACGATTGCGATAGCTGGAAAGTGAATCCTCACCTTCTGTATATACATGACTATAGGACAGGGTGAATATCGCGATTCCGAACGTCCGAAAGTGATTTATCGATAGACCGAACAATTGCGAGGGCTGGGAAGTGAATCCTTACCATCTGTTGATACAGAACGTGTGGTAACGGTGTATATCGCGATTCCGAGCCTCCTAGAGTGATTTACCGTTATATCGAACGATTGCGATAGCTGGGAAGTGAATCCTTACCATCTGTCTATACAGAACGATTGGACAGGGTGAATATCGCGATTCCGTGCCTCCTAGAGTGATTTATCGTCATATCGAACGATTGCGAGGGCTGGGATGTGAATCCTCATCATCCGTAGATACAGAACGTGTGGAATCGGTGAATATCGCGATTCCGTGCCTCCTAGAGTGATTTATCGTCATATCGAACGATTGCGAGGGCTGGGATGTGAATCCTTACCTTCCGTAGATACAGAACGTGTGGAAACGGTGAATATCGCGATTCCGAGCCTCCTAGACTGATTTATCTATAGACCGAACGATTGCGAGGGCTGGGAAGTGAGTACTTACCTTCTGTCTATACAGAACGATTGGACAGGGTGAATATCGCGATTCCGAACCTCCGAAAGTGATTTATCGATAGACCGAACAATTGCGAGGGCTGGGAAGTGAATCCTTACCTTCTGTTGATACAGAACGTGTGGAAACGGTGAATATCCAAATTCCGAGGCTCTTAGAGTGATTTATCGTTATATCGAACGAATGCGAGGGCTGGAAAGTAAATCCATAGCTTCCTTCGATACAGAGCGTGTGGAAACGGTGAATATCGCCATTCCGAGCCTCCTAGAGTGATTTATTGTTATATCAAACGATTGCGAGGGCTGGAAAGTGATTCCTAAGCTTCTTTCGATCCAGAACGTGTGGAAACGGTGAATATCGCGATTCCGAGCCTCCTAGAGTGATTTATCGTCATATCGAAATATTGGGAGGGCTGGGATGTGAATCCTTACCTTCCGTCCATACAGAACGTGTGGGATCGGTGAATATCGCGATTCCGTGCCTCCTAGAGTGATTTATCGTCATATCGAACGATTGCGAGGGCTGGGATGTGAATCCTTACCTTCCCTCGATACAGAACGTGTGGAAACGGTGAATATCGCGATTCCGAGGCTCCTGGAGTGATTTATCGTTATATCGAACGATTGCGAGGGCTGGAACGTGAATCCTTACCTTCTGTCGATACAGGACGATTGGAAATGATGCATATCGCGATTCCGGGCCCCCTAGAGTGATTAATCGTTATATGGAACGATTGCGAAAGCTGGAAAGTGAATCCTCACCTTCTGTATATACATGACTATAGGACAGGGTGAATATCGCGATTCCGAACCTCCGAAAGTGATTTAGCGATAGACCGAACAATTGCGAGGGCTGGGAAGTGAATCCTTACCTTCTGTTGATACAGAACGTGTGGAAAAGGTGAATATCGCGATTCCGAACCGCCTAGACTGATTTATCTATAGACCGAACAATTGCGAGGGCTGGGAAGTGAATCCTTACCTTCTGTTGATACAGAACGTGTGGAAACGGTGAATATCGCGATTCCGAGCCTCCTAGAGTGATTTACCGTTATATCGAACGATTGCGAGAACTGGGAAGTGAATCCTTACCATCTGTCTATACAGAACGATTGGACAGGGTGAATATCGCGATTCCGTGGCTCCTAGAGTGATTTATCGTCATATCGAAATATTGCGAGGGCTGGGATGTGAATCCTTACCTTCCGTCGATACAGAACGTGTGGGATCGGTGAATATCGCGATTCCGTGCCTCCTAGAGTGATTTATCGTTATATCGAACGATTGCGAGGGCTGGAACGTGAATCCTTACCTTCTGTCGATACAGGACGATTGGAAATGATGCATATCGCGATTCCGGGCCTCCTAGAGTCATTAATCGTTATATGGAACGATTGCGATAGCTGGAAAGTGAATCCTCACCTTCTGTATATACATGACTATAGGACAGGGTGAATATCGCGATTCCGAACCTCCGAAAGTGATTTATCGATAGACCGAACAATTGCGAGGGCTGGGAAGTGAATCCTTACCTTCTGTTGCTACAGAACGTGTGGAAACGGTGAATATCCAAATTCCGAGGCTCTTAGAGTGATTTATCGTCATATCGAAATATTGCGAGGGCTGGGATGTGAATCCTTACCTTCCGTCCATACAGAACGTGTGGGATCGGTGGATATCGCGATTCCGTGCCTCCTAGAGTGATTTATCGTCATATCGAACGATTGCGAGGGCTGGGATGTGAATCCTTACCTTCCCTCGATACAGAACGTGTGGAAACGGTGAATATCGCGATTCCGAGCCTCCTAGACTGATATATCTATAGACCGAACGATTGCGAGGGCTGGGAAGTGAGTACTTACCTTCTGTCTATACAGAACGATTGGACAGGGTGAATATCGCGATTCCGTGGCTCCTGGAGTGATTTATCGCTATATCGAACGATTGCCGGGGATGAGAAGTGATTCCTTACCTTCATTCGATCCAGAACGTGTGGAAACGGTGAATATCGCGATTTCGAGCCTCCTAGAGTGATTTAGCGATAGACCGAAGGATACCGAGGGCTGCGAAGTGAATCCTTACCTTCTGTCGATACAGAACGTGTGGAACGTCGAATATCGCGATTCCGAGCCGCTTAGAGTGATTTATCGTAATATCGAACGAATGCGAGGGCTGGAAAGTAAATCCATAGATTCCATCGATACAGAACGTGTGGAAACGGTGAATATAGCGATTCCGAGCCTCCTAGAGTGATTTTTCGTTATATCGAACGAAAGCGAGAGCTGGAAAGTAAAGCCATAGCTTCCTTCGATACAGAACGTATGGAAACGGTGAATATCGCGATTCCGAGCCTCCTAGAGTGATTTTCGTTATATCGAACGATTGCGAGGGCTGGAAAGTAAATCCATAGCTTCCTTCGATACAGAGCGTGTGGAAACGGTGAATATCGCCATTCCGAGCCTCCTAGAGTGATTTATTGTTATATCAAACGATTGCGAGGGCTGGAAAGTGATTCCTAAGCTTCTTTCGATCCAGAACGTGTGGAAACGGTGAATATCGCGATTCCGAGCTTCCTAGAGTGATTTATCGTCATATCGAAATATTGCGAGGGCTGGGATGTGAATCCTTACCTTCCGTCGATACAGAATGTGTGGGATCGGTGAATATCGCGATTCCGTGCCTCCTAGAGTGATTTACCGTTATATCGAACAATTGCAAGGGCTGGGAAGTGAATCCTTACCTTCTGTCTATACAGAACGATTGGACAGGGTGAATATCGCGATTCCGTGGCTCCTGGAGTGATTTATCGTTATATCGAACGATTGCCGGGGATGAGAAGTGATTCCTTACCTTCTTTCGATCCAGAACGTGTGGAAACGGTGAATATCGCGATTCCGAGCCTCCTAGAGTGATTTACCGTTATATCGAACGATTGCGAGAGCTGGGAAGTGAATCCTTACCATCTGTCGATACAGAACGTGTGGAACGTCGAATATCGCGATTCCGAGCCGCCTAGAGTGATTAATCGTAATATCGAACGAATGCGAGGGCTGGAAAGTAAATCCATAGCTTCCATCAATACAGAACGTGTGGAAACGGTGAATATAACGATTCCGAGCCTCCTAGAGTGATTTATCGTTATATCGAACGAAAGCGAGGGCTGGAAAGTAAAGCCATAGCTTCCTTCGATACAGAACGTGTGGAAACGGTGAATATCGCGATTCCGAGCCTCCTAGAGTGATTTTCGTTATATCGAACGATTGCGAGGGCTGGAAAGTGGATCCTTACCTTCTGTCGATACAGAACGATTGGGCAGTGTCAATACCGCCATTCCGAACTTCCTAGAGTGATTGATCGATAAACCGAACGATTGCGAGGGCTGGGAAGTGAATCCTTACCCTCTGCCTAACAGAACGATTGGTAATTTCGAATATCGCGTTTCCGATCCTCCTAGAGTGATTTAGCGATAGACCGAACGATTGCGAGGGCTGGGATGTGAATCCTTACCTTCCCTCGATACAGAACGTGTGGAAACGGTGAATATCGCGATTCCGAGCCTCCTAGACTGATATATCTATAGACCGAACGATTGCGAGGGCGGGGAAGTGAGTACTTACCTTCTGTCTATACAGAACGATTGGACAGGGTGAATATCGCGATTCCGTGGCTCCTGGAGTGATTTATCGCTATATCGAACGATTGCCGGGGAAGAGAAGTGATTCCTTACCTTCTTTCGATCCAGAACGTGTGGAAACGGTGAATATCGCTATTCCGAGCCTCCTAGAGTGATCTTCGTTATATCGAACGATTGCGAGGCCTGGGAAGTGATTCATTGCCTTCTGTCGATAGAGAACGTGTGGAACGTGTGAATATCGCTATTCCGAGCCTCCTAGAGTGATTAATCGTTATATGGAACGATTGCGATAGCTGGAAAGTGAATCCTTACCTTCTGTATACACGTGACTATAGGACAGGGTGAATATCGCGATTCCGAACCTCCGAAAGTGATTTAGCGATAGACCGAACAATTGCGAGGGCTGGGAAGTGAATCCTTACCTGCTGTTGATACAGAACGTGTGGAAACGGTGAATATCGCGATTCCGAGCCTCCTAGAGTGATTTACCGTTATATCGAACGATTGCGAGAGCTGGGAAGTGAATCCTTACCATCTGTCTATACAAACGATTGGACAGGGTGAATATCGCGATTCCGTGGCTCCTGGAGTTATTTATCGTCATATCGAAATATTGCGAGGGCTGGGATGTGAATCCTTACCTTCCGTCGATACAGAACGTGTGGGAACGGTGAATATCGCGATTCCGAGGCTCCTGGAGTGATTTATCGTTATATCGAACGATTGCGAGGGCTGGAACGCGAATCCTTACCTTCTGTCGATACAGGACGATTGGAAATGATGCATATCGCGATTCCGGGCCTCCTAGAGTGATTAATCGTTATATGGAACGATTGCGATAGCTGGAAAGTGAATCCTCACCTTCAGTATATACATGACTATAGGACAGGGTGAATATCGCGATTCCGAACCTCCGAAAGTGATTTATCGATAGACCGAACAATTGCGAGGGCTGGGAAGTGAATCCTTACCATCTGTTGATACAGAACGTGTGGGAACGGTGTATATCGCGATTCCGAGCCTCCTAGAGTGATTTACCGTTATATCGAACGATTGCGAGAGCTGGGAAGTGAATCCTTACCATCTGTCTATACAGAACGATTGGACAGGGTGAATATCGCGATTCCGTGCCTCCTAGAGTGATTTATCGTCATATCGAACGATTGCGAGGGCTGGGATGTGAATCCTCACCATCCGTCGATACAGAACGTGTGGAATCGGTGAATATCGCGATTCCGTGCCTCCTAGAGTGATTTATCGTCATATCGAACGATTGCGAGGGCTGGGATGTGAATCCTTACCTTCCGTAGATACAGAACGTGTGGAAACGGTGAATATCGCGATTCCGAGCCTCCTAGACTGATTTATCTATAGACCGAACGATTGCGAGGGCTGGGAAGTGAGTACTTACCTTCTGTCTATACAGAACGATTGGACAGGGTGAATATCGCGAGTCCGTGGCTCCTGGAGTGATTTATCGTTATATCGAACGATTGCCGGGGATGAGAAGTGATTCCTTACCTTCTTTCGATCCAGAACGTGTGGAAACGGTGAATATCGCGATTTCGAGCCTCCTAGAGTGATTTATCATCATATCGAACGATTGCGAGGGCTGGGATGTGAATCCTCACCTTCCGTCGATACAGAACGTGTGGGAACGGTGAATATCGCGATTCCAAGGCTCCTGGAGTGATTTATCGTTATATCGAACGATTGCGAGGGCTGGAACGTGAATCCTTACCTTCTATCGATACAGAACGATTGGAAATGATGCATATCGCGATTCCGGGCCTCCTACAGTGATTAATCGTTATATGGAACGATTGCGATAGCTGGAAAGTGAAACCTTACCTTCTGTATATACATGACTATAGAACAGGGTGAATATCGCGATTCCGAACCTCCGAAAGTGATTTAGCGATAGACCGAACAATTGCGAGGGCTGGGAAGTGAATCCTTACCTTCTGTTGATACAGAACGTGTGGAAACGGTGAATATCGCGATTCCGAGCCTCCTAGACTGATTTATCTATAGACCGAACGATTGCGAGGGCTGGGAAGTGAGTACTTACCTTCTGTCTATACACAACGGTTGGACAGGGTGAATATCGCGATTCCGTGGCTCCTGGAGTAATTTATCGTTATATCGAACGATTGCCGGGGATGAGAAGTGATTCCTTACCTTCTTTCGATCCAGAACGTGTGGAAACGGTGAATATCGCTATTCCGAGCCTCCTAGAGTGATCTTCGTTATATCGAACGATTGCAAGGCCTGGGAAGTGATTCATTGCCTTCTGTCGATAGAGAACGTGTGGAACGTGTGAATATCGCTATTCCGAGCCTCCTAGAGTGATTAATCGTTATATGGAACGATTGCGATAGCTGGAAAGTGAATCCTTACTTCTGTATACACGTGACTATAGGACAGGGTGAATATCGCGATTCCGTGGCTCCTGGAGTGATTTATCGGCATATCGAAATATTGCGAGGGCTGGGATGTGAATCCTTACCTTCCGTCGATACAGAACGTGTGGAATCGGTGAATATCGCGATTCCGTGCCTCCTAGAGTGATTTATCGTCATATCGAACGATTGCGAGGGCTGGGATGTGAATCCTCACCATCCGTCGATACAGAACGTGTGGGAACGGTGAATATCGCGATTCCGAGGCTCCTGGAGTGATTTATCGTTATATCGAACGATTGCGAGGGCTGGAACGTGAATCCTCACCTTCTGTCGATACAGAACGATTGGAAATGATGCATATCGCGATTCCGGGCCTCCTAGATTGATTAATCGTTACATGGAACGATTGCGATAGCTGGAAAGTGAATCCTCACCTTCTGTATATACATGACTATAGGACAGGGTGAATATCGCGATTCCGTGCCTCCTAGAGTGATTTGTCGTCATATCGAACGATTGCGAGGGCTGGGATGTGAATCCTTACCTTCCCTCGATACAGAACGTGTGGAAACGGTGAATATCGCGATTCCGAGCCTCCTAGACTGATTTATCTATAGGCCGAACGATTGCGAGGGCTGGGAACTGAGTACTTACCTTCTGTCTATACAGAACGATTGGACAGGGTGAATATCGCGATTCCGTGGCTCCTGGAGTGATTTATCGTTATATCGAACAATTGCCGGGGATGAGAAGTGATTCCTTACCTTCTTTCGATCCAGAACGTGTGGAAACGGTGAATATCGCGATTTCGAGCCTCCTAGAGTGATTTATCGTCATATCGAACGATTACGAGGGCTGGGATGTTAATCCTCACCTTCCGTCTATACAGAACGATTGGACAGGGTGAATATCGCGATTCCGTGGCTCCTGGAGTGATTTATCGTTATATCGAACGATTGCCGGGGATGAGAAGTGATTCCTTACCTTCTTTCGATCCAGAACGTGTGGAAACGGTGAATATCGCGATTCCAAGCCTCCTAGAGTGATTTATCGTCATATCGAACGATTGCGAGGACTGGGATGTGAATGCTCACCTTCCGTCGATACAGAACGTGTGGGAACGGTGAATATCGCGATTCCGAGGCTCCTGGAGTGATTTATCGTTATATCGAACGATTGCGAGAGCTGGGAAGTGAATCCTTACCATCTGTCTATACAGAACGATTGGACAAGGTGAATATCGCGATTCCGTGGCTCCTGGAGTGATTTATCGTCATATCGAAATATTGCGAGGGCTGGGATGTGAATCCTTACCTTCCGTCGATACAGAACGTGTGGGATCGGTGAATATCGCGATTCCGTGCCTCCTAGAGTGATTTATCGTCATATCGAACGATTGCGAGGGCTGGGATGTGAATCCTCACCATCCGTCGATACAGAACGTGTGGGAACGGTGAATATCGCGATTCCGAGGCTCCTGGAGTGATTTATCGTTATATCGAACGATTGCGAGGGCTGGAACGTGAATCCTTACCTTCTGTCGATACAGGACGATTGGAAATGATGCATATCGCGATTCCGGGCCCCCTAGAGTGATTAATCGTTATATGGAACGATTGCGAAAGCTGGAAAGTGAATCCTCACCTTCTGTATATACATGACTATAGGACAGGGTGAATATCGCGATTCCGAACCTCCGAAAGTGATTTAGCGATAGACCGAACAATTGCGAGGGCTGGGAAGTGAATCCTTACCTTCTGTTGATACAGAACGTGTGGAAAAGGTGAATATCGCGATTCCGAACCGCCTAGACTGATTTATCTATAGACCGAACGATTGCGAGGGCTGGGAAGTGAGTACTTACCTTCTGTCTATACACAACGGTTGGACAGGGTGAATATCGCGATTCCGTGGCTCCTGGAGTGATTTATCGTTATATCGAACGATTGCCGGGGATGAGAAGTAATTCCTTACCTTCTTTTGATCCAGAACGTGTGGAAACGGTGAATATCGCTATTCCGAGCCTCCTAGAGTGATCTTCGTTATATCGAACGATTGCGAGGCCTGGGAAGTGATTCATTGCCTTCTGTCGATAGAGAACGTGTGGAACGTGTGAATATCGCTATTCCGAGCCTCCTAGAGTGATTAATCGTTATATGGAACGATTGCGATAGCTGGAAAGTGAATCCTTACCTTCTGTATACACGTGACTATAGGACAGGGTGAATATCGCGATTCCGAACCTCCGAAAGTGATTTAGCGATAGACCGAACAATTGCGAGGGCTGGGAAGTGAATCCTTACCTCCTGTTGATACAGAACGTGTGGAAACGGTGAATATCGCGATTCCGAGCCTCCTAGAGTGATTTACCGTTATATCGAACGATTGCGAGAACTGGGAAGTGAATCCTTACCATCTGTCTATACAGAACGATTGGACAGGGTGAATATCGCGATTCCGTGGCTCCTGGAGTGATTTATCGTCATATCGAAATATTGCGAGGGCTGGGATGTGAATCCTTACCTTCCGTCGATACAGAACGTGTGGGATCGGTGAATATCGCGATTCCGTGCCTCCTAGAGTGATTTATCGTTATATCGAACGATTGCGAGGGCTGGAACGTGAATCCTTACCTTCTGTCGATACAGGACGATTGGAAATGATGCATATCGCGATTCCGGGCCCCCTAGAGTGATTAATCGTTATATGGAACGATTGCGAAAGCTGGAAAGTGAATCCTCACCTTCTGTATATACATGACTATAGGACAGGGTGAATATCGCGATTCCGAACCTCCGAAAGTGATTTAGCGATAGACCGAACAATTGCGAGGGCTGGGAAGTGAATCCTTACCTTCTGTTGATACAGAACGTGTGGAAAAGGTGAATATCGCGATTCCGAACCGCCTAGACTGATTTATCTATAGACCGAACGATTGCGAGGGCTGGGAAGTGAGTACTTACCTTCTGTCTATACACAACGGTTGGACAGGGTGAATATCGCGATTCCGTGGCTCCTGGAGTGATTTATCGTTATATCGAACGATTGCCGGGGATGAGAAGTAATTCCTTACCTTCTTTTGATCCAGAACGTGTGGAAACGGTGAATATCGCTATTCCGAGCCTCCTAGAGTGATCTTCGTTATATCGAACGATTGCGAGGCCTGGGAAGTGATTCATTGCCTTCTGTCGATAGAGAACGTGTGGAACGTGTGAATATCGCTATTCCGAACCTCCTAGAGTGATCTTCGTTATATCGAACGATTGCGAGGCCTGGGAAGTGATTCATTGCCTTCTGTCGATAGAGAACGTGTGGAACGTGTGAATATCGCTATTCCGAGCCTCCTAGAGTGATTAATCGTTATATGGAACGATTGCGATAGCTGGAAAGTGAATCCTTACCTTCTGTATACACGTGACTATAGGACAGGGTGAATATCGCGATTCCGAACCTCCGAAAGTGATTTAGCGATAGACCGAACAATTGCGAGGGCTGGGAAGTGAATCCTTACCTCCTGTTGATACAGAACGTGTGGAAACGGTGAATATCGCGATTCCGAGCCTCCTAGAGTGATTTACCGTTATATCGAACGATTGCGAGAACTGGGAAGTGAATCCTTACCATCTGTCTATACAGAACGATTGGACAGGGTGAATATCGCGATTCCGTGGCTCCTGGAGTGATTTATCGTCATATCGAAATATTGCGAGGGCTGGGATGTGAATCCTTACCTTCCGTCGATACAGAACGTGTGGGATCGGTGAATATCGCGATTCCGTGCCTCCTAGAGTGATTTATCGTTATATCGAACGATTGCGAGGGCTGGAACGTGAATCCTTACCTTCTGTCGATACAGGACGATTGGAAATGATGCATATCGCGATTCCGGGCCCCCTAGAGTGATTAATCGCTATATGGAACGATTGCGAAAGCTGGAAAGTGAATCCTCACCTTCTGTATATACATGACTATAGGACAGGGTGAATATCGCGATTCCGAACCTCCGAAAGTGATTTAGCGATAGACCGAACAATTGCGAGGGCTGGGAAGTGAATCCTTACCTTCTGTTGATACAGAACGTGTGGAAAAGGTGAATATCGCGATTCCGAACCGCCTAGACTGATTTATCTATAGACCGAACGATTGCGAGGGCTGGGAAGTGAGTACTTACCTTCTGTCTATACACAACGGTTGGACAGGGTGAATATCGCGATTCCGTGGCTCCTGGAGTGATTTATCGTTATATCGAACGATTGCCGGGGATGAGAAGTAATTCCTTACCTTCTTTTGATCCAGAACGTGTGGAAACGGTGAATATCGCTATTCCGAGCCTCCTAGAGTGATCTTCGTTATATCGAACGATTGCGAGGCCTGGGAAGTGATTCATTGCCTTCTGTCGATAGAGAACGTGTGGAACGTGTGAATATCGCTATTCCGAGCCTCCTAGAGTGATTAATCGTTATATGGAACGATTGCGATAGCTGGAAAGTGAATCCTTACCTTCTGTATACACGTGACTATAGGACAGGGTGAATATCGCGATTCCGAACCTCCGAAAGTGATTTAGCGATAGACCGAACAATTGCGAGGGCTGGGAAGTGAATCCTTACCTCCTGTTGATACAGAACGTGTGGAAACGGTGAATATCGCGATTCCGAGCCTCCTAGAGTGATTTACCGTTATATCGAACGATTGCGAGAACTGGGAAGTGAATCCTTACCATCTGTCTATACAGAACGATTGGACAGGGTGAATATCGCGATTCCGTGGCTCCTAGAGTGATTTATCGTCATATCGAAATATTGCGAGGGCTGGGATGTGAATCCTTACCTTCCGTCGATACAGAACGTGTGGAATCGGTGAATATCGCGATTCCGTGCCTCCTAGAGTGATTTATCGTCATATCGAACGATTGCGAGGGCTGGGATGTGAATCCTCACCATCCGTCGATACAGAACGTGTGGGAACGGTGAATATCGCGATTCCGAGACTCCTGGAGTGATTTATCGTTATATCGAACGATTGCGAGGGCTGGAACGTGAATCCTTACCTTCTGTCGATACAGGACGATTGGAAATGATGCATATCGCGATTCCGGGCCCCCTAGAGTGATTAATCGTTATATGGAACGATTGCGAAAGCTGGAAAGTGAATCCTCACCTTCTGTATATACATGACTATAGGACAGGGTGAATATCGCGATTCCGAACCTCCGAAAGTGATTTAGCGATAGACCGAACAATTGCGAGGGCTGGGAAGTGAATCCTTACCTTCTGTTGATACAGAACGTGTGGAAAAGGTGAATATCGCGATTCCGAACCGCCTAGACTGATTTATCTATAGACCGAACGATTGCGAGGGCTGGGAAGTGAGTACTTACCTTCTGTCTATACACAACGGTTGGACAGGGTGAATATCGCGATTCCGTGGCTCCTGGAGTGATTTATCGTTATATCGAACGATTGCCGGGGATGAGAAGTAATTCCTTACCTTCTTTTGATCCAGAACGTGTGGAAACGGTGAATATCGCTATTCCGAGCCTCCTAGAGTGATCTTCGTTATATCGAACGATTGCGAGGCCTGGGAAGTGATTCATTGCCTTCTGTCGATAGAGAACGTGTGGAACGTGTGAATATCGCTATTCCGAACCTCCTAGAGTGATCTTCGTTATATCGAACGATTGCGAGGCCTGGGAAGTGATTCACTGCCTTCTGTCGATAGAGAACGTGTGGAACGTGTGAATATCGCTATTCCGAGCCTCCTAGAGTGATTAATCGTTATATGGAACGATTGCGATAGCTGGAAAGTGAATCCTTACCTTCTGTATACACGTGACTATAGGACAGGGTGAATATCGCGATTCCGAACCTCCGAAAGTGATTTAGCGATAGACCGAACAATTGCGAGGGCTGGGAAGTGAATCCTTACCTTCTGTTAATACAGAACGTGTGGAAACGGTGAATATCGCGATTCCGAGCCTCCTAGAGTGATTTGCCGTTATATCGAACGATTGCGAGAGCTGGAACATGAATCCTCACCTTCTGTCGATACAGAACGATTGGAAATGATGCATATCGCGATTCCGGGCCTCCTAGATTGATTAATCGTTACATGGAACGATTGCGATAGCTGGAAAGTGAATCCTCACCTTCTGTATATACATGACTATAGGACAGGGTGAATATCGCGATTCCTAACCTCCGAAAGTGATTTAGCGATAGACCGAACAATTGCGAGGGCTGGGAAGTGAATCCTTACCTTCTGTTAATACAGAACGTGTGGAAACGGTGAATATCGCGATTCCGAGCCTCCTAGAGTGATTTGCCGTTATATCGAACGATTGCGAGAGCTGGGAAGTGAATCCTTACCATCTGTCTATACAGAACGATTGGACAGTGTGAATATCGCGATTCCGTGGCTCCTGGAGTGATTTATCGGCATATCGAAATATTGCGAGGGCTGGGATGTGAATCCTTACCTTCCGTCGATACAGAACGTGTGGAATCGGTGAATATCGCGATTCCGTGCCTCCTAGAGTGATTTATCGTCATATCGAACGATTGCGAGGGCTGGGATGTGAATCCTCACCATCCGTCGATACAGAACGTGTGGGAACGGTGAATATCGCGATTCCGAGGCTCCTGGAGTGATTTATCGTTATATCGAACGATTGCGAGGGCTGGAACGTGAATCCTTACCTTCTGTATATACATGACTATAGGACAGGGTGCATATCGCGATTCCGAACCTCCGAAAGTGATTTAGCGATAGACCGAACAATTGCGAGGGCTGGGAAGTGAATCCTTACCTTCTGTTGATACAGAACGTGTGGGATCGGTGAATATCGCGATTCCGTGACTCCTAGAGTGATTTATCGTCATATCGAACGATTGCGAGGGCTGGGATGTGAATCCTTACCTTCCCTCGATACAGAACGTGTGGAAAAGGTGAATATCGCGATTCCGAGCCTCCTAGACTGATTTATCTATAGACCGAACGATTGCGAGGGCTGGGAAGTGAGTACTTACCTTCTGTCTATACAGAACGATTGGACAGGGTGAATATCGCGATTCCGTGGCTCCTGGAGTGATTTATCGTTATATCGAACGGTTGCCGGGGATGAGAAGTGATTCCTTACCTTCTTTCGATCCAGAACGTGTGGAAACGGTGAATATCGCTATTCCGAGCCTCATAGAGTGATCTTCGTTATATCGAACGATTGCGAGGCCTGAGAAGTGATTCCTTGCCTTCTGTCGATAGAGAACGTGTGGAACGTGTGAATATCGCTATTCCGAGCCTCCTAGAGTGATTAATCGTTATATGGAACGATTGCGATAGCTGGAAAGTGAATCCTTACCTTCTGTATACACGTGACTATAGGACAGGGTGAATATCGCGATTCCTAACCTCCGAAAGTGATTTAGCGATAGACCGAACAATTGCGAGGGCTGGGAAGTGAATCCTTACCTTCTGTTAATACAGAACGTGTGGAAACGGTGAATATCGCGATTCCGAGCCTCCTAGAGTGATTTGCCGTTATATCGAACGATTGCGAGAGCTGGGAAGTGAATCCTTACCATCTGTCTATACAGAACGATTGGACAGTGTGAATATCGCGATTCCGTGGCTCCTGGAGTGATTTATCGGCATATCGAAATATTGCGAGGGCTGGGATGTGAATCCTTACCTTCCGTCGATACAGAACGTGTGGAATCGGTGAATATCGCGATTCCGTGCCTCCTAGAGTGATTTATCGTCATATCGAACGATTGCGAGGGCTGGGATGTGAATCCTCACCATCCGTCGATACAGAACGTGTGGGAACGGTGAATATCGCGATTCCGAGGCTCCTGGAGTGATTTATCGTTATATCGAACGATTGCGAGGGCTGGAACGTGAATCCTCACCTTCTGTCGATACAGAACGATTGGAAATGATGCATATCGCGATTCCGGGCCTCCTAGATTGATTAATCGTTACATGGAACGATTGCGATAGCTGGAAAGTGAATCCTCACCTTCTGTATATACATGACTATAGGACAGGGTGAATATCGCGATTCCGTGCCTCCTAGAGTGATTTGTCGTCATATCGAACGATTGCGAGGGCTGGGATGTGAATCCTTACCTTCCCTCGATACAGAACGTGTGGAAACGGTGAATATCGCGATTCCGAGCCTCCTAGACTGATTTATCTATAGGCCGAACGATTGCGAGGGCTGGGAACTGAGTACTTACCTTCTGTCTATACAGAACGATTGGACAGGGTGAATATCGCGATTCCGTGGCTCCTGGAGTGATTTATCGTTATATCGAACAATTGCCGGGGATGAGAAGTGATTCCTTACCTTCTTTCGATCCAGAACGTGTGGAAACGGTGAATATCGCGATTTCGAGCCTCCTAGAGTGATTTATCGTCATATCGAACGATTACGAGGGCTGGGATGTTAATCCTCACCTTCCGTCTATACAGAACGATTGGACAGGGTGAATATCGCGATTCCGTGGCTCCTGGAGTGATTTATCGTTATATCGAACGATTGCCGGGGATGAGAAGTGATTCCTTACCTTCTTTCGTTCCAGAACGTGTGGAAACGGTGAATATCGCGATTCCAAGCCTCCTAGAGTGATTTATCGTCATATCGAACGATTGCGAGGACTGGGATGTGAATGCTCACCTTCCGTCGATACAGAACGTGTGGGAACGGTGAATATCGCGATTCCGAGGCTCCTGGAGTGATTTATCGTTATATCGAACGATTGCGAGAGCTGGGAAGTGAATCCTTACCATCTGTCTATACAGAACGATTGGACAAGGTGAATATCGCGATTCCGTGGCTCCTGGAGTGATTTATCGTCATATCGAAATATTGCGAGGGCTGGGATGTGAATCCTTACCTTCCGTCGATACAGAACGTGTGGGATCGGTGAATATCGCGATTCCGTGCCTCCTAGAGTGATTTATCGTCATATCGAACGATTGCGAGGGCTGGGATGTGAATCCTCACCATCCGTCGATACAGAACGTGTGGGAACGGTGAATATCGCGATTCCGAGGCTCCTGGAGTGATTTATCGTTATATCGAACGATTGCGAGGGCTGGAACGTGAATCCTTACCTTCTGTCGATACAGGACGATTGGAAATGATGCATATCGCGATTCCGGGCCCCCTAGAGTGATTAATCGTTATATGGAACGATTGCGAAAGCTGGAAAGTGAATCCTCACCTTCTGTATATACATGACTATAGGACAGGGTGAATATCGCGATTCCGAACCTCCGAAAGTGATTTAGCGATAGACCGAACAATTGCGAGGGCTGGGAAGTGAATCCTTACCTTCTGTTGATACAGAACGTGTGGAAAAGGTGAATATCGCGATTCCGAACCGCCTAGACTGATTTATCTATAGACCGAACGATTGCGAGGGCTGGGAAGTGAGTACTTACCTTCTGTCTATACACAACGGTTGGACAGGGTGAATATCGCGATTCCGTGGCTCCTGGAGTGATTTATCGTTATATCGAACGATTGCCGGGGATGAGAAGTAATTCCTTACCTTCTTTTGATCCAGAACGTGTGGAAACGGTGAATATCGCTATTCCGAGCCTCCTAGAGTGATCTTCGTTATATCGAACGATTGCGAGGCCTGGGAAGTGATTCATTGCCTTCTGTCGATAGAGAACGTGTGGAACGTGTGAATATCGCTATTCCGAGCCTCCTAGAGTGATTAATCGTTATATGGAACGATTGCGATAGCTGGAAAGTGAATCCTTACCTTCTGTATACACGTGACTATAGGACAGGGTGAATATCGCGATTCCGAACCTCCGAAAGTGATTTAGCGATAGACCGAACAATTGCGAGGGCTGGGAAGTGAATCCTTACCTCCTGTTGATACAGAACGTGTGGAAACGGTGAATATCGCGATTCCGAGCCTCCTAGAGTGATTTACCGTTATATCGAACGATTGCGAGAACTGGGAAGTGAATCCTTACCATCTGTCTATACAGAACGATTGGACAGGGTGAATATCGCGATTCCGTGGCTCCTGGAGTGATTTATCGTCATATCGAAATATTGCGAGGGCTGGGATGTGAATCCTTACCTTCCGTCGATACAGAACGTGTGGGATCGGTGAATATCGCGATTCCGTGCCTCCTAGAGTGATTTATCGTTATATCGAACGATTGCGAGGGCTGGAACGTGAATCCTTACCTTCTGTCGATACAGGACGATTGGAAATGATGCATATCGCGATTCCGGGCCCCCTAGAGTGATTAATCGTTATATGGAACGATTGCGAAAGCTGGAAAGTGAATCCTCACCTTCTGTATATACATGACTATAGGACAGGGTGAATATCGCGATTCCGAACCTCCGAAAGTGATTTAGCGATAGACCGAACAATTGCGAGGGCTGGGAAGTGAATCCTTACCTTCTGTTGATACAGAACGTGTGGAAAAGGTGAATATCGCGATTCCGAACCGCCTAGACTGATTTATCTATAGACCGAACGATTGCGAGGGCTGGGAAGTGAGTACTTACCTTCTGTCTATACACAACGGTTGGACAGGGTGAATATCGCGATTCCGTGGCTCCTGGAGTGATTTATCGTTATATCGAACGATTGCCGGGGATGAGAAGTAATTCCTTACCTTCTTTTGATCCAGAACGTGTGGAAACGGTGAATATCGCTATTCCGAGCCTCCTAGAGTGATCTTCGTTATATCGAACGATTGCGAGGCCTGGGAAGTGATTCATTGCCTTCTGTCGATAGAGAACGTGTGGAACGTGTGAATATCGCTATTCCGAACCTCCTAGAGTGATCTTCGTTATATCGAACGATTGCGAGGCCTGGGAAGTGATTCATTGCCTTCTGTCGATAGAGAACGTGTGGAACGTGTGAATATCGCTATTCCGAGCCTCCTAGAGTGATTAATCGTTATATGGAACGATTGCGATAGCTGGAAAGTGAATCCTTACCTTCTGTATACACGTGACTATAGGACAGGGTGAATATCGCGATTCCGAACCTCCGAAAGTGATTTAGCGATAGACCGAACAATTGCGAGGGCTGGGAAGTGAATCCTTACCTCCTGTTGATACAGAACGTGTGGAAACGGTGAATATCGCGATTCCGAGCCTCCTAGAGTGATTTACCGTTATATCGAACGATTGCGAGAACTGGGAAGTGAATCCTTACCATCTGTCTATACAGAACGATTGGACAGGGTGAATATCGCGATTCCGTGGCTCCTGGAGTGATTTATCGTCATATCGAAATATTGCGAGGGCTGGGATGTGAATCCTTACCTTCCGTCGATACAGAACGTGTGGGATCGGTGAATATCGCGATTCCGTGCCTCCTAGAGTGATTTATCGTTATATCGAACGATTGCGAGGGCTGGAACGTGAATCCTTACCTTCTGTCGATACAGGACGATTGGAAATGATGCATATCGCGATTCCGGGCCCCCTAGAGTGATTAATCGCTATATGGAACGATTGCGAAAGCTGGAAAGTGAATCCTCACCTTCTGTATATACATGACTATAGGACAGGGTGAATATCGCGATTCCGAACCTCCGAAAGTGATTTAGCGATAGACCGAACAATTGCGAGGGCTGGGAAGTGAATCCTTACCTTCTGTTGATACAGAACGTGTGGAAAAGGTGAATATCGCGATTCCGAACCGCCTAGACTGATTTATCTATAGACCGAACGATTGCGAGGGCTGGGAAGTGAGTACTTACCTTCTGTCTATACACAACGGTTGGACAGGGTGAATATCGCGATTCCGTGGCTCCTGGAGTGATTTATCGTTATATCGAACGATTGCCGGGGATGAGAAGTAATTCCTTACCTTCTTTTGATCCAGAACGTGTGGAAACGGTGAATATCGCTATTCCGAGCCTCCTAGAGTGATCTTCGTTATATCGAACGATTGCGAGGCCTGGGAAGTGATTCATTGCCTTCTGTCGATAGAGAACGTGTGGAACGTGTGAATATCGCTATTCCGAGCCTCCTAGAGTGATTAATCGTTATATGGAACGATTGCGATAGCTGGAAAGTGAATCCTTACCTTCTGTATACACGTGACTATAGGACAGGGTGAATATCGCGATTCCGAACCTCCGAAAGTGATTTAGCGATAGACCGAACAATTGCGAGGGCTGGGAAGTGAATCCTTACCTCCTGTTGATACAGAACGTGTGGAAACGGTGAATATCGCGATTCCGAGCCTCCTAGAGTGATTTACCGTTATATCGAACGATTGCGAGAACTGGGAAGTGAATCCTTACCATCTGTCTATACAGAACGATTGGACAGGGTGAATATCGCGATTCCGTGGCTCCTAGAGTGATTTATCGTCATATCGAAATATTGCGAGGGCTGGGATGTGAATCCTTACCTTCCGTCGATACAGAACGTGTGGAATCGGTGAATATCGCGATTCCGTGCCTCCTAGAGTGATTTATCGTCATATCGAACGATTGCGAGGGCTGGGATGTGAATCCTCACCATCCGTCGATACAGAACGTGTGGGAACGGTGAATATCGCGATTCCGAGACTCCTGGAGTGATTTATCGTTATATCGAACGATTGCGAGGGCTGGAACGTGAATCCTTACCTTCTGTCGATACAGGACGATTGGAAATGATGCATATCGCGATTCCGGGCCCCCTAGAGTGATTAATCGTTATATGGAACGATTGCGAAAGCTGGAAAGTGAATCCTCACCTTCTGTATATACATGACTATAGGACAGGGTGAATATCGCGATTCCGAACCTCCGAAAGTGATTTAGCGATAGACCGAACAATTGCGAGGGCTGGGAAGTGAATCCTTACCTTCTGTTGATACAGAACGTGTGGAAAAGGTGAATATCGCGATTCCGAACCGCCTAGACTGATTTATCTATAGACCGAACGATTGCGAGGGCTGGGAAGTGAGTACTTACCTTCTGTCTATACACAACGGTTGGACAGGGTGAATATCGCGATTCCGTGGCTCCTGGAGTGATTTATCGTTATATCGAACGATTGCCGGGGATGAGAAGTAATTCCTTACCTTCTTTTGATCCAGAACGTGTGGAAACGGTGAATATCGCTATTCCGAGCCTCCTAGAGTGATCTTCGTTATATCGAACGATTGCGAGGCCTGGGAAGTGATTCATTGCCTTCTGTCGATAGAGAACGTGTGGAACGTGTGAATATCGCTATTCCGAACCTCCTAGAGTGATCTTCGTTATATCGAACGATTGCGAGGCCTGGGAAGTGATTCACTGCCTTCTGTCGATAGAGAACGTGTGGAACGTGTGAATATCGCTATTCCGAGCCTCCTAGAGTGATTAATCGTTATATGGAACGATTGCGATAGCTGGAAAGTGAATCCTTACCTTCTGTATACACGTGACTATAGGACAGGGTGAATATCGCGATTCCGAACCTCCGAAAGTGATTTAGCGATAGACCGAACAATTGCGAGGGCTGGGAAGTGAATCCTTACCTTCTGTTAATACAGAACGTGTGGAAACGGTGAATATCGCGATTCCGAGCCTCCTAGAGTGATTTGCCGTTATATCGAACGATAGCGAGAGCTGGAACATGAATCCTCACCTTCTGTCGATACAGAACGATTGGAAATGATGCATATCGCGATTCCGGGCCTCCTAGATTGATTAATCGTTACATGGAACGATTGCGATAGCTGGAAAGTGAATCCTCACCTTCTGTATATACATGACTATAGGACAGGGTGAATATCGCGATTCCTAACCTCCGAAAGTGATTTAGCGATAGACCGAACAATTGCGAGGGCTGGGAAGTGAATCCTTACCTTCTGTTAATACAGAACGTGTGGAAACGGTGAATATCGCGATTCCGAGCCTCCTAGAGTGATTTGCCGTTATATCGAACGATTGCGAGAGCTGGGAAGTGAATCCTTACCATCTGTCTATACAGAACGATTGGACAGTGTGAATATCGCGATTCCGTGGCTCCTGGAGTGATTTATCGGCATATCGAAATATTGCGAGGGCTGGGATGTGAATCCTTACCTTCCGTCGATACAGAACGTGTGGAATCGGTGAATATCGCGATTCCGTGCCTCCTAGAGTGATTTATCGTCATATCGAACGATTGCGAGGGCTGGGATGTGAATCCTCACCATCCGTCGATACAGAACGTGTGGGAACGGTGAATATCGCGATTCCGAGGCTCCTGGAGTGATTTATCGTTATATCGAACGATTGCGAGGGCTGGAACGTGAATCCTTACCTTCTGTCGATACAGGACGATTGGAAATGATGCATATCGCGATTCCGGGCCCCCTAGAGTGATTAATCGTTATATGGAACGATTGCGAAAGCTGGAAAGTGAATCCTCACCTTCTGTATATACATGACTATAGGACAGGGTGAATATCGCGATTCCGAACCTCCGAAAGTGATTTAGCGATAGACCGAACAATTGCGAGGGCTGGGAAGTGAATCCTTACCTTCTGTTGATACAGAACGTGTGGAAAAGGTGAATATCGCGATTCCGAACCGCCTAGACTGATTTATCTATAGACCGAACGATTGCGAGGGCTGGGAAGTGAGTACTTACCTTCTGTCTATACACAACGGTTGGACAGGGTGAATATCGCGATTCCGTGGCTCCTGGAGTGATTTATCGTTATATCGAACGATTGCCGGGGATGAGAAGTAATTCCTTACCTTCTTTTGATCCAGAACGTGTGGAAACGTTGAATATCGCTATTCCGAGCCTCCTAGAGTGATCTTCGTTATATCGAACGATTGCGAGGCCTGGGAAGTGATTCATTGCCTTCTGTCGATAGAGAACGTGTGGAACGTGTGAATATCGCTATTCCGAACCTCCTAGAGTGATCTTCGTTATATCGAACGATTGCGAGGCCTGGGAAGTGATTCACTGCCTTCTGTCGATAGAGAACGTGTGGAACGTGTGAATATCGCTATTCCGAGCCTCCTAGAGTGATTAATCGTTATATGGAACGATTGCGATAGCTGGAAAGTGAATCCTTACCTTCTGTATACACGTGACTATAGGACAGGGTGAATATCGCGATTCCGAACCTCCGAAAGTGATTTAGCGATAGACCGAACAATTGCGAGGGCTGGGAAGTGAATCCTTACCTTCTGTTAATACAGAACGTGTGGAAACGGTGAATATCGCGATTCCGAGCCTCCTAGAGTGATTTGCCGTTATATCGAACGATTGCGAGAGCTGGGAAGTGAATCCTTACCATCTGTCTATACAGAACGATTGGACAGTGTGAATATCGCGATTCCGTGGCTCCTGGAGTGATTTATCGGCATATCGAAATATTGCGAGGGCTGGGATGTGAATCCTTACCTTCCGTCGATACAGAACGTGTGGAATCGGTGAATATCGCGATTCCGTGCCTCCTAGAGTGATTTATCGTCATATCGAACGATTGCGAGGGCTGGGATGTGAATCCTCACCATCCGTCGATACAGAACGTGTGGGAACGGTGAATATCGCGATTCCGAGGCTCCTGGAGTGATTTATCGTTATATCGAACGATTGCGAGGGCTGGAACGTGAATCCTCACCTTCTGTCGATACAGAACGATTGGAAATGATGCATATCGCGATTCCGGGCCTCCTAGATTGATTAATCGTTACATGGAACGATTGCGATAGCTGGAAAGTGAATCCTCACCTTCTGTATATACATGACTATAGGACAGGGTGAATATCGCGATTCCGTGCCTCCTAGAGTGATTTGTCGTCATATCGAACGATTGCGAGGGCTGGGATGTGAATCCTTACCTTCCCTCGATACAGAACGTGTGGAAACGGTGAATATCGCGATTCCGAGCCTCCTAGACTGATTTATCTATAGGCCGAACGATTGCGAGGGCTGGGAACTGAGTACTTACCTTCTGTCTATACAGAACGATTGGACAGGGTGAATATCGCGATTCCGTGGCTCCTGGAGTGATTTATCGTTATATCGAACAATTGCCGGGGATGAGAAGTGATTCCTTACCTTCTTTCGATCCAGAACGTGTGGAAACGGTGAATATCGCGATTTCGAGCCTCCTAGAGTGATTTATCGTCATATCGAACGATTACGAGGGCTGGGATGTTAATCCTCACCTTCCGTCTATACAGAACGATTGGACAGGGTGAATATCGCGATTCCGTGGCTCCTGGAGTGATTTATCGTTATATCGAACGATTGCCGGGGATGAGAAGTGATTCCTTACCTTCTTTCGATCCAGAACGTGTGGAAACGGTGAATATCGCGATTCCAAGCCTCCTAGAGTGATTTATCGTCATATCGAACGATTGCGAGGACTGGGATGTGAATGCTCACCTTCCGTCGATACAGAACGTGTGGGAACGGTGAATATCGCGATTCCGAGGCTCCTGGAGTGATTTATCGTTATATCGAACGATTGCGAGAGCTGGGAAGTGAATCCTTACCATCTGTCTATACAGAACGATTGGACAAGGTGAATATCGCGATTCCGTGGCTCCTGGAGTGATTTATCGTCATATCGAAATATTGCGAGGGCTGGGATGTGAATCCTTACCTTCCGTCGATACAGAACGTGTGGGATCGGTGAATATCGCGATTCCGTGCCTCCTAGAGTGATTTATCGTCATATCGAACGATTGCGAGGGCTGGGATGTGAATCCTCACCATCCGTCGATACAGAACGTGTGGGAACGGTGAATATCGCGATTCCGAGGCTCCTGGAGTGATTTATCGTTATATCGAACGATTGCGAGGGCTGGAACGTGAATCCTTACCTTCTGTCGATACAGGACGATTGGAAATGATGCATATCGCGATTCCGGGCCCCCTAGAGTGATTAATCGTTATATGGAACGATTGCGAAAGCTGGAAAGTGAATCCTCACCTTCTGTATATACATGACTATAGGACAGGGTGAATATCGCGATTCCGAACCTCCGAAAGTGATTTAGCGATAGACCGAACAATTGCGAGGGCTGGGAAGTGAATCCTTACCTTCTGTTGATACAGAACGTGTGGAAAAGGTGAATATCGCGATTCCGAACCGCCTAGACTGATTTATCTATAGACCGAACGATTGCGAGGGCTGGGAAGTGAGTACTTACCTTCTGTCTATACACAACGGTTGGACAGGGTGAATATCGCGATTCCGTGGCTCCTGGAGTGATTTATCGTTATATCGAACGATTGCCGGGGATGAGAAGTAATTCCTTACCTTCTTTTGATCCAGAACGTGTGGAAACGGTGAATATCGCTATTCCGAGCCTCCTAGAGTGATCTTCGTTATATCGAACGATTGCGAGGCCTGGGAAGTGATTCATTGCCTTCTGTCGATAGAGAACGTGTGGAACGTGTGAATATCGCTATTCCGAGCCTCCTAGAGTGATTAATCGTTATATGGAACGATTGCGATAGCTGGAAAGTGAATCCTTACCTTCTGTATACACGTGACTATAGGACAGGGTGAATATCGCGATTCCGAACCTCCGAAAGTGATTTAGCGATAGACCGAACAATTGCGAGGGCTGGGAAGTGAATCCTTACCTCCTGTTGATACAGAACGTGTGGAAACGGTGAATATCGCGATTCCGAGCCTCCTAGAGTGATTTACCGTTATATCGAACGATTGCGAGAACTGGGAAGTGAATCCTTACCATCTGTCTATACAGAACGATTGGACAGGGTGAATATCGCGATTCCGTGGCTCCTGGAGTGATTTATCGTCATATCGAAATATTGCGAGGGCTGGGATGTGAATCCTTACCTTCCGTCGATACAGAACGTGTGGGATCGGTGAATATCGCGATTCCGTGCCTCCTAGAGTGATTTATCGTTATATCGAACGATTGCGAGGGCTGGAACGTGAATCCTTACCTTCTGTCGATACAGGACGATTGGAAATGATGCATATCGCGATTCCGGGCCCCCTAGAGTGATTAATCGTTATATGGAACGATTGCGAAAGCTGGAAAGTGAATCCTCACCTTCTGTATATACATGACTATAGGACAGGGTGAATATCGCGATTCCGAACCTCCGAAAGTGATTTAGCGATAGACCGAACAATTGCGAGGGCTGGGAAGTGAATCCTTACCTTCTGTTGATACAGAACGTGTGGAAAAGGTGAATATCGCGATTCCGAACCGCCTAGACTGATTTATCTATAGACCGAACGATTGCGAGGGCTGGGAAGTGAGTACTTACCTTCTGTCTATACACAACGGTTGGACAGGGTGAATATCGCGATTCCGTGGCTCCTGGAGTGATTTATCGTTATATCGAACGATTGCCGGGGATGAGAAGTAATTCCTTACCTTCTTTTGATCCAGAACGTGTGGAAACGGTGAATATCGCTATTCCGAGCCTCCTAGAGTGATCTTCGTTATATCGAACGATTGCGAGGCCTGGGAAGTGATTCATTGCCTTCTGTCGATAGAGAACGTGTGGAACGTGTGAATATCGCTATTCCGAACCTCCTAGAGTGATCTTCGTTATATCGAACGATTGCGAGGCCTGGGAAGTGATTCACTGCCTTCTGTCGATAGAGAACGTGTGGAACGTGTGAATATCGCTATTCCGAGCCTCCTAGAGTGATTAATCGTTATATGGAACGATTGCGATAGCTGGAAAGTGAATCCTTACCTTCTGTATACACGTGACTATAGGACAGGGTGAATATCGCGATTCCGAACCTCCGAAAGTGATTTAGCGATAGACCGAACAATTGCGAGGGCTGGGAAGTGAATCCTTACCTCCTGTTGATACAGAACGTGTGGAAACGGTGAATATCGCGATTCCGAGCCTCCTAGAGTGATTTACCGTTATATCGAACGATTGCGAGAACTGGGAAGTGAATCCTTACCATCTGTCTATACAGAACGATTGGACAGGGTGAATATCGCGATTCCGTGGCTCCTGGAGTGATTTATCGTCATATCGAAATATTGCGAGGGCTGGGATGTGAATCCTTACCTTCCGTCGATACAGAACGTGTGGGATCGGTGAATATCGCGATTCCGTGCCTCCTAGAGTGATTTATCGTTATATCGAACGATTGCGAGGGCTGGAACGTGAATCCTTACCTTCTGTCGATACAGGACGATTGGAAATGATGCATATCGCGATTCCGGGCCCCCTAGAGTGATTAATCGTTATATGGAACGATTGCGAAAGCTGGAAAGTGAATCCTCACCTTCTGTATATACATGACTATAGGACAGGGTGAATATCGCGATTCCGAACCTCCGAAAGTGATTTAGCGATAGACCGAACAATTGCGAGGGCTGGGAAGTGAATCCTTACCTTCTGTTGATACAGAACGTGTGGAAAAGGTGAATATCGCGATTCCGAACCGCCTAGACTGATTTATCTATAGACCGAACGATTGCGAGGGCTGGGAAGTGAGTACTTACCTTCTGTCTATACACAACGGTTGGACAGGGTGAATATCGCGATTCCGTGGCTCCTGGAGTGATTTATCGTTATATCGAACGATTGCCGGGGATGAGAAGTAATTCCTTACCTTCTTTTGATCCAGAACGTGTGGAAACGGTGAATATCGCTATTCCGAGCCTCCTAGAGTGATCTTCGTTATATCGAACGATTGCGAGGCCTGGGAAGTGATTCATTGCCTTCTGTCGATAGAGAACGTGTGGAACGTGTTAATATCGCTATTCCGAGCCTCCTAGAGTGATTAATCGTTATATGGAACGATTGCGATAGCTGGAAAGTGAATCCTTACCTTCTGTATACACGTGACTATAGGACAGGGTGAATATCGCGATTCCGAACCTCCGAAAGTGATTTAGCGATAGACCGAACAATTGCGAGGGCTGGGAAGTGAATCCTTACCTCCTGTTGATACAGAACGTGTGGAAACGGTGAATATCGCGATTCCGAGCCTCCTAGAGTGATTTATCGTCATATCGAACGATTGCGAGGGCTGGGATGTGAATCCTCACCATCCGTCGATACAGAACGTGTGGGAACGGTGAATATCGCGATTCCGAGACTCCTGGAGTGATTTATCGTTATATCGAACGATTGCGAGGGCTGGAACGTGAATCCTTACCTTCTGTCGATACAGGACGATTGGAAATGATGCATATCGCGATTCCGGGCCCCCTAGAGTGATTAATCGTTATATGGAACGATTGCGAAAGCTGGAAAGTGAATCCTCACCTTCTGTATATACATGACTATAGGACAGGGTGAATATCGCGATTCCGAACCTCCGAAAGTGATTTAGCGATAGACCGAACAATTGCGAGGGCTGGGAAGTGAATCCTTACCTTCTGTTGATACAGAACGTGTGGAAAAGGTGAATATCGCGATTCCGAACCGCCTAGACTGATTTATCTATAGACCGAACGATTGCGAGGGCTGGGAAGTGAGTACTTACCTTCTGTCTATACACAACGGTTGGACAGGGTGAATATCGCGATTCCGTGGCTCCTGGAGTGATTTATCGTTATATCGAACGATTGCCGGGAATGAGAAGTAATTCCTTACCTTCTTTTGATCCAGAACGTGTGGAAACGGTGAATATCGCTATTCCGAGCCTCCTAGAGTGATCTTCGTTATATCGAACGATTGCGAGGCCTGGGAAGTGATTCATTGCCTTCTGTCGATAGAGAACGTGTGGAACGTGTGAATATCGCTATTCCGAACCTCCTAGAGTGATCTTCGTTATATCGAACGATTGCGAGGCCTGGGAAGTGATTCACTGCCTTCTGTCGATAGAGAACGTGTGGAACGTGTGAATATCGCTATTCCGAGCCTCCTAGAGTGATTAATCGTTATATGGAACGATTGCGATAGCTGGAAAGTGAATCCTTACCTTCTGTATACACGTGACTATAGGACAGGGTGAATATCGCGATTCCGAACCTCCGAAAGTGATTTAGCGATAGACCGAACAATTGCGAGGGCTGGGAAGTGAATCCTTACCTTCTGTTAATACAGAACGTGTGGAAACGGTGAATATCGCGATTCCGAGCCTCCTAGAGTGATTTGCCGTTATATCGAACGATTGCGAGAGCTGGAACATGAATCCTCACCTTCTGTCGATACAGAACGATTGGAAATGATGCATATCGCGATTCCGGGCCTCCTAGATTGATTAATCGTTACATGGAACGATTGCGATAGCTGGAAAGTGAATCCTCACCTTCTGTATATACATGACTATAGGACAGGGTGAATATCGCGATTCCTAACCTCCGAAAGTGATTTAGCGATAGACCGAACAATTGCGAGGGCTGGGAAGTGAATCCTTACCTTCTGTTAATACAGAACGTGTGGAAACGGTGAATATCGCGATTCCGAGCCTCCTAGAGTGATTTGCCGTTATATCGAACGATTGCGAGAGCTGGGAAGTGAATCCTTACCATCTGTCTATACAGAACGATTGGACAGTGTGAATATCGCGATTCCGTGGCTCCTGGAGTGATTTATCGGCATATCGAAATATTGCGAGGGCTGGGATGTGAATCCTTACCTTCCGTCGATACAGAACGTGTGGAATCGGTGAATATCGCGATTCCGTGCCTCCTAGAGTGATTTATCGTCATATCGAACGATTGCGAGGGCTGGGATGTGAATCCTCACCATCCGTCGATACAGAACGTGTGGGAACGGTGAATATCGCGATTCCGAGGCTCCTGGAGTGATTTATCGTTATATCGAACGATTGCGAGGGCTGGAACGTGAATCCTTACCTTCTGTCGATACAGGACGATTGGAAATGATGCATATCGCGATTCCGGGCCCCCTAGAGTGATTAATCGTTATATGGAACGATTGCGAAAGCTGGAAAGTGAATCCTCACCTTCTGTATATACATGACTATAGGACAGGGTGAATATCGCGATTCCGAACCTCCGAAAGTGATTTAGCGATAGACCGAACAATTGCGAGGGCTGGGAAGTGAATCCTTACCTTCTGTTGATACAGAACGTGTGGAAAAGGTGAATATCGCGATTCCGAACCGCCTAGACTGATTTATCTATAGACCGAACGATTGCGAGGGCTGGGAAGTGAGTACTTACCTTCTGTCTATACACAACGGTTGGACAGGGTGAATATCGCGATTCCGTGGCTCCTGGAGTGATTTATCGTTATATCGAACGATTGCCGGGGATGAGAAGTAATTCCTTACCTTCTTTTGATCCAGAACGTGTGGAAACGGTGAATATCGCTATTCCGAGCCTCCTAGAGTGATCTTCGTTATATCGAACGATTGCGAGGCCTGGGAAGTGATTCATTGCCTTCTGTCGATAGAGAACGTGTGGAACGTGTGAATATCGCTATTCCGAACCTCCTAGAGTGATCTTCGTTATATCGAACGATTGCGAGGCCTGGGAAGTGATTCACTGCCTTCTGTCGATAGAGAACGTGTGGAACGTGTGAATATCGCTATTCCGAGCCTCCTAGAGTGATTAATCGTTATATGGAACGATTGCGATAGCTGGAAAGTGAATCCTTACCTTCTGTATACACGTGACTATAGGACAGGGTGAATATCGCGATTCCGAACCTCCGAAAGTGATTTAGCGATAGACCGAACAATTGCGAGGGCTGGGAAGTGAATCCTTACCTTCTGTTAATACAGAACGTGTGGAAACGGTGAATATCGCGATTCCGAGCCTCCTAGAGTGATTTGCCGTTATATCGAACGATTGCGAGAGCTGGGAAGTGAATCCTTACCATCTGTCTATACAGAACGATTGGACAGTGTGAATATCGCGATTCCGTGGCTCCTGGAGTGATTTATCGGCATATCGAAATATTGCGAGGGCTGGGATGTGAATCCTTACCTTCCGTCGATACAGAACGTGTGGAATCGGTGAATATCGCGATTCCGTGCCTCCTAGAGTGATTTATCGTCATATCGAACGATTGCGAGGGCTGGGATGTGAATCCTCACCATCCGTCGATACAGAACGTGTGGGAACGGTGAATATCGCGATTCCGAGGCTCCTGGAGTGATTTATCGTTATATCGAACGATTGCGAGGGCTGGAACGTGAATCCTCACCTTCTGTCGATACAGAACGATTGGAAATGATGCATATCGCGATTCCGGGCCTCCTAGATTGATTAATCGTTACATGGAACGATTGCGATAGCTGGAAAGTGAATCCTCACCTTCTGTATATACATGACTATAGGACAGGGTGAATATCGCGATTCCGTGCCTCCTAGAGTGATTTGTCGTCATATCGAACGATTGCGAGGGCTGGGATGTGAATCCTTACCTTCCCTCGATACAGAACGTGTGGAAACGGTGAATATCGCGATTCCGAGCCTCCTAGACTGATTTATCTATAAGCCGAACGATTGCGAGGGCTGGGAACTGAGTACTTACCTTCTGTCTATACAGAACGATTGGACAGGGTGAATATCGCGATTCCGTGGCTCCTGGAGTGATTTATCGTTATATCGAACAATTGCCGGGGATGAGAAGTGATTCCTTACCTTCTTTCGATCCAGAACGTGTGGAAACGGTGAATATCACGATTTCGAGCCTCCTAGAGTGATTTATCGTCATATCGAACGATTACGAGGGCTGGGATGTTAATCCTCACCTTCCGTCTATACAGAACGATTGGACAGGGTGAATATCGCGATTCCGTGGCTCCTGGAGTGATTTATCGTTATATCGAACGATTGCCGGGGATGAGAAGTGATTCCTTACCTTCTTTCGATCCAGAACGTGTGGAAACGGTGAATATCGCGATTCCAAGCCTCCTAGAGTGATTTATCGTCATATCGAACGATTGCGAGGACTGGGATGTGAATGCTCACCTTCCGTCGATACAGAACGTGTGGGAACGGTGAATATCGCGATTCCGAGGCTCCTGGAGTGATTTATCGTTATATCGAACGATTGCGAGAGCTGGGAAGTGAATCCTTACCATCTGTCTATACAGAACGATTGGACAAGGTGAATATCGCGATTCCGTGGCTCCTGGAGTGATTTATCGTCATATCGAAATATTGCGAGGGCTGGGATGTGAATCCTTACCTTCCGTCGATACAGAACGTGTGGGATCGGTGAATATCGCGATTCCGTGCCTCCTAGAGTGATTTATCGTCATATCGAACGATTGCGAGGGCTGGGATGTGAATCCTCACCATCCGTCGATACAGAACGTGTGGGAACGGTGAATATCGCGATTCCGAGGCTCCTGGAGTGATTTATCGTTATATCGAACGATTGCGAGGGCTGGAACGTGAATCCTTACCTTCTGTCGATACAGGACGATTGGAAATGATGCATATCGCGATTCCGGGCCCCCTAGAGTGATTAATCGTTATATGGAACGATTGCGAAAGCTGGAAAGTGAATCCTCACCTTCTGTATATACATGACTATAGGACAGGGTGAATATCGCGATTCCGAACCTCCGAAAGTGATTTAGCGATAGACCGAACAATTGCGAGGGCTGGGAAGTGAATCCTTACCTTCTGTTGATACAGAACGTGTGGAAAAGGTGAATATCGCGATTCCGAACCGCCTAGACTGATTTATCTATAGACCGAACGATTGCGAGGGCTGGGAAGTGAGTACTTACCTTCTGTCTATACACAACGGTTGGACAGGGTGAATATCGCGATTCCGTGGCTCCTGGAGTGATTTATCGTTATATCGAACGATTGCCGGGGATGAGAAGTAATTCCTTACCTTCTTTTGATCCAGAACGTGTGGAAACGGTGAATATCGCTATTCCGAGCCTCCTAGAGTGATCTTCGTTATATCGAACGATTGCGAGGCCTGGGAAGTGATTCATTGCCTTCTGTCGATAGAGAACGTGTGGAACGTGTGAATATCGCTATTCCGAGCCTCCTAGAGTGATTAATCGTTATATGGAACGATTGCGATAGCTGGAAAGTGAATCCTTACCTTCTGTATACACGTGACTATAGGACAGGGTGAATATCGCGATTCCGAACCTCCGAAAGTGATTTAGCGATAGACCGAACAATTGCGAGGGCTGGGAAGTGAATCCTTACCTCCTGTTGATACAGAACGTGTGGAAACGGTGAATATCGCGATTCCGAGCCTCCTAGAGTGATTTACCGTTATATCGAACGATTGCGAGAACTGGGAAGTGAATCCTTACCATCTGTCTATACAGAACGATTGGACAGGGTGAATATCGCGATTCCGTGGCTCCTGGAGTGATTTATCGTCATATCGAAATATTGCGAGGGCTGGGATGTGAATCCTTACCTTCCGTCGATACAGAACGTGTGGGATCGGTGAATATCGCGATTCCGTGCCTCCTAGAGTGATTTATCGTTATATCGAACGATTGCGAGGGCTGGAACGTGAATCCTTACCTTCTGTCGATACAGGACGATTGGAAATGATGCATATCGCGATTCCGGGCCCCCTAGAGTGATTAATCGTTATATGGAACGATTGCGAAAGCTGGAAAGTGAATCCTCACCTTCTGTATATACATGACTATAGGACAGGGTGAATATCGCGATTCCGAACCTCCGAAAGTGATTTAGCGATAGACCGAACAATTGCGAGGGCTAGGAAGTGAATCCTTACCTTCTGTTGATACAGAACGTGTGGAAAAGGTGAATATCGCGATTCCGAACCGCCTAGACTGATTTATCTATAGACCGAACGATTGCGAGGGCTGGGAAGTGAGTACTTACCTTCTGTCTATACACAACGGTTGGACAGGGTGAATATCGCGATTCCGTGGCTCCTGGAGTGATTTATCGTTATATCGAACGATTGCCGGGGATGAGAAGTAATTCCTTACCTTCTTTTGATCCAGAACGTGTGGAAACGGTGAATATCGCTATTCCGAGCCTCCTAGAGTGATCTTCGTTATATCGAACGATTGCGAGGCCTGGGAAGTGATTCATTGCCTTCTGTCGATAGAGAACGTGTGGAACGTGTGAATATCGCTATTCCGAACCTCCTAGAGTGATCTTCGTTATATCGAACGATTGCGAGGCCTGGGAAGTGATTCACTGCCTTCTGTCGATAGAGAACGTGTGGAACGTGTGAATATCGCTATTCCGAGCCTCCTAGAGTGATTAATCGTTATATGGAACGATTGCGATAGCTGGAAAGTGAATCCTTACCTTCTGTATACACGTGACTATAGGACAGGGTGAATATCGCGATTCCGAACCTCCGAAAGTGATTTAGCGATAGACCGAACAATTGCGAGGGCTGGGAAGTGAATCCTTACCTCCTGTTGATACAGAACGTGTGGAAACGGTGAATATCGCGATTCCGAGCCTCCTAGAGTGATTTACCGTTATATCGAACGATTGCGAGAACTGGGAAGTGAATCCTTACCATCTGTCTATACAGAACGATTGGACAGGGTGAATATCGCGATTCCGTGGCTCCTGGAGTGATTTATCGTCATATCGAAATATTGCGAGGGCTGGGATGTGAATCCTTACCTTCCGTCGATACAGAACGTGTGGGATCGGTGAATATCGCGATTCCGTGCCTCCTAGAGTGATTTATCGTTATATCGAACGATTGCGAGGGCTGGAACGTGAATCCTTACCTTCTGTCGATACAGGACGATTGGAAATGATGCATATCGCGATTCCGGGCCCCCTAGAGTGATTAATCGTTATATGGAACGATTGCGAAAGCTGGAAAGTGAATCCTCACCTTCTGTATATACATGACTATAGGACAGGGTGAATATCGCGATTCCGAACCTCCGAAAGTGATTTAGCGATAGACCGAACAATTGCGAGGGCTGGGAAGTGAATCCTTACCTTCTGTTGATACAGAACGTGTGGAAAAGGTGAATATCGCGATTCCGAACCGCCTAGACTGATTTATCTATAGACCGAACGATTGCGAGGGCTGGGAAGTGAGTACTTACCTTCTGTCTATACACAACGGTTGGACAGGGTGAATATCGCGATTCCGTGGCTCCTGGAGTGATTTATCGTTATATCGAACGATTGCCGGGGATGAGAAGTAATTCCTTACCTTCTTTTGATCCAGAACGTGTGGAAACGGTGAATATCGCTATTCCGAGCCTCCTAGAGTGATCTTCGTTATATCGAACGATTGCGAGGCCTGGGAAGTGATTCATTGCCTTCTGTCGATAGAGAACGTGTGGAACGTGTGAATATCGCTATTCCGAGCCTCCTAGAGTGATTAATCGTTATATGGAACGATTGCGATAGCTGGAAAGTGAATCCTTACCTTCTGTATACACGTGACTATAGGACAGGGTGAATATCGCGATTCCGAACCTCCGAAAGTGATTTAGCGATAGACCGAACAATTGCGAGGGCTGGGAAGTGAATCCTTACCTCCTGTTGATACAGAACGTGTGGAAACGGTGAATATCGCGATTCCGAGCCTCCTAGAGTGATTTACCGTTATATCGAACGATTGCGAGAACTGGGAAGTGAATCCTTACCATCTGTCTATACAGAACGATTGGACAGGGTGAATATCGCGATTCCGTGGCTCCTAGAGTGATTTATCGTCATATCGAAATATTGCGAGGGCTGGGATGTGAATCCTTACCTTCCGTCGATACAGAACGTGTGGAATCGGTGAATATCGCGATTCCGTGCCTCCTAGAGTGATTTATCGTCATATCGAACGATTGCGAGGGCTGGGATGTGAATCCTCACCATCCGTCGATACAGAACGTGTGGGAACGGTGAATATCGCGATTCCGAGACTCCTGGAGTGATTTATCGTTATATCGAACGATTGCGAGGGCTGGAACGTGAATCCTCACCTTCTGTCGATACAGAACGATTGGAAATGATGCATATCGCGATTCCGGGCCTCCTAGATTGATTAATCGTTACATGGAACGATTGCGATAGCTGGAAAGTGAATCCTCACCTTCTGTATATACATGACTATAGGACAGGGTGAATATCGCGATTCCGTGCCTCCTAGAGTGATTTGTCGTCATATCGAACGATTGCGAGGGCTGGGATGTGAATCCTTACCTTCCCTCGATACAGAACGTGTGGAAACGGTGAATATCGCGATTCCGAGCCTCCTAGACTGATTTATCTATAGGCCGAACGATTGCGAGGGCTGGGAACTGAGTACTTACCTTCTGTCTATACAGAACGATTGGACAGGGTGAATATCGCGATTCCGTGGCTCCTGGAGTGATTTATCGTTATATCGAACGATTGCCGGGGATGAGAAGTGATTCCTTACCTTCTTTCGATCCAGAACGTGTGGAAACGGTGAATATCGCGATTTCGAGCCTCCTAGAGTGATTTATCGTCATATCGAACGATTACGAGGGCTGGGATGTTAATCCTCACCTTCCGTCTATACAGAACGATTGGACAGGGTGAATATCGCGATTCCGTGGCTCCTGGAGTGATTTATCGTTATATCGAACGATTGCCGGGGATGAGAAGTGATTCCTTACCTTCTTTCGATCCAGAACGTGTGGAAACGGTGAATATCGCGATTCCAAGCCTCCTAGAGTGATTTATCGTCATATCGAACGATTGCGAGGACTGGGATGTGAATGCTCACCTTCCGTCGATACAGAACGTGTGGGAACGGTGAATATCGCGATTCCGAGGCTCCTGGAGTGATTTATCGTTATATCGAACGATTGCGAGAGCTGGGAAGTGAATCCTTACCATCTGTCTATACAGAACGATTGGACAAGGTGAATATCGCGATTCCGTGGCTCCTGGAGTGATTTATCGTCATATCGAAATATTGCGAGGGCTGGGATGTGAATCCTTACCTTCCGTCGATACAGAACGTGTGGGATCGGTGAATATCGCGATTCCGTGCCTCCTAGAGTGATTTATCGTCATATCGAACGATTGCGAGGGCTGGGATGTGAATCCTCACCATCCGTCGATACAGAACGTGTGGGAACGGTGAATATCGCGATTCCGAGGCTCCTGGAGTGATTTATCGTTATATCGAACGATTGCGAGGGCTGGAACGTGAATCCTTACCTTCTGTCGATACAGGACGATTGGAAATGATGCATATCGCGATTCCGGGCCCCCTAGAGTGATTAATCGTTATATGGAACGATTGCGAAAGCTGGAAAGTGAATCCTCACCTTCTGTATATACATGACTATAGGACAGGGTGAATATCGCGATTCCGAACCTCCGAAAGTGATTTAGCGATAGACCGAACAATTGCGAGGGCTGGGAAGTGAATCCTTACCTTCTGTTGATACAGAACGTGTGGAAAAGGTGAATATCGCGATTCCGAACCGCCTAGACTGATTTATCTATAGACCGAACGATTGCGAGGGCTGGGAAGTGAGTACTTACCTTCTGTCTATACACAACGGTTGGACAGGGTGAATATCGCGATTCCGTGGCTCCTGGAGTGATTTATCGTCATATCGAACGATTGCGAGGACTGGGATGTGAATGCTCACCTTCCGTCGATACAGAACGTGTGGGAACGGTGAATATCGCGATTCCGAGGCTCCTGGAGTGATTTATCGTTATATCGAACGATTGCGAGAGCTGGGAAGTGAATCCTTACCATCTGTCTATACAGAACGATTGGACAAGGTGAATATCGCGATTCCGTGGCTCCTGGAGTGATTTATCGTCATATCGAAATATTGCGAGGGCTGGGATGTGAATCCTTACCTTCCGTCGATACAGAACGTGTGGGATCGGTGAATATCGCGATTCCGTGCCTCCTAGAGTGATTTATCGTCATATCGAACGATTGCGAGGGCTGGGATGTGAATCCTCACCATCCGTCGATACAGAACGTGTGGGAACGGTGAATATCGCGATTCCGAGGCTCCTGGAGTGATTTATCGTTATATCGAACGATTGCGAGGGCTGGAACGTGAATCCTTACCTTCTGTCGATACAGGACGATTGGAAATGATGCATATCGCGATTCCGGGCCCCCTAGAGTGATTAATCGTTATATGGAACGATTGCGAAAGCTGGAAAGTGAATCCTCACCTTCTGTATATACATGACTATAGGACAGGGTGAATATCGCGATTCCGAACCTCCGAAAGTGATTTAGCGATAGACCGAACAATTGCGAGGGCTGGGAAGTGAATCCTTACCTTCTGTTGATACAGAACGTGTGGAAAAGGTGAATATCGCGATTCCGAACCGCCTAGACTGATTTATCTATAGACCGAACGATTGCGAGGGCTGGGAAGTGAGTACTTACCTTCTGTCTATACACAACGGTTGGACAGGGTGAATATCGCGATTCCGTGGCTCCTGGAGTGATTTATCGTTATATCGAACGATTGCCGGGGATGAGAAGTAATTCCTTACCTTCTTTTGATCCAGAACGTGTGGAAACGGTGAATATCGCTATTCCGAGCCTCCTAGAGTGATCTTCGTTATATCGAACGATTGCGAGGCCTGGGAAGTGATTCATTGCCTTCTGTCGATAGAGAACGTGTGGAACGTGTGAATATCGCTATTCCGAGCCTCCTAGAGTGATTAATCGTTATATGGAACGATTGCGATAGCTGGAAAGTGAATCCTTACCTTCTGTATACACGTGACTATAGGACAGGGTGAATATCGCGATTCCGAACCTCCGAAAGTGATTTAGCGATAGACCGAACAATTGCGAGGGCTGGGAAGTGAATCCTTACCTCCTGTTGATACAGAACGTGTGGAAACGGTGAATATCGCGATTCCGAGCCTCCTAGAGTGATTTACCGTTATATCGAACGATTGCGAGAACTGGGAAGTGAATCCTTACCATCTGTCTATACAGAACGATTGGACAGGGTGAATATCGCGATTCCGTGGCTCCTGGAGTGATTTATCGTCATATCGAAATATTGCGAGGGCTGGGATGTGAATCCTTACCTTCCGTCGATACAGAACGTGTGGGATCGGTGAATATCGCGATTCCGTGCCTCCTAGAGTGATTTATCGTTATATCGAACGATTGCGAGGGCTGGAACGTGAATCCTTACCTTCTGTCGATACAGGACGATTGGAAATGATGCATATCGCGATTCCGGGCCCCCTAGAGTGATTAATCGTTATATGGAACGATTGCGAAAGCTGGAAAGTGAATCCTCACCTTCTGTATATACATGACTATAGGACAGGGTGAATATCGCGATTCCGAACCTCCGAAAGTGATTTAGCGATAGACCGAACAATTGCGAGGGCTGGGAAGTGAATCCTTACCTTCTGTTGATACAGAACGTGTGGAAAAGGTGAATATCGCGATTCCGAACCGCCTAGACTGATTTATCTATAGACCGAACGATTGCGAGGGCTGGGAAGTGAGTACTTACCTTCTGTCTATACACAACGGTTGGACAGGGTGAATATCGCGATTCCGTGGCTCCTGGAGTGATTTATCGTTATATCGAACGATTGCCGGGGATGAGAAGTAATTCCTTACCTTCTTTTGATCCAGAACGTGTGGAAACGGTGAATATCGCTATTCCGAGCCTCCTAGAGTGATCTTCGTTATATCGAACGATTGCGAGGCCTGGGAAGTGATTCATTGCCTTCTGTCGATAGAGAACGTGTGGAACGTGTGAATATCGCTATTCCGAACCTCCTAGAGTGATCTTCGTTATATCGAACGATTGCGAGGCCTGGGAAGTGATTCACTGCCTTCTGTCGATAGAGAACGTGTGGAACGTGTGAATATCGCTATTCCGAGCCTCCTAGAGTGATTAATCGTTATATGGAACGATTGCGATAGCTGGAAAGTGAATCCTTACCTTCTGTATACACGTGACTATAGGACAGGGTGAATATCGCGATTCCGAACCTCCGAAAGTGATTTAGCGATAGACCGAACAATTGCGAGGGCTGGGAAGTGAATCCTTACCTCCTGTTGATACAGAACGTGTGGAAACGGTGAATATCGCGATTCCGAGCCTCCTAGAGTGATTTACCGTTATATCGAACGATTGCGAGAACTGGGAAGTGAATCCTTACCATCTGTCTATACAGAACGATTGGACAGGGTGAATATCGCGATTCCGTGGCTCCTGGAGTGATTTATCGTCATATCGAAATATTGCGAGGGCTGGGATGTGAATCCTTACCTTCCGTCGATACAGAACGTGTGGGATCGGTGAATATCGCGATTCCGTGCCTCCTAGAGTGATTTATCGTTATATCGAACGATTGCGAGGGCTGGAACGTGAATCCTTACCTTCTGTCGATACAGGACGATTGGAAATGATGCATATCGCGATTCCGGGCCCCCTAGAGTGATTAATCGTTATATGGAACGATTGCGAAAGCTGGAAAGTGAATCCTCACCTTCTGTATATACATGACTATAGGACAGGGTGAATATCGCGATTCCGAACCTCCGAAAGTGATTTAGCGATAGACCGAACAATTGCGAGGGCTGGGAAGTGAATCCTTACCTTCTGTTGATACAGAACGTGTGGAAAAGGTGAATATCGCGATTCCGAACCGCCTAGACTGATTTATCTATAGACCGAACGATTGCGAGGGCTGGGAAGTGAGTACTTACCTTCTGTCTATACACAACGGTTGGACAGGGTGAATATCGCGATTCCGTGGCTCCTGGAGTGATTTATCGTTATATCGAACGATTGCCGGGGATGAGAAGTAATTCCTTACCTTCTTTTGATCCAGAACGTGTGGAAACGGTGAATATCGCTATTCCGAGCCTCCTAGAGTGATCTTCGTTATATCGAACGATTGCGAGGCCTGGGAAGTGATTCATTGCCTTCTGTCGATAGAGAACGTGTGGAACGTGTGAATATCGCTATTCCGAGCCTCCTAGAGTGATTAATCGTTATATGGAACGATTGCGATAGCTGGAAAGTGAATCCTTACCTTCTGTATACACGTGACTATAGGACAGGGTGAATATCGCGATTCCGAACCTCCGAAAGTGATTTAGCGATAGACCGAACAATTGCGAGGGCTGGGAAGTGAATCCTTACCTCCTGTTGATACAGAACGTGTGGAAACGGTGAATATCGCGATTCCGAGCCTCCTAGAGTGATTTACCGTTATATCGAACGATTGCGAGAACTGGGAAGTGAATCCTTACCATCTGTCTATACAGAACGATTGGACAGGGTGAATATCGCGATTCCGTGGCTCCTAGAGTGATTTATCGTCATATCGAAATATTGCGAGGGCTGGGATGTGAATCCTTACCTTCCGTCGATACAGAACGTGTGGAATCGGTGAATATCGCGATTCCGTGCCTCCTAGAGTGATTTATCGTCATATCGAACGATTGCGAGGGCTGGGATGTGAATCCTCACCATCCGTCGATACAGAACGTGTGGGAACGGTGAATATCGCGATTCCGAGACTCCTGGAGTGATTTATCGTTATATCGAACGATTGCGAGGGCTGGAACGTGAATCCTCACCTTCTGTCGATACAGAACGATTGGAAATGATGCATATCGCGATTCCGGGCCTCCTAGATTGATTAATCGTTACATGGAACGATTGCGATAGCTGGAAAGTGAATCCTCACCTTCTGTATATACATGACTATAGGACAGGGTGAATATCGCGATTCCGTGCCTCCTAGAGTGATTTGTCGTCATATCGAACGATTGCGAGGGCTGGGATGTGAATCCTTACCTTCCCTCGATACAGAACGTGTGGAAACGGTGAATATCGCGATTCCGAGCCTCCTAGACTGATTTATCTATAGGCCGAACGATTGCGAGGGCTGGGAACTGAGTACTTACCTTCTGTCTATACAGAACGATTGGACAGGGTGAATATCGCGATTCCGTGGCTCCTGGAGTGATTTATCGTTATATCGAACGATTGCCGGGGATGAGAAGTGATTCCTTACCTTCTTTCGATCCAGAACGTGTGGAAACGGTGAATATCGCGATTTCGAGCCTCCTAGAGTGATTTATCGTCATATCGAACGATTACGAGGGCTGGGATGTTAATCCTCACCTTCCGTCTATACAGAACGATTGGACAGGGTGAATATCGCGATTCCGTGGCTCCTGGAGTGATTTATCGTTATATCGAACGATTGCCGGGGATGAGAAGTGATTCCTTACCTTCTTTCGATCCAGAACGTGTGGAAACGGTGAATATCGCGATTCCAAGCCTCCTAGAGTGATTTATCGTCATATCGAACGATTGCGAGGACTGGGATGTGAATGCTCACCTTCCGTCGATACAGAACGTGTGGGAACGGTGAATATCGCGATTCCGAGGCTCCTGGAGTGATTTATCGTTATATCGAACGATTGCGAGAGCTGGGAAGTGAATCCTTACCATCTGTCTATACAGAACGATTGGACAAGGTGAATATCGCGATTCCGTGGCTCCTGGAGTGATTTATCGTCATATCGAAATATTGCGAGGGCTGGGATGTGAATCCTTACCTTCCGTCGATACAGAACGTGTGGGATCGGTGAATATCGCGATTCCGTGCCTCCTAGAGTGATTTATCGTCATATCGAACGATTGCGAGGGCTGGGATGTGAATCCTCACCATCCGTCGATACAGAACGTGTGGGAACGGTGAATATCGCGATTCCGAGGCTCCTGGAGTGATTTATCGTTATATCGAACGATTGCGAGGGCTGGAACGTGAATCCTTACCTTCTGTCGATACAGGACGATTGGAAATGATGCATATCGCGATTCCGGGCCCCCTAGAGTGATTAATCGTTATATGGAACGATTGCGAAAGCTGGAAAGTGAATCCTCACCTTCTGTATATACATGACTATAGGACAGGGTGAATATCGCGATTCCGAACCTCCGAAAGTGATTTAGCGATAGACCGAACAATTGCGAGGGCTGGGAAGTGAATCCTTACCTTCTGTTGATACAGAACGTGTGGAAAAGGTGAATATCGCGATTCCGAACCGCCTAGACTGATTTATCTATAGACCGAACGATTGCGAGGGCTGGGAAGTGAGTACTTACCTTCTGTCTATACACAACGGTTGGACAGGGTGAATATCGCGATTCCGTGGCTCCTGGAGTGATTTATCGTCATATCGAACGATTGCGAGGACTGGGATGTGAATGCTCACCTTCCGTCGATACAGAACGTGTGGGAACGGTGAATATCGCGATTCCGAGGCTCCTGGAGTGATTTATCGTTATATCGAACGATTGCGAGAGCTGGGAAGTGAATCCTTACCATCTGTCTATACAGAACGATTGGACAAGGTGAATATCGCGATTCCGTGGCTCCTGGAGTGATTTATCGTCATATCGAAATATTGCGAGGGCTGGGATGTGAATCCTTACCTTCCGTCGATACAGAACGTGTGGGATCGGTGAATATCGCGATTCCGTGCCTCCTAGAGTGATTTATCGTCATATCGAACGATTGCGAGGGCTGGGATGTGAATCCTCACCATCCGTCGATACAGAACGTGTGGGAACGGTGAATATCGCGATTCCGAGGCTCCTGGAGTGATTTATCGTTATATCGAACGATTGCGAGGGCTGGAACGTGAATCCTTACCTTCTGTCGATACAGGACGATTGGAAATGATGCATATCGCGATTCCGGGCCCCCTAGAGTGATTAATCGTTATATGGAACGATTGCGAAAGCTGGAAAGTGAATCCTCACCTTCTGTATATACATGACTATAGGACAGGGTGAATATCGCGATTCCGAACCTCCGAAAGTGATTTAGCGATAGACCGAACAATTGCGAGGGCTGGGAAGTGAATCCTTACCTTCTGTTGATACAGAACGTGTGGAAAAGGTGAATATCGCGATTCCGAACCGCCTAGACTGATTTATCTATAGACCGAACGATTGCGAGGGCTGGGAAGTGAGTACTTACCTTCTGTCTATACACAACGGTTGGACAGGGTGAATATCGCGATTCCGTGGCTCCTGGAGTGATTTATCGTTATATCGAACGATTGCCGGGGATGAGAAGTAATTCCTTACCTTCTTTTGATCCAGAACGTGTGGAAACGGTGAATATCGCTATTCCGAGCCTCCTAGAGTGATCTTCGTTATATCGAACGATTGCGAGGCCTGGGAAGTGATTCATTGCCTTCTGTCGATAGAGAACGTGTGGAACGTGTGAATATCGCTATTCCGAACCTCCTAGAGTGATCTTCGTTATATCGAACGATTGCGAGGCCTGGGAAGTGATTCATTGCCTTCTGTCGATAGAGAACGTGTGGAACGTGTGAATATCGCTATTCCGAGCCTCCTAGAGTGATTAATCGTTATATGGAACGATTGCGATAGCTGGAAAGTGAATCCTTACCTTCTGTATACACGTGACTATGGGACAGGGTGAATATCGCGATTCCGAACCTCCGAAAGTGATTTAGCGATAGACCGAACAATTGCGAGGGCTGGGAAGTGAATCCTTACCTCCTGTTGATACAGAACGTGTGGAAACGGTGAATATCGCGATTCCGAGCCTCCTAGAGTGATTTACCGTTATATCGAACGATTGCGAGAACTGGGAAGTGAATCCTTACCATCTGTCTATACAGAACGATTGGACAGGGTGAATATCGCGATTCCGTGGCTCCTGGAGTGATTTATCGTCATATCGAAATATTGCGAGGGCTGGGATGTGAATCCTTACCTTCCGTCGATACAGAACGTGTGGGATCGGTGAATATCGCGATTCCGTGCCTCCTAGAGTGATTTATCGTTATATCGAACGATTGCGAGGGCTGGAACGTGAATCCTTACCTTCTGTCGATACAGGACGATTGGAAATGATGCATATCGCGATTCCGGGCCCCCTAGAGTGATTAATCGTTATATGGAACGATTGCGAAAGCTGGAAAGTGAATCCTCACCTTCTGTATATACATGACTATAGGACAGGGTGAATATCGCGATTCCGAACCTCCGAAAGTGATTTAGCGATAGACCGAACAATTGCGAGGGCTGGGAAGTGAATCCTTACCTTCTGTTGATACAGAACGTGTGGAAAAGGTGAATATCGCGATTCCGAACCGCCTAGACTGATTTATCTATAGACCGAACGATTGCGAGGGCTGGGAAGTGAGTACTTACCTTCTGTCTATACACAACGGTTGGACAGGGTGAATATCGCGATTCCGAGGCTCCTGGAGTGATTTATCGTTATATCGAACGATTGCCGGGGATGAGAAGTAATTCCTTACCTTCTTTTGATCCAGAACGTGTGGAAACGGTGAATATCGCTATTCCGAGCCTCCTAGAGTGATCTTCGTTATATCGAACGATTGCGAGGCCTGGGAAGTGATTCATTGCCTTCTGTCGATAGAGAACGTGTGGAACGTGTGAATATCGCTATTCCGAGCCTCCTAGAGTGATTAATCGTTATATGGAACGATTGCGATAGCTGGAAAGTGAATCCTTACCTTCTGTATACACGTGACTATAGGACAGGGTGAATATCGCGATTCCGAACCTCCGAAAGTGATTTAGCGATAGACCGAACAATTGCGAGGGCTGGGAAGTGAATCCTTACCTCCTGTTGATACAGAACGTGTGGAAACGGTGAATATCGCGATTCCGAGCCTCCTAGAGTGATTTACCGTTATATCGAACGATTGCGAGAACTGGGAAGTGAATCCTTACCATCTGTCTATACAGAACGATTGGACAGGGTGAATATCGCGATTCCGTGGCTCCTAGAGTGATTTATCGTCATATCGAAATATTGCGAGGGCTGGGATGTGAATCCTTACCTTCCGTCGATACAGAACGTGTGGAATCGGTGAATATCGCGATTCCGTGCCTCCTAGAGTGATTTATCGTCATATCGAACGATTGCGAGGGCTGGGATGTGAATCCTCACCATCCGTCGATACAGAACGTGTGGGAACGGTGAATATCGCGATTCCGAGACTCCTGGAGTGATTTATCGTTATATCGAACGATTGCGAGGGCTGGAACGTGAATCCTCACCTTCTGTCGATACAGAACGATTGGAAATGATGCATATCGCGATTCCGGGCCTCCTAGATTGATTAATCGTTACATGGAACGATTGCGATAGCTGGAAAGTGAATCCTCACCTTCTGTATATACATGACTATAGGACAGGGTGAATATCGCGATTCCGTGCCTCCTAGAGTGATTTGTCGTCATATCGAACGATTGCGAGGGCTGGGATGTGAATCCTTACCTTCCCTCGATACAGAACGTGTGGAAACGGTGAATATCGCGATTCCGAGCCTCCTAGACTGATTTATCTATAGGCCGAACGATTGCGAGGGCTGGGAACTGAGTACTTACCTTCTGTCTATACAGAACGATTGGACAGGGTGAATATCGCGATTCCGTGGCTCCTGGAGTGATTTATCGTTATATCGAACGATTGCCGGGGATGAGAAGTGATTCCTTACCTTCTTTCGATCCAGAACGTGTGGAAACGGTGAATATCGCGATTTCGAGCCTCCTAGAGTGATTTATCGTCATATCGAACGATTACGAGGGCTGGGATGTTAATCCTCACCTTCCGTCTATACAGAACGATTGGACAGGGTGAATATCGCGATTCCGTGGCTCCTGGAGTGATTTATCGTTATATCGAACGATTGCCGGGGATGAGAAGTGATTCCTTACCTTCTTTCGATCCAGAACGTGTGGAAACGGTGAATATCGCGATTCCAAGCCTCCTAGAGTGATTTATCGTCATATCGAACGATTGCGAGGACTGGGATGTGAATGCTCACCTTCCGTCGATACAGAACGTGTGGGAACGGTGAATATCGCGATTCCGAGGCTCCTGGAGTGATTTATCGTTATATCGAACGATTGCGAGAGCTGGGAAGTGAATCCTTACCATCTGTCTATACAGAACGATTGGACAAGGTGAATATCGCGATTCCGTGGCTCCTGGAGTGATTTATCGTCATATCGAAATATTGCGAGGGCTGGGATGTGAATCCTTACCTTCCGTCGATACAGAACGTGTGGGATCGGTGAATATCGCGATTCCGTGCCTCCTAGAGTGATTTATCGTCATATCGAACGATTGCGAGGGCTGGGATGTGAATCCTCACCATCCGTCGATACAGAACGTGTGGGAACGGTGAATATCGCGATTCCGAGGCTCCTGGAGTGATTTATCGTTATATCGAACGATTGCGAGGGCTGGAACGTGAATCCTTACCTTCTGTCGATACAGGACGATTGGAAATGATGCATATCGCGATTCCGGGCCCCCTAGAGTGATTAATCGTTATATGGAACGATTGCGAAAGCTGGAAAGTGAATCCTCACCTTCTGTATATACATGACTATAGGACAGGGTGAATATCGCGATTCCGAACCTCCGAAAGTGATTTAGCGATAGACCGAACAATTGCGAGGGCTGGGAAGTGAATCCTTACCTTCTGTTGATACAGAACGTGTGGAAAAGGTGAATATCGCGATTCCGAACCGCCTAGACTGATTTATCTATAGACCGAACGATTGCGAGGGCTGGGAAGTGAGTACTTACCTTCTGTCTATACACAACGGTTGGACAGGGTGAATATCGCGATTCCGTGGCTCCTGGAGTGATTTATCGTCATATCGAACGATTGCGAGGACTGGGATGTGAATGCTCACCTTCCGTCGATACAGAACGTGTGGGAACGGTGAATATCGCGATTCCGAGGCTCCTGGAGTGATTTATCGTTATATCGAACGATTGCGAGAGCTGGGAAGTGAATCCTTACCATCTGTCTATACAGAACGATTGGACAAGGTGAATATCGCGATTCCGTGGCTCCTGGAGTGATTTATCGTCATATCGAAATATTGCGAGGGCTGGGATGTGAATCCTTACCTTCCGTCGATACAGAACGTGTGGGATCGGTGAATATCGCGATTCCGTGCCTCCTAGAGTGATTTATCGTCATATCGAACGATTGCGAGGGCTGGGATGTGAATCCTCACCATCCGTCGATACAGAACGTGTGGGAACGGTGAATATCGCGATTCCGAGGCTCCTGGAGTGATTTATCGTTATATCGAACGATTGCGAGGGCTGGAACGTGAATCCTTACCTTCTGTCGATACAGGACGATTGGAAATGATGCATATCGCGATTCCGGGCCCCCTAGAGTGATTAATCGTTATATGGAACGATTGCGAAAGCTGGAAAGTGAATCCTCACCTTCTGTATATACATGACTATAGGACAGGGTGAATATCGCGATTCCGAACCTCCGAAAGTGATTTAGCGATAGACCGAACAATTGCGAGGGCTGGGAAGTGAATCCTTACCTCCTGTTGATACAGAACGTGTGGAAACGGTGAATATCGCGATTCCGAGCCTCCTAGAGTGATTTACCGTTATATCGAACGATTGCGAGAACTGGGAAGTGAATCCTTACCATCTGTCTATACAGAACGATTGGACAGGGTGAATATCGCGATTCCGTGGCTCCTAGAGTGATTTATCGTCATATCGAAATATTGCGAGGGCTGGGATGTGAATCCTTACCTTCCGTCGATACAGAACGTGTGGAATCGGTGAATATCGCGATTCCGTGCCTCCTAGAGTGATTTATCGTCATATCGAACGATTGCGAGGGCTGGGATGTGAATCCTCACCATCCGTCGATACAGAACGTGTGGGAACGGTGAATATCGCGATTCCGAGACTCCTGGAGTGATTTATCGTTATATCGAACGATTGCGAGGGCTGGAACGTGAATCCTCACCTTCTGTCGATACAGAACGATTGGAAATGATGCATATCGCGATTCCGGGCCTCCTAGATTGATTAATCGTTACATGGAACGATTGCGATAGCTGGAAAGTGAATCCTCACCTTCTGTATATACATGACTATAGGACAGGGTGAATATCGCGATTCCGTGCCTCCTAGAGTGATTTGTCGTCATATCGAACGATTGCGAGGGCTGGGATGTGAATCCTTACCTTCCCTCGATACAGAACGTGTGGAAACGGTGAATATCGCGATTCCGAGCCTCCTAGACTGATTTATCTATAGGCCGAACGATTGCGAGGGCTGGGAACTGAGTACTTACCTTCTGTCTATACAGAACGATTGGACAGGGTGAATATCGCGATTCCGTGGCTCCTGGAGTGATTTATCGTTATATCGAACGATTGCCGGGGATGAGAAGTGATTCCTTACCTTCTTTCGATCCAGAACGTGTGGAAACGGTGAATATCGCGATTTCGAGCCTCCTAGAGTGATTTATCGTCATATCGAACGATTACGAGGGCTGGGATGTTAATCCTCACCTTCCGTCTATACAGAACGATTGGACAGGGTGAATATCGCGATTCCGTGGCTCCTGGAGTGATTTATCGTTATATCGAACGATTGCCGGGGATGAGAAGTGATTCCTTACCTTCTTTCGATCCAGAACGTGTGGAAACGGTGAATATCGCGATTCCAAGCCTCCTAGAGTGATTTATCGTCATATCGAACGATTGCGAGGACTGGGATGTGAATGCTCACCTTCCGTCGATACAGAACGTGTGGGAACGGTGAATATCGCGATTCCGAGGCTCCTGGAGTGATTTATCGTTATATCGAACGATTGCGAGAGCTGGGAAGTGAATCCTTACCATCTGTCTATACAGAACGATTGGACAAGGTGAATATCGCGATTCCGTGGCTCCTGGAGTGATTTATCGTCATATCGAAATATTGCGAGGGCTGGGATGTGAATCCTTACCTTCCGTCGATACAGAACGTGTGGGATCGGTGAATATCGCGATTCCGTGCCTCCTAGAGTGATTTATCGTCATATCGAACGATTGCGAGGGCTGGGATGTGAATCCTCACCATCCGTCGATACAGAACGTGTGGGAACGGTGAATATCGCGATTCCGAGGCTCCTGGAGTGATTTATCGTTATATCGAACGATTGCGAGGGCTGGAACGTGAATCCTTACCTTCTGTCGATACAGGACGATTGGAAATGATGCATATCGCGATTCCGGGCCCCCTAGAGTGATTAATCGTTATATGGAACGATTGCGAAAGCTGGAAAGTGAATCCTCACCTTCTGTATATACATGACTATAGGACAGGGTGAATATCGCGATTCCGAACCTCCGAAAGTGATTTAGCGATAGACCGAACAATTGCGAGGGCTGGGAAGTGAATCCTTACCTTCTGTTGATACAGAACGTGTGGAAAAGGTGAATATCGCGATTCCGAACCGCCTAGACTGATTTATCTATAGACCGAACGATTGCGAGGGCTGGGAAGTGAGTACTTACCTTCTGTCTATACACAACGGTTGGACAGGGTGAATATCGCGATTCCGTGGCTCCTGGAGTGATTTATCGTCATATCGAACGATTGCGAGGACTGGGATGTGAATGCTCACCTTCCGTCGATACAGAACGTGTGGGAACGGTGAATATCGCGATTCCGAGGCTCCTGGAGTGATTTATCGTTATATCGAACGATTGCGAGAGCTGGGAAGTGAATCCTTACCATCTGTCTATACAGAACGATTGGACAAGGTGAATATCGCGATTCCGTGGCTCCTGGAGTGATTTATCGTCATATCGAAATATTGCGAGGGCTGGGATGTGAATCCTTACCTTCCGTCGATACAGAACGTGTGGGATCGGTGAATATCGCGATTCCGTGCCTCCTAGAGTGATTTATCGTCATATCGAACGATTGCGAGGGCTGGGATGTGAATCCTCACCATCCGTCGATACAGAACGTGTGGGAACGGTGAATATCGCGATTCCGAGGCTCCTGGAGTGATTTATCGTTATATCGAACGATTGCGAGGGCTGGAACGTGAATCCTTACCTTCTGTCGATACAGGACGATTGGAAATGATGCATATCGCGATTCCGGGCCCCCTAGAGTGATTAATCGTTATATGGAACGATTGCGAAAGCTGGAAAGTGAATCCTCACCTTCTGTATATACATGACTATAGGACAGGGTGAATATCGCGATTCCGAACCTCCGAAAGTGATTTAGCGATAGACCGAACAATTGCGAGGGCTGGGAAGTGAATCCTTACCTTCTGTTGATACAGAACGTGTGGAAAAGGTGAATATCGCGATTCCGAACCGCCTAGACTGATTTATCTATAGACCGAACGATTGCGAGGGCTGGGAAGTGAGTACTTACCTTCTGTCTATACACAACGGTTGGACAGGGTGAATATCGCGATTCCGTGGCTCCTGGAGTGATTTATCGTTATATCGAACGATTGCCGGGGATGAGAAGTAATTCCTTACTTTCTTTTGATCCAGAACGTGTGGAAACGGTGAATATCGCTATTCCGAGCCTCCTAGAGTGATCTTCGTTATATCGAACGATTGCGAGGCCTGGGAAGTGATTCATTGCCTTCTGTCGATAGAGAACGTGTGGAACGTGTGAATATCGCTATTCCGAGCCTCCTAGAGTGATTAATCGTTATATGGAACGATTGCGATAGCTGGAAAGTGAATCCTTACCTTCTGTATACACGTGACTATAGGACAGGGTGAATATCGCGATTCCGAACCTCCGAAAGTGATTTAGCGATAGACCGAACAATTGCGAGGGCTGGGAAGTGAATCCTTACCTTCTGTTGATACAGAACGTGTGGAAACGGTGAATATCGCGATTCCGAGCCTCCTAGAGTGATTTACCGTTATATCGAACGATTGCGAGAACTGGGAAGTGAATCCTTACCATCTGTCTATACAGAACGATTGGACAGGGTGAATATCGCGATTCCGTGGCTCCTAGAGTGATTTATCGTCATATCGAAATATTGCGAGGGCTGGGATGTGAATCCTTACCTTCCGTCGATACAGAACGTGTGGGATCGGTGAATATCGCGATTCCGTGCCTCCTAGAGTGATTTATCGTTATATCGAACGATTGCGAGGGCTGGAACGTGAATCCTTACCTTCTGTCGATACAGGACGATTGGAAATGATGCATATCGCGATTCCGGGCCTCCTAGAGTGATTAATCGTTATATGGAACGATTGCGATAGCTGGAAAGTGAATCCTCACCTTCTGTATATACATGACTATAGGACAGGGTGAATATCGCGATTCCGAACCTCCGAAAGTGATTTATCGATAGACCGAACAATTGCGAGGGCTGGGAAGTGAATCCTTACCTTCTGTTGCTACAGAACGTGTGGAAACGGTGAATATCCAAATTCCGAGGCTCTTAGAGTGATTTATCGTCATATCGAAATATTGGGAGGGCTGGGATGTGAATCCTTACCTTCCGTCCATACAGAACGTGTGGGATCGGTGGATATCGCGATTCCGTGCCTCCTAGAGTGATTTATCGTCATATCGAACGATTGCGAGGGCTGGGATGTGAATCCTTACCTTCCCTCGATACAGAACGTGTGGAAACGGTGAATATCGCGATTCCGAGCCTCCTAGACTGATATATCTATAGACCGAACGATTGCGAGGGCTGGGAAGTGAGTACTTACCTTCTGTCTATACAGAACGATTGGACAGGGTGAATATCGCGATTCCGTGGCTCCTGGAGTGATTTATCGCTATATCGAACGATTGCCGGGGATGAGAAGTGATTCCTTACCTTCTTTCGATCCAGAACGTGTGGAAACGGTGAATATCGCGATTTCGAGCCTCCTAGAGTGATTTTTCGTTATATCGAACGAAAGCGAGGGCTGGAAAGTAAAGCCATAGCTTCCTTCGATACAGAACGTGTGGAAACGGTGAATATCGCGATTCCGAGCCTCCTAGAGTGATTTTCGTTATATCGAACGATTGCGAGGGCTGGAAAGTAAATCCATAGCTTCCTTCGATACAGAGCGTGTGGAAACGGTGAATATCGCCATTCCGAGCCTCCTAGATTGATTTATTGTTATATCAAACGATTGCGAGGGCTGGAAAGTGATTCCTAAGCTTCTTTCGATCCAGAACGAGTGGAAACGGTGAATATCGCGATTCCGTGCCTCCTAGAGTGATTTATCGTTATATCGAACGATTGCGAGGGCTGGAACGTGAATCCTTACCTTCTGTCGATACAGGACGATTGGAAATGATGCATATCGCGATTCCGGGCCTCCTAGAGTGATTAATCGTTATATGGAACGATTGCGATAGCTGGAAAGTGAATCCTCACCTTCTGTATATACATGACTATAGGACAGGGTGAATATCGCGATTCCGAACCTCCGAAAGTGATTTATCGATAGACCGAACAATTGCGAGGGCTGGGAAGTGAATCCTTACCTTCTGTTGATACAGAACGTGTGGAAACGGTGAATATCCAAATTCCGAGGCTCTTAGAGTGATTTATCGTTATATCGAACGAATGCGAGGGCTGGAAAGTAAATCCATAGCTTCCTTCGATACAGAGCGTGTGGAAACGGTGAATATCGCCATTCCGAGCCTCCTAGAGTGATTTATTGTTATATCAAACGATTGCGAGGGCTGGAAAGTGATTCCTAAGCTTCTTTCGATCCAGAACGTGTGGAAACGGTGAATATCGCGATTCCGAGCCTCCTAGAGTGATTTATCGTCATATCGAAATATTGGGAGGGCTGGGATGTGAATCCTTACCTTCCGTCCATACAGAACGTGTGGGATCGGTGAATATCGCGATTCCGTGCCTCCTAGAGTGATTTATCGTCATATCGAACGATTGCGAGGGCTGGGATGTGAATCCTTACCTTCCCTCGATACAGAACGTGTGGAAACGGTGAATATCGCGATTCCGAGGCTCCTGGAGTGATTTATCGTTATATCGAACGATTGCGAGGGCTGGAACGTGAATCCTTACCTTCTGTCGATACAGGACGATTGGAAATGATGCATATCGCGATTCCGGGCCCCCTAGAGTGATTAATCGTTATATGGAACGATTGCGAAAGCTGGAAAGTGAATCCTCACCTTCTGTATATACATGACTATAGGACAGGGTGAATATCGCGATTCCGAACCTCCGAAAGTGATTTAGCGATAGACCGAACAATTGCGAGGGCTGGGAAGTGAATCCTTACCTTCTGTTGATACAGAACGTGTGGAAAAGGTGAATATCGCGATTCCGAACCGCCTAGACTGATTTATCTATAGACCGAACGATTGCGAGGGCTGGGAAGTGAGTACTTACCTTCTGTCTATACACAACGGTTGGACAGGGTGAATATCGCGATTCCGTGGCTCCTGGAGTGATTTATCGTTATATCGAACGATTGCCGGGGATGAGAAGTAATTCCTTACCTTCTTTTGATCCAGAACGTGTGGAAACGGTGAATATCGCTATTCCGAGCCTCCTAGAGTGATCTTCGTTATATCGAACGATTGCGAGGCCTGGGAAGTGATTCATTGCCTTCTGTCGATAGAGAACGTGTGGAACGTGTGAATATCGCTATTCCGAGCCTCCTAGAGTGATTAATCGTTATATGGAACGATTGCGATAGCTGGAAAGTGAATCCTTACCTTCTGTATACACGTGACTATAGGACAGGGTGAATATCGCGATTCCGAACCTCCGAAAGTGATTTAGCGATAGACCGAACAATTGCGAGGGCTGGGAAGTGAATCCTTACCTTCTGTTGATACAGAACGTGTGGAAACGGTGAATATCGCGATTCCGAGCCTCCTAGAGTGATTTACCGTTATATCGAACGATTGCGAGAACTGGGAAGTGAATCCTTACCTTCTGTCGATACAGGACGATTGGAAATGATGCATATCGCGATTCCGGGCCTCCTAGAGTGATTAATCGTTATATGGAACGATTGCGATAGCTGGAAAGTGAATCCTCACCTTCTGTATATACATGACTATAGGACAGGGTGAATATCGCGATTCCGAACCTCCGAAAGTGATTTATCGATAGACCGAACAATTGCGAGGGCTGGGAAGTGAATCCTTACCTTCTGTTGCTACAGAACGTGTGGAAACGGTGAATATCCAAATTCCGAGGCTCTTAGAGTGATTTATCGTCATATCGAAATATTGGGAGGGCTGGGATGTGAATCCTTACCTTCCGTCCATACAGAACGTGTGGGATCGGTGGATATCGCGATTCCGTGCCTCCTAGAGTGATTTATCGTCATATCGAACGATTGCGAGGGCTGGGATGTGAATCCTTACCTTCCCTCGATACAGAACGTGTGGAAACGGTGAATATCGCGATTCCGAGCCTCCTAGACTGATATATCTATAGACCGAACGATTGCGAGGGCTGGGAAGTGAGTACTTACCTTCTGTCTATACAGAACGATTGGACAGGGTGAATATCGCGATTCCGTGGCTCCTGGAGTGATTTATCGCTATATCGAACGATTGCCGGGGATGAGAAGTGATTCCTTACCTTCATTCGATCCAGAACGTGTGGAAACGGTGAATATCGCGATTTCGAGCCTCCTAGAGTGATTTAGCGATAGACCGAACGATACCGAGGGCTGCGAAGTGAATCCTTACCTTCTGTCGATACAGAACGTGTGGAACGTCGAATATCGCGATTCCGAGCCGCCTAGAGTGATTTATCGTAATATCGAACGAATGCGAGGGCTGGAAAGTAAATCCATAGATTCCATCGATACAGAACGTGTGGAAACGGTGAATATAGCGATTCCGAGCCTCCTAGAGTGATTTTTCGTTATATCGAACGAAAGCGAGAGCTGGAAAGTAAAGCCATAGCTTCCTTCGATACAGAACGTATGGAAACGGTGAATATCGCGATTCCGAGCCTCCTAGAGTGATTTTCGTTATATCGAACGATTGCGAGGGCTGGAAAGTAAATCCATAGCTTCCTTCGATACAGAGCGTGTGGAAACGGTGAATATCGCCATTCCGAGCCTCCTAGAGTGATTTACTGTTATATCAAACGATTGCGAGGGCTGGAAAGTGATTCCTAAGCTTCTTTCGATCCAGAACGTGTGGAAACGGTGAATATCGCGATTCCGAGCTTCCTAGAGTGATTTATCGTCATATCGAAATATTGCGAGGGCTGGGATGTGAATCCTTACCTTCCGTCGATACAGAACGTGTGGGATCGGTGAATATCGCGATTCCGTGCCTCCTAGAGTGATTTACCGTTATATCGAACGATTGCGAGGCCTGGGAAGTGATTCATTGCCTTCTGTCGATAGAGAACGTGTGGAACGTGTGAATATCGCTATTCCGAGCCTCCTAGAGTGATTAATCGTTATATGGAACGATTGCGATAGCTGGAAAGTGAATCCTTACCTTCTGTATACACGTGACTATAGGACAGGGTGAATATCGCGATTCCGAACCTCCGAAAGTGATTTAGCGATAGACCGAACAATTGCGAGGGCTGGGAAGTGAATCCTTACCTCCTGTTGATACAGAACGTGTGGAAACGGTGAATATCGCGATTCCGAGCCTCCTAGAGTGATTTACCGTTATATCGAACGATTGCGAGAACTGGGAAGTGAATCCTTACCATCTGTCTATACAGAACGATTGGACAGGGTGAATATCGCGATTCCGTGGCTCCTGGAGTGATTTATCGTCATATCGAAATATTGCGAGGGCTGGGATGTGAATCCTTACCTTCCGTCGATACAGAACGTGTGGGATCGGTGAATATCGCGATTCCGTGCCTCCTAGAGTGATTTATCGTTATATCGAACGATTGCGAGGGCTGGAACGTGAATCCTTACCTTCTGTCGATACAGGACGATTGGAAATGATGCATATCGCGATTCCGGGCCCCCTAGAGTGATTAATCGTTATATGGAACGATTGCGAAAGCTGGAAAGTGAATCCTCACCTTCTGTATATACATGACTATAGGACAGGGTGAATATCGCGATTCCGAACCTCCGAAAGTGATTTAGCGATAGACCGAACAATTGCGAGGGCTGGGAAGTGAATCCTTACCTTCTGTTGATACAGAACGTGTGGAAAAGGTGAATATCGCGATTCCGAACCGCCTAGACTGATTTATCTATAGACCGAACGATTGCGAGGGCTGGGAAGTGAGTACTTACCTTCTGTCTATACACAACGGTTGGACAGGGTGAATATCGCGATTCCGTGGCTCCTGGAGTGATTTATCGTTATATCGAACGATTGCCGGGGATGAGAAGTAATTCCTTACCTTCTTTTGATCCAGAACGTGTGGAAACGGTGAATATCGCTATTCCGAGCCTCCTAGAGTGATCTTCGTTATATCGAACGATTGCGAGGCCTGGGAAGTGATTCATTGCCTTCTGTCGATAGAGAACGTGTGGAACGTGTGAATATCGCTATTCCGAACCTCCTAGAGTGATCTTCGTTATATCGAACGATTGCGAGGCCTGGGAAGTGATTCATTGCCTTCTGTCGATAGAGAACGTGTGGAACGTGTGAATATCGCTATTCCGAGCCTCCTAGAGTGATTAATCGTTATATGGAACGATTGCGATAGCTGGAAAGTGAATCCTTACCTTCTGTATACACGTGACTATAGGACAGGGTGAATATCGCGATTCCGAACCTCCGAAAGTGATTTAGCGATAGACCGAACAATTGCGAGGGCTGGGAAGTGAATCCTTACCTTCTGTTGATACAGAACGTGTGGAAAAGGTGAATATCGCGATTCCGAACCGCCTAGACTGATTTATCTATAGACCGAACGATTGCGAGGGCTGGGAAGTGAGTACTTACCTTCTGTCTATACACAACGGTTGGACAGGGTGAATATCGCGATTCCGTGGCTCCTGGAGTGATTTATCGTCATATCGAAATATTGCGAGGGCTGGGATGTGAATCCTTACCTTCCGTCGATACAGAACGTGTGGGATCGGTGAATATCGCGATTCCGTGCCTCCTAGAGTGATTTATCGTTATATCGAACGATTGCGAGGGCTGGAACGTGAATCCTTACCTTCTGTCGATACAGGACGATTGGAAATGATGCATATCGCGATTCCGGGCCTCCTAGAGTGATTTATCGTCATATCGAAATATTGCGAGGGCTGGGATGTGAATCCTTACCTTCCGTCGATACAGAACGTGTGGAAACGGTGAATATCGCGATTCCGAGCCTCCTAGACTGATATATCTATAGACCGAACGATTGCGAGGGCTGGGAAGTGAGTACTTACCTTCTGTCTATACAGAACGATTGGACAGGGTGAATATCGCGATTCCGTGGCTCCTGGAGTGATTTATCGCTATATCGAACGATTGCCGGGGATGAGAAGTGATTCCTTACCTTCATTCGATCCAGAACGTGTGGAAACGGTGAATATCGCGATTTCGAGCCTCCTAGAGTGATTTAGCGATAGACCGAACGATACCGAGGGCTGCGAAGTGAATCCTTACCTTCTGTCGATACAGAACGTGTGGAACGTCGAATATCGCGATTCCGAGCCGCCTAGAGTGATTTATCGTAATATCGAACGAATGCGAGGGCTGGAAAGTAAATCCATAGATTCCATCGATACAGAACGTGTGGAAACGGTGAATATAGCGATTCCGAGCCTCCTAGAGTGATTTTTCGTTATATCGAACGAAAGCGAGAGCTGGAAAGTAAAGCCATAGCTTCCTTCGATACAGAACGTATGGAAACGGTGAATATCGCGATTCCGAGCCTCCTAGAGTGATTTTCGTTATATCGAACGATTGCGAGGGCTGGAAAGTAAATCCATAGCTTCCTTCGATACAGAGCGTGTGGAAACGGTGAATATCGCCATTCCGAGCCTCCTAGAGTGATTTACTGTTATATCAAACGATTGCGAGGGCTGGAAAGTGATTCCTAAGCTTCTTTCGATCCAGAACGTGTGGAAACGGTGAATATCGCGATTCCGAGCTTCCTAGAGTGATTTATCGTCATATCGAAATATTGCGAGGGCTGGGATGTGAATCCTTACCTTCCGTCGATACAGAACGTGTGGGATCGGTGAATATCGCGATTCCGTGCCTCCTAGAGTGATTTACCGTTATATCGAACGATTGCGAGGCCTGGGAAGTGATTCATTGCCTTCTGTCGATAGAGAACGTGTGGAACGTGTGAATATCGCTATTCCGAGCCTCCTAGAGTGATTAATCGTTATATGGAACGATTGCGATAGCTGGAAAGTGAATCCTTACCTTCTGTATACACGTGACTATAGGACAGGGTGAATATCGCGATTCCGAACCTCCGAAAGTGATTTAGCGATAGACCGAACAATTGCGAGGGCTGGGAAGTGAATCCTTACCTCCTGTTGATACAGAACGTGTGGAAACGGTGAATATCGCGATTCCGAGCCTCCTAGAGTGATTTACCGTTATATCGAACGATTGCGAGAACTGGGAAGTGAATCCTTACCATCTGTCTATACAGAACGATTGGACAGGGTGAATATCGCGATTCCGTGGCTCCTGGAGTGATTTATCGTCATATCGAAATATTGCGAGGGCTGGGATGTGAATCCTTACCTTCCGTCGATACAGAACGTGTGGGATCGGTGAATATCGCGATTCCGTGCCTCCTAGAGTGATTTATCGTTATATCGAACGATTGCGAGGGCTGGAACGTGAATCCTTACCTTCTGTCGATACAGGACGATTGGAAATGATGCATATCGCGATTCCGGGCCCCCTAGAGTGATTAATCGTTATATGGAACGATTGCGAAAGCTGGAAAGTGAATCCTCACCTTCTGTATATACATGACTATAGGACAGGGTGAATATCGCGATTCCGAACCTCCGAAAGTGATTTAGCGATAGACCGAACAATTGCGAGGGCTGGGAAGTGAATCCTTACCTTCTGTTGATACAGAACGTGTGGAAAAGGTGAATATCGCGATTCCGAACCGCCTAGACTGATTTATCTATAGACCGAACGATTGCGAGGGCTGGGAAGTGAGTACTTACCTTCTGTCTATACACAACGGTTGGACAGGGTGAATATCGCGATTCCGTGGCTCCTGGAGTGATTTATCGTTATATCGAACGATTGCCGGGGATGAGAAGTAATTCCTTACCTTCTTTTGATCCAGAACGTGTGGAAACGGTGAATATCGCTATTCCGAGCCTCCTAGAGTGATCTTCGTTATATCGAACGATTGCGAGGCCTGGGAAGTGATTCATTGCCTTCTGTCGATAGAGAACGTGTGGAACGTGTGAATATCGCTATTCCGAACCTCCTAGAGTGATCTTCGTTATATCGAACGATTGCGAGGCCTGGGAAGTGATTCATTGCCTTCTGTCGATAGAGAACGTGTGGAACGTGTGAATATCGCTATTCCGAGCCTCCTAGAGTGATTAATCGTTATATGGAACGATTGCGATAGCTGGAAAGTGAATCCTTACCTTCTGTATACACGTGACTATAGGACAGGGTGAATATCGCGATTCCGAACCTCCGAAAGTGATTTAGCGATAGACCGAACAATTGCGAGGGCTGGGAAGTGAATCCTTACCTCCTGTTGATACAGAACGTGTGGAAACGGTGAATATCGCGATTCCGAGCCTCCTAGAGTGATTTACCGTTATATCGAACGATTGCGAGAACTGGGAAGTGAATCCTTACCATCTGTGTATACAGAACGATTGGACAGGGTGAATATCGCGATTCCGTGGCTCCTGGAGTGATTTATCGTCATATCGAAATATTGCGAGGGCTGGGATGTGAATCCTTACCTTCCGTCGATACAGAACGTGTGGGATCGGTGAATATCGCGATTCCGTGCCTCCTAGAGTGATTTATCGTTATATCGAACGATTGCGAGGGCTGGAACGTGAATCCTTACCTTCTGTCGATACAGGACGATTGGAAATGATGCATATCGCGATTCCGGGCCCCCTAGAGTGATTAATCGTTATATGGAACGATTGCGAAAGCTGGAAAGTGAATCCTTACCTTCTGTATACACGTGACTATAGGACAGGGTGAATATCGCGATTCCGAACCTCCGAAAGTGATTTAGCGATAGACCGAACAATTGCGAGGGCTGGGAAGTGAATCCTTACCTCCTGTTGATACAGAACGTGTGGAAACGGTGAATATCGCGATTCCGAGCCTCCTAGAGTGATTTACCGTTATATCGAACGATTGCGAGAACTGGGAAGTGAATCCTTACCATCTGTCTATACAGAACGATTGGACAGGGTGAATATCGCGATTCCGTGGCTCCTAGAGTGATTTATCGTCATATCGAAATATTGCGAGGGCTGGGATGTGAATCCTTACCTTCCGTCGATACAGAACGTGTGGGATCGGTGAATATCGCGATTCCGTGCCTCCTAGAGTGATTTATCGTCATATCGAACGATTGCGAGGGCTGGGATGTGAATCCTCACCATCCGTCGATACAGAACGTGTGGGAACGGTGAATATCGCGATTCCGAGGCTCCTGGAGTGATTTATCGTTATATCGAACGATTGCGAGGGCTGGAACGTGAATCCTCACCTTCTGTCGATACAGAACGATTGGAAATGATGCATATCGCGATTCCGGGCCTCCTAGATTGATTAATCGTTACATGGAACGATTGCGATAGCTGGAAAGTGAATCCTCACCTTCTGTATATACATGACTATAGGACAGGGTGAATATCGCGATTCCGTGCCTCCTAGAGTGATTTGTCGTCATATCGAACGATTGCGAGGGCTGGGATGTGAATCCTTACCTTCCCTCGATACAGAACGTGTGGAAACGGTGAATATCGCGATTCCGAGCCTCCTAGACTGATTTATCTATAGGCCGAACGATTGCGAGGGCTGGGAACTGAGTACTTACCTTCTGTCTATACAGAACGATTGGACAGGGTGAATATCGCGATTCCGTGGCTCCTGGAGTGATTTATCGTTATATCGAACGATTGCCGGGGATGAGAAGTGATTCCTTACCTTCTTTCGATCCAGAACGTGTGGAAACGGTGAATATCGCGATTTCGAGCCTCCTAGAGTGATTTATCGTCATATCGAACGATTACGAGGGCTGGGATGTTAATCCTCACCTTCCGTCTATACAGAACGATTGGACAGGGTGAATATCGCGATTCCGTGGCTCCTGGAGTGATTTATCGTTATATCGAACGATTGCCGGGGATGAGAAGTGATTCCTTACCTTCTTTCGATCCAGAACGTGTGGAAACGGTGAATATCGCGATTCCAAGCCTCCTAGAGTGATTTATCGTCATATCGAACGATTGCGAGGACTGGGATGTGAATGCTCACCTTCCGTCGATACAGAACGTGTGGGAACGGTGAATATCGCGATTCCGAGGCTCCTGGAGTGATTTATCGTTATATCGAACGATTGCGAGAGCTGGGAAGTGAATCCTTACCATCTGTCTATACAGAACGATTGGACAAGGTGAATATCGCGATTCCGTGGCTCCTGGAGTGATTTATCGTCATATCGAAATATTGCGAGGGCTGGGATGTGAATCCTTACCTTCCGTCGATACAGAACGTGTGGGATCGGTGAATATCGCGATTCCGTGCCTCCTAGAGTGATTTATCGTCATATCGAACGATTGCGAGGGCTGGGATGTGAATCCTCACCATCCGTCGATACAGAACGTGTGGGAACGGTGAATATCGCGATTCCGAGGCTCCTGGAGTGATTTATCGTTATATCGAACGATTGCGAGGGCTGGAACGTGAATCCTTACCTTCTGTCGATACAGGACGATTGGAAATGATGCATATCGCGATTCCGGGCCCCCTAGAGTGATTAATCGTTATATGGAACGATTGCGAAAGCTGGAAAGTGAATCCTCACCTTCTGTATATACATGACTATAGGACAGGGTGAATATCGCGATTCCGAACCTCCGAATGTGATTTAGCGATAGACCGAACAATTGCGAGGGCTGGGAAGTGAATCCTTACCTTCTGTTGATACAGAACGTGTGGAAAAGGTGAATATCGCGATTCCGAACCGCCTAGACTGATTTATCTATAGACCGAACGATTGCGAGGGCTGGGAAGTGAGTACTTCCCTTCTGTCTATACACAACGGTTGGACAGGGTGAATATCGCGATTCCGTGGCTCCTGGAGTGATTTATCGTTATATCGAACGATTGCCGGGGATGAGAAGTAATTCCTTACCTTCTTTTGATCCAGAACGTGTGGAAACGGTGAATATCGCTATTCCGAGCCTCCTAGAGTGATCTTCGTTATATCGAACGATTGCGAGGCCTGGGAAGTGATTCATTGCCTTCTGTCGATAGAGAACGTGTGGAACGTGTGAATATCGCTATTCCGAGCCTCCTAGAGTGATTAATCGTTATATGGAACGATTGCGATAGCTGGAAAGTGAATCCTTACCTTCTGTATACACGTGACTATAGGACAGGGTGAATATCGCGATTCCGAACCTCCGAAAGTGATTTAGCGATAGACCGAACAATTGCGAGGGCTGGGAAGTGAATCCTTACCTCCTGTTGATACAGAACGTGTGGAAACGGTGAATATCGCGATTCCGAGCCTCCTAGAGTGATTTACCGTTATATCGAACGATTGCGAGAACTGGGAAGTGAATCCTTACCATCTGTCTATACAGAACGATTGGACAGGGTGAATATCGCGATTCCGTGGCTCCTGGAGTGATTTATCGTCATATCGAAATATTGCGAGGGCTGGGATGTGAATCCTTACCTTCCGTCGATACAGAACGTGTGGGATCGGTGAATATCGCGATTCCGTGCCTCCTAGAGTGATTTATCGTTATATCGAACGATTGCGAGGGCTGGAACGTGAATCCTTACCTTCTGTCGATACAGGACGATTGGAAATGATGCATATCGCGATTCCGGGCCCCCTAGAGTGATTAATCGTTATATGGAACGATTGCGAAAGCTGGAAAGTGAATCCTCACCTTCTGTATATACATGACTATAGGACAGGGTGAATATCGCGATTCCGAACCTCCGAAAGTGATTTAGCGATAGACCGAACAATTGCGAGGGCTGGGAAGTGAATCCTTACCTTCTGTTGATACAGAACGTGTGGAAAAGGTGAATATCGCGATTCCGAACCGCCTAGACTGATTTATCTATAGACCGAACGATTGCGAGGGCTGGGAAGTGAGTACTTACCTTCTGTCTATACACAACGGTTGGACAGGGTGAATATCGCGATTCCGTGGCTCCTGGAGTGATTTATCGTTATATCGAACGATTGCCGGGGATGAGAAGTAATTCCTTACCTTCTTTTGATCCAGAACGTGTGGAAACGGTGAATATCGCTATTCCGAGCCTCCTAGAGTGATCTTCGTTATATCGAACGATTGCGAGGCCTGGGAAGTGATTCATTGCCTTCTGTCGATAGAGAACGTGTGGAACGTGTGAATATCGCTATTCCGAACCTCCTAGAGTGATCTTCGTTATATCGAACGATTGCGAGGCCTGGGAAGTGATTCATTGCCTTCTGTCGATAGAGAACGTGTGGAACGTGTGAATATCGCTATTCCGAGCCTCCTAGAGTGATTAATCGTTATATGGAACGATTGCGATAGCTGGAAAGTGAATCCTTACCTTCTGTATACACGTGACTATAGGACAGGGTGAATATCGCGATTCCGAACCTCCGAAAGTGATTTAGCGATAGACCGAACAATTGCGAGGGCTGGGAAGTGAATCCTTACCTCCTGTTGATACAGAACGTGTGGAAACGGTGAATATCGCGATTCCGAGCCTCCTAGAGTGATTTACCGTTATATCGAACGATTGCGAGAACTGGGAAGTGAATCCTTACCATCTGTCTATACAGAACGATTGGACAGGGTGAATATCGCGATTCCGTGGCTCCTGGAGTGATTTATCGTCATATCGAAATATTGCGAGGGCTGGGATGTGAATCCTTACCTTCCGTCGATACAGAACGTGTGGGATCGGTGAATATCGCGATTCCGTGCCTCCTAGAGTGATTTATCGTTATATCGAACGATTGCGAGGGCTGGAACGTGAATCCTTACCTTCTGTCGATACAGGACGATTGGAAATGATGCATATCGCGATTCCGGGCCCCCTAGAGTGATTAATCGTTATATGGAACGATTGCGAAAGCTGGAAAGTGAATCCTCACCTTCTGTATATACATGACTATAGGACAGGGTGAATATCGCGATTCCGAACCTCCGAAAGTGATTTAGCGATAGACCGAACAATTGCGAGGGCTGGGAAGTGAATCCTTACCTTCTGTTGATACAGAACGTGTGGAAAAGGTGAATATCGCGATTCCGAACCGCCTAGACTGATTTATCTATAGACCGAACGATTGCGAGGGCTGGGAAGTGAGTACTTACCTTCTGTCTATACACAACGGTTGGACAGGGTGAATATCGCGATTCCGTGGCTCCTGGAGTGATTTATCGTTATATCGAACGATTGCCGGGGATGAGAAGTAATTCCTTACCTTCTTTTGATCCAGAACGTGTGGAAACGGTGAATATCGCTATTCCGAGCCTCCTAGAGTGATCTTCGTTATATCGAACGATTGCGAGGCCTGGGAAGTGATTCATTGCCTTCTGTCGATAGAGAACGTGTGGAACGTGTGAATATCGCTATTCCGAACCTCCTAGAGTGATCTTCGTTATATCGAACGATTGCGAGGCCTGGGAAGTGATTCATTGCCTTCTGTCGATAGAGAACGTGTGGAACGTGTGAATATCGCTATTCCGAGCCTCCTAGAGTGATTAATCGTTATATGGAACGATTGCGATAGCTGGAAAGTGAATCCTTACCTTCTGTATACACGTGACTATAGGACAGGGTGAATATCGCGATTCCGAACCTCCGAAAGTGATTTAGCGATAGACCGAACAATTGCGAGGGCTGGGAAGTGAATCCTTACCTCCTGTTGATACAGAACGTGTGGAAACGGTGAATATCGCGATTCCGAGCCTCCTAGAGTGATTTACCGTTATATCGAACGATTGCGAGAACTGGGAAGTGAATCCTTACCATCTGTCTATACAGAACGATTGGACAGGGTGAATATCGCGATTCCGTGGCTCCTGGAGTGATTTATCGTCATATCGAAATATTGCGAGGGCTGGGATGTGAATCCTTACCTTCCGTCGATACAGAACGTGTGGGATCGGTGAATATCGCGATTCCGTGCCTCCTAGAGTGATTTATCGTTATATCGAACGATTGCGAGGGCTGGAACGTGAATCCTTACCTTCTGTCGATACAGGACGATTGGAAATGATGCATATCGCGATTCCGGGCCCCCTAGAGTGATTAATCGTTATATGGAACGATTGCGAAAGCTGGAAAGTGAATCCTCACCTTCTGTATATACATGACTATAGGACAGGGTGAATATCGCGATTCCGAACCTCCGAAAGTGATTTAGCGATAGACCGAACAATTGCGAGGGCTGGGAAGTGAATCCTTACCTTCTGTTGATACAGAACGTGTGGAAAAGGTGAATATCGCGATTCCGAACCGCCTAGACTGATTTATCTATAGACCGAACGATTGCGAGGGCTGGGAAGTGAGTACTTACCTTCTGTCTATACACAACGGTTGGACAGGGTGAATATCGCGATTCCGTGGCTCCTGGAGTGATTTATCGTTATATCGAACGATTGCCGGGGATGAGAAGTAATTCCTTACCTTCTTTTGATCCAGAACGTGTGGAAACGGTGAATATCGCTATTCCGAGCCTCCTAGAGTGATCTTCGTTATATCGAACGATTGCGAGGCCTGGGAAGTGATTCATTGCCTTCTGTCGATAGAGAACGTGTGGAACGTGTGAATATCGCTATTCCGAGCCTCCTAGAGTGATTAATCGTTATATGGAACGATTGCGATAGCTGGAAAGTGAATCCTTACCTTCTGTATACACGTGACTATAGGACAGGGTGAATATCGCGATTCCGAACCTCCGAAAGTGATTTAGCGATAGACCGAACCATTGCGAGGGCTGGGAAGTGAATCCTTACCTTCTGTTGATACAGAACGTGTGGAAACGGTGAATATCGCGATTCCGAGCCTCCTAGAGTGATTTACCGTTATATCGAACGATTGCGAGAACTGGGAAGTGAATCCTTACCATCTGTCTATACAGAACGATTGGACAGGGTGAATATCGCGATTCCGTGGCTCCTAGAGTGATTTATCGTCATATCGAAATATTGCGAGGGCTGGGATGTGAATCCTTACCTTCCGTCGATACAGAACGTGTGGGATCGGTGAATATCGCGATTCCGTGCCTCCTAGAGTGATTTATCGTTATATCGAACGATTGCGAGGGCTGGAACGTGAATCCTTACCTTCTGTCGATACAGGACGATTGGAAATGATGCATATCGCGATTCCGGGCCTCCTAGAGTGATTAATCGTTATATGGAACGATTGCGATAGCTGGAAAGTGAATCCTCACCTTCTGTATATACATGACTATAGGACAGGGTGAATATCGCGATTCCGAACCTCCGAAAGTGATTTATCGATAGACCGAACAATTGCGAGGGCTGGGAAGTGAATCCTTACCTTCTGTTGCTACAGAACGTGTGGAAACGGTGAATATCCAAATTCCGAGGCTCTTAGAGTGATTTATCGTCATATCGAAATATTGGGAGGGCTGGGATGTGAATCCTTACCTTCCGTCCATACAGAACGTGTGGGATCGGTGGATATCGCGATTCCGTGCCTCCTAGAGTGATTTATCGTCATATCGAACGATTGCGAGGGCTGGGATGTGAATCCTTACCTTCCCTCGATACAGAACGTGTGGAAACGGTGAACATCGCGATTCCGAGCCTCCTAGACTGATATATCTATAGACCGAACGATTGCGAGGGCTGGGAAGTGAGTACTTACCTTCTGTCTATACAGAACGATTGGACAGGGTGAATATCGCGATTCCGTGGCTCCTGGAGTGATTTATCGCTATATCGAACGATTGCCGGGGATGAGAAGTGATTCCTTACCTTCATTCGATCCAGAACGTGTGGAAACGGTGAATATCGCGATTTCGAGCCTCCTAGAGTGATTTAGCGATAGACCGAACGATACCGAGGGCTGCGAAGTGAATCCTTACCTTCTGTCGATACAGAACGTGTGGAACGTCGAATATCGCGATTCCGAGCCGCCTAGAGTGATTTATCGTAATATCGAACGAATGCGAGGGCTGGAAAGTAAATCCATAGATTCCATCGATACAGAACGTGTGGAAACGGTGAATATAGCGATTCCGAGCCTCCTAGAGTGATTTTTCGTTATATCGAACGAAAGCGAGAGCTGGAAAGTAAAGCCATAGCTTCCTTCGATACAGAACGTATGGAAACGGTGAATATCGCGATTCCGAGCCTCCTAGAGTGATTTTCGTTATATCGAACGATTGCGAGGGCTGGAAAGTAAATCCATAGCTTCCTTCGATACAGAGCGTGTGGAAACGGTGAATATCGCCATTCCGAGCCTCCTAGAGTGATTTATTGTTATATCAAACGATTGCGAGGGCTGGAAAGTGATTCCTAAGCTTCTTTCGATCCAGAACGTGTGGAAACGGTGAATATCGCGATTCCGAGCTTCCTAGAGTGATTTATCGTCATATCGAAATATTGCGAGGGCTGGGATGTGAATCCTTACCTTCCGTCGATACAGAACGTGTGGGATCGGTGAATATCGCGATTCCGTGCCTCCTAGAGTGATTTACCGTTATATCGAACGATTGCGAGGCCTGGGAAGTGATTCATTGCCTTCTGTCGATAGAGAACGTGTGGAACGTGTGAATATCGCTATTCCGAGCCTCCTAGAGTGATTAATCGTTATATGGAACGATTGCGATAGCTGGAAAGTGAATCCTTACCTTCTGTATACACGTGACTATAGGACAGGGTGAATATCGCGATTCCGAACCTCCGAAAGTGATTTAGCGATAGACCGAACAATTGCGAGGGCTGGGAAGTGAATCCTTACCTCCTGTTGATACAGAACGTGTGGAAACGGTGAATATCGCGATTCCGAGCCTCCTAGAGTGATTTACCGTTATATCGAACGATTGCGAGAACTGGGAAGTGAATCCTTACCATCTGTCTATACAGAACGATTGGACAGGGTGAATATCGCGATTCCGTGGCTCCTGGAGTGATTTATCGTCATATCGAACGATTGCGAGGGCTGGGATGTGAATCCTCACCATCCGTCGATACAGAACGTGTGGGAACGGTGAATATCGCGATTCCGAGGCTCCTGGAGTGATTTATCGTTATATCGAACGATTGCGAGGGCTGGAACGTGAATCCTTACCTTCTGTCGATACAGGACGATTGGAAATGATGCATATCGCGATTCCGGGCCCCCTAGAGTGATTAATCGTTATATGGAACGATTGCGAAAGCTGGAAAGTGAATCCTCACCTTCTGTATATACATGACTATAGGACAGGGTGAATATCGCGATTCCGAACCTCCGAAAGTGATTTAGCGATAGACCGAACAATTGCGAGGGCTGGGAAGTGAATCCTTACCTTCTGTTGATACAGAACGTGTGGAAAAGGTGAATATCGCGATTCCGAACCGCCTAGACTGATTTATCTATAGACCGAACGATTGCGAGGGCTGGGAAGTGAGTACTTACCTTCTGTCTATACACAACGGTTGGACAGGGTGAATATCGCGATTCCGTGGCTCCTGGAGTGATTTATCGTTATATCGAACGATTGCCGGGGATGAGAAGTAATTCCTTACCTTCTTTTGATCCAGAACGTGTGGAAACGGTGAATATCGCTATTCCGAGCCTCCTAGAGTGATCTTCGTTATATCGAACGATTGCGAGGCCTGGGAAGTGATTCATTGCCTTCTGTCGATAGAGAACGTGTGGAACGTGTGAATATCGCTATTCCGAACCTCCTAGAGTGATCTTCGTTATATCGAACGATTGCGAGGCCTGGGAAGTGATTCATTGCCTTCTGTCGATAGAGAACGTGTGGAACGTGTGAATATCGCTATTCCGAGCCTCCTAGAGTGATTAATCGTTATATGGAACGATTGCGATAGCTGGAAAGTGAATCCTTACCTTCTGTATACACGTGACTATAGGACAGGGTGAATATCGCGATTCCGAACCTCCGAAAGTGATTTAGCGATAGACCGAACAATTGCGAGGGCTGGGAAGTGAATCCTTACCTCCTGTTGATACAGAACGTGTGGAAACGGTGAATATCGCGATTCCGAGCCTCCTAGAGTGATTTACCGTTATATCGAACGATTGCGAGAACTGGGAAGTGAATCCTTACCATCTGTCTATACAGAACGATTGGACAGGGTGAATATCGCGATTCCGTGGCTCCTGGAGTGATTTATCGTCATATCGAAATATTGCGAGGGCTGGGATGTGAATCCTTACCTTCCGTCGATACAGAACGTGTGGGATCGGTGAATATCGCGATTCCGTGCCTCCTAGAGTGATTTATCGTTATATCGAACGATTGCGAGGGCTGGAACGTGAATCCTTACCTTCTGTCGATACAGGACGATTGGAAATGATGCATATCGCGATTCCGGGCCCCCTAGAGTGATTAATCGTTATATGGAACGATTGCGAAAGCTGGAAAGTGAATCCTCACCTTCTGTATATACATGACTATAGGACAGGGTGAATATCGCGATTCCGAACCTCCGAAAGTGATTTAGCGATAGACCGAACAATTGCGAGGGCTGGGAAGTGAATCCTTACCTTCTGTTGATACAGAACGTGTGGAAAAGGTGAATATCGCGATTCCGAACCGCCTAGACTGATTTATCTATAGACCGAACGATTGCGAGGGCTGGGAAGTGAGTACTTACCTTCTGTCTATACACAACGGTTGGACAGGGTGAATATCGCGATTCCGTGGCTCCTGGAGTGATTTATCGTTATATCGAACGATTGCCGGGGATGAGAAGTAATTCCTTACCTTCTTTTGATCCAGAACGTGTGGAAACGGTGAATATCGCTATTCCGAGCCTCCTAGAGTGATCTTCGTTATATCGAACGATTGCGAGGCCTGGGAAGTGATTCATTGCCTTCTGTCGATAGAGAACGTGTGGAACGTGTGAATATCGCTATTCCGAGCCTCCTAGAGTGATTAATCGTTATATGGAACGATTGCGATAGCTGGAAAGTGAATCCTTACCTTCTGTATACACGTGACTATAGGACAGGGTGAATATCGCGATTCCGAACCTCCGAAAGTGATTTAGCGATAGACCGAACAATTGCGAGGGCTGGGAAGTGAATCCGTACCTCCTGTTGATACAGAACGTGTGGAAACGGTGAATATCGCGATTCCGAGCCTCCTAGAGTGATTTACCGTTATATCGAACGATTGCGAGAACTGGGAAGTGAATCCTTACCATCTGTCTATACAGAACGATTGGACAGGGTGAATATCGCGATTCCGTGGCTCCTAGAGTGATTTATCGTCATATCGAAATATTGCGAGGGCTGGGATGTGAATCCTTACCTTCCGTCGATACAGAACGTGTGGAATCGGTGAATATCGCGATTCCGTGCCTCCTAGAGTGATTTATCGTCATATCGAACGATTGCGAGGGCTGGGATGTGAATCCTCACCATCCGTCGATACAGAACGTGTGGGAACGGTGAATATCGCGATTCCGAGACTCCTGGAGTGATTTATCGTTATATCGAACGATTGCGAGGGCTGGAACGTGAATCCTCACCTTCTGTCGATACAGAACGATTGGAAATGATGCATATCGCGATTCCGGGCCTCCTAGATTGATTAATCGTTACATGGAACGATTGCGATAGCTGGAAAGTGAATCCTCACCTTCTGTATATACATGACTATAGGACAGGGTGAATATCGCGATTCCGTGCCTCCTAGAGTGATTTGTCGTCATATCGAACGATTGCGAGGGCTGGGATGTGAATCCTTACCTTCCCTCGATACAGAACGTGTGGAAACGGTGAATATCGCGATTCCGAGCCTCCTAGACTGATTTATCTATAGGCCGAACGATTGCGAGGGCTGGGAACTGAGTACTTACCTTCTGTCTATACAGAACGATTGGACAGGGTGAATATCGCGATTCCGTGGCTCCTGGAGTGATTTATCGTTATATCGAACGATTGCCGGGGATGAGAAGTGATTCCTTACCTTCTTTCGATCCAGAACGTGTGGAAACGGTGAATATCGCGATTTCGAGCCTCCTAGAGTGATTTATCGTCATATCGAACGATTACGAGGGCTGGGATGTTAATCCTCACCTTCCGTCTATACAGAACGATTGGACAGGGTGAATATCGCGATTCCGTGGCTCCTGGAGTGATTTATCGTTATATCGAACGATTGCCGGGGATGAGAAGTGATTCCTTACCTTCTTTCGATCCAGAACGTGTGGAAACGGTGAATATCGCGATTCCAAGCCTCCTAGAGTGATTTATCGTCATATCGAACGATTGCGAGGACTGGGATGTGAATGCTCACCTTCCGTCGATACAGAACGTGTGGGAACGGTGAATATCGCGATTCCGAGGCTCCTGGAGTGATTTATCGTTATATCGAACGATTGCGAGAGCTGGGAAGTGAATCCTTACCATCTGTCTATACAGAACGATTGGACAAGGTGAATATCGCGATTCCGTGGCTCCTGGAGTGATTTATCGTCATATCGAAATATTGCGAGGGCTGGGATGTGAATCCTTACCTTCCGTCGATACAGAACGTGTGGGATCGGTGAATATCGCGATTCCGTGCCTCCTAGAGTGATTTATCGTCATATCGAACGATTGTGAGGGCTGGGATGTGAATCCTCACCATCCGTCGATACAGAACGTGTGGGAACGGTGAATATCGCGATTCCGAGGCTCCTGGAGTGATTTATCGTTATATCGAACGATTGCGAGGGCTGGAACGTGAATCCTTACCTTCTGTCGATACAGGACGATTGGAAATGATGCATATCGCGATTCCGGGCCCCCTAGAGTGATTAATCGTTATATGGAACGATTGCGAAAGCTGGAAAGTGAATCCTCACCTTCTGTATATACATGACTATAGGACAGGGTGAATATCGCGATTCCGAACCTCCGAAAGTGATTTAGCGATAGACCGAACAATTGCGAGGGCTGGGAAGTGAATCCTTACCTTCTGTTGATACAGAACGTGTGGAAAAGGTGAATATCGCGATTCCGAACCGCCTAGACTGATTTATCTATAGACCGAACGATTGCGAGGGCTGGGAAGTGAGTACTTACCTTCTGTCTATACACAACGGTTGGACAGGGTGAATATCGCGATTCCGTGGCTCCTGGAGTGATTTATCGTCATATCGAACGATTGCGAGGACTGGGATGTGAATGCTCACCTTCCGTCGATACAGAACGTGTGGGAACGGTGAATATCGCGATTCCGAGGCTCCTGGAGTGATTTATCGTTATATCGAACGATTGCGAGAGCTGGGAAGTGAATCCTTACCATCTGTCTATACAGAACGATTGGACAAGGTGAATATCGCGATTCCGTGGCTCCTGGAGTGATTTATCGTCATATCGAAATATTGCGAGGGCTGGGATGTGAATCCTTACCTTCCGTCGATACAGAACGTGTGGGATCGGTGAATATCGCGATTCCGTGCCTCCTAGAGTGATTTATCGTCATATCGAACGATTGCGAGGGCTGGGATGTGAATCCTCACCATCCGTCGATACAGAACGTGTGGGAACGGTGAATATCGCGATTCCGAGGCTCCTGGAGTGATTTATCGTTATATCGAACGATTGCGAGGGCTGGAACGTGAATCCTTACCTTCTGTCGATACAGGACGATTGGAAATGATGCATATCGCGATTCCGGGCCCCCTAGAGTGATTAATCGTTATATGGAACGATTGCGAAAGCTGGAAAGTGAATCCTCACCTTCTGTATATACATGACTATAGGACAGGGTGAATATCGCGATTCCGAACCTCCGAAAGTGATTTAGCGATAGACCGAACAATTGCGAGGGCTGGGAAGTGAATCCTTACCTTCTGTTGATACAGAACGTGTGGAAAAGGTGAATATCGCGATTCCGAACCGCCTAGACTGATTTATCTATAGACCGAACGATTGCGAGGGCTGGGAAGTGAGTACTTACCTTCTGTCTATACACAACGGTTGGACAGGGTGAATATCGCGATTCCGTGGCTCCTGGAGTGATTTATCGTTATATCGAACGATTGCCGGGGATGAGAAGTAATTCCTTACATGACTATAGGACAGGGTGAATATCGCGATTCCGAACCTCCGAAAGTGATTTAGCGATAGACCGAACAATTGCGAGGGCTGGGAAGTGAATCCTTACCTTCTGTTGATACAGAACGTGTGGAAAAGGTGAATATCGCGATTCCGAACCGCCTAGACTGATTTATCTATAGACCGAACAATTGCGAGGGCTGGGAAGTGAATCCTTACCTTCTGTTGATACAGAACGTGTGGAAACGGTGAATATCGCGATTCCGAGCCTCCTAGAGTGATTTACCGTTATATCGAACGATTGCGAGAACTGGGAAGTGAATCCTTACCATCTGTCTATACAGAACGATTGGACAGGGTGAATATCGCGATTCCGTGGCTCCTAGAGTGATTTATCGTCATATCGAAATATTGCGAGGGCTGGGATGTGAATCCTTACCTTCCGTCGATACAGAACGTGTGGGATCGGTGAATATCGCGATTCCGTGCCTCCTAGAGTGATTTATCGTTATATCGAACGATTGCGAGGGCTGGAACGTGAATCCTTACCTTCTGTCGATACAGGACGATTGGAAATGATGCATATCGCGATTCCGGGCCTCCTAGAGTGATTAATCGTTATATGGAACGATTGCGATAGCTGGAAAGTGAATCCTCACCTTCTGTATATACATGACTATAGGACAGGGTGAATATCGCGATTCCGAACCTCCGAAAGTGATTTATCGATAGACCGAACAATTGCGAGGGCTGGGAAGTGAATCCTTACCTTCTGTTGCTACAGAACGTGTGGAAACGGTGAATATCCAAATTCCGAGGCTCTTAGAGTGATTTATCGTCATATCGAAATATTGGGAGGGCTGGGATGTGAATCCTTACCTTCCGTCCATACAGAACGTGTGGGATCGGTGGATATCGCGATTCCGTGCCTCCTAGAGTGATTTATCGTCATATCGAACGATTGCGAGGGCTGGGATGTGAATCCTTACCTTCCCTCGATACAGAACGTGTGGAAACGGTGAATATCGCGATTCCGAGCCTCCTAGACTGATATATCTATAGACCGAACGATTGCGAGGGCTGGGAAGTGAGTACTTACCTTCTGTCTATACAGAACGATTGGACAGGGTGAATATCGCGATTCCGTGGCTCCTGGAGTGATTTATCGCTATATCGAACGATTGCCGGGGATGAGAAGTGATTCCTTACCTTCTTTCGATCCAGAACGTGTGGAAACGGTGAATATCGCGATTTCGAGCCTCCTAGAGTGATTTTTCGTTATATCGAACGAAAGCGAGGGCTGGAAAGTAAAGCCATAGCTTCCTTCGATACAGAACGTGTGGAAACGGTGAATATCGCGATTCCGAGCCTCCTAGAGTGATTTTCGTTATATCGAACGATTGCGAGGGCTGGAAAGTAAATCCATAGCTTCCTTCGATACAGAGCGTGTGGAAACGGTGAATATCGCCATTCCGAGCCTCCTAGATTGATTTATTGTTATATCAAACGATTGCGAGGGCTGGAAAGTGATTCCTAAGCTTCTTTCGATCCAGAACGAGTGGAAACGGTGAATATCGCGATTCCGTGCCTCCTAGAGTGATTTATCGTTATATCGAACGATTGCGAGGGCTGGAACGTGAATCCTTACCTTCTGTCGATACAGGACGATTGGAAATGATGCATATCGCGATTCCGGGCCTCCTAGAGTGATTAATCGTTATATGGAACGATTGCGATAGCTGGAAAGTGAATCCTCACCTTCTGTATATACATGACTATAGGACAGGGTGAATATCGCGATTCCGAACCTCCGAAAGTGATTTATCGATAGACCGAACAATTGCGAGGGCTGGGAAGTGAATCCTTACCTTCTGTTGATACAGAACGTGTGGAAACGGTGAATATCCAAATTCCGAGGCTCTTAGAGTGATTTATCGTTATATCGAACGAATGCGAGGGCTGGAAAGTAAATCCATAGCTTCCTTCGATACAGAGCGTGTGGAAACGGTGAATATCGCCATTCCGAGCCTCCTAGAGTGATTTATTGTTATATCAAACGATTGCGAGGGCTGGAAAGTGATTCCTAAGCTTCTTTCGATCCAGAACGTGTGGAAACGGTGAATATCGCGATTCCGAGCCTCCTAGAGTGATTTATCGTCATATCGAAATATTGGGAGGGCTGGGATGTGAATCCTTACCTTCCGTCCATACAGAACGTGTGGGATCGGTGAATATCGCGATTCCGTGCCTCCTAGAGTGATTTATCGTCATATCGAACGATTGCGAGGGCTGGGATGTGAATCCTTACCTTCCCTCGATACAGAACGTGTGGAAACGGTGAATATCGCGATTCCGAGGCTCCTGGAGTGATTTATCGTTATATCGAACGATTGCGAGGGCTGGAACGTGAATCCTTACCTTCTGTCGATACAGGACGATTGGAAATGATGCATATCGCGATTCCGGGCCCCCTAGAGTGATTAATCGTTATATGGAACGATTGCGAAAGCTGGAAAGTGAATCCTCACCTTCTGTATATACATGACTATAGGACAGGGTGAATATCGCGATTCCGAACCTCCGAAAGTGATTTAGCGATAGACCGAACAATTGCGAGGGCTGGGAAGTGAATCCTTACCTTCTGTTGATACAGAACGTGTGGAAAAGGTGAATATCGCGATTCCGAACCGCCTAGACTGATTTATCTATAGACCGAACGATTGCGAGGGCTGGGAAGTGAGTACTTACCTTCTGTCTATACACAACGGTTGGACAGGGTGAATATCGCGATTCCGTGGCTCCTGGAGTGATTTATCGTTATATCGAACGATTGCCGGGGATGAGAAGTAATTCCTTACCTTCTTTTGGTCCAGAACGTGTGGAAACGGTGAATATCGCTATTCCGAGCCTCCTAGAGTGATCTTCGTTATATCGAACGATTGCGAGGCCTGGGAAGTGATTCATTGCCTTCTGTCGATAGAGAACGTGTGGAACGTGTGAATATCGCTATTCCGAGCCTCCTAGAGTGATTAATCGTTATATGGAACGATTGCGATAGCTGGAAAGTGAATCCTTACCTTCTGTATACACGTGACTATAGGACAGGGTGAATATCGCGATTCCGAACCTCCGAAAGTGATTTAGCGATAGACCGAACAATTGCGAGGGCTGGGAAGTGAATCCTTACCTTCTGTTGATACAGAACGTGTGGAAACGGTGAATATCGCGATTCCGAGCCTCCTAGAGTGATTTACCGTTATATCGAACGATTGCGAGAACTGGGAAGTGAATCCTTACCATCTGTCTATACAGAACGATTGGACAGGGTGAATATCGCGATTCCGTGGCTCCTAGAGTGATTTATCGTCATATCGAAATATTGCGAGGGCTGGGATGTGAATCCTTACCTTCCGTCGATACAGAACGTGTGGGATCGGTGAATATCGCGATTCCGTGCCTCCTAGAGTGATTTATCGTTATATCGAACGATTGCGAGGGCTGGAACGTGAATCCTTACCTTCTGTCGATACAGGACGATTGGAAATGATGCATATCGCGATTCCGGGCCTCCTAGAGTGATTAATCGTTATATGGAACGATTGCGATAGCTGGAAAGTGAATCCTCACCTTCTGTATATACATGACTATAGGACAGGGTGAATATCGCGATTCCGAACCTCCGAAAGTGATTTATCGATAGACCGAACAATTGCGAGGGCTGGGCAGTGAATCCTTACCTTCTGTTGCTACAGAACGTGTGGAAACGGTGAATATCCAAATTCCGAGGCTCTTAGAGTGATTTATCGTCATATCGAAATATTGGGAGGGCTGGGATGTGAATCCTTACCTTCCGTCCATACAGAACGTGTGGGATCGGTGGATATCGCGATTCCGTGCCTCCTAGAGTGATTTATCGTCATATCGAACGATTGCGAGGGCTGGGATGTGAATCCTTACCTTCCCTCGATACAGAACGTGTGGAAACGGTGAACATCGCGATTCCGAGCCTCCTAGACTGATATATCTATAGACCGAACGATTGCGAGGGCTGGGAAGTGAGTACTTACCTTCTGTCTATACAGAACGATTGGACAGGGTGAATATCGCGATTCCGTGGCTCCTGGAGTGATTTATCGCTATATCGAACGATTGCCGGGGATGAGAAGTGATTCCTTACCTTCATTCGATCCAGAACGTGTGGAAACGGTGAATATCGCGATTTCGAGCCTCCTAGAGTGATTTAGCGATAGACCGAACGATACCGAGGGCTGCGAAGTGAATCCTTACCTTCTGTCGATACAGAACGTGTGGAACGTCGAATATCGCGATTCCGAGCCGCCTAGAGTGATTTATCGTAATATCGAACGAATGCGAGGGCTGGAAAGTAAATCCATAGATTCCATCGATACAGAACGTGTGGAAACGGTGAATATAGCGATTCCGAGCCTCCTAGAGTGATTTTTCGTTATATCGAACGAAAGCGAGAGCTGGAAAGTAAAGCCATAGCTTCCTTCGATACAGAACGTATGGAAACGGTGAATATCGCGATTCCGAGCCTCCTAGAGTGATTTTCGTTATATCGAACGATTGCGAGGGCTGGAAAGTAAATCCATAGCTTCCTTCGATACAGAGCGTGTGGAAACGGTGAATATCGCCATTCCGAGCCTCCTAGAGTGATTTATTGTTATATCAAACGATTGCGAGGGCTGGAAAGTGATTCCTAAGCTTCTTTCGATCCAGAACGTGTGGAAACGGTGAATATCGCGATTCCGAGCTTCCTAGAGTGATTTATCGTCATATCGAAATATTGCGAGGGCTGGGATGTGAATCCTTACCTTCCGTCGATACAGAACGTGTGGGATCGGTGAATATCGCGATTCCGTGCCTCCTAGAGTGATTTACCGTTATATCGAACGATTGCGAGGCCTGGGAAGTGATTCATTGCCTTCTGTCGATAGAGAACGTGTGGAACGTGTGAATATCGCTATTCCGAGCCTCCTAGAGTGATTAATCGTTATATGGAACGATTGCGATAGCTGGAAAGTGAATCCTTACCTTCTGTATACACGTGACTATAGGACAGGGTGAATATCGCGATTCCGAACCTCCGAAAGTGATTTAGCGATAGACCGAACAATTGCGAGGGCTGGGAAGTGAATCCTTACCTCCTGTTGATACAGAACGTGTGGAAACGGTGAATATCGCGATTCCGAGCCTCCTAGAGTGATTTACCGTTATATCGAACGATTGCGAGAACTGGGAAGTGAATCCTTACCATCTGTCTATACAGAACGATTGGACAGGGTGAATATCGCGATTCCGTGGCTCCTGGAGTGATTTATCGTCATATCGAAATATTGCGAGGGCTGGGATGTGAATCCTTACCTTCCGTCGATACAGAACGTGTGGGATCGGTGAATATCGCGATTCCGTGCCTCCTAGAGTGATTTATCGTTATATCGAACGATTGCGAGGGCTGGAACGTGAATCCTTACCTTCTGTCGATACAGGACGATTGGAAATGATGCATATCGCGATTCCGGGCCCCCTAGAGTGATTAATCGTTATATGGAACGATTGCGAAAGCTGGAAAGTGAATCCTCACCTTCTGTATATACATGACTATAGGACAGGGTGAATATCGCGATTCCGAACCTCCGAAAGTGATTTAGCGATAGACCGAACAATTGCGAGGGCTGGGAAGTGAATCCTTACCTTCTGTTGATACAGAACGTGTGGAAAAGGTGAATATCGCGATTCCGAACCGCCTAGACTGATTTATCTATAGACCGAACGATTGCGAGGGCTGGGAAGTGAGTACTTACCTTCTGTCTATACACAACGGTTGGACAGGGTGAATATCGCGATTCCGTGGCTCCTGGAGTGATTTATCGTTATATCGAACGATTGCCGGGGATGAGAAGTAATTCCTTACCTTCTTTTGATCCAGAACGTGTGGAAACGGTGAATATCGCTATTCCGAGCCTCCTAGAGTGATCTTCGTTATATCGAACGATTGCGAGGCCTGGGAAGTGATTCATTGCCTTCTGTCGATAGAGAACGTGTGGAACGTGTGAATATCGCTATTCCGAACCTCCTAGAGTGATCTTCGTTATATCGAACGATTGCGAGGCCTGGGAAGTGATTCATTGCCTTCTGTCGATAGAGAACGTGTGGAACGTGTGAATATCGCTATTCCGAGCCTCCTAGAGTGATTAATCGTTATATGGAACGATTGCGATAGCTGGAAAGTGAATCCTTACCTTCTGTATACACGTGACTATAGGACAGGGTGAATATCGCGATTCCGAACCTCCGAAAGTGATTTAGCGATAGACCGAACAATTGCGAGGGCTGGGAAGTGAATCCTTACCTCCTGTTGATACAGAACGTGTGGAAACGGTGAATATCGCGATTCCGAGCCTCCTAGAGTGATTTACCGTTATATCGAACGATTGCGAGAACTGGGAAGTGAATCCTTACCATCTGTCTATACAGAACGATTGGACAGGGTGAATATCGCGATTCCGTGGCTCCTGGAGTGATTTATCGTCATATCGAAATATTGCGAGGGCTGGGATGTGAATCCTTACCTTCCGTCGATACAGAACGTGTGGGATCGGTGAATATCGCGATTCCGTGCCTCCTAGAGTGATTTATCGTTATATCGAACGATTGCGAGGGCTGGAACGTGAATCCTTACCTTCTGTCGATACAGGACGATTGGAAATGATGCATATCGCGATTCCGGGCCCCCTAGAGTGATTAATCGTTATATGGAACGATTGCGAAAGCTGGAAAGTGAATCCTCACCTTCTGTATATACATGACTATAGGACAGGGTGAATATCGCGATTCCGAACCTCCGAAAGTGATTTAGCGATAGACCGAACAATTGCGAGGGCTGGGAAGTGAATCCTTACCTTCTGTTGATACAGAACGTGTGGAAAAGGTGAATATCGCGATTCCGAACCGCCTAGACTGATTTATCTATAGACCGAACGATTGCGAGGGCTGGGAAGTGAGTACTTACCTTCTGTCTATACACAACGGTTGGACAGGGTGAATATCGCGATTCCGTGGCTCCTGGAGTGATTTATCGTTATATCGAACGATTGCCGGGGATGAGAAGTAATTCCTTACCTTCTTTTGATCCAGAACGTGTGGAAACGGTGAATATCGCTATTCCGAGCCTCCTAGAGTGATCTTCGTTATATCGAACGATTGCGAGGCCTGGGAAGTGATTCATTGCCTTCTGTCGATAGAGAACGTGTGGAACGTGTGAATATCGCTATTCCGAGCCTCCTAGAGTGATTAATCGTTATATGGAACGATTGCGATAGCTGGAAAGTGAATCCTTACCTTCTGTATACACGTGACTATAGGACAGGGTGAATATCGCGATTCCGAACCTCCGAAAGTGATTTAGCGATAGACCGAACAATTGCGAGGGCTGGGAAGTGAATCCTTACCTCCTGTTGATACAGAACGTGTGGAAACGGTGAATATCGCGATTCCGAGCCTCCTAGAGTGATTTACCGTTATATCGAACGATTGCGAGAACTGGGAAGTGAATCCTAACCATCTGTCTATACAGAACGATTGGACAGGGTGAATATCGCGATTCCGTGGCTCCTAGAGTGATTTATCGTCATATCGAAATATTGCGAGGGCTGGGATGTGAATCCTTACCTTCCGTCGATACAGAACGTGTGGAATCGGTGAATATCGCGATTCCGTGCCTCCTAGAGTGATTTATCGTCATATCGAACGATTGCGAGGGCTGGGATGTGAATCCTCACCATCCGTCGATACAGAACGTGTGGGAACGGTGAATATCGCGATTCCGAGACTCCTGGAGTGATTTATCGTTATATCGAACGATTGCGAGGGCTGGAACGTGAATCCTCACCTTCTGTCGATACAGAACGATTGGAAATGATGCATATCGCGATTCCGGGCCTCCTAGATTGATTAATCGTTACATGGAACGATTGCGATAGCTGGAAAGTGAATCCTCACCTTCTGTATATACATGACTATAGGACAGGGTGAATATCGCGATTCCGTGCCTCCTAGAGTGATTTGTCGTCATATCGAACGATTGCGAGGGCTGGGATGTGAATCCTTACCTTCCCTCGATACAGAACGTGTGGAAACGGTGAATATCGCGATTCCGAGCCTCCTAGACTGATTTATCTATAGGCCGAACGATTGCGAGGGCTGGGAACTGAGTACTTACCTTCTGTCTATACAGAACGATTGGACAGGGTGAATATCGCGATTCCGTGGCTCCTGGAGTGATTTATCGTTATATCGAACGATTGCCGGGGATGAGAAGTGATTCCTTACCTTCTTTCGATCCAGAACGTGTGGAAACGGTGAATATCGCGATTTCGAGCCTCCTAGAGTGATTTATCGTCATATCGAACGATTACGAGGGCTGGGATGTTAATCCTCACCTTCCGTCTATACAGAACGATTGGACAGGGTGAATATCGCGATTCCGTGGCTCCTGGAGTGATTTATCGTTATATCGAACGATTGCCGGGGATGAGAAGTGATTCCTTACCTTCTTTCGATCCAGAACGTGTGGAAACGGTGAATATCGCGATTCCAAGCCTCCTAGAGTGATTTATCGTCATATCGAACGATTGCGAGGACTGGGATGTGAATGCTCACCTTCCGTCGATACAGAACGTGTGGGAACGGTGAATATCGCGATTCCGAGGCTCCTGGAGTGATTTATCGTTATATCGAACGATTGCGAGAGCTGGGAAGTGAATCCTTACCATCTGTCTATACAGAACGATTGGACAAGGTGAATATCGCGATTCCGTGGCTCCTGGAGTGATTTATCGTCATATCGAAATATTGCGAGGGCTGGGATGTGAATCCTTACCTTCCGTCGATACAGAACGTGTGGGATCGGTGAATATCGCGATTCCGTGCCTCCTAGAGTGATTTATCGTCATATCGAACGATTGCGAGGGCTGGGATGTGAATCCTCACCATCCGTCGATACAGAACGTGTGGGAACGGTGAATATCGCGATTCCGAGGCTCCTGGAGTGATTTATCGTTATATCGAACGATTGCGAGGGCTGGAACGTGAATCCTTACCTTCTGTCGATACAGGACGATTGGAAATGATGCATATCGCGATTCCGGGCCCCCTAGAGTGATTAATCGTTATATGGAACGATTGCGAAAGCTGGAAAGTGAATCCTCACCTTCTGTATATACATGACTATAGGACAGGGTGAATATCGCGATTCCGAACCTCCGAAAGTGATTTAGCGATAGACCGAACAATTGCGAGGGCTGGGAAGTGAATCCTTACCTTCTGTTGATACAGAACGTGTGGAAAAGGTGAATATCGCGATTCCGAACCGCCTAGACTGATTTATCTATAGACCGAACGATTGCGAGGGCTGGGAAGTGAGTACTTACCTTCTGTCTATACACAACGGTTGGACAGGGTGAATATCGCGATTCCGTGGCTCCTGGAGTGATTTATCGTTATATCGAACGATTGCCGGGGATGAGAAGTAATTCCTTACTTTCTTTTGATCCAGAACGTGTGGAAACGGTGAATATCGCTATTCCGAGCCTCCTAGAGTGATCTTCGTTATATCGAACGATTGCGAGGCCTGGGAAGTGATTCATTGCCTTCTGTCGATAGAGAACGTGTGGAACGTGTGAATATCGCTATTCCGAGCCTCCTAGAGTGATTAATCGTTATATGGAACGATTGCGATAGCTGGAAAGTGAATCCTTACCTTCTGTATACACGTGACTATAGGACAGGGTGAATATCGCGATTCCGAACCTCCGAAAGTGATTTAGCGATAGACCGAACAATTGCGAGGGCTGGGAAGTGAATCCTTACCTTCTGTTGATACAGAACGTGTGGAAACGGTGAATATCGCGATTCCGAGCCTCCTAGAGTGATTTACCGTTATATCGAACGATTGCGAGAACTGGGAAGTGAATCCTTACCATCTGTCTATACAGAACGATTGGACAGGGTGAATATCGCGATTCCGTGGCTCCTAGAGTGATTTATCGTCATATCGAAATATTGCGAGGGCTGGGATGTGAATCCTTACCTTCCGTCGATACAGAACGTGTGGGATCGGTGAATATCGCGATTCCGTGCCTCCTAGAGTGATTTATCGTTATATCGAACGATTGCGAGGGCTGGAACGTGAATCCTTACCTTCTGTCGATACAGGACGATTGGAAATGATGCATATCGCGATTCCGGGCCTCCTAGAGTGATTAATCGTTATATGGAACGATTGCGATAGCTGGAAAGTGAATCCTCACCTTCTGTATATACATGACTATAGGACAGGGTGAATATCGCGATTCCGAACCTCCGAAAGTGATTTATCGATAGACCGAACAATTGCGAGGGCTGGGAAGTGAATCCTTACCTTCTGTTGCTACAGAACGTGTGGAAACGGTGAATATCCAAATTCCGAGGCTCTTAGAGTGATTTATCGTCATATCGAAATATTGGGAGGGCTGGGATGTGAATCCTTACCTTCCGTCCATACAGAACGTGTGGGATCGGTGGATATCGCGATTCCGTGCCTCCTAGAGTGATTTATCGTCATATCGAACGATTGCGAGGGCTGGGATGTGAATCCTTACCTTCCCTCGATACAGAACGTGTGGAAACGGTGAATATCGCGATTCCGAGCCTCCTAGACTGATATATCTATAGACCGAACGATTGCGAGGGCTGGGAAGTGAGTACTTACCTTCTGTCTATACAGAACGATTGGACAGGGTGAATAACGCGATTCCGTGGCTCCTGGAGTGATTTATCGCTATATCGAACGATTGCCGGGGATGAGAAGTGATTCCTTACCTTCTTTCGATCCAGAACGTGTGGAAACGGTGAATATCGCGATTTCGAGCCTCCTAGAGTGATTTTTCGTTATATCGAACGAAAGCGAGGGCTGGAAAGTAAAGCCATAGCTTCCTTCGATACAGAACGTGTGGAAACGGTGAATATCGCGATTCCGAGCCTCCTAGAGTGATTTTCGTTATATCGAACGATTGCGAGGGCTGGAAAGTAAATCCATAGCTTCCTTCGATACAGAGCGTGTGGAAACGGTGAATATCGCCATTCCGAGCCTCCTAGATTGATTTATTGTTATATCAAACGATTGCGAGGGCTGGAAAGTGATTCCTAAGCTTCTTTCGATCCAGAACGAGTGGAAACGGTGAATATCGCGATTCCGTGCCTCCTAGAGTGATTTATCGTTATATCGAACGATTGCGAGGGCTGGAACGTGAATCCTTACCTTCTGTCGATACAGGACGATTGGAAATGATGCATATCGCGATTCCGGGCCTCCTAGAGTGATTAATCGTTATATGGAACGATTGCGATAGCTGGAAAGTGAATCCTCACCTTCTGTATATACATGACTATAGGACAGGGTGAATATCGCGATTCCGAACCTCCGAAAGTGATTTAGCGATAGACCGAACAATTGCGAGGGCTGGGAAGTGAATCCTTACCTTCTGTTGATACAGAACGTGTGGAAACGGTGAATATCGCGATTCCGAGCCTCCTAGAGTGATTTACCGTTATATCGAACGATTGCGAGAACTGGGAAGTGAATCCTTACCATCTGTCTATACAGAACGATTGGACAGGGTGAATATCGCGATTCCGTGGCTCCTAGAGTGATTTATCGTCATATCGAAATATTGCGAGGGCTGGGATGTGAATCCTTACCTTCCGTCGATACAGAACGTGTGGGATCGGTGAATATCGCGATTCCGTGCCTCCTAGAGTGATTTATCGTTATATCGAACGATTGCGAGGGCTGGAACGTGAATCCTTACCTTCTGTCGATACAGGACGATTGGAAATGATGCATATCGCGATTCCGGCCCTCCTAGAGTGATTAATCGTTAATGGAACGATTGCGATAGCTGGAAAGTGAATCCTCACCTTCTGTATATACATGACTATAGGACAGGGTGAATATCGCGATTCCGAACCTCCGAAAGTGATTTATCGATAGACCGAACAATTGCGAGGGCTGGGAAGTGAATCCTTACCTTCTGTTGCTACAGAACGTGTGGAAACGGTGAATATCCAAATTCCGAGGCTCTTAGAGTGATTTATCGTCATATCGAAATATTGGGAGGGCTGGGATGTGAATCCTTACCTTCCGTCCATACAGAACGTGTGGGATCGGTGGATATCGCGATTCCGTGCCTCCTAGAGTGATTTATCGTCATATCGAACGATTGCGAGGGCTGGGATGTGAATCCTTACCTTCCCTCGATACAGAACGTGTGGAAACGGTGAATATCGCGATTCCGAGCCTCCTAGACTGATATATCTATAGACCGAACGATTGCGAGGGCTGGGAAGTGAGTACTTACCTTCTGTCTATACAGAACGATTGGACAGGGTGAATATCGCGATTCCGTGGCTCCTGGAGTGATTTATCGCTATATCGAACGATTGCCGGGGATGAGAAGTGATTCCTTACCTTCATTCGATCCAGAACGTGTGGAAACGGTGAATATCGCGATTTCGAGCCTCCTAGAGTGATTTAGCGATAGACCGAACGATACCGAGGGCTGCGAAGTGAATCCTTACCTTCTGTCGATACAGAACGTGTGGAACGTCGAATATCGCGATTCCGAGCCGCTTAGAGTGATTTATCGTTATATCGAACGAATGCGAGGGCTGGAAAGTAAATCCATAGCTTCCTTCGATACAGAGCGTGTGGAAACGGTGAATATCGCCATTCCGAGCCTCCTAGAGTGATTTATTGTTATATCAAACGATTGCGAGGGCTGGAAAGTGATTCCTAAGCTTCTTTCGATCCAGAACGTGTGGAAACGGTGAATATCGCGATTCCGAGCCTCCTAGAGTGATTTATCGTCATATCGAAATATTGGGAGGGCTGGGATGTGAATCCTTACCTTCCGTCCATACAGAACGTGTGGGATCGGTGAATATCGCGATTCCGTGCCTCCTAGAGTGATTTATCGTCATATCGAACGATTGCGAGGGCTGGGATGTGAATCCTTACCTTCCCTCGATACAGAACGTGTGGAAACGGTGAATATCGCGATTCCGAGGCTCCTGGAGTGATTTATCGTTATATCGAACGATTGCGAGGGCTGGAACGTGAATCCTTACCTTCTGTCGATACAGGACGATTGGAAATGATGCATATCGCGATTCCGGGCCCCCTAGAGTGATTAATCGTTATATGGAACGATTGCGAAAGCTGGAAAGTGAATCCTCACCTTCTGTATATACATGACTATAGGACAGGGTGAATATCGCGATTCCGAACCTCCGAAAGTGATTTAGCGATAGACCGAACAATTGCGAGGGCTGGGAAGTGAATCCTTACCTTCTGTTGATACAGAACGTGTGGAAAAGGTGAATATCGCGATTCCGAACCGCCTAGACTGATTTATCTATAGACCGAACGATTGCGAGGGCTGGGAAGTGAGTACTTACCTTCTGTCTATACACAACGGTTGGACAGGGTGAATATCGCGATTCCGTGGCTCCTGGAGTGATTTATCGTTATATCGAACGATTGCCGGGGATGAGAAGTAATTCCTTACCTTCTTTTGATCCAGAACGTGTGGAAACGGTGAATATCGCTATTCCGAGCCTCCTAGAGTGATCTTCGTTATATCGAACGATTGCGAGGCCTGGGAAGTGATTCATTGCCTTCTGTCGATAGAGAACGTGTGGAACGTGTGAATATCGCTATTCCGAGCCTCCTAGAGTGATTAATCGTTATATGGAACGATTGCGATAGCTGGAAAGTGAATCCTTACCTTCTGTATACACGTGACTATAGGACAGGGTGAATATCGCGATTCCGAACCTCCGAAAGTGATTTAGCGATAGACCGAACAATTGCGAGGGCTGGGAAGTGAATCCTTACCTTCTGTTGATACAGAACGTGTGGAAACGGTGAATATCGCGATTCCGAGCCTCCTAGAGTGATTTACCGTTATATCGAACGATTGCGAGAACTGGGAAGTGAATCCTTACCATCTGTCTATACAGAACGATTGGACAGGGTGAATATCGCGATTCCGTGGCTCCTAGAGTGATTTATCGTCATATCGAAATATTGCGAGGGCTGGGATGTGAATCCTTACCTTCCGTCGATACAGAACGTGTGGGATCGGTGAATATCGCGATTCCGTGCCTCCTAGAGTGATTTATCGTTATATCGAACGATTGCGAGGGCTGGAACGTGAATCCTTACCTTCTGTCGATACAGGACGATTGGAAATGATGCATATCGCGATTCCGGGCCTCCTAGAGTGATTAATCGTTATATGGAACGATTGCGATAGCTGGAAAGTGAATCCTCACCTTCTGTATATACATGACTATAGGACAGGGTGAATATCGCGATTCCGAACCTCCGAAAGTGATTTATCGATAGACCGAACAATTGCGAGGGCTGGGAAGTGAATCCTTACCTTCTGTTGCTACAGAACGTGTGGAAACGGTGAATATCCAAATTCCGAGGCTCTTAGAGTGATTTATCGTCATATCGAAATATTGGGAGGGCTGGGATGTGAATCCTTACCTTCCGTCCATACAGAACGTGTGGGATCGGTGGATATCGCGATTCCGTGCCTCCTAGAGTGATTTATCGTCATATCGAACGATTGCGAGGGCTGGGATGTGAATCCTTACCTTCCCTCGATACAGAACGTGTGGAAACGGTGAATATCGCGATTCCGAGCCTCCTAGACTGATATATCTATAGACCGAACGATTGCGAGGGCTGGGAAGTGAGTACTTACCTTCTGTCTATACAGAACGATTGGACAGGGTGAATATCGCGATTCCGTGGCTCCTGGAGTGATTTATCGCTATATCGAACGATTGCCGGGGATGAGAAGTGATTCCTTACCTTCATTCGATCCAGAACGTGTGGAAACGGTGAATATCGCGATTTCGAGCCTCCTAGAGTGATTTAGCGATAGACCGAACGATACCGAGGGCTGCGAAGTGAATCCTTACCTTCTGTCGATACAGAACGTGTGGAACGTCGAATATCGCGATTCCGAGCCGCTTAGAGTGATTTATCGTTATATCGAACGAATGCGAGGGCTGGAAAGTAAATCCATAGCTTCCTTCGATACAGAGCGTGTGGAAACGGTGAATATCGCCATTCCGAGCCTCCTAGAGTGACTTATTGTTATATCAAACGATTGCGAGGGCTGGAAAGTGATTCCTAAGCTTCTTTCGATCCAGAACGTGTGGAAACGCTGAATATCGCGATTCCGAGCCTCCTAGAGTGATTTATCGTCATATCGAAATATTGGGAGGGCTGGGATGTGAATCCTTACCTTCCGTCCATACAGAACGTGTGGGATCGGTGAATATCGCGATTCCGTGCCTCCTAGAGTGATTTATCGTCATATCGAACGATTGCGAGGGCTGGGATGTGAATCCTTACCTTCCCTCGATACAGAACGTGTGGAAACGGTGAATATCGCGATTCCGAGGCTCCTGGAGTGATTTATCGTTATATCGAACGATTGCGAGGGCTGGAACGTGAATCCTTACCTTCTGTCGATACAGGACGATTGGAAATGATGCATATCGCGATTCCGGGCCCCCTAGAGTGATTAATCGTTATATGGAACGATTGCGAAAGCTGGAAAGTGAATCCTCACCTTCTGTATATACATGACTATAGGACAGGGTGAATATCGCGATTCCGAACCTCCGAAAGTGATTTAGCGATAGACCGAACAATTGCGAGGGCTGGGAAGTGAATCCTTACCTTCTGTTGATACAGAACGTGTGGAAAAGGTGAATATCGCGATTCCGAACCGCCTAGACTGATTTATCTATAGACCGAACGATTGCGAGGGCTGGGAAGTGAGTACTTACCTTCTGTCTATACACAACGGTTGGACAGGGTGAATATCGCGATTCCGTGGCTCCTGGAGTGATTTATCGTTATATCGAACGATTGCCGGGGATGAGAAGTAATTCCTTACCTTCTTTTGATCCAGAACGTGTGGAAACGGTGAATATCGCTATTCCGAGCCTCCTAGAGTGATCTTCGTTATATCGAACGATTGCGAGGCCTGGGAAGTGATTCATTGCCTTCTGTCGATAGAGAACGTGTGGAACGTGTGAATATCGCTATTCCGAGCCTCCTAGAGTGATTAATCGTTATATGGAACGATTGCGATAGCTGGAAAGTGAATCCTTACCTTCTGTATACACGTGACTATAGGACAGGGTGAATATCGCGATTCCGAACCTCCGAAAGTGATTTAGCGATAGACCGAACAATTGCGAGGGCTGGGAAGTGAATCCTTACCTTCTGTTGATACAGAACGTGTGGAAACGGTGAATATCGCGATTCCGAGCCTCCTAGAGTGATTTACCGTTATATCGAACGATTGCGAGAACTGGGAAGTGAATCCTTACCATCTGTCTATACAGAACGATTGGACAGGGTGAATATCGCGATTCCGTGGCTCCTAGAGTGATTTATCGTCATATCGAAATATTGCGAGGGCTGGGATGTGAATCCTTACCTTCCGTCGATACAGAACGTGTGGGATCGGTGAATATCGCGATTCCGTGCCTCCTAGAGTGATTTATCGTTATATCGAACGATTGCGAGGGCTGGAACGTGAATCCTTACCTTCTGTCGATACAGGACGATTGGAAATGATGCATATCGCGATTCCGGCCCTCCTAGAGTGATTAATCGTTATATGGAACGATTGCGATAGCTGGAAAGTGAATCCTCACCTTCTGTATATACATGACTATAGGACAGGGTGAATATCGCGATTCCGAACCTCCGAAAGTGATTTATCGATAGACCGAACAATTGCGAGGGCTGGGAAGTGAATCCTTACCTTCTGTTGCTACAGAACGTGTGGAAACGGTGAATATCCAAATTCCGAGGCTCTGAGAGTGATTTATCGTCATATCGAAATATTGGGAGGGCTGGGATGTGAATCCTTACCTTCCGTCCATACAGAACGTGTGGGATCGGTGGATATCGCGATTCCGTGCCTCCTAGAGTGATTTATCGTCATATCGAACGATTGCGAGGGCTGGGATGTGAATCCTTACCTTCCCTCGATACAGAACGTGTGGAAACGGTGAATATCGCGATTCCGAGCCTCCTAGACTGATATATCTATAGACCGAACGATTGCGAGGGCTGGGAAGTGAGTACTTACCTTCTGTCTATACAGAACGATTGGACAGGGTGAATATCGCGATTCCGTGGCTCCTGGAGTGATTTATCGCTATATCGAACGATTGCCGGGGATGAGAAGTGATTCCTTACCTTCATTCGATCCAGAACGTGTGGAAACGGTGAATATCGCGATTTCGAGCCTCCTAGAGTGATTTAGCGATAGACCGAACGATACCGAGGGCTGCGAAGTGAATCCTTACCTTCTGTCGATACAGAACGTGTGGAACGTCGAATATCGCGATTCCGAGCCGCTTAGAGTGATTTATCGTAATATCGAACGAATGCGAGGGCTGGAAAGTAAATCCATAGATTCCATCGATACAGAACGTGTGGAAACGGTGAATATAGCGATTCCGAGCCTCCTAGAGTGATTTTTCGTTATATCGAACGAAAGCGAGAGCTGGAAAGTAAAGCCATAGCTTCCTTCGATACAGAACGTATGGAAACGGTGAATATCGCGATTCCGAGCCTCCTAGAGTGATTTTCGTTATATCGAACGATTGCGAGGGCTGGAAAGTAAATCCATAGCTTCCTTCGATACAGAGCGTGTGGAAACGGTGAATATCGCCATTCCGAGCCTCCTAGAGTGATTTATTGTTATATCAAACGATTGCGAGGGCTGGAAAGTGATTCCTAAGCTTCTTTCGATCCAGAACGTGTGGAAACGGTGAATATCGCGATTCCGAGCTTCCTAGAGTGATTTATCGTCATATCGAAATATTGCGAGGGCTGGGATGTGAATCCTTACCTTCCGTCGATACAGAACGTGTGGGATCGGTGAATATCGCGATTCCGTGCCTCCTAGAGTGATTTACCGTTATATCGAACAATTGCGAGGGCTGGGAAGTGAATCCTTACCTTCTGTCTATACAGAACGATTGGACAGGGTGAATATCGCGATTCCGTGGCTCCTGGAGTGATTTATCGCTATATCGAACGATTGCCGGGGATGAGAACTGATTCCTTACCTTCTTTCGATCCAGAACGTGTGGAAACGGTGAATATCGCGATTCCGAGCCTCCTAGAGTGATTTAGCGATAGACCGAACGATACCGAGGGCTGCGAAGTGAATCCTTACCTTCTGTCGATACAGAACGTGTGGAACGTCGAATATCGCGATTCCGAGCCGCTTAGAGTGATTTATCGTAATATCGAACGAATGCGAGGGCTGGAAAGTAAATCCATAGATTCCATCGATACAGAACGTGTGGAAACGGTGAATATAGCGATTCCGAGCCTCCTAGAGTGATTTTTCGTTATATCGAACGAAAGCGAGAGCTGGAAAGTAAAGCCATAGCTTCCTTCGATACAGAACGTATGGAAACGGTGAATATCGCGATTCCGAGCCTCCTAGAGTGATTTTCGTTATATCGAACGATTGCGAGGGCTGGAAAGTAAATCCATAGCTTCCTTCGATACAGAGCGTGTGGAAACGGTGAATATCGCCATTCCGAGCCTCCTAGAGTGATTTATTGTTATATCAAACGATTGCGAGGGCTGGAAAGTGATTCCTAAGCTTCTTTCGATCCAGAACGTGTGGAAACGGTGAATATCGCGATTCCGAGCTTCCTAGAGTGATTTATCGTCATATCGAAATATTGCGAGGGCTGGGATGTGAATCCTTACCTTCCGTCGATACAGAACGTGTGGGATCGGTGAATATCGCGATTCCGTGCCTCCTAGAGTGATTTACCGTTATATCGAACAATTGCGAGGGCTGGGAAGTGAATCCTTACCTTCTGTCTATACAGAACGATTGGACAGGGTGAATATCGCGATTCCGTGGCTCCTGGAGTGATTTATCGTTATATCGAACGATTGCCGGGGATGAGAACTGATTCCTTACCTTCTTTCGATCCAGAACGTGTGGAAACGGTGAATATCGCGATTCCGAGCCTCCTAGAGTGATTTACCGTTATATCGAACGATTGCGAGAGCTGGGAAGTGAATGCTCACCTTCCGTCGATACAGAACGTGTGGGAACGGTGAATATCGCGATTCCGAGGCTCCTGGAGTGATTTATCGTCATATCGAAATATTGGGAGGGCTGGGATGTGAATCCTTACCTTCCGTCCATACAGAACGTGTGGGATCGGTGAATATCGCGATTCCGTGCCTCCTAGAGTGATTTATCGTCATATCGAACGATTGCGAGGGCTGGGATGTGAATCCTTACCTTCCCTCGATACAGAACGTGTGGAAACGGTGAATATCGCGATTCCGAGCCTCCTAGACTGATATATCTATAGACCGAACGATTGCGAGGGCTGGGAAGTGAGTACTTACCTTCTGTCTATACAGAACGATTGGACAGGGTGAATATCGCGATTCCGTGGCTCCTGGAGTGATTTATCGCTATATCGAACGATTGCCGGGGATGAGAAGTGATTCCTTACCTTCATTCGATCCAGAACGTGTGGAAACGGTGAATATCGCGATTTCGAGCCTCCTAGAGTGATTTATCGTCATATCGAACGATTGCGAGGGCTGGGATGTGAATCCTCACCTTCCGTCGATACAGAACGTGTGGGAACGGTGAATATCGCGATTCCGAGGCTCCTGGAGTGATTTATCATTATATCGAACGATTGCGAGGGCTGGAACCTGAATCCTTACCTTCTATCGATTCAGAACGATTGGAAATGATGCATATCGCCATTCCGAGCCTCCTAGAGTGATTTATTGTTATATCAAACGATTGCGAGGGCTGGGAAGTGGATCCTTACCTTCTGTCGATACAGAACGATTGGGCAGTGTCAATACCGCGATTCCGAACTTCCTTGAGTGATTGATCGATAAACCGAACGATTGCGAGGGCTGGGAAGTGAATCCTTACCCTCTGCCGAAACAGAACGATTGGTAATTTCGAATATCGCGTTTCCGATCCTCCTAGAGTGATTTAGCGATAGACCGAACGATACCGAGGGCTGCGAAGTGAATCCTTACCTTCTGTCGATACAGAACGTGTGGAACGTCGAATATCGCGATTCCGAGCCGCCTAGAGTGATTTATCGTAATATCGAACGAATGCGAGGGCTGGAAAGTAAATCCATAGATTCCATCGATACAGAACGTGTGGAAACGGTGAATATAGCGATTCCGTGCCTCCTAGAGTGATTTTTCGTTATATCGAACGAAAGCGAGAGCTGGAAAGTAAAGCCATAGCTTCCTTCGATACAGAACGTATGGAAACGGTGAATATCGCGATTCCGAGCCTCCTAGAGTGATTTTCGTTATATCGAACGATTGCGAGGGCTGGAAAGTAAATCCATAGCTTCCTTCGATACAGAGCGTGTGGAAACGGTGAATATCGCCATTCCGAGCCTCCTAGAGTGATTTATTGTTATATCAAACGATTGCGAGGGCTGGAAAGTGATTCCTAAGCTTCTTTCGATCCAGAACGTGTGGAAACGGTGAATATCGCGATTCCGAGCTTCCTAGAGTGATTTATCGTCATATCGAAATATTGCGAGGGCTGAGATGTGAATCCTTACCTTCCGTCGATACAGAACGTGTGGGATCGGTGAATATCGCGATTCCGTGCCTCCTAGAGTGATTTACCGTTATATCGAACAATTGCAAGGGCTGGGAAGTGAATCCTTACCTTCTGTCTATACAGAACGATTGGACAGGGTGAATATCGCGATTCCGTGGCTCCTGGAGTGATTTATCGTTATATCGAACGATTGCCGGGGATGAGAACTGATTCCTTACCTTCTTTCGATCCAGAACGTGTGGAAACGGTGAATATCGCGATTCCGAGCCTCCTAGAGTGATTTACCGTTATATCGAACGATTGCGAGAGCTGGGAAGTGAATGCTCACCTTCCGTCGATACAGAACGTGTGGGAACGGTGAATATCGCGATTCCGAGGCTCCTGGAGTGATTTATCGTTATATCGAACGATTGCGAGGGCTGGAACGTGAATCCTTACCTTCTGTCGATACAGGACGATTGGAAATGATGCATATCGCGATTCCGGGCCTCCTAGAGTGATTAATCGTTATATGGAACGATTGCGATAGCTGGAAAGTGAATCCTCACATTCTGTATATACATGACTATAAGACAGGGTGAATATCGCGATTCCGAACCTCCGAAAGTGATTTAGCGATAGACCGAACAATTGCGAGGGCTGGGAAGTGAATCCTTACCTTCTGTCTATACAGAACGATTGGACAGGGTGAATATCGCGATTCCGTGGCTCCTGGAGTGATTTATCGTTATATCGAACGATTGCCGGGGATGAGAAGTGATTCCTTACCTTCTTTCGATCCAGAACGTGTGGAAACGGTGAATATCGCGATTCCGAGCCTCCTAGAGTGATTTACCGTTATATCGAACGATTGCGAGAGCTGGGAAGTGAATCCTTACCATCTGTCGATACAGAACGTGTGGAACGTCGAATATCGCGATTCCGAGCCGCCTAGAGTGATTAATCGTAATATCGAACGAATGCGAGGGCTGGAAAGTAAATCCATAGCTTCCATCAATACAGAACGTGTGGAAACGGTGAATATAACGATTCCGAGCCTCCTAGAGTGATTTATCGTTATATCGAACGAAAGCGAGGGCTGGAAAGTAAAGCCATAGCTTCCTTCGATACAGAACGTGTGGAAACGGTGAATATCGCGATTCCGAGCCTCCTAGAGTGATTTTCGTTATATCGAACGATTGCGAGGGCTGGAAAGTGGATCCTTACCTTCTGTCGATACAGAACGATTGGGCAGTGTCAATACCGCCATTCCGAACTTCCTAGAGTGATTGATCGATAAACCGAACGATTGCGAGGGCTGGGAAGTGAATCCTTACCCTCTGCCTAACAGAACGATTGGTAATTTCGAATATCGCGTTTCCGATCCTCCTAGAGTGATTTAGCGATAGACCGAACGATTGCGAGGGCTGGGATGTGAATCCTTACCTTCCCTCGATACAGAACGTGTGGAAACGGTGAATATCGCGATTCCGAGCCTCCTAGACTGATATATCTATAGACCGAACGATTGCGAGGGCGGGGAAGTGAGTACTTACCTTCTGTCTATACAGAACGATTGGACAGGGTGAATATCGCGATTCCGTGGCTCCTGGAGTGATTTATCGCTATATCGAACGATTGCCGGGGAAGAGAAGTGATTCCTTACCTTCTTTCGATCCAGAACGTGTGGAAACGGTGAATATCGCTATTCCGAGCCTCCTAGAGTGATCTTCGTTATATCGAACGATTGCGAGGCCTGGGAAGTGATTCATTGCCTTCTGTCGATAGAGAACGTGTGGAACGTGTGAATATCGCTATTCCGAGCCTCCTAGAGTGATTAATCGTTATATGGAACGATTGCGATAGCTGGAAAGTGAATCCTTACCTTCTGTATACACGTGACTATAGGACAGGGTGAATATCGCGATTCCGAACCTCCGAAAGTGATTTAGCGATAGACCGAACAATTGCGAGGGCTGGGAAGTGAATCCTTACCTGCTGTTGATACAGAACGTGTGGAAACGGTGAATATCGCGATTCCGAGCCTCCTAGAGTGATTTACCGTTATATCGAACGATTGCGAGAGCTGGGAAGTGAATCCTTACCATCTGTCTATACAAACGATTGGACAGGGTGAATATCGCGATTCCGTGGCTCCTGGAGTTATTTATCGTCATATCGAAATATTGCGAGGGCTGGGATGTGAATCCTTACCTTCCGTCGATACAGAACGTGTGGGAACGGTGAATATCGCGATTCCGAGGCTCCTGGAGTGATTTATCGTTATATCGAACGATTGCGAGGGCTGGAACGCGAATCCTCACCTTCAGTATATACATGACTATAGGACAGGGTGAATATCGCGATTCCGAACCTCCGAAAGTGATTTATCGATAGACCGAACAATTGCGAGGGCTGGGAAGTGAATCCTTACCATCTGTTGATACAGAACGTGTGGGAACGGTGTATATCGCGATTCCGAGCCTCCTAGAGTGATTTACCGTTATATCGAACGATTGCGAGAGCTGGGAAGTGAATCCTTACCATCTGTCTATACAGAACGATTGGACAGGGTGAATATCGCGATTCCGTGCCTCCCAGAGTGATTTATCGTCATATCGAACGATTGCGAGGGCTGGGATGTGAATCCTCACCATCCGTCGATACAGAACGTGTGGAATCGGTGAATATCGCGATTCCGTGCCTCCTAGAGTGATTTATCGTCATATCGAACGATTGCGAGGGCTGGGATGTGAATCCTTACCTTCCGTAGATACAGAACGTGTGGAAACGGTGAATATCGCGATTCCGAGCCTCCTAGACTGATTTATCTATAGACCGAACGATTGCGAGGGCTGGGAAGTGAGTACTTACCTTCTGTCTATACAGAACGATTGGACAGGGTGAATATCGCGAGTCCGTGGCTCCTGGAGTGATTTATCGTTATATCGAACGATTGCCGGGGATGAGAAGTGATTCCTTACCTTCTTTCGATCCAGAACGTGTGGAAACGGTGAATATCGCGATTTCGAGCCTCCTAGAGTGATTTATCATCATATCGAACGATTGCGAGGGCTGGGATGTGAATCCTCACCTTCCGTCGATACAGAACGTGTGGGAACGGTGAATATCGCGATTCCAAGGCTCCTGGAGTGATTTATCGTTATATCGAACGATTGCGAGGGCTGGAACGTGAATCCTTACCTTCTATCGATACAGAACGATTGGAAATGATGCATATCGCGATTCCGGGCCTCCTACAGTGATTAATCGTTATATGGAACGATTGCGATAGCTGGAAAGTGAAACCTTACCTTCTGTATATACATGACTATAGAACAGGGTGAATATCGCGATTCCGAACCTCCGAAAGTGATTTAGCGATAGACCGAACAATTGCGAGGGCTGGGAAGTGAATCCTTACCTTCTGTTGATACAGAACGTGTGGAAACGGTGAATATCGCGATTCCGAGCCTCCTAGAGTGATTTACCGTTATATCGAACGATTGCGAGAACTGGGAAGTGAATCCTTACCATCTGTCTATACAGAACGATTGGACAGGGTGAATATCGCGATTCCGTGGCTCCTAGAGTGATTTATCGTCATATCGAAATATTGCGAGGGCTGGGATGTGAATCCTTACCTTCCGTCGATACAGAACGTGTGGGATCGGTGAATATCGCGATTCCGTGCCTCCTAGAGTGATTTATCGTTATATCGAACGATTGCGAGGGCTGGAACGTGAATCCTTACCTTCTGTCGATACAGGACGATTGGAAATGATGCATATCGCGATTCCGGGCCTCCTAGAGTGATTAATCGTTATATGGAACGATTGCGATAGCTGGAAAGTGAATCCTCACCTTCTGTATATACATGACTATAGGACAGGGTGAATATCGCGATTCCGAACCTCCGAAAGTGATTTATCGATAGACCGAACAATTGCGAGGGCTGGGAAGTGAATCCTTACCTTCTGTTGCTACAGAACGTGTGGAAACGGTGAATATCCAAATTCCGAGGCTCTTAGAGTGATTTATCGTCATATCGAAATATTGGGAGGGCTGGGATGTGAATCCTTACCTTCCGTCCATACAGAACGTGTGGGATCGGTGGATATCGCGATTCCGTGCCTCCTAGAGTGATTTATCGTCATATCGAACGATTGCGAGGGCTGGGATGTGAATCCTTACCTTCCCTCGATACAGAACGTGTGGAAACGGTGAATATCGCGATTCCGAGCCTCCTAGACTGATATATCTATAGACCGAACGATTGCGAGGGCTGGGAAGTGAGTACTTACCTTCTGTCTATACAGAACGATTGGACAGGGTGAATATCGCGATTCCGTGGCTCCTGGAGTGATTTATCGCTATATCGAACGATTGCCGGGGATGAGAAGTGATTCCTTACCTTCATTCGATCCAGAACGTGTGGAAACGGTGAATATCGCGATTTCGAGCCTCCTAGAGTGATTTAGCGATAGACCGAACGATACCGAGGGCTGCGAAGTGAATCCTTACCTTCTGTCGATACAGAACGTGTGGAACGTCGAATATCGCGATTCCGAGCCGCTTAGAGTGATTTATCGTTATATCGAACGAATGCGAGGGCTGGAAAGTAAATCCATAGCTTCCTTCGATACAGAGCGTGTGGAAACGGTGAATATCGCCATTCCGAGCCTCCTAGAGTGACTTATTGTTATATCAAACGATTGCGAGGGCTGGAAAGTGATTCCTAAGCTTCTTTCGATCCAGAACGTGTGGAAACGCTGAATATCGCGATTCCGAGCCTCCTAGAGTGATTTATCGTCATATCGAAATATTGGGAGGGCTGGGATGTGAATCCTTACCTTCCGTCCATACAGAACGTGTGGGATCGGTGAATATCGCGATTCCGTGCCTCCTAGAGTGATTTATCGTCATATCGAACGATTGCGAGGGCTGGGATGTGAATCCTTACCTTCCCTCGATACAGAACGTGTGGAAACGGTGAATATCGCGATTCCGAGGCTCCTGGAGTGATTTATCGTTATATCGAACGATTGCGAGGGCTGGAACGTGAATCCTTACCTTCTGTCGATACAGGACGATTGGAAATGATGCATATCGCGATTCCGGGCCCCCTAGAGTGATTAATCGTTATATGGAACGATTGCGAAAGCTGGAAAGTGAATCCTCACCTTCTGTATATACATGACTATAGGACAGGGTGAATATCGCGATTCCGAACCTCCGAAAGTGATTTAGCGATAGACCGAACAATTGCGAGGGCTGGGAAGTGAATCCTTACCTTCTGTTGATACAGAACGTGTGGAAAAGGTGAATATCGCGATTCCGAACCGCCTAGACTGATTTATCTATAGACCGAACGATTGCGAGGGCTGGGAAGTGAGTACTTACCTTCTGTCTATACACAACGGTTGGACAGGGTGAATATCGCGATTCCGTGGCTCCTGGAGTGATTTATCGTTATATCGAACGATTGCCGGGGATGAGAAGTAATTCCTTACCTTCTTTTGATCCAGAACGTGTGGAAACGGTGAATATCGCTATTCCGAGCCTCCTAGAGTGATCTTCGTTATATCGAACGATTGCGAGGCCTGGGAAGTGATTCATTGCCTTCTGTCGATAGAGAACGTGTGGAACGTGTGAATATCGCTATTCCGAGCCTCCTAGAGTGATTAATCGTTATATGGAACGATTGCGATAGCTGGAAAGTGAATCCTTACCTTCTGTATACACGTGACTATAGGACAGGGTGAATATCGCGATTCCGAACCTCCGAAAGTGATTTAGCGATAGACCGAACAATTGCGAGGGCTGGGAAGTGAATCCTTACCTTCTGTTGATACAGAACGTGTGGAAACGGTGAATATCGCGATTCCGAGCCTCCTAGAGTGATTTACCGTTATATCGAACGATTGCGAGAACTGGGAAGTGAATCCTTACCATCTGTCTATACAGAACGATTGGACAGGGTGAATATCGCGATTCCGTGGCTCCTAGAGTGATTTATCGTCATATCGAAATATTGCGAGGGCTGGGATGTGAATCCTTACCTTCCGTCGATACAGAACGTGTGGGATCGGTGAATATCGCGATTCCGTGCCTCCTAGAGTGATTTATCGTTATATCGAACGATTGCGAGGGCTGGAACGTGAATCCTTACCTTCTGTCGATACAGGACGATTGGAAATGATGCATATCGCGATTCCGGCCCTCCTAGAGTGATTAATCGTTATATGGAACGATTGCGATAGCTGGAAAGTGAATCCTCACCTTCTGTATATACATGACTATAGGACAGGGTGAATATCGCGATTCCGAACCTCCGAAAGTGATTTATCGATAGACCGAACAATTGCGAGGGCTGGGAAGTGAATCCTTACCTTCTGTTGCTACAGAACGTGTGGAAACGGTGAATATCCAAATTCCGAGGCTCTGAGAGTGATTTATCGTCATATCGAAATATTGGGAGGGCTGGGATGTGAATCCTTACCTTCCGTCCATACAGAACGTGTGGGATCGGTGGATATCGCGATTCCGTGCCTCCTAGAGTGATTTATCGTCATATCGAACGATTGCGAGGGCTGGGATGTGAATCCTTACCTTCCCTCGATACAGAACGTGTGGAAACGGTGAATATCGCGATTCCGAGCCTCCTAGACTGATATATCTATAGACCGAACGATTGCGAGGGCTGGGAAGTGAGTACTTACCTTCTGTCTATACAGAACGATTGGACAGGGTGAATATCGCGATTCCGTGGCTCCTGGAGTGATTTATCGCTATATCGAACGATTGCCGGGGATGAGAAGTGATTCCTTACCTTCATTCGATCCAGAACGTGTGGAAACGGTGAATATCGCGATTTCGAGCCTCCTAGAGTGATTTAGCGATAGACCGAACGATACCGAGGGCTGCGAAGTGAATCCTTACCTTCTGTCGATACAGAACGTGTGGAACGTCGAATATCGCGATTCCGAGCCGCTTAGAGTGATTTATCGTAATATCGAACGAATGCGAGGGCTGGAAAGTAAATCCATAGATTCCATCGATACAGAACGTGTGGAAACGGTGAATATAGCGATTCCGAGCCTCCTAGAGTGATTTTTCGTTATATCGAACGAAAGCGAGAGCTGGAAAGTAAAGCCATAGCTTCCTTCGATACAGAACGTATGGAAACGGTGAATATCGCGATTCCGAGCCTCCTAGAGTGATTTTCGTTATATCGAACGATTGCGAGGGCTGGAAAGTAAATCCATAGCTTCCTTCGATACAGAGCGTGTGGAAACGGTGAATATCGCCATTCCGAGCCTCCTAGAGTGATTTATTGTTATATCAAACGATTGCGAGGGCTGGAAAGTGATTCCTAAGCTTCTTTCGATCCAGAACGTGTGGAAACGGTGAATATCGCGATTCCGAGCTTCCTAGAGTGATTTATCGTCATATCGAAATATTGCGAGGGCTGGGATGTGAATCCTTACCTTCCGTCGATACAGAACGTGTGGGATCGGTGAATATCGCGATTCCGTGCCTCCTAGAGTGATTTACCGTTATATCGAACAATTGCGAGGGCTGGGAAGTGAATCCTTACCTTCTGTCTATACAGAACGATTGGACAGGGTGAATATCGCGATTCCGTGGCTCCTGGAGTGATTTATCGCTATATCGAACGATTGCCGGGGATGAGAACTGATTCCTTACCTTCTTTCGATCCAGAACGTGTGGAAACGGTGAATATCGCGATTCCGAGCCTCCTAGAGTGATTTAGCGATAGACCGAACGATACCGAGGGCTGCGAAGTGAATCCTTACCTTCTGTCGATACAGAACGTGTGGAACGTCGAATATCGCGATTCCGAGCCGCTTAGAGTGATTTATCGTAATATCGAACGAATGCGAGGGCTGGAAAGTAAATCCATAGATTCCATCGATACAGAACGTGTGGAAACGGTGAATATAGCGATTCCGAGCCTCCTAGAGTGATTTTTCGTTATATCGAACGAAAGCGAGAGCTGGAAAGTAAAGCCATAGCTTCCTTCGATACAGAACGTATGGAAACGGTGAATATCGCGATTCCGAGCCTCCTAGAGTGATTTTCGTTATATCGAACGATTGCGAGGGCTGGAAAGTAAATCCATAGCTTCCTTCGATACAGAGCGTGTGGAAACGGTGAATATCGCCATTCCGAGCCTCCTAGAGTGATTTATTGTTATATCAAACGATTGCGAGGGCTGGAAAGTGATTCCTAAGCTTCTTTCGATCCAGAACGTGTGGAAACGGTGAATATCGCGATTCCGAGCTTCCTAGAGTGATTTATCGTCATATCGAAATATTGCGAGGGCTGGGATGTGAATCCTTACCTTCCGTCGATACAGAACGTGTGGGATCGGTGAATATCGCGATTCCGTGCCTCCTAGAGTGATTTACCGTTATATCGAACAATTGCGAGGGCTGGGAAGTGAATCCTTACCTTCTGTCTATACAGAACGATTGGACAGGGTGAATATCGCGATTCCGTGGCTCCTGGAGTGATTTATCGTTATATCGAACGATTGCCGGGGATGAGAACTGATTCCTTACCTTCTTTCGATCCAGAACGTGTGGAAACGGTGAATATCGCGATTCCGAGCCTCCTAGAGTGATTTACCGTTATATCGAACGATTGCGAGAGCTGGGAAGTGAATGCTCACCTTCCGTCGATACAGAACGTGTGGGAACGGTGAATATCGCGATTCCGAGGCTCCTGGAGTGATTTATCGTCATATCGAAATATTGGGAGGGCTGGGATGTGAATCCTTACCTTCCGTCCATACAGAACGTGTGGGATCGGTGAATATCGCGATTCCGTGCCTCCTAGAGTGATTTATCGTCATATCGAACGATTGCGAGGGCTGGGATGTGAATCCTTACCTTCCCTCGATACAGAACGTGTGGAAACGGTGAATATCGCGATTCCGAGCCTCCTAGACTGATATATCTATAGACCGAACGATTGCGAGGGCTGGGAAGTGAGTACTTACCTTCTGTCTATACAGAACGATTGGACAGGGTGAATATCGCGATTCCGTGGCTCCTGGAGTGATTTATCGCTATATCGAACGATTGCCGGGGATGAGAAGTGATTCCTTACCTTCATTCGATCCAGAACGTGTGGAAACGGTGAATATCGCGATTTCGAGCCTCCTAGAGTGATTTATCGTCATATCGAACGATTGCGAGGGCTGGGATGTGAATCCTCACCTTCCGTCGATACAGAACGTGTGGGAACGGTGAATATCGCGATTCCGAGGCTCCTGGAGTGATTTATCATTATATCGAACGATTGCGAGGGCTGGAACCTGAATCCTTACCTTCTATCGATTCAGAACGATTGGAAATGATGCATATCGCCATTCCGAGCCTCCTAGAGTGATTTATTGTTATATCAAACGATTGCGAGGGCTGGGAAGTGGATCCTTACCTTCTGTCGATACAGAACGATTGGGCAGTGTCAATACCGCGATTCCGAACTTCCTTGAGTGATTGATCGATAAACCGAACGATTGCGAGGGCTGGGAAGTGAATCCTTACCCTCTGCCGAAACAGAACGATTGGTAATTTCGAATATCGCGTTTCCGATCCTCCTAGAGTGATTTAGCGATAGACCGAACGATACCGAGGGCTGCGAAGTGAATCCTTACCTTCTGTCGATACAGAACGTGTGGAACGTCGAATATCGCGATTCCGAGCCGCCTAGAGTGATTTATCGTAATATCGAACGAATGCGAGGGCTGGAAAGTAAATCCATAGATTCCATCGATACAGAACGTGTGGAAACGGTGAATATAGCGATTCCGTGCCTCCTAGAGTGATTTTTCGTTATATCGAACGAAAGCGAGAGCTGGAAAGTAAAGCCATAGCTTCCTTCGATACAGAACGTATGGAAACGGTGAATATCGCGATTCCGAGCCTCCTAGAGTGATTTTCGTTATATCGAACGATTGCGAGGGCTGGAAAGTAAATCCATAGCTTCCTTCGATACAGAGCGTGTGGAAACGGTGAATATCGCCATTCCGAGCCTCCTAGAGTGATTTATTGTTATATCAAACGATTGCGAGGGCTGGAAAGTGATTCCTAAGCTTCTTTCGATCCAGAACGTGTGGAAACGGTGAATATCGCGATTCCGAGCTTCCTAGAGTGATTTATCGTCATATCGAAATATTGCGAGGGCTGAGATGTGAATCCTTACCTTCCGTCGATACAGAACGTGTGGGATCGGTGAATATCGCGATTCCGTGCCTCCTAGAGTGATTTACCGTTATATCGAACAATTGCAAGGGCTGGGAAGTGAATCCTTACCTTCTGTCTATACAGAACGATTGGACAGGGTGAATATCGCGATTCCGTGGCTCCTGGAGTGATTTATCGTTATATCGAACGATTGCCGGGGATGAGAACTGATTCCTTACCTTCTTTCGATCCAGAACGTGTGGAAACGGTGAATATCGCGATTCCGAGCCTCCTAGAGTGATTTACCGTTATATCGAACGATTGCGAGAGCTGGGAAGTGAATGCTCACCTTCCGTCGATACAGAACGTGTGGGAACGGTGAATATCGCGATTCCGAGGCTCCTGGAGTGATTTATCGTTATATCGAACGATTGCGAGGGCTGGAACGTGAATCCTTACCTTCTGTCGATACAGGACGATTGGAAATGATGCATATCGCGATTCCGGGCCTCCTAGAGTGATTAATCGTTATATGGAACGATTGCGATAGCTGGAAAGTGAATCCTCACATTCTGTATATACATGACTATAAGACAGGGTGAATATCGCGATTCCGAACCTCCGAAAGTGATTTAGCGATAGACCGAACAATTGCGAGGGCTGGGAAGTGAATCCTTACCTTCTGTCTATACAGAACGATTGGACAGGGTGAATATCGCGATTCCGTGGCTCCTGGAGTGATTTATCGTTATATCGAACGATTGCCGGGGATGAGAAGTGATTCCTTACCTTCTTTCGATCCAGAACGTGTGGAAACGGTGAATATCGCGATTCCGAGCCTCCTAGAGTGATTTACCGTTATATCGAACGATTGCGAGAGCTGGGAAGTGAATCCTTACCATCTGTCGATACAGAACGTGTGGAACGTCGAATATCGCGATTCCGAGCCGCCTAGAGTGATTAATCGTAATATCGAACGAATGCGAGGGCTGGAAAGTAAATCCATAGCTTCCATCAATACAGAACGTGTGGAAACGGTGAATATAACGATTCCGAGCCTCCTAGAGTGATTTATCGTTATATCGAACGAAAGCGAGGGCTGGAAAGTAAAGCCATAGCTTCCTTCGATACAGAACGTGTGGAAACGGTGAATATCGCGATTCCGAGCCTCCTAGAGTGATTTTCGTTATATCGAACGATTGCGAGGGCTGGAAAGTGGATCCTTACCTTCTGTCGATACAGAACGATTGGGCAGTGTCAATACCGCCATTCCGAACTTCCTAGAGTGATTGATCGATAAACCGAACGATTGCGAGGGCTGGGAAGTGAATCCTTACCCTCTGCCTAACAGAACGATTGGTAATTTCGAATATCGCGTTTCCGATCCTCCTAGAGTGATTTAGCGATAGACCGAACGATTGCGAGGGCTGGGATGTGAATCCTTACCTTCCCTCGATACAGAACGTGTGGAAACGGTGAATATCGCGATTCCGAGCCTCCTAGACTGATATATCTATAGACCGAACGATTGCGAGGGCGGGGAAGTGAGTACTTACCTTCTGTCTATACAGAACGATTGGACAGGGTGAATATCGCGATTCCGTGGCTCCTGGAGTGATTTATCGCTATATCGAACGATTGCCGGGGAAGAGAAGTGATTCCTTACCTTCTTTCGATCCAGAACGTGTGGAAACGGTGAATATCGCTATTCCGAGCCTCCTAGAGTGATCTTCGTTATATCGAACGATTGCGAGGCCTGGGAAGTGATTCATTGCCTTCTGTCGATAGAGAACGTGTGGAACGTGTGAATATCGCTATTCCGAGCCTCCTAGAGTGATTAATCGTTATATGGAACGATTGCGATAGCTGGAAAGTGAATCCTTACCTTCTGTATACACGTGACTATAGGACAGGGTGAATATCGCGATTCCGAACCTCCGAAAGTGATTTAGCGATAGACCGAACAATTGCGAGGGCTGGGAAGTGAATCCTTACCTGCTGTTGATACAGAACGTGTGGAAACGGTGAATATCGCGATTCCGAGCCTCCTAGAGTGATTTACCGTTATATCGAACGATTGCGAGAGCTGGGAAGTGAATCCTTACCATCTGTCTATACAAACGATTGGACAGGGTGAATATCGCGATTCCGTGGCTCCTGGAGTTATTTATCGTCATATCGAAATATTGCGAGGGCTGGGATGTGAATCCTTACCTTCCGTCGATACAGAACGTGTGGGAACGGTGAATATCGCGATTCCGAGGCTCCTGGAGTGATTTATCGTTATATCGAACGATTGCGAGGGCTGGAACGCGAATCCTCACCTTCAGTATATACATGACTATAGGACAGGGTGAATATCGCGATTCCGAACCTCCGAAAGTGATTTATCGATAGACCGAACAATTGCGAGGGCTGGGAAGTGAATCCTTACCATCTGTTGATACAGAACGTGTGGGAACGGTGTATATCGCGATTCCGAGCCTCCTAGAGTGATTTACCGTTATATCGAACGATTGCGAGAGCTGGGAAGTGAATCCTTACCATCTGTCTATACAGAACGATTGGACAGGGTGAATATCGCGATTCCGTGCCTCCCAGAGTGATTTATCGTCATATCGAACGATTGCGAGGGCTGGGATGTGAATCCTCACCATCCGTCGATACAGAACGTGTGGAATCGGTGAATATCGCGATTCCGTGCCTCCTAGAGTGATTTATCGTCATATCGAACGATTGCGAGGGCTGGGATGTGAATCCTTACCTTCCGTAGATACAGAACGTGTGGAAACGGTGAATATCGCGATTCCGAGCCTCCTAGACTGATTTATCTATAGACCGAACGATTGCGAGGGCTGGGAAGTGAGTACTTACCTTCTGTCTATACAGAACGATTGGACAGGGTGAATATCGCGAGTCCGTGGCTCCTGGAGTGATTTATCGTTATATCGAACGATTGCCGGGGATGAGAAGTGATTCCTTACCTTCTTTCGATCCAGAACGTGTGGAAACGGTGAATATCGCGATTTCGAGCCTCCTAGAGTGATTTATCATCATATCGAACGATTGCGAGGGCTGGGATGTGAATCCTCACCTTCCGTCGATACAGAACGTGTGGGAACGGTGAATATCGCGATTCCAAGGCTCCTGGAGTGATTTATCGTTATATCGAACGATTGCGAGGGCTGGAACGTGAATCCTTACCTTCTATCGATACAGAACGATTGGAAATGATGCATATCGCGATTCCGGGCCTCCTACAGTGATTAATCGTTATATGGAACGATTGCGATAGCTGGAAAGTGAAACCTTACCTTCTGTATATACATGACTATAGAACAGGGTGAATATCGCGATTCCGAACCTCCGAAAGTGATTTAGCGATAGACCGAACAATTGCGAGGGCTGGGAAGTGAATCCTTACCTTCTGTTGATACAGAACGTGTGGAAACGGTGAATATCGCGATTCCGAGCCTCCTAGACTGATTTATCTATAGACCGAACGATTGCGAGGGCTGGGAAGTGAGTACTTACCTTCTGTCTATACACAACGGTTGGACAGGGTGAATATCGCGATTCCGTGGCTCCTGGAGTGATTTATCGTTATATCGAACGATTGCCGGGGATGAGAAGTAATTCCTTACCTTCTTTTGATCCAGAACGTGTGGAAACGGTGAATATCGCTATTCCGAGCCTCCTAGAGTGATCTTCGTTATATCGAACGATTGCGAGGCCTGGGAAGTGATTCATTGCCTTCTGTCGATAGAGAACGTGTGGAACGTGTGAATATCGCTATTCCGAGCCTCCTAGAGTGATTAATCGTTATATGGAACGATTGCGATAGCTGGAAAGTGAATCCTTACCTTCTGTATACACGTGACTATAGGACAGGGTGAATATCGCGATTCCGAACCTCCGAAAGTGATTTAGCGATAGACCGAACAATTGCGAGGGCTGGGAAGTGAATCCTTACCTTCTGTTGATACAGAACGTGTGGAAACGGTGAATATCGCGATTCCGAGCCTCCTAGAGTGATTTACCGTTATATCGAACGATTGCGAGAACTGGGAAGTGAATCCTTACCATCTGTCTATACAGAACGATTGGACAGGGTGAATATCGCGATTCCGTGGCTCCTAGAGTGATTTATCGTCATATCGAAATATTGCGAGGGCTGGGATGTGAATCCTTACCTTCCGTCGATACAGAACGTGTGGGATCGGTGAATATCGCGATTCCGTGCCTCCTAGAGTGATTTATCGTTATATCGAACGATTGCGAGGGCTGGAACGTGAATCCTTACCTTCTGTCGATACAGGACGATTGGAAATGATGCATATCGCGATTCCGGGCCTCCTAGAGTGATTAATCGTTATATGGAACGATTGCGATAGCTGGAAAGTGAATCCTCACCTTCTGTATATACATGACTATAGGACAGGGTGAATATCGCGATTCCGAACCTCCGAAAGTGATTTATCGATAGACCGAACAATTGCGAGGGCTGGGAAGTGAATCCTTACCTTCTGTTGCTACAGAACGTGTGGAAACGGTGAATATCCAAATTCCGAGGCTCTTAGAGTGATTTATCGTCATATCGAAATATTGGGAGGGCTGGGATGTGAATCCTTACCTTCCGTCCATACAGAACGTGTGGGATCGGTGGATATCGCGATTCCGTGCCTCCTAGAGTGATTTATCGTCATATCGAACGATTGCGAGGGCTGGGATGTGAATCCTTACCTTCCCTCGATACAGAACGTGTGGAAACGGTGAATATCGCGATTCCGAGCCTCCTAGACTGATATATCTATAGACCGAACGATTGCGAGGGCTGGGAAGTGAGTACTTACCTTCTGTCTATACAGAACGATTGGACAGGGTGAATATCGCGATTCCGTGGCTCCTGGAGTGATTTATCGCTATATCGAACGATTGCCGGGGATGAGAAGTGATTCCTTACCTTCATTCGATCCAGAACGTGTGGAAACGGTGAATATCGCGATTTCGAGCCTCCTAGAGTGATTTAGCGATAGACCGAACGATACCGAGGGCTGCGAAGTGAATCCTTACCTTCTGTCGATACAGAACGTGTGGAACGTCGAATATCGCGATTCCGAGCCGCTTAGAGTGATTTATCGTTATATCGAACGAATGCGAGGGCTGGAAAGTAAATCCATAGCTTCCTTCGATACAGAGCGTGTGGAAACGGTGAATATCGCCATTCCGAGCCTCCTAGAGTGACTTATTGTTATATCAAACGATTGCGAGGGCTGGAAAGTGATTCCTAAGCTTCTTTCGATCCAGAACGTGTGGAAACGCTGAATATCGCGATTCCGAGCCTCCTAGAGTGATTTATCGTCATATCGAAATATTGGGAGGGCTGGGATGTGAATCCTTACCTTCCGTCCATACAGAACGTGTGGGATCGGTGAATATCGCGATTCCGTGCCTCCTAGAGTGATTTATCGTCATATCGAACGATTGCGAGGGCTGGGATGTGAATCCTTACCTTCCCTCGATACAGAACGTGTGGAAACGGTGAATATCGCGATTCCGAGGCTCCTGGAGTGATTTATCGTTATATCGAACGATTGCGAGGGCTGGAACGTGAATCCTTACCTTCTGTCGATACAGGACAATTGGAAATGATGCATATCGCGATTCCGGGCCCCCTAGAGTGATTAATCGTTATATGGAACGATTGCGAAAGCTGGAAAGTGAATCCTCACCTTCTGTATATACATGACTATAGGACAGGGTGAATATCGCGATTCCGAACCTCCGAAAGTGATTTAGCGATAGACCGAACAATTGCGAGGGCTGGGAAGTGAATCCTTACCTTCTGTTGATACAGAACGTGTGGAAAAGGTGAATATCGCGATTCCGAACCGCCTAGACTGATTTATCTATAGACCGAACGATTGCGAGGGCTGGGAAGTGAGTACTTACCTTCTGTCTATACACAACGGTTGGACAGGGTGAATATCGCGATTCCGTGGCTCCTGGAGTGATTTATCGTTATATCGAACGATTGCCGGGGATGAGAAGTAATTCCTTACCTTCTTTTGATCCAGAACGTGTGGAAACGGTGAATATCGCTATTCCGAGCCTCCTAGAGTGATCTTCGTTATATCGAACGATTGCGAGGCCTGGGAAGTGATTCATTGCCTTCTGTCGATAGAGAACGTGTGGAACGTGTGAATATCGCTATTCCGAGCCTCCTAGAGTGATTAATCGTTATATGGAACGATTGCGATAGCTGGAAAGTGAATCCTTACCTTCTGTATACACGTGACTATAGGACAGGGTGAATATCGCGATTCCGAACCTCCGAAAGTGATTTAGCGATAGACCGAACAATTGCGAGGGCTGGGAAGTGAATCCTTACCTTCTGTTGATACAGAACGTGTGGAAACGGTGAATATCGCGATTCCGAGCCTCCTAGAGTGATTTACCGTTATATCGAACGATTGCGAGAACTGGGAAGTGAATCCTTACCATCTGTCTATACAGAACGATTGGACAGGGTGAATATCGCGATTCCGTGGCTCCTAGAGTGATTTATCGTCATATCGAAATATTGCGAGGGCTGGGATGTGAATCCTTACCTTCCGTCGATACAGAACGTGTGGGATCGGTGAATATCGCGATTCCGTGCCTCCTAGAGTGATTTATCGTTATATCGAACGATTGCGAGGGCTGGAACGTGAATCCTTACCTTCTGTCGATACAGGACGATTGGAAATGATGCATATCGCGATTCCGGGCCTCCTAGAGTGATTAATCGTTATATGGAACGATTGCGATAGCTGGAAAGTGAATCCTCACCTTCTGTATATACATGACTATAGGACAGGGTGAATATCGCGATTCCGAACCTCCGAAAGTGATTTATCGATAGACCGAACAATTGCGAGGGCTGGGAAGTGAATCCTTACCTTCTGTTGCTACAGAACGTGTGGAAACGGTGAATATCCAAATTCCGAGGCTCTTAGAGTGATTTATCGTCATATCGAAATATTGGGAGGGCTGGGATGTGAATCCTTACCTTCCGTCCATACAGAACGTGTGGGATCGGTGGATATCGCGATTCCGTGCCTCCTAGAGTGATTTATCGTCATATCGAACGATTGCGAGGGCTGGGATGTGAATCCTTACCTTCCCTCGATACAGAACGTGTGGAAACGGTGAATATCGCGATTCCGAGCCTCCTAGACTGATATATCTATAGACCGAACGATTGCGAGGGCTGGGAAGTGAGTACTTACCTTCTGTCTATACAGAACGATTGGACAGGGTGAATATCGCGATTCCGTGGCTCCTGGAGTGATTTATCGCTATATCGAACGATTGCCGGGGATGAGAAGTGATTCCTTACCTTCATTCGATCCAGAACGTGTGGAAACGGTGAATATCGCGATTTCGAGCCTCCTAGAGTGATTTAGCGATAGACCGAACGATACCGAGGGCTGCGAAGTGAATCCTTACCTTCTGTCGATACAGAACGTGTGGAACGTCGAATATCGCGATTCCGAGCCGCTTAGAGTGATTTATCGTTATATCGAACGAATGCGAGGGCTGGAAAGTAAATCCATAGCTTCCTTCGATACAGAGCGTGTGGAAACGGTGAATATCGCCATTCCGAGCCTCCTAGAGTGACTTATTGTTATATCAAACGATTGCGAGGGCTGGAAAGTGATTCCTAAGCTTCTTTCGATCCAGAACGTGTGGAAACGCTGAATATCGCGATTCCGAGCCTCCTAGAGTGATTTATCGTCATATCGAAATATTGGGAGGGCTGGGATGTGAATCCTTACCTTCCGTCCATACAGAACGTGTGGGATCGGTGAATATCGCGATTCCGTGCCTCCTAGAGTGATTTATCGTCATATCGAACGATTGCGAGGGCTGGGATGTGAATCCTTACCTTCCCTCGATACAGAACGTGTGGAAACGGTGAATATCGCGATTCCGAGGCTCCTGGAGTGATTTATCGTTATATCGAACGATTGCGAGGGCTGGAACGTGAATCCTTACCTTCTGTCGATACAGGACAATTGGAAATGATGCATATCGCGATTCCGGGCCCCCTAGAGTGATTAATCGTTATATGGAACGATTGCGAAAGCTGGAAAGTGAATCCTCACCTTCTGTATATACATGACTATAGGACAGGGTGAATATCGCGATTCCGAACCTCCGAAAGTGATTTAGCGATAGACCGAACAATTGCGAGGGCTGGGAAGTGAATCCTTACCTTCTGTTGATACAGAACGTGTGGAAAAGGTGAATATCGCGATTCCGAACCGCCTAGACTGATTTATCTATAGACCGAACGATTGCGAGGGCTGGGAAGTGAGTACTTACCTTCTGTCTATACACAACGGTTGGACAGGGTGAATATCGCGATTCCGTGGCTCCTGGAGTGATTTATCGTTATATCGAACGATTGCCGGGGATGAGAAGTAATTCCTTACCTTCTTTTGATCCAGAACGTGTGGAAACGGTGAATATCGCTATTCCGAGCCTCCTAGAGTGATCTTCGTTATATCGAACGATTGCGAGGCCTGGGAAGTGATTCATTGCCTTCTGTCGATAGAGAACGTGTGGAACGTGTGAATATCGCTATTCCGAGCCTCCTAGAGTGATTAATCGTTATATGGAACGATTGCGATAGCTGGAAAGTGAATCCTTACCTTCTGTATACACGTGACTATAGGACAGGGTGAATATCGCGATTCCGAACCTCCGAAAGTGATTTAGCGATAGACCGAACAATTGCGAGGGCTGGGAAGTGAATCCTTACCTTCTGTTGATACAGAACGTGTGGAAACGGTGAATATCGCGATTCCGAGCCTCCTAGAGTGATTTACCGTTATATCGAACGATTGCGAGAACTGGGAAGTGAATCCTTACCATCTGTCTATACAGAACGATTGGACAGGGTGAATATCGCGATTCCGTGGCTCCTAGAGTGATTTATCGTCATATCGAAATATTGCGAGGGCTGGGATGTGAATCCTTACCTTCCGTCGATACAGAACGTGTGGGATCGGTGAATATCGCGATTCCGTGCCTCCTAGAGTGATTTATCGTTATATCGAACGATTGCGAGGGCTGGAACGTGAATCCTTACCTTCTGTCGATACAGGACGATTGGAAATGATGCATATCGCGATTCCGGCCCTCCTAGAGTGATTAATCGTTATATGGAACGATTGCGATAGCTGGAAAGTGAATCCTCACCTTCTGTATATACATGACTATAGGACAGGGTGAATATCGCGATTCCGAACCTCCGAAAGTGATTTATCGATAGACCGAACAATTGCGAGGGCTGGGAAGTGAATCCTTACCTTCTGTTGCTACAGAACGTGTGGAAACGGTGAATATCCAAATTCCGAGGCTCTGAGAGTGATTTATCGTCATATCGAAATATTGGGAGGGCTGGGATGTGAATCCTTACCTTCCGTCCATACAGAACGTGTGGGATCGGTGGATATCGCGATTCCGTGCCTCCTAGAGTGATTTATCGTCATATCGAACGATTGCGAGGGCTGGGATGTGAATCCTTACCTTCCCTCGATACAGAACGTGTGGAAACGGTGAATATCGCGATTCCGAGCCTCCTAGACTGATATATCTATAGACCGAACGATTGCGAGGGCTGGGAAGTGAGTACTTACCTTCTGTCTATACAGAACGATTGGACAGGGTGAATATCGCGATTCCGTGGCTCCTGGAGTGATTTATCGCTATATCGAACGATTGCCGGGGATGAGAAGTGATTCCTTACCTTCATTCGATCCAGAACGTGTGGAAACGGTGAATATCGCGATTTCGAGCCTCCTAGAGTGATTTAGCGATAGACCGAACGATACCGAGGGCTGCGAAGTGAATCCTTACCTTCTGTCGATACAGAACGTGTGGAACGTCGAATATCGCGATTCCGAGCCGCTTAGAGTGATTTATCGTAATATCGAACGAATGCGAGGGCTGGAAAGTAAATCCATAGATTCCATCGATACAGAACGTGTGGAAACGGTGAATATAGCGATTCCGAGCCTCCTAGAGTGATTTTTCGTTATATCGAACGAAAGCGAGAGCTGGAAAGTAAAGCCATAGCTTCCTTCGATACAGAACGTATGGAAACGGTGAATATCGCGATTCCGAGCCTCCTAGAGTGATTTTCGTTATATCGAACAATTGCGAGGGCTGGGAAGTGAATCCTTACCTTCTGTCTATACAGAACGATTGGACAGGGTGAATATCGCGATTCCGTGGCTCCTGGAGTGATTTATCGCTATATCGAACGATTGCCGGGGATGAGAACTGATTCCTTACCTTCTTTCGATCCAGAACGTGTGGAAACGGTGAATATCGCGATTCCGAGCCTCCTAGAGTGATTTAGCGATAGACCGAACGATACCGAGGGCTGCGAAGTGAATCCTTACCTTCTGTCGATACAGAACGTGTGGAACGTCGAATATCGCGATTCCGAGCCGCTTAGAGTGATTTATCGTAATATCGAACGAATGCGAGGGCTGGAAAGTAAATCCATAGATTCCATCGATACAGAACGTGTGGAAACGGTGAATATAGCGATTCCGAGCCTCCTAGAGTGATTTTTCGTTATATCGAACGAAAGCGAGAGCTGGAAAGTAAAGCCATAGCTTCCTTCGATACAGAACGTATGGAAACGGTGAATATCGCGATTCCGAGCCTCCTAGAGTGATTTTCGTTATATCGAACGATTGCGAGGGCTGGAAAGTAAATCCATAGCTTCCTTCGATACAGAGCGTGTGGAAACGGTGAATATCGCCATTCCGAGCCTCCTAGAGTGATTTATTGTTATATCAAACGATTGCGAGGGCTGGAAAGTGATTCCTAAGCTTCTTTCGATCCAGAACGTGTGGAAACGGTGAATATCGCGATTCCGAGCTTCCTAGAGTGATTTATCGTCATATCGAAATATTGCGAGGGCTGGGATGTGAATCCTTACCTTCCGTCGATACAGAACGTGTGGGATCGGTGAATATCGCGATTCCGTGCCTCCTAGAGTGATTTACCGTTATATCGAACAATTGCGAGGGCTGGGAAGTGAATCCTTACCTTCTGTCTATACAGAACGATTGGACAGGGTGAATATCGCGATTCCGTGGCTCCTGGAGTGATTTATCGTTATATCGAACGATTGCCGGGGATGAGAACTGATTCCTTACCTTCTTTCGATCCAGAACGTGTGGAAACGGTGAATATCGCGATTCCGAGCCTCCTAGAGTGATTTACCGTTATATCGAACGATTGCGAGAGCTGGGAAGTGAATGCTCACCTTCCGTCGATACAGAACGTGTGGGAACGGTGAATATCGCGATTCCGAGGCTCCTGGAGTGATTTATCGTCATATCGAAATATTGGGAGGGCTGGGATGTGAATCCTTACCTTCCGTCCATACAGAACGTGTGGGATCGGTGAATATCGCGATTCCGTGCCTCCTAGAGTGATTTATCGTCATATCGAACGATTGCGAGGGCTGGGATGTGAATCCTTACCTTCCCTCGATACAGAACGTGTGGAAACGGTGAATATCGCGATTCCGAGCCTCCTAGACTGATATATCTATAGACCGAACGATTGCGAGGGCTGGGAAGTGAGTACTTACCTTCTGTCTATACAGAACGATTGGACAGGGTGAATATCGCGATTCCGTGGCTCCTGGAGTGATTTATCGCTATATCGAACGATTGCCGGGGATGAGAAGTGATTCCTTACCTTCATTCGATCCAGAACGTGTGGAAACGGTGAATATCGCGATTTCGAGCCTCCTAGAGTGATTTATCGTCATATCGAACGATTGCGAGGGCTGGGATGTGAATCCTCACCTTCCGTCGATACAGAACGTGTGGGAACGGTGAATATCGCGATTCCGAGGCTCCTGGAGTGATTTATCATTATATCGAACGATTGCGAGGGCTGGAACCTGAATCCTTACCTTCTATCGATTCAGAACGATTGGAAATGATGCATATCGCCATTCCGAGCCTCCTAGAGTGATTTATTGTTATATCAAACGATTGCGAGGGCTGGGAAGTGGATCCTTACCTTCTGTCGATACAGAACGATTGGGCAGTGTCAATACCGCGATTCCGAACTTCCTTGAGTGATTGATCGATAAACCGAACGATTGCGAGGGCTGGGAAGTGAATCCTTACCCTCTGCCGAAACAGAACGATTGGTAATTTCGAATATCGCGTTTCCGATCCTCCTAGAGTGATTTAGCGATAGACCGAACGATACCGAGGGCTGCGAAGTGAATCCTTACCTTCTGTCGATACAGAACGTGTGGAACGTCGAATATCGCGATTCCGAGCCGCCTAGAGTGATTTATCGTAATATCGAACGAATGCGAGGGCTGGAAAGTAAATCCATAGATTCCATCGATACAGAACGTGTGGAAACGGTGAATATAGCGATTCCGTGCCTCCTAGAGTGATTTTTCGTTATATCGAACGAAAGCGAGAGCTGGAAAGTAAAGCCATAGCTTCCTTCGATACAGAACGTATGGAAACGGTGAATATCGCGATTCCGAGCCTCCTAGAGTGATTTTCGTTATATCGAACGATTGCGAGGGCTGGAAAGTAAATCCATAGCTTCCTTCGATACAGAGCGTGTGGAAACGGTGAATATCGCCATTCCGAGCCTCCTAGAGTGATTTATTGTTATATCAAACGATTGCGAGGGCTGGAAAGTGATTCCTAAGCTTCTTTCGATCCAGAACGTGTGGAAACGGTGAATATCGCGATTCCGAGCTTCCTAGAGTGATTTATCGTCATATCGAAATATTGCGAGGGCTGAGATGTGAATCCTTACCTTCCGTCGATACAGAACGTGTGGGATCGGTGAATATCGCGATTCCGTGCCTCCTAGAGTGATTTACCGTTATATCGAACAATTGCAAGGGCTGGGAAGTGAATCCTTACCTTCTGTCTATACAGAACGATTGGACAGGGTGAATATCGCGATTCCGTGGCTCCTGGAGTGATTTATCGTTATATCGAACGATTGCCGGGGATGAGAACTGATTCCTTACCTTCTTTCGATCCAGAACGTGTGGAAACGGTGAATATCGCGATTCCGAGCCTCCTAGAGTGATTTACCGTTATATCGAACGATTGCGAGAGCTGGGAAGTGAATGCTCACCTTCCGTCGATACAGAACGTGTGGGAACGGTGAATATCGCGATTCCGAGGCTCCTGGAGTGATTTATCGTTATATCGAACGATTGCGAGGGCTGGAACGTGAATCCTTACCTTCTGTCGATACAGGACGATTGGAAATGATGCATATCGCGATTCCGGGCCTCCTAGAGTGATTAATCGTTATATGGAACGATTGCGATAGCTGGAAAGTGAATCCTCACATTCTGTATATACATGACTATAAGACAGGGTGAATATCGCGATTCCGAACCTCCGAAAGTGATTTAGCGATAGACCGAACAATTGCGAGGGCTGGGAAGTGAATCCTTACCTTCTGTCTATACAGAACGATTGGACAGGGTGAATATCGCGATTCCGTGGCTCCTGGAGTGATTTATCGTTATATCGAACGATTGCCGGGGATGAGAAGTGATTCCTTACCTTCTTTCGATCCAGAACGTGTGGAAACGGTGAATATCGCGATTCCGAGCCTCCTAGAGTGATTTACCGATATATCGAACGATTGCGAGAGCTGGGAAGTGAATCCTTACCATCTGTCGATACAGAACGTGTGGAACGTCGAATATCGCGATTCCGAGCCGCCTAGAGTGATTAATCGTAATATCGAACGAATGCGAGGGCTGGAAAGTAAATCCATAGCTTCCATCAATACAGAACGTGTGGAAACGGTGAATATAACGATTCCGAGCCTCCTAGAGTGATTTATCGTTATATCGAACGAAAGCGAGGGCTGGAAAGTAAAGCCATAGCTTCCTTCGATACAGAACGTGTGGAAACGGTGAATATCGCGATTCCGAGCCTCCTAGAGTGATTTTCGTTATATCGAACGATTGCGAGGGCTGGAAAGTGGATCCTTACCTTCTGTCGATACAGAACGATTGGGCAGTGTCAATACCGCCATTCCGAACTTCCTAGAGTGATTGATCGATAAACCGAACGATTGCGAGGGCTGGGAAGTGAATCCTTACCCTCTGCCTAACAGAACGATTGGTAATTTCGAATATCGCGTTTCCGATCCTCCTAGAGTGATTTAGCGATAGACCGAACGATTGCGAGGGCTGGGATGTGAATCCTTACCTTCCCTCGATACAGAACGTGTGGAAACGGTGAATATCGCGATTCCGAGCCTCCTAGACTGATATATCTATAGACCGAACGATTGCGAGGGCGGGGAAGTGAGTACTTACCTTCTGTCTATACAGAACGATTGGACAGGGTGAATATCGCGATTCCGTGGCTCCTGGAGTGATTTATCGCTATATCGAACGATTGCCGGGGAAGAGAAGTGATTCCTTACCTTCTTTCGATCCAGAACGTGTGGAAACGGTGAATATCGCTATTCCGAGCCTCCTAGAGTGATCTTCGTTATATCGAACGATTGCGAGGCCTGGGAAGTGATTCATTGCCTTCTGTCGATAGAGAACGTGTGGAACGTGTGAATATCGCTATTCCGAGCCTCCTAGAGTGATTAATCGTTATATGGAACGATTGCGATAGCTGGAAAGTGAATCCTTACCTTCTGTATACACGTGACTATAGGACAGGGTGAATATCGCGATTCCGAACCTCCGAAAGTGATTTAGCGATAGACCGAACAATTGCGAGGGCTGGGAAGTGAATCCTTACCTGCTGTTGATACAGAACGTGTGGAAACGGTGAATATCGCGATTCCGAGCCTCCTAGAGTGATTTACCGTTATATCGAACGATTGCGAGAGCTGGGAAGTGAATCCTTACCATCTGTCTATACAAACGATTGGACAGGGTGAATATCGCGATTCCGTGGCTCCTGGAGTTATTTATCGTCATATCGAAATATTGCGAGGGCTGGGATGTGAATCCTTACCTTCCGTCGATACAGAACGTGTGGGAACGGTGAATATCGCGATTCCGAGGCTCCTGGAGTGATTTATCGTTATATCGAACGATTGCGAGGGCTGGAACGCGAATCCTCACCTTCAGTATATACATGACTATAGGACAGGGTGAATATCGCGATTCCGAACCTCCGAAAGTGATTTATCGATAGACCGAACAATTGCGAGGGCTGGGAAGTGAATCCTTACCATCTGTTGATACAGAACGTGTGGGAACGGTGTATATCGCGATTCCGAGCCTCCTAGAGTGATTTACCGTTATATCGAACGATTGCGAGAGCTGGGAAGTGAATCCTTACCATCTGTCTATACAGAACGATTGGACAGGGTGAATATCGCGATTCCGTGCCTCCCAGAGTGATTTATCGTCATATCGAACGATTGCGAGGGCTGGGATGTGAATCCTCACCATCCGTCGATACAGAACGTGTGGAATCGGTGAATATCGCGATTCCGTGCCTCCTAGAGTGATTTATCGTCATATCGAACGATTGCGAGGGCTGGGATGTGAATCCTTACCTTCCGTAGATACAGAACGTGTGGAAACGGTGAATATCGCGATTCCGAGCCTCCTAGACTGATTTATCTATAGACCGAACGATTGCGAGGGCTGGGAAGTGAGTACTTACCTTCTGTCTATACAGAACGATTGGACAGGGTGAATATCGCGAGTCCGTGGCTCCTGGAGTGATTTATCGTTATATCGAACGATTGCCGGGGATGAGAAGTGATTCCTTACCTTCTTTCGATCCAGAACGTGTGGAAACGGTGAATATCGCGATTTCGAGCCTCCTAGAGTGATTTATCATCATATCGAACGATTGCGAGGGCTGGGATGTGAATCCTCACCTTCCGTCGATACAGAACGTGTGGGAACGGTGAATATCGCGATTCCAAGGCTCCTGGAGTGATTTATCGTTATATCGAACGATTGCGAGGGCTGGAACGTGAATCCTTACCTTCTATCGATACAGAACGATTGGAAATGATGCATATCGCGATTCCGGGCCTCCTACAGTGATTAATCGTTATATGGAACGATTGCGATAGCTGGAAAGTGAAACCTTACCTTCTGTATATACATGACTATAGAACAGGGTGAATATCGCGATTCCGAACCTCCGAAAGTGATTTAGCGATAGACCGAACAATTGCGAGGGCTGGGAAGTGAATCCTTACCTTCTGTTGATACAGAACGTGTGGAAACGGTGAATATCGCGATTCCGAGCCTCCTAGACTGATTTATCTATAGACCGAACGATTGCGAGGGCTGGGAAGTGAGTACTTACCTTCTGTCTATACACAACGGTTGGATAGGGTGAATATCGCGATTCCGTGGCTCCTGGAGTAATTTATCGTTATATCGAACGATTGCCGGGGATGAGAAGTGATTCCTTACCTTCTTTCGATCCAGAACGTGTGGAAACGGTGAATATCGCTATTCCGAGCCTCCTAGAGTGATCTTCGTTATATCGAACGATTGCAAGGCCTGGGAAGTGATTCATTGCCTTCTGTCGATAGAGAACGTGTGGAACGTGTGAATATCGCTATTCCGAGCCTCCTAGAGTGATTAATCGTTATATGGAACGATTGCGATAGCTGGAAAGTGAATCCTTACTTCTGTATACACGTGACTATAGGACAGGGTGAATATCGCGATTCCGAACCTCCGAAAGTGATTTAGCGATAGACCGAACAATTGCGAGGGCTGGGAAGTGAATCCTTACCTGCTGTTGATACAGAACGTGTGGAAACGGTGAATATCGCGATTCCGAGCCTCCTAGAGTGATTTACCGTTATATCGAACGATTGCGAGAGCTGGGAAGTGAATCCTTACCATCTGTCTATACAGAACGATTGGACAGGGTGAATATCGCGATTCCGTGGCTCCTGGAGTTATTTATCGTCATATCGAAATATTGCGAGGGCTGGGATGTGAATCCTTACCTTCCGTCGATACAGAACGTGTGGGAACGTGTGAATATCGCGATTCCGAGGCTCCTGGAGTGATTTATCGTTATATGGAACGATTGCGATAGCTGGAAAGTGAATCCTTACTTCTGTATACACGTGACTATAGGACAGGGTGAATATCGCGATTCCGAACCTCCGAAAGTGATTTAGCGATAGACCGAACAATTGCGAGGGCTGGGAAGTGAATCCTTACCTGCTGTTGATACAGAACGTGTGGAAACGGTGAATATCGCGATTCCGAGCCTCCTAGAGTGATTTATCGTCATAACGAACGATTGCGAGGGCTGGGATGTGAATCCTCACCTTCCGTCGATACAGAACGTGTGGGAACGGTGAATATCGCGATTCCGAGGCTCCTGGAGTGTTTTATCGTTATATCGAACGATTGCGAGGGCTGGAACCTGAATCCTTACCTTCTATCGATTCAGAACGATTGGAACTGATGCATATCGCGATTCCGGGCCTCCTAGAGTGATTAATCGTTATATGGAACGATTGCGATAGCTGGAAAGTGAATCCTTACCTTCTGTATATACATGACTATAGGACAGGGTGAATATCGCGATTCCGAACCTCCGAAAGTGATTTAGCGATAGACCGAACAATTGCGAGAGCTGGGAAGTGAATCCTTACCTTCTGTTGATACAGAACGTGTGGAAACGGTGAATATCGCGATTCCGAGCCTCCTAGAGTGATTTATCGTTATATCGAACGAATGCGAGGGCTGGAAAGTAAATCCATAGCTTCCTTCGATACAGAGCGTGTGGAAACGGTGAATATCGCCATTCCGAGCCTCCTAGAGTGATTTATCGTCATATCGAAATATTGCGAGGGCTGGGATGTGAATCCTTACCATCCGTCGATACAGAACGTGTGGGATCGGTGAATATCGCGATTCCGTGCCTCCTAGAGTGATTTACCGTTATATCGAACGATTGCGAGGGCTGGGAAGTGAATCCATACCTTCTGTCTATACAGAACGATTGGACAGGGTGAATATCGCGATTCCGTGGCTCCTGGAGTGATTTATCGTTATATCGAACAATTGCCGGGGATGAGAAGTGATTCCTTACCTTCTTTCGATCCAGAACGTGTGGAAACGGTGAATATCGCGATTCCGAGCCTCCTAGAGTGATTTATCGTCATATCGAACGATTGCGAGGGCTGGGATGTGAATGCTCACCTTCTGTTGATACAGAACGTGTGGAAACGGTGAATATCGCGATTCCGAGCCTCCTAGAGTGATTTACCGTTATATCGAACGATTGCGAGAGCTGGGAAGTGAATCCTTACCATCTGTCTATACAGAACGATTGGACAGGGTGAATATCGCGATTCCGTGCCTCCTAGAGTGATTTATCGTCATATCGAACGATTGCGAGGGCTGGGATGTGAATCCTCACCATCCGTAGATACAGAACGTGTGGAATCGGTGAATATCGCGATTCCGTGCCTCCTAGAGTGATTTATCGTCATATCGAACGATTGCGAGGGCTGGGATGTGAATCCTTACCTTCCGTAGATACAGAACGTGTGGAAACGGTGAATATCGCGATTCCGAGCCTCCTAGACTGATTTATCTATAGACCGAACGATTGCGAGGGCTGGGAAGTGAGTACTTACCTTCTGTCTATACAGAACGATTGGACAGGGTGAATATCGCGATTCCGTGCCTCCTAGAGTGATTTATCGTCATATCAAACGATTGCGAGGGCTGGAAAGTGATTCCTAAGCTTCTTTCGATCCAGAACGTGTGGAAACGGTGAATATCGCGATTCCGAGCCTCCTAGAGTGATTTATCGTCATATCGAAATATTGGGAGGGCTGGGATGTGAATCCTTACCTTCCGTCCATACAGAACGTGTGGGATCGGTGAATATCGCGATTCCGTGCCTCCTAGAGTGATTTATCGTCATATCGAACGATTGCGAGGGCTGGGATGTGAATCCTTACCTTCCCTCGATACAGAACGTGTGGAAACGGTGAATATCGCGATTCCGAGCCTCCTAGACTGATATATCTATAGACCGAACGATTGGGAGGGCTGGGAAGTGAGTACTTACCTTCTGTCTATACAGAACGATTGGACAGGTTGAATATCGCGATTCCGTGGCTCCTGGAGTGATTTATCGCTATATCGAACGATTGCCGGGGATGAGAAGTGATTCCTTACCTTCATTCGATCCAGAACGTGTGGAAACGGTGAATATCGCGATTTCGAGCCTCCTAGAGTGATTTATTGTCATATCGAACGATTGCGAGGGCTGGGATGTGAATCCTCACCTTCCGTCGATACAGAACGTGTGGGAACGGTGAATATCGCGATTCCGAGGCTCCTGGAGTGATTTATCATTATATCGAACGATTGCGAGGGCTGGAACCTGAATCCTTACCTTCTATCGATTCAGAACGATTGGAAATGATGCATATCGCCATTCCGAGCCTCCTAGAGTGATTTATTGTTATATCAAACGATTGCGAGGGCTGGGAAGTGGATCCTTACCTTCTGTCGATACAGAACGATTGGGCAGTGTCAATACCGCCATTCCGAACTTCCTAGAGTGATTGATCGATAAACCGAACGATTGCGAGGGCTGGGAAGTGAATCCTTACCCTCTGCCGAAACAGAACGATTGGTAATTTCGAATATCGCGTTTCCGATCCTCCTAGAGTGATTTAGCGATAGACCGAACGATTGCGAGGGCTGGGATGTGAATCCTTACCTTCCCTCGATACAGAACGTGTGGAAACGGTGAATATCGCGATTCCGAGCCTCCTAGACTGATATATCTATAGACCGAACGATTGCGAGGGCGGGGAAGTGAGTACTTACCTTCTGTCTATACAGAACGATTGGACAGGGTGAATATCGCGATTCCGTGGCTCCTGGAGTGATTTATCGCTATATCGAACGATTGCCGGGGATGAGAAGTGATTCCTTACCTTCTTTCGATCCAGAACGTGTGGAAACGGTGAATATCGCTATTCCGAGCCTCCTAGAGTGATCTTCGTTATATCGAACGATTGCGAGGCCTGGGAAGTGATTCATTGCCATCTGTCGATAGAGAACGGGTGGAACGTGTGAATATCGCTATTCCGAGCCTCCTAGAGTGATTAATCGTTATATGGAACGATTGCGATAGCTGGAAAGTGAATCCTTACCTTCTGTATACACGTGACTATAGGACAGGGTGAATATCGCGATTCCGAACCTCCGAAAGTGATTTAGCGATGGACCGAACAATTGCGAGGGCTGGGAAGTGAATCCTTACCTGCTGTTGATACAGAACGTGTGGAAACGGTGAATATCGCGATTCCGAGCCTCCTAGAGTGATTTACCGTTATATCGAACGATTGCGAGAGCTGGGAAGTGAATCCTTACCATCTGTCTATACAGAACGATTGGACAGGGTGAATATCGCGATTCCGTGGCTCCTGGAGTTATTTATCGTCATATCGAAATATTGCGAGGGCTGGGATGTGAATCCTTACCTTCCGTCGATACAGAACGTGTGGGAACGGTGAATATCGCGATTCCGAGGCTCCTGGAGTGATTTATCGTTATATCGAACGATTGCGAGGGCTGGAACGCGAATCCTTACCTTCTGTCGATACAGGACGATTGGAAATGATGCATATCGCGATTCCGGGCCTCCTAGAGTGATTAATCGTTATATGGAACGATTGCGATAGCTGGAAAGTGAATCCTCACCTTCAGTATATACATGACTATAGGACAGGGTGAATATTGCGATTCCGAACCTCCGAAAGTGATTTATCGATAGACCGAACAATTGCGAGGGCTGGGAAGTGAATCCATACCATCTGTTGATACAGAACGTGTGGCAACGGTGTATATCGCGATTCCGAGCCTCCTAGAGTGATTTACCGTTATATCGAACGATTGCGAGAGCTGGGAAGTGAATCCTTACCATCTGTCTATACAGAACGATTGGACAGGGTGAATATCGCGATTCCGTGCCTCCTAGAGTGATTTATCGTCATATCGAACGATTGCGAGGGCTGGGATGTGAATCCTCACTATCCGTCGATACAGAACGTGTGGAATCGGTGAATATCGCGATTCCGTGCCTCCTAGAGTGATTTATCGTCATATCGAACGATTGCGAGGGCTGGGATGTGAATCCTTACCTTCCGTAGATACAGAACGTGTGGAAACGGTGAATATCGCGATTCCGAGCCTCCTAGACTGATTTATCTATAGACCGAACGATTGCGAGGGCTGGGAAGTGAGTACTTACCTTCTGTCTATACAGAACGATTGGACAGGGTGAATATCGCGAGTCCGTGGCTCCTGGAGTGATTTATCGTTATATCGAACGATTGCCGGGGATGAGAAGTGATTCCTTACCTTCTTTCGATCCAGAACGTGTGGAAACGGTGAATATCGCGATTTCGAGCCTCCTAGAGTGATTTATCATCATATCGAACGATTGCGAGGGCTGGGATGTGAATCCTCACCTTCCGTCGATACAGAACGTGTGGGAACGGTGAATATCGCGATTCCGAGGCTCCTGGAGTGATTTATCGTTATATCGAACGATTGCGAGGGCTGGAACGTGAATCCTTACCTTCTATCGATACAGAACGATTGGAAATGATGCATATCGCGATTCCGGGCCTCCTACAGTGATTAATCGTTATATGGAACGATTGCGATAGCTGGAAAGTGAAACCTTACCTTCTGTATATACATGACTATAGAACAGGGTGAATATCGCGATTCCGAACCTCCGAAAGTGATTTAGCGATAGACCGAACAATTGCGAGGGCTGGGAAGTGAATCCTTACCTTCTGTTGATACAGAACGTGTGGAAACGGTGAATATCGCGATTCCGAGCCTCCTAGACTGATTTATCTATAGACCGAACGATTGCGAGGGCTGGGAAGTGAGTACTTACCTTCTGTCTATACACAACGGTTGGACAGGGTGAATATCGCGATTCCGTGGCTCCTGGAGTAATTTATCGTTATATCGAACGATTGCCGGGGATGAGAAGTGATTCCTTACCTTCTTTCGATCCAGAACGTGTGGAAACGGTGAATATCGCTATTCCGAGCCTCCTAGAGTGATCTTCGTTATATCGAACGATTGCAAGGCCTGGGAAGTGATTCATTGCCTTCTGTCGATAGAGAACGTGTGGAACGTGTGAATATCGCTATTCCGAGCCTCCTAGAGTGATTAATCGTTATATGGAACGATTGCGATAGCTGGAAAGTGAATCCTTACTTCTGTATACACGTGACTATAGGACAGGGTGAATATCGCGATTCCGAACCTCCGAAAGTGATTTAGCGATAGACCGAACAATTGCGAGGGCTGGGAAGTGAATCCTTACCTGAAGTTGATATAGAACGTGTGGAAACGGTGAATATCGCGATTCCGAGCCTCCTAGAGTGATTTACCGTTATATCGAACGATTGCGAGAGCTGGGAAGTGAATCCTTACCATCTGTCTATACAGAACGATTGGACAGGGTGAATATCGCGATTCCGTGGCTCCTGGAGTTATTTATCGTCATATCGAAATATTGCGAGGGCTGGGATGTGAATCCTTACCTTCCGTCGATACAGAACGTGTGGGAACGGTGAATATCGCGATTCCGAGGCTCCTGGAGTGATTTATCGTTATATCGAACGATTGCGAGGGCTGGAACGTGAATCCTTACCTTCTGTCGATACAGGACGATTGGAAATGATGCATATCGCGATTCCGGGCCTCCTAGAGTGATTAATCGTTATATGGAACGATTGCGATAGCTGGAAAGTGAATCCTCACCTTCTGTATATACATGACTATAGGACAGGGTGAATATCGCGATTCCGAACGTCCGAAAGTGATTTATCGATAGACCGAACAATTGCGAGGGCTGGGAAGTGAATCCTTACCATCTGTTGATACAGAACGTGTGGTAACGGTGTATATCGCGATTCCGAGCCTCCTAGAGTGATTTACCGTTATATCGAACGATTGCGATAGCTGGGAAGTGAATCCTTACCATCTGTCTATACAGAACGATTGGACAGGGTGAATATCGCGATTCCGTGCCTCCTAGAGTGATTTATCGTCATATCGAACGATTGCGAGGGCTGGGATGTGAATCCTCATCATCCGTAGATACAGAACGTGTGGAATCGGTGAATATCGCGATTCCGTGCCTCCTAGAGTGATTTATCGTCATATCGAACGATTGCGAGGGCTGGGATGTGAATCCTTACCTTCCGTAGATACAGAACGTGTGGAAACGGTGAATATCGCGATTCCGAGCCTCCTAGACTGATTTATCTATAGACCGAACGATTGCGAGGGCTGGGAAGTGAGTACTTACCTTCTGTCTATACAGAACGATTGGACAGGGTGAATATCGCGATTCCGAACCTCCGAAAGTGATTTATCGATAGACCGAACAATTGCGAGGGCTGGGAAGTGAATCCTTACCTTCTGTTGATACAGAACGTGTGGAAACGGTGAATATCCAAATTCCGAGGCTCTTAGAGTGATTTATCGTTATATCGAACGAATGCGAGGGCTGGAAAGTAAATCCATAGCTTCCTTCGATACAGAGCGTGTGGAAACGGTGAATATCGCCATTCCGAGCCTCCTAGAGTGATTTATTGTTATATCAAACGATTGCGAGGGCTGGAAAGTGATTCCTAAGCTTCTTTCGATCCAGAACGTGTGGAAACGGTGAATATCGCGATTCCGAGCCTCCTAGAGTGATTTATCGTCATATCGAAATATTGGGAGGGCTGGGATGTGAATCCTTACCTTCCGTCCATACAGAACGTGTGGGATCGGTGAATATCGCGATTCCGTGCCTCCTAGAGTGATTTATCGTCATATCGAACGATTGCGAGGGCTGGGATGTGAATCCTTACCTTCCCTCGATACAGAACGTGTGGAAACGGTGAATATCGCGATTCCGAGGCTCCTGGAGTGATTTATCGTTATATCGAACGATTGCGAGGGCTGGAACGTGAATCCTTACCTTCTGTCGATACAGGACGATTGGAAATGATGCATATCGCGATTCCGGGCCCCCTAGAGTGATTAATCGTTATATGGAACGATTGCGAAAGCTGGAAAGTGAATCCTCACCTTCTGTATATACATGACTATAGGACAGGGTGAATATCGCGATTCCGAACCTCCGAAAGTGATTTAGCGATAGACCGAACAATTGCGAGGGCTGGGAAGTGAATCCTTACCTTCTGTTGATACAGAACGTGTGGAAAAGGTGAATATCGCGATTCCGAACCGCCTAGACTGATTTATCTATAGACCGAACAATTGCGAGGGCTGGGAAGTGAATCCTTACCTTCTGTTGATACAGAACGTGTGGAAACGGTGAATATCGCGATTCCGAGCCTCCTAGAGTGATTTACCGTTATATCGAACGATTGCGAGAACTGGGAAGTGAATCCTTACCATCTGTCTATACAGAACGATTGGACAGGGTGAATATCGCGATTCCGTGGCTCCTAGAGTGATTTATCGTCATATCGAAATATTGCGAGGGCTGGGATGTGAATCCTTACCTTCCGTCGATACAGAACGTGTGGGATCGGTGAATATCGCGATTCCGTGCCTCCTAGAGTGATTTATCGTTATATCGAACGATTGCGAGGGCTGGAACGTGAATCCTTACCTTCTGTCGATACAGGACGATTGGAAATGATGCATATCGCGATTCCGGGCCTCCTAGAGTCATTAATCGTTATATGGAACGATTGCGATAGCTGGAAAGTGAATCCTCACCTTCTGTATATACATGACTATAGGACAGGGTGAATATCGCGATTCCGAACCTCCGAAAGTGATTTATCGATAGACCGAACAATTGCGAGGGCTGGGAAGTGAATCCTTACCTTCTGTTGCTACAGAACGTGTGGAAACGGTGAATATCCAAATTCCGAGGCTCTTAGAGTGATTTATCGTCATATCGAAATATTGCGAGGGCTGGGATGTGAATCCTTACCTTCCGTCCATACAGAACGTGTGGGATCGGTGGATATCGCGATTCCGTGCCTCCTAGAGTGATTTATCGTCATATCGAACGATTGCGAGGGCTGGGATGTGAATCCTTACCTTCCCTCGATACAGAACGTGTGGAAACGGTGAATATCGCGATTCCGAGCCTCCTAGACTGATATATCTATAGACCGAACGATTGCGAGGGCTGGGAAGTGAGTACTTACCTTCTGTCTATACAGAACGATTGGACAGGGTGAATATCGCGATTCCGTGGCTCCTGGAGTGATTTATCGCTATATCGAACGATTGCCGGGGATGAGAAGTGATTCCTTACCTTCATTCGATCCAGAACGTGTGGAAACGGTGAATATCGCGATTTCGAGCCTCCTAGAGTGATTTAGCGATAGACCGAAGGATACCGAGGGCTGCGAAGTGAATCCTTACCTTCTGTCGATACAGAACGTGTGGAACGTCGAATATCGCGATTCCGAGCCGCTTAGAGTGATTTATCGTAATATCGAACGAATGCGAGGGCTGGAAAGTAAATCCATAGATTCCATCGATACAGAACGTGTGGAAACGGTGAATATAGCGATTCCGAGCCTCCTAGAGTGATTTTTCGTTATATCGAACGAAAGCGAGAGCTGGAAAGTAAAGCCATAGCTTCCTTCGATACAGAACGTATGGAAACGGTGAATATCGCGATTCCGAGCCTCCTAGAGTGATTTTCGTTATATCGAACGATTGCGAGGGCTGGAAAGTAAATCCATAGCTTCCTTCGATACAGAGCGTGTGGAAACGGTGAATATCGCCATTCCGAGCCTCCTAGAGTGATTTATTGTTATATCAAACGATTGCGAGGGCTGGAAAGTGATTCCTAAGCTTCTTTCGATCCAGAACGTGTGGAAACGGTGAATATCGCGATTCCGAGCTTCCTAGAGTGATTTATCGTCATATCGAAATATTGCGAGGGCTGGGATGTGAATCCTTACCTTCCGTCGATACAGAATGTGTGGGATCGGTGAATATCGCGATTCCGTGCCTCCTAGAGTGATTTACCGTTATATCGAACAATTGCAAGGGCTGGGAAGTGAATCCTTACCTTCTGTCTATACAGAACGATTGGACAGGGTGAATATCGCGATTCCGTGGCTCCTGGAGTGATTTATCGTTATATCGAACGATTGCCGGGGATGAGAAGTGATTCCTTACCTTCTTTCGATCCAGAACGTGTGGAAACGGTGAATATCGCGATTCCGAGCCTCCTAGAGTGATTTACCGTTATATCGAACGATTGCGAGAGCTGGGAAGTGAATCCTTACCATCTGTCGATACAGAACGTGTGGAACGTCGAATATCGCGATTCCGAGCCGCCTAGAGTGATTAATCGTAATATCGAACGAATGCGAGGGCTGGAAAGTAAATCCATAGCTTCCATCAATACAGAACGTGTGGAAACGGTGAATATAACGATTCCGAGCCTCCTAGAGTGATTTATCGTTATATCGAACGAAAGCGAGGGCTGGAAAGTAAAGCCATAGCTTCCTTCGATACAGAACGTGTGGAAACGGTGAATATCGCGATTCCGAGCCTCCTAGAGTGATTTTCGTTATATCGAACGATTGCGAGGGCTGGAAAGTGGATCCTTACCTTCTGTCGATACAGAACGATTGGGCAGTGTCAATACCGCCATTCCGAACTTCCTAGAGTGATTGATCGATAAACCGAACGATTGCGAGGGCTGGGAAGTGAATCCTTACCCTCTGCCTAACAGAACGATTGGTAATTTCGAATATCGCGTTTCCGATCCTCCTAGAGTGATTTAGCGATAGACCGAACGATTGCGAGGGCTGGGATGTGAATCCTTACCTTCCCTCGATACAGAACGTGTGGAAACGGTGAATATCGCGATTCCGAGCCTCCTAGACTGATATATCTATAGACCGAACGATTGCGAGGGCGGGGAAGTGAGTACTTACCTTCTGTCTATACAGAACGATTGGACAGGGTGAATATCGCGATTCCGTGGCTCCTGGAGTGATTTATCGCTATATCGAACGATTGCCGGGGAAGAGAAGTGATTCCTTACCTTCTTTCGATCCAGAACGTGTGGAAACGGTGAATATCGCTATTCCGAGCCTCCTAGAGTGATCTTCGTTATATCGAACGATTGCAAGGCCTGGGAAGTGATTCATTGCCTTCTGTCGATAGAGAACGTGTGGAACGTGTGAATATCGCTATTCCGAGCCTCCTAGAGTGATTAATCGTTATATGGAACGATTGCGATAGCTGGAAAGTGAATCCTTACCTTCTGTATACACGTGACTATAGGACAGGGTGAATATCGCGATTCCGAACCTCCGAAAGTGATTTAGCGATAGACCGAACAATTGCGAGGGCTGGGAAGTGAATCCTTACCTGCTGTTGATACAGAACGTGTGGAAACGGTGAATATCGCGATTCCGAGCCTCCTAGAGTGATTTACCGTTATATCGAACGATTGCGAGAGCTGGGAAGTGAATCCTTACCATCTGTCTATACAAACGATTGGACAGGGTGAATATCGCGATTCCGTGGCTCCTGGAGTTATTTATCGTCATATCGAAATATTGCGAGGGCTGGGATGTGAATCCTTACCTTCCGTCGATACAGAACGTGTGGGAACGGTGAATATCGCGATTCCGAGGCTCCTGGAGTGATTTATCGTTATATCGAACGATTGCGAGGGCTGGAACGCGAATCCTTACCTTCTGTCGATACAGGACGATTGGAAATGATGCATATCGCGATTCCGGGCCTCCTAGAGTGATTAATCGTTATATGGAACGATTGCGATAGCTGGAAAGTGAATCCTCACCTTCAGTATATACATGACTATAGGACAGGGTGAATATCGCGATTCCGAACCTCCGAAAGTGATTTATCGATAGACCGAACAATTGCGAGGGCTGGGAAGTGAATCCTTACCATCTGTTGATACAGAACGTGTGGGAACGGTGTATATCGCGATTCCGAGCCTCCTAGAGTGATTTACCGTTATATCGAACGATTGCGAGAGCTGGGAAGTGAATCCTTACCATCTGTCTATACAGAACGATTGGACAGGGTGAATATCGCGATTCCGTGCCTCCTAGAGTGATTTATCGTCATATCGAACGATTGCGAGGGCTGGGATGTGAATCCTCACCATCCGTCGATACAGAACGTGTGGAATCGGTGAATATCGCGATTCCGTGCCTCCTAGAGTGATTTATCGTCATATCGAACGATTGCGAGGGCTGGGATGTGAATCCTTACCTTCCGTAGATACAGAACGTGTGGAAACGGTGAATATCGCGATTCCGAGCCTCCTAGACTGATTTATCTATAGACCGAACGATTGCGAGGGCTGGGAAGTGAGTACTTACCTTCTGTCTATACAGAACGATTGGACAGGGTGAATATCGCGAGTCCGTGGCTCCTGGAGTGATTTATCGTTATATCGAACGATTGCCGGGGATGAGAAGTGATTCCTTACCTTCTTTCGATCCAGAACGTGTGGAAACGGTGAATATCGCGATTTCGAGCCTCCTAGAGTGATTTATCATCATATCGAACGATTGCGAGGGCTGGGATGTGAATCCTCACCTTCCGTCGATACAGAACGTGTGGGAACGGTGAATATCGCGATTCCAAGGCTCCTGGAGTGATTTATCGTTATATCGAACGATTGCGAGGGCTGGAACGTGAATCCTTACCTTCTATCGATACAGAACGATTGGAAATGATGCATATCGCGATTCCGGGCCTCCTACAGTGATTAATCGTTATATGGAACGATTGCGATAGCTGGAAAGTGAAACCTTACCTTCTGTATATACATGACTATAGAACAGGGTGAATATCGCGATTCCGAACCTCCGAAAGTGATTTAGCGATAGACCGAACAATTGCGAGGGCTGGGATGTGAATCCTCACCATCCGTCGATACAGAACGTGTGGAATCGGTGAATATCGCGATTCCGTGCCTCCTAGAGTGATTTATCGTCATATCGAACGATTGCGAGGGCTGGGATGTGAATCCTTACCTTCCGTAGATACAGAACGTGTGGAAACGGTGAATATCGCGATTCCGAGCCTCCTAGACTGATTTATCTATAGACCGAACGATTGCGAGGGCTGGGAAGTGAGTACTTACCTTCTGTCTATACAGAACGATTGGACAGGGTGAATATCGCGAGTCCGTGGCTCCTGGAGTGATTTATCGTTATATCGAACGATTGCCGGGGATGAGAAGTGATTCCTTACCTTCTTTCGATCCAGAACGTGTGGAAACGGTGAATATCGCGATTTCGAGCCTCCTAGAGTGATTTATCATCATATCGAACGATTGCGAGGGCTGGGATGTGAATCCTCACCTTCCGTCGATACAGAACGTGTGGGAACGGTGAATATCGCGATTCCAAGGCTCCTGGAGTGATTTATCGTTATATCGAACGATTGCGAGGGCTGGAACGTGAATCCTTACCTTCTATCGATACAGAACGATTGGAAATGATGCATATCGCGATTCCGGGCCTCCTACAGTGATTAATCGTTATATGGAACGATTGCGATAGCTGGAAAGTGAAACCTTACCTTCTGTATATACATGACTATAGAACAGGGTGAATATCGCGATTCCGAACCTCCGAAAGTGATTTAGCGATAGACCGAACAATTGCGAGGGCTGGGAAGTGAATCCTTACCTTCTGTTGATACAGAACGTGTGGAAACGGTGAATATCGCGATTCCGAGCCTCCTAGACTGATTTATCTATAGACCGAACGATTGCGAGGGCTGGGAAGTGAGTACTTACCTTCTGTCTATACACAACGGTTGGACAGGGTGAATATCGCGATTCCGTGGCTCCTGGAGTAATTTATCGTTATATCGAACGATTGCCGGGGATGAGAAGTGATTCCTTACCTTCTTTCGATCCAGAACGTGTGGAAACGGTGAATATCGCTATTCCGAGCCTCCTAGAGTGATCTTCGTTATATCGAACGATTGCAAGGCCTGGGAAGTGATTCATTGCCTTCTGTCGATAGAGAACGTGTGGAACGTGTGAATATCGCTATTCCGAGCCTCCTAGAGTGATTAATCGTTATATGGAACGATTGCGATAGCTGGAAAGTGAATCCTTACTTCTGTATACACGTGACTATAGGACAGGGTGAATATCGCGATTCCGAACCTCCGAAAGTGATTTAGCGATAGACCGAACAATTGCGAGGGCTGGGAAGTGAATCCTTACCTGCTGTTGATACAGAACGTGTGGAAACGGTGAATATCGCGATTCCGAGCCTCCTAGAGTGATTTACCGTTATATCGAACGATTGCGAGAGCTGGGAAGTGAATCCTTACCATCTGTCTATACAGAACGATTGGACAGGGTGAATATCGCGATTCCGTGGCTCCTGGAGTTATTTATCGTCATATCGAAATATTGCGAGGGCTGGGATGTGAATCCTTACCTTCCGTCGATACAGAACGTGTGGGAACGTGTGAATATCGCGATTCCGAGGCTCCTGGAGTGGTTTATCGTTATATGGAACGATTGCGATAGCTGGAAAGTGAATCCTTACTTCTGTATACACGTGACTATAGGACAGGGTGAATATCGCGATTCCGAACCTCCGAAAGTGATTTAGCGATAGACCGAACAATTGCGAGGGCTGGGAAGTGAATCCTTACCTGCTGTTGATACAGAACGTGTGGAAACGGTGAATATCGCGATTCCGAGCCTCCTAGAGTGATTTATCGTCATAACGAACGATTGCGAGGGCTGGGATGTGAATCCTCACCTTCCGTCGATACAGAACGTGTGGGAACGGTGAATATCGCGATTCCGAGGCTCCTGGAGTGATTTATCGTTATATCGAACGATTGCGAGGGCTGGAACGTGAATCCTTACCTTCTGTCGATACAGGACGATTGGAAATGATGCATATCGCGATTCCGGGCCCCCTAGAGTGATTAATCGTTATATGGAACGATTGCGAAAGCTGGAAAGTGAATCCTCACCTTCTGTATATACATGACTATAGGACAGGGTGAATATCGCGATTCCGAACCTCCGAAAGTGATTTAGCGATAGACCGAACAATTGCGAGGGCTGGGAAGTGAATCCTTACCTTCTGTTGATACAGAACGTGTGGAAAAGGTGAATATCGCGATTCCGAACCGCCTAGACTGATTTATCTATAGACCGAACGATTGCGAGGGCTGGGAAGTGAGTACTTACCTTCTGTCTATACACAACGGTTGGACAGGGTGAATATCGCGATTCCGTGGCTCCTGGAGTGATTTATCGTCATATCGAACGATTGCGAGGACTGGGATGTGAATGCTCACCTTCCGTCGATACAGAACGTGTGGGAACGGTGAATATCGCGATTCCGAGGCTCCTGGAGTGATTTATCGTTATATCGAACGATTGCGAGAGCTGGGAAGTGAATCCTTACCATCTGTCTATACAGAACGATTGGACAAGGTGAATATCGCGATTCCGTGGCTCCTGGAGTGATTTATCGTCATATCGAAATATTGCGAGGGCTGGGATGTGAATCCTTACCTTCCGTCGATACAGAACGTGTGGGATCGGTGAATATCGCGATTCCGTGCCTCCTAGAGTGATTTATCGTCATATCGAACGATTGCGAGGGCTGGGATGTGAATCCTCACCATCCGTCGATACAGAACGTGTGGGAACGGTGAATATTGCGATTCCGAGGCTCCTGGAGTGATTTATCGTTATATCGAACGATTGCGAGGGCTGGAACGTGAATCCTTACCTTCTGTCGATACAGGACGATTGGAAATGATGCATATCGCGATTCCGGGCCCCCTAGAGTGATTAATCGTTATATGGAACGATTGCGAAAGCTGGAAAGTGAATCCTCACCTTCTGTATATACATGACTATAGGACAGGGTGAATATCGCGATTCCGAACCTCCGAAAGTGATTTAGCGATAGACCGAACAATTGCGAGGGCTGGGAAGTGAATCCTTACCTTCTGTTGATACAGAACGTGTGGAAAAGGTGAATATCGCGATTCCGAACCGCCTAGACTGATTTATCTATAGACCGAACGATTGCGAGGGCTGGGAAGTGAGTACTTACCTTCTGTCTATACACAACGGTTGGACAGGGTGAATATCGCGATTCCGTGGCTCCTGGAGTGATTTATCGTTATATCGAACGATTGCCGGGGATGAGAAGTAATTCCTTACTTTCTTTTGATCCAGAACGTGTGGAAACGGTGAATATCGCTATTCCGAGCCTCCTAGAGTGATCTTCGTTATATCGAACGATTGCGAGGCCTGGGAAGTGATTCATTGCCTTCTGTCGATAGAGAACGTGTGGAACGTGTGAATATCGCTATTCCGAGCCTCCTAGAGTGATTAATCGTTATATGGAACGATTGCGATAGCTGGAAAGTGAATCCTTACCTTCTGTATACACGTGACTATAGGACAGGGTGAATATCGCGATTCCGAACCTCCGAAAGTGATTTAGCGATAGACCGAACAATTGCGAGGGCTGGGAAGTGAATCCTTACCTTCTGTTGATACAGAACGTGTGGAAACGGTGAATATCGCGATTCCGAGCCTCCTAGAGTGATTTACCGTTATATCGAACGATTGCGAGAACTGGGAAGTGAATCCTTACCATCTGTCTATACAGAACGATTGGACAGGGTGAATATCGCGATTCCGTGGCTCCTAGAGTGATTTATCGTCATATCGAAATATTGCGAGGGCTGGGATGTGAATCCTTACCTTCCGTCGATACAGAACGTGTGGGATCGGTGAATATCGCGATTCCGTGCCTCCTAGAGTGATTTATCGTTATATCGAACGATTGCGAGGGCTGGAACGTGAATCCTTACCTTCTGTCGATACAGGACGATTGGAAATGATGCATATCGCGATTCCGGGCCTCCTAGAGTGATTAATCGTTATATGGAACGATTGCGATAGCTGGAAAGTGAATCCTCACCTTCTGTATATACATGACTATAGGACAGGGTGAATATCGCGATTCCGAACCTCCGAAAGTGATTTATCGATAGACCGAACAATTGCGAGGGCTGGGAAGTGAATCCTTACCTTCTGTTGCTACAGAACGTGTGGAAACGGTGAATATCCAAATTCCGAGGCTCTTAGAGTGATTTATCGTCATATCGAAATATTGGGAGGGCTGGGATGTGAATCCTTACCTTCCGTCCATACAGAACGTGTGGGATCGGTGGATATCGCGATTCCGTGCCTCCTAGAGTGATTTATCGTCATATCGAACGATTGCGAGGGCTGGGATGTGAATCCTTACCTTCCCTCGATACAGAACGTGTGGAAACGGTGAATATCGCGATTCCGAGCCTCCTAGACTGATATATCTATAGACCGAACGATTGCGAGGGCTGGGAAGTGAGTACTTACCTTCTGTCTATACAGAACGATTGGACAGGGTGAATATCGCGATTCCGTGGCTCCTGGAGTGATTTATCGCTATATCGAACGATTGCCGGGGATGAGAAGTGATTCCTTACCTTTTTTCGATCCAGAACGTGTGGAAACGGTGAATATCGCGATTTCGAGCCTCCTAGAGTGATTTTTCGTTATATCGAACGAAAGCGAGGGCTGGAAAGTAAAGCCATAGCTTCCTTCGATACAGAACGTGTGGAAACGGTGAATATCGCGATTCCGAGCCTCCTAGAGTGATTTTCGTTATATCGAACGATTGCGAGGGCTGGAAAGTAAATCCATAGCTTCCTTCGATACAGAGCGTGTGGAAACGGTGAATATCGCCATTCCGAGCCTCCTAGATTGATTTATTGTTATATCAAACGATTGCGAGGGCTGGAAAGTGATTCCTAAGCTTCTTTCGATCCAGAACGAGTGGAAACGGTGAATATCGCGATTCCGTGCCTCCTAGAGTGATTTATCGTTATATCGAACGATTGCGAGGGCTGGAACGTGAATCCTTACCTTCTGTCGATACAGGACGATTGGAAATGATGCATATCGCGATTCCGGGCCTCCTAGAGTGATTAATCGTTATATGGAACGATTGCGATAGCTGGAAAGTGAATCCTCACCTTCTGTATATACATGACTATAGGACAGGGTGAATATCGCGATTCCGAACCTCCGAAAGTGATTTATCGATAGACCGAACAATTGCGAGGGCTGGGAAGTGAATCCTTACCTTCTGTTGATACAGAACGTGTGGAAACGGTGAATATCCAAATTCCGAGGCTCTTAGAGTGATTTATCGTTATATCGAACGAATGCGAGGGCTGGAAAGTAAATCCATAGCTTCCTTCGATACAGAGCGTGTGGAAACGGTGAATATCGCCATTCCGAGCCTCCTAGAGTGATTTATTGTTATATCAAACGATTGCGAGGGCTGGAAAGTGATTCCTAAGCTTCTTTCGATCCAGAACGTGTGGAAACGGTGAATATCGCGATTCCGAGCCTCCTAGAGTGATTTATCGTCATATCGAAATATTGGGAGGGCTGGGATGTGAATCCTTACCTTCCGTCCATACAGAACGTGTGGGATCGGTGAATATCGCGATTCCGTGCCTCCTAGAGTGATTTATCGTCATATCGAACGATTGCGAGGGCTGGGATGTGAATCCTTACCTTCCCTCGATACAGAACGTGTGGAAACGGTGAATATCGCGATTCCGAGGCTCCTGGAGTGATTTATCGTTATATCGAACGATTGCGAGGGCTGGAACGTGAATCCTTACCTTCTGTCGATACAGGACGATTGGAAATGATGCATATCGCGATTCCGGGCCCCCTAGAGTGATTAATCGTTATATGGAACGATTGCGAAAGCTGGAAAGTGAATCCTCACCTTCTGTATATACATGACTATAGGACAGGGTGAATATCGCGATTCCGAACCTCCGAAAGTGATTTAGCGATAGACCGAACAATTGCGAGGGCTGGGAAGTGAATCCTTACCTTCTGTTGATACAGAACGTGTGGAAAAGGTGAATATCGCGATTCCGAACCGCCTAGACTGATTTATCTATAGACCGAACGATTGCGAGGGCTGGGAAGTGAGTACTTACCTTCTGTCTATACACAACGGTTGGACAGGGTGAATATCGCGATTCCGTGGCTCCTGGAGTGATTTATCGTTATATCGAACGATTGCCGGGGATGAGAAGTAATTCCTTACCTTCTTTTGATCCAGAACGTGTGGAAACGGTGAATATCGCTATTCCGAGCCTCCTAGAGTGATCTTCGTTATATCGAACGATTGCGAGGCCTGGGAAGTGATTCATTGCCTTCTGTCGATAGAGAACGTGTGGAACGTGTGAATATCGCTATTCCGAGCCTCCTAGAGTGATTAATCGTTATATGGAACGATTGCGATAGCTGGAAAGTGAATCCTTACCTTCTGTATACACGTGACTATAGGACAGGGTGAATATCGCGATTCCGAACCTCCGAAAGTGATTTAGCGATAGACCGAACAATTGCGAGGGCTGGGAAGTGAATCCTTACCTTCTGTTGATACAGAACGTGTGGAAACGGTGAATATCGCGATTCCGAGCCTCGTAGAGTGATTTACCGTTATATCGAACGATTGCGAGAACTGGGAAGTGAATCCTTACCATCTGTCTATACAGAACGATTGGACAGGGTGAATATCGCGATTCCGTGGCTCCTAGAGTGATTTATCGTCATATCGAAATATTGCGAGGGCTGGGATGTGAATCCTTACCTTCCGTCGATACAGAACGTGTGGGATCGGTGAATATCGCGATTCCGTGCCTCCTAGAGTGATTTATCGTTATATCGAACGATTGCGAGGGCTGGAACGTGAATCCTTACCTTCTGTCGATACAGGACGATTGGAAATGATGCATATCGCGATTCCGGGCCTCCTAGAGTGATTAATCGTTATATGGAACGATTGCGATAGCTGGAAAGTGAATCCTCACCTTCTGTATATACATGACTATAGGACAGGGTGAATATCGCGATTCCGAACCTCCGAAAGTGATTTATCGATAGACCGAACAATTGCGAGGGCTGGGAAGTGAATCCTTACCTTCTGTTGCTACAGAACGTGTGGAAACGGTGAATATCCAAATTCCGAGGCTCTTAGAGTGATTTATCGTCATATCGAAATATTGGGAGGGCTGGGATGTGAATCCTTACCTTCCGTCCATACAGAACGTGTGGGATCGGTGGATATCGCGATTCCGTGCCTCCTAGAGTGATTTATCGTCATATCGAACGATTGCGAGGGCTGGGATGTGAATCCTTACCTTCCCTCGATACAGAACGTGTGGAAACGGTGAATATCGCGATTCCGAGCCTCCTAGACTGATATATCTATAGACCGAACGATTGCGAGGGCTGGGAAGTGAGTACTTACCTTCTGTCTATACAGAACGATTGGACAGGGTGAATATCGCGATTCCGTGGCTCCTGGAGTGATTTATCGCTATATCGAACGATTGCCGGGGATGAGAAGTGATTCCTTACCTTCATTCGATCCAGAACGTGTGGAAACGGTGAATATCGCGATTTCGAGCCTCCTAGAGTGATTTAGCGATAGACCGAACGATACCGAGGGCTGCGAAGTGAATCCTTACCTTCTGTCGATACAGAACGTGTGGAACGTCGAATATCGCGATTCCGAGCCGCCTAGAGTGATTTATCGTAATATCGAACGAATGCGAGGGCTGGAAAGTAAATCCATAGATTCCATCGATACAGAACGTGTGGAAACGGTGAATATAGCGATTCCGAGCCTCCTAGAGTGATTTTTCGTTATATCGAACGAAAGCGAGAGCTGGAAAGTAAAGCCATAGCTTCCTTCGATACAGAACGTATGGAAACGGTGAATATCGCGATTCCGAGCCTCCTAGAGTGATTTTCGTTATATCGAACGATTGCGAGGGCTGGAAAGTAAATCCATAGCTTCCTTCGATACAGAGCGTGTGGAAACGGTGAATATCGCCATTCCGAGCCTCCTAGAGTGATTTATTGTTATATCAAACGATTGCGAGGGCTGGAAAGTGATTCCTAAGCTTCTTTCGATCCAGAACGTGTGGAAACGGTGAATATCGCGATTCCGAGCTTCCTAGAGTGATTTATCGTCATATCGAAATATTGCGAGGGCTGGGATGTGAATCCTTACCTTCCGTCGATACAGAACGTGTGGGATCGGTGAATATCGCGATTCCGTGCCTCCTAGAGTGATTTACCGTTATATCGAACGATTGCGAGGCCTGGGAAGTGATTCATTGCCTTCTGTCGATAGAGAACGTGTGGAACGTGTGAATATCGCTATTCCGAGCCTCCTAGAGTGATTAATCGTTATATGGAACGATTGCGATAGCTGGAAAGTGAATCCTTACCTTCTGTATACACGTGACTATAGGACAGGGTGAATATCGCGATTCCGAACCTCCGAAAGTGATTTAGCGATAGACCGAACAATTGCGAGGGCTGGGAAGTGAATCCTTACCTCCTGTTGATACAGAACGTGTGGAAACGGTGAATATCGCGATTCCGAGCCTCCTAGAGTGATTTACCGTTATATCGAACGATTGCGAGAACTGGGAAGTGAATCCTTACCATCTGTCTATACAGAACGATTGGACAGGGTGAATATCGCGATTCCGTGGCTCCTGGAGTGATTTATCGTCATATCGAAATATTGCGAGGGCTGGGATGTGAATCCTTACCTTCCGTCGATACAGAACGTGTGGAAACGGTGAATATCGCGATTCCGAGCCTCCTAGAGTGATTTACCGTTATATCGAACGATTGCGAGAACTGGGAAGTGAATCCTTACCATCTGTCTATACAGAACGATTGGACAGGGTGAATATCGCGATTCCGTGGCTCCTGGAGTGATTTATCGTCATATCGAAATATTGCGAGGGCTGGGATGTGAATCCTTACCTTCCGTCGATACAGAACGTGTGGGATCGGTGAATATCGCGATTCCGTGCCTCCTAGAGTGATTTATCGTTATATCGAACGATTGCGAGGGCTGGAACGTGAATCCTTACCTTCTGTCGATACAGGACGATTGGAAATGATGCATATCGCGATTCCGGGCCCCCTAGAGTGATTAATCGTTATATGGAACGATTGCGAAAGCTGGAAAGTGAATCCTCACCTTCTGTATATACATGACTATAGGACAGGGTGAATATCGCGATTCCGAACCTCCGAAAGTGATTTAGCGATAGACCGAACAATTGCGAGGGCTGGGAAGTGAATCCTTACCTTCTGTTGATACAGAACGTGTGGAAAAGGTGAATATCGCGATTCCGAACCGCCTAGACTGATTTATCTATAGACCGAACGATTGCGAGGGCTGGGAAGTGAGTACTTACCTTCTGTCTATACACAACGGTTGGACAGGGTGAATATCGCGATTCCGTGGCTCCTGGAGTGATTTATCGTTATATCGAACGATTGCCGGGGATGAGAAGTAATTCCTTACCTTCTTTTGATCCAGAACGTGTGGAAACGGTGAATATCGCTATTCCGAGCCTCCTAGAGTGATCTTCGTTATATCGAACGATTGCGAGGCCTGGGAAGTGATTCATTGCCTTCTGTCGATAGAGAACGTGTGGAACGTGTGAATATCGCTATTCCGAGCCTCCTAGAGTGATTAATCGTTATATGGAACGATTGCGATAGCTGGAAAGTGAATCCTTACCTTCTGTATACACGTGACTATAGGACAGGGTGAATATCGCGATTCCGAACCTCCGAAAGTGATTTAGCGATAGACCGAACAATTGCGAGGGCTGGGAAGTGAATCCTTACCTCCTGTTGATACAGAACGTGTGGAAACGGTGAATATCGCGATTCCGAGCCTCCTAGAGTGATTTACCGTTATATCGAACGATTGCGAGAACTGGGAAGTGAATCCTTACCATCTGTCTATACAGAACGATTGGACAGGGTGAATATCGCGATTCCGTGGCTCCTGGAGTGATTTATCGTCATATCGAAATATTGCGAGGGCTGGGATGTGAATCCTTACCTTCCGTCGATACAGAACGTGTGGGATCGGTGAATATCGCGATTCCGTGCCTCCTAGAGTGATTTATCGTTATATCGAACGATTGCGAGGGCTGGAACGTGAATCCTTACCTTCTGTCGATACAGGACGATTGGAAATGATGCATATCGCGATTCCGGGCCCCCTAGAGTGATTAATCGTTATATGGAACGATTGCGAAAGCTGGAAAGTGAATCCTCACCTTCTGTATATACATGACTATAGGACAGGGTGAATATCGCGATTCCGAACCTCCGAAAGTGATTTAGCGATAGACCGAACAATTGCGAGGGCTGGGAAGTGAATCCTTACCTTCTGTTGATACAGAACGTGTGGAAAAGGTGAATATCGCGATTCCGAACCGCCTAGACTGATTTATCTATAGACCGAACGATTGCGAGGGCTGGGAAGTGAGTACTTACCTTCTGTCTATACACAACGGTTGGACAGGGTGAATATCGCGATTCCGTGGCTCCTGGAGTGATTTATCGTTATATCGAACGATTGCCGGGGATGAGAAGTAATTCCTTACCTTCTTTTGATCCAGAACGTGTGGAAACGGTGAATATCGCTATTCCGAGCCTCCTAGAGTGATCTTCGTTATATCGAACGATTGCGAGGCCTGGGAAGTGATTCATTGCCTTCTGTCGATAGAGAACGTGTGGAACGTGTGAATATCGCTATTCCGAGCCTCCTAGAGTGATTAATCGTTATATGGAACGATTGCGATAGCTGGAAAGTGAATCCTTACCTTCTGTATACACGTGACTATAGGACAGGGTGAATATCGCGATTCCGAACCTCCGAAAGTGATTTAGCGATAGACCGAACAATTGCGAGGGCTGGGAAGTGAATCCTTACCTCCTGTTGATACAGAACGTGTGGAAACGGTGAATATCGCGATTCCGAGCCTCCTAGAGTGATTTACCGTTATATCGAACGATTGCGAGAACTGGGAAGTGAATCCTTACCATCTGTCTATACAGAACGATTGGACAGGGTGAATATCGCGATTCCGTGGCTCCTAGAGTGATTTATCGTCATATCGAAATATTGCGAGGGCTGGGATGTGAATCCTTACCTTCCGTCGATACAGAACGTGTGGAATCGGTGAATATCGCGATTCCGTGCCTCCTAGAGTGATTTATCGTCATATCGAACGATTGCGAGGGCTGGGATGTGAATCCTCACCATCCGTCGATACAGAACGTGTGGGAACGGTGAATATCGCGATTCCGAGACTCCTGGAGTGATTTATCGTTATATCGAACGATTGCGAGGGCTGGAACGTGAATCCTCACCTTCTGTCGATACAGAACGATTGGAAATGATGCATATCGCGATTCCGGGCCTCCTAGATTGATTAATCGTTACATGGAACGATTGCGATAGCTGGAAAGTGAATCCTCACCTTCTGTATATACATGACTATAGGACAGGGTGAATATCGCGATTCCGTGCCTCCTAGAGTGATTTGTCGTCATATCGAACGATTGCGAGGGCTGGGATGTGAATCCTTACCTTCCCTCGATACAGAACGTGTGGAAACGGTGAATATCGCGATTCCGAGCCTCCTAGACTGATTTATCTATAGGCCGAACGATTGCGAGGGCTGGGAACTGAGTACTTACCTTCTGTCTATACAGAACGATTGGACAGGGTGAATATCGCGATTCCGTGGCTCCTGGAGTGATTTATCGTTATATCGAACGATTGCCGGGGATGAGAAGTGATTCCTTACCTTCTTTCGATCCAGAACGTGTGGAAACGGTGAATATCGCGATTTCGAGCCTCCTAGAGTGATTTATCGTCATATCGAACGATTACGAGGGCTGGGATGTTAATCCTCACCTTCCGTCTATACAGAACGATTGGACAGGGTGAATATCGCGATTCCGTGGCTCCTGGAGTGATTTATCGTTATATCGAACGATTGCCGGGGATGAGAAGTGATTCCTTACCTTCTTTCGATCCAGAACGTGTGGAAACGGTGAATATCGCGATTGCAAGCCTCCTAGAGTGATTTATCGTCATATCGAACGATTGCGAGGACTGGGATGTGAATGCTCACCTTCCGTCGATACAGAACGTGTGGGAACGGTGAATATCGCGATTCCGAGGCTCCTGGAGTGATTTATCGTTATATCGAACGATTGCGAGAGCTGGGAAGTGAATCCTTACCATCTGTCTATACAGAACGATTGGACAAGGTGAATATCGCGATTCCGTGGCTCCTGGAGTGATTTATCGTCATATCGAAATATTGCGAGGGCTGGGATGTGAATCCTTACCTTCCGTCGATACAGAACGTGTGGGATCGGTGAATATCGCGATTCCGTGCCTCCTAGAGTGATTTATCGTCATATCGAACGATTGCGAGGGCTGGGATGTGAATCCTCACCATCCGTCGATACAGAACGTGTGGGAACGGTGAATATCGCGATTCCGAGGCTCCTGGAGTGATTTATCGTTATATCGAACGATTGCGAGGGCTGGAACGTGAATCCTTACCTTCTGTCGATACAGGACGATTGGAAATGATGCATATCGCGATTCCGGGCCCCCTAGAGTGATTAATCGTTATATGGAACGATTGCGAAAGCTGGAAAGTGAATCCTCACCTTCTGTATATACATGACTATAGGACAGGGTGAATATCGCGATTCCGAACCTCCGAAAGTGATTTAGCGATAGACCGAACAATTGCGAGGGCTGGGAAGTGAATCCTTACCTTCTGTTGATACAGAACGTGTGGAAAAGGTGAATATCGCGATTCCGAACCGCCTAGACTGATTTATCTATAGACCGAACGATTGCGAGGGCTGGGAAGTGAGTACTTACCTTCTGTCTATACACAACGGTTGGACAGGGTGAATATCGCGATTCCGTGGCTCCTGGAGTGATTTATCGTCATATCGAACGATTGCGAGGACTGGGATGTGAATGCTCACCTTCCGTCGATACAGAACGTGTGGGAACGGTGAATATCGCGATTCCGAGGCTCCTGGAGTGATTTATCGTTATATCGAACGATTGCGAGAGCTGGGAAGTGAATCCTTACCATCTGTCTATACAGAACGATTGGACAAGGTGAATATCGCGATTCCGTGGCTCCTGGAGTGATTTATCGTCATATCGAAATATTGCGAGGGCTGGGATGTGAATCCTTACCTTCCGTCGATACAGAACGTGTGGGATCGGTGAATATCGCGATTCCGTGCCTCCTAGAGTGATTTATCGTCATATCGAACGATTGCGAGGGCTGGGATGTGAATCCTCACCATCCGTCGATACAGAACGTGTGGGAACGGTGAATATCGCGATTCCGAGGCTCCTGGAGTGATTTATCGTTATATCGAACGATTGCGAGGGCTGGAACGTGAATCCTTACCTTCTGTCGATACAGGACGATTGGAAATGATGCATATCGCGATTCCGGGCCCCCTAGAGTGATTAATCGTTATATGGAACGATTGCGAAAGCTGGAAAGTGAATCCTTACCATCTGTCTATACAGAACGATTGGACAGGGTGAATATCGCGATTCCGTGGCTCCTGGAGTGATTTATCGTCATATCGAAATATTGCGAGGGCTGGGATGTGAATCCTTACCTTCCGTCGATACAGAACGTGTGGGATCGGTGAATATCGCGATTCCGTGCCTCCTAGAGTGATTTATCGTTATATCGAACGATTGCGAGGGCTGGAACGTGAATCCTTACCTTCTGTCGATACAGGACGATTGGAAATGATGCATATCGCGATTCCGGGCCCCCTAGAGTGATTAATCGTTATATGGAACGATTGCGAAAGCTGGAAAGTGAATCCTCACCTTCTGTATATACATGACTATAGGACAGGGTGAATATCGCGATTCCGAACCTCCGAAAGTGATTTAGCGATAGACCGAACAATTGCGAGGGCTGGGAAGTGAATCCTTACCTTCTGTTGATACAGAACGTGTGGAAAAGGTGAATATCGCGATTCCGAACCGCCTAGACTGATTTATCTATAGACCGAACGATTGCGAGGGCTGGGAAGTGAGTACTTACCTTCTGTCTATACACAACGGTTGGACAGGGTGAATATCGCGATTCCGTGGCTCCTGGAGTGATTTATCGTTATATCGAACGATTGCCGGGGATGAGAAGTAATTCCTTACCTTCTTTTGATCCAGAACGTGTGGAAACGGTGAATATCGCTATTCCGAGCCTCCTAGAGTGATCTTCGTTATATCGAACGATTGCGAGGCCTGGGAAGTGATTCATTGCCTTCTGTCGATAGAGAACGTGTGGAACGTGTGAATATCGCTATTCCGAGCCTCCTAGAGTGATTAATCGTTATATGGAACGATTGCGATAGCTGGAAAGTGAATCCTTACCTTCTGTATACACGTGACTATAGGACAGGGTGAATATCGCGATTCCGAACCTCCGAAAGTGATTTAGCGATAGACCGAACAATTGCGAGGGCTGGGAAGTGAATCCTTACCTCCTGTTGATACAGAACGTGTGGAAACGGTGAATATCGCGATTCCGAGCCTCCTAGAGTGATTTACCGTTATATCGAACGATTGCGAGAACTGGGAAGTGAATCCTTACCATCTGTCTATACAGAACGATTGGACAGGGTGAATATCGCGATTCCGTGGCTCCTAGAGTGATTTATCGTCATATCGAAATATTGCGAGGGCTGGGATGTGAATCCTTACCTTCCGTCGATACAGAACGTGTGGAATCGGTGAATATCGCGATTCCGTGCCTCCTAGAGTGATTTATCGTCATATCGAACGATTGCGAGGGCTGGGATGTGAATCCTCACCATCCGTCGATACAGAACGTGTGGGAACGGTGAATATCGCGATTCCGAGACTCCTGGAGTGATTTATCGTTATATCGAACGATTGCGAGGGCTGGAACGTGAATCCTCACCTTCTGTCGATACAGAACGATTGGAAATGATGCATATCGCGATTCCGGGCCTCCTAGATTGATTAATCGTTACATGGAACGATTGCGATAGCTGGAAAGTGAATCCTCACCTTCTGTATATACATGACTATAGGACAGGGTGAATATCGCGATTCCGTGCCTCCTAGAGTGATTTGTCGTCATATCGAACGATTGCGAGGGCTGGGATGTGAATCCTTACCTTCCCTCGATACAGAACGTGTGGAAACGGTGAATATCGCGATTCCGAGCCTCCTAGACTGATTTATCTATAGGCCGAACGATTGCGAGGGCTGGGAACTGAGTACTTACCTTCTGTCTATACAGAACGATTGGACAGGGTGAATATCGCGATTCCGTGGCTCCTGGAGTGATTTATCGTTATATCGAACGATTGCCGGGGATGAGAAGTGATTCCTTACCTTCTTTCGATCCAGAACGTGTGGAAACGGTGAATATCGCGATTTCGAGCCTCCTAGAGTGATTTATCGTCATATCGAACGATTACGAGGGCTGGGATGTTAATCCTCACCTTCCGTCTATACAGAACGATTGGACAGGGTGAATATCGCGATTCCGTGGCTCCTGGAGTGATTTATCGTTATATCGAACGATTGCCGGGGATGAGAAGTGATTCCTTACCTTCTTTCGATCCAGAACGTGTGGAAACGGTGAATATCGCGATTGCAAGCCTCCTAGAGTGATTTATCGTCATATCGAACGATTGCGAGGACTGGGATGTGAATGCTCACCTTCCGTCGATACAGAACGTGTGGGAACGGTGAATATCGCGATTCCGAGGCTCCTGGAGTGATTTATCGTTATATCGAACGATTGCGAGAGCTGGGAAGTGAATCCTTACCATCTGTCTATACAGAACGATTGGACAAGGTGAATATCGCGATTCCGTGGCTCCTGGAGTGATTTATCGTCATATCGAAATATTGCGAGGGCTGGGATGTGAATCCTTACCTTCCGTCGATACAGAACGTGTGGGATCGGTGAATATCGCGATTCCGTGCCTCCTAGAGTGATTTATCGTCATATCGAACGATTGCGAGGGCTGGGATGTGAATCCTCACCATCCGTCGATACAGAACGTGTGGGAACGGTGAATATCGCGATTCCGAGGCTCCTGGAGTGATTTATCGTTATATCGAACGATTGCGAGGGCTGGAACGTGAATCCTTACCTTCTGTCGATACAGGACGATTGGAAATGATGCATATCGCGATTCCGGGCCCCCTAGAGTGATTAATCGTTATATGGAACGATTGCGAAAGCTGGAAAGTGAATCCTCACCTTCTGTATATACATGACTATAGGACAGGGTGAATATCGCGATTCCGAACCTCCGAAAGTGATTTAGCGATAGACCGAACAATTGCGAGGGCTGGGAAGTGAATCCTTACCTTCTGTTGATACAGAACGTGTGGAAAAGGTGAATATCGCGATTCCGAACCGCCTAGACTGATTTATCTATAGACCGAACGATTGCGAGGGCTGGGAAGTGAGTACTTACCTTCTGTCTATACACAACGGTTGGACAGGGTGAATATCGCGATTCCGTGGCTCCTGGAGTGATTTATCGTCATATCGAACGATTGCGAGGACTGGGATGTGAATGCTCACCTTCCGTCGATACAGAACGTGTGGGAACGGTGAATATCGCGATTCCGAGGCTCCTGGAGTGATTTATCGTTATATCGAACGATTGCGAGAGCTGGGAAGTGAATCCTTACCATCTGTCTATACAGAACGATTGGACAAGGTGAATATCGCGATTCCGTGGCTCCTGGAGTGATTTATCGTCATATCGAAATATTGCGAGGGCTGGGATGTGAATCCTTACCTTCCGTCGATACAGAACGTGTGGGATCGGTGAATATCGCGATTCCGTGCCTCCTAGAGTGATTTATCGTCATATCGAACGATTGCGAGGGCTGGGATGTGAATCCTCACCATCCGTCGATACAGAACGTGTGGGAACGGTGAATATCGCGATTCCGAGGCTCCTGGAGTGATTTATCGTTATATCGAACGATTGCGAGGGCTGGAACGTGAATCCTTACCTTCTGTCGATACAGGACGATTGGAAATGATGCATATCGCGATTCCGGGCCCCCTAGAGTGATTAATCGTTATATGGAACGATTGCGAAAGCTGGAAAGTGAATCCTCACCTTCTGTATATACATGACTATAGGACAGGGTGAATATCGCGATTCCGAACCTCCGAAAGTGATTTAGCGATAGACCGAACAATTGCGAGGGCTGGGAAGTGAATCCTTACCTTCTGTTGATACAGAACGTGTGGAAAAGGTGAATATCGCGATTCCGAACCGCCTAGACTGATTTATCTATAGACCGAACGATTGCGAGGGCTGGGAAGTGAGTACTTACCTTCTGTCTATACACAACGGTTGGACAGGGTGAATATCGCGATTCCGTGGCTCCTGGAGTGATTTATCGTTATATCGAACGATTGCCGGGGATGAGAAGTAATTCCTTACTTTCTTTTGATCCAGAACGTGTGGAAACGGTGAATATCGCTATTCCGAGCCTCCTAGAGTGATCTTCGTTATATCGAACGATTGCGAGGCCTGGGAAGTGATTCATTGCCTTCTGTCGATAGAGAACGTGTGGAACGTGTGAATATCGCTATTCCGAGCCTCCTAGAGTGATTAATCGTTATATGGAACGATTGCGATAGCTGGAAAGTGAATCCTTACCTTCTGTATACACGTGACTATAGGACAGGGTGAATATCGCGATTCCGAACCTCCGAAAGTGATTTAGCGATAGACCGAACAATTGCGAGGGCTGGGAAGTGAATCCTTACCTTCTGTTGATACAGAACGTGTGGAAACGGTGAATATCGCGATTCCGAGCCTCCTAGAGTGATTTACCGTTATATCGAACGATTGCGAGAACTGGGAAGTGAATCCTTACCATCTGTCTATACAGAACGATTGGACAGGGTGAATATCGCGATTCCGTGGCTCCTAGAGTGATTTATCGTCATATCGAAATATTGCGAGGGCTGGGATGTGAATCCTTACCTTCCGTCGATACAGAACGTGTGGGATCGGTGAATATCGCGATTCCGTGCCTCCTAGAGTGATTTATCGTTATATCGAACGATTGCGAGGGCTGGAACGTGAATCCTTACCTTCTGTCGATACAGGACGATTGGAAATGATGCATATCGCGATTCCGGGCCTCCTAGAGTGATTAATCGTTATATGGAACGATTGCGATAGCTGGAAAGTGAATCCTCACCTTCTGTATATACATGACTATAGGACAGGGTGAATATCGCGATTCCGAACCTCCGAAAGTGATTTATCGATAGACCGAACAATTGCGAGGGCTGGGAAGTGAATCCTTACCTTCTGTTGCTACAGAACGTGTGGAAACGGTGAATATCCAAATTCCGAGGCTCTTAGAGTGATTTATCGTCATATCGAAATATTGGGAGGGCTGGGATGTGAATCCTTACCTTCCGTCCATACAGAACGTGTGGGATCGGTGGATATCGCGATTCCGTGCCTCCTAGAGTGATTTATCGTCATATCGAACGATTGCGAGGGCTGGGATGTGAATCCTTACCTTCCCTCGATACAGAACGTGTGGAAACGGTGAATATCGCGATTCCGAGCCTCCTAGACTGATATATCTATAGACCGAACGATTGCGAGGGCTGGGAAGTGAGTACTTACCTTCTGTCTATACAGAACGATTGGACAGGGTGAATATCGCGCTTCCGTGGCTCCTGGAGTGATTTATCGCTATATCGAACGATTGCCGGGGATGAGAAGTGATTCCTTACCTTCTTTCGATCCAGAACGTGTGGAAACGGTGAATATCGCGATTTCGAGCCTCCTAGAGTGATTTTTCGTTATATCGAACGAAAGCGAGGGCTGGAAAGTAAAGCCATAGCTTCCTTCGATACAGAACGTGTGGAAACGGTGAATATCGCGATTCCGAGCCTCCTAGAGTGATTTTCGTTATATCGAACGATTGCGAGGGCTGGAAAGTAAATCCATAGCTTCCTTCGATACAGAGCGTGTGGAAACGGTGAATATCGCCATTCCGAGCCTCCTAGATTGATTTATTGTTATATCAAACGATTGCGAGGGCTGGAAAGTGATTCCTAAGCTTCTTTCGATCCAGAACGAGTGGAAACGGTGAATATCGCGATTCCGTGCCTCCTAGAGTGATTTATCGTTATATCGAACGATTGCGAGGGCTGGAACGTGAATCCTTACCTTCTGTCGATACAGGACGATTGGAAATGATGCATATCGCGATTCCGGGCCTCCTAGAGTGATTAATCGTTATATGGAACGATTGCGATAGCTGGAAAGTGAATCCTCACCTTCTGTATATACATGACTATAGGACAGGGTGAATATCGCGATTCCGAACCTCCGAAAGTGATTTAGCGATAGACCGAACAATTGCGAGGGCTGGGAAGTGAATCCTTACCTTCTGTTGATACAGAACGTGTGGAAAAGGTGAATATCGCGATTCCGAACCGCCTAGACTGATTTATCTATAGACCGAACGATTGCGAGGGCTGGGAAGTGAGTACTTACCTTCTGTCTATACACAACGGTTGGACAGGGTGAATATCGCGATTCCGTGGCTCCTGGAGTGATTTATCGTTATATCGAACGATTGCCGGGGATGAGAAGTAATTCCTTACTTTCTTTTGATCCAGAACGTGTGGAAACGGTGAATATCGCTATTCCGAGCCTCCTAGAGTGATCTTCGTTATATCGAACGATTGCGAGGCCTGGGAAGTGATTCATTGCCTTCTGTCGATAGAGAACGTGTGGAACGTGTGAATATCGCTATTCCGAGCCTCCTAGAGTGATTAATCGTTATATGGAACGATTGCGATAGCTGGAAAGTGAATCCTTACCTTCTGTATACACGTGACTATAGGACAGGGTGAATATCGCGATTCCGAACCTCCGAAAGTGATTTAGCGATAGACCGAACAATTGCGAGGGCTGGGAAGTGAATCCTTACCTTCTGTTGATACAGAACGTGTGGAAACGGTGAATATCGCGATTCCGAGCCTCCTAGAGTGATTTACCGTTATATCGAACGATTGCGAGAACTGGGAAGTGAATCCTTACCATCTGTCTATACAGAACGATTGGACAGGGTGAATATCGCGATTCCGTGGCTCCTAGAGTGATTTATCGTCATATCGAAATATTGCGAGGGCTGGGATGTGAATCCTTACCTTCCGTCGATACAGAACGTGTGGGATCGGTGAATATCGCGATTCCGTGCCTCCTAGAGTGATTTATCGTTATATCGAACGATTGCGAGGGCTGGAACGTGAATCCTTACCTTCTGTCGATACAGGACGATTGGAAATGATGCATATCGCGATTCCGGGCCTCCTAGAGTGATTAATCGTTATATGGAACGATTGCGATAGCTGGAAAGTGAATCCTCACCTTCTGTATATACATGACTATAGGACAGGGTGAATATCGCGATTCCGAACCTCCGAAAGTGATTTATCGATAGACCGAACAATTGCGAGGGCTGGGAAGTGAATCCTTACCTTCTGTTGATACAGAACGTGTGGAAACGGTGAATATCCAAATTCCGAGGCTCTTAGAGTGATTTATCGTCATATCGAACGAATGCGAGGGCTGGAAAGTAAATCCATAGCTTCCTTCGATACAGAGCGTGTGGAAACGGTGAATATCGCCATTCCGAGCCTCCTAGAGTGATTTATTGTTATATCAAACGATTGCGAGGGCTGGAAAGTGATTCCTAAGCTTCTTTCGATCCAGAACGTGTGGAAACGGTGAATATCGCGATTCCGAGCCTCCTAGAGTGATTTATCGTCATATCGAAATATTGGGAGGGCTGGGATGTGAATCCTTACCTTCCGTCCATACAGAACGTGTGGGATCGGTGAATATCGCGATTCCGTGCCTCCTAGAGTGATTTATCGTCATATCGAACGATTGCGAGGGCTGGGATGTGAATCCTTACCTTCCCTCGATACAGAACGTGTGGAAACGGTGAATATCGCGATTCCGAGGCTCCTGGAGTGATTTATCGTTATATCGAACGATTGCGAGGGCTGGAACGTGAATCCTTACCTTCTGTCGATACAGGACGATTGGAAATGATGCATATCGCGATTCCGGGCCCCCTAGAGTGATTAATCGTTATATGGAACGATTGCGAAAGCTGGAAAGTGAATCCTCACCTTCTGTATATACATGACTATAGGACAGGGTGAATATCGCGATTCCGAACCTCCGAAAGTGATTTAGCGATAGACCGAACAATTGCGAGGGCTGGGAAGTGAATCCTTACCTTCTGTTGATACAGAACGTGTGGAAAAGGTGAATATCGCGATTCCGAACCGCCTAGACTGATTTATCTATAGACCGAACGATTGCGAGGGCTGGGAAGTGAGTACTTACCTTCTGTCTATACACAACGGTTGGACAGGGTGAATATCGCGATTCCGTGGCTCCTGGAGTGATTTATCGTTATATCGAACGATTGCCGGGGATGAGAAGTAATTCCTTACCTTCTTTCGATCCAGAACGTGTGGAAACGGTGAATATCGCTATTCCGAGCCTCCTAGAGTGATCTTCTTTATATCGAACGATTGCGAGGCCTGGGAAGTGATTCATTGCCTTCTGTCGATAGAGAACGTGTGGAACGTGTGAATATCGCTATTCCGAGCCTCCTAGAGTGATTAATCGTTATATGGAACGATTGCGATAGCTGGAAAGTGAATCCTTACCTTCTGTATACACGTGACTATAGGACAGGGTGAATATCGCGATTCCGAACCTCCGAAAGTGATTTAGCGATAGACCGAACAATTGCGAGGGCTGGGAAGTGAATCCTTACCTTCTGTTGATACAGAACGTGTGGAAACGGTGAATATCGCGATTCCGAGCCTCCTAGAGTGATTTACCGTTATATCGAACGATTGCGAGAACTGGGAAGTGAATCCTTACCATCTGTCTATACAGAACGATTGGACAGGGTGAATATCGCGATTCCGTGGCTCCTAGAGTGATTTATCGTCATATCGAAATATTGCGAGGGCTGGGATGTGAATCCTTACCTTCCGTCGATACAGGACGATTGGAAATGATGCATATCGCGATTCCGGGCCTCCTAGAGTGATTAATCGTTATATGGAACGATTGCGATAGCTGGAAAGTGAATCCTCACCTTCTGTATATACATGACTATAGGACAGGGTGAATATCGCGATTCCGAACCTCCGAAAGTGATTTATCGATAGACCGAACAATTGCGAGGGCTGGGAAGTGAATCCTTACCTTCTGTTGCTACAGAACGTGTGGAAACGGTGAATATCCAAATTCCGAGGCTCTTAGAGTGATTTATCGTCATATCGAAATATTGGGAGGGCTGGGATGTGAATCCTTACCTTCCGTCCATACAGAACGTGTGGGATCGGTGGATATCGCGATTCCGTGCCTCCTAGAGTGATTTATCGTCATATCGAACGATTGCGAGGGCTGGGATGTGAATCCTTACCTTCCCTCGATACAGAACGTGTGGAAACGGTGAATATCGCGATTCCGAGCCTCCTAGACTGATATATCTATAGACCGAACGATTGCGAGGGCTGGGAAGTGAGTACTTACCTTCTGTCTATACAGAACGATTGGACAGGGTGAATATCGCGATTCCGTGGCTCCTGGAGTGATTTATCGCTATATCGAACGATTGCCGGGGATGAGAAGTGATTCCTTACCTTCATTCGATCCAGAACGTGTGGAAACGGTGAATATCGCGATTTCGAGCCTCCTAGAGTGATTTAGCGATAGACCGAACGATACCGAGGGCTGCGAAGTGAATCCTTACCTTCTGTCGATACAGAACGTGTGGAACGTCGAATATCGCGATTCCGAGCCGCTTAGAGTGATTTATCGTAATATCGAACGAATGCGAGGGCCGGAAAGTAAATCCATAGATTCCATCGATACAGAACGTGTGGAAACGGTGAATATAGCGATTCCGAGCCTCCTAGAGTGATTTTTCGTTATATCGAACGAAAGCGAGAGCTGGAAAGTAAAGCCATAGCTTCCTTCGATACAGAACGTATGGAAACGGTGAATATCGCGATTCCGAGCCTCCTAGAGTGATTTTCGTTATATCGAACGATTGCGAGGGCTGGAAAGTAAATCCATAGCTTCCTTCGATACAGAGCGTGTGGAAACGGTGAATATCGCCATTCCGAGCCTCCTAGAGTGATTTATTGTTATATCAAACGATTGCGAGGGCTGGAAAGTGATTCCTAAGCTTCTTTCGATCCAGAACGTGTGGAAACGGTGAATATCGCGATTCCGAGCTTCCTAGAGTGATTTATCGTCATATCGAAATATTGCGAGGGCTGGGATGTGAATCCTTACCTTCCGTCGATACAGAACGTGTGGGATCGGTGAATATCGCGATTCCGTGCCTCCTAGAGTGATTTACCGTTATATCGAACAATTGCGAGGGCTGGGAAGTGAATCCTTACCTTCTGTCTATACAGAACGATTGGACAGGGTGAATATCGCGATTCCGTGGCTCCTGGAGTGATTTATCGTTATATCGAACGATTGCCGGGGATGAGAACTGATTCCTTACCTTCTTTCGATCCAGAACGTGTGGAAACGGTGAATATCGCGATTCCGAGCCTCCTAGAGTGATTTACCGTTATATCGAACGATTGCGAGAGCTGGGAAGTGAATGCTCACCTTCCGTCGATACAGAACGTGTGGGAACGGTGAATATCGCGATTCCGAGGCTCCTGGAGTGATTTATCGTCATATCGAAATATTGGGAGGGCTGGGATGTGAATCCATACCTTCCGTCCATACAGAACGTGTGGGATCGGTGAATATCGCGATTCCGTGCCTCCTAGAGTGATTTATCGTCATATCGAACGATTGCGAGGGCTGGGATGTGAATCCTTACCTTCCCTCGATACAGAACGTGTGGAAACGGTGAATATCGCGATTCCGAGCCTCCTAGACTGATATATCTATAGACCGAACGATTGCGAGGGCTGGGAAGTGAGTACTTACCTTCTGTCTATACAGAACGATTGGACAGGGTGAATATCGCGATTCCGTGGCTCCTGGAGTGATTTATCGCTATATCGAACGATTGCCGGGGATGAGAAGTGATTCCTTACCTTCATTCGATCCAGAACGTGTGGAAACGGTGAATATCGCGATTTCGAGCCTCCTAGAGTGATTTATCGTCATATCGAACGATTGCGAGGGCTGGGATGTGAATCCTCACCTTCCGTCGATACAGAACGTGTGGGAACGGTGAATATCGCGATTCCGAGGCTCCTGGAGTGATTTATCATTATATCGAACGATTGCGAGGGCTGGAACCTGAATCCTTACCTTCTATCGATTCAGAACGATTGGAAATGATGCATATCGCCATTCCGAGCCTCCTAGAGTGATTTATTGTTATATCAAACGATTGCGAGGGCTGGGAAGTGGATCCTTACCTTCTGTCGATACAGAACGATTGGGCAGTGTCAATACCGCGATTCCGAACTTCCTTGAGTGATTGATCGATAAACCGAACGATTGCGAGGGCTGGGAAGTGAATCCTTACCCTCTGCCGAAACAGAACGATTGGTAATTTCGAATATCGCGTTTCCGATCCTCCTAGAGTGATTTAGCGATAGACCGAACGATACCGAGGGCTGCGAAGTGAATCCTTACCTTCTGTCGATACAGAACGTGTGGAACGTCGAATATCGCGATTCCGAGCCGCCTAGAGTGATTTATCGTAATATCGAACGAATGCGAGGGCTGGAAAGTAAATCCATAGATTCCATCGATACAGAACGTGTGGAAACGGTGAATATAGCGATTCCGAGCCTCCTAGAGTGATTTTTCGTTATATCGAACGAAAGCGAGAGCTGGAAAGTAAAGCCATAGCTTCCTTCGATACAGAACGTATGGAAACGGTGAATATCGCGATTCCGAGCCTCCTAGAGTGATTTTCGTTATATCGAACGATTGCGAGGGCTGGAAAGTAAATCCATAGCTTCCTTCGATACAGAGCGTGTGGAAACGGTGAATATCGCCATTCCGAGCCTCCTAGAGTGATTTATTGTTATATCAAACGATTGCGAGGGCTGGAAAGTGATTCCTAAGCTTCTTTCGATCCAGAACGTGTGGAAACGGTGAATATCGCGATTCCGAGCTTCCTAGAGTGATTTATCGTCATATCGAAATATTGCGTGGGCTGGGATGTGAATCCTTACCTTCCGTCGATACAGAACGTGTGGGATCGGTGAATATCGCGATTCCGTGCCTCCTAGAGTGATTTACCGTTATATCGAACAATTGCAAGGGCTGGGAAGTGAATCCTTACCTTCTGTCTATACAGAACGATTGGACAGGGTGAATATCGCGATTCCGTGGCTCCTGGAGTGATTTATCGTTATATCGAACGATTGCCGGGGATGAGAACTGATTCCTTACCTTCTTTCGATCCAGAACGTGTGGAAACGGTGAATATCGCGATTCCGAGCCTCCTAGAGTGATTTACCGTTATATGGAACGATTGCGAGAGCTGGGAAGTGAATGCTCACCTTCCGTCGATACAGAACGTGTGGGAACGGTGAATATCGCGATTCCGAGGCTCCTGGAGTGATTTATCGTTATATCGAACGATTGCGAGGGCTGGAACGTGAATCCTTACCTTCTGTCGATACAGGACGATTGGAAATGATGCATATCGCGATTCCGGGCCTCCTAGAGTGATTAATCGTTATATGGAACGATTGCGATAGCTGGAAAGTGAATCCTCACATTCTGTATATACATGACTATAAGACAGGGTGAATATCGCGATTCCGAACCTCCGAAAGTGATTTAGCGATAGACCGAACAATTGCGAGGGCTGGGAAGTGAATCCTTACCTTCTGTCTATACAGAACGATTGGACAGGGTGAATATCGCGATTCCGTGGCTCCTGGAGTGATTTATCGTTATATCGAACGATTGCCGGCGATGAGAAGTGATTCCTTACCTTCTTTCGATCCAGAACGTGTGGAAACGGTGAATATCGCGATTCCGAGCCTCCTAGAGTGATTTACCGTTATATCGAACGATTGCGAGAGCTGGGAAGTGAATCCTTACCATCTGTCGATACAGAACGTGTGGAACGTCGAATATCGCGATTCCGAGCCGCCTAGAGTGATTAATCGTAATATCGAACGAATGCGAGGGCTGGAAAGTAAATCCATAGCTTCCATCAATACAGAACGTGTGGAAACGGTGAATATAACGATTCCGAGCCTCCTAGAGTGATTTATCGTTATATCGAACGAAAGCGAGGGCTGGAAAGTAAAGCCATAGCTTCCTTCGATACAGAACGTGTGGAAACGGTGAATATCGCGATTCCGAGCCTCCTAGAGTGATTTTCGTTATATCGAACGATTGCGAGGGCTGGAAAGTGGATCCTTACCTTCTGTCGATACAGAACGATTGGGCAGTGTCAATACCGCCATTCCGAACTTCCTAGAGTGATTGATCGATAAACCGAACGATTGCGAGGGCTGGGAAGTGAATCCTTACCCTCTGCCTAACAGAACGATTGGTAATTTCGAATATCGCGTTTCCGATCCTCCTAGAGTGATTTAGCGATAGACCGAACGATTGCGAGGGCTGGGATGTGAATCCTTACCTTCCCTCGATACAGAACGTGTGGAAACGGTGAATATCGCGATTCCGAGCCTCCTAGACTGATATATCTATAGACCGAACGATTGCGAGGGCGGGGAAGTGAGTACTTACCTTCTGTCTATACAGAACGATTGGACAGGGTGAATATCGCGATTCCGTGGCTCCTGGAGTGATTTATCGCTATATCGAACGATTGCCGGGGAAGAGAAGTGATTCCTTACCTTCTTTCGATCCAGAACGTGTGGAAACGGTGAATATCGCTATTCCGAGCCTCCTAGAGTGATCTTCGTTATATCGAACGATTGCGAGGCCTGGGAAGTGATTCATTGCCTTCTGTCGATAGAGAACGTGTGGAACGTGTGAATATCGCTATTCCGAGCCTCCTAGAGTGATTAATCGTTATATGGAACGATTGCGATAGCTGGAAAGTGAATCCTTACCTTCTGTATACACGTGACTATAGGACAGGGTGAATATCGCGATTCCGAACCTCCGAAAGTGATTTAGCGATAGACCGAACAATTGCGAGGGCTGGGAAGTGAATCCTTACCTGCTGTTGATACAGAACGTGTGGAAACGGTGAATATCGCGATTCCGAGCCTCCTAGAGTGATTTACCGTTATATCGAACGATTGCGAGAGCTGGGAAGTGAATCCTTACCATCTGTCTATACAAACGATTGGACAGGGTGAATATCGCGATTCCGTGGCTCCTGGAGTTATTTATCGTCATATCGAAATATTGCGAGGGCTGGGATGTGAATCCTTACCTTCCGTCGATACAGAACGTGTGGGAACGGTGAATATCGCGATTCCGAGGCTCCTGGAGTGATTTATCGTTATATCGAACGATTGCGAGGGCTGGAACGCGAATCCTTACCTTCTGTCGATACAGGACGATTGGAAATGATGCATATCGCGATTCCGGGCCTCCTAGAGTGATTAATCGTTATATGGAACGATTGCGATAGCTGGAAAGTGAATCCTCACCTTCAGTATATACATGACTATAGGACAGGGTGAATATCGCGATTCCGAACCTCCGAAAGTGATTTATCGATAGACCGAACAATTGCGAGGGCTGGGAAGTGAATCCTTACCATCTGTTGATACAGAACGTGTGGGAACGGTGTATATCGCGATTCCGAGCCTCCTAGAGTGATTTACCGTTATATCGAACGATTGCGAGAGCTGGGAAGTGAATCCTTACCATCTGTCTATACAGAACGATTGGACAGGGTGAATATCGCGATTCCGTGCCTCCTAGAGTGATTTATCGTCATATCGAACGATTGCGAGGGCTGGGATGTGAATCCTCACCATCCGTCGATACAGAACGTGTGGAATCGGTGAATATCGCGATTCCGTGCCTCCTAGAGTGATTTATCGTCATATCGAACGATTGCGAGGGCTGGGATGTGAATCCTTACCTTCCGTAGATACAGAACGTGTGGAAACGGTGAATATCGCGATTCCGAGCCTCCTAGACTGATTTATCTATAGACCGAACGATTGCGAGGGCTGGGAAGTGAGTACTTACCTTCTGTCTATACAGAACGATTGGACAGGGTGAATATCGCGAGTCCGTGGCTCCTGGAGTGATTTATCGTTATATCGAACGATTGCCGGGGATGAGAAGTGATTCCTTACCTTCTTTCGATCCAGAACGTGTGGAAACGGTGAATATCGCGATTCCGAGCCTCCTAGAGTGATTTACCGTTATATCGAACGATTGCGAGAGCTGGGAAGTGAATCCTTACCATCTGTCGATACAGAACGTGTGGAACGTCGAATATCGCGATTCCGAGCCGCCTAGAGTGATTAATCGTAATATCGAACGAATGCGAGGGCTGGAAAGTAAATCCATAGCTTCCATCAATACAGAACGTGTGGAAACGGTGAATATAACGATTCCGAGCCTCCTAGAGTGATTTATCGTTATATCGAACGAAAGCGAGGGCTGGAAAGTAAAGCCATAGCTTCCTTCGATACAGAACGTGTGGAAACGGTGAATATCGCGATTCCGAGCCTCCTAGAGTGATTTTCGTTATATGGAACGATTGCGAGGGCTGGAAAGTGGATCCTTACCTTCTGTCGATACAGAACGATTGGGCAGTGTCAATACCGCCATTCCGAACTTCCTAGAGTGATTGATCGATAAACCGAACGATTGCGAGGGCTGGGAAGTGAATCCTTACCCTCTGCCTAACAGAACGATTGGTAATTTCGAATATCGCGTTTCCGATCCTCCTAGAGTGATTTAGCGATAGACCGAACGATTGCGAGGGCTGGGATGTGAATCCTTACCTTCCCTCGATACAGAACGTGTGGAAACGGTGAATATCGCGATTCCGAGCCTCCTAGACTGATATATCTATAGACCGAACGATTGCGAGGGCGGGGAAGTGAGTACTTACCTTCTGTCTATACAGAACGATTGGACAGGGTGAATATCGCGATTCCGTGGCTCCTGGAGTGATTTATCGCTATATCGAACGATTGCCGGGGAAGAGAAGTGATTCCTTACCTTCTTTCGATCCAGAACGTGTGGAAACGGTGAATATCGCTATTCCGAGCCTCCTAGAGTGATCTTCGTTATATCGAACGATTGCGAGGCCTGGGAAGTGATTCATTGCCTTCTGTCGATAGAGAACGTGTGGAACGTGTGAATATCGCTATTCCGAGCCTCCTAGAGTGATTAATCGTTATATGGAACGATTGCGATAGCTGGAAAGTGAATCCTTACCTTCTGTATACACGTGACTATAGGACAGGGTGAATATCGCGATTCCGAACCTCCGAAAGTGATTTAGCGATAGACCGAACAATTGCGAGGGCTGGGAAGTGAATCCTTACCTGCTGTTGATACAGAACGTGTGGAAACGGTGAATATCGCGATTCCGAGCCTCCTAGAGTGATTTACCGTTATATCGAACGATTGCGAGAGCTGGGAAGTGAATCCTTACCATCTGTCTATACAAACGATTGGACAGGGTGAATATCGCGATTCCGTGGCTCCTGGAGTTATTTATCGTCATATCGAAATATTGCGAGGGCTGGGATGTGAATCCTTACCTTCCGTCGATACAGAACGTGTGGGAACGGTGAATATCGCGATTCCGAGGCTCCTGGAGTGATTTATCGTTATATCGAACGATTGCGAGGGCTGGAACGCGAATCCTTACCTTCTGTCGATACAGGACGATTGGAAATGATGCATATCGCGATTCCGGGCCTCCTAGAGTGATTAATCGTTATATGGAACGATTGCGATAGCTGGAAAGTGAATCCTCACCTTCAGTATATACATGACTATAGGACAGGGTGAATATCGCGATTCCGAACCTCCGAAAGTGATTTATCGATAGACCGAACAATTGCGAGGGCTGGGAAGTGAATCCTTACCATCTGTTGATACAGAACGTGTGGGAACGGTGTATATCGCGATTCCGAGCCTCCTAGAGTGATTTACCGTTATATCGAACGATTGCGAGAGCTGGGAAGTGAATCCTTACCATCTGTCTATACAGAACGATTGGACAGGGTGAATATCGCGATTCCGTGCCTCCTAGAGTGATTTATCGTCATATCGAACGATTGCGAGGGCTGGGATGTGAATCCTCACCATCCGTCGATACAGAACGTGTGGAATCGGTGAATATCGCGATTCCGTGCCTCCTAGAGTGATTTATCGTCATATCGAACGATTGCGAGGGCTGGGATGTGAATCCTTACCTTCCGTAGATACAGAACGTGTGGAAACGGTGAATATCGCGATTCTGAGCCTCCTAGACTGATTTATCTATAGACCGAACGATTGCGAGGGCTGGGAAGTGAGTACTTACCTTCTGTCTATACAGAACGATTGGACAGGGTGAATATCGCGAGTCCGTGGCTCCTGGAGTGATTTATCGTTATATCGAACGATTGCCGGGGATGAGAAGTGATTCCTTACCTTCTTTCGATCCAGAACGTGTGGAAACGGTGAATATCGCGATTTCGAGCCTCCTAGAGTGATTTATCATCATATCGAACGATTGCGAGGGCTGGGATGTGAATCCTCACCTTCCGTCGATACAGAACGTGTGGGAACGGTGAATATCGCGATTCCAAGGCTCCTGGAGTGATTTATCGTTATATCGAACGATTGCGAGGGCTGGAACGTGAATCCTTACCTTCTATCGATACAGAACGATTGGAAATGATGCATATCGCGATTCCGGGCCTCCTACAGTGATTAATCGTTATATGGAACGATTGCGATAGCTGGAAAGTGAAACCTTACCTTCTGTATATACATGACTATAGAACAGGGTGAATATCGCGATTCCGAACCTCCGAAAGTGATTTAGCGATAGACCGAACAATTGCGAGGGTTGGGAAGTGAATCCTTACCTTCTGTTGATACAGAACGTGTGGAAACGGTGAATATCGCGATTCCGAGCCTCCTAGACTGATTTATCTATAGACCGAACGATTGCGAGGGCTGGGAAGTGAGTACTTACCTTCTGTCTATACACAACGGTTGGACAGGGTGAATATCGCGATTCCGTGGCTCCTGGAGTAATTTATCGTTATATCGAACGATTGCCGGGGATGAGAAGTGATTCCTTACCTTCTTTCGATCCAGAACGTGTGGAAACGGTGAATATCGCTATTCCGAGCCTCCTAGAGTGATCTTCGTTATATCGAACGATTGCAAGGCCTGGGAAGTGATTCATTGCCTTCTGTCGATAGAGAACGTGTGGAACGTGTGAATATCGCTAATCCGAGCCTCCTAGAGTGATTAATCGTTATATGGAACGATTGCGATAGCTGGAAAGTGAATCCTTACTTCTGTATACACGTGACTATAGGACAGGGTGAATATCGCGATTCCGAACCTCCGAAAGTGATTTAGCGATAGACCGAACAATTGCGAGGGCTGGGAAGTGAATCCTTACCTGCTGTTGATACAGAACGTGTGGAAACGGTGAATATCGCGATTCCGAGCCTCCTAGAGTGATTTACCGTTATATCGAACGATTGCGAGAGCTGGGAAGTGAATCCTTACCATCTGTCTATACAGAACGATTGGACAGGGTGAATATCGCGATTCCGTGGCTCCTGGAGTTATTTATCGTCATATCGAAATATTGCGAGGGCTGGGATGTGAATCCTTACCTTCCGTCGATACAGAACGTGTGGGAACGTGTGAATATCGCGATTCCGAGGCTCCTGGAGTGATTTATCGTTATATGGAACGATTGCGATAGCTGGAAAGTGAATCCTTACTTCTGTATACACGTGACTATAGGACAGGGTGAATATCGCGATTCCGAACCTCCGAAAGTGATTTAGCGATAGACCGAACAATTGCGAGGGCTGGGAAGTGAATCCTTACCTGCTGTTGATACAGAACGTGTGGAAACGGTGAATATCGCGATTCCGAGCCTCCTAGAGTGATTTATCGTCATAACGAACGATTGCGAGGGCTGGGATGTGAATCCTCACCTTCCGTCGATACAGAACGTGTGGGAACGGTGAATATCGCGATTCCGAGGCTCCTGGAGTGTTTTATCGTTATATCGAACGATTGCGAGGGCTGGAACCTGAATCCTTACCTTCTATCGATTCAGAACGATTGGAACTGATGCATATCGCGATTCCGGGCCTCCTAGAGTGATTAATCGTTATATGGAACGATTGCGATAGCTGGAAAGTGAATCCTTACCTTCTGTATATACATGACTATAGGACAGGGTGAATATCGCGATTCCGAACCTCCGAAAGTGATTTAGCGATAGACCGAACAATTGCGAGAGCTGGGAAGTGAATCCTTACCTTCTGTTGATACAGAACGTGTGGAAACGGTGAATATCGCGATTCCGAGCCTCCTAGAGTGATTTATCGTTATATCGAACGAATGCGAGGGCTGGAAAGTAAATCCATAGCTTCCTTCGATACAGAGCGTGTGGAAACGGTGAATATCGCCATTCCGAGCCTCCTAGTGTGATTTATCGTCATATCGAAATATTGCGAGGGCTGGGATGTGAATCCTTACCATCCGTCGATACAGAACGTGTGGGATCGGTGAATATCGCGATTCCGTGCCTCCTAGAGTGATTTACCGTTATATCGAACGATTGCGAGGGCTGGGAAGTGAATCCATACCTTCTGTCTATACAGAACGATTGGACAGGGTGAATATCGCGATTCCGTGGCTCCTGGAGTGATTTATCGTTATATCGAACAATTGCCGGGGATGAGAAGTGATTCCTTACCTTCTTTCGATCCAGAACGTGTGGAAACGGTGAATATCGCGATTCCGAGCCTCCTAGAGTGATTTATCGTCATATCGAACGATTGCGAGGGCTGGGATGTGAATGCTCACCTTCCGTCGATACAGAACGTGTGGGAACGGTGAATATCGCGATTCCGAGGCTCCTGGAGTGATTTATCGTTATATCGAACGACTGCGAGGGCTGGAACGTGAATCCTTACCTTCTGTCGATACAGGACGATTGGAAATGATGCATATCGCGATTCCGGGCCTCCTAGAGTGATTAATCGTTATATGGAACGATTGCGATAGCTGGAAAGTGAATCCTCACCTTCTGTATATACATGACTATAGGACAGGGTGAATATCGCGATTCCGAACCTCCGAAATTGATTTAGCGATAGACCGAACAATTGCGAGGGCTGGCAAGTGAATCCTTACCTTCTGTTGATACAGAACGTGTGGAAACGGTGAATATCGAAATTCCGAGCCTCTTAGAGTGATTTATCGTTATATCGAACGAATGCGAGGGCTGGAAAGTAAATCCATAGCTTCCTTCAATACAGAGCGTGTGGAAACGGTGAATATCGCCATTCCAAGCCTCCTAGAGTGATTTATTGTTATATCAAACGATTGCGAGGGCTGGGAAGTGGATCCTTACCTTCTGTCGATACAGAACGATTGGGCAGTGTCAATACCGCCATTCCGAACTTCCTAGAGTGATTGATCGATAAACCGAACGATTGCGAGGGCTGGGAAGTGAATCCTTACCCTCTGCCGAAACAGAACGATTGGTAATTTCGAATATCGCGTTTCCGATCCTCCTAGAGTGATTTAGCGATAGACCGAACGATTGCGAGGGCTGGGATGTGAATCCTTACCTTCCCTCGATACAGAACGTGTGGAAACGGTGAATATCGCGATTCCGAGCCTCCTAGACTGATATATCTATAGACCGAACGATTGCGAGGGCGGGGAAGTGAGTACTTACCTTCTGTCTATACAGAACGATTGGACAGGGTGAATATCGCGATTCCGTGGCTCCTGGAGTGATTTATCGCTATATCGAACGATTGCCGGGGATGAGAAGTGATTCCTTACCTTCTTTCGATCCAGAACGTGTGGAAACGGTGAATATCGCTATTCCGAGCCTCCTAGAGTGATCTTCGTTATATCGAACGATTGCGAGGCCTGGGAAGTGATTCATTGCCATCTGTCGATAGAGAACGGGTGGAACGTGTGAATATCGCTATTCCGAGCCTCCTAGAGTGATTAATCGTTATATGGAACGATTGCGATAGCTGGAAAGTGAATCCTTACCTTCTGTATACACGTGACTATAGGACAGGGTGAATATCGCGATTCCGAACCTCCGAAAGTGATTTAGCGATAGACCGAACAATTGCGAGGGCTGGGAAGTGAATCCTTACCTGCTGTTGATACAGAACGTGTGGAAACGGTGAATATCGCGATTCCGAGCCTCCTAGAGTGATTTACCGTTATATCGAACGATTGCGAGAGCTGGGAAGTGAATCCTTACCATCTGTCTATACAGAACGATTGGACAGGGTGAATATCGCGATTCCGTGGCTCCTGGAGTTATTTATCGTCATATCGAAATATTGCGAGGGCTGGGATGTGAATCCTTACCTTCCGTCGATACAGAACGTGTGGGAACGGTGAATATCGCGATTCCGAGGCTCCTGGAGTGATTTATCGTTATATCGAACGATTGCGAGGGCTGGAACGCGAATCCTTACCTTCTGTCGATACAGGACGATTGGAAATGATGCATATCGCGATTCCGGGCCTCCTAGAGTGATTAATCGTTATATGGAACGATTGCGATAGCTGGAAAGTGAATCCTCACCTTCAGTATATACATGACTATAGGACAGGGTGAATATCGCGATTCCGAACCTCCGAAAGTGATTTATCGATAGACCGAACAATTGCGAGGGCTGGGAAGTGAATCCTTACCATCTGTTGATACAGAACGTGTGGCAACGGTGTATATCGCGATTCCGAGCCTCCTAGAGTGATTTACCGTTATATCGAACGATTGCGAGAGCTGGGAAGTGAATCCTTACCATCTGTCTATACAGAACGATTGGACAGGGTGAATATCGCGATTCCGTGCCTCCTAGAGTGATTTATCGTCATATCGAACGATTGCGAGGGCTGGGATGTAAATCCTCACTATCCGTCGATACAGAACGTGTGGAATCGGTGAATATCGCGATTCCGTGCCTCCTAGAGTGATTTATCGTCATATCGAACGATTGCGAGGGCTGGGATGTGAATCCTTACCTTCCGTAGATACAGAACGTGTGGAAACGGTGAATATCGCGATTCCGAGCCTCCTAGACTGATTTATCTATAGACCGAACGATTGCGAGGGCTGGGAAGTGAGTACTTACCTTCTGTCTATACAGAACGATTGGACAGGGTGAATATCGCGAGTCCGTGGCTCCTGGAGTGATTTATCGTTATATCGAACGATTGCCGGGGATGAGAAGTGATTCCTTACCTTCTTTCGATCCAGAACGTGTGGAAACGGTGAATATCGCGATTTCGAGCCTCCTAGAGTGATTTATCATCATATCGAACGATTGCGAGGGCTGGGATGTGAATCCTCACCTTCCGTCGATACAGAACGTGTGGGAACGGTGAATATCGCGATTCCGAGGCTCCTGGAGTGATTTATCGTTATATCGAACGATTGCGAGGGCTGGAACGTGAATCCTTACCTTCTATCGATACAGAACGATTGGAAATGATGCATATCGCGATTCCGGGCCTCCTACAGTGATTAATCGTTATATGGAACGATTGCGATAGCTGGAAAGTGAAACCTTACCTTCTGTATATACATGACTATAGAACAGGGTGAATATCGCGATTCCGAACCTCCGAAAGTGATTTAGCGATAGACCGAACAATTGCGAGGGCTGGGAAGTGAATCCTTACCTTCTGTTGATACAGAACGTGTGGAAACGGTGAATATCGCGATTCCGAGCCTCCTAGACTGATTTATCTATAGACCGAACGATTGCGAGGGCTGGGAAGTGAGTACTTACCTTCTGTCTATACACAACGGTTGGACAGGGTGAATATCGCGATTCCGTGGCTCCTGGAGTAATTTATCGTTATATCGAACGATTGCCGGGGATGAGAAGTGATTCCTTACCTTCTTTCGATCCAGAACGTGTGGAAACGGTGAATATCGCTATTCCGAGCCTCCTAGAGTGATCTTCGTTATATCGAACGATTGCAAGGCCTGGGAAGTGATTCATTGCCTTCTGTCGATAGAGAACGTGTGGAACGTGTGAATATCGCTATTCCGAGCCTCCTAGAGTGATTAATCGTTATATGGAACGATTGCGATAGCTGGAAAGTGAATCCTTACTTCTGTATACACGTGACTATAGGACAGGGTGAATATCGCGATTCCGAACCTCCGAAAGTGATTTAGCGATAGACCGAACAATTGCGAGGGCTGGGAAGTGAATCCTTACCTGAAGTTGATACAGAACGTGTGGAAACGGTGAATATCGCGATTCCGAGCCTCCTAGAGTGATTTACCGTTATATCGAACGATTGCGAGAGCTGGGAAGTGAATCCTTACCATCTGTCTATACAGAACGATTGGACAGGGTGAATATCGCGATTCCGTGGCTCCTGGAGTTATTTATCGTCATATCGAAATATTGCGAGGGCTGGGATGTGAATCCTTACCTTCCGTCGATACAGAACGTGTGGGAACGGTGAATATCGCGATTCCGAGGCTCCTGGAGTGATTTATCGTTATATCGAACGATTGCGAGGGCTGGAACGTGAATCCTTACCTTCTGTCGATACAGGACGATTGGAAATGATGCATATCGCGATTCCGGGCCTCCTAGAGTGATTAATCGTTATATGGAACGATTGCGATAGCTGGAAAGTGAATCCTCACCTTCTGTATATACATGACTATAGGACAGGGTGAATATCGCGATTCCGAACGTCCGAAAGTGATTTATCGATAGACCGAACAATTGCGAGGGCTGGGAAGTGAATCCTTACCATCTGTTGATACAGAACGTGTGGTAACGGTGTATATCGCGATTCCGAGCCTCCTAGAGTGATTTACCGTTATATCGAACGATTGCGAGAGCTGGGAAGTGAATCCTTACCATCTGTCTATACAGAACGATTGGACAGGGTGAATATCGCGATTCCGTGCCTCCTAGAGTGATTTATCGTCATATCGAACGATTGCGAGGGCTGGGATGTGAATCCTCATCATCCGTAGATACAGAACGTGTGGAATCGGTGAATATCGCGATTCCGTGCCTCCTAGAGTGATTTATCGTCATATCGAACGATTGCGAGGGCTGGGATGTGAATCCTTACCTTCCGTAGATACAGAACGTGTGGAAACGGTGAATATCGCGATTCCGAGCCTCCTAGACTGATTTATCTATAGACCGAACGATTGCGAGGGCTGGGAAGTGAGTACTTACCTTCTGTCTATACAGAACGATTGGACAGGGTGAATATCGCGATTCCGAACCTCCGAAAGTGATTTATCGATAGACCGAACAATTGCGAGGGCTGGGAAGTGAATCCTTACCTTCTGTTGATACAGAACGTGTGGAAACGGTGAATATCCAAATTCCGAGGCTCTTAGAGTGATTTATCGTTATATCGAACGAATGCGAGGGCTGGAAAGTAAATCCATAGCTTCCTTCGATACAGAGCGTGTGGAAACGGTGAATATCGCCATTCCGAGCCTCCTAGAGTGATTTATTGTTATATCAAACGATTGCGAGGGCTGGAAAGTGATTCCTAAGCTTCTTTCGATCCAGAACGTGTGGAAACGGTGAATATCGCGATTCCGAGCCTCCTAGAGTGATTTATCGTCATATCGAAATATTGGGAGGGCTGGGATGTGAATCCTTACCTTCCGTCCATACAGAACGTGTGGGATCGGTGAATATCGCGATTCCGTGCCTCCTAGAGTGATTTATCGTCATATCGAACGATTGCGAGGGCTGGGATGTGAATCCTTACCTTCCCTCGATACAGAACGTGTGGAAACGGTGAATATCGCGATTCCGAGGCTCCTGGAGTGATTTATCGTTATATCGAACGATTGCGAGGGCTGGAACGTGAATCCTTACCTTCTGTCGATACAGGACGATTGGAAATGATGCATATCGCGATTCCGGGCCCCCTAGAGTGATTAATCGTTATATGGAACGATTGCGAAAGCTGGAAAGTGAATCCTCACCTTCTGTATATACATGACTATAGGACAGGGTGAATATCGCGATTCCGAACCTCCGAAAGTGATTTAGCGATAGACCGAACAATTGCGAGGGCTGGGAAGTGAATCCTTACCTTCTGTTGATACAGAACGTGTGGAAAAGGTGAATATCGCGATTCCGAACCGCCTAGACTGATTTATCTATAGACCGAACGATTGCGAGGGCTGGGAAGTGAGTACTTACCTTCTGTCTATACACAACGGTTGGACAGGGTGAATATCGCGATTCCGTGGCTCCTGGAGTGATTTATCGTTATATCGAACGATTGCCGGGGATGAGAAGTAATTCCTTACCTTCTTTTGATCCAGAACGTGTGGAAACGGTGAATATCGCGATTCCGAGCCTCCTAGAGTGATTTACCGTTATATCGAACGATTGCGAGAGCTGGGAAGTGAATCCTTACCATCTGTCTATACAAACGATTGGACAGGGTGAATATCGCGATTCCGTGGCTCCTAGAGTGATTTATCGTCATATCGAAATATTGCGAGGGCTGGGATGTGAATCCTTACCTTCCGTCGATACAGAACGTGTGGGATCGGTGAATATCGCGATTCCGTGCCTCCTAGAGTGATTTATCGTTATATCGAACGATTGCGAGGGCTGGAACGTGAATCCTTACCTTCTGTCGATACAGGACGATTGGAAATGATGCATATCGCGATTCCGGGCCTCCTAGAGTGATTAATCGTTATATGGAACGATTGCGATAGCTGGAAAGTGAATCCTCACCTTCTGTATATACATGACTATAGGACAGGGTGAATATCGCGATTCCGAACCTCCGAAAGTGATTTATCGATAGACCGAACAATTGCGAGGGCTGGGAAGTGAATCCTTACCTTCTGTTGCTACAGAACGTGTGGAAACGGTGAATATCCAAATTCCGAGGCTCTTAGAGTGATTTATCGTCATATCGAAATATTGGGAGGGCTGGGATGTGAATCCTTACCTTCCGTCCATACAGAACGTGTGGGATCGGTGGATATCGCGATTCCGTGCCTCCTAGAGTGATTTATCGTCATATCGAACGATTGCGAGGGCTGGGATGTGAATCCTTACCTTCCCTCGATACAGAACGTGTGGAAACGGTGAATATCGCGATTCCGAGCCTCCTAGACTGATATATCTATAGACCGAACGATTGCGAGGGCTGGGAAGTGAGTACTTACCTTCTGTCTATACAGAACGATTGGACAGGGTGAATATCGCGATTCCGTGGCTCCTGGAGTGATTTATCGCTATATCGAACGATTGCCGGGGATGAGAAGTGATTCCTTACCTTCATTCGATCCAGAACGTGTGGAAACGGTGAATATCGCGATTTCGAGCCTCCTAGAGTGATTTAGCGATAGACCGAACGATACCGAGGGCTGCGAAGTGAATCCTTACCTTCTGTCGATACAGAACGTGTGGAACGTCGAATATCGCGATTCCGAGCCGCTTAGAGTGATTTATCGTAATATCGAACGAATGCGAGGGCTGGAAAGTAAATCCATAGATTCCATCGATACAGAACGTGTGGAAACGGTGAATATAGCGATTCCGAGCCTCCTAGAGTGATTTTTCGTTATATCGAACGAAAGCGAGAGCTGGAAAGTAAAGCCATAGCTTCCTTCGATACAGAACGTATGGAAACGGTGAATATCGCGATTCCGAGCCTCCTAGAGTGATTTTCGTTATATCGAACGATTGCGAGGGCTGGAAAGTAAATCCATAGCTTCCTTCGATACAGAGCGTGTGGAAACGGTGAATATCGCCATTCCGAGCCTCCTAGAGTGATTTATTGTTATATCAAACGATTGCGAGGGCTGGAAAGTGATTCCTAAGCTTCTTTCGATCCAGAACGTGTGGAAACGGTGAATATCGCGATTCCGAGCTTCCTAGAGTGATTTATCGTCATATCGAAATATTGCGAGGGCTGGGATGTGAATCCTTACCTTCCGTCGATACAGAACGTGTGGGATCGGTGAATATCGCGATTCCGTGCCTCCTAGAGTGATTTACCGTTATATCGAACAATTGCGAGGGCTGGGAAGTGAATCCTTACCTTCTGTCTATACAGAACGATTGGACAGGGTGAATATCGCGATTCCGTGGCTCCTGGAGTGATTTATCGTTATATCGAACGATTGCCGGGGATGAGAACTGATTCCTTACCTTCTTTCGATCCAGAACGTGTGGAAACGGTGAATATCGCGATTCCGAGCCTCCTAGAGTGATTTACCGTTATATCGAACGATTGCGAGAGCTGGGAAGTGAATGCTCACCTTCCGTCGATACAGAACGTGTGGGAACGGTGAATATCGCGATTCCGAGGCTCCTGGAGTGATTTATCGTCATATCGAAATATTGGGAGGGCTGGGATGTGAATCCTTACCTTCCGTCCATACAGAACGTGTGGGATCGGTGAATATCGCGATTCCGTGCCTCCTAGAGTGATTTATCGTCATATCGAACGATTGCGAGGGCTGGGATGTGAATCCTTACCTTCCCTCGATACAGAACGTGTGGAAACGGTGAATATCGCGATTCCGAGCCTCCTAGACTGATATATCTATAGACCGAACGATTGCGAGGGCTGGGAAGTGAGTACTTACCTTCTGTCTATACAGAACGATTGGACAGGGTGAATATCGCGATTCCGTGGCTCCTGGAGTGATTTATCGCTATATCGAACGATTGCCGGGGATGAGAAGTGATTCCTTACCTTCATTCGATCCAGAACGTGTGGAAACGGTGAATATCGCGATTTCGAGCCTCCTAGAGTGATTTATCGTCATATCGAACGATTGCGAGGGCTGGGATGTGAATCCTCACCTTCCGTCGATACAGAACGTGTGGGAACGGTGAATATCGCGATTCCGAGGCTCCTGGAGTGATTTATCATTATATCGAACGATTGCGAGGGCTGGAACCTGAATCCTTACCTTCTATCGATTCAGAACGATTGGAAATGATGCATATCGCCATTCCGAGCCTCCTAGAGTGATTTATTGTTATATCAAACGATTGCGAGGGCTGGGAAGTGGATCCTTACCTTCTGTCGATACAGAACGATTGGGCAGTGTCAATACCGCGATTCCGAACTTCCTTGAGTGATTGATCGATAAACCGAACGATTGCGAGGGCTGGGAAGTGAATCCTTACCCTCTGCCGAAACAGAACGATTGGTAATTTCGAATATCGCGTTTCCGATCCTCCTAGAGTGATTTAGCGATAGACCGAACGATACCGAGGGCTGCGAAGTGAATCCTTACCTTCTGTCGATACAGAACGTGTGGAACGTCGAATATCGCGATTCCGAGCCGCCTAGAGTGATTTATCGTAATATCGAACGAATGCGAGGGCTGGAAAGTAAATCCATAGATTCCATCGATACAGAACGTGTGGAAACGGTGAATATAGCGATTCCGAGCCTCCTAGAGTGATTTTTCGTTATATCGAACGAAAGCGAGAGCTGGAAAGTAAAGCCATAGCTTCCTTCGATACAGAACGTATGGAAACGGTGAATATCGCGATTCCGAGCCTCCTAGACTGATTTATCTATAGACCGAACGATTGCGAGGGCTGGGAAGTGAGTACTTACCTTCTGTCTATACACAACGGTTGGACAGGGTGAATATCGCGATTCCGTGGCTCCTGGAGTGATTTATCGTTATATCGAACGATTGCCGGGGATGAGAAGTAATTCCTTACCTTCTTTTGATCCAGAACGTGTGGAAACGGTGAATATCGCGATTCCGAGCCTCCTAGAGTGATTTACCGTTATATCGAACGATTGCGAGAGCTGGGAAGTGAATCCTTACCATCTGTCTATACAAACGATTGGACAGGGTGAATATCGCGATTCCGTGGCTCCTAGAGTGATTTATCGTCATATCGAAATATTGCGAGGGCTGGGATGTGAATCCTTACCTTCCGTCGATACAGAACGTGTGGGATCGGTGAATATCGCGATTCCGTGCCTCCTAGAGTGATTTATCGTTATATCGAACGATTGCGAGGGCTGGAACGTGAATCCTTACCTTCTGTCGATACAGGACGATTGGAAATGATGCATATCGCGATTCCGGGCCTCCTAGAGTGATTAATCGTTATATGGAACGATTGCGATAGCTGGAAAGTGAATCCTCACCTTCTGTATATACATGACTATAGGACAGGGTGAATATCGCGATTCCGAACCTCCGAAAGTGATTTATCGATAGACCGAACAATTGCGAGGGCTGGGAAGTGAATCCTTACCTTCTGTTGCTACAGAACGTGTGGAAACGGTGAATATCCAAATTCCGAGGCTCTTAGAGTGATTTATCGTCATATCGAAATATTGGGAGGGCTGGGATGTGAATCCTTACCTTCCGTCCATACAGAACGTGTGGGATCGGTGGATATCGCGATTCCGTGCCTCCTAGAGTGATTTATCGTCATATCGAACGATTGCGAGGGCTGGGATGTGAATCCTTACCTTCCCTCGATACAGAACGTGTGGAAACGGTGAATATCGCGATTCCGAGCCTCCTAGACTGATATATCTATAGACCGAACGATTGCGAGGGCTGGGAAGTGAGTACTTACCTTCTGTCTATACAGAACGATTGGACAGGGTGAATATCGCGATTCCGTGGCTCCTGGAGTGATTTATCGCTATATCGAACGATTGCCGGGGATGAGAAGTGATTCCTTACCTTCATTCGATCCAGAACGTGTGGAAACGGTGAATATCGCGATTTCGAGCCTCCTAGAGTGATTTAGCGATAGACCGAACGATACCGAGGGCTGCGAAGTGAATCCTTACCTTCTGTCGATACAGAACGTGTGGAACGTCGAATATCGCGATTCCGAGCCGCTTAGAGTGATTTATCGTAATATCGAACGAATGCGAGGGCTGGAAAGTAAATCCATAGATTCCATCGATACAGAACGTGTGGAAACGGTGAATATAGCGATTCCGAGCCTCCTAGAGTGATTTTTCGTTATATCGAACGAAAGCGAGAGCTGGAAAGTAAAGCCATAGCTTCCTTCGATACAGAACGTATGGAAACGGTGAATATCGCGATTCCGAGCCTCCTAGAGTGATTTTCGTTATATCGAACGATTGCGAGGGCTGGAAAGTAAATCCATAGCTTCCTTCGATACAGAGCGTGTGGAAACGGTGAATATCGCCATTCCGAGCCTCCTAGAGTGATTTATTGTTATATCAAACGATTGCGAGGGCTGGAAAGTGATTCCTAAGCTTCTTTCGATCCAGAACGTGTGGAAACGGTGAATATCGCGATTCCGAGCTTCCTAGAGTGATTTATCGTCATATCGAAATATTGCGAGGGCTGGGATGTGAATCCTTACCTTCCGTCGATACAGAACGTGTGGGATCGGTGAATATCGCGATTCCGTGCCTCCTAGAGTGATTTACCGTTATATCGAACAATTGCGAGGGCTGGGAAGTGAATCCTTACCTTCTGTCTATACAGAACGATTGGACAGGGTGAATATCGCGATTCCGTGGCTCCTGGAGTGATTTATCGTTATATCGAACGATTGCCGGGGATGAGAACTGATTCCTTACCTTCTTTCGATCCAGAACGTGTGGAAACGGTGAATATCGCGATTCCGAGCCTCCTAGAGTGATTTACCGTTATATCGAACGATTGCGAGAGCTGGGAAGTGAATGCTCACCTTCCGTCGATACAGAACGTGTGGGAACGGTGAATATCGCGATTCCGAGGCTCCTGGAGTGATTTATCGTCATATCGAAATATTGGGAGGGCTGGGATGTGAATCCTTACCTTCCGTCCATACAGAACGTGTGGGATCGGTGAATATCGCGATTCCGTGCCTCCTAGAGTGATTTATCGTCATATCGAACGATTGCGAGGGCTGGGATGTGAATCCTTACCTTCCCTCGATACAGAACGTGTGGAAACGGTGAATATCGCGATTCCGAGCCTCCTAGACTGATATATCTATAGACCGAACGATTGCGAGGGCTGGGAAGTGAGTACTTACCTTCTGTCTATACAGAACGATTGGACAGGGTGAATATCGCGATTCCGTGGCTCCTGGAGTGATTTATCGCTATATCGAACGATTGCCGGGGATGAGAAGTGATTCCTTACCTTCATTCGATCCAGAACGTGTGGAAACGGTGAATATCGCGATTTCGAGCCTCCTAGAGTGATTTATCGTCATATCGAACGATTGCGAGGGCTGGGATGTGAATCCTCACCTTCCGTCGATACAGAACGTGTGGGAACGGTGAATATCGCGATTCCGAGGCTCCTGGAGTGATTTATCATTATATCGAACGATTGCGAGGGCTGGAACCTGAATCCTTACCTTCTATCGATTCAGAACGATTGGAAATGATGCATATCGCCATTCCGAGCCTCCTAGAGTGATTTATTGTTATATCAAACGATTGCGAGGGCTGGGAAGTGGATCCTTACCTTCTGTCGATACAGAACGATTGGGCAGTGTCAATACCGCGATTCCGAACTTCCTTGAGTGATTGATCGATAAACCGAACGATTGCGAGGGCTGGGAAGTGAATCCTTACCCTCTGCCGAAACAGAACGATTGGTAATTTCGAATATCGCGTTTCCGATCCTCCTAGAGTGATTTAGCGATAGACCGAACGATACCGAGGGCTGCGAAGTGAATCCTTACCTTCTGTCGATACAGAACGTGTGGAACGTCGAATATCGCGATTCCGAGCCGCCTAGAGTGATTTATCGTAATATCGAACGAATGCGAGGGCTGGAAAGTAAATCCATAGATTCCATCGATACAGAACGTGTGGAAACGGTGAATATAGCGATTCCGAGCCTCCTAGAGTGATTTTTCGTTATATCGAACGAAAGCGAGAGCTGGAAAGTAAAGCCATAGCTTCCTTCGATACAGAACGTATGGAAACGGTGAATATCGCGATTCCGAGCCTCCTAGAGTGATTTTCGTTATATCGAACGATTGCGAGGGCTGGAAAGTAAATCCATAGCTTCCTTCGATACAGAGCGTGTGGAAACGGTGAATATCGCCATTCCGAGCCTCCTAGAGTGATTTATTGTTATATCAAACGATTGCGAGGGCTGGAAAGTGATTCCTAAGCTTCTTTCGATCCAGAACGTGTGGAAACGGTGAATATCGCGATTCCGAGCTTCCTAGAGTGATTTATCGTCATATCGAAATATTGCGAGGGCTGGGATGTGAATCCTTACCTTCCGTCGATACAGAACGTGTGGGATCGGTGAATATCGCGATTCCGTGCCTCCTAGAGTGATTTACCGTTATATCGAACAATTGCAAGGGCTGGGAAGTGAATCCTTACCTTCTGTCTATACAGAACGATTGGACAGGGTGAATATCGCGATTCCGTGGCTCCTGGAGTGATTTATCGTTATATCGAACGATTGCCGGGGATGAGAACTGATTCCTTACCTTCTTTCGATCCAGAACGTGTGGAAACGGTGAATATCGCGATTCCGAGCCTCCTAGAGTGATTTACCGTTATATCGAACGATTGCGAGAGCTGGGAAGTGAATGCTCACCTTCCGTCGATACAGAACGTGTGGGAACGGTGAATATCGCGATTCCGAGGCTCCTGGAGTGATTTATCGTTATATCGAACGATTGCGAGGGCTGGAACGTGAATCCTTACCTTCTGTCGATACAGGACGATTGGAAATGATGCATATCGCGATTCCGGGCCTCCTAGAGTGATTAATCGTTATATGGAACGATTGCGATAGCTGGAAAGTGAATCCTCACATTCTGTATATACATGACTATAAGACAGGGTGAATATCGCGATTCCGAACCTCCGAAAGTGATTTAGCGATAGACCGAACAATTGCGAGGGCTGGGAAGTGAATCCTTACCTTCTGTCTATACAGAACGATTGGACAGGGTGAATATCGCGATTCCGTGGCTCCTGGAGTGATTTATCGTTATATCGAACGATTGCCGGGGATGAGAAGTGATTCCTTACCTTCTTTCGATCCAGAACGTGTGGAAACGGTGAATATCGCGATTCCGAGCCTCCTAGAGTGATTTACCGTTATATCGAACGATTGCGAGAGCTGGGAAGTGAATCCTTACCATCTGTCGATACAGAACGTGTGGAACGTCGAATATCGCGATTCCGAGCCGCCTAGAGTGATTAATCGTAATATCGAACGAATGCGAGGGCTGGAAAGTAAATCCATAGCTTCCATCAATACAGAACGTGTGGAAACGGTGAATATAACGATTCCGAGCCTCCTAGAGTGATTTATCGTTATATCGAACGAAAGCGAGGGCTGGAAAGTAAAGCCATAGCTTCCTTCGATACAGAACGTGTGGAAACGGTGAATATCGCGATTCCGAGCCTCCTAGAGTGATTTTCGTTATATCGAACGATTGCGAGGGCTGGAAAGTGGATCCTTACCTTCTGTCGATACAGAACGATTGGGCAGTGTCAATACCGCCATTCCGAACTTCCTAGAGTGATTGATCGATAAACCGAACGATTGCGAGGGCTGGGAAGTGAATCCTTACCCTCTGCCTAACAGAACGATTGGTAATTTCGAATATCGCGTTTCCGATCCTCCTAGAGTGATTTAGCGATAGACCGAACGATTGCGAGGGCTGGGATGTGAATCCTTACCTTCCCTCGATACAGAACGTGTGGAAACGGTGAATATCGCGATTCCGAGCCTCCTAGAGTGATTTATTGTTATATCAAACGATTGCGAGGGCTGGGAAGTGATTCCTAAGCTTCTTTCGATCCAGAACGTGTGGAAACGGTGAATATCGCGATTCCGAGCTTCCTAGAGTGATTTATCGTCATATCGAAATATTGCGAGGGCTGGGATGTGAATCCTTACCTTCCGTCGATACAGAACGTGTGGGATCGGTGAATATCGCGATTCCGTGCCTCCTAGAGTGATTTACCGTTATATCGAACAATTGCGAGGGCTGGGAAGTGAATCCTTACCTTCTGTCTATACAGAACGATTGGACAGGGTGAATATCGCGATTCCGTGGCTCCTGGAGTGATTTATCGTTATATCGAACGATTGCCGGGGATGAGAACTGATTCCTTACCTTCTTTCGATCCAGAACGTGTGGAAACGGTGAATATCGCGATTCCGAGCCTCCTAGAGTGATTTACCGTTATATCGAACGATTGCGAGAGCTGGGAAGTGAATGCTCACCTTCCGTCGATACAGAACGTGTGGGAACGGTGAATATCGCGATTCCGAGGCTCCTGGAGTGATTTATCGTCATATCGAAATATTGGGAGGGCTGGGATGTGAATCCTTACCTTCCGTCCATACAGAACGTGTGGGATCGGTGAATATCGCGATTCCGTGCCTCCTAGAGTGATTTATCGTCATATCGAACGATTGCGAGGGCTGGGATGTGAATCCTTACCTTCCCTCGATACAGAACGTGTGGAAACGGTGAATATCGCGATTCCGAGCCTCCTAGACTGATATATCTATAGACCGAACGATTGCGAGGGCTGGGAAGTGAGTACTTACCTTCTGTCTATACAGAACGATTGGACAGGGTGAATATCGCGATTCCGTGGCTCCTGGAGTGATTTATCGCTATATCGAACGATTGCCGGGGATGAGAAGTGATTCCTTACCTTCATTCGATCCAGAACGTGTGGAAACGGTGAATATCGCGATTTCGAGCCTCCTAGAGTGATTTATCGTCATATCGAACGATTGCGAGGGCTGGGATGTGAATCCTCACCTTCCGTCGATACAGAACGTGTGGGAACGGTGAATATCGCGATTCCGAGGCTCCTGGAGTGATTTATCATTATATCGAACGATTGCGAGGGCTGGAACCTGAATCCTTACCTTCTATCGATTCAGAACGATTGGAAATGATGCATATCGCCATTCCGAGCCTCCTAGAGTGATTTATTGTTATATCAAACGATTGCGAGGGCTGGGAAGTGGATCCTTACCTTCTGTCGATACAGAACGATTGGGCAGTGTCAATACCGCGATTCCGAACTTCCTTGAGTGATTGATCGATAAACCGAACGATTGCGAGGGCTGGGAAGTGAATCCTTACCCTCTGCCGAAACAGAACGATTGGTAATTTCGAATATCGCGTTTCCGATCCTCCTAGAGTGATTTAGCGATAGACCGAACGATACCGAGGGCTGCGAAGTGAATCCTTACCTTCTGTCGATACAGAACGTGTGGAACGTCGAATATCGCGATTCCGAGCCGCCTAGAGTGATTTATCGTAATATCGAACGAATGCGAGGGCTGGAAAGTAAATCCATAGATTCCATCGATACAGAACGTGTGGAAACGGTGAATATAGCGATTCCGAGCCTCCTAGAGTGATTTTTCGTTATATCGAACGAAAGCGAGAGCTGGAAAGTAAAGCCATAGCTTCCTTCGATACAGAACGTATGGAAACGGTGAATATCGCGATTCCGAGCCTCCTAGAGTGATTTTCGTTATATCGAACGATTGCGAGGGCTGGAAAGTAAATCCATAGCTTCCTTCGATACAGAGCGTGTGGAAACGGTGAATATCGCCATTCCGAGCCTCCTAGAGTGATTTATTGTTATATCAAACGATTGCGAGGGCTGGAAAGTGATTCCTAAGCTTCTTTCGATCCAGAACGTGTGGAAACGGTGAATATCGCGATTCCGAGCTTCCTAGAGTGATTTATCGTCATATCGAAATATTGCGAGGGCTGGGATGTGAATCCTTACCTTCCGTCGATACAGAACGTGTGGGATCGGTGAATATCGCGATTCCGTGCCTCCTAGAGTGATTTACCGTTATATCGAACAATTGCAAGGGCTGGGAAGTGAATCCTTACCTTCTGTCTATACAGAACGATTGGACAGGGTGAATATCGCGATTCCGTGGCTCCTGGAGTGATTTATCGTTATATCGAACGATTGCCGGGGATGAGAACTGATTCCTTACCTTCTTTCGATCCAGAACGTGTGGAAACGGTGAATATCGCGATTCCGAGCCTCCTAGAGTGATTTACCGTTATATCGAACGATTGCGAGAGCTGGGAAGTGAATGCTCACCTTCCGTCGATACAGAACGTGTGGGAACGGTGAATATCGCGATTCCGAGGCTCCTGGAGTGATTTATCGTTATATCGAACGATTGCGAGGGCTGGAACGTGAATCCTTACCTTCTGTCGATACAGGACGATTGGAAATGATGCATATCGCGATTCCGGGCCTCCTAGAGTGATTAATCGTTATATGGAACGATTGCGATAGCTGGAAAGTGAATCCTCACATTCTGTATATACATGACTATAAGACAGGGTGAATATCGCGATTCCGAACCTCCGAAAGTGATTTAGCGATAGACCGAACAATTGCGAGGGCTGGGAAGTGAATCCTTACCTTCTGTCTATACAGAACGATTGGACAGGGTGAATATCGCGATTCCGTGGCTCCTGGAGTGATTTATCGTTATATCGAACGATTGCCGGGGATGAGAAGTGATTCCTTACCTTCTTTCGATCCAGAACGTGTGGAAACGGTGAATATCGCGATTCCGAGCCTCCTAGAGTGATTTACCGTTATATCGAACGATTGCGAGAGCTGGGAAGTGAATCCTTACCATCTGTCGATACAGAACGTGTGGAACGTCGAATATCGCGATTCCGAGCCGCCTAGAGTGATTAATCGTAATATCGAACGAATGCGAGGGCTGGAAAGTAAATCCATAGCTTCCATCAATACAGAACGTGTGGAAACGGTGAATATAACGATTCCGAGCCTCCTAGAGTGATTTATCGTTATATCGAACGAAAGCGAGGGCTGGAAAGTAAAGCCATAGCTTCCTTCGATACAGAACGTGTGGAAACGGTGAATATCGCGATTCCGAGCCTCCTAGAGTGATTTTCGTTATATCGAACGATTGCGAGGGCTGGAAAGTGGATCCTTACCTTCTGTCGATACAGAACGATTGGGCAGTGTCAATACCGCCATTCCGAACTTCCTAGAGTGATTGATCGATAAACCGAACGATTGCGAGGGCTGGGAAGTGAATCCTTACCCTCTGCCTAACAGAACGATTGGTAATTTCGAATATCGCGTTTCCGATCCTCCTAGAGTGATTTAGCGATAGACCGAACGATTGCGAGGGCTGGGATGTGAATCCTTACCTTCCCTCGATACAGAACGTGTGGAAACGGTGAATATCGCGATTCCGAGCCTCCTAGACTGATATATCTATAGACCGAACGATTGCGAGGGCGGGGAAGTGAGTACTTACCTTCTGTCTATACAGAACGATTGGACAGGGTGAATATCGCGATTCCGTGGCTCCTGGAGTGATTTATCGCTATATCGAACGATTGCCGGGGAAGAGAAGTGATTCCTTACCTTCTTTCGATCCAGAACGTGTGGAAACGGTGAATATCGCTATTCCGAGCCTCCTAGAGTGATCTTCGTTATATCGAACGATTGCGAGGCCTGGGAAGTGATTCATTGCCTTCTGTCGATAGAGAACGTGTGGAACGTGTGAATATCGCTATTCCGAGCCTCCTAGAGTGATTAATCGTTATATGGAACGATTGCGATAGCTGGAAAGTGAATCCTTACCTTCTGTATACACGTGACTATAGGACAGGGTGAATATCGCGATTCCGAACCTCCGAAAGTGATTTAGCGATAGACCGAACAATTGCGAGGGCTGGGAAGTGAATCCTTACCTGCTGTTGATACAGAACGTGTGGAAACGGTGAATATCGCGATTCCGAGCCTCCTAGAGTGATTAATCGTTATATGGAACGATTGCGATAGCTGGAAAGTGAATCCTCACATTCTGTATATACATGACTATAAGACAGGGTGAATATCGCGATTCCGAACCTCCGAAAGTGATTTAGCGATAGACCGAACAATTGCGAGGGCTGGGAAGTGAATCCTTACCTTCTGTCTATACAGAACGATTGGACAGGGTGAATATCGCGATTCCGTGGCTCCTGGAGTGATTTATCGTTATATCGAACGATTGCCGGGGATGAGAAGTGATTCCTTACCTTCTTTCGATCCAGAACGTGTGGAAACGGTGAATATCGCGATTCCGAGCCTCCTAGAGTGATTTACCGTTATATCGAACGATTGCGAGAGCTGGGAAGTGAATCCTTACCATCTGTCGATACAGAACGTGTGGAACGTCGAATATCGCGATTCCGAGCCGCCTAGAGTGATTAATCGTAATATCGAACGAATGCGAGGGCTGGAAAGTAAATCCATAGCTTCCATCAATACAGAACGTGTGGAAACGGTGAATATAACGATTCCGAGCCTCCTAGAGTGATTTATCGTTATATCGAACGAAAGCGAGGGCTGGAAAGTAAAGCCATAGCTTCCTTCGATACAGAACGTGTGGAAACGGTGAATATCGCGATTCCGAGCCTCCTAGAGTGATTTTCGTTATATCGAACGATTGCGAGGGCTGGAAAGTGGATCCTTACCTTCTGTCGATACAGAACGATTGGGCAGTGTCAATACCGCCATTCCGAACTTCCTAGAGTGATTGATCGATAAACCGAACGATTGCGAGGGCTGGGAAGTGAATCCTTACCCTCTGCCTAACAGAACGATTGGTAATTTCGAATATCGCGTTTCCGATCCTCCTAGAGTGATTTAGCGATAGACCGAACGATTGCGAGGGCTGGGATGTGAATCCTTACCTTCCCTCGATACAGAACGTGTGGAAACGGTGAATATCGCGATTCCGAGCCTCCTAGACTGATATATCTATAGACCGAACGATTGCGAGGGCGGGGAAGTGAGTACTTACCTTCTGTCTATACAGAACGATTGGACAGGGTGAATATCGCGATTCCGTGGCTCCTGGAGTGATTTATCGCTATATCGAACGATTGCCGGGGAAGAGAAGTGATTCCTTACCTTCTTTCGATCCAGAACGTGTGGAAACGGTGAATATCGCTATTCCGAGCCTCCTAGAGTGATCTTCGTTATATCGAACGATTGCGAGGCCTGGGAAGTGATTCATTGCCTTCTGTCGATAGAGAACGTGTGGAACGTGTGAATATCGCTATTCCGAGCCTCCTAGAGTGATTAATCGTTATATGGAACGATTGCGATAGCTGGAAAGTGAATCCTTACCTTCTGTATACACGTGACTATAGGACAGGGTGAATATCGCGATTCCGAACCTCCGAAAGTGATTTAGCGATAGACCGAACAATTGCGAGGGCTGGGAAGTGAATCCTTACCTGCTGTTGATACAGAACGTGTGGAAACGGTGAATATCGCGATTCCGAGCCTCCTAGAGTGATTTACCGTTATATCGAACGATTGCGAGAGCTGGGAAGTGAATCCTTACCATCTGTCTATACAAACGATTGGACAGGGTGAATATCGCGATTCCGTGGCTCCTGGAGTTATTTATCGTCATATCGAAATATTGCGAGGGCTGGGATGTGAATCCTTACCTTCCGTCGATACAGAACGTGTGGGAACGGTGAATATCGCGATTCCGAGGCTCCTGGAGTGATTTATCGTTATATCGAACGATTGCGAGGGCTGGAACGCGAATCCTTACCTTCTGTCGATACAGGACGATTGGAAATGATGCATATCGCGATTCCGGGCCTCCTAGAGTGATTAATCGTTATATGGAACGATTGCGATAGCTGGAAAGTGAATCCTCACCTTCAGTATATACATGACTATAGGACAGGGTGAATATCGCGATTCCGAACCTCCGAAAGTGATTTATCGATAGACCGAACAATTGCGAGGGCTGGGAAGTGAATCCTTACCATCTGTTGATACAGAACGTGTGGGAACGGTGTATATCGCGATTCCGAGCCTCCTAGAGTGATTTACCGTTATATCGAACGATTGCGAGAGCTGGGAAGTGAATCCTTACCATCTGTCTATACAGAACGATTGGACAGGGTGAATATCGCGATTCCGTGCCTCCTAGAGTGATTTATCGTCATATCGAACGATTGCGAGGGCTGGGATGTGAATCCTCACCATCCGTCGATACAGAACGTGTGGAATCGGTGAATATCGCGATTCCGTGCCTCCTAGAGTGATTTATCGTCATATCGAACGATTGCGAGGGCTGGGATGTGAATCCTTACCTTCCGTAGATACAGAACGTGTGGAAACGGTGAATATCGCGATTCCGAGCCTCCTAGACTGATTTATCTATAGACCGAACGATTGCGAGGGCTGGGAAGTGAGTACTTACCTTCTGTCTATACAGAACGATTGGACAGGGTGAATATCGCGAGTCCGTGGCTCCTGGAGTGATTTATCGTTATATCGAACGATTGCCGGGGATGAGAAGTGATTCCTTACCTTCTTTCGATCCAGAACGTGTGGAAACGGTGAATATCGCGATTCCGAGCCTCCTAGAGTGATTTACCGTTATATCGAACGATTGCGAGAGCTGGGAAGTGAATCCTTACCATCTGTCGATACAGAACGTGTGGAACGTCGAATATCGCGATTCCGAGCCGCCTAGAGTGATTAATCGTAATATCGAACGAATGCGAGGGCTGGAAAGTAAATCCATAGCTTCCATCAATACAGAACGTGTGGAAACGGTGAATATAACGATTCCGAGCCTCCTAGAGTGATTTATCGTTATATCGAACGAAAGCGAGGGCTGGAAAGTAAAGCCATAGCTTCCTTCGATACAGAACGTGTGGAAACGGTGAATATCGCGATTCCGAGCCTCCTAGAGTGATTTTCGTTATATGGAACGATTGCGAGGGCTGGAAAGTGGATCCTTACCTTCTGTCGATACAGAACGATTGGGCAGTGTCAATACCGCCATTCCGAACTTCCTAGAGTGATTGATCGATAAACCGAACGATTGCGAGGGCTGGGAAGTGAATCCTTACCCTCTGCCGAAACAGAACGATTGGTAATTTCGAATATCGCGTTTCCGATCCTCCTAGAGTGATTTAGCGATAGACCGAACGATTGCGAGGGCTGGGATGTGAATCCTTACCTTCCCTCGATACAGAACGTGTGGAAACGGTGAATATCGCGATTCCGAGCCTCCTAGACTGATATATCTATAGACCGAACGATTGCGAGGGCGGGGAAGTGAGTACTTACCTTCTGTCTATACAGAACGATTGGACAGGGTGAATATCGCGATTCCGTGGCTCCTGGAGTGATTTATCGCTATATCGAACGATTGCCGGGGATGAGAAGTGATTCCTTACCTTCTTTCGATCCAGAACGTGTGGAAACGGTGAATATCGCTATTCCGAGCCTCCTAGAGTGATCTTCGTTATATCGAACGATTGCGAGGCCTGGGAAGTGATTCATTGCCATCTGTCGATAGAGAACGGGTGGAACGTGTGAATATCGCTATTCCGAGCCTCCTAGAGTGATTAATCGTTATATGGAACGATTGCGATAGCTGGAAAGTGAATCCTTACCTTCTGTATACACGTGACTATAGGACAGGGTGAATATCGCGATTCCGAACCTCCGAAAGTGATTTAGCGATAGACCGAACAATTGCGAGGGCTGGGAAGTGAATCCTTACCTGCTGTTGATACAGAACGTGTGGAAACGGTGAATATCGCGATTCCGAGCCTCCTAGAGTGATTTACCGTTATATCGAACGATTGCGAGAGCTGGGAAGTGAATCCTTACCATCTGTCTATACAGAACGATTGGACAGGGTGAATATCGCGATTCCGTGGCTCCTGGAGTTATTTATCGTCATATCGAAATATTGCGAGGGCTGGGATGTGAATCCTTACCTTCCGTCGATACAGAACGTGTGGGAACGGTGAATATCGCGATTCCGAGGCTCCTGGAGTGATTTATCGTTATATCGAACGATTGCGAGGGCTGGAACGCGAATCCTTACCTTCTGTCGATACAGGACGATTGGAAATGATGCATATCGCGATTCCGGGCCTCCTAGAGTGATTAATCGTTATATGGAACGATTGCGATAGCTGGAAAGTGAATCCTCACCTTCAGTATATACATGACTATAGGACAGGGTGAATATCGCGATTCCGAACCTCCGAAAGTGATTTATCGATAGACCGAACAATTGCGAGGGCTGGGAAGTGAATCCTTACCATCTGTTGATACAGAACGTGTGGCAACGGTGTATATCGCGATTCCGAGCCTCCTAGAGTGATTTACCGTTATATCGAACGATTGCGAGAGCTGGGAAGTGAATCCTTACCATCTGTCTATACAGAACGATTGGACAGGGTGAATATCGCGATTCCGTGCCTCCTAGAGTGATTTATCGTCATATCGAACGATTGCGAGGGCTGGGATGTAAATCCTCACTATCCGTCGATACAGAACGTGTGGAATCGGTGAATATCGCGATTCCGTGCCTCCTAGAGTGATTTATCGTCATATCGAACGATTGCGAGGGCTGGGATGTGAATCCTTACCTTCCGTAGATACAGAACGTGTGGAAACGGTGAATATCGCGATTCCGAGCCTCCTAGACTGATTTATCTATAGACCGAACGATTGCGAGGGCTGGGAAGTGAGTACTTACCTTCTGTCTATACAGAACGATTGGACAGGGTGAATATCGCGAGTCCGTGGCTCCTGGAGTGATTTATCGTTATATCGAACGATTGCCGGGGATGAGAAGTGATTCCTTACCTTCTTTCGATCCAGAACGTGTGGAAACGGTGAATATCGCGATTTCGAGCCTCCTAGAGTGATTTATCATCATATCGAACGATTGCGAGGGCTGGGATGTGAATCCTCACCTTCCGTCGATACAGAACGTGTGGGAACGGTGAATATCGCGATTCCGAGGCTCCTGGAGTGATTTATCGTTATATCGAACGATTGCGAGGGCTGGAACGTGAATCCTTACCTTCTATCGATACAGAACGATTGGAAATGATGCATATCGCGATTCCGGGCCTCCTACAGTGATTAATCGTTATATGGAACGATTGCGATAGCTGGAAAGTGAAACCTTACCTTCTGTATATACATGACTATAGAACAGGGTGAATATCGCGATTCCGAACCTCCGAAAGTGATTTAGCGATAGACCGAACAATTGCGAGGGCTGGGAAGTGAATCCTTACCTTCTGTTGATACAGAACGTGTGGAAACGGTGAATATCGCGATTCCGAGCCTCCTAGACTGATTTATCTATAGACCGAACGATTGCGAGGGCTGGGAAGTGAGTACTTACCTTCTGTCTATACACAACGGTTGGACAGGGTGAATATCGCGATTCCGTGGCTCCTGGAGTAATTTATCGTTATATCGAACGATTGCCGGGGATGAGAAGTGATTCCTTACCTTCTTTCGATCCAGAACGTGTGGAAACGGTGAATATCGCTATTCCGAGCCTCCTAGAGTGATCTTCGTTATATCGAACGATTGCAAGGCCTGGGAAGTGATTCATTGCCTTCTGTCGATAGAGAACGTGTGGAACGTGTGAATATCGCTATTCCGAGCCTCCTAGAGTGATTAATCGTTATATGGAACGATTGCGATAGCTGGAAAGTGAATCCTTACTTCTGTATACACGTGACTATAGGACAGGGTGAATATCGCGATTCCGAACCTCCGAAAGTGATTTAGCGATAGACCGAACAATTGCGAGGGCTGGGAAGTGAATCCTTACCTGAAGTTGATACAGAACGTGTGGAAACGGTGAATATCGCGATTCCGAGCCTCCTAGAGTGATTTACCGTTATATCGAACGATTGCGAGAGCTGGGAAGTGAATCCTTACCATCTGTCTATACAGAACGATTGGACAGGGTGAATATCGCGATTCCGTGGCTCCTGGAGTTATTTATCGTCATATCGAAATATTGCGAGGGCTGGGATGTGAATCCTTACCTTCCGTCGATACAGAACGTGTGGGAACGGTGAATATCGCGATTCCGAGGCTCCTGGAGTGATTTATCGTTATATCGAACGATTGCGAGGGCTGGAACGTGAATCCTTACCTTCTGTCGATACAGGACGATTGGAAATGATGCATATCGCGATTCCGGGCCTCCTAGAGTGATTAATCGTTATATGGAACGATTGCGATAGCTGGAAAGTGAATCCTCACCTTCTGTATATACATGACTATAGGACAGGGTGAATATCGCGATTCCGAACGTCCGAAAGTGATTTATCGATAGACCGAACAATTGCGAGGGCTGGGAAGTGAATCCTTACCATCTGTTGATACAGAACGTGTGGTAACGGTGTATATCGCGATTCCGAGCCTCCTAGAGTGATTTACCGTTATATCGAACGATTGCGAGAGCTGGGAAGTGAATCCTTACCATCTGTCTATACAGAACGATTGGACAGGGTGAATATCGCGATTCCGTGCCTCCTAGAGTGATTTATCGTCATATCGAACGATTGCGAGGGCTGGGATGTGAATCCTCATCATCCGTAGATACAGAACGTGTGGAATCGGTGAATATCGCGATTCCGTGCCTCCTAGAGTGATTTATCGTCATATCGAACGATTGCGAGGGCTGGGATGTGAATCCTTACCTTCCGTAGATACAGAACGTGTGGAAACGGTGAATATCGCGATTCCGAGCCTCCTAGACTGATTTATCTATAGACCGAACGATTGCGAGGGCTGGGAAGTGAGTACTTACCTTCTGTCTATACAGAACGATTGGACAGGGTGAATATCGCGATTCCGAACCTCCGAAAGTGATTTATCGATAGACCGAACAATTGCGAGGGCTGGGAAGTGAATCCTTACCTTCTGTTGATACAGAACGTGTGGAAACGGTGAATATCCAAATTCCGAGGCTCTTAGAGTGATTTATCGTTATATCGAACGAATGCGAGGGCTGGAAAGTAAATCCATAGCTTCCTTCGATACAGAGCGTGTGGAAACGGTGAATATCGCCATTCCGAGCCTCCTAGAGTGATTTATTGTTATATCAAACGATTGCGAGGGCTGGAAAGTGATTCCTAAGCTTCTTTCGATCCAGAACGTGTGGAAACGGTGAATATCGCGATTCCGAGCCTCCTAGAGTGATTTATCGTCATATCGAAATATTGGGAGGGCTGGGATGTGAATCCTTACCTTCCGTCCATACAGAACGTGTGGGATCGGTGAATATCGCGATTCCGTGCCTCCTAGAGTGATTTATCGTCATATCGAACGATTGCGAGGGCTGGGATGTGAATCCTTACCTTCCCTCGATACAGAACGTGTGGAAACGGTGAATATCGCGATTCCGAGGCTCCTGGAGTGATTTATCGTTATATCGAACGATTGCGAGGGCTGGAACGTGAATCCTTACCTTCTGTCGATACAGGACGATTGGAAATGATGCATATCGCGATTCCGGGCCCCCTAGAGTGATTAATCGTTATATGGAACGATTGCGAAAGCTGGAAAGTGAATCCTCACCTTCTGTATATACATGACTATAGGACAGGGTGAATATCGCGATTCCGAACCTCCGAAAGTGATTTAGCGATAGACCGAACAATTGCGAGGGCTGGGAAGTGAATCCTTACCTTCTGTTGATACAGAACGTGTGGAAAAGGTGAATATCGCGATTCCGAACCGCCTAGACTGATTTATCTATAGACCGAACGATTGCGAGGGCTGGGAAGTGAGTACTTACCTTCTGTCTATACACAACGGTTGGACAGGGTGAATATCGCGATTCCGTGGCTCCTGGAGTGATTTATCGTTATATCGAACGATTGCCGGGGATGAGAAGTAATTCCTTACCTTCTTTTGATCCAGAACGTGTGGAAACGGTGAATATCGCTATTCCGAGCCTCCTAGAGTGATCTTCGTTATATCGAACGATTGCGAGGCCTGGGAAGTGATTCATTGCCTTCTGTCGATAGAGAACGTGTGGAACGTGTGAATATCGCTATTCCGAGCCTCCTAGAGTGATTAATCGTTATATGGAACGATTGCGATAGCTGGAAAGTGAATCCTTACCTTCTGTATACACGTGACTATAGGACAGGGTGAATATCGCGATTCCGAACCTCCGAAAGTGATTTAGCGATAGACCGAACAATTGCGAGGGCTGGGAAGTGAATCCTTACCTTCTGTTGATACAGAACGTGTGGAAACGGTGAATATCGCGATTCCGAGCCTCCTAGAGTGATTTACCGTTATATCGAACGATTGCGAGAACTGGGAAGTGAATCCTTACCATCTGTCTATACAGAACGATTGGACAGGGTGAATATCGCGATTCCGTGGCTCCTAGAGTGATTTATCGTCATATCGAAATATTGCGAGGGCTGGGATGTGAATCCTTACCTTCCGTCGATACAGAACGTGTGGGATCGGTGAATATCGCGATTCCGTGCCTCCTAGAGTGATTTATCGTTATATCGAACGATTGCGAGGGCTGGAACGTGAATCCTTACCTTCTGTCGATACAGGACGATTGGAAATGATGCATATCGCGATTCCGGGCCTCCTAGAGTGATTAATCGTTATATGGAACGATTGCGATAGCTGGAAAGTGAATCCTCACCTTCTGTATATACATGACTATAGGACAGGGTGAATATCGCGATTCCGAACCTCCGAAAGTGATTTATCGATAGACCGAACAATTGCGAGGGCTGGGAAGTGAATCCTTACCTTCTGTTGCTACAGAACGTGTGGAAACGGTGAATATCCAAATTCCGAGGCTCTTAGAGTGATTTATCGTCATATCGAAATATTGGGAGGGCTGGGATGTGAATCCTTACCTTCCGTCCATACAGAACGTGTGGGATCGGTGGATATCGCGATTCCGTGCCTCCTAGAGTGATTTATCGTCATATCGAACGATTGCGAGGGCTGGGATGTGAATCCTTACCTTCCCTCGATACAGAACGTGTGGAAACGGTGAATATCGCGATTCCGAGCCTCCTAGACTGATATATCTATAGACCGAACGATTGCGAGGGCTGGGAAGTGAGTACTTACCTTCTGTCTATACAGAACGATTGGACAGGGTGAATATCGCGATTCCGTGGCTCCTGGAGTGATTTATCGCTATATCGAACGATTGCCGGGGATGAGAAGTGATTCCTTACCTTCATTCGATCCAGAACGTGTGGAAACGGTGAATATCGCGATTTCGAGCCTCCTAGAGTGATTTAGCGATAGACCGAACGATACCGAGGGCTGCGAAGTGAATCCTTACCTTCTGTCGATACAGAACGTGTGGAACGTCGAATATCGCGATTCCGAGCCGCTTAGAGTGATTTATCGTAATATCGAACGAATGCGAGGGCTGGAAAGTAAATCCATAGATTCCATCGATACAGAACGTGTGGAAACGGTGAATATAGCGATTCCGAGCCTCCTAGAGTGATTTTTCGTTATATCGAACGAAAGCGAGAGCTGGAAAGTAAAGCCATAGCTTCCTTCGATACAGAACGTATGGAAACGGTGAATATCGCGATTCCGAGCCTCCTAGAGTGATTTTCGTTATATCGAACGATTGCGAGGGCTGGAAAGTAAATCCATAGCTTCCTTCGATACAGAGCGTGTGGAAACGGTGAATATCGCCATTCCGAGCCTCCTAGAGTGATTTATTGTTATATCAAACGATTGCGAGGGCTGGAAAGTGATTCCTAAGCTTCTTTCGATCCAGAACGTGTGGAAACGGTGAATATCGCGATTCCGAGCTTCCTAGAGTGATTTATCGTCATATCGAAATATTGCGAGGGCTGGGATGTGAATCCTTACCTTCCGTCGATACAGAACGTGTGGGATCGGTGAATATCGCGATTCCGTGCCTCCTAGAGTGATTTACCGTTATATCGAACAATTGCGAGGGCTGGGAAGTGAATCCTTACCTTCTGTCTATACAGAACGATTGGACAGGGTGAATATCGCGATTCCGTGGCTCCTGGAGTGATTTATCGTTATATCGAACGATTGCCGGGGATGAGAACTGATTCCTTACCTTCTTTCGATCCAGAACGTGTGGAAACGGTGAATATCGCGATTCCGAGCCTCCTAGAGTGATTTACCGTTATATCGAACGATTGCGAGAGCTGGGAAGTGAATGCTCACCTTCCGTCGATACAGAACGTGTGGGAACGGTGAATATCGCGATTCCGAGGCTCCTGGAGTGATTTATCGTCATATCGAAATATTGGGAGGGCTGGGATGTGAATCCTTACCTTCCGTCCATACAGAACGTGTGGGATCGGTGAATATCGCGATTCCGTGCCTCCTAGAGTGATTTATCGTCATATCGAACGATTGCGAGGGCTGGGATGTGAATCCTTACCTTCCCTCGATACAGAACGTGTGGAAACGGTGAATATCGCGATTCCGAGCCTCCTAGACTGATATATCTATAGACCGAACGATTGCGAGGGCTGGGAAGTGAGTACTTACCTTCTGTCTATACAGAACGATTGGACAGGGTGAATATCGCGATTCCGTGGCTCCTGGAGTGATTTATCGCTATATCGAACGATTGCCGGGGATGAGAAGTGATTCCTTACCTTCATTCGATCCAGAACGTGTGGAAACGGTGAATATCGCGATTTCGAGCCTCCTAGAGTGATTTATCGTCATATCGAACGATTGCGAGGGCTGGGATGTGAATCCTCACCTTCCGTCGATACAGAACGTGTGGGAACGGTGAATATCGCGATTCCGAGGCTCCTGGAGTGATTTATCATTATATCGAACGATTGCGAGGGCTGGAACCTGAATCCTTACCTTCTATCGATTCAGAACGATTGGAAATGATGCATATCGCCATTCCGAGCCTCCTAGAGTGATTTATTGTTATATCAAACGATTGCGAGGGCTGGGAAGTGGATCCTTACCTTCTGTCGATACAGAACGATTGGGCAGTGTCAATACCGCGATTCCGAACTTCCTTGAGTGATTGATCGATAAACCGAACGATTGCGAGGGCTGGGAAGTGAATCCTTACCCTCTGCCGAAACAGAACGATTGGTAATTTCGAATATCGCGTTTCCGATCCTCCTAGAGTGATTTAGCGATAGACCGAACGATACCGAGGGCTGCGAAGTGAATCCTTACCTTCTGTCGATACAGAACGTGTGGAACGTCGAATATCGCGATTCCGAGCCGCCTAGAGTGATTTATCGTAATATCGAACGAATGCGAGGGCTGGAAAGTAAATCCATAGATTCCATCGATACAGAACGTGTGGAAACGGTGAATATAGCGATTCCGAGCCTCCTAGAGTGATTTTTCGTTATATCGAACGAAAGCGAGAGCTGGAAAGTAAAGCCATAGCTTCCTTCGATACAGAACGTATGGAAACGGTGAATATCGCGATTCCGAGCCTCCTAGAGTGATTTTCGTTATATCGAACGATTGCGAGGGCTGGAAAGTAAATCCATAGCTTCCTTCGATACAGAGCGTGTGGAAACGGTGAATATCGCCATTCCGAGCCTCCTAGAGTGATTTATTGTTATATCAAACGATTGCGAGGGCTGGAAAGTGATTCCTAAGCTTCTTTCGATCCAGAACGTGTGGAAACGGTGAATATCGCGATTCCGAGCTTCCTAGAGTGATTTATCGTCATATCGAAATATTGCGAGGGCTGGGATGTGAATCCTTACCTTCCGTCGATACAGAACGTGTGGGATCGGTGAATATCGCGATTCCGTGCCTCCTAGAGTGATTTACCGTTATATCGAACAATTGCAAGGGCTGGGAAGTGAATCCTTACCTTCTGTCTATACAGAACGATTGGACAGGGTGAATATCGCGATTCCGTGGCTCCTGGAGTGATTTATCGTTATATCGAACGATTGCCGGGGATGAGAACTGATTCCTTACCTTCTTTCGATCCAGAACGTGTGGAAACGGTGAATATCGCGATTCCGAGCCTCCTAGAGTGATTTACCGTTATATCGAACGATTGCGAGAGCTGGGAAGTGAATGCTCACCTTCCGTCGATACAGAACGTGTGGGAACGGTGAATATCGCGATTCCGAGGCTCCTGGAGTGATTTATCGTTATATCGAACGATTGCGAGGGCTGGAACGTGAATCCTTACCTTCTGTCGATACAGGACGATTGGAAATGATGCATATCGCGATTCCGGGCCTCCTAGAGTGATTAATCGTTATATGGAACGATTGCGATAGCTGGAAAGTGAATCCTCACATTCTGTATATACATGACTATAAGACAGGGTGAATATCGCGATTCCGAACCTCCGAAAGTGATTTAGCGATAGACCGAACAATTGCGAGGGCTGGGAAGTGAATCCTTACCTTCTGTCTATACAGAACGATTGGACAGGGTGAATATCGCGATTCCGTGGCTCCTGGAGTGATTTATCGTTATATCGAACGATTGCCGGGGATGAGAAGTGATTCCTTACCTTCTTTCGATCCAGAACGTGTGGAAACGGTGAATATCGCGATTCCGAGCCTCCTAGAGTGATTTACCGTTATATCGAACGATTGCGAGAGCTGGGAAGTGAATCCTTACCATCTGTCGATACAGAACGTGTGGAACGTCGAATATCGCGATTCCGAGCCGCCTAGAGTGATTAATCGTAATATCGAACGAATGCGAGGGCTGGAAAGTAAATCCATAGCTTCCATCAATACAGAACGTGTGGAAACGGTGAATATAACGATTCCGAGCCTCCTAGAGTGATTTATCGTTATATCGAACGAAAGCGAGGGCTGGAAAGTAAAGCCATAGCTTCCTTCGATACAGAACGTGTGGAAACGGTGAATATCGCGATTCCGAGCCTCCTAGAGTGATTTTCGTTATATCGAACGATTGCGAGGGCTGGAAAGTGGATCCTTACCTTCTGTCGATACAGAACGATTGGGCAGTGTCAATACCGCCATTCCGAACTTCCTAGAGTGATTGATCGATAAACCGAACGATTGCGAGGGCTGGGAAGTGAATCCTTACCCTCTGCCTAACAGAACGATTGGTAATTTCGAATATCGCGTTTCCGATCCTCCTAGAGTGATTTAGCGATAGACCGAACGATTGCGAGGGCTGGGATGTGAATCCTTACCTTCCCTCGATACAGAACGTGTGGAAACGGTGAATATCGCGATTCCGAGCCTCCTAGACTGATATATCTATAGACCGAACGATTGCGAGGGCGGGGAAGTGAGTACTTACCTTCTGTCTATACAGAACGATTGGACAGGGTGAATATCGCGATTCCGTGGCTCCTGGAGTGATTTATCGCTATATCGAACGATTGCCGGGGAAGAGAAGTGATTCCTTACCTTCTTTCGATCCAGAACGTGTGGAAACGGTGAATATCGCTATTCCGAGCCTCCTAGAGTGATCTTCGTTATATCGAACGATTGCGAGGCCTGGGAAGTGATTCATTGCCTTCTGTCGATAGAGAACGTGTGGAACGTGTGAATATCGCTATTCCGAGCCTCCTAGAGTGATTAATCGTTATATGGAACGATTGCGATAGCTGGAAAGTGAATCCTTACCTTCTGTATACACGTGACTATAGGACAGGGTGAATATCGCGATTCCGAACCTCCGAAAGTGATTTAGCGATAGACCGAACAATTGCGAGGGCTGGGAAGTGAATCCTTACCGTCTGTTGATACAGAACGTGTGGAAACGGTGAATATCGCGATTCCGAGCCTCCTAGAGTGATTTACCGTTATATCGAACGATTGCGAGAACTGGGAAGTGAATCCTTACCATCTGTCTATACAGAACGATTGGACAGGGTGAATATCGCGATTCCGTGGCTCCTAGAGTGATTTATCGTCATATCGAAATATTGCGAGGGCTGGGATGTGAATCCTTACCTTCCGTCGATACAGAACGTGTGGGATCGGTGAATATCGCGATTCCGTGCCTCCTAGAGTGATTTATCGTTATATCGAACGATTGCGAGGGCTGGAACGTGAATCCTTACCTTCTGTCGATACAGGACGATTGGAAATGATGCATATCGCGATTCCGGGCCTCCTAGAGTGATTAATCGTTATATGGAACGATTGCGATAGCTGGAAAGTGAATCCTCACCTTCTGTATATACATGACTATAGGACAGGGTGAATATCGCGATTCCGAACCTCCGAAAGTGATTTATCGATAGACCGAACAATTGCGAGGGCTGGGAAGTGAATCCTTACCTTCTGTTGCTACAGAACGTGTGGAAACGGTGAATATCCAAATTCCGAGGCTCTTAGAGTGATTTATCGTCATATCGAAATATTGGGAGGGCTGGGATGTGAATCCTTACCTTCCGTCCATACAGAACGTGTGGGATCGGTGGATATCGCGATTCCGTGCCTCCTAGAGTGATTTATCGTCATATCGAACGATTGCGAGGGCTGGGATGTGAATCCTTACCTTCCCTCGATACAGAACGTGTGGAAACGGTGAATATCGCGATTCCGAGCCTCCTAGACTGATATATCTATGGACCGAACGATTGCGAGGGCTGGGAAGTGAGTACTTACCTTCTGTCTATACAGAACGATTGGACAGGGTGAATATCGCGATTCCGTGGCTCCTGGAGTGATTTATCGCTATATCGAACGATTGCCGGGGATGAGAAGTGATTCCTTACCTTCATTCGATCCAGAACGTGTGGAAACGGTGAATATCGCGATTTCGAGCCTCCTAGAGTGATTTAGCGATAGACCGAACGATACCGAGGGCTGCGAAGTGAATCCTTACCTTCTGTCGATACAGAACGTGTGGAACGTCGAATATCGCGATTCCGAGCCGCTTAGAGTGATTTATCGTAATATCGAACGAATGCGAGGGCTGGAAAGTAAATCCATAGATTCCATCGATACAGAACGTGTGGAAACGGTGAATATAGCGATTCCGAGCCTCCTAGAGTGATTTTTCGTTATATCGAACGAAAGCGAGAGCTGGAAAGTAAAGCCATAGCTTCCTTCGATACAGAACGTATGGAAACGGTGAATATCGCGATTCCGAGCCTCCTAGAGTGATTTTCGTTATATCGAACGATTGCGAGGGCTGGAAAGTAAATCCATAGCTTCCTTCGATACAGAGCGTGTGGAAACGGTGAATATCGCCATTCCGAGCCTCCTAGAGTGATTTATTGTTATATCAAACGATTGCGAGGGCTGGAAAGTGATTCCTAAGCTTCTTTCGATCCAGAACGTGTGGAAACGGTGAATATCGCGATTCCGAGCTTCCTAGAGTGATTTATCGTCATATCGAAATATTGCGAGGGCTGGGATGTGAATCCTTACCTTCCGTCGATACAGAACGTGTGGGATCGGTGAATATCGCGATTCCGTGCCTCCTAGAGTGATTTACCGTTATATCGAACAATTGCGAGGGCTGGGAAGTGAATCCTTACCTTCTGTCTATACAGAACGATTGGACAGGGTGAATATCGCGATTCCGTGGCTCCTGGAGTGATTTATCGTTATATCGAACGATTGCCGGGGATGAGAACTGATTCCTTACCTTCTTTCGATCCAGAACGTGTGGAAACGGTGAATATCGCGATTCCGAGCCTCCTAGAGTGATTTACCGTTATATCGAACGATTGCGAGAGCTGGGAAGTGAATGCTCACCTTCCGTCGATACAGAACGTGTGGGAACGGTGAATATCGCGATTCCGAGGCTCCTGGAGTGATTTATCGTCATATCGAAATATTGGGAGGGCTGGGATGTGAATCCTTACCTTCCGTCCATACAGAACGTGTGGGATCGGTGAATATCGCGATTCCGTGCCTCCTAGAGTGATTTATCGTCATATCGAACGATTGCGAGGGCTGGGATGTGAATCCTTACCTTCCCTCGATACAGAACGTGTGGAAACGGTGAATATCGCGATTCCGAGCCTCCTAGACTGATATATCTATAGACCGAACGATTGCGAGGGCTGGGAAGTGAGTACTTACCTTCTGTCTATACAGAACGATTGGACAGGGTGAATATCGCGATTCCGTGGCTCCTGGAGTGATTTATCGCTATATCGAACGATTGCCGGGGATGAGAAGTGATTCCTTACCTTCATTCGATCCAGAACGTGTGGAAACGGTGAATATCGCGATTTCGAGCCTCCTAGAGTGATTTATCGTCATATCGAACGATTGCGAGGGCTGGGATGTGAATCCTCACCTTCCGTCGATACAGAACGTGTGGGAACGGTGAATATCGCGATTCCGAGGCTCCTGGAGTGATTTATCATTATATCGAACGATTGCGAGGGCTGGAACCTGAATCCTTACCTTCTATCGATTCAGAACGATTGGAAATGATGCATATCGCCATTCCGAGCCTCCTAGAGTGATTTATTGTTATATCAAACGATTGCGAGGGCTGGGAAGTGGATCCTTACCTTCTGTCGATACAGAACGATTGGGCAGTGTCAATACCGCGATTCCGAACTTCCTTGAGTGATTGATCGATAAACCGAACGATTGCGAGGGCTGGGAAGTGAATCCTTACCCTCTGCCGAAACAGAACGATTGGTAATTTCGAATATCGCGTTTCCGATCCTCCTAGAGTGATTTAGCGATAGACCGAACGATACCGAGGGCTGCGAAGTGAATCCTTACCTTCTGTCGATACAGAACGTGTGGAACGTCGAATATCGCGATTCCGAGCCGCCTAGAGTGATTTATCGTAATATCGAACGAATGCGAGGGCTGGAAAGTAAATCCATAGATTCCATCGATACAGAACGTGTGGAAACGGTGAATATAGCGATTCCGAGCCTCCTAGAGTGATTTTTCGTTATATCGAACGAAAGCGAGAGCTGGAAAGTAAAGCCATAGCTTCCTTCGATACAGAACGTATGGAAACGGTGAATATCGCGATTCCGAGCCTCCTAGAGTGATTTTCGTTATATCGAACGATTGCGAGGGCTGGAAAGTAAATCCATAGCTTCCTTCGATACAGAGCGTGTGGAAACGGTGAATATCGCCATTCCGAGCCTCCTAGAGTGATTTATTGTTATATCAAACGATTGCGAGGGCTGGAAAGTGATTCCTAAGCTTCTTTCGATCCAGAACGTGTGGAAACGGTGAATATCGCGATTCCGAGCTTCCTAGAGTGATTTATCGTCATATCGAAATATTGCGAGGGCTGGGATGTGAATCCTTACCTTCCGTCGATACAGAACGTGTGGGATCGGTGAATATCGCGATTCCGTGCCTCCTAGAGTGATTTACCGTTATATCGAACAATTGCAAGGGCTGGGAAGTGAATCCTTACCTTCTGTCTATACAGAACGATTGGACAGGGTGAATATCGCGATTCCGTGGCTCCTGGAGTGATTTATCGTTATATCGAACGATTGCCGGGGATGAGAACTGATTCCTTACCTTCTTTCGATCCAGAACGTGTGGAAACGGTGAATATCGCGATTCCGAGCCTCCTAGAGTGATTTACCGTTATATCGAACGATTGCGAGAGCTGGGAAGTGAATGCTCACCTTCCGTCGATACAGAACGTGTGGGAACGGTGAATATCGCGATTCCGAGGCTCCTGGAGTGATTTATCGTTATATCGAACGATTGCGAGGGCTGGAACGTGAATCCTTACCTTCTGTCGATACAGGACGATTGGAAATGATGCATATCGCGATTCCGGGCCTCCTAGAGTGATTAATCGTTATATGGAACGATTGCGATAGCTGGAAAGTGAATCCTCACATTCTGTATATACATGACTATAAGACAGGGTGAATATCGCGATTCCGAACCTCCGAAAGTGATTTAGCGATAGACCGAACAATTGCGAGGGCTGGGAAGTGAATCCTTACCTTCTGTTGCTACAGAACGTGTGGAAACGGTGAATATCCAAATTCCGAGGCTCTTAGAGTGATTTATCGTCATATCGAAATATTGGGAGGGCTGGGATGTGAATCCTTACCTTCCGTCCATACAGAACGTGTGGGATCGGTGGATATCGCGATTCCGTGCCTCCTAGAGTGATTTATCGTCATATCGAACGATTGCGAGGGCTGGGATGTGAATCCTTACCTTCCCTCGATACAGAACGTGTGGAAACGGTGAATATCGCGATTCCGAGCCTCCTAGACTGATATATCTATGGACCGAACGATTGCGAGGGCTGGGAAGTGAGTACTTACCTTCTGTCTATACAGAACGATTGGACAGGGTGAATATCGCGATTCCGTGGCTCCTGGAGTGATTTATCGCTATATCGAACGATTGCCGGGGATGAGAAGTGATTCCTTACCTTCATTCGATCCAGAACGTGTGGAAACGGTGAATATCGCGATTTCGAGCCTCCTAGAGTGATTTAGCGATAGACCGAACGATACCGAGGGCTGCGAAGTGAATCCTTACCTTCTGTCGATACAGAACGTGTGGAACGTCGAATATCGCGATTCCGAGCCGCTTAGAGTGATTTATCGTAATATCGAACGAATGCGAGGGCTGGAAAGTAAATCCATAGATTCCATCGATACAGAACGTGTGGAAACGGTGAATATAGCGATTCCGAGCCTCCTAGAGTGATTTTTCGTTATATCGAACGAAAGCGAGAGCTGGAAAGTAAAGCCATAGCTTCCTTCGATACAGAACGTATGGAAACGGTGAATATCGCGATTCCGAGCCTCCTAGAGTGATTTTCGTTATATCGAACGATTGCGAGGGCTGGAAAGTAAATCCATAGCTTCCTTCGATACAGAGCGTGTGGAAACGGTGAATATCGCCATTCCGAGCCTCCTAGAGTGATTTATTGTTATATCAAACGATTGCGAGGGCTGGAAAGTGATTCCTAAGCTTCTTTCGATCCAGAACGTGTGGAAACGGTGAATATCGCGATTCCGAGCTTCCTAGAGTGATTTATCGTCATATCGAAATATTGCGAGGGCTGGGATGTGAATCCTTACCTTCCGTCGATACAGAACGTGTGGGATCGGTGAATATCGCGATTCCGTGCCTCCTAGAGTGATTTACCGTTATATCGAACAATTGCGAGGGCTGGGAAGTGAATCCTTACCTTCTGTCTATACAGAACGATTGGACAGGGTGAATATCGCGATTCCGTGGCTCCTGGAGTGATTTATCGTTATATCGAACGATTGCCGGGGATGAGAACTGATTCCTTACCTTCTTTCGATCCAGAACGTGTGGAAACGGTGAATATCGCGATTCCGAGCCTCCTAGAGTGATTTACCGTTATATCGAACGATTGCGAGAGCTGGGAAGTGAATGCTCACCTTCCGTCGATACAGAACGTGTGGGAACGGTGAATATCGCGATTCCGAGGCTCCTGGAGTGATTTATCATTATATCGAACGATTGCGAGGGCTGGAACCTGAATCCTTACCTTCTATCGATTCAGAACGATTGGAAATGATGCATATCGCCATTCCGAGCCTCCTAGAGTGATTTATTGTTATATCAAACGATTGCGAGGGCTGGGAAGTGGATCCTTACCTTCTGTCGATACAGAACGATTGGGCAGTGTCAATACCGCGATTCCGAACTTCCTTGAGTGATTGATCGATAAACCGAACGATTGCGAGGGCTGGGAAGTGAATCCTTACCCTCTGCCGAAACAGAACGATTGGTAATTTCGAATATCGCGTTTCCGATCCTCCTAGAGTGATTTAGCGATAGACCGAACGATACCGAGGGCTGCGAAGTGAATCCTTACCTTCTGTCGATACAGAACGTGTGGAACGTCGAATATCGCGATTCCGAGCCGCCTAGAGTGATTTATCGTAATATCGAACGAATGCGAGGGCTGGAAAGTAAATCCATAGATTCCATCGATACAGAACGTGTGGAAACGGTGAATATCGCGATTCCGAGCCTCCTAGAGTGATTTTCGTTATATCGAACGATTGCGAGGGCTGGAAAGTAAATCCATAGCTTCCTTCGATACAGAGCGTGTGGAAACGGTGAATATCGCCATTCCGAGCCTCCTAGAGTGATTTATTGTTATATCAAACGATTGCGAGGGCTGGAAAGTGATTCCTAAGCTTCTTTCGATCCAGAACGTGTGGAAACGGTGAATATCGCGATTCCGAGCTTCCTAGAGTGATTTATCGTCATATCGAAATATTGCGAGGGCTGGGATGTGAATCCTTACCTTCCGTCGATACAGAACGTGTGGGATCGGTGAATATCGCGATTCCGTGCCTCCTAGAGTGATTTACCGTTATATCGAACAATTGCAAGGGCTGGGAAGTGAATCCTTACCTTCTGTCTATACAGAACGATTGGACAGGGTGAATATCGCGATTCCGTGGCTCCTGGAGTGATTTATCGTTATATCGAACGATTGCCGGGGATGAGAACTGATTCCTTACCTTCTTTCGATCCAGAACGTGTGGAAACGGTGAATATCGCGATTCCGAGCCTCCTAGAGTGATTTACCGTTATATCGAACGATTGCGAGAGCTGGGAAGTGAATGCTCACCTTCCGTCGATACAGAACGTGTGGGAACGGTGAATATCGCGATTCCGAGGCTCCTGGAGTGATTTATCGTTATATCGAACGATTGCGAGGGCTGGAACGTGAATCCTTACCTTCTGTCGATACAGGACGATTGGAAATGATGCATATCGCGATTCCGGGCCTCCTAGAGTGATTAATCGTTATATGGAACGATTGCGATAGCTGGAAAGTGAATCCTCACATTCTGTATATACATGACTATAAGACAGGGTGAATATCGCGATTCCGAACCTCCGAAAGTGATTTAGCGATAGACCGAACAATTGCGAGGGCTGGGAAGTGAATCCTTACCTTCTGTCTATACAGAACGATTGGACAGGGTGAATATCGCGATTCCGTGGCTCCTGGAGTGATTTATCGTTATATCGAACGATTGCCGGGGATGAGAAGTGATTCCTTACCTTCTTTCGATCCAGAACGTGTGGAAACGGTGAATATCGCGATTCCGAGCCTCCTAGAGTGATTTACCGTTATATCGAACGATTGCGAGAGCTGGGAAGTGAATCCTTACCATCTGTCGATACAGAACGTGTGGAACGTCGAATATCGCGATTCCGAGCCGCCTAGAGTGATTAATCGTAATATCGAACGAATGCGAGGGCTGGAAAGTAAATCCATAGCTTCCATCAATACAGAACGTGTGGAAACGGTGAATATAACGATTCCGAGCCTCCTAGAGTGATTTATCGTTATATCGAACGAAAGCGAGGGCTGGAAAGTAAAGCCATAGCTTCCTTCGATACAGAACGTGTGGAAACGGTGAATATCGCGATTCCGAGCCTCCTAGAGTGATTTTCGTTATATCGAACGATTGCGAGGGCTGGAAAGTGGATCCTTACCTTCTGTCGATACAGAACGATTGGGCAGTGTCAATACCGCCATTCCGAACTTCCTAGAGTGATTGATCGATAAACCGAACGATTGCGAGGGCTGGGAAGTGAATCCTTACCCTCTGCCTAACAGAACGATTGGTAATTTCGAATATCGCGTTTCCGATCCTCCTAGAGTGATTTAGCGATAGACCGAACGATTGCGAGGGCTGGGATGTGAATCCTTACCTTCCCTCGATACAGAACGTGTGGAAACGGTGAATATCGCGATTCCGAGCCTCCTAGACTGATATATCTATAGACCGAACGATTGCGAGGGCGGGGAAGTGAGTACTTACCTTCTGTCTATACAGAACGATTGGACAGGGTGAATATCGCGATTCCGTGGCTCCTGGAGTGATTTATCGCTATATCGAACGATTGCCGGGGAAGAGAAGTGATTCCTTACCTTCTTTCGATCCAGAACGTGTGGAAACGGTGAATATCGCTATTCCGAGCCTCCTAGAGTGATCTTCGTTATATCGAACGATTGCGAGGCCTGGGAAGTGATTCATTGCCTTCTGTCGATAGAGAACGTGTGGAACGTGTGAATATCGCTATTCCGAGCCTCCTAGAGTGATTAATCGTTATATGGAACGATTGCGATAGCTGGAAAGTGAATCCTTACCTTCTGTATACACGTGACTATAGGACAGGGTGAATATCGCGATTCCGAACCTCCGAAAGTGATTTAGCGATAGACCGAACAATTGCGAGGGCTGGGAAGTGAATCCTTACCTGCTGTTGATACAGAACGTGTGGAAACGGTGAATATCGCGATTCCGAGCCTCCTAGAGTGATTTACCGTTATATCGAACGATTGCGAGAGCTGGGAAGTGAATCCTTACCATCTGTCTATACAAACGATTGGACAGGGTGAATATCGCGATTCCGTGGCTCCTGGAGTTATTTATCGTCATATCGAAATATTGCGAGGGCTGGGATGTGAATCCTTACCTTCCGTCGATACAGAACGTGTGGGAACGGTGAATATCGCGATTCCGAGGCTCCTGGAGTGATTTATCGTTATATCGAACGATTGCGAGGGCTGGAACGCGAATCCTTACCTTCTGTCGATACAGGACGATTGGAAATGATGCATATCGCGATTCCGGGCCTCCTAGAGTGATTAATCGTTATATGGAACGATTGCGATAGCTGGAAAGTGAATCCTCACCTTCAGTATATACATGACTATAGGACAGGGTGAATATCGCGATTCCGAACCTCCGAAAGTGATTTATCGATAGACCGAACAATTGCGAGGGCTGGGAAGTGAATCCTTACCATCTGTTGATACAGAACGTGTGGGAACGGTGTATATCGCGATTCCGAGCCTCCTAGAGTGATTTACCGTTATATCGAACGATTGCGAGAGCTGGGAAGTGAATCCTTACCATCTGTCTATACAGAACGATTGGACAGGGTGAATATCGCGATTCCGTGCCTCCTAGAGTGATTTATCGTCATATCGAACGATTGCGAGGGCTGGGATGTGAATCCTCACCATCCGTCGATACAGAACGTGTGGAATCGGTGAATATCGCGATTCCGTGCCTCCTAGAGTGATTTATCGTCATATCGAACGATTGCGAGGGCTGGGATGTGAATCCTTACCTTCCGTAGATACAGAACGTGTGGAAACGGTGAATATCGCGATTCCGAGCCTCCTAGACTGATTTATCTATAGACCGAACGATTGCGAGGGCTGGGAAGTGAGTACTTACCTTCTGTCTATACAGAACGATTGGACAGGGTGAATATCGCGAGTCCGTGGCTCCTGGAGTGATTTATCGTTATATCGAACGATTGCCGGGGATGAGAAGTGATTCCTTACCTTCTTTCGATCCAGAACGTGTGGAAACGGTGAATATCGCGATTTCGAGCCTCCTAGAGTGATTTATCATCATATCGAACGATTGCGAGGGCTGGGATGTGAATCCTCACCTTCCGTCGATACAGAACGTGTGGGAACGGTGAATATCGCGATTCCAAGGCTCCTGGAGTGATTTATCGTTATATCGAACGATTGCGAGGGCTGGAACGTGAATCCTTACCTTCTATCGATACAGAACGATTGGAAATGATGCATATCGCGATTCCGGGCCTCCTACAGTGATTAATCGTTATATGGAACGATTGCGATAGCTGGAAAGTGAAACCTTACCTTCTGTATATACATGACTATAGAACAGGGTGAATATCGCGATTCCGAACCTCCGAAAGTGATTTAGCGATAGACCGAACAATTGCGAGGGCTGGGAAGTGAATCCTTACCTTCTGTTGATACAGAACGTGTGGAAACGGTGAATATCGCGATTCCGAGCCTCCTAGACTGATTTATCTATAGACCGAACGATTGCGAGGGCTGGGAAGTGAGTACTTACCTTCTGTCTATACACAACGGTTGGACAGGGTGAATATCGCGATTCCGTGGCTCCTGGAGTAATTTATCGTTATATCGAACGATTGCCGGGGATGAGAAGTGATTCCTTACCTTCTTTCGATCCAGAACGTGTGGAAACGGTGAATATCGCTATTCCGAGCCTCCTAGAGTGATCTTCGTTATATCGAACGATTGCAAGGCCTGGGAAGTGATTCATTGCCTTCTGTCGATAGAGAACGTGTGGAACGTGTGAATATCGCTATTCCGAGCCTCCTGGAGTGATTAATCGTTATATGGAACGATTGCGATAGCTGGAAAGTGAATCTTTACTTCTGTATACACGTGACTATAGGACAGGGTGAATATCGCGATTCCGAACCTCCGAAAGTGATTTAGCGATAGACCGAACAATTGCGAGGGCTGGGAAGTGAATCCTTACCTGCTGTTGATACAGAACGTGTGGAAACGGTGAATATCGCGATTCCGAGCCTCCTAGAGTGATTTACCGTTATATCGAACGATTGCGAGAGCTGGGAAGTGAATCCTTACCATCTGTCTATACAGAACGATTGGACAGGGTGAATATCGCGATTCCGTGGCTCCTGGAGTTATTTATCGTCATATCGAAATATTGCGAGGGCTGGGATGTGAATCCTTACCTTCCGTCGATACAGAACGTGTGGGAACGTGTGAATATCGCGATTCCGAGGCTCCTGGAGTGATTTATCGTTATATGGAACGATTGCGATAGCTGGAAAGTGAATCCTTACTTCTGTATACACGTGACTATAGGACAGGGTGAATATCGCGATTCCGAACCTCCGAAAGTGATTTAGCGATAGACCGAACAATTGCGAGGGCTGGGAAGTGAATCCTTACCTGCTGTTGATACAGAACGTGTGGAAACGGTGAATATCGCGATTCCGAGCCTCCTAGAGTGATTTATCGTCATAACGAACGATTGCGAGGGCTGGGATGTGAATCCTCACCTTCCGTCGATACAGAACGTGTGGGAACGGTGAATATCGCGATTCCGAGGCTCCTGGAGTGTTTTATCGTTATATCGAACGATTGCGAGGGCTGGAACCTGAATCCTTACCTTCTATCGATTCAGAACGATTGGAACTGATGCATATCGCGATTCCGGGCCTCCTAGAGTGATTAATCGTTATATGGAACGATTGCGATAGCTGGAAAGTGAATCCTTACCTTCTGTATATACATGACTATAGGACAGGGTGAATATCGCGATTCCGAACCTCCGAAAGTGATTTAGCGATAGACCGAACAATTGCGAGAGCTGGGAAGTGAATCCTTACCTTCTGTTGATACAGAACGTGTGGAAACGGTGAATATCGCGATTCCGAGCCTCCTAGAGTGATTTATCGTTATATCGAACGAATGCGAGGGCTGGAAAGTAAATCCATAGCTTCCTTCGATACAGAGCGTGTGGAAACGGTGAATATCGCCATTCCGAGCCTCCTAGAGTGATTTATCGTCATATCGAAATATTGCGAGGGCTGGGATGTGAATCCTTACCATCCGTCGATACAGAACGTGTGGGATCGGTGAATATCGCGATTCCGTGCCTCCTAGAGTGATTTACCGTTATATCGAACGATTGCGAGGGCTGGGAAGTGAATCCATACCTTCTGTCTATACAGAACGATTGGACAGGGTGAATATCGCGATTCCGTGGCTCCTGGAGTGATTTATCGTTATATCGAACAATTGCCGGGGATGAGAAGTGATTCCTTACCTTCTTTCGATCCAGAACGTGTGGAAACGGTGAATATCGCGATTCCGAGCCTCCTAGAGTGATTTATCGTCATAACGAACGATTGCGAGGGCTGGGATGTGAATCCTCGCCTTCCGTCGATACAGAACGTGTGGGAACGGTGAATATCGCGATTCCGAGGCTCCTGGAGTGTTTTATCGTTATATCGAACGATTGCGAGGGCTGGAACGTGAATCCTTACCTTCTGTCGATACAGGACGATTGGAAATGATGCATATCGCGATTCCGGGCCTCCTAGAGTGATTAATCGTTATATGGAACGATTGCGATAGCTGGAAAGTGAATCCTCACCTTCTGTATATACATGACTATAGGACAGGGTGAATATCGCGATTCCGAACGTCCGAAAGTGATTTATCGATAGACCGAACAATTGCGAGGGCTGGGAAGTGAATCCTTACCATCTGTTGATACAGAACGTGTGGTAACGGTGTATATCGCGATTCCGAGCCTCCTAGAGTGATTTACCGTTATATCGAACGATTGCGAGAGCTGGGAAGTGAATCCTTACCATCTGTCTATACAGAACGATTGGACAGGGTGAATATCGCGATTCCGTGCCTCCTAGAGTGATTTATCGTCATATCGAACGATTGCGAGGGCTGGGATGTGAATCCTCATCATCCGTAGATACAGAACGTGTGGAATCGGTGAATATCGCGATTCCGTGCCTCCTAGAGTGATTTATCGTCATATCGAACGATTGCGAGGGCTGGGATGTGAATCCTTACCTTCCGTAGATACAGAACGTGTGGAAACGGTGAATATCGCGATTCCGAGCCTCCTAGACTGATTTATCTATAGACCGAACGATTGCGAGGGCTGGGAAGTGAGTACTTACCTTCTGTCTATACAGAACGATTGGACAGGGTGAATATCGCGATTCCGAACCTCCGAAAGTGATTTATCGATAGACCGAACAATTGCGAGGGCTGGGAAGTGAATCCTTACCTTCTGTTGATACAGAACGTGTGGAAACGGTGAATATCCAAATTCCGAGGCTCTTAGAGTGATTTATCGTTATATCGAACGAATGCGAGGGCTGGAAAGTAAATCCATAGCTTCCTTCGATACAGAGCGTGTGGAAACGGTGAATATCGCCATTCCGAGCCTCCTAGAGTGATTTATTGTTATATCAAACGATTGCGAGGGCTGGAAAGTGATTCCTAAGCTTCTTTCGATCCAGAACGTGTGGAAACGGTGAATATCGCGATTCCGAGCCTCCTAGAGTGATTTATCGTCATATCGAAATATTGGGAGGGCTGGGATGTGAATCCTTACCTTCCGTCCATACAGAACGTGTGGGATCGGTGAATATCGCGATTCCGTGCCTCCTAGAGTGATTTATCGTCATATCGAACGATTGCGAGGGCTGGGATGTGAATCCTTACCTTCCCTCGATACAGAACGTGTGGAAACGGTGAATATCGCGATTCCGAGGCTCCTGGAGTGATTTATCGTTATATCGAACGATTGCGAGGGCTGGAACGTGAATCCTTACCTTCTGTCGATACAGGACGATTGGAAATGATGCATATCGCGATTCCGGGCCCCCTAGAGTGATTAATCGTTATATGGAACGATTGCGAAAGCTGGAAAGTGAATCCTCACCTTCTGTATATACATGACTATAGGACAGGGTGAATATCGCGATTCCGAACCTCCGAAAGTGATTTAGCGATAGACCGAACAATTGCGAGGGCTGGGAAGTGAATCCTTACCTTCTGTTGATACAGAACGTGTGGAAAAGGTGAATATCGCGATTCCGAACCGCCTAGACTGATTTATCTATAGACCGAACGATTGCGAGGGCTGGGAAGTGAGTACTTACCTTCTGTCTATACACAACGGTTGGACAGGGTGAATATCGCGATTCCGTGGCTCCTGGAGTGATTTATCGTTATATCGAACGATTGCCGGGGATGAGAAGTAATTCCTTACCTTCTTTTGATCCAGAACGTGTGGAAACGGTGAATATCGCTATTCCGAGCCTCCTAGAGTGATCTTCGTTATATCGAACGATTGCGAGGCCTGGGAAGTGATTCATTGCCTTCTGTCGATAGAGAACGTGTGGAACGTGTGAATATCGCTATTCCGAGCCTCCTAGAGTGATTAATCGTTATATGGAACGATTGCGATAGCTGGAAAGTGAATCCTTACCTTCTGTATACACGTGACTATAGGACAGGGTGAATATCGCGATTCCGAACCTCCGAAAGTGATTTAGCGATAGACCGAACAATTGCGAGGGCTGGGAAGTGAATCCTTACCTTCTGTTGATACAGAACGTGTGGAAACGGTGAATATCGCGATTCCGAGCCTCCTAGAGTGATTTACCGTTATATCGAACGATTGCGAGAACTGGGAAGTGAATCCTTACCATCTGTCTATACAGAACGATTGGACAGGGTGAATATCGCGATTCCGTGGCTCCTAGAGTGATTTATCGTCATATCGAAATATTGCGAGGGCTGGGATGTGAATCCTTACCTTCCGTCGATACAGAACGTGTGGGATCGGTGAATATCGCGATTCCGTGCCTCCTAGAGTGATTTATCGTTATATCGAACGATTGCGAGGGCTGGAAAGTGATTCCTAAGCTTCTTTCGATCCAGAACGTGTGGAAACGGTGAATATCGCGATTCCGAGCCTCCTAGAGTGATTTATCGTCATATCGAAATATTGGGAGGGCTGGGATGTGAATCCTTACCTTCCGTCCATACAGAACGTGTGGGATCGGTGAATATCGCGATTCCGTGCCTCCTAGAGTGATTTATCGTCATATCGAACGATTGCGAGGGCTGGGAAGTGAATCCTTACCTTCTGTTGATACAGAACGTGTGGAAAAGGTGAATATCGCGATTCCGAACCGCCTAGACTGATTTATCTATAGACCGAACGATTGCGAGGGCTGGGAAGTGAGTACTTACCTTCTGTCTATACACAACGGTTGGACAGGGTGAATATCGCGATTCCGTGGCTCCTGGAGTGATTTATCGTTATATCGAACGATTGCCGGGGATGAGAAGTAATTCCTTACCTTCTTTTGATCCAGAACGTGTGGAAACGGTGAATATCGCTATTCCGAGCCTCCTAGAGTGATCTTCGTTATATCGAACGATTGCGAGGCCTGGGAAGTGATTCATTGCCTTCTGTCGATAGAGAACGTGTGGAACGTGTGAATATCGCTATTCCGAGCCTCCTAGAGTGATTAATCGTTATATGGAACGATTGCGATAGCTGGAAAGTGAATCCTTACCTTCTGTATACACGTGACTATAGGACAGGGTGAATATCGCGATTCCGAACCTCCGAAAGTGATTTAGCGATAGACCGAACAATTGCGAGGGCTGGGAAGTGAATCCTTACCTTCTGTTGATACAGAACGTGTGGAAACGGTGAATATCGCGATTCCGAGCCTCCTAGAGTGATTTACCGTTATATCGAACGATTGCGAGAACTGGGAAGTGAATCCTTACCATCTGTCTATACAGAACGATTGGACAGGGTGAATATCGCGATTCCGTGGCTCCTAGAGTGATTTATCGTCATATCGAAATATTGCGAGGGCTGGGATGTGAATCCTTACCTTCCGTCGATACAGAACGTGTGGGATCGGTGAATATCGCGATTCCGTGCCTCCTAGAGTGATTTATCGTTATATCGAACGATTGCGAGGGCTGGAACGTGAATCCTTACCTTCTGTCGATACAGGACGATTGGAAATGATGCATATCGCGATTCCGGGCCTCCTAGAGTGATTAATCGTTATATGGAACGATTGCGATAGCTGGAAAGTGAATCCTCACCTTCTGTATATACATGACTATAGGACAGGGTGAATATCGCGATTCCGAACCTCCGAAAGTGATTTATCGATAGACCGAACAATTGCGAGGGCTGGGAAGTGAATCCTTACCTTCTGTTGCTACAGAACGTGTGGAAACGGTGAATATCCAAATTCCGAGGCTCTTAGAGTGATTTATCGTCATATCGAAATATTGGGAGGGCTGGGATGTGAATCCTTACCTTCCGTCCATACAGAACGTGTGGGATCGGTGGATATCGCGATTCCGTGCCTCCTAGAGTGATTTATCGTCATATCGAACGATTGCGAGGGCTGGGATGTGAATCCTTACCTTCCCTCGATACAGAACGTGTGGAAACGGTGAATATCGCGATTCCGAGCCTCCTAGACTGATATATCTATAGACCGAACGATTGCGAGGGCTGGGAAGTGAGTACTTACCTTCTGTCTATACAGAACGATTGGACAGGGTGAATATCGCGATTCCGTGGCTCCTGGAGTGATTTATCGCTATATCGAACGATTGCCGGGGATGAGAAGTGATTCCTTACCTTCATTCGATCCAGAACGTGTGGAAACGGTGAATATCGCGATTTCGAGCCTCCTAGAGTGATTTAGCGATAGACCGAACGATACCGAGGGCTGCGAAGTGAATCCTTACCTTCTGTCGATACAGAACGTGTGGAACGTCGAATATCGCGATTCCGAGCCGCTTAGAGTGATTTATCGTAATATCGAACGAATGCGAGGGCTGGAAAGTAAATCCATAGATTCCATCGATACAGAACGTGTGGAAACGGTGAATATAGCGATTCCGAGCCTCCTAGAGTGATTTTTCGTTATATCGAACGAAAGCGAGAGCTGGAAAGTAAAGCCATAGCTTCCTTCGATACAGAACGTATGGAAACGGTGAATATCGCGATTCCGAGCCTCCTAGAGTGATTTTCGTTTATCGAACGATTGCGAGGGCTGGAAAGTAAATCCATAGCTTCCTTCGATACAGAGCGTGTGGAAACGGTGAATATCGCCATTCCGAGCCTCCTAGAGTGATTTATTGTTATATCAAACGATTGCGAGGGCTGGAAAGTGATTCCTAAGCTTCTTTCGATCCAGAACGTGTGGAAACGGTGAATATCGCGATTCCGAGCTTCCTAGAGTGATTTATCGTCATATCGAAATATTGCGAGGGCTGGGATGTGAATCCTTACCTTCCGTCGATACAGAACGTGTGGGATCGGTGAATATCGCGATTCCGTGCCTCCTAGAGTGATTTACCGTTATATCGAACAATTGCGAGGGCTGGGAAGTGAATCCTTACCTTCTGTCTATACAGAACGATTGGACAGGGTGAATATCGCGATTCCGTGGCTCCTGGAGTGATTTATCGTTATATCGAACGATTGCCGGGGATGAGAACTGATTCCTTACCTTCTTTCGATCCAGAACGTGTGGAAACGGTGAATATCGCGATTCCGAGCCTCCTAGAGTGATTTACCGTTATATCGAACGATTGCGAGAGCTGGGAAGTGAATGCTCACCTTCCGTCGATACAGAACGTGTGGGAACGGTGAATATCGCGATTCCGAGGCTCCTGGAGTGATTTATCGTCATATCGAAATATTGGGAGGGCTGGGATGTGAATCCTTACCTTCCGTCCATACAGAACGTGTGGGATCGGTGAATATCGCGATTCCGTGCCTCCTAGAGTGATTTATCGTCATATCGAACGATTGCGAGGGCTGGGATGTGAATCCTTACCTTCCCTCGATACAGAACGTGTGGAAACGGTGAATATCGCGATTCCGAGCCTCCTAGACTGATATATCTATAGACCGAACGATTGCGAGGGCTGGGAAGTGAGTACTTACCTTCTGTCTATACAGAACGATTGGACAGGGTGAATATCGCGATTCCGTGGCTCCTGGAGTGATTTATCGCTATATCGAACGATTGCCGGGGATGAGAATTGATTCCTTACCTTCATTCGATCCAGAACGTGTGGAAACGGTGAATATCGCGATTTCGAGCCTCCTAGAGTGATTTATCGTCATATCGAACGATTGCGAGGGCTGGGATGTGAATCCTCACCTTCCGTCGATACAGAACGTGTGGGAACGGTGAATATCGCGATTCCGAGGCTCCTGGAGTGATTTATCATTATATCGAACGATTGCGAGGGCTGGAACCTGAATCCTTACCTTCTATCGATTCAGAACGATTGGAAATGATGCATATCGCCATTCCGAGCCTCCTAGAGTGATTTATTGTTATATCAAACGATTGCGAGGGCTGGGAAGTGGATCCTTACCTTCTGTCGATACAGAACGATTGGGCAGTGTCAATACCGCGATTCCGAACTTCCTTGAGTGATTGATCGATAAACCGAACGATTGCGAGGGCTGGGAAGTGAATCCTTACCCTCTGCCGAAACAGAACGATTGGTAATTTCGAATATCGCGTTTCCGATCCTCCTAGAGTGATTTAGCGATAGACCGAACGATACCGAGGGCTGCGAAGTGAATCCTTACCTTCTGTCGATACAGAACGTGTGGAACGTCGAATATCGCGATTCCGAGCCGCCTAGAGTGATTTATCGTAATATCGAACGAATGCGAGGGCTGGAAAGTAAATCCATAGATTCCATCGATACAGAACGTGTGGAAACGGTGAATATAGCGATTCCGAGCCTCCTAGAGTGATTTTTCGTTATATCGAACGAAAGCGAGAGCTGGAAAGTAAAGCCATAGCTTCCTTCGATACAGAACGTATGGAAACGGTGAATATCGCGATTCCGAGCCTCCTAGAGTGATTTTCGTTATATCGAACGATTGCGAGGGCTGGAAAGTAAATCCATAGCTTCCTTCGATACAGAGCGTGTGGAAACGGTGAATATCGCCATTCCGAGCCTCCTAGAGTGATTTATTGTTATATCAAACGATTGCGAGGGCTGGAAAGTGATTCCTAAGCTTCTTTCGATCCAGAACGTGTGGAAACGGTGAATATCGCGATTCCGAGCTTCCTAGAGTGATTTATCGTCATATCGAAATATTGCGAGGGCTGGGATGTGAATCCTTACCTTCCGTCGATACAGAACGTGTGGGATCGGTGAATATCGCGATTCCGTGCCTCCTAGAGTGATTTACCGTTATATCGAACAATTGCAAGGGCTGGGAAGTGAATCCTTACCTTCTGTCTATACAGAACGATTGGACAGGGTGAATATCGCGATTCCGTGGCTCCTGGAGTGATTTATCGTTATATCGAACGATTGCCGGGGATGAGAACTGATTCCTTACCTTCTTTCGATCCAGAACGTGTGGAAACGGTGAATATCGCGATTCCGAGCCTCCTAGAGTGATTTACCGTTATATCGAACGATTGCGAGAGCTGGGAAGTGAATGCTCACCTTCCGTCGATACAGAACGTGTGGGAACGGTGAATATCGCGATTCCGAGGCTCCTGGAGTGATTTATCGTTATATCGAACGATTGCGAGGGCTGGAACGTGAATCCTTACCTTCTGTCGATACAGGACGATTGGAAATGATGCATATCGCGATTCCGGGCCTCCTAGAGTGATTAATCGTTATATGGAACGATTGCGATAGCTGGAAAGTGAATCCTCACATTCTGTATATACATGACTATAAGACAGGGTGAATATCGCGATTCCGAACCTCCGAAAGTGATTTAGCGATAGAACGAACAATTGCGAGGGCTGGGAAGTGAATCCTTACCTTCTGTCTATACAGAACGATTGGACAGGGTGAATATCGCGATTCCGTGGCTCCTGGAGTGATTTATCGTTATATCGAACGATTGCCGGGGATGAGAAGTGATTCCTTACCTTCTTTCGATCCAGAACGTGTGGAAACGGTGAATATCGCGATTCCGAGCCTCCTAGAGTGATTTACCGTTATATCGAACGATTGCGAGAGCTGGGAAGTGAATCCTTACCATCTGTCGATACAGAACGTGTGGAACGTCGAATATCGCGATTCCGAGCCGCCTAGAGTGATTAATCGTAATATCGAACGAATGCGAGGGCTGGAAAGTAAATCCATAGCTTCCATCAATACAGAACGTGTGGAAACGGTGAATATAACGATTCCGAGCCTCCTAGAGTGATTTATCGTTATATCGAACGAAAGCGAAGGCTGGAAAGTAAAGCCATAGCTTCCTTCGATACAGAACGTGTGGAAACGGTGAATATCGCGATTCCGAGCCTCCTAGAGTGATTTTCGTTATATCGAACGATTGCGAGGGCTGGAAAGTGGATCCTTACCTTCTGTCGATACAGAACGATTGGGCAGTGTCAATACCGCCATTCCGAACTTCCTAGAGTGATTGATCGATAAACCGAACGATTGCGAGGGCTGGGAAGTGAATCCTTACCCTCTGCCTAACAGAACGATTGGTAATTTCGAATATCGCGTTTCCGATCCTCCTAGAGTGATTTAGCGATAGACCGAACGATTGCGAGGGCTGGGATGTGAATCCTTACCTTCCCTCGATACAGAACGTGTGGAAACGGTGAATATCGCGATTCCGAGCCTCCTAGACTGATATATCTATAGACCGAACGATTGCGAGGGCGGGGAAGTGAGTACTTACCTTCTGTCTATACAGAACGATTGGACAGGGTGAATATCGCGATTCCGTGGCTCCTGGAGTGATTTATCGCTATATCGAACGATTGCCGGGGAAGAGAAGTGATTCCTTACCTTCTTTCGATCCAGAACGTGTGGAAACGGTGAATATCGCTATTCCGAGCCTCCTAGAGTGATCTTCGTTATATCGAACGATTGCGAGGCCTGGGAAGTGATTCATTGCCTTCTGTCGATAGAGAACGTGTGGAACGTGTGAATATCGCTATTCCGAGCCTCCTAGAGTGATTAATCGTTATATGGAACGATTGCGATAGCTGGAAAGTGAATCCTTACCTTCTGTATACACGTGACTATAGGACAGGGTGAATATCGCGATTCCGAACCTCCGACAGTGATTTAGCGATAGACCGAACAATTGCGAGGGCTGGGAAGTGAATCCTTACCTGCTGTTGATACAGAACGTGTGGAAACGGTGAATATCGCGATTCCGAGCCTCCTAGAGTGATTTACAGTTATATCGAACGATTGCGAGAGCTGGGAAGTGAATCCTTACCATCTGTCTATACAAACGATTGGACAGGGTGAATATCGCGATTCCGTGGCTCCTGGAGTTATTTATCGTCATATCGAAATATTGCGAGGGCTGGGATGTGAATCCTTACCTTCCGTCGATACAGAACGTGTGGGAACGGTGAATATCGCGATTCCGAGGCTCCTGGAGTGATTTATCGTTATATCGAACGATTGCGAGGGCTGGAACGCGAATCCTTACCTTCTGTCGATACAGGACGATTGGAAATGATGCATATCGCGATTCCGGGCCTCCTAGAGTGATTAATCGTTATATGGAACGATTGCGATAGCTGGAAAGTGAATCCTCACCTTCAGTATATACATGACTATAGGACAGGGTGAATATCGCGATTCCGAACCTCCGAAAGTGATTTATCGATAGACCGAACAATTGCGAGGGCTGGGAAGTGAATCCTTACCATCTGTTGATACAGAACGTGTGGGAACGGTGTATATCGCGATTCCGAGCCTCCTAGAGTGATTTACCGTTATATCGAACGATTGCGAGAGCTGGGAAGTGAATCCTTACCATCTGTCTATACAGAACGATTGGACAGGGTGAATATCGCGATTCCGTGCCTCCTAGAGTGATTTATCGTCATATCGAACGATTGCGAGGGCTGGGATGTGAATCCTCACCATCCGTCGATACAGAACGTGTGGAATCGGTGAATATCGCGATTCCGTGCCTCCTAGAGTGATTTATCGTCATATCGAACGATTGCGAGGGCTGGGATGTGAATCCTTACCTTCCGTAGATACAGAACGTGTGGAAACGGTGAATATCGCGATTCCGAGCCTCCTAGACTGATTTATCTATAGACCGAACGATTGCGAGGGCTGGGAAGTGAGTACTTACCTTCTGTCTATACAGAACGATTGGACAGGGTGAATATCGCGAGTCCGTGGCTCCTGGAGTGATTTATCGTTATATCGAACGATTGCCGGGGATGAGAAGTGATTCCTTACCTTCTTTCGATCCAGAACGTGTGGAAACGGTGAATATCGCGATTTCGAGCCTCCTAGAGTGATTTATCATCATATCGAACGATTGCGAGGGCTGGGATGTGAATCCTCACCTTCCGTCGATACAGAACGTGTGGGAACGGTGAATATCGCGATTCCAAGGCTCCTGGAGTGATTTATCGTTATATCGAACGATTGCGAGGGCTGGAACGTGAATCCTTACCTTCTATCGATACAGAACGATTGGAAATGATGCATATCGCGATTCCGGGCCTCCTACAGTGATTAATCGTTATATGGAACGATTGCGATAGCTGGAAAGTGAAACCTTACCTTCTGTATATACATGACTATAGAACAGGGTGAATATCGCGATTCCGAACCTCCGAAAGTGATTTAGCGATAGACCGAACAATTGCGAGGGCTGGGAAGTGAATCCTTACCTTCTGTTGATACAGAACGTGTGGAAACGGTGAATATCGCGATTCCGAGCCTCCTAGACTGATTTATCTATAGACCGAACGATTGCGAGGGCTGGGAAGTGAGTACTTACCTTCTGTCTATACACAACGGTTGGACAGGGTGAATATCGCGATTCCGTGGCTCCTGGAGTAATTTATCGTTATATCGAACGATTGCCGGGGATGAGAAGTGATTCCTTACCATCTTTCGATCCAGAACGTGTGGAAACGGTGTATATCGCTATTCCGAGCCTCCTAGAGTGATCTTCGTTATATCGAACGATTGCAAGGCCTGGGAAGTGATTCATTGCCTTCTGTCGATAGAGAACGTGTGGAACGTGTGAATATCGCTATTCCGAGCCTCCTAGAGTGATTAATCGTTATATGGAACGATTGCGATAGCTTGAAAGTGAATCCTTACTTCTGTATACACGTGACTATAGGACAGGGTGAATATCGCGATTCCGAACCTCCGAAAGTGATTTAGCGATAGACCGAACAATTGCGAGGGCTGGGAAGTGAATCCTTACCTGCTGTTGATACAGAACGTGTGGAAACGGTGAATATCGCGATTCCGAGCCTCCTAGAGTGATTTACCGTTATATCGAACGATTGCGAGAGCTGGGAAGTGAATCCTTACCATCTGTCTATACAGAACGATTGGACAGGGTGAATATCGCGATTCCGTGGCTCCTGGAGTTATTTATCGTCATATCGAAATATTGCGAGGGCTGGGATGTGAATCCTTACCTTCCGTCGATACAGAACGTGTGGGAACGTGTGAATATCGCGATTCCGAGGCTCCTGGAGTGATTTATCGTTATATGGAACGATTGCGATAGCTGGAAAGTGAATCCTTACTTCTGTATACACGTGACTATAGGACAGGGTGAATATCGCGATTCCGAACCTCCGAAAGTGATTTAGCGATAGACCGAACAATTGCGAGGGCTGGGAAGTGAATCCTTACCTGCTGTTGATACAGAACGTGTGGAAACGGTGAATATCGCGATTCCGAGCCTCCTAGAGTGATTTATCGTCATAACGAACGATTGCGAGGGCTGGGATGTGAATCCTCACCTTCCGTCGATACAGAACGTGTGGGAACGGTGAATATCGCGATTCCGAGGCTCCTGGAGTGTTTTATCGTTATATCGAACGATTGCGAGGGCTGGAACCTGAATCCTTACCTTCTATCGATTCAGAACGATTGGAACTGATGCATATCGCGATTCCGGGCCTCCTAGAGTGATTAATCGTTATATGGAACGATTGCGATAGCTGGAAAGTGAATCCTTACCTTCTGTATATACATGACTATAGGACAGGGTGAATATCGCGATTCCGAACCTCCGAAAGTGATTTAGCGATAGACCGAACAATTGCGAGAGCTGGGAAGTGAATCCTTACCTTCCCTCGATACAGAACGTGTGGAAACGGTGAATATCGCGATTCCGAGCCTCCTAGACTGATATATCTATGGACCGAACGATTGCGAGGGCTGGGAAGTGAGTACTTACCTTCTGTCTATACAGAACGATTGGACAGGGTGAATATCGCGATTCCGTGGCTCCTGGAGTGATTTATCGCTATATCGAACGATTGCCGGGGATGAGAAGTGATTCCTTACCTTCATTCGATCCAGAACGTGTGGAAACGGTGAATATCGCGATTTCGAGCCTCCTAGAGTGATTTAGCGATAGACCGAACGATACCGAGGGCTGCGAAGTGAATCCTTACCTTCTGTCGATACAGAACGTGTGGAACGTCGAATATCGCGATTCCGAGCCGCTTAGAGTGATTTATCGTAATATCGAACGAATGCGAGGGCTGGAAAGTAAATCCATAGATTCCATCGATACAGAACGTGTGGAAACGGTGAATATAGCGATTCCGAGCCTCCTAGAGTGATTTTTCGTTATATCGAACGAAAGCGAGAGCTGGAAAGTAAAGCCATAGCTTCCTTCGATACAGAACGTATGGAAACGGTGAATATCGCGATTCCGAGCCTCCTAGAGTGATTTTCGTTATATCGAACGATTGCGAGGGCTGGAAAGTAAATCCATAGCTTCCTTCGATACAGAGCGTGTGGAAACGGTGAATATCGCCATTCCGAGCCTCCTAGAGTGATTTATTGTTATATCAAACGATTGCGAGGGCTGGAAAGTGATTCCTAAGCTTCTTTCGATCCAGAACGTGTGGAAACGGTGAATATCGCGATTCCGAGCTTCCTAGAGTGATTTATCGTCATATCGAAATATTGCGAGGGCTGGGATGTGAATCCTTACCTTCCGTCGATACAGAACGTGTGGGATCGGTGAATATCGCGATTCCGTGCCTCCTAGAGTGATTTACCGTTATATCGAACAATTGCGAGGGCTGGGAAGTGAATCCTTACCTTCTGTCTATACAGAACGATTGGACAGGGTGAATATCGCGATTCCGTGGCTCCTGGAGTGATTTATCGTTATATCGAACGATTGCCGGGGATGAGAACTGATTCCTTACCTTCTTTCGATCCAGAACGTGTGGAAACGGTGAATATCGCGATTCCGAGCCTCCTAGAGTGATTTACCGTTATATCGAACGATTGCGAGAGCTGGGAAGTGAATGCTCACCTTCCGTCGATACAGAACGTGTGGGAACGGTGAATATCGCGATTCCGAGGCTCCTGGAGTGATTTATCGTCATATCGAAATATTGGGAGGGCTGGGATGTGAATCCTTACCTTCCGTCCATACAGAACGTGTGGGATCGGTGAATATCGCGATTCCGTGCCTCCTAGAGTGATTTATCGTCATATCGAACGATTGCGAGGGCTGGGATGTGAATCCTTACCTTCCCTCGATACAGAACGTGTGGAAACGGTGAATATCGCGATTCCGAGCCTCCTAGACTGATATATCTATAGACCGAACGATTGCGAGGGCTGGGAAGTGAGTACTTACCTTCTGTCTATACAGAACGATTGGACAGGGTGAATATCGCGATTCCGTGGCTCCTGGAGTGATTTATCGCTATATCGAACGATTGCCGGGGATGAGAAGTGATTCCTTACCTTCATTCGATCCAGAACGTGTGGAAACGGTGAATATCGCGATTTCGAGCCTCCTAGAGTGATTTATCGTCATATCGAACGATTGCGAGGGCTGGGATGTGAATCCTCACCTTCCGTCGATACAGAACGTGTGGGAACGGTGAATATCGCGATTCCGAGGCTCCTGGAGTGATTTATCATTATATCGAACGATTGCGAGGGCTGGAACCTGAATCCTTACCTTCTATCGATTCAGAACGATTGGAAATGATGCATATCGCCATTCCGAGCCTCCTAGAGTGATTTATTGTTATATCAAACGATTGCGAGGGCTGGGAAGTGGATCCTTACCTTCTGTCGATACAGAACGATTGGGCAGTGTCAATACCGCGATTCCGAACTTCCTTGAGTGATTGATCGATAAACCGAACGATTGCGAGGGCTGGGAAGTGAATCCTTACCCTCTGCCGAAACAGAACGATTGGTAATTTCGAATATCGCGTTTCCGATCCTCCTAGAGTGATTTAGCGATAGACCGAACGATACCGAGGGCTGCGAAGTGAATCCTTACCTTCTGTCGATACAGAACGTGTGGAACGTCGAATATCGCGATTCCGAGCCGCCTAGAGTGATTTATCGTAATATCGAACGAATGCGAGGGCTGGAAAGTAAATCCATAGATTCCATCGATACAGAACGTGTGGAAACGGTGAATATAGCGATTCCGAGCCTCCTAGAGTGATTTTTCGTTATATCGAACGAAAGCGAGAGCTGGAAAGTAAAGCCATAGCTTCCTTCGATACAGAACGTATGGAAACGGTGAATATCGCGATTCCGAGCCTCCTAGAGTGATTTTCGTTATATCGAACGATTGCGAGGGCTGGAAAGTAAATCCATAGCTTCCTTCGATACAGAGCGTGTGGAAACGGTGAATATCGCCATTCCGAGCCTCCTAGAGTGATTTATTGTTATATCAAACGATTGCGAGGGCTGGAAAGTGATTCCTAAGCTTCTTTCGATCCAGAACGTGTGGAAACGGTGAATATCGCGATTCCGAGCTTCCTAGAGTGATTTATCGTCATATCGAAATATTGCGAGGGCTGGGATGTGAATCCTTACCTTCCGTCGATACAGAACGTGTGGGATCGGTGAATATCGCGATTCCGTGCCTCCTAGAGTGATTTACCGTTATATCGAACAATTGCAAGGGCTGGGAAGTGAATCCTTACCTTCTGTCTATACAGAACGATTGGACAGGGTGAATATCGCGATTCCGTGGCTCCTGGAGTGATTTATCGTTATATCGAACGATTGCCGGGGATGAGAACTGATTCCTTACCTTCTTTCGATCCAGAACGTGTGGAAACGGTGAATATCGCGATTCCGAGCCTCCTAGAGTGATTTACCGTTATATCGAACGATTGCGAGAGCTGGGAAGTGAATGCTCACCTTCCGTCGATACAGAACGTGTGGGAACGGTGAATATCGCGATTCCGAGGCTCCTGGAGTGATTTATCGTTATATCGAACGATTGCGAGGGCTGGAACGTGAATCCTTACCTTCTGTCGATACAGGACGATTGGAAATGATGCATATCGCGATTCCGGGCCTCCTAGAGTGATTAATCGTTATATGGAACGATTGCGATAGCTGGAAAGTGAATCCTCACATTCTGTATATACATGACTATAAGACAGGGTGAATATCGCGATTCCGAACCTCCGAAAGTGATTTAGCGATAGACCGAACAATTGCGAGGGCTGGGAAGTGAATCCTTACCTTCTGTCTATACAGAACGATTGGACAGGGTGAATATCGCGATTCCGTGGCTCCTGGAGTGATTTATCGTTATATCGAACGATTGCCGGGGATGAGAAGTGATTCCTTACCTTCTTTCGATCCAGAACGTGTGGAAACGGTGAATATCGCGATTCCGAGCCTCCTAGAGTGATTTACCGTTATATCGAACGATTGCGAGAGCTGGGAAGTGAATCCTTACCATCTGTCGATACAGAACGTGTGGAACGTCGAATATCGCGATTCCGAGCCGCCTAGAGTGATTAATCGTAATATCGAACGAATGCGAGGGCTGGAAAGTAAATCCATAGCTTCCATCAATACAGAACGTGTGGAAACGGTGAATATAACGATTCCGAGCCTCCTAGAGTGATTTATCGTTATATCGAACGAAAGCGAGGGCTGGAAAGTAAAGCCATAGCTTCCTTCGATACAGAACGTGTGGAAACGGTGAATATCGCGATTCCGAGCCTCCTAGAGTGATTTTCGTTATATCGAACGATTGCGAGGGCTGGAAAGTGGATCCTTACCTTCTGTCGATACAGAACGATTGGGCAGTGTCAATACCGCCATTCCGAACTTCCTAGAGTGATTGATCGATAAACCGAACGATTGCGAGGGCTGGGAAGTGAATCCTTACCCTCTGCCTAACAGAACGATTGGTAATTTCGAATATCGCGTTTCCGATCCTCCTAGAGTGATTTAGCGATAGACCGAACGATTGCGAGGGCTGGGATGTGAATCCTTACCTTCCCTCGATACAGAACGTGTGGAAACGGTGAATATCGCGATTCCGAGCCTCCTAGACTGATATATCTATAGACCGAACGATTGCGAGGGCGGGGAAGTGAGTACTTACCTTCTGTCTATACAGAACGATTGGACAGGGTGAATATCGCGATTCCGTGGCTCCTGGAGTGATTTATCGCTATATCGAACGATTGCCGGGGAAGAGAAGTGATTCCTTACCTTCTTTCGATCCAGAACGTGTGGAAACGGTGAATATCGCTATTCCGAGCCTCCTAGAGTGATCTTCGTTATATCGAACGATTGCGAGGCCTGGGAAGTGATTCATTGCCTTCTGTCGATAGAGAACGTGTGGAACGTGTGAATATCGCTATTCCGAGCCTCCTAGAGTGATTAATCGTTATATGGAACGATTGCGATAGCTGGAAAGTGAATCCTTACCTTCTGTATACACGTGACTATAGGACAGGGTGAATATCGCGATTCCGAACCTCCGACAGTGATTTAGCGATAGACCGAACAATTGCGAGGGCTGGGAAGTGAATCCTTACCTGCTGTTGATACAGAACGTGTGGAAACGGTGAATATCGCGATTCCGAGCCTCCTAGAGTGATTTACAGTTATATCGAACGATTGCGAGAGCTGGGAAGTGAATCCTTACCATCTGTCTATACAAACGATTGGACAGGGTGAATATCGCGATTCCGTGGCTCCTGGAGTTATTTATCGTCATATCGAAATATTGCGAGGGCTGGGATGTGAATCCTTACCTTCCGTCGATACAGAACGTGTGGGAACGGTGAATATCGCGATTCCGAGGCTCCTGGAGTGATTTATCGTTATATCGAACGATTGCGAGGGCTGGAACGCGAATCCTTACCTTCTGTCGATACAGGACGATTGGAAATGATGCATATCGCGATTCCGGGCCTCCTAGAGTGATTAATCGTTATATGGAACGATTGCGATAGCTGGAAAGTGAATCCTCACCTTCAGTATATACATGACTATAGGACAGGGTGAATATCGCGATTCCGAACCTCCGAAAGTGATTTATCGATAGACCGAACAATTGCGAGGGCTGGGAAGTGAATCCTTACCATCTGTTGATACAGAACGTGTGGGAACGGTGTATATCGCGATTCCGAGCCTCCTAGAGTGATTTACCGTTATATCGAACGATTGCGAGAGCTGGGAAGTGAATCCTTACCATCTGTCTATACAGAACGATTGGACAGGGTGAATATCGCGATTCCGTGCCTCCTAGAGTGATTTATCGTCATATCGAACGATTGCGAGGGCTGGGATGTGAATCCTCACCATCCGTCGATACAGAACGTGTGGAATCGGTGAATATCGCGATTCCGTGCCTCCTAGAGTGATTTATCGTCATATCGAACGATTGCGAGGGCTGGGATGTGAATCCTTACCTTCCGTAGATACAGAACGTGTGGAAACGGTGAATATCGCGATTCCGAGCCTCCTAGACTGATTTATCTATAGACCGAACGATTGCGAGGGCTGGGAAGTGAGTACTTACCTTCTGTCTATACAGAACGATTGGACAGGGTGAATATCGCGAGTCCGTGGCTCCTGGAGTGATTTATCGTTATATCGAACGATTGCCGGGGATGAGAAGTGATTCCTTACCTTCTTTCGATCCAGAACGTGTGGAAACGGTGAATATCGCGATTTCGAGCCTCCTAGAGTGATTTATCATCATATCGAACGATTGCGAGGGCTGGGATGTGAATCCTCACCTTCCGTCGATACAGAACGTGTGGGAACGGTGAATATCGCGATTCCAAGGCTCCTGGAGTGATTTATCGTTATATCGAACGATTGCGAGGGCTGGAACGTGAATCCTTACCTTCTATCGATACAGAACGATTGGAAATGATGCATATCGCGATTCCGGGCCTCCTACAGTGATTAATCGTTATATGGAACGATTGCGATAGCTGGAAAGTGAAACCTTACCTTCTGTATATACATGACTATAGAACAGGGTGAATATCGCGATTCCGAACCTCCGAAAGTGATTTAGCGATAGACCGAACAATTGCGAGGGCTGGGAAGTGAATCCTTACCTTCTGTTGATACAGAACGTGTGGAAACGGTGAATATCGCGATTCCGAGCCTCCTAGACTGATTTATCTATAGACCGAACGATTGCGAGGGCTGGGAAGTGAGTACTTACCTTCTGTCTATACACAACGGTTGGACAGGGTGAATATCGCGATTCCGTGGCTCCTGGAGTAATTTATCGTTATATCGAACGATTGCCGGGGATGAGAAGTGATTCCTTACCATCTTTCGATCCAGAACGTGTGGAAACGGTGTATATCGCTATTCCGAGCCTCCTAGAGTGATCTTCGTTATATCGAACGATTGCAAGGCCTGGGAAGTGATTCATTGCCTTCTGTCGATAGAGAACGTGTGGAACGTGTGAATATCGCTATTCCGAGCCTCCTAGAGTGATTAATCGTTATATGGAACGATTGCGATAGCTTGAAAGTGAATCCTTACTTCTGTATACACGTGACTATAGGACAGGGTGAATATCGCGATTCCGAACCTCCGAAAGTGATTTAGCGATAGACCGAACAATTGCGAGGGCTGGGAAGTGAATCCTTACCTGCTGTTGATACAGAACGTGTGGAAACGGTGAATATCGCGATTCCGAGCCTCCTAGAGTGATTTACCGTTATATCGAACGATTGCGAGAGCTGGGAAGTGAATCCTTACCATCTGTCTATACAGAACGATTGGACAGGGTGAATATCGCGATTCCGTGGCTCCTGGAGTTATTTATCGTCATATCGAAATATTGCGAGGGCTGGGATGTGAATCCTTACCTTCCGTCGATACAGAACGTGTGGGAACGTGTGAATATCGCGATTCCGAGGCTCCTGGAGTGATTTATCGTTATATGGAACGATTGCGATAGCTGGAAAGTGAATCCTTACTTCTGTATACACGTGACTATAGGACAGGGTGAATATCGCGATTCCGAACCTCCGAAAGTGATTTAGCGATAGACCGAACAATTGCGAGGGCTGGGAAGTGAATCCTTACCTGCTGTTGATACAGAACGTGTGGAAACGGTGAATATCGCGATTCCGAGCCTCCTAGAGTGATTTATCGTCATAACGAACGATTGCGAGGGCTGGGATGTGAATCCTCACCTTCCGTCGATACAGAACGTGTGGGAACGGTGAATATCGCGATTCCGAGGCTCCTGGAGTGTTTTATCGTTATATCGAACGATTGCGAGGGCTGGAACCTGAATCCTTACCTTCTATCGATTCAGAACGATTGGAACTGATGCATATCGCGATTCCGGGCCTCCTAGAGTGATTAATCGTTATATGGAACGATTGCGATAGCTGGAAAGTGAATCCTTACCTTCTGTATATACATGACTATAGGACAGGGTGAATATCGCGATTCCGAACCTCCGAAAGTGATTTAGCGATAGACCGAACAATTGCGAGAGCTGGGAAGTGAATCCTTACCTTCCCTCGATACAGAACGTGTGGAAACGGTGAATATCGCGATTCCGAGCCTCCTAGACTGATATATCTATGGACCGAACGATTGCGAGGGCTGGGAAGTGAGTACTTACCTTCTGTCTATACAGAACGATTGGACAGGGTGAATATCGCGATTCCGTGGCTCCTGGAGTGATTTATCGCTATATCGAACGATTGCCGGGGATGAGAAGTGATTCCTTACCTTCATTCGATCCAGAACGTGTGGAAACGGTGAATATCGCGATTTCGAGCCTCCTAGAGTGATTTAGCGATAGACCGAACGATACCGAGGGCTGCGAAGTGAATCCTTACCTTCTGTCGATACAGAACGTGTGGAACGTCGAATATCGCGATTCCGAGCCGCTTAGAGTGATTTATCGTAATATCGAACGAATGCGAGGGCTGGAAAGTAAATCCATAGATTCCATCGATACAGAACGTGTGGAAACGGTGAATATAGCGATTCCGAGCCTCCTAGAGTGATTTTTCGTTATATCGAACGAAAGCGAGAGCTGGAAAGTAAAGCCATAGCTTCCTTCGATACAGAACGTATGGAAACGGTGAATATCGCGATTCCGAGCCTCCTAGAGTGATTTTCGTTATATCGAACGATTGCGAGGGCTGGAAAGTAAATCCATAGCTTCCTTCGATACAGAGCGTGTGGAAACGGTGAATATCGCCATTCCGAGCCTCCTAGAGTGATTTATTGTTATATCAAACGATTGCGAGGGCTGGAAAGTGATTCCTAAGCTTCTTTCGATCCAGAACGTGTGGAAACGGTGAATATCGCGATTCCGAGCTTCCTAGAGTGATTTATCGTCATATCGAAATATTGCGAGGGCTGGGATGTGAATCCTTACCTTCCGTCGATACAGAACGTGTGGGATCGGTGAATATCGCGATTCCGTGCCTCCTAGAGTGATTTACCGTTATATCGAACAATTGCGAGGGCTGGGAAGTGAATCCTTACCTTCTGTCTATACAGAACGATTGGACAGGGTGAATATCGCGATTCCGTGGCTCCTGGAGTGATTTATCGTTATATCGAACGATTGCCGGGGATGAGAACTGATTCCTTACCTTCTTTCGATCCAGAACGTGTGGAAACGGTGAATATCGCGATTCCGAGCCTCCTAGAGTGATTTACCGTTATATCGAACGATTGCGAGAGCTGGGAAGTGAATGCTCACCTTCCGTCGATACAGAACGTGTGGGAACGGTGAATATCGCGATTCCGAGGCTCCTGGAGTGATTTATCGTCATATCGAAATATTGGGAGGGCTGGGATGTGAATCCTTACCTTCCGTCCATACAGAACGTGTGGGATCGGTGAATATCGCGATTCCGTGCCTCCTAGAGTGATTTATCGTCATATCGAACGATTGCGAGGGCTGGGATGTGAATCCTTACCTTCCCTCGATACAGAACGTGTGGAAACGGTGAATATCGCGATTCCGAGCCTCCTAGACTGATATATCTATAGACCGAACGATTGCGAGGGCTGGGAAGTGAGTACTTACCTTCTGTCTATACAGAACGATTGGACAGGGTGAATATCGCGATTCCGTGGCTCCTGGAGTGATTTATCGCTATATCGAACGATTGCCGGGGATGAGAAGTGATTCCTTACCTTCATTCGATCCAGAACGTGTGGAAACGGTGAATATCGCGATTTCGAGCCTCCTAGAGTGATTTATCGTCATATCGAACGATTGCGAGGGCTGGGATGTGAATCCTCACCTTCCGTCGATACAGAACGTGTGGGAACGGTGAATATCGCGATTCCGAGGCTCCTGGAGTGATTTATCATTATATCGAACGATTGCGAGGGCTGGAACCTGAATCCTTACCTTCTATCGATTCAGAACGATTGGAAATGATGCATATCGCCATTCCGAGCCTCCTAGAGTGATTTATTGTTATATCAAACGATTGCGAGGGCTGGGAAGTGGATCCTTACCTTCTGTCGATACAGAACGATTGGGCAGTGTCAATACCGCGATTCCGAACTTCCTTGAGTGATTGATCGATAAACCGAACGATTGCGAGAATTGGGAAGTGAATCCTTACCCTCTGCCGAAACAGAACGATTGGTAATTTCGAATATCGCGTTTCCGATCCTCCTAGAGTGATTTAGCGATAGACCGAACGATACCGAGGGCTGCGAAGTGAATCCTTACCTTCTGTCGATACAGAACGTGTGGAACGTCGAATATCGCGATTCCGAGCCGCCTAGAGTGATTTATCGTAATATCGAACGAATGCGAGGGCTGGAAAGTAAATCCATAGATTCCATCGATACAGAACGTGTGGAAACGGTGAATATAGCGATTCCGAGCCTCCTAGAGTGATTTTTCGTTATATCGAACGAAAGCGAGAGCTGGAAAGTAAAGCCATAGCTTCCTTCGATACAGAACGTATGGAAACGGTGAATATCGCGATTCCGAGCCTCCTAGAGTGATTTTCGTTATATCGAACGATTGCGAGGGCTGGAAAGTAAATCCATAGCTTCCTTCGATACAGAGCGTGTGGAAACGGTGAATATCGCCATTCCGAGCCTCCTAGAGTGATTTATTGTTATATCAAACGATTGCGAGGGCTGGAAAGTGATTCCTAAGCTTCTTTCGATCCAGAACGTGTGGAAACGGTGAATATCGCGATTCCGAGCTTCCTAGAGTGATTTATCGTCATATCGAAATATTGCGAGGGCTGGGATGTGAATCCTTACCTTCCGTCGATACAGAACGTGTGGGATCGGTGAATATCGCGATTCCGTGCCTCCTAGAGTGATTTACCGTTATATCGAACAATTGCAAGGGCTGGGAAGTGAATCCTTACCTTCTGTCTATACAGAACGATTGGACAGGGTGAATATCGCGATTCCGTGGCTCCTGGAGTGATTTATCGTTATATCGAACGATTGCCGGGGATGAGAACTGATTCCTTACCTTCTTTCGATCCAGAACGTGTGGAAACGGTGAATATCGCGATTCCGAGCCTCCTAGAGTGATTTACCGTTATATCGAACGATTGCGAGAGCTGGGAAGTGAATGCTCACCTTCCGTCGATACAGAACGTGTGGGAACGGTGAATATCGCGATTCCGAGGCTCCTGGAGTGATTTATCGTTATATCGAACGATTGCGAGGGCTGGAACGTGAATCCTTACCTTCTGTCGATACAGGACGATTGGAAATGATGCATATCGCGATTCCGGGCCTCCTAGAGTGATTAATCGTTATATGGAACGATTGCGATAGCTGGAAAGTGAATCCTCACATTCTGTATATACATGACTATAAGACAGGGTGAATATCGCGATTCCGAACCTCCGAAAGTGATTTAGCGATAGACCGAACAATTGCGAGGGCTGGGAAGTGAATCCTTACCTTCTGTCTATACAGAACGATTGGACAGGGTGAATATCGCGATTCCGTGGCTCCTGGAGTGATTTATCGTTATATCGAACGATTGCCGGGGATGAGAAGTGATTCCTTACCTTCTTTCGATCCAGAACGTGTGGAAACGGTGAATATCGCGATTCCGAGCCTCCTAGAGTGATTTACCGTTATATCGAACGATTGCGAGAGCTGGGAAGTGAATCCTTACCATCTGTCGATACAGAACGTGTGGAACGTCGAATATCGCGATTCCGAGCCGCCTAGAGTGATTAATCGTAATATCGAACGAATGCGAGGGCTGGAAAGTAAATCCATAGCTTCCATCAATACAGAACGTGTGGAAACGGTGAATATAACGATTCCGAGCCTCCTAGAGTGATTTATCGTTATATCGAACGAAAGCGAGGGCTGGAAAGTAAAGCCATAGCTTCCTTCGATACAGAACGTGTGGAAACGGTGAATATCGCGATTCCGAGCCTCCTAGAGTGATTTTCGTTATATCGAACGATTGCGAGGGCTGGAAAGTGGATCCTTACCTTCTGTCGATACAGAACGATTGGGCAGTGTCAATACCGCCATTCCGAACTTCCTAGAGTGATTGATCGATAAACCGAACGATTGCGAGGGCTGGGAAGTGAATCCTTACCCTCTGCCTAACAGAACGATTGGTAATTTCGAATATCGCGTTTCCGATCCTCCTAGAGTGATTTAGCGATAGACCGAACGATTGCGAGGGCTGGGATGTGAATCCTTACCTTCCCTCGATACAGAACGTGTGGAAACGGTGAATATCGCGATTCCGAGCCTCCTAGACTGATATATCTATAGACCGAACGATTGCGAGGGCGGGGAAGTGAGTACTTACCTTCTGTCTATACAGAACGATTGGACAGGGTGAATATCGCGATTCCGTGGCTCCTGGAGTGATTTATCGCTATATCGAACGATTGCCGGGGAAGAGAAGTGATTCCTTACCTTCTTTCGATCCAGAACGTGTGGAAACGGTGAATATCGCTATTCCGAGCCTCCTAGAGTGATCTTCGTTATATCGAACGATTGCGAGGCCTGGGAAGTGATTCATTGCCTTCTGTCGATAGAGAACGTGTGGAACGTGTGAATATCGCTATTCCGAGCCTCCTAGAGTGATTAATCGTTATATGGAACGATTGCGATAGCTGGAAAGTGAATCCTTACCTTCTGTATACACGTGACTATAGGACAGGGTGAATATCGCGATTCCGAACCTCCGAAAGTGATTTAGCGATAGACCGAACAATTGCGAGGGCTGGGAAGTGAATCCTTACCTGCTGTTGATACAGAACGTGTGGAAACGGTGAATATCGCGATTCCGAGCCTCCTAGAGTGATTTACCGTTATATCGAACGATTGCGAGAGCTGGGAAGTGAATCCTTACCATCTGTCTATACAAACGATTGGACAGGGTGAATATCGCGATTCCGTGGCTCCTGGAGTTATTTATCGTCATATCGAAATATTGCGAGGGCTGGGATGTGAATCCTTACCTTCCGTCGATACAGAACGTGTGGGAACGGTGAATATCGCGATTCCGAGGCTCCTGGAGTGATTTATCGTTATATCGAACGATTGCGAGGGCTGGAACGCGAATCCTTACCTTCTGTCGATACAGGACGATTGGAAATGATGCATATCGCGATTCCGGGCCTCCTAGAGTGATTAATCGTTATATGGAACGATTGCGATAGCTGGAAAGTGAATCCTCACCTTCAGTATATACATGACTATAGGACAGGGTGAATATCGCGATTCCGAACCTCCGAAAGTGATTTATCGATAGACCGAACAATTGCGAGGGCTGGGAAGTGAATCCTTACCATCTGTTGATACAGAACGTGTGGGAACGGTGTATATCGCGATTCCGAGCCTCCTAGAGTGATTTACCGTTATATCGAACGATTGCGAGAGCTGGGAAGTGAATCCTTACCATCTGTCTATACAGAACGATTGGACAGGGTGAATATCGCGATTCCGTGCCTCCTAGAGTGATTTATCGTCATATCGAACGATTGCGAGGGCTGGGATGTGAATCCTCACCATCCGTCGATACAGAACGTGTGGAATCGGTGAATATCGCGATTCCGTGCCTCCTAGAGTGATTTATCGTCATATCGAACGATTGCGAGGGCTGGGATGTGAATCCTTACCTTCCGTAGATACAGAACGTGTGGAAACGGTGAATATCGCGATTCCGAGCCTCCTAGACTGATTTATCTATAGACCGAACGATTGCGAGGGCTGGGAAGTGAGTACTTACCTTCTGTCTATACAGAACGATTGGACAGGGTGAATATCGCGAGTCCGTGGCTCCTGGAGTGATTTATCGTTATATCGAACGATTGCCGGGGATGAGAAGTGATTCCTTACCTTCTTTCGATCCAGAACGTGTGGAAACGGTGAATATCGCGATTTCGAGCCTCCTAGAGTGATTTATCATCATATCGAACGATTGCGAGGGCTGGGATGTGAATCCTCACCTTCCGTCGATACAGAACGTGTGGGAACGGTGAATATCGCGATTCCAAGGCTCCTGGAGTGATTTATCGTTATATCGAACGATTGCGAGGGCTGGAACGTGAATCCTTACCTTCTATCGATACAGAACGATTGGAAATGATGCATATCGCGATTCCGGGCCTCCTACAGTGATTAATCGTTATATGGAACGATTGCGATAGCTGGAAAGTGAAACCTTACCTTCTGTATATACATGACTATAGAACAGGGTGAATATCGCGATTCCGAACCTCCGAAAGTGATTTAGCGATAGACCGAACAATTGCGAGGGCTGGGAAGTGAATCCTTACCTTCTGTTGATACAGAACGTGTGGAAACGGTGAATATCGCGATTCCGAGCCTCCTAGACTGATTTATCTATAGACCGAACGATTGCGAGGGCTGGGAAGTGAGTACTTACCTTCTGTCTATACACAACGGTTGGACAGGGTGAATATCGCGATTCCGTGGCTCCTGGAGTAATTTATCGTTATATCGAACGATTGCCGGGGATGAGAAGTGATTCCTTACCTTCTTTCGATCCAGAACGTGTGGAAACGGTGAATATCGCTATTCCGAGCCTCCTAGAGTGATCTTCGTTATATCGAACGATTGCAAGGCCTGGGAAGTGATTCATTGCCTTCTGTCGATAGAGAACGTGTGGAACGTGTGAATATCGCTATTCCGAGCCTCCTGGAGTGATTAATCGTTATATGGAACGATTGCGATAGCTGGAAAGTGAATCTTTACTTCTGTATACACGTGACTATAGGACAGGGTGAATATCGCGATTCCGAACCTCCGAAAGTGATTTAGCGATAGACCGAACAATTGCGAGGGCTGGGAAGTGAATCCTTACCTGCTGTTGATACAGAACGTGTGGAAACGGTGAATATCGCGATTCCGAGCCTCCTAGAGTGATTTACCGTTATATCGAACGATTGCGAGAGCTGGGAAGTGAATCCTTACCATCTGTCTATACAGAACGATTGGACAGGGTGAATATCGCGATTCCGTGGCTCCTGGAGTTATTTATCGTCATATCGAAATATTGCGAGGGCTGGGATGTGAATCCTTACCTTCCGTCGATACAGAACGTGTGGGAACGTGTGAATATCGCGATTCCGAGGCTCCTGGAGTGATTTATCGTTATATGGAACGATTGCGATAGCTGGAAAGTGAATCCTTACTTCTGTATACACGTGACTATAGGACAGGGTGAATATCGCGATTCCGAACCTCCGAAAGTGATTTAGCGATAGACCGAACAATTGCGAGGGCTGGGAAGTGAATCCTTACCTGCTGTTGATACAGAACGTGTGGAAACGGTGAATATCGCGATTCCGAGCCTCCTAGAGTGATTTATCGTCATAACGAACGATTGCGAGGGCTGGGATGTGAATCCTCACCTTCCGTCGATACAGAACGTGTGGGAACGGTGAATATCGCGATTCCGAGGCTCCTGGAGTGTTTTATCGTTATATCGAACGATTGCGAGGGCTGGAACCTGAATCCTTACCTTCTATCGATTCAGAACGATTGGAACTGATGCATATCGCGATTCCGGGCCTCCTAGAGTGATTAATCGTTATATGGAACGATTGCGATAGCTGGAAAGTGAATCCTTACCTTCTGTATATACATGACTATAGGACAGGGTGAATATCGCGATTCCGAACCTCCGAAAGTGATTTAGCGATAGACCGAACAATTGCGAGAGCTGGGAAGTGAATCCTTACCTTCTGTTGATACAGAACGTGTGGAAACGGTGAATATCGCGATTCCGAGCCTCCTAGAGTGATTTATCGTTATATCGAACGAATGCGAGGGCTGGAAAGTAAATCCATAGCTTCCTTCGATACAGAGCGTGTGGAAACGGTGAATATCGCCATTCCGAGCCTCCTAGAGTGATTTATCGTCATATCGAAATATTGCGAGGGCTGGGATGTGAATCCTTACCATCCGTCGATACAGAACGTGTGGGATCGGTGAATATCGCGATTCCGTGCCTCCTAGAGTGATTTACCGTTATATCGAACGATTGCGAGGGCTGGGAAGTGAATCCATACCTTCTGTCTATACAGAACGATTGGACAGGGTGAATATCGCGATTCCGTGGCTCCTGGAGTGATTTATCGTTATATCGAACAATTGCCGGGGATGAGAAGTGATTCCTTACCTTCTTTCGATCCAGAACGTGTGGAAACGGTGAATATCGCGATTCCGAGCCTCCTAGAGTGATTTATCGTCATAACGAACGATTGCGAGGGCTGGGATGTGAATCCTCGCCTTCCGTCGATACAGAACGTGTGGGAACGGTGAATATCGCGATTCCGAGGCTCCTGGAGTGTTTTATCGTTATATCGAACGATTGCGAGGGCTGGAACGTGAATCCTTACCTTCTGTCGATACAGGACGATTGGAAATGATGCATATCGCGATTCCGGGCCTCCTAGAGTGATTAATCGTTATATGGAACGATTGCGATAGCTGGAAAGTGAATCCTCACCTTCTGTATATACATGACTATAGGACAGGGTGAATATCGCGATTCCGAACGTCCGAAAGTGATTTATCGATAGACCGAACAATTGCGAGGGCTGGGAAGTGAATCCTTACCATCTGTTGATACAGAACGTGTGGTAACGGTGTATATCGCGATTCCGAGCCTCCTAGAGTGATTTACCGTTATATCGAACGATTGCGAGAGCTGGGAAGTGAATCCTTACCATCTGTCTATACAGAACGATTGGACAGGGTGAATATCGCGATTCCGTGCCTCCTAGAGTGATTTATCGTCATATCGAACGATTGCGAGGGCTGGGATGTGAATCCTCATCATCCGTAGATACAGAACGTGTGGAATCGGTGAATATCGCGATTCCGTGCCTCCTAGAGTGATTTATCGTCATATCGAACGATTGCGAGGGCTGGGATGTGAATCCTTACCTTCCGTAGATACAGAACGTGTGGAAACGGTGAATATCGCGATTCCGAGCCTCCTAGACTGATTTATCTATAGACCGAACGATTGCGAGGGCTGGGAAGTGAGTACTTACCTTCTGTCTATACAGAACGATTGGACAGGGTGAATATCGCGATTCCGAACCTCCGAAAGTGATTTATCGATAGACCGAACAATTGCGAGGGCTGGGAAGTGAATCCTTACCTTCTGTTGATACAGAACGTGTGGAAACGGTGAATATCCAAATTCCGAGGCTCTTAGAGTGATTTATCGTTATATCGAACGAATGCGAGGGCTGGAAAGTAAATCCATAGCTTCCTTCGATACAGAGCGTGTGGAAACGGTGAATATCGCCATTCCGAGCCTCCTAGAGTGATTTATTGTTATATCAAACGATTGCGAGGGCTGGAAAGTGATTCCTAAGCTTCTTTCGATCCAGAACGTGTGGAAACGGTGAATATCGCGATTCCGAGCCTCCTAGAGTGATTTATCGTCATATCGAAATATTGGGAGGGCTGGGATGTGAATCCTTACCTTCCGTCCATACAGAACGTGTGGGATCGGTGAATATCGCGATTCCGTGCCTCCTAGAGTGATTTATCGTCATATCGAACGATTGCGAGGGCTGGGATGTGAATCCTTACCTTCCCTCGATACAGAACGTGTGGAAACGGTGAATATCGCGATTCCGAGGCTCCTGGAGTGATTTATCGTTATATCGAACGATTGCGAGGGCTGGAACGTGAATCCTTACCTTCTGTCGATACAGGACGATTGGAAATGATGCATATCGCGATTCCGGGCCCCCTAGAGTGATTAATCGTTATATGGAACGATTGCGAAAGCTGGAAAGTGAATCCTCACCTTCTGTATATACATGACTATAGGACAGGGTGAATATCGCGATTCCGAACCTCCGAAAGTGATTTAGCGATAGACCGAACAATTGCGAGGGCTGGGAAGTGAATCCTTACCTTCTGTTGATACAGAACGTGTGGAAAAGGTGAATATCGCGATTCCGAACCGCCTAGACTGATTTATCTATAGACCGAACGATTGCGAGGGCTGGGAAGTGAGTACTTACCTTCTGTCTATACACAACGGTTGGACAGGGTGAATATCGCGATTCCGTGGCTCCTGGAGTGATTTATCGTTATATCGAACGATTGCCGGGGATGAGAAGTAATTCCTTACCTTCTTTTGATCCAGAACGTGTGGAAACGGTGAATATCGCTATTCCGAGCCTCCTAGAGTGATCTTCGTTATATCGAACGATTGCGAGGCCTGGGAAGTGATTCATTGCCTTCTGTCGATAGAGAACGTGTGGAACGTGTGAATATCGCTATTCCGAGCCTCCTAGAGTGATTAATCGTTATATGGAACGATTGCGATAGCTGGAAAGTGAATCCTTACCTTCTGTATACACGTGACTATAGGACAGGGTGAATATCGCGATTCCGAACCTCCGAAAGTGATTTAGCGATAGACCGAACAATTGCGAGGGCTGGGAAGTGAATCCTTACCTTCTGTTGATACAGAACGTGTGGAAACGGTGAATATCGCGATTCCGAGCCTCCTAGAGTGATTTACCGTTATATCGAACGATTGCGAGAACTGGGAAGTGAATCCTTACCATCTGTCTATACAGAACGATTGGACAGGGTGAATATCGCGATTCCGTGGCTCCTAGAGTGATTTATCGTCATATCGAAATATTGCGAGGGCTGGGATGTGAATCCTTACCTTCCGTCGATACAGAACGTGTGGGATCGGTGAATATCGCGATTCCGTGCCTCCTAGAGTGATTTATCGTTATATCGAACGATTGCGAGGGCTGGAAAGTGATTCCTAAGCTTCTTTCGATCCAGAACGTGTGGAAACGGTGAATATCGCGATTCCGAGCCTCCTAGAGTGATTTATCGTCATATCGAAATATTGGGAGGGCTGGGATGTGAATCCTTACCTTCCGTCCATACAGAACGTGTGGGATCGGTGAATATCGCGATTCCGTGCCTCCTAGAGTGATTTATCGTCATATCGAACGATTGCGAGGGCTGGGAAGTGAATCCTTACCTTCTGTTGATACAGAACGTGTGGAAAAGGTGAATATCGCGATTCCGAACCGCCTAGACTGATTTATCTATAGACCGAACGATTGCGAGGGCTGGGAAGTGAGTACTTACCTTCTGTCTATACACAACGGTTGGACAGGGTGAATATCGCGATTCCGTGGCTCCTGGAGTGATTTATCGTTATATCGAACGATTGCCGGGGATGAGAAGTAATTCCTTACCTTCTTTTGATCCAGAACGTGTGGAAACGGTGAATATCGCTATTCCGAGCCTCCTAGAGTGATCTTCGTTATATCGAACGATTGCGAGGCCTGGGAAGTGATTCATTGCCTTCTGTCGATAGAGAACGTGTGGAACGTGTGAATATCGCTATTCCGAGCCTCCTAGAGTGATTAATCGTTATATGGAACGATTGCGATAGCTGGAAAGTGAATCCTTACCTTCTGTATACACGTGACTATAGGACAGGGTGAATATCGCGATTCCGAACCTCCGAAAGTGATTTAGCGATAGACCGAACAATTGCGAGGGCTGGGAAGTGAATCCTTACCTTCTGTTGATACAGAACGTGTGGAAACGGTGAATATCGCGATTCCGAGCCTCCTAGAGTGATTTACCGTTATATCGAACGATTGCGAGAACTGGGAAGTGAATCCTTACCATCTGTCTATACAGAACGATTGGACAGGGTGAATATCGCGATTCCGTGGCTCCTAGAGTGATTTATCGTCATATCGAAATATTGCGAGGGCTGGGATGTGAATCCTTACCTTCCGTCGATACAGAACGTGTGGGATCGGTGAATATCGCGATTCCGTGCCTCCTAGAGTGATTTATCGTTATATCGAACGATTGCGAGGGCTGGAACGTGAATCCTTACCTTCTGTCGATACAGGACGATTGGAAATGATGCATATCGCGATTCCGGGCCTCCTAGAGTGATTAATCGTTATATGGAACGATTGCGATAGCTGGAAAGTGAATCCTCACCTTCTGTATATACATGACTATAGGACAGGGTGAATATCGCGATTCCGAACCTCCGAAAGTGATTTATCGATAGACCGAACAATTGCGAGGGCTGGGAAGTGAATCCTTACCTTCTGTTGCTACAGAACGTGTGGAAACGGTGAATATCCAAATTCCGAGGCTCTTAGAGTGATTTATCGTCATATCGAAATATTGGGAGGGCTGGGATGTGAATCCTTACCTTCCGTCCATACAGAACGTGTGGGATCGGTGGATATCGCGATTCCGTGCCTCCTAGAGTGATTTATCGTCATATCGAACGATTGCGAGGGCTGGGATGTGAATCCTTACCTTCCCTCGATACAGAACGTGTGGAAACGGTGAATATCGCGATTCCGAGCCTCCTAGACTGATATATCTATAGACCGAACGATTGCGAGGGCTGGGAAGTGAGTACTTACCTTCTGTCTATACAGAACGATTGGACAGGGTGAATATCGCGATTCCGTGGCTCCTGGAGTGATTTATCGCTATATCGAACGATTGCCGGGGATGAGAAGTGATTCCTTACCTTCATTCGATCCAGAACGTGTGGAAACGGTGAATATCGCGATTTCGAGCCTCCTAGAGTGATTTAGCGATAGACCGAACGATACCGAGGGCTGCGAAGTGAATCCTTACCTTCTGTCGATACAGAACGTGTGGAACGTCGAATATCGCGATTCCGAGCCGCTTAGAGTGATTTATCGTAATATCGAACGAATGCGAGGGCTGGAAAGTAAATCCATAGATTCCATCGATACAGAACGTGTGGAAACGGTGAATATAGCGATTCCGAGCCTCCTAGAGTGATTTTTCGTTATATCGAACGAAAGCGAGAGCTGGAAAGTAAAGCCATAGCTTCCTTCGATACAGAACGTATGGAAACGGTGAATATCGCGATTCCGAGCCTCCTAGAGTGATTTTCGTTTATCGAACGATTGCGAGGGCTGGAAAGTAAATCCATAGCTTCCTTCGATACAGAGCGTGTGGAAACGGTGAATATCGCCATTCCGAGCCTCCTAGAGTGATTTATTGTTATATCAAACGATTGCGAGGGCTGGAAAGTGATTCCTAAGCTTCTTTCGATCCAGAACGTGTGGAAACGGTGAATATCGCGATTCCGAGCTTCCTAGAGTGATTTATCGTCATATCGAAATATTGCGAGGGCTGGGATGTGAATCCTTACCTTCCGTCGATACAGAACGTGTGGGATCGGTGAATATCGCGATTCCGTGCCTCCTAGAGTGATTTACCGTTATATCGAACAATTGCGAGGGCTGGGAAGTGAATCCTTACCTTCTGTCTATACAGAACGATTGGACAGGGTGAATATCGCGATTCCGTGGCTCCTGGAGTGATTTATCGTTATATCGAACGATTGCCGGGGATGAGAACTGATTCCTTACCTTCTTTCGATCCAGAACGTGTGGAAACGGTGAATATCGCGATTCCGAGCCTCCTAGAGTGATTTACCGTTATATCGAACGATTGCGAGAGCTGGGAAGTGAATGCTCACCTTCCGTCGATACAGAACGTGTGGGAACGGTGAATATCGCGATTCCGAGGCTCCTGGAGTGATTTATCGTCATATCGAAATATTGGGAGGGCTGGGATGTGAATCCTTACCTTCCGTCCATACAGAACGTGTGGGATCGGTGAATATCGCGATTCCGTGCCTCCTAGAGTGATTTATCGTCATATCGAACGATTGCGAGGGCTGGGATGTGAATCCTTACCTTCCCTCGATACAGAACGTGTGGAAACGGTGAATATCGCGATTCCGAGCCTCCTAGACTGATATATCTATAGACCGAACGATTGCGAGGGCTGGGAAGTGAGTACTTACCTTCTGTCTATACAGAACGATTGGACAGGGTGAATATCGCGATTCCGTGGCTCCTGGAGTGATTTATCGCTATATCGAACGATTGCCGGGGATGAGAATTGATTCCTTACCTTCATTCGATCCAGAACGTGTGGAAACGGTGAATATCGCGATTTCGAGCCTCCTAGAGTGATTTATCGTCATATCGAACGATTGCGAGGGCTGGGATGTGAATCCTCACCTTCCGTCGATACAGAACGTGTGGGAACGGTGAATATCGCGATTCCGAGGCTCCTGGAGTGATTTATCATTATATCGAACGATTGCGAGGGCTGGAACCTGAATCCTTACCTTCTATCGATTCAGAACGATTGGAAATGATGCATATCGCCATTCCGAGCCTCCTAGAGTGATTTATTGTTATATCAAACGATTGCGAGGGCTGGGAAGTGGATCCTTACCTTCTGTCGATACAGAACGATTGGGCAGTGTCAATACCGCGATTCCGAACTTCCTTGAGTGATTGATCGATAAACCGAACGATTGCGAGGGCTGGGAAGTGAATCCTTACCCTCTGCCGAAACAGAACGATTGGTAATTTCGAATATCGCGTTTCCGATCCTCCTAGAGTGATTTAGCGATAGACCGAACGATACCGAGGGCTGCGAAGTGAATCCTTACCTTCTGTCGATACAGAACGTGTGGAACGTCGAATATCGCGATTCCGAGCCGCCTAGAGTGATTTATCGTAATATCGAACGAATGCGAGGGCTGGAAAGTAAATCCATAGATTCCATCGATACAGAACGTGTGGAAACGGTGAATATAGCGATTCCGAGCCTCCTAGAGTGATTTTTCGTTATATCGAACGAAAGCGAGAGCTGGAAAGTAAAGCCATAGCTTCCTTCGATACAGAACGTATGGAAACGGTGAATATCGCGATTCCGAGCCTCCTAGAGTGATTTTCGTTATATCGAACGATTGCGAGGGCTGGAAAGTAAATCCATAGCTTCCTTCGATACAGAGCGTGTGGAAACGGTGAATATCGCCATTCCGAGCCTCCTAGAGTGATTTATTGTTATATCAAACGATTGCGAGGGCTGGAAAGTGATTCCTAAGCTTCTTTCGATCCAGAACGTGTGGAAACGGTGAATATCGCGATTCCGAGCTTCCTAGAGTGATTTATCGTCATATCGAAATATTGCGAGGGCTGGGATGTGAATCCTTACCTTCCGTCGATACAGAACGTGTGGGATCGGTGAATATCGCGATTCCGTGCCTCCTAGAGTGATTTACCGTTATATCGAACAATTGCAAGGGCTGGGAAGTGAATCCTTACCTTCTGTCTATACAGAACGATTGGACAGGGTGAATATCGCGATTCCGTGGCTCCTGGAGTGATTTATCGTTATATCGAACGATTGCCGGGGATGAGAACTGATTCCTTACCTTCTTTCGATCCAGAACGTGTGGAAACGGTGAATATCGCGATTCCGAGCCTCCTAGAGTGATTTACCGTTATATCGAACGATTGCGAGAGCTGGGAAGTGAATGCTCACCTTCCGTCGATACAGAACGTGTGGGAACGGTGAATATCGCGATTCCGAGGCTCCTGGAGTGATTTATCGTTATATCGAACGATTGCGAGGGCTGGAACGTGAATCCTTACCTTCTGTCGATACAGGACGATTGGAAATGATGCATATCGCGATTCCGGGCCTCCTAGAGTGATTAATCGTTATATGGAACGATTGCGATAGCTGGAAAGTGAATCCTCACATTCTGTATATACATGACTATAAGACAGGGTGAATATCGCGATTCCGAACCTCCGAAAGTGATTTAGCGATAGAACGAACAATTGCGAGGGCTGGGAAGTGAATCCTTACCTTCTGTCTATACAGAACGATTGGACAGGGTGAATATCGCGATTCCGTGGCTCCTGGAGTGATTTATCGTTATATCGAACGATTGCCGGGGATGAGAAGTGATTCCTTACCTTCTTTCGATCCAGAACGTGTGGAAACGGTGAATATCGCGATTCCGAGCCTCCTAGAGTGATTTACCGTTATATCGAACGATTGCGAGAGCTGGGAAGTGAATCCTTACCATCTGTCGATACAGAACGTGTGGAACGTCGAATATCGCGATTCCGAGCCGCCTAGAGTGATTAATCGTAATATCGAACGAATGCGAGGGCTGGAAAGTAAATCCATAGCTTCCATCAATACAGAACGTGTGGAAACGGTGAATATAACGATTCCGAGCCTCCTAGAGTGATTTATCGTTATATCGAACGAAAGCGAAGGCTGGAAAGTAAAGCCATAGCTTCCTTCGATACAGAACGTGTGGAAACGGTGAATATCGCGATTCCGAGCCTCCTAGAGTGATTTTCGTTATATCGAACGATTGCGAGGGCTGGAAAGTGGATCCTTACCTTCTGTCGATACAGAACGATTGGGCAGTGTCAATACCGCCATTCCGAACTTCCTAGAGTGATTGATCGATAAACCGAACGATTGCGAGGGCTGGGAAGTGAATCCTTACCCTCTGCCTAACAGAACGATTGGTAATTTCGAATATCGCGTTTCCGATCCTCCTAGAGTGATTTAGCGATAGACCGAACGATTGCGAGGGCTGGGATGTGAATCCTTACCTTCCCTCGATACAGAACGTGTGGAAACGGTGAATATCGCGATTCCGAGCCTCCTAGACTGATATATCTATAGACCGAACGATTGCGAGGGCGGGGAAGTGAGTACTTACCTTCTGTCTATACAGAACGATTGGACAGGGTGAATATCGCGATTCCGTGGCTCCTGGAGTGATTTATCGCTATATCGAACGATTGCCGGGGAAGAGAAGTGATTCCTTACCTTCTTTCGATCCAGAACGTGTGGAAACGGTGAATATCGCTATTCCGAGCCTCCTAGAGTGATCTTCGTTATATCGAACGATTGCGAGGCCTGGGAAGTGATTCATTGCCTTCTGTCGATAGAGAACGTGTGGAACGTGTGAATATCGCTATTCCGAGCCTCCTAGAGTGATTAATCGTTATATGGAACGATTGCGATAGCTGGAAAGTGAATCCTTACCTTCTGTATACACGTGACTATAGGACAGGGTGAATATCGCGATTCCGAACCTCCGACAGTGATTTAGCGATAGACCGAACAATTGCGAGGGCTGGGAAGTGAATCCTTACCTGCTGTTGATACAGAACGTGTGGAAACGGTGAATATCGCGATTCCGAGCCTCCTAGAGTGATTTACAGTTATATCGAACGATTGCGAGAGCTGGGAAGTGAATCCTTACCATCTGTCTATACAAACGATTGGACAGGGTGAATATCGCGATTCCGTGGCTCCTGGAGTTATTTATCGTCATATCGAAATATTGCGAGGGCTGGGATGTGAATCCTTACCTTCCGTCGATACAGAACGTGTGGGAACGGTGAATATCGCGATTCCGAGGCTCCTGGAGTGATTTATCGTTATATCGAACGATTGCGAGGGCTGGAACGCGAATCCTTACCTTCTGTCGATACAGGACGATTGGAAATGATGCATATCGCGATTCCGGGCCTCCTAGAGTGATTAATCGTTATATGGAACGATTGCGATAGCTGGAAAGTGAATCCTCACCTTCAGTATATACATGACTATAGGACAGGGTGAATATCGCGATTCCGAACCTCCGAAAGTGATTTATCGATAGACCGAACAATTGCGAGGGCTGGGAAGTGAATCCTTACCATCTGTTGATACAGAACGTGTGGGAACGGTGTATATCGCGATTCCGAGCCTCCTAGAGTGATTTACCGTTATATCGAACGATTGCGAGAGCTGGGAAGTGAATCCTTACCATCTGTCTATACAGAACGATTGGACAGGGTGAATATCGCGATTCCGTGCCTCCTAGAGTGATTTATCGTCATATCGAACGATTGCGAGGGCTGGGATGTGAATCCTCACCATCCGTCGATACAGAACGTGTGGAATCGGTGAATATCGCGATTCCGTGCCTCCTAGAGTGATTTATCGTCATATCGAACGATTGCGAGGGCTGGGATGTGAATCCTTACCTTCCGTAGATACAGAACGTGTGGAAACGGTGAATATCGCGATTCCGAGCCTCCTAGACTGATTTATCTATAGACCGAACGATTGCGAGGGCTGGGAAGTGAGTACTTACCTTCTGTCTATACAGAACGATTGGACAGGGTGAATATCGCGAGTCCGTGGCTCCTGGAGTGATTTATCGTTATATCGAACGATTGCCGGGGATGAGAAGTGATTCCTTACCTTCTTTCGATCCAGAACGTGTGGAAACGGTGAATATCGCGATTTCGAGCCTCCTAGAGTGATTTATCATCATATCGAACGATTGCGAGGGCTGGGATGTGAATCCTCACCTTCCGTCGATACAGAACGTGTGGGAACGGTGAATATCGCGATTCCAAGGCTCCTGGAGTGATTTATCGTTATATCGAACGATTGCGAGGGCTGGAACGTGAATCCTTACCTTCTATCGATACAGAACGATTGGAAATGATGCATATCGCGATTCCGGGCCTCCTACAGTGATTAATCGTTATATGGAACGATTGCGATAGCTGGAAAGTGAAACCTTACCTTCTGTATATACATGACTATAGAACAGGGTGAATATCGCGATTCCGAACCTCCGAAAGTGATTTAGCGATAGACCGAACAATTGCGAGGGCTGGGAAGTGAATCCTTACCTTCTGTTGATACAGAACGTGTGGAAACGGTGAATATCGCGATTCCGAGCCTCCTAGACTGATTTATCTATAGACCGAACGATTGCGAGGGCTGGGAAGTGAGTACTTACCTTCTGTCTATACACAACGGTTGGACAGGGTGAATATCGCGATTCCGTGGCTCCTGGAGTAATTTATCGTTATATCGAACGATTGCCGGGGATGAGAAGTGATTCCTTACCATCTTTCGATCCAGAACGTGTGGAAACGGTGTATATCGCTATTCCGAGCCTCCTAGAGTGATCTTCGTTATATCGAACGATTGCAAGGCCTGGGAAGTGATTCATTGCCTTCTGTCGATAGAGAACGTGTGGAACGTGTGAATATCGCTATTCCGAGCCTCCTAGAGTGATTAATCGTTATATGGAACGATTGCGATAGCTTGAAAGTGAATCCTTACTTCTGTATACACGTGACTATAGGACAGGGTGAATATCGCGATTCCGAACCTCCGAAAGTGATTTAGCGATAGACCGAACAATTGCGAGGGCTGGGAAGTGAATCCTTACCTGCTGTTGATACAGAACGTGTGGAAACGGTGAATATCGCGATTCCGAGCCTCCTAGAGTGATTTACCGTTATATCGAACGATTGCGAGAGCTGGGAAGTGAATCCTTACCATCTGTCTATACAGAACGATTGGACAGGGTGAATATCGCGATTCCGTGGCTCCTGGAGTTATTTATCGTCATATCGAAATATTGCGAGGGCTGGGATGTGAATCCTTACCTTCCGTCGATACAGAACGTGTGGGAACGTGTGAATATCGCGATTCCGAGGCTCCTGGAGTGATTTATCGTTATATGGAACGATTGCGATAGCTGGAAAGTGAATCCTTACTTCTGTATACACGTGACTATAGGACAGGGTGAATATCGCGATTCCGAACCTCCGAAAGTGATTTAGCGATAGACCGAACAATTGCGAGGGCTGGGAAGTGAATCCTTACCTGCTGTTGATACAGAACGTGTGGAAACGGTGAATATCGCGATTCCGAGCCTCCTAGAGTGATTTATCGTCATAACGAACGATTGCGAGGGCTGGGATGTGAATCCTCACCTTCCGTCGATACAGAACGTGTGGGAACGGTGAATATCGCGATTCCGAGGCTCCTGGAGTGTTTTATCGTTATATCGAACGATTGCGAGGGCTGGAACCTGAATCCTTACCTTCTATCGATTCAGAACGATTGGAACTGATGCATATCGCGATTCCGGGCCTCCTAGAGTGATTAATCGTTATATGGAACGATTGCGATAGCTGGAAAGTGAATCCTTACCTTCTGTATATACATGACTATAGGACAGGGTGAATATCGCGATTCCGAACCTCCGAAAGTGATTTAGCGATAGACCGAACAATTGCGAGAGCTGGGAAGTGAATCCTTACCTTCTGTTGATACAGAACGTGTGGAAACGGTGAATATCGCGATTCCGAGCCTCCTAGAGTGATTTATCGTTATATCGAACGAATGCGAGGGCTGGAAAGTAAATCCATAGCTTCCTTCGATACAGAGCGTGTGGAAACGGTGAATATCGCCATTCCGAGCCTCCTAGAGTGATTTATCGTCATATCGAAATATTGCGAGGGCTGGGATGTGAATCCTTACCATCCGTCGATACAGAACGTGTGGGATCGGTGAATATCGCGATTCCGTGCCTCCTAGAGTGATTTACCGTTATATCGAACGATTGCGAGGGCTGGGAAGTGAATCCATACCTTCTGTCTATACAGAACGATTGGACAGGGTGAATATCGCGATTCCGTGGCTCCTGGAGTGATTTATCGTTATATCGAACAATTGCCGGGGATGAGAAGTGATTCCTTACCTTCTTTCGATCCAGAACGTGTGGAAACGGTGAATATCGCGATTCCGAGCCTCCTAGAGTGATTTATCGTCATATCGAACGATTGCGAGGGCTGGGATGTGAATGCTCACCTTCCGTCGATACAGAACGTGTGGGAACGGTGAATATCGCGATTCCGAGGCTCCTGGAGTGATTTATCGTTATATCGAACGACTGCGAGGGCTGGAACGTGAATCCTTACCTTCTGTCGATACAGGACGATTGGAAATGATGCATATCGCGATTCCGGGCCTCCTAGAGTGATTAATCGTTATATGGAACGATTGCGATAGCTGGAAAGTGAATCCTCACCTTCTGTATATACATGACTATAGGACAGGGTGAATATCGCGATTCCGAACCTCCGAAATTGATTTAGCGATAGACCGAACAATTGCGAGGGCTGGGAAGTGAATCCTTACCTTCTGTTGATACAGAACGTGTGGAAACGGTGAATATCGAAATTCCGAGCCTCTTAGAGTGATTTATCGTTATACCGAACGAATGCGAGGGCTGGAAAGTAAATCCATAGCTTCCTTCAATACAGAGCGTGTGGAAACGGTGAATATCGCCATTCCAAGCCTCCTAGAGTGATTTATTGTTATATCAAACGATTGCGAGGGCTGGGAAGTGGATCCTTACCTTCTGTCGATACAGAACGATTGGGCAGTGTCAATACCGCCATTCCGAACTTCCTAGAGTGATTGATCGATAAACCGAACGATTGCGAGGGCTGGGAAGTGAATCCTTACCCTCTGCCGAAACAGAACGATTGGTAATTTCGAATATCGCGTTTCCGATCCTCCTAGAGTGATTTAGCGATAGACCGAACGATTGCGAGGGCTGGGATGTGAATCCTTACCTTCCCTCGATACAGAACGTGTGGAAACGGTGAATATCGCGATTCCGAGCCTCCTAGACTGATATATCTATAGACCGAACGATTGCGAGGGCGGGGAAGTGAGTACTTACCTTCTGTCTATACAGAACGATTGGACAGGGTGAATATCGCGATTCCGTGGCTCCTGGAGTGATTTATCGCTATATCGAACGATTGCCGGGGATGAGAAATGATTCCTTACCTTCTTTCGATCCAGAACGTGTGGAAACGGTGAATATCGCTATTCCGAGCCTCCTAGAGTGATCTTCGTTATATCGAACGATTGCGAGGCCTGGGAAGTGATTCATTGCCATCTGTCGATAGAGAACGGGTGGAACGTGTGAATATCGCTATTCCGAGCCTCCTAGAGTGATTAATCGTTATATGGAACGATTGCGATAGCTGGAAAGTGAATCCTTACCTTCTGTATACACGTGACTATAGGACAGGGTGAATATCGCGATTCCGAACCTCCGAAAGTGATTTAGCGATAGACCGAACAATTGCGAGGGCTGGGAAGTGAATCCTTACCTGAAGTTGATACAGAACGTGTGGAAACGGTGAATATCGCGATTCCGAGCCTCCTAGAGTGATTTACCGTTATATCGAACGATTGCGAGAGCTGGGAAGTGAATCCTTACCATCTGTCTATACAGAACGATTGGACAGGGTGAATATCGCGATTCCGTGGCTCCTGGAGTTATTTATCGTCATATCGAAATATTGCGAGGGCTGGGATGTGAATCCTTACCTTCCGTCGATACAGAACGTGTGGGAACGGTGAATATCGCGATTCCGAGGCTCCTGGAGTGATTTATCGTTATATCGAACGATTGCGAGGGCTGGAACGTGAATCCTTACCTTCTGTCGATACAGGACGATTGGAAATGATGCATATCGCGATTCCGGGCCTCCTAGAGTGATTAATCGTTATATGGAACGATTGCGATAGCTGGAAAGTGAATCCTCACCTTCTGTATATACATGACTATAGGACAGGGTGAATATCGCGATTCCGAACGTCCGAAAGTGATTTATCGATAGACCGAACAATTGCGAGGGCTGGGAAGTGAATCCTTACCATCTGTTGATACAGAACGTGTGGTAACGGTGTATATCGCGATTCCGAGCCTCCTAGAGTGATTTACCGTTATATCGAACGATTGCGAGAGCTGGGAAGTGAATCCTTACCATCTGTCTATACAGAACGATTGGACAGGGTGAATATCGCGATTCCGTGCCTCCTAGAGTGATTTATCGTCATATCGAACGATTGCGAGGGCTGGGATGTGAATCCTCATCATCCGTAGATACAGAACGTGTGGAATCGGTGAATATCGCGATTCCGTGCCTCCTAGAGTGATTTATCGTCATATCGAACGATTGCGAGGGCTGGGATGTGAATCCTTACCTTCCGTAGATACAGAACGTGTGGAAACGGTGAATATCGCGATTCCGAGCCTCCTAGACTGATTTATCTATAGACCGAACGATTGCGAGGGCTGGGAAGTGAGTACTTACCTTCTGTCTATACAGAACGATTGGACAGGGTGAATATCGCGATTCCGAACCTCCGAAAGTGATTTATCGATAGACCGAACAATTGCGAGGGCTGGGAAGTGAATCCTTACCTTCTGTTGATCCAGAACGTGTGGAAACGGTGAATATCGCGATTTCGAGCCTCCTAGAGTGATTTATCATCATATCGAACGATTGCGAGGGCTGGGATGTGAATCCTCACCTTCCGTCGATACAGAACGTGTGGGAACGGTGAATATCGCGATTCCAAGGCTCCTGGAGTGATTTATCGTTATATCGAACGATTGCGAGGGCTGGAACGTGAATCCTTACCTTCTATCGATACAGAACGATTGGAAATGATGCATATCGCGATTCCGGGCCTCCTACAGTGATTAATCGTTATATGGAACGATTGCGATAGCTGGAAAGTGAAACCTTACCTTCTGTATATACATGACTATAGAACAGGGTGAATATCGCGATTCCGAACCTCCGAAAGTGATTTAGCGATAGACCGAACAATTGCGAGGGCTGGGAAGTGAATCCTTACCTTCTGTTGATACAGAACGTGTGGAAACGGTGAATATCGCGATTCCGAGCCTCCTAGACTGATTTATCTATAGACCGAACGATTGCGAGGGCTGGGAAGTGAGTACTTACCTTCTGTCTATACACAACGGTTGGACAGGGTGAATATCGCGATTCCGTGGCTCCTGGAGTAATTTATCGTTATATCGAACGATTGCCGGGGATGAGAAGTGATTCCTTACCTTCTTTCGATCCAGAACGTGTGGAAACGGTGTATATCGCTATTCCGAGCCTCCTAGAGTGATCTTCGTTATATCGAACGATTGCAAGGCCTGGGAAGTGATTCATTGCCTTCTGTCGATAGAGAACGTGTGGAACGTGTGAATATCGCTATTCCGAGCCTCCTAGAGTGATTAATCGTTATATGGAACGATTGCGATAGCTGGAAAGTGAATCCTTACTTCTGTATACACGTGACTATAGGACAGGGTGAATATCGCGATTCCGAACCTCCGAAAGTGATTTAGCGATAGACCGAACAATTGCGAGGGCTGGGAAGTGAATCCTTACCTGCTGTTGATACAGAACGTGTGGAACCGGTGAATATCGCGATTCCGAGCCTCCTAGAGTGATTTACCGTTATATCGAACGATTGCGAGAGCTGGGAAGTGAATCCTTACCATCTGTCTATACAGAACGATTGGACAGGGTGAATATCGCGATTCCGTGGCTCCTGGAGTTATTTATCGTCATATCGAAATATTGCGAGGGCTGGGATGTGAATCCTTACCTTCCGTCGATACAGAACGTGTGGGAACGTGTGAATATCGCGATTCCGAGGCTCCTGGAGTGATTTATCGTTATATGGAACGATTGCGATAGCTGGAAAGTGAATCCTTACTTCTGTATACACGTGACTATAGGACAGGGTGAATATCGCGATTCCGAACCTCCGAAAGTGATTTAGCGATAGACCGAACAATTGCGAGGGCTGGGAAGTGAATCCTTACCTGCTGTTGATACAGAACGTGTGGAAACGGTGAATATCGCGATTCCGAGCCTCCTAGAGTGATTTATCGTCATAACGAACGATTGCGAGGGCTGGGATGTGAATCCTCACCTTCCGTCGATACAGAACGTGTGGGAACGGTGAATATCGCGATTCCGAGGCTCCTGGAGTGTTTTATCGTTATATCGAACGATTGCGAGGGCTGGAACCTGAATCCTTACCTTCTATCGATTCAGAACGATTGGAACTGATGCATATCGCGATTCCGGGCCTCCTAGAGTGATTAATCGTTATATGGAACGATTGCGATAGCTGGAAAGTGAATCCTTACCTTCTGTATATACATGACTATAGGACAGGGTGAATATCGCGATTCCGAACCTCCGAAAGTGATTTAGCGATAGACCGAACAATTGCGAGAGCTGGGAAGTGAATCCTTACCTTCTGTTGATACAGAACGTGTGGAAACGGTGAATATCGCGATTCCGAGCCTCCTAGAGTGATTTATCGTTATATCGAACGAATGCGAGGGCTGGAAAGTAAATCCATAGCTTCCTTCGATACAGAGCGTGTGGAAACGGTGAATATCGCCATTCCGAGCCTCCTAGAGTGATTTATCGTCATATCGAAATATTGCGAGGGCTGGGATGTGAATCCTTACCATCCGTCGATACAGAACGTGTGGGATCGGTGAATATCGCGATTCCGTGCCTCCTAGAGTGATTTACCGTTATATCGAACGATTGCGAGGGCTGGGAAGTGAATCCATACCTTCTGTCTATACAGAACGATTGGACAGGGTGAATATCGCGATTCCGTGGCTCCTGGAGTGATTTATCGTTATATCGAACAATTGCCGGGGATGAGAAGTGATTCCTTACCTTCTTTCGATCCAGAACGTGTGGAACGTGTGAATATCGCTATTCCGAGCCTCCTAGAGTGATTAATCGTTATATGGAACGATTGCGATAGCTGGAAAGTGAATCCTTACTTCTGTATACACGTGACTATAGGACAGGGTGAATATCGCGATTCCGAACCTCCGAAAGTGATTTAGCGATAGACCGAACAATTGCGAGGGCTGGGAAGTGAATCCTTACCTGCTGTTGATACAGAACGTGTGGAACCGGTGAATATCGCGATTCCGAGCCTCCTAGAGTGATTTACCGTTATATCGAACGATTGCGAGAGCTGGGAAGTGAATCCTTACCATCTGTCTATACAGAACGATTGGACAGGGTGAATATCGCGATTCCGTGGCTCCTGGAGTTATTTATCGTCATATCGAAATATTGCGAGGGCTGGGATGTGAATCCTTACCTTCCGTCGATACAGAACGTGTGGGAACGTGTGAATATCGCGATTCCGAGGCTCCTGGAGTGATTTATCGTTATATGGAACGATTGCGATAGCTGGAAAGTGAATCCTTACTTCTGTATACACGTGACTATAGGACAGGGTGAATATCGCGATTCCGAACCTCCGAAAGTGATTTAGCGATAGACCGAACAATTGCGAGGGCTGGGAAGTGAATCCTTACCTGCTGTTGATACAGAACGTGTGGAAACGGTGAATATCGCGATTCCGAGCCTCCTAGAGTGATTTATCGTCATAACGAACGATTGCGAGGGCTGGGATGTGAATCCTCACCTTCCGTCGATACAGAACGTGTGGGAACGGTGAATATCGCGATTCCGAGGCTCCTGGAGTGTTTTATCGTTATATCGAACGATTGCGAGGGCTGGAACCTGAATCCTTACCTTCTATCGATTCAGAACGATTGGAACTGATGCATATCGCGATTCCGGGCCTCCTAGAGTGATTAATCGTTATATGGAACGATTGCGATAGCTGGAAAGTGAATCCTCACCTTCTGTATATACATGACTATAGGACAGGGTGAATATCGCGATTCCGAACCTCCGAAATTGATTTAGCGATAGACCGAACAATTGCGAGGGCTGGGAAGTGAATCCTTACCTTCTGTTGATACAGAACGTGTGGAAACGGTGAATATCGAAATTCCGAGACTCTTAGAGTGATTTATCGTTATATCGAACGAATGCGAGGGCTGGAAAGTAAATCCATAGCTTCCTTCAATACAGAGCGTGTGGAAACGGTGAATATCGCCATTCCAAGCCTCCTAGAGTGATTTATTGTTATATCAAACGATTGCGAGGGCTGGGAAGTGGATCCTTACCTTCTGTCGATACAGAACGATTGGGCAGTGTCAATACCGCCATTCCGAACTTCCTAGAGTGATTGATCGATAAACCGAACGATTGCGAGGGCTGGGAAGTGAATCCTTACCCTCTGCCGAAACAGAACGATTGGTAATTTCGAATATCGCGTTTCCGATCCTCCTAGAGTGATTTAGCGATAGACCGAACGATTGCGAGGGCTGGGATGTGAATCCTTACCTTCCCTCGATACAGAACGTGTGGAAACGGTGAATATCGCGATTCCGAGCCTCCTAGAGTGATCTTCGTTATATCGAACGATTGCGAGGCCTGGGAAGTGATTCATTGCCATCTGTCGATAGAGAACGGGTGGAACGTGTGAATATCGCTATTCCGAGCCTCCTAGAGTGATTAATCGTTATATGGAACGATTGCGATAGCTGGAAAGTGAATCCTTACCTTCTGTATACACGTGACTATAGGACAGGGTGAATATCGCGATTCCGAACCTCCGAAAGTGATTTAGCGATAGACCGAACAATTGCGAGGGCTGGGAAGTGAATCCTTACCTGCTGTTGATACAGAACGTGTGGAAACGGTGAATATCGCGATTCCGAGCCTCCTAGAGTGATTTACCGTTATATCGAACGATTGCGAGAGCTGGGAAGTGAATCCTTACCATCTGTCTATACAGAACGATTGGACAGGGTGAATATCGCGATTCCGTGGCTCCTGGAGTTATTTATCGTCATATCGAAATATTGCGAGGGCTGGGATGTGAATCCTTACCTTCCGTCGATACAGAACGTGTGGGAACGGTGAATATCGCGATTCCGAGGCTCCTGGAGTGATTTATCGTTATATCGAACGATTGCGAGGGCTGGAACGCGAATCCTTACCTTCTGTCGATACAGGACGATTGGAAATGATGCATATCGCGATTCCGGGCCTCCTAGAGTGATTAATCGTTATATGGAACGATTGCGATAGCTGGAAAGTGAATCCTCACCTTCAGTATATACATGACTATAGGACAGGGTGAATATCGCGATTCCGAACCTCCGAAAGTGATTTATCGATAGACCGAACAATTGCGAGGGCTGGGAAGTGAATCCTTACCATCTGTTGATACAGAACGTGTGGCAACGGTGTATATCGCGATTCCGAGCCTCCTAGAGTGATTTACCGTTATATCGAACGATTGCGAGAGCTGGGAAGTGAATCCTTACCATCTGTCTATACAGAACGATTGGACAGGGTGAATATCGCGATTCCGTGCCTCCTAGAGTGATTTATCGTCATATCGAACGATTGCGAGGGCTGGGATGTGAATCCTCACTATCCGTCGATACAGAACGTGTGGAATCGGTGAATATCGCGATTCCGTGCCTCCTAGAGTGATTTATCGTCATATCGAACGATTGCGAGGGCTGGGATGTGAATCCTTACCTTCCGTAGATACAGAACGTGTGGAAACGGTGAATATCGCGATTCCGAGCCTCCTAGACTGATTTATCTATAGACCGAACGATTGCGAGGGCTGGGAAGTGAGTACTTACCTTCTGTCTATACAGAACGATTGGACAGGGTGAATATCGCGAGTCCGTGGCTCCTGGAGTGATTTATCGTTATATCGAACGATTGCCGGGGATGAGAAGTGATTCCTTACCTTCTTTCGATCCAGAACGTGTGGAAACGGTGAATATCGCGATTTCGAGCCTCCTAGAGTGATTTATCATCATATCGAACGATTGCGAGGGCTGGGATGTGAATCCTCACCTTCCGTCGATACAGAACGTGTGGGAACGGTGAATATCGCGATTCCGAGGCTCCTGGAGTGATTTATCGTTATATCGAACGATTGCGAGGGCTGGAACGTGAATCCTTACCTTCTATCGATACAGAACGATTGGAAATGATGCATATCGCGATTCCGGGCCTCCTACAGTGATTAATCGTTATATGGAACGATTGCGATAGCTGGAAAGTGAAACCTTACCTTCTGTATATACATGACTATAGAACAGGGTGAATATCGCGATTCCGAACCTCCGAAAGTGATTTAGCGATAGACCGAACAATTGCGAGGGCTGGGAAGTGAATCCTTACCTTCTGTTGATACAGAACGTGTGGAAACGGTGAATATCGCGATTCCGAGCCTCCTAGACTGATTTATCTATAGACCGAACGATTGCGAGGGCTGGGAAGTGAGTACTTACCTTCTGTCTATACACAACGGTTGGACAGGGTGAATATCGCGATTCCGTGGCTCCTGGAGTAATTTATCGTTATATCGAACGATTGCCGGGGATGAGAAGTGATTCCTTACCTTCTTTCGATCCAGAACGTGTGGAAACGGTGAATATCGCTATTCCGAGCCTCCTAGAGTGATCTTCGTTATATCGAACGATTGCAAGGCCTGGGAAGTGATTCATTGCCTTCTGTCGATAGAGAACGTGTGGAACGTGTGAATATCGCTATTCCGAGCCTCCTAGAGTGATTAATCGTTATATGGAACGATTGCGATAGCTGGAAAGTGAATCCTTACTTCTGTATACACGTGACTATAGGACAGGGTGAATATCGCGATTCCGAACCTCCGAAAGTGATTTAGCGATAGACCGAACAATTGCGAGGGCTGGGAAGTGAATCCTTACCTGCTGTTGATACAGAACGTGTGGAAACGGTGAATATCGCGATTCCGAGCCTCCTAGAGTGATTTACCGTTATATCGAACGATTGCGAGAGCTGGGAAGTGAATCCTTACCATCTGTCTATACAGAACGATTGGACAGGGTGAATATCGCGATTCCGTGGCTCCTGGAGTTATTTATCGTCATATCGAAATATTGCGAGGGCTGGCATGTGAATCCTTACCTTCCGTCGATACAGAACGTGTGGGAACGTGTGAATATCGCGATTCCGAGGCTCCTGGAGTGATTTATCGTTATATGGAACGATTGCGATAGCTGGAAAGTGAATCCTTACTTCTGTATACACGTGACTATAGGACAGGGTGAATATCGCGATTCCGAACCTCCGAAAGTGATTTAGCGATAGACCGAACAATTGCGAGGGCTGGGAAGTGAATCCTTACCTGCTGTTGATACAGAACGTGTGGAAACGGTGAATATCGCGATTCCGAGCCTCGTAGAGTGATTTATCGTCATAACGAACGATTGCGAGGGCTGGGATGTGAATCCTCACCTTCCGTCGATACAGAACGTGTGGGAACGGTGAATATCGCGATTCCGAGGCTCCTGGAGTGTTTTATCGTTATATCGAACGATTGCGAGGGCTGGAACCTGAATCCTTACCTTCTATCGATTCAGAACGATTGGAACTGATGCATATCGCGATTCCGGGCCTCCTAGAGTGATTAATCGTTATATGGAACGATTGCGATAGCTGGAAAGTGAATCCTTACCTTCTGTATATACATGACTATAGGACAGGGTGAATATCGCGATTCCGAACCTCCGAAAGTGATTTAGCGATAGACCGAACAATTGCGAGAGCTGGGAAGTGAATCCTTACCTTCTGTTGATACAGAACGTGTGGAAACGGTGAATATCGCGATTCCGAGCCTCCTAGAGTGATTTATCGTTATATCGAACGAATGCGAGGGCTGGAAAGTAAATCCATAGCTTCCTTCGATACAGAGCGTGTGGAAACGGTGAATATCGCCATTCCGAGCCTCCTAGAGTGATTTATCGTCATATCGAAATATTGCGAGGGCTGGGATGTGAATCCTTACCATCCGTCGATACAGAACGTGTGGGATCGGTGAATATCGCGATTCCGTGCCTCCTAGAGTGATTTACCGTTATATCGAACGATTGCGAGGGCTGGGAAGTGAATCCATACCTTCTGTCTATACAGAACGATTGGACAGGGTGAATATCGCGATTCCGTGGCTCCTGGAGTGATTTATCGTTATATCGAACAATTGCCGGGGATGAGAAGTGATTCCTTACCTTCTTTCGATCCAGAACGTGTGGAAACGGTGAATATCGCGATTCCGAGCCTCCTAGAGTGATTTATCGTCATATCGAACGATTGCGAGGGCTGGGATGTGAATGCTCACCTTCCGTCGATACAGAACGTGTGGGAACGGTGAATATCGCGATTCCGAGGCTCCTGGAGTGATTTATCGTTATATCGAACGACTGCGAGGGCTGGAACGTGAATCCTTACCTTCTGTCGATACAGGACGATTGGAAATGATGCATATCGCGATTCCGGGCCTCCTAGAGTGATTAATCGTTATATGGAACGATTGCGATAGCTGGAAAGTGAATCCTCACCTTCTGTATATACATGACTATAGGACAGGGTGAATATCGCGATTCCGAACCTCCGAAATTGATTTAGCGATAGACCGAACAATTGCGAGGGCTGGGAAGTGAATCCTTACCTTCTGTTGATACAGAACGTGTGGAAACGGTGAATATCGAAATTCCGAGCCTCTTAGAGTGATTTATCGTTATATCGAACGAATGCGAGGGCTGGAAAGTAAATCCATAGCTTCCTTCAATACAGAGCGTGTGGAAACGGTGAATATCGCCATTCCAAGCCTCCTAGAGTGATTTATTGTTATATCAAACGATTGCGAGGGCTGGGAAGTGGATCCTTACCTTCTGTCGATACAGAACGATTGGGCAGTGTCAATACCGCCATTCCGAACTTCCTAGAGTGATTGATCGATAAACCGAACGATTGCGAGGGCTGGGAAGTGAATCCTTACCCTCTGCCGAAACAGAACGATTGGTAATTTCGAATATCGCGTTTCCGATCCTCCTAGAGTGATTTAGCGATAGACCGAACGATTGCGAGGGCTGGGATGTGAATCCTTACCTTCCCTCGATACAGAACGTGTGGAAACGGTGAATATCGCGATTCCGAGCCTCCTAGACTGATATATCTATAGACCGAACGATTGCGAGGGCGGGGAAGTGAGTACTTACCTTCTGTCTATACAGAACGATTGGACAGGGTGAATATCGCGATTCCGTGGCTCCTGGAGTGATTTATCGCTATATCGAACGATTGCCGGGGATGAGAAGTGATTCCTTACCTTCTTTCGATCCAGAACGTGTGGAAACGGTGAATATCGCTATTCCGAGCCTCCTAGAGTGATCTTCGTTATATCGAACGATTGCGAGGCCTGGGAAGTGATTCATTGCCATCTGTCGATAGAGAACGGGTGGAACGTGTGAATATCGCTATTCCGAGCCTCCTAGAGTGATTAATCGTTATATGGAACGATTGCGATAGCTGGAAAGTGAATCCATACCTTCTGTATACACGTGACTATAGGACAGGGTGAATATCGCGATTCCGAACCTCCGAAAGTGATTTAGCGATAGACCGAACAATTGCGAGGGCTGGGAAGTGAATCCTTACCTTCCGTCGATACAGAACGTATGGGAACGGTGAATATCGCGATTCCGAGGCTCCTGGAGTGATTTATCGTTATATCGAACGATTGCGAGGGCTGGAACGCGAATCCTTACCTTCTGTCGATACAGGACGATTGGAAATGATGCATATCGCGATTCCGGGCCTCCTAGAGTGATTAATCGTTATATGGAACGATTGCGATAGCTGGAAAGTGAATCCTCACCTTCAGTATATACATGACTATAGGACAGGGTGAATATCGCGATTCCGAACCTCCGAAAGTGATTTATCGATAGACCGAACAATTGCGAGGGCTGGGAAGTGAATCCTTACCATCTGTTGATACAGAACGTGTGGCAACGGTGTATATCGCGATTCCGAGCCTCCTAGAGTGATTTACCGTTATATCGAACGATTGCGAGAGCTGGGAAGTGAATCCTTACCATCTGTCTATACAGAACGATTGGACAGGGTGAATATCGCGATTCCGTGCCTCCTAGAGTGATTTATCGTCATATCGAACGATTGCGAGGGCTGGGATGTGAATCCTCACTATCCGTCGATACAGAACGTGTGGAATCGGTGAATATCGCGATTCCGTGCCTCCTAGAGTGATTTATCGTCATATCGAACGATTGCGAGGGCTGGGATGTGAATCCTTACCTTCCGTAGATACAGAACGTGTGGAAACGGTGAATATCGCGATTCCGAGCCTCCTAGACTGATTTATCTATAGACCGAACGATTGCGAGGGCTGGGAAGTGAGTACTTACCTTCTGTCTATACAGAACGATTGGACAGGGTGAATATCGCGAGTCCGTGGCTCCTGGAGTGATTTATCGTTATATCGAACGATTGCCGGGGATGAGAAGTGATTCCTTACCTTCTTTCGATCCAGAACGTGTGGAAACGGTGAATATCGCGATTTCGAGCCTCCTAGAGTGATTTATCATCATATCGAACGATTGCGAGGGCTGGGATGTGAATCCTCACCTTCCGTCGATACAGAACGTGTGGGAACGGTGAATATCGCGATTCCGAGGCTCCTGGAGTGATTTATCGTTATATCGAACGATTGCGAGGGCTGGAACGTGAATCCTTACCTTCTATCGATACAGAACGATTGGAAATGATGCATATCGCGATTCCGGGCCTCCTACAGTGATTAATCGTTATATGGAACGATTGCGATAGCTGGAAAGTGAAACCTTACCTTCTGTATATACATGACTATAGAACAGGGTGAATATCGCGATTCCGAACCTCCGAAAGTGATTTAGCGATAGACCGAACAATTGCGAGGGCTGGGAAGTGAATCCTTACCTGAAGTTGATACAGAACGTGTGGAAACGGTGAATATCGCGATTCCGAGCCTCCTAGAGTGATTTACCGTTATATCGAACGATTGCGAGAGCTGGGAAGTGAATCCTTACCATCTGTCTATACAGAACGATTGGACAGGGTGAATATCGCGATTCCGTGGCTCCTGGAGTTATTTATCGTCATATCGAAATATTGCGAGGGCTGGGATGTGAATCCTTACCTTCCGTCGATACAGAACGTGTGGGAACGGTGAATATCGCGATTCCGAGGCTCCTGGAGTGATTTATCGTTATATCGAACGATTGCGAGGGCTGGAACGTGAATCCTTACCTTCTGTCGATACAGGACGATTGGAAATGATGCATATCGCGATTCCGGGCCTCCTAGAGTGATTAATCGTTATATGGAACGATTGCGATAGCTGGAAAGTGAATCCTCACCTTCTGTATATACATGAATATAGGACAGGGTGAATATCGCGATTCCGAACGTCCGAAAGTGATTTATCGATAGACCGAACAATTGCGAGGGCTGGGAAGTGAATCCTTACCATCTGTTGATACAGAACGTGTGGTAACGGTGTATATCGCGATTCCGAGCCTCCTAGAGTGATTTACCGTTATATCGAACGATTGCGAGAGCTGGGAAGTGAATCCTTACCATCTGTCTATACAGAACGATTGGACAGGGTGAATATCGCGATTCCGTGCCTCCTAGAGTGATTTATCGTCATATCGAACGATTGCGAGGGCTGGGATGTGAATCCTTACCTTCCGTAGATACAGAACGTGTGGAAACGGTGAATATCGCGATTCCGAGCCTCCTAGACTGATTTATCTATAGACCGAACGATTGCGATGGCTGGGAAGTGAGTACTTACCTTCTGTCTATACAGAACGATTGGACAGGGTGAATATCGCGATTCCGTGCCTCCTAGAGTGATTTATCGTCATATCGAACGATTGCGAGGGCTGGGATGTGAATCCTCACCATCCGTCGATACAGAACGTGTGGAATCGGTGAATATCGCGATTCCGTGCCTCCTAGAGTGATTTATCGTCATATCGAACGATTGCGAGGGCTGGGATGTGAATCCTTACCTTCCATAGATACAGAACGTGTGGAAACGGTGAATATCGCGATTCCGAGCCTCCTAGACTGATTTATCTATAGACCGAACGATTGCGAGGGCTGGGAAGTGAGTACTTACCTTCTGTCTATACAGAACGATTGGACAGGGTGAATATCGCGAGTCCGTGGCTCCTGGAGTGATTTATCGTTATATCGAACGATTGCCGGGGATGAGAAGTGATTCCTTACCTTCTTTCGATCCAGAACGTGTGGAAACGGTGAATATCGCGATTTCGAGCCTCCTAGAGTGATTTATCGTCATATCGAACGATTGCGAGGGCTGGGATGTGAATCCTCACCTTCCGTCGATACAGAACGTGTGGGAACGGTGAATATCGCGATTCCAAGGCTCCTGGAGTGATTTATCGTTATATCGAACGATTGCGAGGGCTGGAACGTGAATCCTTACCTTCTATCGATACAGAACGATTGGAAATGATGCATATCGCGATTCCGGGCCTCCTACAGTGATTAATCGTTATATGGAACGATTGCGATAGCTGGAAAGTGAAACCTTACCTTCTGTATATACATGACTATAGAACAGGGTGAATATCGCGATTCCGAACCTCCGAAAGTGATTTAGCGATAGACCGAACAATTGCGAGGGCTGGGAAGTGAATCCTTACCTTCTGTTGATACAGAACGTGTGGAAACGGTGAATATCGCGATTCCGAGCCTCCTAGACTGATTTATCTATAGACCGAACGATTGCGAGGGCTGGGAAGTGAGTACTTACCTTCTGTCTATACACAACGGTTGGACAGGGTGAATATCGCGATTCCGTGGCTCCTGGAGTAATTTATCGTTATATCGAACGATTGCCGGGGATGAGAAGTGATTCCTTACCTTCTTTCGATCCAGAACGTGTGGAAACGGTGAATATCGCGATTCCGAGGCTCCTGGAGTGATTTATCGTTATATCGAACGATTGCGAGGGCTGGAACGTGAATCCTTACCTTCTGTCGATACAGGACGATTGGAAATGATGCATATCGCGATTCCGGGCCTCCTAGAGTGATTAATCGTTATATGGAACGATTGCGATAGCTGGAAAGTGAATCCTCACCTTCTGTATATACATGACTATAGGACAGGGTGAATATCGCGATTCCGAACCTCCGAAAGTGATTTATCGATAGACCGAACAATTGCGAGGGCTGGGAAGTGAATCCTTACCATCTGTTGATACAGAACGTGTGGCAACGGTGTATATCGCGATTCCGAGCCTCCTAGAGTGATTTACCGTTATATCGAACGATTGCGAGAGCTGGGAAGTGAATCCTTACCATCTGTCTATACAGAACGATTGGACAGGGTGAATATCGCGATTCCGTGCCTCCTAGAGTGATTTATCGTCATATCGAACGATTGCGAGGGCTGGGATGTGAATCCTCACCATCCGTCGATACAGAACGTGTGGAATCGGTGAATATCGCGATTCCGTGCCTCCTAGAGTGATTTATCGTCATATCGAACGATTGCGAGGGCTGGGATGTGAATCCTTACCTTCCGTAGATACAGAACGTGTGGAAACGGTGAATATCGCGATTCCGAGCCTCCTAGACTGATTTATCTATAGACCGAACGATTGCGAGGGCTGGGAAGTGAGTACTTACCTTCTGTCTATACAGAACGATTGGACAGGGTGAATATCGCTATTCCGAGCCTCCTAGAGTGATTTATCGTCATATCGAAATATTGGGAGGGCTGGGATGTGAATCCTTACCTTCCGTCCATACAGAACGTGTGGGATCGGTGAATATCGCGATTCCGTGCCTCCTAGAGTGATTTATCGTCATATCGAACGATTGCGAGGGCTGGGATGTGAATCCTTACCTTCCCTCGATACAGAACGTGTGGAAACGGTGAATATCGCGATTCCGAGCCTCCTAGACTGATATATCTATAGACCGAACGATTGGGAGGGCTGGGAAGTGAGTACTTACCTTCTGTCTATACAGAACGATTGGACAGGTTGAATATCGCGATTCCGTGGCTCCTGGAGTGATTTATCGCTATATCGAACGATTGCCGGGGATGAGAAGTGATTCCTTACCTTCATTCGATCCAGAACGTGTGGAAACGGTGAATATCGCGATTTCGAGCCTCCTAGAGTGATTTATCGTCATATCGAACGATTGCGAGGGCTGGGATGTGAATCCTCACCTTCCGTCGATACAGAACGTGTGGGAACGGTGAATATCGCGATTCCGAGGCTCCTGGAGTGATTTATCATTATATCGAACGATTGCGAGGGCTGGAACCTGAATCCTTACCTTCTATCGATTCAGAACGATTGGAAATGATGCATATCGCCATTCCGAGCCTCCTAGAGTGATTTATTGTTATATCAAACGATTGCGAGGGCTGGGAAGTGGATCCTTACCTTCTGTCGATACAGAACGATTGGGCAGTGTCAATACCGCGATTCCGAACTTCCTTGAGTAATTGATCGATAAACCGAACGATTGCGAGGGCTGGGAAGTGAATCCTTACCCTCTGCCGAAACAGAACGATTGGTAATTTCGAATATCGCGTTTCCGATCCTCCTAGAGTGATTTAGCGATAGACCGAACGATACCGAGGGCTGCGAAGTGAATCCTTACCTTCTGTCGATACAGAACGTGTGGAACGTCGAATATCGCGATTCCGAGCCGCCTAGAGTGATTTATCGTAATATCGAACGAATGCGAGGGCTGTAAAGTAAATCCATAGATTCCATCGATACAGAACGTGTGGAAACGGTGAATATAGCGATTCCGAGCCTCCTAGAGTGATTTTTCGTTATATCGAACGAAAGCGAGAGCTGGAAAGTAAAGCCATAGCTTCCTTCGATACAGAACGTATGGAAACGGTGAATATCGCGATTCCGTGGCTCCTAGAGTGTTTTATTGTTATATCAAACGATTGCGAGGGCTGGAAAGTGATTCCTAAGCTTCTTTCGATCCAGAACGTGTGGAAACGGTGAATATCGCGATTCCGAGCCTCCCAGAGTGATTTATCGTCATATCGATATATTGCGAGGGCTGGGATGTGAATCCTTACCTTCCGGCCATACAGAACGTGTGGGATCGGTGAATATCGCGATTCCGTGCCTCCTAGAGTGATTTATCGTCATATCGAACGATTGCGAGGGCTGGGATGTGAATCCTCACCTTCCGTCGATACAGAACGTGTGGGAACGGTGAATATCGCGATTCCGAGGCTCCTGGAGTGATTTATCGTTATATCGAACGATTGCGAGGGCTGGAACGTGAATCCTTACCTTCTATCGATACAGAACGATTGGAAATGATGCATATCGCGATTCCGTGGCTCCTGGAGTGATTTATCGTCATAACGAAAGATTGCGAGGGCTGGGATGTGAATCCTCACCTTCCGTCGATACAGAACGTGTGGGAACGGTGAATATCGCGATTCCGAGGCTCCTGGAGTGTTTTATCGTTATATCGAACGATTGCGAGGGCTGGAACCTGAATCCTTACCTTCTATCGATTCAGAACGATTGGAAATGATGCATATCGCGATTCCGGGCCTCCTAGAGTGATTAATCGTTATATGGAACGATTGCGATAGCTGGAAAGTGAATCCTTACCTTCTGTATATACATGACTATAGGACAGGGTGAATATCGCGATTCCGAACCTCCGAAAGTGATTTAGCGATAGACCGAACAATTGCGAGGGCTGGGAAGTGAATCCTTACCTTCTGTTGATACAGAACGTGTGGAAACGGTGAATATCGCGATTCCGAGCCTCCTAGAGTGATTTATCGTTATATCGAACGAATGCGAGGGCTGGAAAGTAAATCCATAGCTTCCTTCGATACAGAGCGTGTGGAAACGGTGAATATCGCCATTCCGAGCCTCCTAGAGTGATTTATCGTCATATCGAAATATTGCGAGGGCTGGGATGTGAATCCTTACCATCCGTCGATACAGAACGTGTGGGATCGGTGAATATCGCGATTCCGTGCCTCCTAGAGTGATTTATCGTCATAACGAACGATTGCGAGGGCTGGGATGTGAATCCTCACCTTCCGTCGATACAGAACGTGTGGGAACGGTGAATATCGCGATTCCGAGGCTCCTGGAGTGTTTTATCGTTATATCGAACGATTGCGAGGGCTGGAACCTGAATCCTTACCTTCTATCGATTCAGAACGATTGGAAATGATGCATATCGCGATTCCGGGCCTCCTAGAGTGATTAATCGTTATATGGAACGATTGCGATAGCTGGAAAGTGAATCCTTACCTTCTGTATATACATGACTATAGGACAGGGTGAATATCGCGATTCCGAACCTCCGAAAGTGATTTAGCGATAGACCGAACAATTGCGAGGGCTGGGAAGTGAATCCTTACCTTCTGTTGATACAGAACGTGTGGAAACGGTGAATATCGCGATTCCGAGCCTCCTAGAGTGATTTATCGTTATATCGAACGAATGCGAGGGCTGGAAAGTAAATCCATAGCTTCCTTCGATACAGAACGTGTGGAAACGGTGAATATCGCCATTCCGAGCCTCCTAGAGTGATTTATCGTCATATCGAAATATTGCGAGGGCTGGGATGTGAATCCTTACCATCCGTCGATACAGAACTTGTGGGATCGGTGAATATCGCGATTCCGTGCCTCCTAGAGTGATTTACCGTTATATCGAACGATTGCGAGGGCTGGGAACTGAATCCATACCTTCTGTCTATACAGAACGTGTGGGAACGGTGAATATCGCGATTCCGAGGCTCCTGGAGTGTTTTATCGTTATATCGAACGATTGCGAGGGCTGGAACCTGAATCCTTACCTTCTATCGATTCAGAACGATTGGAAATGATGCATATCGCGATTCCGGGCCTCCTAGAGTGATTAATCGTTATATGGAACGATTGCGATAGCTGGAAAGTGAATCCTTACCTTCTGTATATACATGACTATAGGACAGGGTGAATATCGCGATTCCGAACCTCCGAAAGTGATTTAGCGATAGACCGAACAATTGCGAGGGCTGGGAAGTGAATCCTTACCTTCTGTTGATACAGAACGTGTGGAAACGGTGAATATCGCGATTCCGAGCCTCCTAGAGTGATTTATCGTTATATCGAACGAATGCGAGGGCTGGAAAGTAAATCCATAGCTTCCTTCGATACAGAGCGTGTGGAAACGGTGAATATCGCCATTCCGAGCCTCCTAGAGTGATTTATCGTCATATCGAAATATTGCGAGGGCTGGGATGTGAATCCTTACCATCCGTCGATACAGAACGTGTGGGATCGGTGAATATCGCGATTCCGTGCCTCCTAGAGTGATTTACCGTTATATCGAACGATTGCGAGGGCTGGGAACTGAATCCATACCTTCTGTCTATACAGAACGATTGGACAGGGTGAATATCGCGATTCCGTGGCTCCTGGAGTGATTTATCGTCATATCGAACAATTGCCGGGGATGAGAAGTGATTCCTTACCTTCTTTCGATCCAGAACGTGTGGAAACGGTGAATATCGCGATTCCGAGCCTCCTAGAGTGATTTATCGTCATATCGAACGATTGCGAGGGCTGGGATATGAATGCTCACCTTCCGTCGATACAGAACGTGTGGGAACGGTGAATATCGCGATTCCGAGGCTCCTGGAGTGATTTATCGTTATATCGAACGACTGCGAGGGCTGGAACGTGAATCCTTACCTTCTGTCGATACAGGACGATTGGAAATGATGCATATCGCGATTCCGGGCCTCCTAGAGTGATTAATCGTTATATGGAACGATTGCGATAGCTGGAAAGTGAATCCTCACCTTCTGTATATACATGACTATAGGACAGGGTGAATATCGCGATTCCGAACCTCCGAAATTGATTTAGCGATAGACCGAACAATTGCGAGGGCTGGGAAGTGAATCCTTACCTTCTGTTGATACAGAACGTGTGGAAACGGTGAATATCGAAATTCCGAGCCTCTTAGAGTGATTTATCGTTATATCGAACGAATGCGAGGGCTGGAAAGTAAATCCATAGCTTCCTTCAATACAGAGCGTGTGGAAACGGTGAATATCGCCATTCCGAGCCTCCTAGAGTGATTTATTGTTATATCAAACGATTGCGAGGGCTGGGAAGTGGATCCTTACCTTCTGTCGATACAGAACGATTGGGCAGTGTCAATACCGCGATTCCGAACTTCCTAGAGTGATTGATCGATAAACCGAACGATTGCGAGGGCTGGGAAGTGAATCCATACCCTCTGCCGAAACAGAACGATTGGTAATTTCGAATATCGCGTTTCCGATCCTCCTAGAGTGATTTAGCGATAGACCGAACGATTGCGAGGGCTGGGATGTGAATCCTTACCTTCCCTCGATACAGAACGTGTGGAAACGGTGAATATCGCGATTCCGTGCCTCCTAGAGTGATTTATCGTCATATCGAACGATTGCGAGGGCTGGGATGTGAATCCTTACCTTCCGTAGATACAGAACGTGTGGAAACGGTGAATATCGCGATTCCGAGCCTCCTAGACTGATTTATCTATAGACCGAACGATTGCGAGGGCTGGGAAGTGAGTACTTCCCTTCTGTCTATACAGAACGATTGGACAGGGTGAATATCGCGAGTCCGTGGCTCCTGGAGTGATTTATCGTTATATCGAACGATTGCCGGGGATGAGAAGTGATTCCTTACCTTCTCTCGATCCAGAACGTGTGGAATCGGTGAATATCGCGATTCCGTGCCTCCTAGAGTGATTTATCGTCATATCGAACGATTGCGAGGGCTGGGATGTGAATCCTTACCTTCCGTAGATACAGAACGTGTGGAAACGGTGAATATCGCGATTCCGAGCCTCCTAGACTGATTTATCTATAGACCGAACGATTGCGAGGGCTGGGAAGTGAGTACTTACCTTCTGTCTATACAGAACGATTGGACAGGGTGAATATCGCGAGTCCGTGGCTCCTGGAGTGATTTATCGTTATATCGAACGATTGCCGGGGATGAGAAGTGATTCCTTACCTTCTTTCGATCCAGAACGTGTGGAAACGGTGAATATCGCGATTTCGAGCCTCCTAGAGTGATTTATCATCATATCGAACGATTGCGAGGGCTGGGATGTGAATCCTCACCTTCCGTCGATACAGAACGTGTGGGAACGGTGAATATCGCGATTCCGAGGCTCCTGGAGTGATTTATCGTTATATCGAACGATTGCGAGGGCTGGAACGTGAATCCTTACCTTCTATCGATACAGAACGATTGGAAATGATGCATATCGCGATTCCGGGCCTCCTACAGTGATTAATCGTTATATGGAACGATTGCGATAGCTGGAAAGTGAAACCTTACCTTCTGTATATACATGACTATAGAACAGGGTGAATATCGCGATTCCGAACCTCCGAAAGTGATTTAGCGATAGACCGAACAATTGCGAGGGCTGGGAAGTGAATCCTTACCTTCTGTTGATACAGAACGTGTGGAAACGGTGAATATCGCGATTCCGAGCCTCCTAGACTGATTTATCTATAGACCGAACGATTGCGAGGGCTGCGAAGTGAGTACTTACCTTCTGTCTATACACAACGGTTGGACAGGGTGAATATCGCGATTCCGTGGCTCCTGGAGTAATTTATCGTTATATCGAACGATTGCCGGGGATGAGAAGTGATTCCTTACCTTCTTTCGATCCAGAACGTGTGGAAACGGTGAATATCGCTATTCCGAGCCTCCTAGAGTGATCTTCGTTATATCGAACGATTGCAAGGCCTGGGAAGTGATTCATTGCCTTCTGTCGATAGAGAACGTGTGGAACGTGTGAATATCGCTATTCCGAGCCTCCTAGAGTGATTAATCGTTATATGGAACGATTGCGATAGCTGGAAAGTGAATCCTTACTTCTGTATACACGTGACTATAGGACAGGGTGAATATCGCGATTCCTAACCTCCGAAAGTGATTTAGCGATAGACCGAACAATTGCGAGGGCTGGGAAGTGAATCCTTACCTTCTGTTGATACAGAACGTGTGGAAACGGTGAATATCGCGATTCCGAGCCTCCTAGAGTGATTTATCGTTATATCGAACGAATGCGAGGGCTGGAAAGTAAATCCATAGCTTCCTTCGATACAGAGCGTGTGGAAACGGTGAATATCGCCATTCCGAGCCTCCTAGAGTGATTTATCGTCATATCGAAATATTGCGAGGGCTGGGATGTGAATCCTTACCATCCGTCGATACAGAACGTGTGGGATCGGTGAATATCGCGATTCCGTGCCTCCTAGAGTGATTTACCGTTATATCGAACGATTGCGAGGGCTGGGAAGTGAATCCATACCTTCTGTCTATACAGAACGATTGGACAGGGTGAATATCGCGATTCCGTGGCTCCTGGAGTGATTTATCGTTATATCGAACAATTGCCGGGGATGAGAAGTGATTCCTTACCTTCTTTCGATCCAGAACGTGTGGAAACGGTGAATATCGCGATTCCGAGCCTCCTAGAGTGATTTATCGTCATATCGAACGATTGCGAGGGCTGGGATGTGAATGCTCACCTTCCGTCGATACAGAACGTGTGGGAACGGTGAATATCGCGATTCCGAGGCTCCTGGAGTGATTTATCGTTATATCGAACGACTGCGAGGGCTGGAACGTGAATCCTTACCTTCTGTCGATACAGGACGATTGGAAATGATGCATATCGCGATTCCGGGCCTCCTAGAGTGATTAATCGTTATATGGAACGATTGCGATAGCTGGAAAGTGAATCCTCACCTTCTGTATATACATGACTATAGGACAGCGTGAATATCGCGATTCCGAACCTCCGAAATTGATTTAGCGATAGACCGAACAATTGCGAGGGCTGGGAAGTGAATCCTTACCTTCTGTTGATACAGAACGTGTGGAAACGGTGAATATCGAAATTCCGAGCCTCTTAGAGTGATTTATCGTTATATCGAACGAATGCGAGGGCTGGAAAGTAAATCCATAGCTTCCTTCAATACAGAGCGTGTGGAAACGGTGAATATCGCCATTCCGAGCCTCCTAGAGTGATTTATTGTTATATCAAACGATTGCGAGGGCTGGGAAGTGGATCCTTACCTTCTGTCGATACAGAACGATTGGGCAGTGTCAATACCGCCATTCCGAACTTCCTAGAGTGATTGATCGATAAACCGAACGATTGCGAGGGCTGGGAAGTGAATCCTTACCCTCTGCCGAAACAGAACGATTGGTAATTTCGAATATCGCGTTTCCGATCCTCCTAGAGTGATTTAGCGATAGACCGAACGATTGCGAGGGCTGGGATGTGAATCCTTACCTTCCCTCGATACAGAACGTGTGGAAACGGTGAATATCGCGATTCCGAGCCTCCTAGACTGATATATCTATAGACCGAACGATTGCGAGGGCGGGGAAGTGAGTACTTACCTTCAGTCTATACAGAACGATTGGACAGGGTGAATATCGCGATTCCGTGGCTCCTGGAGTGATTTATCGCTATATCGAACGATTGCCGGGGATGAGAAGTGATTCCTTACCTTCTTTCGATCCAGAACGTGTGGAAACGGTGAATATCGCTATTCCGAGCCTCCTAGAGTGATCTTCGTTATATCGAACGATTGCGAGGCCTGGGAAGTGATTCATTGCCATCTGTCGATAGAGAACGGGTGGAACGTGTGAATATCGCTATTCCGAGCCTCCTAGAGTGATTAATCGTTATATGGAACGATTGCGATAGCTGGAAAGTGAATCCTTACCTTCTGTATACACGTGACTATAGGACAGGGTGAATATCGCGATTCCGAACCTCCGAAAGTGATTTAGCGATAGACCGAACAATTGCGAGGGCTGGGAAGTGAATCCTTACCTGCTGTTGATACAGAACGTGTGGAAACGGTGAATATCGCGATTCCGAGCCTCCTAGAGTGATTTACCGTTATATCGAACGATTGCGAGAGCTGGGAAGTGAATCCTTACCATCTGTCTATACAGAACGATTGGACACGGTGAATATCGCGATTCCGTGGCTCCTGGAGTTATTTATCGTCATATCGAAATATTGCGAGGGCTGGGATGTGAATCCTTACCTTCCGTCGATACAGAACGTGTGGGAACGGTGAATATCGCGATTCCGAGGCTCCTGGAGTGATTTATCGTTATATCGAACGATTGCGAGGGCTGGAACGCGAATCCTTACCTTCTGTCGATACAGGACGATTGGAAATGATGCATATCGCGATTCCGGGCCTCCTAGAGTGATTAATCGTTATATGGAACGATTGCGATAGCTGGAAAGTGAATCCTCACCTTCAGTATATACATGACTATAGGACAGGGTGAATATCGCGATTCCGAACCTCCGAAAGTGATTTATCGATAGACCGAACAATTGCGAGGGCTGGGAAGTGAATCCTTACCATCTGTTGATACAGAACGTGTGGCAACGGTGTATATCGCGATTCCGAGCCTCCTAGAGTGATTTACCGTTATATCGAACGATTGCGAGAGCTGGGAAGTGAATCCTTACCATCTGTCTATACAGAACGATTGGACAGGGTGAATATCGCGATTCCGTGCCTCCTAGAGTGATTTATCGTCATATCGAACGATTGCGAGGGCTGGGATGTGAATCCTCACCATCCGTCGATACAGAACGTGTGGAATCGGTGAATATCGCGATTCCGTGCATCCTAGAGTGATTTATCGTCATATCGAACGATTGCGAGGGCTGGGATGTGAATCCTTACCTTCCGTAGATACAGAACGTGTGGAAACGGTGAATATCGCGATTCCGAGCCTCCTAGACTGATTTATCTATAGACCGAACGATTGCGAGGGCTGGGAAGTGAGTACTTACCTTCTGTCTATACAGAACGATTGGACAGGGTGAATATCGCGAGTCCGTGGCTCCTGGAGTGATTTATCGTTATATCGAACGATTGCCGGGGATGAGAAGTGATTCCTTACCTTCTTTCGATCCAGAACGTGTGGAAACGGTGAATATCGCGATTTCGAGCCTCCTAGAGTGATTTATCATCATATCGAACGATTGCGAGGGCTGGGATGTGAATCCTCACCTTCCGTCGATACAGAACGTGTGGGAACGGTGAATATCGCGATTCCGGGCCTCCTAGAGTGATTAATCGTTATATGGAACGATTGCGATAGCTGGAAAGTGAATCCTTACCTTCTGTATATACATGACTATAGGACAGGGTGCATATCGCGATTCCGAACCTCCGAAAGTGATTTAGCGATAGACCGAACAATTGCGAGGGCTGGGAAGTGAATCCTTACCTTCTGTTGATACAGAACGTGTGGAAACGGTGAATATCGCGATTCCGAGCCTCCTAGAGTGATTTATCGTTATATCGAACGAATGCGAGGGCTGGAAAGTAAATCCATAGCTTCCTTCGATACAGAGCGTGTGGAAACGGTGAATATCGCCATTCCGAGCCTCCTAGAGTGATTTATCGTCATATCGAAATATTGCGAGGGCTGGGATGTGAATCCTTACCATCCGTCGATACAGAACGTGTGGGATCGGTGAATATCGCGATTCCGTGCCTCCTAGAGTGATTTACCGTTATATCGAACGATTGCAAGGGCTGGGAAGTGAATCCATACCTTCTGTCTATACAGAACGATTGGACAGGGTGAATATCGCGATTCCGTGGCTCCTGGAGTGATTTATCGTTATATCGAACAATTGCCGGGGATGAGAAGTGATTCCTTACCTTCTTTCGATCCAGAACGTGTGGAAACGGTGAATATCGCGATTCCGAGCCTCCTAGAGTGATTTATCGTCATATCGAACGATTGCGAGGGCTGGGATGTGAATGCTCACCTTCCGTCGATACAGAACGTGTGGGAACGGTGAATATCGCGATTCCGAGGCTCCTGGAGTGATTTATCGTTATATCGAACGACTGCGAGGGCTGGAACGTGAATCCTTCCCTTCTGTCGATACAGGACGATTGGAAATGATGCATATCGCGATTCCGGGCCTCCTAGAGTGATTAATCGTTATATGGAACGATTGCGATAGCTGGAAAGTGAATCCTCACCTTCTGTATATACATGACTATAGGACAGGGTGAATATCGCGATTCCGAACCTCCGAAATTGATTTAGCGATAGACCGAACAATTGCGAGGGCTGGGAAGTGAATCCTTACCTTCTGTTGATACAGAACGTGTGGAAACGGTGAATATCGAAATTCCGAGCCTCTTAGAGTGATTTATCGTTATATCGAACGAATGCGAGGGCTGGAAAGTAAATCCATAGCTTCCTTCAATACAGAGCGTGTGGAAACGGTGAATATCGCCATTCCGAGCCTCCTAGAGTGATTTATTGTTATATCAAACGATTGCGAGGGCTGGGAAGTGGATCCTTACCTTCTGTCGATACAGAACGATTGGGCAGTGTCAATACCGCCATTCCGAACTTCCTAGAGTGATTGATCGATAAACCGAACGATTGCGAGGGCTGGGAAGTGAATCCTTACCCTCTGCCGAAACAGAACGATTGGTAATTTCGAATATCGCGTTTCCGATCCTCCTAGAGTGATTTAGCGATAGACCGAACGATTGCGAGGGCTGGGATGTGAATCCTTACCTTCCCTCGATACAGAACGTGTGGAAACGGTGAATATCGCGATTCCGAGCCTCCTAGACTGATATATCTATAGACCGAACGATTGCGAGGGCGGGGAAGTGAGTACTTACCTTCTGTCTATACAGAACGATTGGACAGGGTGAATATCGCGATTCCGTGGCTCCTGGAGTGATTTATCGCTATATCGAACGATTGCCGGGGATGAGAAGTGATTCCTTACCTTCTTTCGATCCAGAACGTGTGGAAACGGTGAATATCGCTATTCCGAGCCTCCTAGAGTGATCTTCGTTATATCGAACGATTGCGAGGCCTGGGAAGTGATTCATTGCCATCTGTCGATAGAGAACGGGTGGAACGTGTGAATATCGCTATTCCGAGCCTCCTAGAGTGATTAATCGTTATATGGAACGATTGCGATAGCTGGAAAGTGAATCCTTACCTTCTGTATACACGTGACTATAGGACAGGGTGAATATCGCGATTCCGAACCTCCGAAAGTGATTTAGCGATAGACCGAACAATTGCGAGGGCTGGGAAGTGAATCCTTACCTGCTGTTGATACAGAACGTGTGGAAACGGTGAATATCGCGATTCCGAGCCTCCTAGAGTGATTTACCGTTATATCGAAAGATTGCGAGAGCTGGGAAGTGAATCCTTACCATCTGTCTATACAGAACGATTGGACAGGGTGAATATCGCGATTCCGTGGCTCCTGGAGTTATTTATCGTCATATCGAAATATTGCGAGGGCTGGGATGTGAATCCTTACCTTCCGTCGATACAGAACGTGTGGGAACGGTGAATATTGCGATTCCGAGGCTCCTGGAGTGATTTATCGTTATATCGAACGATTGCGAGGGCTGGGATGTGAATCCTTACCTTCTATCGATACAGAACGATTGGAAATGATGCATATCGCGATTCCGGGCCTCCTAGAGTGATTAATCGTTATATGGAACGATTGCGATAGCTGGAAAGTGAATCTTTACTTCTGTATACACGTGACTATAGGACAGGGTGAATATCGCGATTCCGAACCTCCGAAAGTGATTTAGCGATAGACCGAACAATTGCGAGGGCTGGGAAGTGAATCCTTACCTGCTGTTGATACAGAACGTGTGGAAACGGTGAATATCGCGATTCCGAGCCTCCTAGACTGATTTATCTATAGACCGAACGATTGCGAGGGCTGGGAAGTGAGTACTTACCTTCTGTCTATACAGAACGATTGGACAGGGTGAATATCGCGAGTCCGTGGCTCCTGGAGTGATTTATCGTTATATCGAACGATTGCCGGGGATGAGAAGTGATTCCTTACCTTCTTTCGATCCAGAACGTGTGGAAACGGTGAATATCGCGATTTCGAGCCTCCTAGAGTGATTTATCATCATATCGAACGATTGGGAGGGCTGGGATGTGAATCCTCACCTTCCGTCGATACAGAACGTGTGGGAACGGTGAATATCGCGATTCCGAGGCTCCTGGAGTGATTTATCGTTATATCGAAAGATTGCGAGGGCTGGAACGTGAATCCTTACCTTCTATCGATACAGAACGATTGGAAATGATGCATATCGCGATTCCGGGCCTCCTAGAGTGATTAATCGTTATATGGAACGATTGCGATAGCTGGAAAGTGAATCCTTACCTTCTGTATATACATGACTATAGGACAGGGTGCATATCGCGATTCCGAACCTCCGAAAGTGATTTAGCGATAGACCGAACAATTGCGAGGGCTGGGAAGTGAGTACTTACCTTCTGTCTATACACAACGGTTGGACAGGGTGAATATCGCGATTCCGTGGCTCCTGGAGTGATTTATCGTTATATCGAACGATTGCCGGGGATGAGAAGTGATTCCTTACCTTCTTTTGATCCAGAACGTGTGGAAACGGTGAATATCGCTATTCCGAGCCTCCTAGAGTGATCTTCGTTATATCGAACGATTGCGAGGCCTGGGAAGTGATTCATTGCCTTCTGTCGATAGAGAACGTGTGGAACGTGAGAATATCGCTATTCCGAGCCTCCTAGAGTGATTAATCGTTATATGGAACGATTGCGATAGCTGGAAAGTGAATACTTACCTTCTGTATACACGTGACTATAGGACAGGGTGAATATCGCGATTCCGAACCTCCGAAAGTGATTTAGCGATAGACCGAACAATTGCGAGGGCTGGGAAGTGAATCCTTACCTTCTGTTGATACAGAACGTGTGGAAACGGTGAATATCGCGATTCCGAGCCTCCTAGAGTGATTTACCGTTATATCGAACGATTGCGAGAGCTGGGAAGTGAATCCTTACCATCTGTCTATACAGAACGATTGGACAGGCTGAATATCGCGATTCCGTGGCTCCTAGAGTGATTTATCGTCATATCGAAATATTGGGAGGGCTGGGATGTGAATCCTTACCTTCCGTCCATACAGAACGTGTGGGATCGGTGAATATCGCGATTCCGTGCCTCCTAGAGTGATTTATCGTCATATCGAACGATTGCGAGGGCTGGGATGTGAATCCTTACCTTCCCTCGATACAGAACGTGTGGAAACGGTGAATATCGCGATTCCGAGCCTCCTAGACTGATTTATCTATAGACCGAACGATTGCGAGGGCTGGGAAGTGAGTACTTACCTTCTGTCTATACAGAACGATTGGACAGGGTGAATATCGCGATTCCGTGGCTCCTGGAGTGATTTATCGTCATAACGAACGATTGCGAGGGCTGGGATGTGAATCCTCACCTTCCGTCGATACAGAACGTGTGGGAACGGTGAATATCGCGATTCCGAGGCTCCTGGAGTGTTTTATCGTTATATCGAACGATTGCGAGGGCTGGAACCTGAATCCTTACCTTCTATCGATTCAGAACGATTGGAAATGATGCATATCGCGATTCCGGGCCTCCTAGAGTGATTAATCGTTATATGGAACGATTGCGATAGCTGGAAAGTGAATCCTTACCTTCTGTATATACATGACTATAGGACAGGGTGAATATCGCGATTCCGAACCTCCGAAAGTGATTTAGCGATAGACCGAACAATTGCGAGGGCTGGGAAGTGAATCCTTACCTTCTGTTGATACAGAACGTGTGGGATCGGTGAATATCGCGATTCCGTGCCTCCTAGAGTGATTTATCGTCATAACGAACGATTGCGAGGGCTGGGATGTGAATCCTCACCTTCCGTCGATACAGAACGTGTGGGAACGGTGAATATCGCGATTCCGAGGCTCCTGGAGTGTTTTATCGTTATATCGAACGATTGCGAGGGCTGGAACCTGAATCCTTACCTTCTATCGATTCAGAACGATTGGAAATGATGCATATCGCGATTCCGGGCCTCCTAGAGTGATTAATCGTTATATGGAACGATTGCGATAGCTGGAAAGTGAATCCTTACCTTCTGTATATACATGACTATAGGACAGGGTGAATATCGCGATTCCGAACCTCCGAAAGTGATTTAGCGATAGACCGAACAATTGCGAGGGCTGGGAAGTGAATCCTTACCTTCTGTTGATACAGAACGTGTGGAAACGGTGAATATCGCGATTCCGAGCCTCCTAGAGTGATTTATCGTTATATCGAACGAATGCGAGGGCTGGAAAGTAAATCCATAGCTTCCTTCGATACAGAGCGTGTGGAAACGGTGAATATCGCCATTCCGAGCCTCCTAGAGTGATTTATCGTCATATCGAACGATTGCGAGGGCTGGGATATGAATGCTCACCTTCCGTCGATACAGAACGTGTGGGAACGGTGAATATCGCGATTCCGAGGCTCCTGGAGTGATTTATCGTTATATCGAACGACTGCGAGGGCTGGAACGTGAATCCTTACCTTCTGTCGATACAGGACGATTGGAAATGATGCATATCGCGATTCCGTGCCTCCTAGAGTGATTAATCGTTATATGGAACGATTGCGATAGCTGGAAAGTGAATCCTCACCTTCTGTATATACATGACTATAGGACAGGGTGAATATCGCGATTCCGAACCTCCGAAATTGATTTAGCGATAGACCGAACAATTGCGAGGGCTGGGAAGTGAATCCTTACCTTCTGTTGATACAGAACGTGTGGAAACGGTGAATATCGAAATTCCGAGCCTCTTAGAGTGATTTATCGTTATATCGAACGAATGCGAGGGCTGGAAAGTAAATCCATAGCTTCCTTCAATACAGAGCGTGTGGAAACGGTGAATATCGCCATTCCGAGCCTCCTAGAGTGATTTATTGTTATATCAAACGATTGCGAGGGCTGGGAAGTGGATCCTTACCTTCTGTCGATACAGAACGATTGGGCACTGTCAATACCGCGATTCCGAACTTCCTAGAGTGATTGATCGATAAACCGAACGATTGCGAGGGCTGGGAAGTGAATCCTTACCCTCTGCCGAAACAGAACGATTGGTAATTTCGAATATCGCGTTTCCGATCCTCCTAGAGTGATTTAGCGATAGACCGAACGATTGCGAGGGCTGGGATGTGAATCCTTACCTTCCCTCGATACAGAACGTGTGGAAACGGTGAATATCGCGATTCCGAGCCTCCTAGACTGATATATCTATAGACCGAACGATTGCGAGGGCGGGGAAGTGAGTACTTACCTTCTGTCTATACAGAACGATTGGACAGGGTGAATATCGCGATTCCGTGGCTCCTGGAGTGATTTATCGCTATATCGAACGATTGCCGGGGATGAGAAGTGATTCCTTACCTTCTTTCGATCCAGAACGTGTGGAAACGGTGAATATCGCTATTCCGAGCCTCCTAGAGTGATCTTCGTTATATCGAACGATTGCGAGGCCTGGGAAGTGATTCATCGCCTTCTGTCGATAGAGAACGTGTGGAACGTGTGAATATCGCTATTCCGAGCCTCCTAGAGTGATTAATCGTTATATGGAACGATTGCGATAGCTGGAAAGTGTATCCTTACCTTCTGTATACACGTGAGTATAGGACAGGGTGAATATCGCGATTCCGAACCTCCGAAAGTGATTTAGCGATAGACCGAACAATTGCGAGGGCTGGGAAGTGAATCCTTACCTTCTGTTGATACAGAACGTGTGGAAACGGTCAATATCCAAATTCCGAGGCTCTTAGAGTGATTTATCGTTATATCGAACGAATGCGAGGGCTGGAAAGTAAATCCATAGCTTCCTTCGATACAGAGCGTGTGGAAACGGTGAATATCGCCATTCCGAGCCTCCTAGAGTGATTTATTGTTATATCAAACGATTGCGAGGGCTGGAAAGTGATTCCTAAGCTTCTTTCGATCCAGAACGTGTGGAAACGGTGAATATCGCGATTCCGAGCCTCCTAGAGTGATTTATCGTCATATCGAAATATTGGGAGGGCTGGGATGTGAATCCTTACCTTCCGTCCATACAGAACGTGTGGGATCGGTGAATATCACGATTCCGTGCCTCCTAGAGTGATTTATCGTCATATCGAACGATTGCGAGGGCTGGGTTGTGAATCCTTACCTTCCCTCGATACAGAACGTGTGGAAACGGTGAATATCGCGATTCCGAGCCTCCTAGACTGATTTATCTATAGACCGAACGATTGCGAGGGCTGGGAAGTGAGTACTTACCTTCTGTCTATACAGAACGATTGGACAGGGTGAATATCGCGATTCCGTGGCTCCTGGAGTGATTTATCGTCATAACGAACGATTGCGAGGGCTGGGATGTGAATCCTCACATTCCGTCGATACAGAACGTGTGGGAACGGTGAATATCGCGATTCCGAGGCTCCTGGAGTGATTAATCGTTATATGGAACGATTGCGATAGCTGGAAAGTGAATCCTTACCTTCTGTATATACATGACTATAGGACAGGGTGAATATCGCGATTCCGAACCTCCGAAATTGATTTAGCGATAGACCGAACAATTGCGAGGGCTGGGAAGTGAATCCTTACCTTCTGTTGATACAGAACGTGTGGAAACGGTGAATATCGAAATTCCGAGCCTCTTAGAGTGATTTATCGTTATATCGAACGAATGCGAGGGCTGGAAAGTAAATCCATAGCTTCCTTCAATACAGAGCGTGTGGAAACGGTGAATATCGCCATTCCGAGCCTCCTAGAGTGATTTATTGTTATATCAAACGATTGCGAGGGCTGGGAAGTGGATCCTTACCTTCTGTCGATACAGAACGATTGGGCACTGTCAATACCGCGATTCCGAACTTCCTAGAGTGATTGATCGATAAACCGAACGATTGCGAGGGCTGGGAAGTGAATCCTTACCCTCTGCCGAAACAGAACGATTGGTAATTTCGAATATCGCGTTTCCGATCCTCCTAGAGTGATTTAGCGATAGACCGAACGATTGCGAGGGCTGGGATGTGAATCCTTACCTTCCCTCGATACAGAACGTGTGGAAACGGTGAATATCGCGATTCCGAGCCTCCTAGACTGATATATCTATAGACCGAACGATTGCGAGGGCGGGGAAGTGAGTACTTACCTTCTGTCTATACAGAACGATTGGACAGGGTGAATATCGCGATTCCGTGGCTCCTGGAGTGATTTATCGCTATATCGAACGATTGCCGGGGATGAGAAGTGATTCCTTACCTTCTTTCGATCCAGAACGTGTGGAAACGGTGAATATCGCTATTCCGAGCCTCCTAGAGTGATCTTCGATATATCGAACGATTGCGAGGCCTGGGAAGTGATTCATCGCCTTCTGTCGATAGAGAACGTGTGGAACGTGTGAATATCGCTATTCCGAGCCTCCTAGAGTGATTAATCGTTATATGGAACGATTGCGATAGCTGGAAAGTGTATCCTTACCTTCTGTATACACGTGAGTATAGGACAGGGTGAATATCGCGATTCCGAACCTCCGAAAGTGATTTAGCGATAGACCGAACAATTGCGAGGGCTGGGAAGTGAATCCTTACCTTCTGTTGATACAGAACGTGTGGAAACGGTGAATATCCAAATTCCGAGGCTCTTAGAGTGATTTATCGTTATATCGAACGAATGCGAGGGCTGGAAAGTAAATCCATAGCTTCCTTCGATACAGAGCGTGTGGAAACGGTGAATATCGCCATTCCGAGCCTCCTAGAGTGATTTATTGTTATATCAAACGATTGCGAGGGCTGGAAAGTGATTCCTAAGCTTCTTTCGATCCAGAACGTGTGGAAACGGTGAATATCGCGATTCCGAGCCTCCTAGAGTGATTTATCGTCATATCGAAATATTGGGAGGGCTGGGATGTGAATCCTTACCTTCCGTCCATACAGAACGTGTGGGATCGGTGAATATCACGATTCCGTGCCTCCTAGAGTGATTTATCGTCATATCGAACGATTGCGAGGGCTGGGATGTGAATCCTTACCTTCCCTCGATACAGAACGTGTGGAAACGGTGAATATCGCGATTCCGAGCCTCCTAGACTGATTTATCTATAGACCGAACGATTGCGAGGGCTGGGAAGTGAGTACTTACCTTCTGTCTATACAGAACGATTGGACAGGGTGAATATCGCGATTCCGTGGCTCCTGGAGTGATTTATCGTCATAACGAACGATTGCGAGGGCTGGGATGTGAATCCTCACCTTCCGTCGATACAGAACGTGTGGGAACGGTGAATATCGCGATTCCGAGGCTCCTGGAGTGTTTTATCGTTATATCGAACGATTGCGAGGGCTGGAACCTGAATCCTTACCTTCTATCGATTCAGAACGATTGGAAATGATGCATATCGCGATTCCGGGCCTCCTAGAGTGATTAATCGTTATATGGAACGATTGCGATAGCTGGAAAGTGAATCCTTACCTTCTGTATATACATGACTATAGGACAGGGTGAATATCGCGATTCCGAACCTCCGAAAGTGATTTAGCGATAGACCGAACAATTGCGAGGGCTGGGAAGTGAATCCTTACCTTCTGTTGATACAGAACGTGTGGAAACGGTGAATATCGCGATTCCGAGCCTCCTAGAGTGATTTATCGTTATATCGAACGAATGCGAGGGCTGGAAAGTAAATCCATAGCTTCCTTCGATACAGAGCGTGTGGAAACGGTGAATATCGCCATTCCCAGCCTCCTAGAGTGATTTATCGTCATATCGAAATATTGCGAGGGCTGGGATGTGAATCCTTACCATCCGTCGATACAGAACGTGTGGGATCGGTGAATATCGCGATTCCGTGCCTCCTAGAGTGATTTATCGTCATAACGAACGATTGCGAGGGCTGGGATGTGAATCCTCACCTTCCGTCGATACAGAACGTGTGGGAACGGTGAATATCGCGATTCCGAGGCTCCTGGAGTGTTTTATCGTTATATCGAACGATTGCGAGGGCTGGAACCTGAATCCTTACCTTCTATCGATTCAGAACGATTGGAAATGATGCATATCGCGATTCCGGGCCTCCTAGAGTGATTAATCGTTATATGGAACGATTGCGATAGCTGGAAAGTGAATCCTTACCTTCTGTATATACATGACTATAGGACAGGGTGAATATCGCGATTCCGAACCTCCGAAAGTGATTTAGCGATAGACCGAACAATTGCGAGGGCTGGGAAGTGAATCCTTACCTTCTGTTGATACAAACGTGTGGAAACGGTGAATATCGCGATTCCGAGCCTCCTAGAGTGATTTATCGTTATATCGAACGAATGCGAGGGCTGGAAAGTAAATCCATAGCTTCCTTCGATACAGAGCGTGTGGAAACGGTGAATATCGCCATTCCGAGCCTCCTAGAGTGATTTATCGTCATATCGAAATATTGCGAGGGCTAGGATGTGAATCCTTACCATCCGTCGATACAGAACGTGTGGGATCGGTGAATATCGCGATTCCGTGCCTCCTAGAGTGATTTACCGTTATATCGAACGATTGCGAGGGCTGGGAACTGAATCCATACCTTCTCTCTATACAGAACGATTGGACAGGGTGAATATCGCGATTCCGTGGCTCCTGGAGTGATTTATCGTTATATCGAACAATTGCCGGGGATGAGAAGTGATTCCTTACCTTCTTTCGATCCAGAGCGTGTGGAAACGGTGAATATCGCGATTCCGAGCCTCCTAGAGTGATTTATCGTCATATCGAACGATTGCGAGGGCTGGGATATGAATGCTCACCTTCCGTCGATACAGAACGTGTGGGAACGGTGAATATCGCGATTCCGAGGCTCCTGGAGTGATTTATCGTTATATCGAACGACTGCGAGGGCTGGAACGTGAATCCTTACCTTCTGTCGATACAGGACGATTGGAAATGATGCATATCGCGATTCCGGGCCTCCTAGAGTGATTAATCGTTATATGGAACGATTGCGATAGCTGGAAAGTGAATCCTCACCTTCTGTATATACATGACTATAGGACAGGGTGAATATCGCGATTCCGAACCTCCGAAATTGATTTAGCGATAGACCGAACAATTGCGAGGGCTGGGAAGTGAATCCTTACCTTCTGTTGATACAGAACGTGTGGAAACGGTGAATATCGAAATTCCGAGCCTCTTAGAGTGATTTATCGTTATATCGAACGAATGCGAGGGCTGGAAAGTAAATCCATAGCTTCCTTCAATACAGAGCGTGTGGAAACGGTGAATATCGCCATTCCGAGCCTCCTAGAGTGATTTATTGTTATATCAAACGATTGCGAGGGCTGGGAAGTGGATCCTTACCTTCTGTCGATACAGAACGATTGGGCAGTGTCAATACCGCGATTCCGAACTTCCTAGAGTGATTGATCGATAAACCGAACGATTGCGAGGGCTGGGAAGTGAATCCTTACCCTCTGCCGAAACAGAACGATTGGTAATTTCGAATATCGCGTTTCCGATCCTCCTAGAGTGATTTAGCGATAGACCGAACGATTGCGAGGGCTGGGATGTGAATCCTTACCTTCCCTCGATACAGAACGTGTGGAAACGGTGAATATCGCGATTCCGAGCCTCCTAGACTGATATATCTATAGACCGAACGATTGCGAGGGCGGGGAAGTGAGTACTTACCTTCTGTCTATACAGAACGATTGGACAGGGTGAATATCGCGATTCCGTGGCTCCTGGAGTGATTTATCGCTATATCGAACGATTGCCGGGGATGAGAAGTGAATCCTTACCTTCTCTCGATCCAGAACGTGTGGAATCGGTGAATATCGCGATTCCGTGCCTCCTAGAGTGATTTATCGTCATATCGAACGATTGCGAGGGCTGGGATGTGAATCCTTACCTTCCGTAGATACAGAACGTGTGGAAACGGTGAATATCGCGATTCCGAGCCTCCTAGACTGATTTATCTATAGACCGAACGATTGCGAGGGCTGGGAAGTGAGTACTTACCTTCTGTCTATACAGAACGATTGAACAGGGTGAATATCGCGAGTCCGTGGCTCCTGGAGTGATTTATCGTTATATCGAACGATTGCCGGGGATGAGAAGTGATTCCTTACCTTCTTTCGATCCAGAACGTGTGGAAACGGTGAATATCGCGATTTCGAGCCTCCTAGAGTGATTTATCATCATATCGAACGATTGCGAGGGCTGGGATGTGAATCCTCACCTTCCGTCGATACAGAACGTGTGGGAACGGTGAATATCGCGATTCCGAGGCTCCTGGAGTGTTTTATCGTTATATCGAACGATTGCGAGGGCTGGAACCTGAATCCTTACCGTCTATCGATTCAGAACGATTGGAAATGATGCATATCGCGATTCCGGGCCTCCTAGAGTGATTAATCGTTATATGGAACGATTGCGATAGCTGGAAAGTGAAACCTTACCTTCTGTATATACATGACTATAGAACAGGGTGAATATCGCGATTCCGAACCTCCGAAAGTGATTTAGCGATAGACCGAACAATTGCGAGGGCTGGGAAGTGAATCCTTACCTTCTGTTGATACAGAACGTGTGGGAACGGTGAATATCGCGATTCCGAGCCTCCTAGAGTGATTTATCGTTATATCGAACGAATGCGAGGGCTGGAAAGTAAATCCATAGCTTCCTTCGATACAGAGCGTGTGGAAACGGTGAATATCGCCATTCCGAGGCTCCTGGAGTGATTTATCGTTATATCGAACGATTGCGAGGGCTGGAACGTGAATCCTTACCTTCTATCGATACAGAACGATTGGAAATGATGCATATCGCGATTCCGGGCCTCCTACAGTGATTAATCGTTATATGGAACGATTGCGATAGCTGGAAACTGAAACCTTACCTTCTGTATATACATGACTATAGAACAGGGTGAATATCGCGATTCCGAACCTCCGAAAGTGATTTAGCGATAGACCGAACAATTGCGAGGGCTGGGAAGTGAATCCTTACCTTCTGTTGATACAGAACGTGTGGGAACGGTGAATATCGCGATTCCGAGCCTCCTAGAGTGATTTATCGTTATATCGAACGAATGCGAGGGCTGGAAAGTAAATCCATAGCTTCCTTCGATACAGAGCGTGTGGAAACGGTGAATATCGCCATTCCGAGGCTCCTGGAGTGATTTATCGTTATATCGAACGATTGCGAGGGCTGGAACGTGAATCCTTACCTTCTATCGATACAGAACGATTGGAAATGATGCATATCGCGATTCCGGGCCTCCTACAGTGATTAATCGTTATATGGAACGATTGCGATAGCTGGAAACTGAAACCTTACCTTCTGTATATACATGACTATAGAACAGGGTGAATATCGCGATTCCGAACCTCCGAAAGTGATTTAGCGATAGACCGAACAATTGCGAGGGCTGGGAAGTGAATCCTTACCTTCTGTTGATACAGAACGTGTGGGAACGGTGAATATCGCGATCCCGAGGCTCCTAGAGTGATTTATCGTTATATCGAACGAATGCGAGGGCTGGAAAGTAAATCCATAGCTTCCTTCGATACAGAGCGTGTGGAAACGGTGAATATCGCCATTCCGAGCCTCCTAGAGTGATTTATTGTTATATCAAACGATTGCGAGGGCTGGAAAGTGATTCCTAAGCTTCTTTCGATCCAGAACGTGTGGAAACGGTGAATATCGCGATTCCGAGCCTCCTAGAGTGATTTATCGTCATATCGAAATATTGGGAGGGCTGGGATGTGAATCCTTACCTTCCGTCCATACAGAACGTGTGGGATCGGTGAATATCACGATTCCGTGCCTCCTAGAGTGATTTATCGTCATATCGAACGATTGCGAGGGCTGGGATGTGAATCCTTACCTTCCCTCGATACAGAACGTGTGGAAACGGTGAATATCGCGATTCCGAGCCTCCTAGACTGATTTATCTATAGACCGAACGATTGCGAGGGCTGGGAAGTGAGTACTTACCTTCTGTCTATACAGAACGATTGGACAGGGTGAATATCGCGATTCCGTGGCTCCTGGAGTGATTTATCGTCATAACGAACGATTGCGAGGGCTGGGATGTGAATCCTCACCTTCCGTCGATACAGAACGTGTGGGAACGGTGAATATCGCGATTCCGAGGCTCCTGGAGTGTTTTATCGTTATATCGAACGATTGCGAGGGCTGGAACCTGAATCCTTACCGTCTATCGATTCAGAACGATTGGAAATGATGCATATCGCGATTCCGGGCCTCCTAGAGTGATTAATCGTTATATGGAACGATTGCGATAGCTGGAAAGTGAATCCTTACCTTCTGTATATACATGACTATAGGACAGGGTGAATATCGCGATTCCGAACCTCCGAAAGTGATTTAGCGATAGACCGAACAATTGCGAGGGCTGGGAAGTGAATCCTTACCTTCTGTTGATACAGAACGTGTGGAAACGGTGAATATCGCGATTCCGAGCCTCCTAGAGTGATTTATCGTTATATCGAACGAATGCGAGGGCTGGAAAGTAAATCCATAGCTTCCTTCGATACAGAGCGTGTGGAAACGGTGAATATCGCCATTCCCAGCCTCCTAGAGTGATTTATCGTCATATCGAAATATTGCGAGGGCTGGGATGTGAATCCTTACCATCCGTCGATACAGAACGTGTGGGATCGGTGAATATCGCGATTCCGTGCCTCCTAGAGTGATTTATCGTCATAACGAACGATTGCGAGGGCTGGGATGTGAATCCTCACCTTCCGTCGATACAGAACGTGTGGGAACGGTGAATATCGCGATTCCGAGGCTCCTGGAGTGTTTTATCGTTATATCGAACGATTGCGAGGGCTGGAACCTGAATCCTTACCTTCTATCGATTCAGAACGATTGGAAATGATGCATATCGCGATTCCGGGCCTCCTAGAGTGATTAATCGTTATATGGAACGATTGCGATAGCTGGAAAGTGAATCCTTACCTTCTGTATATACATGACTATAGGACAGGGTGAATATCGCGATTCCGAACCTCCGAAAGTGATATAGCGATAGACCGAACAATTGCGAGGGCTGGGAAGTGAATCCTTACCTTCTGTTGATACAGAACGTGTGGAAACGGTGAATATCGCGATTCCGAGCCTCCTAGAGTGATTTATCGTTATATCGAACGAATGCGAGGGCTGGAAAGTAAATCCATAGCTTCCTTCGATACAGAGCGTGTGGAAACGGTGAATATCGCCATTCCCAGCCTCCTAGAGTGATTTATCGTCATATCGAAATATTGCGAGGGCTGGGATGTGAATCCTTACCATCCGTCGATACAGAACGTGTGGGATCGGTGAATATCGCGATTCCGTGCCTCCTAGAGTGATTTATCGTCATAACGAACGATTGCGAGGGCTGGGATGTGAATCCTCACCTTCCGTCGATACAGAACGTGTGGGAACGGTGAATATCGCGATTCCGAGGCTCCTGGAGTGTTTTATCGTTATATCGAACGATTGCGAGGGCTGGAACCTGAATCCTTACCTTCTATCGATTCAGAACGATTGGAAATGATGCATATCGCGATTCCGGGCCTCCTAGAGTGATTAATCGTTATATGGAACGATTGCGATAGCTGGAAAGTGAATCCTTACCTTCTGTATATACATGACTATAGGACAGGGTGAATATCGCGATTCCGAACCTCCGAAAGTGATATAGCGATAGACCGAACAATTGCGAGGGCTGGGAAGTGAATCCTTACCTTCTGTTGATACAGAACGTGTGGAAACGGTGAATATCGCGATTCCGAGCCTCCTAGAGTGATTTATCGTTATATCGAACGAATGCGAGGGCTGGAAAGTAAATCCATAGCTTCCTTCGATACAGAGCGTGTGGAAACGGTGAATATCGCCATTCCGAGCCTCCTAGAGTGATTTATCGTCATATCGAAATATTGCGAGGGCTGGGATGTGAATCCTTACCATCCGTCGATACAGAACGTGTGGGATCGGTGAATATCGCGATTCCGTGCCTCCTAGAGTGATTTACCGTTATATCGAACGATTGCGAGGGCTGGGAACTGAATCCATACCTTCTGTCTATACAGAACGTGTGGGAACGGTGAATATCGCGATTCCGAGGCTCCTGGAGTGTTTTATCGTTATATCGAACGATTGCGAGGGCTGGAACCTGAATCCTTACCTTCTATCGATTCAGAACGATTGGAAATGATGCATATCGCGATTCCGGGCCTCCTAGAGTGATTAATCGTTATATGGAACGATTGCGATAGCTGGAAAGTGAATCCTTACCTTCTGTATATACATGACTATAGGACAGGGTGAATATCGCGATTCCGAACCTCCGAAAGTGATTTAGCGATAGACCGAACAATTGCGAGGGCTGGGAAGTGAATCCTTACCTTCTGTTGATACAGAACGTGTGGAAACGGTGAATATCGCGATTCCGAGCCTCCTAGAGTGATTTATCGTTATATCGAACGAATGCGAGGGCTGGAAAGTAAATCCATAGCTTCCTTCGATACAGAGCGTGTGGAAACGGTGAATATCGCCATTCCGAGCCTCCTAGAGTGATTTATCGTCATATCGAAATATTGCGAGGGCTGGGATGTGAATCCTTACCATCTGTCGATACAGAACGTGTGGGATCGGTGAATATCGCGATTCCGTGCCTCCTAGAGTGATTTACCGTTATATCGAACGATTGCGAGGGCTGGGAACTGAATCCATACCTTCTGTCTATACAGAACGATTGGACAGGGTGAATATCGCGATTCCGTGGCTCCTGGAGTGATTTATCGTTATATCGAACAATTGCCGGGGATGAGAAGTGATTCCTTACCTTCTTTCGATCCAGAACGTGTGGAAACGGTGAATATCGCGATTCCGAGCCTCCTAGAGTGATTTATCGTCATATCGAACGATTGCGAGGGCTGGGATATGAATGCTCACCTTCCGTCGATACAGAACGTGTGGGAACGGTGAATATCGCGATTCCGAGGCTCCTGGAGTGATTTATCGTTATATCGAACGACTGCGAGGGCTGGAACGTGAATCCTTACCTTCTGTCGATACAGGACGATTGGAAATGATGCATATCGCGATTCCGGGCCTCCTAGAGTGATTAATCGTTATATGGAACGATTGCGATAGCTGGAAAGTGAATCCTCACCTTCTGTATATACATGACTATAGGACAGGGTGAATATCGCGATTCCGAACCTCCGAAATTGATTTAGCGATAGACCGAACAATTGCGAGGGCTGGGAAGTGAATCCTTACCTTCTGTTGATACAGAACGTGTGGAAACGGTGAATATCGAAATTCCGAGCCTCTTAGAGTGATTTATCGTTATATCGAACGAATGCGAGGGCTGGAAAGTAAATCCATAGCTTCCTTCAATACAGAGCGTGTGGAAACGGTGAATATAACGATTCCGAGCCTCCTAGAGTGATTGATCGATAAACCGAACGATTGCGAGGGCTGGGAAGTGAATCCTTACCCTCTGCCGAAACAGAACGATTGGTAATTTCGAATATCGCGTTTCCGATCCTCCTAGAGTGATTTAGCGATAGACCGAACGATTGCGAGGGCTGGGATGTGAATCCTTACCTTCCCTCGATACAGAACGTGTGGAAACGGTGAATATCGCGATTCCGAGCCTCCTAGACTGATATATCTATAGACCGAACGATTGCGAGGGCTGGAACCTGAATCCTTACCGTCTATCGATTCAGAACGATTGGAAATGATGCATATCGCGATTCCGGGCCTCCTAGAGTGATTAATCGTTATATGGAACGATTGCGATAGCTGGAAAGTGAATCCTTACCTTCTGTATATACATGACTATAGGACAGGGTGAATATCGCGATTCCGAACCTCCGAAAGTGATTTAGCGATAGACCGAACAATTGCGAGGGCTGGGAAGTGAATCCTTACCTTCTGTTGATACAGAACGTGTGGAAACGGTGAATATCGCGATTCCGAGCCTCCTAGAGTGATTTATCGTTATATCGAACGAATGCGAGGGCTGGAAAGTAAATCCATAGCTTCCTTCGATACAGAGCGTGTGGAAACGGTGAATATCGCCATTCCCAGCCTCCTAGAGTGATTTATCGTCATATCGAAATATTGCGAGGGCTGGGATGTGAATCCTTACCATCCGTCGATACAGAACGTGTGGGATCGGTGAATATCGCGATTCCGTGCCTCCTAGAGTGATTTATCGTCATAACGAACGATTGCGAGGGCTGGGATGTGAATCCTCACCTTCCGTCGATACAGAACGTGTGGGAACGGTGAATATCGCGATTCCGAGGCTCCTGGAGTGTTTTATCGTTATATCGAACGATTGCGAGGGCTGGAACCTGAATCCTTACCTTCTATCGATTCAGAACGATTGGAAATGATGCATATCGCGATTCCGGGCCTCCTAGAGTGATTAATCGTTATATGGAACGATTGCGATAGCTGGAAAGTAAATCCTTACCTTCTGTATATACATGACTATAGGACAGGGTGAATATCGCGATTCCGAACCTCCGAAAGTGATATAGCGATAGACCGAACAATTGCGAGGGCTGGGAAGTGAATCCTTACCTTCTGTTGATACAGAACGTGTGGAAACGGTGAATATCGCGATTCCGAGCCTCCTAGAGTGATTTATCGTTATATCGAACGAATGCGAGGGCTGGAAAGTAAATCCATAGCTTCCTTCGATACAGAGCGTGTGGAAACGGTGAATATCGCCATTCCCAGCCTCCTAGAGTGATTTATCGTCATATCGAAATATTGCGAGGGCTGGGATGTGAATCCTTACCATCCGTCGATACAGAACGTGTGGGATCGGTGAATATCGCGATTCCGTGCCTCCTAGAGTGATTTATCGTCATAACGAACGATTGCGAGGGCTGGGATGTGAATCCTCACCTTCCGTCGATACAGAACGTGTGGGAACGGTGAATATCGCGATTCCGAGGCTCCTGGAGTGTTTTATCGTTATATCGAACGATTGCGAGGGCTGGAACCTGAATCCTTACCGTCTATCGATTCAGAACGATTGGAAATGATGCATATCGCGATTCCGGGCCTCCTAGAGTGATTAATCGTTATATGGAACGATTGCGATAGCTGGAAAGTGAATCCTTACCTTCTGTATATACATGACTATAGGACAGGGTGAATATCGCGATTCCGAACCTCCGAAAGTGATTTAGCGATAGACCGAACAATTGCGAGGGCTGGGAAGTGAATCCTTACCTTCTGTTGATACAGAACGTGTGGAAACGGTGAATATCGCGATTCCGAGCCTCCTAGAGTGATTTATCGTTATATCGAACGAATGCGAGGGCTGGAAAGTAAATCCATAGCTTCCTTCGATACAGAGCGTGTGGAAACGGTGAATATCGCCATTCCCAGCCTCCTAGAGTGATTTATCGTCATATCGAAATATTGCGAGGGCTGGGATGTGAATCCTTACCATCCGTCGATACAGAACGTGTGGGATCGGTGAATATCGCGATTCCGTGCCTCCTAGAGTGATTTATCGTCATAACGAACGATTGCGAGGGCTGGGATGTGAATCCTCACCTTCCGTCGATACAGAACGTGTGGGAACGGTGAATATCGCGATTCCGAGGCTCCTGGAGTGTTTTATCGTTATATCGAACGATTGCGAGGGCTGGAACCTGAATCCTTACCTTCTATCGATTCAGAACGATTGGAAATGATGCATATCGCGATTCCGGGCCTCCTAGAGTGATTAATCGTTATATGGAACGATTGCGATAGCTGGAAAGTAAATCCTTACCTTCTGTATATACATGACTATAGGACAGGGTGAATATCGCGATTCCGAACCTCCGAAAGTGATATAGCGATAGACCGAACAATTGCGAGGGCTGGGAAGTGAATCCTTACCTTCTGTTGATACAGAACGTGTGGAAACGGTGAATATCGCGATTCCGAGCCTCCTAGAGTGATTTATCGTTATATCGAACGAATGCGAGGGCTGGAAAGTAAATCCATAGCTTCCTTCGATACAGAGCGTGTGGAAACGGTGAATATCGCCATTCCCAGCCTCCTAGAGTGATTTATCGTCATATCGAAATATTGCGAGGGCTGGGATGTGAATCCTTACCATCCGTCGATACAGAACGTGTGGGATCGGTGAATATCGCGATTCCGTGCCTCCTAGAGTGATTTATCGTCATAACGAACGATTGCGAGGGCTGGGATGTGAATCCTCACCTTCCGTCGATACAGAACGTGTGGGAACGGTGAATATCGCGATTCCGAGGCTCCTGGAGTGTTTTATCGTTATATCGAACGATTGCGAGGGCTGGAACCTGAATCCTTACCTTCTATCGATTCAGAACGATTGGAAATGATGCATATCGCGATTCCGGGCCTCCTAGAGTGATTAATCGTTATATGGAACGATTGCGATAGCTGGAAAGTGAATCCTTACCTTCTGTATATACATGACTATAGGACAGGGTGAATATCGCGATTCCGAACCTCCGAAAGTGATATAGCGATAGACCGAACAATTGCGAGGGCTGGGAAGTGAATCCTTACCTTCTGTTGATACAGAACGTGTGGAAACGGTGAATATCGCGATTCCGAGCCTCCTAGAGTGATTTATCGTTATATCGAACGAATGCGAGGGCTGGAAAGTAAATCCATAGCTTCCTTCGATACAGAGCGTGTGGAAACGGTGAATATCGCCATTCCGAGCCTCCTAGAGTGATTTATCGTCATATCGAAATATTGCGAGGGCTGGGATGTGAATCCTTACCATCCGTCGATACAGAACGTGTGGGATCGGTGAATATCGCGATTCCGTGCCTCCTAGAGTGATTTACCGTTATATCGAACGATTGCGAGGGCTGGGAACTGAATCCATACCTTCTGTCTATACAGAACGTGTGGGAACGGTGAATATCGCGATTCCGAGGCTCCTGGAGTGTTTTATCGTTATATCGAACGATTGCGAGGGCTGGAACCTGAATCCTTACCTTCTATCGATTCAGAACGATTGGAAATGATGCATATCGCGATTCCGGGCCTCCTAGAGTGATTAATCGTTATATGGAACGATTGCGATAGCTGGAAAGTGAATCCTTACCTTCTGTATATACATGACTATAGGACAGGGTGAATATCGCGATTCCGAACCTCCGAAAGTGATTTAGCGATAGACCGAACAATTGCGAGGGCTGGGAAGTGAATCCTTACCTTCTGTTGATACAGAACGTGTGGAAACGGTGAATATCGCGATTCCGAGCCTCCTAGAGTGATTTATCGTTATATCGAACGAATGCGAGGGCTGGAAAGTAAATCCATAGCTTCCTTCGATACAGAGCGTGTGGAAACGGTGAATATCGCCATTCCGAGCCTCCTAGAGTGATTTATCGTCATATCGAAATATTGCGAGGGCTGGGATGTGAATCCTTACCATCTGTCGATACAGAACGTGTGGGATCGGTGAATATCGCGATTCCGTGCCTCCTAGAGTGATTTACCGTTATATCGAACGATTGCGAGGGCTGGGAACTGAATCCATACCTTCTGTCTATACAGAACGATTGGACAGGGTGAATATCGCGATTCCGTGGCTCCTGGAGTGATTTATCGTTATATCGAACAATTGCCGGGGATGAGAAGTGATTCCTTACCTTCTTTCGATCCAGAACGTGTGGAAACGGTGAATATCGCGATTCCGAGCCTCCTAGAGTGATTTATCGTCATATCGAACGATTGCGAGGGCTGGGATATGAATGCTCACCTTCCGTCGATACAGAACGTGTGGGAACGGTGAATATCGCGATTCCGAGGCTCCTGGAGTGATTTATCGTTATATCGAACGACTGCGAGGGCTGGAACGTGAATCCTTACCTTCTGTCGATACAGGACGATTGGAAATGATGCATATCGCGATTCCGGGCCTCCTAGAGTGATTAATCGTTATATGGAACGATTGCGATAGCTGGAAAGTGAATCCTCACCTTCTGTATATACATGACTATAGGACAGGGTGAATATCGCGATTCCGAACCTCCGAAATTGATTTAGCGATAGACCGAACAATTGCGAGGGCTGGGAAGTGAATCCTTACCTTCTGTTGATACAGAACGTGTGGAAACGGTGAATATCGAAATTCCGAGCCTCTTAGAGTGATTTATCGTTATATCGAACGAATGCGAGGGCTGGAAAGTAAATCCATAGCTTCCTTCAATACAGAGCGTGTGGAAACGGTGAATATCGCCATTCCGAGCCTCCTAGAGTGATTTATTGTTATATCAAACGATTGCGAGGGCTGGGAAGTGGATCCTTACCTTCTGTCGATACAGAACGATTGGGCAGTGTCAATACCGCGATTCCGAACTTCCTAGAGTGATTGATCGATAAACCGAACGATTGCGAGGGCTGGGAAGTGAATCCTTACCCTCTGCCGAAACAGAACGATTGGTAATTTCGAATATCGCGTTTCCGATCCTCCTAGAGTGATTTAGCGATAGACCGAACGATTGCGAGGGCTGGGATGTGAATCCTTACCTTCCCTCGATACAGAACGTGTGGAAACGGTGAATATCGCGATTCCGAGCCTCCTAGACTGATATATCTATAGACCGAACGATTGCGAGGGCGGGGAAGTGAGTACTTACCTTCTGTCTGTACAGAACGATTGGACAGGGTGAATATCGCGATTCCGTGGCTCCTGGAGTGATTTATCGCTATATCGAACGATTGCCGGGGATGAGAAGTGATTCCTTACCTTCTCTCGATCCAGAACGTGTGGAATCGGTGAATATCGCGATTCCGTGCCTCCTAGAGTGATTTATCGTCATATCGAACGATTGCGAGGGCTGGGATGTGAATCCTTACCTTCCGTAGATACAGAACGTGTGGAAACGGTGAATATCGCGATTCCGAGCCTCCTAGACTGATTTATCTATAGACCGAACGATTGGGAGGGCTGGGAAGTGAGTACTTACCTTCTGTCTATACAGAACGATTGGACAGGGTGAATATCGCGAGTCCGTGGCTCCTGGAGTGATTTATCGTTATATCGAACGATTGCCGGGGATGAGAAGTGATTCCTTACCTTCTTTCGATCCAGAACGTGTGGAAACGGTGAATATCGCGATTTCGAGCCTCCTAGAGTGATTTATCATCATATCGAACGATTGCGAGGGCTGGGATGTGAATCCTCACCTTCCGTCGATACAGAACGTGTGGGAACGGTGAATATCGCGATTCCGAGGCTCCTGGAGTGATTTATCGTTATATCGAACGATTGCGAGGGCTGGAACGTGAATCCTTACCTTCTATCGATACAGAACGATTGGAAATGATGCATATCGCGATTCCGGGCCTCCTACAGTGATTAATCGTTATATGGAACGATTGCGATAGCTGGAAAGTGAAACCTTACCTTCTGTATATACATGACTATAGAACAGGGTGAATATCGCGATTCCGAACCTCCGAAAGTGATTTAGCGATAGACCGAACAATTGCGAGGGCTGGGAAGTGAATCCTTACCTTCTGTTGATACAGAACGTGTGGAAACGGTGAATATCGCGATTCCGAGCCTCCTAGACTGATTTATCTATAGACCGAACGATTGCGAGGGCTGGGAAGTGAGTACTTACCTTCTGTCTATACACAACGGTTGGACAGGGTGAATATCGCGATTCCGTGGCTCCTGGAGTAATTTATCGTTATATCGAACGATTGCCGGGGATGAGAAGTGATTCCTTACCTTCTTTCGATCCAGAACGTGTGGAAACGGTGAATATCGCTATTCCGAGCCTCCTAGAGTGATCTTCGTTATATCGAACGATTGCAAGGCCTGGGAAGTGATTCATTGCCTTCTGTCGATAGAGAACGTGTGGAACGTGTGAATATCGCTATTCCGAGCCTCCTAGAGTGATTAATCGTTATATGGAACGATTGCGATAGCTGGAAAGTGAATCCTTACTTCTGTATACACGTGACTATAGGACAGGGTGAATATCGCGATTCCGAACCTCCGAAAGTGATTTAGCGATAGACCGAACAATTGCGAGGGCTGGGAAGTGAATCCTTACCTTCTGTTGATACAGAACGTGTGGAAACGGTGAATATCGCGATTCCGAGCCTCCTAGAGTGATTTATCGTTATATCGAACGAATGCGAGGGCTGGAAAGTAAATCCATAGCTTCCTTCGATACAGAGCGTGTGGAAACGGTGAATATCGCCATTCCGAGCCTCCTAGAGTGATTTATCGTCATATCGAAATATTGCGAGGGCTGGGATGTGAATCCTTACCATCCGTCGATACAGAACGTGTGGGATCGGTGAATATCGCGATTCCGTGCCTCCTAGAGTGATTTACCGTTATATCGAACGATTGCGAGGGCTGGGAAGTGAATCCATACCTTCTGTCTATACAGAACGATTGGACAGGGTGAATATCGCGATTCCGTGGCTCCTGGAGTGATTTATCGTTATATCGAACAATTGCCGGGGATGAGAAGTGATTCCTTACCTTCTTTCGATCCAGAACGTGTGGAAACGGTGAATATCGCGATTCCGAGCCTCCTAGAGTGATTTATCGTCATATCGAACGATTGCGAGGGCTGGGATGTGAATGCTCACCTTCCGTCGATACAGAACGTGTGGAAACGGTGAATATCGAAATTCCGAGCCTCTTAGAGTGATTTATCGTTATATCGAACGAATGCGAGGGCTGGAAAGTAAATCCATAGCTTCCCTCAATACAGAGCGTGTGGAAACGGTGAATATCGCCATTCCGAGCCTCCTAGAGTGATTTATTGTTATATCAAACGATTGCGAGGGCTGGGAAGTGGATCCTTACCTTCTGTCGATACAGAACGATTGGGCAGTGTCAATACCGCCATTCCGAACTTCCTAGAGTGATTGATCGATAAACCGAACGATTGCGAGGGCTGGGAAGTGAATCCTTACCCTCTGCCGAAACAGAACGATTGGTAATTTCGAATATCGCGTTTCCGATCCTCCTAGAGTGATTTAGCGATAGACCGAACGATTGCGAGGGCTGGGATGTGAATCCTTACCTTCCCTCGATACAGAACGTGTGGAAACGGTGAATATCGCGATTCCGAGCCTCCTAGACTGATATATCTATAGACCGAACGATTGCGAGGGCGGGGAAGTGAGTACTTACCTTCTGTCTATACAGAACGATTGGACAGGGTGAATATCGCGATTCCGTGGCTCCTGGAGTTATTTATCGTCATATCGAAATATTGCGAGGGCTGGGATGTGAATCCTTACCTTCCGTCGATACAGAACGTGTGGGAACGGTGAATATCGCTATTCCGAGCCTCCTAGAGTGATCTTCGTTATATCGAACGATTGCGAGGCCTGGGAAGTGATTCATTGCCATCTGTCGATAGAGAACGGGTGGAACGTGTGAATATCGCTATTCCGAGCCTCCTAGAGTGATTAATCGTTATATGGAACGATTGCGATAGCTGGAAAGTGAATCCTTACCTTCTGTATACACGTGACTATAGGACAGGGTGAATATCGCGATTCCGAACCTCCGAAAGTGATTTAGCGATAGACCGAACAATTGCGAGGGCTGGGAAGTGAATCCTTACCTGCTGTTGATACAGAACGTGTGGAAACGGTGAATATCGCGATTCCGAGCCTCCTAGAGTGATTTACCGTTATATCGAACGATTGCGAGAGCTGGGAAGTGAATCCTTACCATCTGTCTATACAGAACGATTGGACAGGGTGAATATCGCGATTCCGTGGCTCCTGGAGTTATTTATCGTCATATCGAAATATTGCGAGGGCTGGGATGTGAATCCTTACCTTCCGTCGATACAGAACGTGTGGGAACGGTGAATATCGCGATTCCGAGGCTCCTGGAGTGATTTATCGTTATATCGAACGATTGCGAGGGCTGGAACGCGAATCCTTACCTTCTGTCGATACAGGACGATTGGAAATGATGCATATCGCGATTCCGGGCCTCCTAGAGTGATTAATCGTTATATGGAACGATTGCGATAGCTGGAAAGTGAATCCTCACCTTCAGTATATACATGACTATAGGACAGGGTGAATATCGCGATTCCGAACCTCCGAAAGTGATTTATCGATAGACCGAACAATTGCGAGGGCTGGGAAGTGAATCCTTACCATCTGTTGATACAGAACGTGTGGCAACGGTGTATATCGCGATTCCGAGCCTCCTAGAGTGATTTACCGTTATATCGAACGATTGCGAGAGCTGGGAAGTGAATCCTTACCATCTGTCTATACAGAACGATTGGACAGGGTGAATATCGCGATTCCGTGCCTCCTAGAGTGATTTATCGTCATATCGAACGATTGCGAGGGCTGGGATGTGAATCCTCACCATCCGTCGATACAGAACGTGTGGAATCGGTGAATATCGCGATTCCGTGCCTCCTAGAGTGATTTATCGTCATATCGAACGATTGCGAGGGCTGGGATGTGAATCCTTACCTTCCGTAGATACAGAACGTGTGGAAACGGTGAATATCGCGATTCCGAGCCTCCTAGACTGATTTATCTATAGACCGAACGATTGCGAGGGCTGGGAAGTGAGTACTTACCTTCTGTCTATACAGAACGATTGGACAGGGTGAATATCGCGAGTCCGTGGCTCCTGGAGTGATTTATCGTTATATCGAACGATTGCCGGGGATGAGAAGTGATTCCTTACCTTCTTTCGATCCAGAACGTGTGGAAACGGTGAATATCGCGATTTCGAGCCTCCTAGAGTGATTTATCATCATATCGAACGATTGCGAGGGCTGGGATGTGAATCCTCACCTTCCGTCGATACAGAACGTGTGGGAACGGTGAATATCGCGATTCCGAGGCTCCTGGAGTGATGTATCGTTATATCGAACGATTGCGAGGGCTGGAACGTGAATCCTTACCTTCTATCGATACAGAACGATTGGAAATGATGCATATCGCGATTCCGGGCCTCCTACAGTGATTAATCGTTATATGGAACGATTGCGATAGCTGGAAAGTGAAACCTTACCTTCTGTATATACATGACTATAGAACAGGGTGAATATCGCGATTCCGAACCTCCGAAAGTGATTTAGCGATAGACCGAACAATTGCGAGGGCTGGGAAGTGAATCCTTACCTTCTGTTGATACAGAACGTGTGGAAACGGTGAATATCGCGATTCCGAGCCTCCTAGACTGATTTATCTATAGACCGAACGATTGCGAGGGCTGGGAAGTGAGTACTTACCTTCTGTCTATACACAACGGTTGGACAGGGTGAATATCGCGATTCCGTGGCTCCTGGAGTAATTTATCGTTATATCGAACGATTGCCGGGGATGAGAAGTGATTCCTTACCTTCTTTCGATCCAGAACGTGTGGAAACGGTGAATATCGCTATTCCGAGCCTCCTAGAGTGATCTTCGTTATATCGAACGATTGCAAGGCCTGGGAAGTGATTCATTGCCTTCTGTCGATAGAGAACGTGTGGAACGTGTGAATATCGCTATTCCGAGCCTCCTAGAGTGATTAATCGTTATATGGAACGATTGCGATAGCTGGAAAGTGAATCCTTACTTCTGTATACACGTGACTATAGGACAGGGTGAATATCGCGATTCCGAACCTCCGAAAGTGATTTAGCGATAGACCGAACAATTGCGAGGGCTGGGAAGTGAATCCTTACCTGAAGTTGATACAGAACGTGTGGAAACGGTGAATATCGCGATTCCGAGCCTCCTAGAGTGATTTACCGTTATATCGAACGATTGCGAGAGCTGGGAAGTGAATCCTTACCATCTGTCTATACAGAACGATTGGACAGGGTGAATATCGCGATTCCGTGGCTCCTGGAGTTATTTATCGTCATATCGAAATATTGCGAGGGCTGGGATGTGAATCCTTACCTTCCGTCGATACAGAACGTGTGGGAACGGTGAATATCGCGATTCCGGGCCTCCTAGAGTGATTAATCGTTATATGGAACGATTGCGATAGCTGGAAAGTGAATCCTCACCTTCTGTATATACATGACTATAGGACAGGGTGAATATCGCGATTCCGAACGTCCGAAAGTGATTTATCGATAGACCGAACAATTGCGAGGGCTGGGAAGTGAATCCTTACCATCTGTTGATACAGAACGTGTGGCAACGGTGTATATCGCGATTCCGAGCCTCCTAGAGTGATTTACCGTTATATCGAACGATTGCGAGAGCTGGGAAGTGAATCCTTACCATCTGTCTATACAGAACGATTGGACAGGGTGAATATCGCGATTCCGTGCCTCCTAGAGTGATTTATCGTCATATCGAACGATTGCGAGGGCTGGGATGTGAATCCTCACCATCCGTAGATACAGAACGTGTGGAATCGGTGAATATCGCGATTCCGTGCCTCCTAGAGTGATTTATCGTCATATCGAACGATTGCGAGGGCTGGGATGTGAATCCTTACCTTCCGTAGATACAGAACGTGTGGAAACGGTGAATATCGCGATTCCGAGCCTCCTAGACTGATTTATCTATAGACCGAACGATTGCGAGGGCTGGGAAGTGAGTACTTACCTTCTGTCTATACAGAACGATTGGACAGGGTGAATATCGCGATTCCGTGCCTCCTAGAGTGATTTATCGTCATATCGAACGATTGCGAGGGCTGGGATGTGAATCCTCACCATCCGTCGATACAGAACGTGTGGAATCGGTGAATATCGCGATTCCGTGCCTCCTAGAGTGATTTATCGTCATATCGAACGATTGCGAGGGCTGGGATGTGAATCCTTACCTTCCGTAGATACAGAACGTGTGGAAACGGTGAATATCGCGATTCCGAGCCTCCTAGACTGATTTATCTATAGACCGAACGATTGCGAGGGCTGGGAAGTGAGTACTTACCTTCTGTCTATACAGAACGATTGGACAGGGTGAATATCGCGAGTCCGTGGCTCCTGGAGTGATTTATCGTTATATCGAACGATTGCCGGGGATGAGAAGTGATTCCTTACCTTCTTTCGATCCAGAACGTGTGGAAACGGTGAATATCGCGATTTCGAGCCTCCTAGAGTGATTTATCGTCATATCGAACGATTGCGAGGGCTGGGATGTGAATCCTCACCTTCCGTCGATACAGAACGTGTGGGAACGGTGAATATCGCGATTCCAAGGCTCCTGGAGTGATTTATCGTTATATCGAACGATTGCGAGGGCTGGAACGTGAATCCTTACCTTCTATCGATACAGAACGATTGGAAATGATGCATATCGCGATTCCGGGCCTCCTACAGTGATTAATCGTTATATGGAACGATTGCGATAGCTGGAAAGTGAAACCTTACCTTCTGTATATACATGACTATAGAACAGGGTGAATATCGCGATTCCGAACCTCCGAAAGTGATTTAGCGATAGACCGAACAATTGCGAGGGCTGGGAAGTGAATCCTTACCTTCTGTTGATACAGAACGTGTGGAAACGGTGAATATCGCGATTCCGAGCCTCCTAGACTGATTTATCTATAGACCGAACGATTGCGAGGGCTGGGAAGTGAGTACTTACCTTCTGTCTATACACAACGGTTGGACAGGGTGAATATCGCGATTCCGTGGCTCCTGGAGTAATTTATCGTTATATCGAACGATTGCCGGGGATGAGAAGTGATTCCTTACCTTCTTTCGATCCAGAACGTGTGGAAACGGTGAATATCGCGATTCCGAGGCTCCTGGAGTGATTTATCGTTATATCGAACGAATGCGAGGGCTGGAAAGTAAATCCATAGCTTCCTTCAATACAGAGCGTGTGGAAACGGTGAATATCGCCATTCCGAGCCTCCTAGAGTGATTTATTGTTATATCAAACGATTGCGAGGGCTGGGAAGTGGATCCTTACCTTCTGTCGATACAGAACGATTGGGCAGTGTCAATACCGCCATTCCGAACTTCCTAGAGTGATTGATCGATAAACCGAACGATTGCGAGGGCTGGGAAGTGAATCCTTACCCTCTGCCGAAACAGAACGATTGGTAATTTCGAATATCGCGTTTCCGATCCTCCTAGAGTGATTTAGCGATAGACCGAACGATTGCGAGGGCTGGGATGTGAATCCTTACCTTCCCTCGATACAGAACGTGTGGAAACGGTGAATATCGCGATTCCGAGGCTCCTAGACTGATATATCTATAGACCGAACGATTGCGAGGGCGGGGAAGTGAGTACTTACCTTCTGTCTATACAGAACGATTGGACAGGGTGAATATCGCGATTCCGTGGCTCCTGGAGTTATTTATCGTCATATCGAAATATTGCGAGGGCTGGGATGTGAATCCTTACCTTCCGTCGATACAGAACGTGTGGGAACGGTGAATATCGCTATTCCGAGCCTCCTAGAGTGATCTTCGTTATATCGAACGATTGCGAGGCCTGGGAAGTGATTCATTGCCATCTGTCGATAGAGAACGGGTGGAACGTGTGAATATCGCTATTCCGAGCCTCCTAGAGTGATTAATCGTTATATGGAACGATTGCGATAGCTGGAAAGTGAATCCTTACCTTCTGTATACACGTGACTATAGGACAGGGTGAATATCGCGATTCCGAACCTCCGAAAGTGATTTAGCGATAGACCGAACAATTGCGAGGGCTGGGAAGTGAATCCTTACCTGCTGTTGATACAGAACGTGTGGAAACGGTGAATATCGCGATTCCGAGCCTCCTAGAGTGATTTACCGTTATATCGAACGATTGCGAGAGCTGGGAAGTGAATCCTTACCATCTGTCTATACAGAACGATTGGACAGGGTGAATATCGCGATTCCGTGGCTCCTGGAGTTATTTATCGTCATATCGAAATATTGCGAGGGCTGGGATGTGAATCCTTACCTTCCGTCGATACAGAACGTGTGGGAACGGTGAATATCGCGATTCCGAGGCTCCTGGAGTGATTTATCGTTATATCGAACGATTGCGAGGGCTGGAACGCGAATCCTTACCTTCTGTCGATACAGGACGATTGGAAATGATGCATATCGCGATTCCGGGCCTCCTAGAGTGATTAATCGTTATATGGAACGATTGCGATAGCTGGAAAGTGAATCCTCACCTTCAGTATATACATGACTATAGGAAAGGGTGAATATCGCGATTCCGAACCTCCGAAAGTGATTTATCGATAGACCGAACAATTGCGAGGGCTGGGAAGTGAATCCTTACCATCTGTTGATACAGAACGTGTGGCAACGGTGTATATCGCGATTCCGAGCCTCCTAGAGTGATTTACCGTTATATCGAACGATTGCGAGAGCTGGGAAGTGAATCCTTACCATCTGTCTATACAGAACGATTGGACAGGGTGAATATCGCGATTCCGTGCCTCCTAGAGTGATTTATCGTCATATCGAACGATTGCGAGGGCTGGGATGTGAATCCTCACCATCCGTCGATACAGAACGTGTGGAATCGGTGAATATCGCGAGTCCGTGCCTCCTAGAGTGATTTATCGTCATATCGAACGATTGCGAGGGCTGGGATGTGAATCCTTACCTTCCGTAGATACAGAACGTGTGGAAACGGTGAATATCGCGATTTCGAGCCTCCTAGAGTGATTTATCATCATATCGAACGATTGCGAGGGCTGGGATGTGAATCCTCACCTTCCGTCGATACAGAACGTGTGGGAACGGTGAATATCGCGATTCCGAGGCTCCTGGAGTGATTTATCGTTATATCGAACGATTGCGAGGGCTGGAACGTGAATCCTTACCTTCTATCGATACAGAACGATTGGAAATGATGCATATCGCGATTCCGGGCCTCCTACAGTGATTAATCGTTATATGGAACGATTGCGATAGCTGGAAAGTGAAACCTTACCTTCTGTATATACATGACTATAGAACAGGGTGAATATCGCGATTCCGAACCTCCGAAAGTGATTTAGCGATAGACCGAACAATTGCGAGGGCTGGGAAGTGAATCCTTACCTTCTGTTGATACAGAACGTGTGGAAACGGTGAATATCGCGATTCCGAGCCTCCTAGACTGATTTATCTATAGACCGAACGATTGCGAGGGCTGGGAAGTGAGTACTTACCTTCTGTCTATACACAACGGTTGGACAGGGTGAATATCGCGATTCCGTGGCTCCTGGAGTAATTTATCGTTATATCGAACGATTGCCGGGGATGAGAAGTGATTCCTTACCTTCTTTCGATCCAGAACGTGTGGAAACGGTGAATATCGCTATTCCGAGCCTCCTAGAGTGATCTTCGTTATATCGAACGATTGCAAGGCCTGGGAAGTGATTCATTGCCTTCTGTCGATAGAGAACGTGTGGAACGTGTGAATATCGCTATTCCGAGCCTCCTAGAGTGATTAATCGTTATATGGAACGATTGCGATAGCTGGAAAGTGAATCCTTACTTCTGTATACACGTGACTATAGGACAGGGTGAATATCGCGATTCCGAACCTCCGAAAGTGATTTAGCGATAGACCGAACAATTGCGAGGGCTGGGAAGTGAATCCTTACCTGAAGTTGATACAGAACGTGTGGAAACGGTGAATATCGCGATTCCGAGCCTCCTAGAGTGATTTACCGTTATATCGAACGATTGCGAGAGCTGGGAAGTGAATCCTTACCATCTGTCTATACAGAACGATTGGACAGGGTGAATATCGCGATTCCGTGGCTCCTGGAGTTATTTATCGTCATATCGAAATATTGCGAGGGCTGGGATGTGAATCCTTACCTTCCGTCGATACAGAACGTGTGGGAACGGTGAATATCGCGATTCCGAGGCTCCTGGAGTGATTTATCGTTATATCGAACGATTGCGAGGGCTGGAACGTGAATCCTTACCTTCTGTCGATACAGGACGATTGGAAATGATGCATATCGCGATTCCGGGCCTCCTAGAGTGATTAATCGTTATATGGAACGATTGCGATAGCTGGAAAGTGAATCCTCACCTTCTGTATATACATGACTATAGGACAGGGTGAATATCGCAATTCCGAACGTCCGAAAGTGATTTATCGATAGACCGAACAATTGCGAGGGCTGGGAAGTGAATCCTTACCATCTGTTGATACAGAACGTGTGGCAACGGTGTATATCGCGATTCCGAGCCTCCTAGAGTGATTTACCGTTATATCGAACGATTGCGAGAGCTGGGAAGTGAATCCTTACCATCTGTCTATACAGAACGATTGGACAGGGTGAATATCGCGATTCCGTGCCTCCTAGAGTGATTTATCGTCATATCGAACGATTGCGAGGGCTGGGATGTGAATCCTCACCATCCGTAGATACAGAACGTGTGGAATCGGTGAATATCGCGATTCCGTGCCTCCTAGAGTGATTTATCGTCATATCGAACGATTGCGAGGGCTGGGATGTGAATCCTTACCTTCCGTAGATACAGAACGTGTGGAAACGGTGAATATCGCGATTCCGAGCCTCCTAGACTGATTTATCTATAGACCGAACGATTGCGAGGGCTGGGAAGTGAGTACTTACCTTCTGTCTATACAGAACGATTGGACAGGGTGAATATCGCGATTCCGTGCCTCCTAGAGTGATTTATCGTCATATCGAACGATTGCGAGGGCTGGGATGTGAATCCTCACCATCCGTCGATACAGAACGTGTGGAATCGGTGAATATCGCGATTCCGTGCCTCCTAGAGTGATTTATCGTCATATCGAACGATTGCGAGGGCTGGGATGTGAATCCTTACCTTCCGTAGATACAGAACGTGTGGAAACGGTGAATATCGCGATTCCGAGCCTCCTAGACTGATTTATCTATAGACCGAACGATTGCGAGGGCTGGGAAGTGAGTACTTACCTTCTGTCTATACAGAACGATTGGACAGGGTGAATATCGCGAGTCCGTGGCTCCTGGAGTGATTTATCGTTATATCGAACGATTCCCGGGGATGAGAAGTGATTCCTTACCTTCTTTCGATCCAGAACGTGTGGAAACGGTGAATATCGCGATTTCGAGCCTCCTAGAGTGATTTATCGTCATATCGAACGATTGCGAGGGCTGGGATGTGAATCCTCACCTTCCGTCGATACAGAACGTGTGGGAACGGTGAATATCGCGATTCCAAGGCTCCTGGAGTGATTTATCGTTATATCGAACGACTGCGAGGGCTGGAACGTGAATCCTTACCTTCTGTCGATACAGGACGATTGGAAATGATGCATATCGCGATTCCGGGCCTCCTAGAGTGATTAATCGTTATATGGAACGATTGCGATAGCTGGAAAGTGAATCCTCACCTTCTGTATATACATGACTATAGGACAGGGTGAATATCGCGATTCCGAACCTCCGAAATTGATTTAGCGATAGACCGAACAATTGCGAGGGCTGGGAAGTGAATCCTTACCTTCTGTTGATACAGAACGTGTGGAAACGGTGAATATCGAAATTCCGAGCCTCTTAGAGTGATTTATCGTTATATCGAACGAATGCGAGGGCTGGAAAGTAAATCCATAGCTTCCTTCAATACAGAGCGTGTGGAAACGGTGAATATCGCCATTCCGAGCCTCCTAGAGTGATTTATTGTTATATCAAACGATTGCGAGGGCTGGGAAGTGGATCCTTACCTTCTGTCGATACAGAACGATTGGGCAGTGTCAATACCGCCATTCCGAACTTCCTAGAGTGATTGATCGATAAACCGAACGATTGCGAGGGCTGGGAAGTGAATCCTTACCCTCTGCCGAAACAGAACGATTGGTAATTTCGAATATCGCGTTTCCGATCCTCCTAGAGTGATTTAGCGATAGACCGAACGATTGCGAGGGCTGGGATGTGAATCCTTACCTTCCCTCGATACAGAACGTGTGGAAACGGTGAATATCGCGATTCCGAGCCTCCTAGACTGATATATCTATAGACCGAACGATTGCGAGGGCGGGGAAGTGAGTACTTACCTTCTGTCTATACAGAACGATTGGACAGGGTGAATATCGCGATTCCGTGGCTCCTGGAGTTATTTATCGTCATATCGAAATATTGCGAGGGCTGGGATGTGAATCCTTACCTTCCGTCGATACAGAACGTGTGGGAACGGTGAATATCGCTATTCCGAGCCTCCTAGAGTGATCTTCGTTATATCGAACGATTGCGAGGCCTGGGAAGTGATTCATTGCCATCTGTCGATAGAGAACGGGTGGAACGTGTGACTATCGCTATTCCGAGCCTCCTAGAGTGATTAATCGTTATATGGAACGATTGCGATAGCTGGAAAGTGAATCCTTACCTTCTGTATACACGTGACTATAGGACAGGGTGAATATCGCGATTCCGAACCTCCGAAAGTGATTTAGCGATAGACCGAACAATTGCGAGGGCTGGGAAGTGAATCCTTACCTGCTGTTGATACAGAACGTGTGGAAACGGTGAATATCGCGATTCCGAGCCTCCTAGAGTGATTTACCGTTATATCGAACGATTGCGAGAGCTGGGAAGTGAATCCTTACCATCTGTCTATACAGAACGATTGGACAGGGTGAATATCGCGATTCCGTGGCTCCTGGAGTTATTTATCGTCATATCGAAATATTGCGAGGGCTGGGATGTGAATCCTTACCTTCCGTCGATACAGAACGTGTGGGAACGGTGAATATCGCGATTCCGAGGCTCCTGGAGTGATTTATCGTTATATCGAACGATTGCGAGGGCTGGAACGCGAATCCTTACCTTCTGTCGATACAGGACGATTGGAAATGATGCATATCGCGATTCCGGGCCTCCTAGAGTGATTAATCGTTATATGGAACGATTGCGATAGCTGGAAAGTGAATCCTCACCTTCAGTATATACATGACTATAGGACAGGGTGAATATCGCGATTCCGAACCTCCGAAAGTGATTTATCGATAGACCGAACAATTGCGAGGGCTGGGAAGTGAATCCTTACCATCTGTTGATACAGAACGTGTGGCAACGGTGTATATCGCGATTCCGAGCCTCCTAGAGTGATTTACCGTTATATCGAACGATTGCGAGAGCTGGGAAGTGAATCCTTACCATCTGTCTATACAGAACGATTGGACAGGGTGAATATCGCGATTCCGTGCCTCCTAGAGTGATTTATCGTCATATCGAACGATTGCGAGGGCTGGGATGTGAATCCTCACCATCCGTCGATACAGAACGTGTGGAATCGGTGAATATCGCGATTCCGTGCCTCCTAGAGTGATTTATCGTCATATCGAACGATTGCGAGGGCTGGGATGTGAATCCTTACCTTCCGTAGATACAGAACGTGTGGAAACGGTGAATATCGCGATTCCGAGCCTCCTAGACTGATTTATCTATAGACCGAACGATTGCGAGGGCTGGGAAGTGAGTACTTACCTTCTGTCTATACAGAACGATTGGACAGGGTGAATATCGCGAGTCCGTGGCTCCTGGAGTGATTTATCGTTATATCGAACGATTGCCGGGGATGAGAAGTGATTCCTTACCTTCTTTCGATCCAGAACGTGTGGAAACGGTGAATATCGCGATTTCGAGCCTCCTAGAGTGATTTATCATCATATCGAACGATTGCGAGGGCTGGGATGTGAATCCTCACCTTCCGTCGATACAGAACGTGTGGGAACGGTGAATATCGCGATTCCGAGGCTCCTGGAGTGATGTATCGTTATATCGAACGATTGCGAGGGCTGGAACGTGAATCCTTACCTTCTATCGATACAGAACGATTGGAAATGATGCATATCGCGATTCCGGGCCTCCTACAGTGATTAATCGTTATATGGAACGATTGCGATAGCTGGAAAGTGAAACCTTACCTTCTGTATATACATGACTATAGAACAGGGTGAATATCGCGATTCCGAACCTCCGAAAGTGATTTAGCGATAGACCGAACAATTGCGAGGGCTGGGAAGTGAATCCTTACCTTCTGTTGATACAGAACGTGTGGAAACGGTGAATATCGCGATTCCGAGCCTCCTAGACTGATTTATCTATAGACCGAACGATTGCGAGGGCTGGGAAGTGAGTACTTACCTTCTGTCTATACACAACGGTTGGACAGGGTGAATATCGCGATTCCGTGGCTCCTGGAGTAATTTATCGTTATATCGAACGATTGCCGGGGATGAGAAGTGATTCCTTACCTTCTTTCGATCCAGAACGTGTGGAAACGGTGAATATCGCTATTCCGAGCCTCCTAGAGTGATCTTCGTTATATCGAACGATTGCAAGGCCTGGGAAGTGATTCATTGCCTTCTGTCGATAGAGAACGTGTGGAACGTGTGAATATCGCTATTCCGAGCCTCCTAGAGTGATTAATCGTTATATGGAACGATTGCGATAGCTGGAAAGTGAATCCTTACTTCTGTATACACGTGACTATAGGACAGGGTGAATATCGCGATTCCGAACCTCCGAAAGTGATTTAGCGATAGACCGAACAATTGCGAGGGCTGGGAAGTGAATCCTTACCTGAAGTTGATACAGAACGTGTGGAAACGGTGAATATCGCGATTCCGAGCCTCCTAGAGTGATTTACCGTTATATCGAACGATTGCGAGAGCTGGGAAGTGAATCCTTACCATCTGTCTATACAGAACGATTGGACAGGGTGAATATCGCGATTCCGTGGCTCCTGGAGTTATTTATCGTCATATCGAAATATTGCGAGGGCTGGGATGTGAATCCTTACCTTCCGTCGATACAGAACGTGTGGGAACGGTGAATATCGCGATTCCGGGCCTCCTAGAGTGATTAATCGTTATATGGAACGATTGCGATAGCTGGAAAGTGAATCCTCACCTTCTGTATATACATGACTATAGGACAGGGTGAATATCGCGATTCCGAACGTCCGAAAGTGATTTATCGATAGACCGAACAATTGCGAGGGCTGGGAAGTGAATCCTTACCATCTGTTGATACAGAACGTGTGGCAACGGTGTATATCGCGATTCCGAGCCTCCTAGAGTGATTTACCGTTATATCGAACGATTGCGAGAGCTGGGAAGTGAATCCTTACCATCTGTCTATACAGAACGATTGGACAGGGTGAATATCGCGATTCCGTGCCTCCTAGAGTGATTTATCGTCATATCGAACGATTGCGAGGGCTGGGATGTGAATCCTCACCATCCGTAGATACAGAACGTGTGGAATCGGTGAATATCGCGATTCCGTGCCTCCTAGAGTGATTTATCGTCATATCGAACGATTGCGAGGGCTGGGATGTGAATCCTTACCTTCCGTAGATACAGAACGTGTGGAAACGGTGAATATCGCGATTCCGAGCCTCCTAGACTGATTTATCTATAGACCGAACGATTGCGAGGGCTGGGAAGTGAGTACTTACCTTCTGTCTATACAGAACGATTGGACAGGGTGAATATCGCGATTCCGTGCCTCCTAGAGTGATTTATCGTCATATCGAACGATTGCGAGGGCTGGGATGTGAATCCTCACCATCCGTCGATACAGAACGTGTGGAATCGGTGAATATCGCGATTCCGTGCCTCCTAGAGTGATTTATCGTCATATCGAACGATTGCGAGGGCTGGGATGTGAATCCTTACCTTCCGTAGATACAGAACGTGTGGAAACGGTGAATATCGCGATTCCGAGCCTCCTAGACTGATTTATCTATAGACCGAACGATTGCGAGGGCTGGGAAGTGAGTACTTACCTTCTGTCTATACAGAACGATTGGACAGGGTGAATATCGCGAGTCCGTGGCTCCTGGAGTGATTTATCGTTATATCGAACGATTGCCGGGGATGAGAAGTGATTCCTTACCTTCTTTCGATCCAGAACGTGTGGAAACGGTGAATATCGCGATTTCGAGCCTCCTAGAGTGATTTATCGTCATATCGAACGATTGCGAGGGCTGGGATGTGAATCCTCACCTTCCGTCGATACAGAACGTGTGGGAACGGTGAATATCGCGATTCCAAGGCTCCTGGAGTGATTTATCGTTATATCGAACGATTGCGAGGGCTGGAACGTGAATCCTTACCTTCTATCGATACAGAACGATTGGAAATGATGCATATCGCGATTCCGGGCCTCCTACAGTGATTAATCGTTATATGGAACGATTGCGATAGCTGGAAAGTGAAACCTTACCTTCTGTATATACATGACTATAGAACAGGGTGAATATCGCGATTCCGAACCTCCGAAAGTGATTTAGCGATAGACCGAACAATTGCGAGGGCTGGGAAGTGAATCCTTACCTTCTGTTGATACAGAACGTGTGGAAACGGTGAATATCGCGATTCCGAGCCTCCTAGACTGATTTATCTATAGACCGAACGATTGCGAGGGCTGGGAAGTGAGTACTTACCTTCTGTCTATACACAACGGTTGGACAGGGTGAATATCGCGATTCCGTGGCTCCTGGAGTAATTTATCGTTATATCGAACGATTGCCGGGGATGAGAAGTGATTCCTTACCTTCTTTCGATCCAGAACGTGTGGAAACGGTGAATATCGCGATTCCGAGGCTCCTGGAGTGATTTATCGTTATATCGAACGAATGCGAGGGCTGGAAAGTAAATCCATAGCTTCCTTCAATACAGAGCGTGTGGAAACGGTGAATATCGCCATTCCGAGCCTCCTAGAGTGATTTATTGTTATATCAAACGATTGCGAGGGCTGGGAAGTGGATCCTTACCTTCTGTCGATACAGAACGATTGGGCAGTGTCAATACCGCCATTCCGAACTTCCTAGAGTGATTGATCGATAAACCGAACGATTGCGAGGGCTGGGAAGTGAATCCTTACCCTCTGCCGAAACAGAACGATTGGTAATTTCGAATATCGCGTTTCCGATCCTCCTAGAGTGATTTAGCGATAGACCGAACGATTGCGAGGGCTGGGATGTGAATCCTTACCTTCCCTCGATACAGAACGTGTGGAAACGGTGAATATCGCGATTCCGAGGCTCCTAGACTGATATATCTATAGACCGAACGATTGCGAGGGCGGGGAAGTGAGTACTTACCTTCTGTCTATACAGAACGATTGGACAGGGTGAATATCGCGATTCCGTGGCTCCTGGAGTTATTTATCGTCATATCGAAATATTGCGAGGGCTGGGATGTGAATCCTTACCTTCCGTCGATACAGAACGTGTGGGAACGGTGAATATCGCTATTCCGAGCCTCCTAGAGTGATCTTCGTTATATCGAACGATTGCGAGGCCTGGGAAGTGATTCATTGCCATCTGTCGATAGAGAACGGGTGGAACGTGTGAATATCGCTATTCCGAGCCTCCTAGAGTGATTAATCGTTATATGGAACGATTGCGATAGCTGGAAAGTGAATCCTTACCTTCTGTATACACGTGACTATAGGACAGGGTGAATATCGCGATTCCGAACCTCCGAAAGTGATTTAGCGATAGACCGAACAATTGCGAGGGCTGGGAAGTGAATCCTTACCTGCTGTTGATACAGAACGTGTGGAAACGGTGAATATCGCGATTCCGAGCCTCCTAGAGTGATTTACCGTTATATCGAACGATTGCGAGAGCTGGGAAGTGAATCCTTACCATCTGTCTATACAGAACGATTGGACAGGGTGAATATCGCGATTCCGTGGCTCCTGGAGTTATTTATCGTCATATCGAAATATTGCGAGGGCTGGGATGTGAATCCTTACCTTCCGTCGATACAGAACGTGTGGGAACGGTGAATATCGCGATTCCGAGGCTCCTGGAGTGATTTATCGTTATATCGAACGATTGCGAGGGCTGGAACGCGAATCCTTACCTTCTGTCGATACAGGACGATTGGAAATGATGCATATCGCGATTCCGGGCCTCCTAGAGTGATTAATCGTTATATGGAACGATTGCGATAGCTGGAAAGTGAATCCTCACCTTCAGTATATACATGACTATAGGAAAGGGTGAATATCGCGATTCCGAACCTCCGAAAGTGATTTATCGATAGACCGAACAATTGCGAGGGCTGGGAAGTGAATCCTTACCATCTGTTGATACAGAACGTGTGGCAACGGTGTATATCGCGATTCCGAGCCTCCTAGAGTGATTTACCGTTATATCGAACGATTGCGAGAGCTGGGAAGTGAATCCTTACCATCTGTCTATACAGAACGATTGGACAGGGTGAATATCGCGATTCCGTGCCTCCTAGAGTGATTTATCGTCATATCGAACGATTGCGAGGGCTGGGATGTGAATCCTCACCATCCGTCGATACAGAACGTGTGGAATCGGTGAATATCGCGAGTCCGTGCCTCCTAGAGTGATTTATCGTCATATCGAACGATTGCGAGGGCTGGGATGTGAATCCTTACCTTCCGTAGATACAGAACGTGTGGAAACGGTGAATATCGCGATTTCGAGCCTCCTAGAGTGATTTATCATCATATCGAACGATTGCGAGGGCTGGGATGTGAATCCTCACCTTCCGTCGATACAGAACGTGTGGGAACGGTGAATATCGCGATTCCGAGGCTCCTGGAGTGATTTATCGTTATATCGAACGATTGCGAGGGCTGGAACGTGAATCCTTACCTTCTATCGATACAGAACGATTGGAAATGATGCATATCGCGATTCCGGGCCTCCTACAGTGATTAATCGTTATATGGAACGATTGCGATAGCTGGAAAGTGAAACCTTACCTTCTGTATATACATGACTATAGAACAGGGTGAATATCGCGATTCCGAACCTCCGAAAGTGATTTAGCGATAGACCGAACAATTGCGAGGGCTGGGAAGTGAATCCTTACCTTCTGTTGATACAGAACGTGTGGAAACGGTGAATATCGCGATTCCGAGCCTCCTAGACTGATTTATCTATAGACCGAACGATTGCGAGGGCTGGGAAGTGAGTACTTACCTTCTGTCTATACACAACGGTTGGACAGGGTGAATATCGCGATTCCGTGGCTCCTGGAGTAATTTATCGTTATATCGAACGATTGCCGGGGATGAGAAGTGATTCCTTACCTTCTTTCGATCCAGAACGTGTGGAAACGGTGAATATCGCTATTCCGAGCCTCCTAGAGTGATCTTCGTTATATCGAACGATTGCAAGGCCTGGGAAGTGATTCATTGCCTTCTGTCGATAGAGAACGTGTGGAACGTGTGAATATCGCTATTCCGAGCCTCCTAGAGTGATTAATCGTTATATGGAACGATTGCGATAGCTGGAAAGTGAATCCTTACTTCTGTATACACGTGACTATAGGACAGGGTGAATATCGCGATTCCGAACCTCCGAAAGTGATTTAGCGATAGACCGAACAATTGCGAGGGCTGGGAAGTGAATCCTTACCTGAAGTTGATACAGAACGTGTGGAAACGGTGAATATCGCGATTCCGAGCCTCCTAGAGTGATTTACCGTTATATCGAACGATTGCGAGAGCTGGGAAGTGAATCCTTACCATCTGTCTATACAGAACGATTGGACAGGGTGAATATCGCGATTCCGTGGCTCCTGGAGTTATTTATCGTCATATCGAAATATTGCGAGGGCTGGGATGTGAATCCTTACCTTCCGTCGATACAGAACGTGTGGGAACGGTGAATATCGCGATTCCGAGGCTCCTGGAGTGATTTATCGTTATATCGAACGATTGCGAGGGCTGGAACGTGAATCCTTACCTTCTGTCGATACAGGACGATTGGAAATGATGCATATCGCGATTCCGGGCCTCCTAGAGTGATTAATCGTTATATGGAACGATTGCGATAGCTGGAAAGTGAATCCTCACCTTCTGTATATACATGACTATAGGACAGGGTGAATATCGCAATTCCGAACGTCCGAAAGTGATTTATCGATAGACCGAACAATTGCGAGGGCTGGGAAGTGAATCCTTACCATCTGTTGATACAGAACGTGTGGCAACGGTGTATATCGCGATTCCGAGCCTCCTAGAGTGATTTACCGTTATATCGAACGATTGCGAGAGCTGGGAAGTGAATCCTTACCATCTGTCTATACAGAACGATTGGACAGGGTGAATATCGCGATTCCGTGCCTCCTAGAGTGATTTATCGTCATATCGAACGATTGCGAGGGCTGGGATGTGAATCCTCACCATCCGTAGATACAGAACGTGTGGAATCGGTGAATATCGCGATTCCGTGCCTCCTAGAGTGATTTATCGTCATATCGAACGATTGCGAGGGCTGGGATGTGAATCCTTACCTTCCGTAGATACAGAACGTGTGGAAACGGTGAATATCGCGATTCCGAGCCTCCTAGACTGATTTATCTATAGACCGAACGATTGCGAGGGCTGGGAAGTGAGTACTTACCTTCTGTCTATACAGAACGATTGGACAGGGTGAATATCGCGATTCCGTGCCTCCTAGAGTGATTTATCGTCATATCGAACGATTGCGAGGGCTGGGATGTGAATCCTCACCATCCGTCGATACAGAACGTGTGGAATCGGTGAATATCGCGATTCCGTGCCTCCTAGAGTGATTTATCGTCATATCGAACGATTGCGAGGGCTGGGATGTGAATCCTTACCTTCCGTAGATACAGAACGTGTGGAAACGGTGAATATCGCGATTCCGAGCCTCCTAGACTGATTTATCTATAGACCGAACGATTGCGAGGGCTGGGAAGTGAGTACTTACCTTCTGTCTATACAGAACGATTGGACAGGGTGAATATCGCGAGTCCGTGGCTCCTGGAGTGATTTATCGTTATATCGAACGATTCCCGGGGATGAGAAGTGATTCCTTACCTTCTTTCGATCCAGAACGTGTGGAAACGGTGAATATCGCGATTTCGAGCCTCCTAGAGTGATTTATCGTCATATCGAACGATTGCGAGGGCTGGGATGTGAATCCTCACCTTCCGTCGATACAGAACGTGTGGGAACGGTGAATATCGCGATTCCAAGGCTCCTGGAGTGATTTATCGTTATATCGAACGACTGCGAGGGCTGGAACGTGAATCCTTACCTTCTGTCGATACAGGACGATTGGAAATGATGCATATCGCGATTCCGGGCCTCCTAGAGTGATTAATCGTTATATGGAACGATTGCGATAGCTGGAAAGTGAATCCTCACCTTCTGTATATACATGACTATAGGACAGGGTGAATATCGCGATTCCGAACCTCCGAAATTGATTTAGCGATAGACCGAACAATTGCGAGGGCTGGGAAGTGAATCCTTACCTTCTGTTGATACAGAACGTGTGGAAACGGTGAATATCGAAATTCCGAGCCTCTTAGAGTGATTTATCGTTATATCGAACGAATGCGAGGGCTGGAAAGTAAATCCATAGCTTCCTTCAATACAGAGCGTGTGGAAACGGTGAATATCGCCATTCCGAGCCTCCTAGAGTGATTTATTGTTATATCAAACGATTGCGAGGGCTGGGAAGTGGATCCTTACCTTCTGTCGATACAGAACGATTGGGCAGTGTCAATACCGCCATTCCGAACTTCCTAGAGTGATTGATCGATAAACCGAACGATTGCGAGGGCTGGGAAGTGAATCCTTACCCTCTGCCGAAACAGAACGATTGGTAATTTCGAATATCGCGTTTCCGATCCTCCTAGAGTGATTTAGCGATAGACCGAACGATTGCGAGGGCTGGGATGTGAATCCTTACCTTCCCTCGATACAGAACGTGTGGAAACGGTGAATATCGCGATTCCGAGCCTCCTAGACTGATATATCTATAGACCGAACGATTGCGAGGGCGGGGAAGTGAGTACTTACCTTCTGTCTATACAGAACGATTGGACAGGGTGAATATCGCGATTCCGTGGCTCCTGGAGTTATTTATCGTCATATCGAAATATTGCGAGGGCTGGGATGTGAATCCTTACCTTCCGTCGATACAGAACGTGTGGGAACGGTGAATATCGCTATTCCGAGCCTCCTAGAGTGATCTTCGTTATATCGAACGATTGCGAGGCCTGGGAAGTGATTCATTGCCATCTGTCGATAGAGAACGGGTGGAACGTGTGACTATCGCTATTCCGAGCCTCCTAGAGTGATTAATCGTTATATGGAACGATTGCGATAGCTGGAAAGTGAATCCTTACCTTCTGTATACACGTGACTATAGGACAGGGTGAATATCGCGATTCCGAACCTCCGAAAGTGATTTAGCGATAGACCGAACAATTGCGAGGGCTGGGAAGTGAATCCTTACCTGCTGTTGATACAGAACGTGTGGAAACGGTGAATATCGCGATTCCGAGCCTCCTAGAGTGATTTACCGTTATATCGAACGATTGCGAGAGCTGGGAAGTGAATCCTTACCATCTGTCTATACAGAACGATTGGACAGGGTGAATATCGCGATTCCGTGGCTCCTGGAGTTATTTATCGTCATATCGAAATATTGCGAGGGCTGGGATGTGAATCCTTACCTTCCGTCGATACAGAACGTGTGGGAACGGTGAATATCGCGATTCCGAGGCTCCTGGAGTGATTTATCGTTATATCGAACGATTGCGAGGGCTGGAACGCGAATCCTTACCTTCTGTCGATACAGGACGATTGGAAATGATGCATATCGCGATTCCGGGCCTCCTAGAGTGATTAATCGTTATATGGAACGATTGCGATAGCTGGAAAGTGAATCCTCACCTTCAGTATATACATGACTATAGGACAGGGTGAATATCGCGATTCCGAACCTCCGAAAGTGATTTATCGATAGACCGAACAATTGCGAGGGCTGGGAAGTGAATCCTTACCATCTGTTGATACAGAACGTGTGGCAACGGTGTATATCGCGATTCCGAGCCTCCTAGAGTGATTTACCGTTATATCGAACGATTGCGAGAGCTGGGAAGTGAATCCTTACCATCTGTCTATACAGAACGATTGGACAGGGTGAATATCGCGATTCCGTGCCTCCTAGAGTGATTTATCGTCATATCGAACGATTGCGAGGGCTGGGATGTGAATCCTCACCATCCGTCGATACAGAACGTGTGGAATCGGTGAATATCGCGAGTCCGTGCCTCCTAGAGTGATTTATCGTCATATCGAACGATTGCGAGGGCTGGGATGTGAATCCTTACCTTCCGTAGATACAGAACGTGTGGAAACGGTGAATATCGCGATTTCGAGCCTCCTAGAGTGATTTATCATCATATCGAACGATTGCGAGGGCTGGGATGTGAATCCTCACCTTCCGTCGATACAGAACGTGTGGGAACGGTGAATATCGCGATTCCGAGGCTCCTGGAGTGATTTATCGTTATATCGAACGATTGCGAGGGCTGGAACGTGAATCCTTACCTTCTATCGATACAGAACGATTGGAAATGATGCATATCGCGATTCCGGGCCTCCTACAGTGATTAATCGTTATATGGAACGATTGCGATAGCTGGAAAGTGAAACCTTACCTTCTGTATATACATGACTATAGAACAGGGTGAATATCGCGATTCCGAACCTCCGAAAGTGATTTAGCGATAGACCGAACAATTGCGAGGGCTGGGAAGTGAATCCTTACCTTCTGTTGATACAGAACGTGTGGAAACGGTGAATATCGCGATTCCGAGCCTCCTAGACTGATTTATCTATAGACCGAACGATTGCGAGGGCTGGGAAGTGAGTACTTACCTTCTGTCTATACACAACGGTTGGACAGGGTGAATATCGCGATTCCGTGGCTCCTGGAGTAATTTATCGTTATATCGAACGATTGCCGGGGATGAGAAGTGATTCCTTACCTTCTTTCGATCCAGAACGTGTGGAAACGGTGAATATCGCTATTCCGAGCCTCCTAGAGTGATCTTCGTTATATCGAACGATTGCAAGGCCTGGGAAGTGATTCATTGCCTTCTGTCGATAGAGAACGTGTGGAACGTGTGAATATCGCTATTCCGAGCCTCCTAGAGTGATTAATCGTTATATGGAACGATTGCGATAGCTGGAAAGTGAATCCTTACTTCTGTATACACGTGACTATAGGACAGGGTGAATATCGCGATTCCGAACCTCCGAAAGTGATTTAGCGATAGACCGAACAATTGCGAGGGCTGGGAAGTGAATCCTTACCTGAAGTTGATACAGAACGTGTGGAAACGGTGAATATCGCGATTCCGAGCCTCCTAGAGTGATTTACCGTTATATCGAACGATTGCGAGAGCTGGGAAGTGAATCCTTACCATCTGTCTATACAGAACGATTGGACAGGGTGAATATCGCGATTCCGTGGCTCCTGGAGTTATTTATCGTCATATCGAAATATTGCGAGGGCTGGGATGTGAATCCTTACCTTCCGTCGATACAGAACGTGTGGGAACGGTGAATATCGCGATTCCGAGGCTCCTGGAGTGATTTATCGTTATATCGAACGATTGCGAGGGCTGGAACGTGAATCCTTACCTTCTGTCGATACAGGACGATTGGAAATGATGCATATCGCGATTCCGGGCCTCCTAGAGTGATTAATCGTTATATGGAACGATTGCGATAGCTGGAAAGTGAATCCTCACCTTCTGTATATACATGACTATAGGACAGGGTGAATATCGCAATTCCGAACGTCCGAAAGTGATTTATCGATAGACCGAACAATTGCGAGGGCTGGGAAGTGAATCCTTACCATCTGTTGATACAGAACGTGTGGCAACGGTGTATATCGCGATTCCGAGCCTCCTAGAGTGATTTACCGTTATATCGAACGATTGCGAGAGCTGGGAAGTGAATCCTTACCATCTGTCTATACAGAACGATTGGACAGGGTGAATATCGCGATTCCGTGCCTCCTAGAGTGATTTATCGTCATATCGAACGATTGCGAGGGCTGGGATGTGAATCCTCACCATCCGTAGATACAGAACGTGTGGAATCGGTGAATATCGCGATTCCGTGCCTCCTAGAGTGATTTATCGTCATATCGAACGATTGCGAGGGCTGGGATGTGAATCCTTACCTTCCGTAGATACAGAACGTGTGGAAACGGTGAATATCGCGATTCCGAGCCTCCTAGACTGATTTATCTATAGACCGAACGATTGCGAGGGCTGGGAAGTGAGTACTTACCTTCTGTCTATACAGAACGATTGGACAGGGTGAATATCGCGATTCCGTGCCTCCTAGAGTGATTTATCGTCATATCGAACGATTGCGAGGGCTGGGATGTGAATCCTCACCATCCGTCGATACAGAACGTGTGGAATCGGTGAATATCGCGATTCCGTGCCTCCTAGAGTGATTTATCGTCATATCGAACGATTGCGAGGGCTGGGATGTGAATCCTTACCTTCCGTAGATACAGAACGTGTGGAAACGGTGAATATCGCGATTCCGAGCCTCCTAGACTGATTTATCTATAGACCGAACGATTGCGAGGGCTGGGAAGTGAGTACTTACCTTCTGTCTATACAGAACGATTGGACAGGGTGAATATCGCGAGTCCGTGGCTCCTGGAGTGATTTATCGTTATATCGAACGATTCCCGGGGATGAGAAGTGATTCCTTACCTTCTTTCGATCCAGAACGTGTGGAAACGGTGAATATCGCGATTTCGAGCCTCCTAGAGTGATTTATCGTCATATCGAACGATTGCGAGGGCTGGGATGTGAATCCTCACCTTCCGTCGATACAGAACGTGTGGGAACGGTGAATATCGCGATTCCAAGGCTCCTGGAGTGATTTATCGTTATATCGAACGACTGCGAGGGCTGGAACGTGAATCCTTACCTTCTGTCGATACAGGACGATTGGAAATGATGCATATCGCGATTCCGGGCCTCCTAGAGTGATTAATCGTTATATGGAACGATTGCGATAGCTGGAAAGTGAATCCTCACCTTCTGTATATACATGACTATAGGACAGGGTGAATATCGCGATTCCGAACCTCCGAAATTGATTTAGCGATAGACCGAACAATTGCGAGGGCTGGGAAGTGAATCCTTACCTTCTGTTGATACAGAACGTGTGGAAACGGTGAATATCGAAATTCCGAGCCTCTTAGAGTGATTTATCGTTATATCGAACGAATGCGAGGGCTGGAAAGTAAATCCATAGCTTCCTTCAATACAGAGCGTGTGGAAACGGTGAATATCGCCATTCCGAGCCTCCTAGAGTGATTTATTGTTATATCAAACGATTGCGAGGGCTGGGAAGTGGATCCTTACCTTCTGTCGATACAGAACGATTGGGCAGTGTCAATACCGCCATTCCGAACTTCCTAGAGTGATTGATCGATAAACCGAACGATTGCGAGGGCTGGGAAGTGAATCCTTACCCTCTGCCGAAACAGAACGATTGGTAATTTCGAATATCGCGTTTCCGATCCTCCTAGAGTGATTTAGCGATAGACCGAACGATTGCGAGGGCTGGGATGTGAATCCTTACCTTCCCTCGATACAGAACGTGTGGAAACGGTGAATATCGCGATTCCGAGCCTCCTAGACTGATATATCTATAGACCGAACGATTGCGAGGGCGGGGAAGTGAGTACTTACCTTCTGTCTATACAGAACGATTGGACAGGGTGAATATCGCGATTCCGTGGCTCCTGGAGTTATTTATCGTCATATCGAAATATTGCGAGGGCTGGGATGTGAATCCTTACCTTCCGTCGATACAGAACGTGTGGGAACGGTGAATATCGCTATTCCGAGCCTCCTAGAGTGATCTTCGTTATATCGAACGATTGCGAGGCCTGGGAAGTGATTCATTGCCATCTGTCGATAGAGAACGGGTGGAACGTGTGAATATCGCTATTCCGAGCCTCCTAGAGTGATTAATCGTTATATGGAACGATTGCGATAGCTGGAAAGTGAATCCTTACCTTCTGTATACACGTGACTATAGGACAGGGTGAATATCGCGATTCCGAACCTCCGAAAGTGATTTAGCGATAGACCGAACAATTGCGAGGGCTGGGAAGTGAATCCTTACCTGCTGTTGATACAGAACGTGTGGAAACGGTGAATATCGCGATTCCGAGCCTCCTAGAGTGATTTACCGTTATATCGAACGATTGCGAGAGCTGGGAAGTGAATCCTTACCATCTGTCTATACAGAACGATTGGACAGGGTGAATATCGCGATTCCGTGGCTCCTGGAGTTATTTATCGTCATATCGAAATATTGCGAGGGCTGGGATGTGAATCCTTACCTTCCGTCGATACAGAACGTGTGGGAACGGTGAATATCGCGATTCCGAGGCTCCTGGAGTGATTTATCGTTATATCGAACGATTGCGAGGGCTGGAACGCGAATCCTTACCTTCTGTCGATACAGGACGATTGGAAATGATGCATATCGCGATTCCGGGCCTCCTAGAGTGATTAATCGTTATATGGAACGATTGCGATAGCTGGAAAGTGAATCCTCACCTTCAGTATATACATGACTATAGGACAGGGTGAATATCGCGATTCCGAACCTCCGAAAGTGATTTATCGATAGACCGAACAATTGCGAGGGCTGGGAAGTGAATCCTTACCATCTGTTGATACAGAACGTGTGGCAACGGTGTATATCGCGATTCCGAGCCTCCTAGAGTGATTTACCGTTATATCGAACGATTGCGAGAGCTGGGAAGTGAATCCTTACCATCTGTCTATACAGAACGATTGGACAGGGTGAATATCGCGATTCCGTGCCTCCTAGAGTGATTTATCGTCATATCGAACGATTGCGAGGGCTGGGATGTGAATCCTCACCATCCGTCGATACAGAACGTGTGGAATCGGTGAATATCGCGATTCCGTGCCTCCTAGAGTGATTTATCGTCATATCGAACGATTGCGAGGGCTGGGATGTGAATCCTTACCTTCCGTAGATACAGAACGTGTGGAAACGGTGAATATCGCGATTCCGAGCCTCCTAGACTGATTTATCTATAGACCGAACGATTGCGAGGGCTGGGAAGTGAGTACTTACCTTCTGTCTATACAGAACGATTGGACAGGGTGAATATCGCGAGTCCGTGGCTCCTGGAGTGATTTATCGTTATATCGAACGATTGCCGGGGATGAGAAGTGATTCCTTACCTTCTTTCGATCCAGAACGTGTGGAAACGGTGAATATCGCGATTTCGAGCCTCCTAGAGTGATTTATCATCATATCGAACGATTGCGAGGGCTGGGATGTGAATCCTCACCTTCCGTCGATACAGAACGTGTGGGAACGGTGAATATCGCGATTCCGAGGCTCCTGGAGTGATTTATCGTTATATCGAACGATTGCGAGGGCTGGAACGTGAATCCTTACCTTCTATCGATACAGAACGATTGGAAATGATGCATATCGCGATTCCGGGCCTCCTACAGTGATTAATCGTTATATGGAACGATTGCGATAGCTGGAAAGTGAAACCTTACCTTCTGTATATACATGACTATAGAACAGGGTGAATATCGCGATTCCGAACCTCCGAAAGTGATTTAGCGATAGACCGAACAATTGCGAGGGCTGGGAAGTGAATCCTTACCTTCTGTTGATACAGAACGTGTGGAAACGGTGAATATCGCGATTCCGAGCCTCCTAGAATGATTTATCTATAGACCGAACGATTGCGAGGGCTGGGAAGTGAGTACTTACCTTCTGTCTATACACAACGGTTGGACAGGGTGAATATCGCGATTCCGTGGCTCCTGGAGTAATTTATCGTTATATCGAACGATTGCCGGGGATGAGAAGTGATTCCTTACCTTCTTTCGATCCAGAACGTGTGGAAACGGTGAATATCGCGATTCCGAGGCTCCTGGAGTGATTTATCGTTATATCGAACGAATGCGAGGGCTGGAAAGTAAATCCATAGCTTCCTTCAATACAGAGCGTGTGGAAACGGTGAATATCGCCATTCCGAGCCTCCTAGAGTGATTTATTGTTATATCAAACGATTGCGAGGGCTGGGAAGTGGATCCTTACCTTCTGTCGATACAGAACGATTGGGCAGTGTCAATACCGCCATTCCGAACTTCCTAGAGTGATTGATCGATAAACCGAACGATTGCGAGGGCTGGGAAGTGAATCCTTACCCTCTGCCGAAACAGAACGATTGGTAATTTCGAATATCGCGTTTCCGATCCTCCTAGAGTGATTTAGCGATAGACCGAACGATTGCGAGGGCTGGGATGTGAATCCTTACCTTCCCTCGATACAGAACGTGTGGAAACGGTGAATATCGCGATTCCGAGCCTCCTAGACTGATATATCTATAGACCGAACGATTGCGAGGGCGGGGAAGTGAGTACTTACCTTCTGTCTATACAGAACGATTGGACAGGGTGAATATCGCGATTCCGTGGCTCCTGGAGTTATTTATCGTCATATCGAAATATTGCGAGGGCTGGGATGTGAATCCTTACCTTCCGTCGATACAGAACGTGTGGGAACGGTGAATATCGCTATTCCGAGCCTCCTAGAGTGATCTTCGTTATATCGAACGATTGCGAGGCCTGGGAAGTGATTCATTGCCATCTGTCGATAGAGAACGGGTGGAACGTGTGAATATCGCTATTCCGAGCCTCCTAGAGTGATTAATCGTTATATGGAACGATTGCGATAGCTGGAAAGTGAATCCTTACCTTCTGTATACACGTGACTATAGGACAGGGTGAATATCGCGATTCCGAACCTCCGAAAGTGATTTAGCGATAGACCGAACAATTGCGAGGGCTGGGAAGTGAATCCTTACCTGCTGTTGATACAGAACGTGTGGAAACGGTGAATATCGCGATTCCGAGCCTCCTAGAGTGATTTACCGTTATATCGAACGATTGCGAGAGCTGGGAAGTGAATCCTTACCATCTGTCTATACAGAACGATTGGACAGGGTGAATATCGCGATTCCGTGGCTCCTGGAGTTATTTATCGTCATATCGAAATATTGCGAGGGCTGGGATGTGAATCCTTACCTTCCGTCGATACAGAACGTGTGGGAACGGTGAATATCGCGATTCCGAGGCTCCTGGAGTGATTTATCGTTATATCGAACGATTGCGAGGGCTGGAACGCGAATCCTTACCTTCTGTCGATACAGGACGATTGGAAATGATGCATATCGCGATTCCGGGCCTCCTAGAGTGATTAATCGTTATATGGAACGATTGCGATAGCTGGAAAGTGAATCCTCACCTTCAGTATATACATGACTATAGGAAAGGGTGAATATCGCGATTCCGAACCTCCGAAAGTGATTTATCGATAGACCGAACAATTGCGAGGGCTGGGAAGTGAATCCTTACCATCTGTTGATACAGAACGTGTGGCAACGGTGTATATCGCGATTCCGAGCCTCCTAGAGTGATTTACCGTTATATCGAACGATTGCGAGAGCTGGGAAGTGAATCCTTACCATCTGTCTATACAGAACGATTGGACAGGGTGAATATCGCGATTCCGTGCCTCCTAGAGTGATTTATCGTCATATCGAACGATTGCGAGGGCTGGGATGTGAATCCTCACCATCCGTCGATACAGAACGTGTGGAATCGGTGAATATCGCGATTCCGTGCCTCCTAGAGTGATTTATCGTCATATCGAACGATTGCGAGGGCTGGGATGTGAATCCTTACCTTCCGTAGATACAGAACGTGTGGAAACGGTGAATATCGCGATTCCGAGCCTCCTAGACTGATTTATCTATAGACCGAACGATTGCGAGGGCTGGGAAGTGAGTACTTACCTTCTGTCTATACAGAACGATTGGACAGGGTGAATATCGCGAGTCCGTGGCTCCTGGAGTGATTTATCGTTATATCGAACGATTGCCGGGGATGAGACGTGATTCCTTACCTTCTTTCGATCCAGAACGTGTGGAAACGGTGAATATCGCGATTTCGAGCCTCCTAGAGTGATTTATCATCATATCGAACGATTGCGAGGGCTGGGATGTGAATCCTCACCTTCCGTCGATACAGAACGTGTGGGAACGGTGAATATCGCGATTCCGAGGCTCCTGGAGTGATTTATCGTTATATCGAACGATTGCGAGGGCTGGAACGTGAATCCTTACCTTCTATCGATACAGAACGATTGGAAATGATGCATATCGCGATTCCGGGCCTCCTACAGTGATTAATCGTTATATGGAACGATTGCGATAGCTGGAAAGTGAAACCTTACCTTCTGTATATACATGACTATAGAACAGGGTGAATATCGCGATTCCGAACCTCCGAAAGTGATTTAGCGATAGACCGAACAATTGCGAGGGCTGGGAAGTGAATCCTTACCTTCTGTTGATACAGAACGTGTGGAAACGGTGAATATCGCGATTCCGAGCCTCCTAGACTGATTTATCTATAGACCGAACGATTGCGAGGGCTGGGAAGTGAGTACTTACCTTCTGTCTATACACAACGGTTGGACAGGGTGAATATCGCGATTCCGTGGCTCCTGGAGTAATTTATCGTTATATCGAACGATTGCCGGGGATGAGAAGTGATTCCTTACCTTCTTTCGATCCAGAACGTGTGGAAACGGTGAATATCGCTATTCCGAGCCTCCTAGAGTGATCTTCGTTATATCGAACGATTGCAAGGCCTGGGAAGTGATTCATTGCCTTCTGTCGATAGAGAACGTGTGGAACGTGTGAATATCGCTATTCCGAGCCTCCTAGAGTGATTAATCGTTATATGGAACGATTGCGATAGCTGGAAAGTGAATCCTTACTTCTGTATACACGTGACTATAGGACAGGGTGAATATCGCGATTCCGAACCTCCGAAAGTGATTTAGCGATAGACCGAACAATTGCGAGGGCTGGGAAGTGAATCCTTACCTGAAGTTGATACAGAACGTGTGGAAACGGTGAATATCGCGATTCCGAGCCTCCTAGAGTGATTTACCGTTATATCGAACGATTGCGAGAGCTGGGAAGTGAATCCTTACCATCTGTCTATACAGAACGATTGGACAGGGTGAATATCGCGATTCCGTGGCTCCTGGAGTTATTTATCGTCATATCGAAATATTGCGAGGGCTGGGATGTGAATCCTTACCTTCCGTCGATACAGAACGTGTGGGAACGGTGAATATCGCGATTCCGAGGCTCCTGGAGTGATTTATCGTTATATCGAACGATTGCGAGGGCTGGAACGTGAATCCTTACCTTCTGTCGATACAGGACGATTGGAAATGATGCATATCGCGATTCCGGGCCTCCTAGAGTGATTAATCGTTATATGGAACGATTGCGATAGCTGGAAAGTGAATCCTCACCTTCTGTATATACATGACTATAGGACAGGGTGAATATCGCAATTCCGAACGTCCGAAAGTGATTTATCGATAGACCGAACAATTGCGAGGGCTGGGAAGTGAATCCTTACCATCTGTTGATACAGAACGTGTGGCAACGGTGTATATCGCGATTCCGAGCCTCCTAGAGTGATTTACCGTTATATCGAACGATTGCGAGAGCTGGGAAGTGAATCCTTACCATCTGTCTATACAGAACGATTGGACAGGGTGAATATCGCGATTCCGTGCCTCCTAGAGTGATTTATCGTCATATCGAACGATTGCGAGGGCTGGGATGTGAATCCTCACCATCCGTAGATACAGAACGTGTGGAATCGGTGAATATCGCGATTCCGTGCCTCCTAGAGTGATTTATCGTCATATCGAACGATTGCGAGGGCTGGGATGTGAATCCTTACCTTCCGTAGATACAGAACGTGTGGAAACGGTGAATATCGCGATTCCGAGCCTCCTAGACTGATTTATCTATAGACCGAACGATTGCGAGGGCTGGGAAGTGAGTACTTACCTTCTGTGTATACAGAACGATTGGACAGGGTGAATATCGCGATTCCGTGCCTCCTAGAGTGATTTATCGTCATATCGAACGATTGCGAGGGCTGGGATGTGAATCCTCACCATCCGTCGATACAGAACGTGTGGAATCGGTGAATATCGCGATTCCGTGCCTCCTAGAGTGATTTATCGTCATATCGAACGATTGCGAGGGCTGGGATGTGAATCCTTACCTTCCGTAGATACAGAACGTGTGGAAACGGTGAATATCGCGATTCCGAGCCTCCTAGACTGATTTATCTATAGACCGAACGATTGCGAGGGCTGGGAAGTGAGTACTTACCTTCTGTCTATACAGAACGATTGGACAGGGTGAATATCGCGAGTCCGTGGCTCCTGGAGTGATTTATCGTTATATCGAACGATTGCCGGGGATGAGAAGTGATTCCTTACCTTCTTTCGATCCAGAACGTGTGGAAACGGTGAATATCGCGATTTCGAGCCTCCTAGAGTGATTTATCGTCATATCGAACGATTGCGAGGGCTGGGATGTGAATCCTCACCTTCCGTCGATACAGAACGTGTGGGAACGGTGAATATCGCGATTCCAAGGCTCCTGGAGTGATCTATCGTTATATCGAACGATTGCGAGGGCTGGAACGTGAATCCTTACCTTCTATCGATACAGAACGATTGGAAATGATGCATATCGCGATTCCGGGCCTCCTACAGTGATTAATCGTTATATGGAACGATTGCGATAGCTGGAAAGTGAAACCTTACCTTCTGTATATACATGACTATAGAACAGGGTGAATATCGCGATTCCGAACCTCCGAAAGTGATTTAGCGATAGACCGAACAATTGCGAGGGCTGGGAAGTGAATCCTTACCTTCTGTTGATACAGAACGTGTGGAAACGGTGAATATCGCGATTCCGAGCCTCCTAGACTGATTTATCTATAGACCGAACGATTGCGAGGGCTGGGAAGTGAGTACTTACCTTCTGTCTATACACAACGGTTGGACAGGGTGAATATCGCGATTCCGTGGCTCCTGGAGTAATTTATCGTTATATCGAACGATTGCCGGGGATGAGAAGTGATTCCTTACCTTCTTTCGATCCAGAACGTGTGGAAACGGTGAATATCGCGATTCCGAGGCTCCTGGAGTGATTTATCGTTATATCGAACGATTGCGAGGGCTGGAACGTGAATCCTTACCTTCTGTCGATACAGGACGATTGGAAATGATGCATATCGCGATTCCGGGCCTCCTAGAGTGATTAATCGTTATATGGAACGATTGCGATAGCTGGAAAGTGAATCCTCACCTTCTGTATATACATGACTATAGGACAGGGTGAATATCGCGATTCCGAACCTCCGAAAGTGATTTATCGATAGACCGAACAATTGCGAGGGCTGGGAAGTGAATCCTTACCATCTGTTGATACAGAACGTGTGGCAACGGTGTATATCGCGATTCCGAGCCTCCTAGAGTGATTTACCGTTATATCGAACGATTGCGAGAGCTGGGAAGTGAATCCTTACCATCTGTCTATACAGAACGATTGGACAGGATGAATATCGCGATTCCGTGCCTCCTAGAGTGATTTATCGTCATATCGAACGATTGCGAGGGCTGGGATGTGAATCCTCACCATCCGTCGATACAGAACGTGTGGAATCGGTGAATATCGCGATTCCGTGCCTCCTAGAGTGATTTATCGTCATATCGAACGATTGCGAGGGCTGGGATGTGAATCCTTACCTTCCGTAGATACAGAACGTGTGGAAACGGTGAATATCGCGATTCCGAGCCTCCTAGACTGATTTATCTATAGACCGAACGATTGCGAGGGCTGGGAAGTGAGTACTTACCTTCTGTCTATACAGAACGATTGGACAGGGTGAATATCGCGATTCCGAGCCTCCTAGAGTGATTTATCGTCATATCGAAATATTGGGAGGGCTGGGATGTGAATCCTTACCTTCCGTCCATACAGAACGTGTGGGATCGGTGAATATCGCGATTCCGTGCCTCCTAGAGTGATTTATCGTCATATCGAACGATTGCGAGGGCTGGGATGTGAATCCTTACCTTCCCTCGATACAGAACGTGTGGAAACGGTGAATATCGCGATTCCGAGCCTCCTAGACTGATATATCTATAGACCGAACGATTGGGAGGGCTGGGAAGTGAGTACTTACCTTCTGTCTATACAGAACGATTGGACAGGTTGAATATCGCGATTCCGTGGCTCCTGGAGTGATTTATCGCTATATCGAACGATTGCCGGGGATGAGAAGTGATTCCTTACCTTCATTCGATCCAGAACGTGTGGAAACGGTGAATATCGCGATTTCGAGCCTCCTAGAGTGATTTATCGTCATATCGAACGATTGCGAGGGCTGGGATGTGAATCCTCACCTTCCGTCGATACAGAACGTGTGGGAACGGTGAATATCGCGATTCCGAGGCTCCTGGAGTGATTTATCATTATATCGAACGATTGCGAGGGCTGGAACCTGAATCCTTACCTTCTATCGATTCAGAACGATTGGAAATGATGCATATCGCCATTCCGAGCCTCCTAGAGTGATTTATTGTTATATCAAACGATTGCGAGGGCTGGGAAGTGGATCCTTACCTTCTGTCGATACAGAACGATTGGGCAGTGTCAATACCGCGATTCCGAACTTCCTTGAGTAATTGATCGATAAACCGAACGATTGCGAGGGCTGGGAAGTGAATCCTTACCCTCTGCCGAAACAGAACGATTGGTAATTTCGAATATCGCGTTTCCGATCCTCCTAGAGTGATTTAGCGATAGACCGAACGATACCGAGGGCTGCGAAGTGAATCCTTACCTTCTGTCGATACAGAACGTGTGGAAACGGTGAATATCGCGATTCCGAGCCTCCCAGAGTGATTTATCGTCATATCGATATATTGCGAGGGCTGGGATGTGAATCCTTACCTTCCGGCCATACAGAACGTGTGGGATCGGTGAATATCGCGATTCCGTGCCTCCTAGAGTGATTTATCGTCATATCGAACGATTGCGAGGGCTGGGATGTGAATCCTCACCTTCCGTCGATACAGAACGTGTGGGAACGGTGAATATCGCGATTCCGAGGCTCCTGGAGTGATTTATCGTTATATCGAACGATTGCGAGGGCTGGAACGTGAATCCTTACCTTCTATCGATACAGAACGATTGGAAATGATGCATATCGCGATTCCGGGCCTCCTAGAGTGATTAATCGTTATATGGAACGATTGCGATAGCTGGGAAGTGAATCCTTACCTTCTGTATATACATGACTATAGGACAGGGTGCATATCGCGATTCCCAACCTCCGAAAGTGATTTAGCGATAGACCGAACAATTGCGAGGGCTGGGAAGTGAGTACTTACCTTCTGTCTATACACAACGGTTGGACAGGGTGAATATCGCGATTCCGTGGCTCCTGGAGTGATTTATCGTTATATCGAACGATTGCCGGGGATGAGAAGTGATTCCTTACCTTCTTTTGATCCAGAACGTGTGGAAACGGTGAATATCGCGATTCCGAGCCTCCTAGAGTGATTTACCGTTATATCGAACGATTGCGAGAGCTGGGAAGTGAATCCTTACCATCTGTCTATACAGAACGATTGGACAGGGTGAATATCGCGATTCCGTGGCTCCTGGAGTTATTTATCGTCATATCGAAATATTGCGAGGGCTGGGATGTGAATCCTTACCTTCCGTCGATACAGAACGTGTGGGAACGGTGAATATCGCGATTCCGAGGCTCCTGGAGTGATTTATCGTTATATCGAACGATTGCGAGGGCTGGAACGCGAATCCTTACCTTCTGTCGATACAGGACGATTGGAAATGATGCATATCGCGATTCCGGGCCTCCTAGAGTGATTAATCGTTATATAGAACGATTGCGATAGCTGGAAAGTGAATCCTCACCTTCAGTATATACATGACTATAGGACAGGGTGAATATCGCGATTCCGAACCTCCGAAAGTGATTTATCGATAGACCGAACAATTGCGAGGGCTGGGAAGTGAATCCTTACCATCTGTTGATACAGAACGTGTGGCAACGGTGTATATCGCGATTCCGAGCCTCCTAGAGTGATTTACCGTTATATCGAACGATTGCGAGAGCTGGGAAGTGAATCCTTACCATCTGTCTATACAGAACGATTGGACAGGGTGAATATCGCGATTCCGTGCCTCCTAGAGTGATTTATCGTCATATCGAACGATTGCGAGGGCTGGGATGTGAATCCTCACCATCCGTCGATACAGAACGTGTGGAATCGGTGAATATCGCGAGTCCGTGCCTCCTAGAGTGATTTATCGTCATATCGAACGATTGCGAGGGCTGGGATGTGAATCCTTACCTTCCGTAGATACAGAACGTGTGGAAACGGTGAATATCGCGATTTCGAGCCTCCTAGAGTGATTTATCATCATATCGAACGATTGCGAGGGCTGGGATGTGAATCCTCACCTTCCGTCGATACAGAACGTGTGGGAACGGTGAATATCGCGATTCCGAGGCTCCTGGAGTGATTTATCGTTATATCGAACGATTGCGAGGGCTGGAACGTGAATCCTTACCTTCTATCGATACAGAACGATTGGAAATGATGCATATCGCGATTCCGGGCCTCCTACAGTGATTAATCGTTATATGGAACGATTGCGATAGCTGGAAAGTGAAACCTTACCTTCTGTATATACATGACTATAGAACAGGGTGAATATCGCGATTCCGAACCTCCGAAAGTGATTTAGCGATAGACCGAACAATTGCGAGGGCTGGGAAGTGAATCCTTACCTTCTGTTGATACAGAACGTGTGGAAACGGTGAATATCGCGATTCCGAGCCTCCTAGACTGATTTATCTATAGACCGAACGATTGCGAGGGCTGGGAAGTGAGTACTTACCTTCTGTCTATACACAACGGTTGGACAGGGTGAATATCGCGATTCCGTGGCTCCTGGAGTAATTTATCGTTATATCGAACGATTGCCGGGGATGAGAAGTGATTCCTTACCTTCTTTCGATCCAGAACGTGTGGAAACGGTGAATATCGCTATTCCGAGCCTCCTAGAGTGATCTTCGTTATATCGAACGATTGCAAGGCCTGGGAAGTGATTCATTGCCTTCTGTCGATAGAGAACGTGTGGAACGTGTGAATATCGCTATTCCGAGCCTCCTAGAGTGATTAATCGTTATATGGAACGATTGCGATAGCTGGAAAGTGAATCCTTACTTCTGTATACACGTGACTATAGGACAGGGTGAATATCGCGATTCCGAACCTCCGAAAGTGATTTAGCGATAGACCGAACAATTGCGAGGGCTGGGAAGTGAATCCTTACCTGAAGTTGATACAGAACGTGTGGAAACGGTGAATATCGCGATTCCGAGCCTCCTAGAGTGATTTACCGTTATATCGAACGATTGCGAGAGCTGGGAAGTGAATCCTTACCATCTGTCTATACAGAACGATTGGACAGGGTGAATATCGCGATTCCGTGGCTCCTGGAGTTATTTATCGTCATATCGAAATATTGCGAGGGCTGGGATGTGAATCCTTACCTTCCGTCGATACAGAACGTGTGGGAACGGTGAATATCGCGATTCCGAGGCTCCTGGAGTGATTTATCGTTATATCGAACGATTGCGAGGGCTGGAACGTGAATCCTTACCTTCTGTCGATACAGGACGATTGGAAATGATGCATATCGCGATTCCGGGCCTCCTAGAGTGATTAATCGTTATATGGAACGATTGCGATAGCTGGAAAGTGAATCCTCACCTTCTGTATATACATGACTATAGGACAGGGTGAATATCGCAATTCCGAACGTCCGAAAGTGATTTATCGATAGACCGAACAATTGCGAGGGCTGGGAAGTGAATCCTTACCATCTGTTGATACAGAACGTGTGGCAACGGTGTATATCGCGATTCCGAGCCTCCTAGAGTGATTTACCGTTATATCGAACGATTGCGAGAGCTGGGAAGTGAATCCTTACCATCTGTCTATACAGAACGATTGGACAGGGTGAATATCGCGATTCCGTGCCTCCTAGAGTGATTTATCGTCATATCGAACGATTGCGAGGGCTGGGATGTGAATCCTCACCATCCGTAGATACAGAACGTGTGGAATCGGTGAATATCGCGATTCCGTGCCTCCTAGAGTGATTTATCGTCATATCGAACGATTGCGAGGGCTGGGATGTGAATCCTTACCTTCCGTAGATACAGAACGTGTGGAAACGGTGAATATCGCGATTCCGAGCCTCCTAGACTGATTTATCTATAGACCGAACGATTGCGAGGGCTGGGAAGTGAGTACTTACCTTCTGTCTATACAGAACGATTGGACAGGGTGAATATCGCGATTCCGTGCCTCCTAGAGTGATTTATCGTCATATCGAACGATTGCGAGGGCTGGGATGTGAATCCTCACCATCCGTCGATACAGAACGTGTGGAATCGGTGAATATCGCGATTCCGTGCCTCCTAGAGTGATTTATCGTCATATCGAACGATTGCGAGGGCTGGGATGTGAATCCTTACCTTCCGTAGATACAGAACGTGTGGAAACGGTGAATATCGCGATTCCGAGCCTCCTAGACTGATTTATCTATAGACCGAACGATTGCGAGGGCTGGGAAGTGAGTACTTACCTTCTGTCTATACAGAACGATTGGACAGGGTGAATATCGCGAGTCCGTGGCTCCTGGAGTGATTTATCGTTATATCGAACGATTCCCGGGGATGAGAAGTGATTCCTTACCTTCTTTCGATCCAGAACGTGTGGAAACGGTGAATATCGCGATTTCGAGCCTCCTAGAGTGATTTATCGTCATATCGAACGATTGCGAGGGCTGGGATGTGAATCCTCACCTTCCGTCGATACAGAACGTGTGGGAACGGTGAATATCGCGATTCCAAGGCTCCTGGAGTGATTTATCGTTATATCGAACGACTGCGAGGGCTGGAACGTGAATCCTTACCTTCTGTCGATACAGGACGATTGGAAATGATGCATATCGCGATTCCGGGCCTCCTAGAGTGATTAATCGTTATATGGAACGATTGCGATAGCTGGAAAGTGAATCCTCACCTTCTGTATATACATGACTATAGGACAGGGTGAATATCGCGATTCCGAACCTCCGAAATTGATTTAGCGATAGACCGAACAATTGCGAGGGCTGGGAAGTGAATCCTTACCTTCTGTTGATACAGAACGTGTGGAAACGGTGAATATCGAAATTCCGAGCCTCTTAGAGTGATTTATCGTTATATCGAACGAATGCGAGGGCTGGAAAGTAAATCCATAGCTTCCTTCAATACAGAGCGTGTGGAAACGGTGAATATCGCCATTCCGAGCCTCCTAGAGTGATTTATTGTTATATCAAACGATTGCGAGGGCTGGGAAGTGGATCCTTACCTTCTGTCGATACAGAACGATTGGGCAGTGTCAATACCGCCATTCCGAACTTCCTAGAGTGATTGATCGATAAACCGAACGATTGCGAGGGCTGGGAAGTGAATCCTTACCCTCTGCCGAAACAGAACGATTGGTAATTTCGAATATCGCGTTTCCGATCCTCCTAGAGTGATTTAGCGATAGACCGAACGATTGCGAGGGCTGGGATGTGAATCCTTACCTTCCCTCGATACAGAACGTGTGGAAACGGTGAATATCGCGATTCCGAGCCTCCTAGACTGATATATCTATAGACCGAACGATTGCGAGGGCGGGGAAGTGAGTACTTACCTTCTGTCTATACAGAACGATTGGACAGGGTGAATATCGCGATTCCGTGGCTCCTGGAGTTATTTATCGTCATATCGAAATATTGCGAGGGCTGGGATGTGAATCCTTACCTTCCGTCGATACAGAACGTGTGGGAACGGTGAATATCGCTATTCCGAGCCTCCTAGAGTGATCTTCGTTATATCGAACGATTGCGAGGCCTGGGAAGTGATTCATTGCCATCTGTCGATAGAGAACGGGTGGAACGTGTGAATATCGCTATTCCGAGCCTCCTAGAGTGATTAATCGTTATATGGAACGATTGCGATAGCTGGAAAGTGAATCCTTACCTTCTGTATACACGTGACTATAGGACAGGGTGAATATCGCGATTCCGAACCTCCGAAAGTGATTTAGCGATAGACCGAACAATTGCGAGGGCTGGGAAGTGAATCCTTACCTGCTGTTGATACAGAACGTGTGGAAACGGTGAATATCGCGATTCCGAGCCTCCTAGAGTGATTTACCGTTATATCGAACGATTGCGAGAGCTGCGAAGTGAATCCTTACCATCTGTCTATACAGAACGATTGGACAGGGTGAATATCGCGATTCCGTGGCTCCTGGAGTTATTTATCGTCATATCGAAATATTGCGAGGGCTGGGATGTGAATCCTTACCTTCCGTCGATACAGAACGTGTGGGAACGGTGAATATCGCGATTCCGAGGCTCCTGGAGTGATTTATCGTTATATCGAACGATTGCGAGGGCTGGAACGCGAATCCTTACCTTCTGTCGATACAGGACGATTGGAAATGATGCATATCGCGATTCCGGGCCTCCTAGAGTGATTAATCGTTATATGGAACAATTGCGATAGCTGGAAAGTGAATCCTCACCTTCAGTATATACATGACTATAGGACAGGGTGAATATCGCGATTCCGAACCTCCGAAAGTGATTTATCGATAGACCGAACAATTGCGAGGGCTGGGAAGTGAATCCTTACCATCTGTTGATACAGAACGTGTGGCAACGGTGTATATCGCGATTCCGAGCCTCCTAGAGTGATTTACCGTTATATCGAACGATTGCGAGAGCTGGGAAGTGAATCCTTACCATCTGTCTATACAGAACGATTGGACAGGGTGAATATCGCGATTCCGTGCCTCCTAGAGTGATTTATCGTCATATCGAACGATTGCGAGGGCTGGGATGTGAATCCTCACCATCCGTCGATACAGAACGTGTGGAATCGGTGAATATCGCGATTCCGTGCCTCCTAGAGTGATTTATCGTCATATCGAACGATTGCGAGGGCTGGGATGTGAATCCTTACCTTCCGTAGATACAGAACGTGTGGAAACGGTGAATATCGCGATTCCGAGCCTCCTAGACTGATTTATCTATAGACCGAACGATTGCGAGGGCTGGGAAGTGAGTACTTACCTTCTGTCTATACAGAACGATTGGACAGGGTGAATATCGCGAGTCCGTGGCTCCTGGAGTGATTTATCGTTATATCGAACGATTGCCGGGGATGAGAAGTGATTCCTTACCTTCTTTCGATCCAGAACGTGTGGAAACGGTGAATATCGCGATTTCGAGCCTCCTAGAGTGATTTATCATCATATCGAACGATTGCGAGGGCTGGGATGTGAATCCTCACCTTCCGTCGATACAGGACGATTGGAAATGATGCATATCGCGATTCCGGGCCTCCTAGAGTGATTAATCGTTATATGGAACGATTGCGATAGCTGGAAAGTGAATCCTCACCTTCTGTATATACATGACTATAGGACAGGGTGAATATCGCAATTCCGAACGTCCGAAAGTGATTTATCGATAGACCGAACAATTGCGAGGGCTGGGAAGTGAATCCTTACCATCTGTTGATACAGAACGTGTGGCAACGGTGTATATCGCGATTCCGAGCCTCCTAGAGTGATTTACCGTTATATCGAACGATTGCGAGAGCTGGGAAGTGAATCCTTACCATCTGTCTATACAGAACGATTGGACAGGGTGAATATCGCGATTCCGTGCCTCCTAGAGTGATTTATCGTCATATCGAACGATTGCGAGGGCTGGGATGTGAATCCTCACCATCCGTAGATACAGAACGTGTGGAATCGGTGAATATCGCGATTCCGTGCCTCCTAGAGTGATTTATCGTCATATCGAACGATTGCGAGGGCTGGGATGTGAATCCTTACCTTCCGTAGATACAGAACGTGTGGAAACGGTGAATATCGCGATTCCGAGCCTCCTAGACTGATTTATCTATAGACCGAACGATTGCGAGGGCTGGGAAGTGAGTACTTACCTTCTGTCTATACAGAACGATTGGACAGGGTGAATATCGCGATTCCGTGCCTCCTAGAGTGATTTATCGTCATATCGAACGATTGCGAGGGCTGGGATGTGAATCCTCACCATCCGTCGATACAGAACGTGTGGAATCGGTGAATATCGCGATTCCGTGCCTCCTAGAGTGATTTATCGTCATATCGAACGATTGCGAGGGCTGGGATGTGAATCCTTACCTTCCGTAGATACAGAACGTGTGGAAACGGTGAATATCGCGATTCCGAGCCTCCTAGACTGATTTATCTATAGACCGAACGATTGCGAGGGCTGGGAAGTGAGTACTTACCTTCTGTCTATACAGAACGATTGGACAGGGTGAATATCGCGAGTCCGTGGCTCCTGGAGTGATTTATCGTTATATCGAACGATTCCCGGGGATGAGAAGTGATTCCTTACCTTCTTTCGATCCAGAACGTGTGGAAACGGTGAATATCGCGATTTCGAGCCTCCTAGAGTGATTTATCGTCATATCGAACGATTGCGAGGGCTGGGATGTGAATCCTCACCTTCCGTCGATACAGAACGTGTGGGAACGGTGAATATCGCGATTCCAAGGCTCCTGGAGTGATTTATCGTTATATCGAACGACTGCGAGGGCTGGAACGTGAATCCTTACCTTCTGTCGATACAGGACGATTGGAAATGATGCATATCGCGATTCCGGGCCTCCTAGAGTGATTAATCGTTATATGGAACGATTGCGATAGCTGGAAAGTGAATCCTCACCTTCTGTATATACATGACTATAGGACAGGGTGAATATCGCGATTCCGAACCTCCGAAATTGATTTAGCGATAGACCGAACAATTGCGAGGGCTGGGAAGTGAATCCTTACCTTCTGTTGATACAGAACGTGTGGAAACGGTGAATATCGAAATTCCGAGCCTCTTAGAGTGATTTATCGTTATATCGAACGAATGCGAGGGCTGGAAAGTAAATCCATAGCTTCCTTCAATACAGAGCGTGTGGAAACGGTGAATATCGCCATTCCGAGCCTCCTAGAGTGATTTATTGTTATATCAAACGATTGCGAGGGCTGGGAAGTGGATCCTTACCTTCTGTCGATACAGAACGATTGGGCAGTGTCAATACCGCCATTCCGAACTTCCTAGAGTGATTGATCGATAAACCGAACGATTGCGAGGGCTGGGAAGTGAATCCTTACCCTCTGCCGAAACAGAACGATTGGTAATTTCGAATATCGCGTTTCCGATCCTCCTAGAGTGATTTAGCGATAGACCGAACGATTGCGAGGGCTGGGATGTGAATCCTTACCTTCCCTCGATACAGAACGTGTGGAAACGGTGAATATCGCGATTCCGAGCCTCCTAGACTGATATATCTATAGACCGAACGATTGCGAGGGCGGGGAAGTGAGTACTTACCTTCTGTCTATACAGAACGATTGGACAGGGTGAATATCGCGATTCCGTGGCTCCTGGAGTTATTTATCGTCATATCGAAATATTGCGAGGGCTGGGATGTGAATCCTTACCTTCCGTCGATACAGAACGTGTGGGAACGGTGAATATCGCTATTCCGAGCCTCCTAGAGTGATCTTCGTTATATCGAACGATTGCGAGGCCTGGGAAGTGATTCATTGCCATCTGTCGATAGAGAACGGGTGGAACGTGTGAATATCGCTATTCCGAGCCTCCTAGAGTGATTAATCGTTATATGGAACGATTGCGATAGCTGGAAAGTGAATCCTTACCTTCTGTATACACGTGACTATAGGACAGGGTGAATATCGCGATTCCGAACCTCCGAAAGTGATTTAGCGATAGACCGAACAATTGCGAGGGCTGGGAAGTGAATCCTTACCTGCTGTTGATACAGAACGTGTGGAAACGGTGAATATCGCGATTCCGAGCCTCCTAGAGTGATTTACCGTTATATCGAACGATTGCGAGAGCTGCGAAGTGAATCCTTACCATCTGTCTATACAGAACGATTGGACAGGGTGAATATCGCGATTCCGTGGCTCCTGGAGTTATTTATCGTCATATCGAAATATTGCGAGGGCTGGGATGTGAATCCTTACCTTCCGTCGATACAGAACGTGTGGGAACGGTGAATATCGCGATTCCGAGGCTCCTGGAGTGATTTATCGTTATATCGAACGATTGCGAGGGCTGGAACGCGAATCCTTACCTTCTGTCGATACAGGACGATTGGAAATGATGCATATCGCGATTCCGGGCCTCCTAGAGTGATTAATCGTTATATGGAACAATTGCGATAGCTGGAAAGTGAATCCTCACCTTCAGTATATACATGACTATAGGACAGGGTGAATATCGCGATTCCGAACCTCCGAAAGTGATTTATCGATAGACCGAACAATTGCGAGGGCTGGGAAGTGAATCCTTACCATCTGTTGATACAGAACGTGTGGCAACGGTGTATATCGCGATTCCGAGCCTCCTAGAGTGATTTACCGTTATATCGAACGATTGCGAGAGCTGGGAAGTGAATCCTTACCATCTGTCTATACAGAACGATTGGACAGGGTGAATATCGCGATTCCGTGCCTCCTAGAGTGATTTATCGTCATATCGAACGATTGCGAGGGCTGGGATGTGAATCCTCACCATCCGTCGATACAGAACGTGTGGAATCGGTGAATATCGCGATTCCGTGCCTCCTAGAGTGATTTATCGTCATATCGAACGATTGCGAGGGCTGGGATGTGAATCCTTACCTTCCGTAGATACAGAACGTGTGGAAACGGTGAATATCGCGATTCCGAGCCTCCTAGACTGATTTATCTATAGACCGAACGATTGCGAGGGCTGGGAAGTGAGTACTTACCTTCTGTCTATACAGAACGATTGGACAGGGTGAATATCGCGAGTCCGTGGCTCCTGGAGTGATTTATCGTTATATCGAACGATTGCCGGGGATGAGAAGTGATTCCTTACCTTCTTTCGATCCAGAACGTGTGGAAACGGTGAATATCGCGATTTCGAGCCTCCTAGAGTGATTTATCATCATATCGAACGATTGCGAGGGCTGGGATGTGAATCCTCACCTTCCGTCGATACAGAACGTGTGGGAACGGTGAATATCGCGATTCCGAGGCTCCTGGAGTGATTTATCGTTATATCGAACGATTGCGAGGGCTGGAACGTGAATCCTTACCTTCTATCGATACAGAACGATTGGAAATGATGCATATCGCGATTCCGGGCCTCCTACAGTGATTAATCGTTATATGGAACGATTGCGATAGCTGGAAAGTGAAACCTTACCTTCTGTATATACATGACTATAGAACAGGGTGAATATCGCGATTCCGAACCTCCGAAAGTGATTTAGCGATAGACCGAACAATTGCGAGGGCTGGGAAGTGAATCCTTACCTTCTGTTGATACAGAACGTGTGGAAACGGTGAATATCGCGATTCCGAGCCTCCTAGACTGATTTATCTATAGACCGAACGATTGCGAGGGCTGGGAAGTGAGTACTTACCTTCTGTCTATACACAACGGTTGGACAGGGTGAATATCGCGATTCCGTGGCTCCTGGAGTAATTTATCGTTATATCGAACGATTGCCGGGGATGAGAAGTGATTCCTTACCTTCTTTCGATCCAGAACGTGTGGAAACGGTGAATATCGCGATTCCGAGGCTCCTGGAGTGATTTATCGTTATATCGAACGAATGCGAGGGCTGGAAAGTAAATCCATAGCTTCCTTCAATACAGAGCGTGTGGAAACGGTGAATATCGCCATTCCGAGCCTCCTAGAGTGATTTATTGTTATATCAAACGATTGCGAGGGCTGGGAAGTGGATCCTTACCTTCTGTCGATACAGAACGATTGGGCAGTGTCAATACCGCCATTCCGAACTTCCTAGAGTGATTGATCGATAAACCGAACGATTGCGAGGGCTGGGAAGTGAATCCTTACCCTCTGCCGAAACAGAACGATTGGTAATTTCGAATATCGCGTTTCCGATCCTCCTAGAGTGATTTAGCGATAGACCGAACGATTGCGAGGGCTGGGATGTGAATCCTTACCTTCCCTCGATACAGAACGTGTGGAAACGGTGAATATCGCGATTCCGAGCCTCCTAGACTGATATATCTATAGACCGAACGATTGCGAGGGCGGGGAAGTGAGCACTTACCTTCTGTCTATACAGAACGATTGGACAGGGTGAATATCGCGATTCCGTGGCTCCTGGAGTTATTTATCGTCATATCGAAATATTGCGAGGGCTGGGATGTGAATCCTTACCTTCCGTCGATACAGAACGTGTGGGAACGGTGAATATCGCTATTCCGAGCCTCCTAGAGTGATCTTCGTTATATCGAACGATTGCGAGGCCTGGGAAGTGATTCATTGCCATCTGTCGATAGAGAACGGGTGGAACGTGTGAATATCGCTATTCCGAGCCTCCTAGAGTGATTAATCGTTATATGGAACGATTGCGATAGCTGGAAAGTGAATCCTTACCTTCTGTATACACGTGACTATAGGACAGGGTGAATATCGCGATTCCGAACCTCCGAAAGTGATTTAGCGATAGACCGAACAATTGCGAGGGCTGGGAAGTGAATCCTTACCTGCTGTTGATACAGAACGTGTGGAAACGGTGAATATCGCGATTCCGAGCCTCCTAGAGTGATTTACCGTTATATCGAACGATTGCGAGAGCTGGGAAGTGAATCCTTACCATCTGTCTATACAGAACGATTGGACAGGGTGAATATCGCGATTCCGTGGCTCCTGGAGTTATTTATCGTCATATCGAAATATTGCGAGGGCTGGGATGTGAATCCTTACCTTCCGTCGATACAGAACGTGTGGGAACGGTGAATATCGCGATTCCGAGGCTCCTGGAGTGATTTATCGTTATATCGAACGATTGCGAGGGCTGGAACGCGAATCCTTACCTTCTGTCGATACAGGACGATTGGAAATGATGCATATCGCGATTCCGGGCCTCCTAGAGTGATTAATCGTTATATGGAACGATTGCGATAGCTGGAAAGTGAATCCTCACCTTCAGTATATACATGACTATAGGAAAGGGTGAATATCGCGATTCCGAACCTCCGAAAGTGATTTATCGATAGACCGAACAATTGCGAGGGCTGGGAAGTGAATCCTTACCATCTATTGATACAGAACGTGTGGCAACGGTGTATATCGCGATTCCGAGCCTCCTAGAGTGATTTACCGTTATATCGAACGATTGCGAGAGCTGGGAAGTGAATCCTTACCATCTGTCTATACAGAACGATTGGACAGGGTGAATATCGCGATTCCGTGCCTCCTAGAGTGATTTATCGTCATATCGAACGATTGCGAGGGCTGGGATGTGAATCCTCACCATCCGTCGATACAGAACGTGTGGAATCGGTGAATATCGCGATTCCGTGCCTCCTAGAGTGATTTATCGTCATATCGAACGATTGCGAGGGCTGGGATGTGAATCCTTACCTTCCGTAGATACAGAACGTGTGGAAACGGTGAATATCGCGATTCCGAGCCTCCTAGACTGATTTATCTATAGACCGAACGATTGCGAGGGCTGGGAAGTGAGTACTTACCTTCTGTCTATACAGAACGATTGGACAGGGTGAATATCGCGAGTCCGTGGCTCCTGGAGTGATTTATCGTTATATCGAACGATTGCCGGGGATGAGAAGTGATTCCTTACCTTCTTTCGATCCAGAACGTGTGGAAACGGTGAATATCGCGATTTCGAGCCTCCTAGAGTGATTTATCATCATATCGAACGATTGCGAGGGCTGGGATGTGAATCCTCACCTTCCGTCGATACAGAACGTGTGGGAACGGTGAATATCGCCATTCCGAGGCTCCTGGAGTGATTTATCGTTATATCGAACGATTGCGAGGGCTGGAACGTGAATCCTTACCTTCTATCGATACAGAACGATTGGAAATGATGCATATCGCGATTCCGGGCCTCCTACAGTGATTAATCGTTATATGGAACGATTGCGATAGCTGGAAAGTGAAACCTTACCTTCTGTATATACATGACTATAGAACAGGGTGAATATCGCGATTCCGAACCTCCGAAAGTGATTTAGCGATAGACCGAACAATTGCGAGGGCTGGGAAGTGAATCCTTACCTTCTGTTGATACAGAACGTGTGGAAACGGTGAATATCGCGATTCCGAGCCTCCTAGACTGATTTATCTATAGACCGAACGATTGCGAGGGCTGGGAAGTGAGTACTTACCTTCTGTCTATACACAACGGTTGGACAGGGTGAATATCGCGATTCCGTGGCTCCTGGAGTAATTTATCGTTATATCGAACGATTGCCGGGGATGAGAAGTGATTCCTTACCTTCTTTCGATCCAGAACGTGTGGAAACGGTGAATATCGCTATTCCGAGCCTCCTAGAGTGATCTTCGTTATATCGAACGATTGCAAGGCCTGGGAAGTGATTCATTGCCTTCTGTCGATAGAGAACGTGTGGAACGTGTGAATATCGCTATTCCGAGCCTCCTAGAGTGATTAATCGTTATATGGAACGATTGCGATAGCTGGAAAGTGAATCCTTACTTCTGTATACACGTGACTATAGGACAGGGTGAATATCGCGATTCCGAACCTCCGAAAGTGATTTAGCGATAGACCGAACAATTGCGAGGGCTGGGAAGTGAATCCTTACCTGAAGTTGATACAGAACGTGTGGAAACGGTGAATATCGCGATTCCGAGCCTCCTAGAGTGATTTACCGTTATATCGAACGATTGCGAGAGCTGGGAAGTGAATCCTTACCATCTGTCTATACAGAACGATTGGACAGGGTGAATATCGCGATTCCGTGGCTCCTGGAGTTATTTATCGTCATATCGAAATATTGCGAGGGCTGGGATGTGAATCCTTACCTTCCGTCGATACAGAACGTGTGGGAACGGTGAATATCGCGATTCCGAGGCTCCTGGAGTGATTTATCGTTATATCGAACGATTGCGAGGGCTGGAACGTGAATCCTTACCTTCTGTCGATACAGGACGATTGGAAATGATGCATATCGCGATTCCGGGCCTCCTAGAGTGATTAATCGTTATATGGAACGATTGCGATAGCTGGAAAGTGAATCCTCACCTTCTGTATATACATGACTATAGGACAGGGTGAATATCGCAATTCCGAACGTCCGAAAGTGATTTATCGATAGACCGAACAATTGCGAGGGCTGGGAAGTGAATCCTTACCATCTGTTGATACAGAACGTGTGGCAACGGTGTATATCGCGATTCCGAGCCTCCTAGAGTGATTTACCGTTATATCGAACGATTGCGAGAGCTGGGAAGTGAATCCTTACCATCTGTCTATACAGAACGATTGGACAGGGTGAATATCGCAATTCCGTGCCTCCTAGAGTGATTTATCGTCATATCGAACGATTGCGAGGGCTGGGATGTGAATCCTCACCATCCGTAGATACAGAACGTGTGGAATCGGTGAATATCGCGATTCCGTGCCTCCTAGAGTGATTTATCGTCATATCGAACGATTGCGAGGGCTGGGATGTGAATCCTTACCTTCCGTAGATACAGAACGTGTGGAAACGGTGAATATCGCGATTCCGAGCCTCCTAGACTGATTTATCTATAGACCGAACGATTGCGAGGGCTGGGAAGTGAGTACTTACCTTCTGTGTATACAGAACGATTGGACAGGGTGAATATCGCGATTCCGTGCCTCCTAGAGTGATTTATCGTCATATCGAACGATTGCGAGGGCTGGGATGTGAATCCTCACCATCCGTCGATACAGAACGTGTGGAATCGGTGAATATCGCGATTCCGTGCCTCCTAGAGTGATTTATCGTCATATCGAACGATTGCGAGGGCTGGGATGTGAATCCTTACCTTCCGTAGATACAGAACGTGTGGAAACGGTGAATATCGCGATTCCGAGCCTCCTAGACTGATTTATCTATAGACCGAACGATTGCGAGGGCTGGGAAGTGAGTACTTACCTTCTGTCTATACAGAACGATTGGACAGGGTGAATATCGCGAGTCCGTGGCTCCTGGAGTGATTTATCGTTATATCGAACGATTGCCGGGGATGAGAAGTGATTCCTTACCTTCTTTCGATCCAGAACGTGTGGAAACGGTGAATATCGCGATTTCGAGCCTCCTAGAGTGATTTATCGTCATATCGAACGATTGCGAGGGCTGGGATGTGAATCCTCACCTTCCGTCGATACAGAACGTGTGGGAACGGTGAATATCGCGATTCCAAGGCTCCTGGAGTGATTTATCGTTATATCGAACGATTGCGAGGGCTGGAACGTGAATCCTTACCTTCTATCGATACAGAACGATTGGAAATGATGCATATCGCGATTCCGGGCCTCCTACAGTGATTAATCGTTATATGGAACGATTGCGATAGCTGGAAAGTGAAACCTTACCTTCTGTATATACATGACTATAGAACAGGGTGAATATCGCGATTCCGAACCTCCGAAAGTGATTTAGCGATAGACCGAACAATTGCGAGGGCTGGGAAGTGAATCCTTACCTTCTGTTGATACAGAACGTGTGGAAACGGTGAATATCGCGATTCCGAGCCTCCTAGACTGATTTATCTATAGACCGAACGATTGCGAGGGCTGGGAAGTGAGTACTTACCTTCTGTCTATACACAACGGTTGGACAGGGTGAATATCGCGATTCCGTGGCTCCTGGAGTAATTTATCGTTATATCGAACGATTGCCGGGGATGAGAAGTGATTCCTTACCTTCTTTCGATCCAGAACGTGTGGAAACGGTGAATATCGCGATTCCGAGGCTCCTGGAGTGATTTATCGTTATATCGAACGATTGCGAGGGCTGGAACGTGAATCCTTACCTTCTGTCGATACAGGACGATTGGAAATGATGCATATCGCGATTCCGGGCCTCCTAGAGTGATTAATCGTTATATGGAACGATTGCGATAGCTGGAAAGTGAATCCTCACCTTCTGTATATACATGACTATAGGACAGGGTGAATATCGCGATTCCGAACCTCCGAAAGTGATTTATCGATAGACCGAACAATTGCGAGGGCTGGGAAGTGAATCCTTACCATCTGTTGATACAGAACGTGTGGCAACGGTGTATATCGCGATTCCGAGCCTCCTAGAGTGATTTACCGTTATATCGAACGATTGCGAGAGCTGGGAAGTGAATCCTTACCATCTGTCTATACAGAACGATTGGACAGGATGAATATCGCGATTCCGTGCCTCCTAGAGTGATTTATCGTCATATCGAACGATTGCGAGGGCTGGGATGTGAATCCTCACCATCCGTCGATACAGAACGTGTGGAATCGGTGAATATCGCGATTCCGTGCCTCCTAGAGTGATTTATCGTCATATCGAACGATTGCGAGGGCTGGGATGTGAATCCTTACCTTCCGTAGATACAGAACGTGTGGAAACGGTGAATATCGCGATTCCGAGCCTCCTAGACTGATTTATCTATAGACCGAACGATTGCGAGGGCTGGGAAGTGAGTACTTACCTTCTGTCTATACAGAACGATTGGACAGGGTGAATATCGCGATTCCGAGCCTCCTAGAGTGATTTATCGTCATATCGAAATATTGGGAGGGCTGGGATGTGAATCCTTACCTTCCGTCCATACAGAACGTGTGGGATCGGTGAATATCGCGATTCCGTGCCTCCTAGAGTGATTTATCGTCATATCGAACGATTGCGAGGGCTGGGATGTGAATCCTTACCTTCCCTCGATACAGAACGTGTGGAAACGGTGAATATCGCGATTCCGAGCCTCCTAGACTGATATATCTATAGACCGAACGATTGGGAGGGCTGGGAAGTGAGTACTTACCTTCTGTCTATACAGAACGATTGGACAGGTTGAATATCGCGATTCCGTGGCTCCTGGAGTGATTTATCGCTATATCGAACGATTGCCGGGGATGAGAAGTGATTCCTTACCTTCATTCGATCCAGAACGTGTGGGAACGGTGAATATCGCGATTCCGAGGCTCCTGGAGTGATTTATCATTATATCGAACGATTGCGAGGGCTGGAACCTGAATCCTTACCTTCTATCGATTCAGAACGATTGGAAATGATGCATATCGCCATTCCGAGCCTCCTAGAGTGATTTATTGTTATATCAAACGATTGCGAGGGCTGGGAAGTGGATCCTTACCTTCTGTCGATACAGAACGATTGGGCAGTGTCAATACCGCGATTCCGAACTTCCTTGAGTAATTGATCGATAAACCGAACGATTGCGAGGGCTGGGAAGTGAATCCTTACCCTCTGCCGAAACAGAACGATTGGTAATTTCGAATATCGCGTTTCCGATCCTCCTAGAGTGATTTAGCGATAGACCGAACGATACCGAGGGCTGCGAAGTGAATCCTTACCTTCTGTCGATACAGAACGTGTGGAAACGGTGAATATCGCGATTCCGAGCCTCCCAGAGTGATTTATCGTCATATCGATATATTGCGAGGGCTGGGATGTGAATCCTTACCTTCCGGCCATACAGAACGTGTGGGATCGGTGAATATCGCGATTCCGTGCCTCCTAGAGTGATTTATCGTCATATCGAACGATTGCGAGGGCTGGGATGTGAATCCTCACCTTCCGTCGATACAGAACGTGTGGGAACGGTGAATATCGCGATTCCGAGGCTCCTGGAGTGATTTATCGTTATATCGAACGATTGCGAGGGCTGGAACGTGAATCCTTACCTTCTATCGATACAGAACGATTGGAAATGATGCATATCGCGATTCCGGGCCTCCTAGAGTGATTAATCGTTATATGGAACGATTGCGATAGCTGGGAAGTGAATCCTTACCTTCTGTATATACATGACTATAGGACAGGGTGCATATCGCGATTCCCAACCTCCGAAAGTGATTTAGCGATAGACCGAACAATTGCGAGGGCTGGGAAGTGAGTACTTACCTTCTGTCTATACACAACGGTTGGACAGGGTGAATATCGCGATTCCGTGGCTCCTGGAGTGATTTATCGTTATATCGAACGATTGCCGGGGATGAGAAGTGATTCCTTACCTTCTTTTGATCCAGAACGTGTGGAAACGGTGAATATCGCTATTCCGAGCCTCCTAGAGTGATCTTCGTTATATCGAACGATTGCGAGGCCTGGGAAGTGATTCATTGCCTTCTGTCGATAGAGAACGTGTGGAACGTGAGAATATCGCTATTCCGAGCCTCCTAGAGTGATTAATCGTTATATGGAACGATTGCGATAGCTGGAAAGTGAATCCTTACCTTCTGTATACACGTGACTATAGGACAGGGTGAATATCGCGATTCCGAACCTCCGAAAGTGATTTAGCGATAGACCGAACAATTGCGAGGGCTGGGAAGTGAATCCTTACCTTCTGTTGATACAGAACGTGTGGAAACGGTGAATATCGCGATTCCGAGCCTCCTAGAGTGATTTACCGTTATATCGAACGATTGCGAGAGCTGGGAAGTGAATCCTTACCATCTGTCTATACAGAACGATTGGACAGGCTGAATATCGCGATTCCGTGGCTCCTAGAGTGATTTATCGTCATATCGAAATAGTGCGAGGGCTGGGATGTGAATCCTTACCTTCCGTCGATACAGAACGTGTGGGATCGGTGAATATCGCGATTCCGTGCCTCCTAGAGTGATTTATCGTTATATCGAACGATTGCGAGGGCTGGAACGTGAATCCTTACCTTCTGTCGATACAGGACGATTGGAAAAGATGCATATCGCGATTCCGGGCCTCCTAGAGTGATTAATCGTTATATGGAACGATTGCGATAGCTGGAAAGTGAATCCTCACCTTCAGTATATACATGACTATAGGACAGGGTGAATATCGCGATTCCGAACCTCCGAAAGTGATTTATCGATAGACCGAACAATTGCGAGGGCTGGGAAGTGAATCCTTACCTTCTGTTGATACAGAACGTGTGGAAACGGTGAATATCCAAATTCCGAGGCTCTTAGAGTGATTTATCGTTATATCGAACGAATGCGAGGGCTGGAAAGTAAATCCATAGCTTCCTTCGATACAGAGCGTGTGGAAACGGTGAATATCGCCATTCCGAGCCTCCTAGAGTGATTTATTGTTATATCAAACGATTGCGAGGGCTGGAAAGTGATTCCTAAGCTTCTTTCGATCCAGAACGTGTGGAAACGGTGAATATCGCGATTCCGAGCCTCCTAGAGTGATTTATCGTCATATCGAAATATTGGGAGGGCTGGGATGTGAATCCTTACCTTCCGTCCATACAGAACGTGTGGGATCGGTGAATATCGCGATTCCGTGCCTCCTAGAGTGATTTATCGTCATATCGAACGATTGCGAGGGCTGGGATGTGAATCCTTACCTTCCCTCGATACAGAACGTGTGGAAACGGTGAATATCGCGATTCCGAGCCTCCTAGACTGATTTATCTATAGACCGAACGATTGCGAGGGCTGGGAAGTGAGTACTTACCTTCTGTCTATACAGAACGATTGGACAGGGTGAATATCGCGATTCCGTGGCTCCTGGAGTGATTTATCGTCATAACGAACGATTGCGAGGGCTGGGATGTGAATCCTCACCTTCCGTCGATACAGAACGTGTGGGAACGGTGAATATCGCGATTCCGAGGCTCATGGAGTGTTTTATCGTTATATCGAACGATTGCGAGGGCTGGAACCTGAATCCTTACCTTCTATCGATTCAGAACGATTGGAAATGATGCATATCGCGATTCCGGGCCTCCTAGAGTGATTAATCGTTATATGGAACGATTGCGATAGCTGGAAAGTGAATCCTTACCTTCTGTATATACATGACTATAGGACAGGGTGAATATCGCGATTCCGAACCTCCGAAAGTGATTTAGCGATAGACCGAACAATTGCGAGGGCTGGGAAGTGAATCCTTACCTTCTGTTGATACAGAACGTGTGGAAACGGTGAATATCGCGATTCCGAGCCTCCTAGAGTGATTTATCGTTATATCGAACGAATGCGAGGGCTGGAAAGTAAATCCATAGCTTCCTTCGATACAGAGCGTGTGGAAACGGTGAATATCGCCATTCCGAGCCTCCTAGAGTGATTTATCGTCATATCGAAATATTGCGAGGGCTGGGATGTGAATCCATACCTTCTGTCTATACAGAACGTGTGGGAACGGTGAATATCGCGATTCCGTGGCTCCTGGAGTGTTTTATCGTTATATCGAACGATTGCGAGGGCTGGGAACTGAATCCATACCTTCTGTCTATACAGAACGTGTGGGAACGGTGAATATCGCGATTCCGTGGCTCCTGGAGTGTTTTATCGTTATATCGAACGATTGCCGGGGATGAGAAGTGATTCCTTACCTTCTTTTGATCCAGAACGTGTGGAAACGGTGAATATCGCTATTCCGAGCCTCCTAGAGTGATCTTCGTTATATCGAACGATTGCGAGGCCTGGGAAGTGATTCATTGCCTTCTGTCGATAGAGAACGTGTGGAACGTGAGAATATCGCTATTCCGAGCCTCCTAGAGTGATTAATCGTTATATGGAACGATTGCGATAGCTGGAAAGTGAATCCTTACCTTCTGTATACACGTGACTATAGGACAGGGTGAATATCGCGATTCCGAACCTCCGAAAGTGATTTAGCGATAGACCGAACAATTGCGAGGGCTGGGAAGTGAATCCTTACCTTCTGTTGATACAGAACGTGTGGAAACGGTGAATATCGCGATTCCGAGCCTCCTAGAGTGATTTACCGTTATATCGAACGATTGCGAGAGCTGGGAAGTGAATCCTTACCATCTGTCTATACAGAACGATTGGACAGGCTGAATATCGCGATTCCGTGGCTCCTAGAGTGATTTATCGTCATATCGAAATATTGCGAGGGCTGGGATGTGAATCCTTACCTTCCGTCGATACAGAACGTGTGGGATCGGTGAATATCGCGATTCCGTGCCTCCTAGAGTGATTTATCGTTATATCGAACGATTGCGAGGGCTGGAACGTGAATCCTTACCTTCTGTCGATACAGGACGATTGGAAAAGATGCATATCGCGATTCCGGGCCTCCTAGAGTGATTAATCGTTATATGGAACGATTGCGATAGCTGGAAAGTGAATCCTCACCTTCTGTATATACATGACTATAGGACAGGGTGAATATCGCGATTCCGAACCTCCGAAAGTGATTTATCGATAGACCGAACAATTGCGAGGGCTGGGAAGTGAATCCTTACCTTCTGTTGATACAGAACGTGTGGAAACGGTGAATATCCAAATTCCGAGGCTCTTAGAGTGATTTATCGTTATATCGAACGAATGCGAGGGCTGGAAAGTAAATCCATAGCTTCCTTCGATACAGAGCGTGTGGAAACGGTGAATATCGCCATTCCGAGCCTCCTAGAGTGATTTATTGTTATATCAAACGATTGCGAGGGCTGGAAAGTGATTCCTAAGCTTCTTTCGATCCAGAACGTGTGGAAACGGTGAATATCGCGATTTCGAGCCTCCTAGAGTGATTTATCGTCATATCGAAATATTGGGAGGGCTGGGATGTGAATCCTTACCTTCCGTCCATACAGAACGTGTGGGATCGGTGAATATCGCGATTCCGTGCCTCCTAGAGTGATTTATCGTCATATCGAACGATTGCGAGGGCTGGGATGTGAATCCTTACCTTCCCTCGATACAGAACGTGTGGAAACGGTGAATATCGCGATTCCGAGCCTCCTAGACTGATTTATCTATAGACCGAACGATTGCGAGGGCTGGGAAGTGAGTACTTACCTTCTGTCTATACAGAACGATTGGACAGGGTGAATATCGCGATTCCGTGGCTCCTGGAGTGATTTATCGTCATAACGAACGATTGCGAGGGCTGGGATGTGAATCCTCACCTTCCGTCGATACAGAACGTGTGGGAACGGTGAATATCGCGATTCCGAGGCTCCTGGAGTGTTTTATCGTTATATCGAACGATTGCGAGGGCTGGAACCTGAATCCTTACCTTCTATCGATTCAGAACGATTGGAAATGATGCATATCGCGATTCCGGGCCTCCTAGAGTGATTAATCGTTATATGGTACGATTGCGATAGCTGGAAAGTGAATCCTTACCTTCTGTATATACATGACTATAGGACAGGGTGAATATCGCGATTCCGAACCTCCGAAAGTGATTTAGCGATAGACCGAACAATTGCGAGGGCTGGGAAGTGAATCCTTACCTTCTGTTGATACAGAACGTGTGGAAACGGTGAATATCGCGATTCCGAGCCTCCTAGAGTGATTTATCGTTATATCGAACGAATGCGAGGGCTGGAAAGTAAATCCATAGCTTCCTTCGATACAGAGCGTGTGGAAACGGTGAATATCGCCATTCCGAGCCTCCTAGAGTGATTTATCGTCATATCGAAATATTGCGAGGGCTGGGATGTGAATCCTTACCATCCGTCGATACAGAACGTGTGGGATCGGTGAATATCGCGATTCCGTGCCTCCTAGAGTGATTTACCGTTATATCGAACGATTGCGAGGGCTGGGAACTGAATCCATACCTTCTGTCTATACAGAACGTGTGGGAACGGTGAATATCGCGATTCCGAGGCTCCTGGAGTGTTTTATCGTTATATCGAACGATTGCGAGGGCTGGAACCTGAATCCTTACCTTCTATCGATTCAGAACGATTGGAAATGATGCATATCGCGATTCCGGGCCTCCTAGAGTGATTAATCGTTATATGGAACGATTGCGATAGCTGGAAAGTGAATCCTTACCTTCTGTATATACATGACTATAGGACAGGGTGAATATCGCGATTCCGAACCTCCGAAAGTGATTTAGCGATAGACGGAACAATTGCGAGGGCTGGGAAGTGAATCCTTACCTTCTGTTGATACAGAACGTGTGGAAACGGTGAATATCGCGATTCCGAGCCTCCTAGAGTGATTTATCGTTATATCGAACGAATGCGAGGGCTGGAAAGTAAATCCATAGCTTCCTTCGATACAGAGCGTGTGGAAACGGTGAATATCGCCATTCCGAGCCTCCTAGAGTGATTTATCGTCATATCGAAATATTGCGAGGGCTGGGATGTGAATCCTTACCATCCGTCGATACAGAACGTGTGGGATCGGTGAATATCGCGATTCCGTGCCTCCTAGAGTGATTTACCGTTATATCGAACGATTGCGAGGGCTGGGAACTGAATCCATACCTTCTGTCTATACAGAACGATTGGACAGGGTGAATATCGCGATTCCGTGGCTCCTGGAGTGATTTATCGTTATATCGAACAATTGCCGGGGATGAGAAGTGATTCCTTACCTTCTTTCGATCCAGAACGTGTGGAAACGGTGAATATCGCGATTCCGAGCCTCCTAGAGTGATTTATCGTCATATCGAACGATTGCGAGGGCTGGGATATGAATGCTCACCTTCCGTCGATACAGAACGTGTGGCAACGGTGAATATCGCGATTCCGAGGCTCCTGGAGTGATTTATCGTTATATCGAACGACTGCGAGGGCTGGAACGTGAATCCTTACCTTCTGTCGATACAGGACGATTGGAAATGATGCATATCGCGATTCCGGGCCTCCTAGAGTGATTAATCGTTATATGGAACGATTGCGATAGCTGGAAAGTGAATCCTCACCTTCTGTATATACATGACTATAGGACAGGGTGAATATCGCGATTCCGAACCTCCGAAAGTGATTTAGCGATAGACCGAACAATTGCGAGGGCTGGGAAGTGAATCCTTACCTTCTGTTGATACAGAACGTGTGGAAACGGTGAATATCGAAATTCCGAGCCTCTTAGAGTGATTTATCGTTATATCGAACGAATGCGAGGGCTGGAAAGTAAATCCATAGCTTCCTTCAATACAGAGCGTGTGGAAACGGTGAATATCGCCATTCCGAGCCTCCTAGAGTGATTTATTGTTATATCAAACGATTGCGAGGGCTGGGAAGTGGATCCTTACCTTCTGTCGATACAGAACGATTGGGCAGTGTCAATACCGCGATTCCGAACTTCCTAGAGTGATTGATCGATAAACCGAACGATTGCGAGGGCTGGGAAGTGAATCCTTACCTTCTGTATATACATGACTATAGAACAGGGTGAATATCGCGATTCCGAACCTCCGAAAGTGATTTAGCGATAGACCGAACAATTGCGAGGGCTGGGAAGTGAATCCTTACCTTCTGTTGATACAGAACGTGTGGAAACGGTGAATATCGCGATTCCGAGCCTCCTAGACTGATTTATCTATAGACCGAACGATTGCGAGGGCTGGGAAGTGAGTACTTACCTTCTGTCTATACACAACGGTTGGACAGGGTGAATATCGCGATTCCGTGGCTCCTGGAGTAATTTATCGTTATATCGAACGATTGCCGGGGATGAGAAGTGATTCCTTACCTTCTTTCGATCCAGAACGTGTGGAAACGGTGAATATCGCTATTCCGAGCCTCCTAGAGTGATCTTCGTTATATCGAACGATTGCGAGGCCTGGGAAGTGATTCATTGCCTTCTGTCGATAGAGAACGTGTGGAACGTGTGAATATCGCTATTCCGAGCCTCCTAGAGTGATTAATCGTTATATGGAACGATTGCGATAGCTGGAAAGTGAATCCTTACCTTCTGTATACACGTGACTATAGGACAGGGTGAATATCGCGATTCCGAGCCTCCTAGAGTGATTTACCGTTATATCGAACGATTGCGAGAGCTGGGAAGTGAATCCTTACCATCTGTCTATACAGAACGATTGGACAGGGTGAATATCGCGATTCCGTGGCTTCTGGAGTTATTTATCGTCATATCGAAATATTGCGAGGGCTGGGATGTGAATCCTTACCTTCCGTCGATACAGAACGTGTGGGAACGGTGAATATCGCGATTCCGAGGCTCCTGGAGTGATTTATCGTTATATCGAACGATTGCGAGGGCTGGAACGTGAATCCTTACCTTCTGTCGATACAGGACGATTGGAAATGATGCATATCGCGATTCCGGGCCTCCTAGAGTGATTAATCGTTATATGGAACGATTGCGATAGCTGGAAAGTGAATCCTCACCTTCAGTATATACATGACTATAGGACAGGGTGAATATCGCGATTCCGAACCTCCGAAAGTGATTTATCGATAGACCGAACAATTGCGAGGGCTGGGAAGTGAATCCTTACCATCTGTTGATACAGAACGTGTGGCAACGGTGTATATCGCGATTCCGAGCCTCCTAGAGTGATTTACCGTTATATCGAACGATTGCGAGAGCTGGGAAGTGAATCCTTACCATCTGTCTATACAGAACGATTGGACAGGGTGAATATCGCGATTCCGTGCCTCCTAGAGTGATTTATCGTCATATCGAACGATTGCGAGGGCTGGGATGTGAATCCTCACCATCCGTCGATACAGAACGTGTGGAATCGGTGAATATCGCGATTCCGTGCCTCCTAGAGTGATTTATCGTCATATCGAACGATTGCGAGGGCTGGGATGTGAATCCTCACCATCCGTCGATACAGAACGTGTGGAATCGGTGAATATCGCGATTCCGTGCCTCCTAAAGTGATTTATCGTCATATCGAACGATTGCGAGGGCTGGGATGTGAATCCTTACCTTCCGTAGATACAGAACGTGTGGAAACGGTGAATATCGCGATTCCGAGCCTCCTAGACTGATTTATCTATAGACCGAACGATTGCGAGGGCTGGGAAGTGAGTACTTACCTTCTGTCTATATAGAACGATTGGACAGGGTGAATATCGCGAGTCCGTGGCTCCTGGAGTGATTTATCGTTATATCGAACGATTGCCGGGGATGAGAAGTGATTCCTTACCTTCTTTCGATCCAGAACGTGTGGAAACGGTGAATATCGCGATTTCGAGCCTCCTAGAGTGATTTATCGTCATATCGAACGATTGCGAGGGCTGGGATGTGAATCCTCACCTTCCGTCGATACAGAACGTGTGGGAACGGTGAATATCGCGATTCCAAGGCTACTGGAGTGATTTATCGTTATATCGAACGATTGCGAGGGCTGGAACGTGAATCCTTACCTTCTATCGATACAGAACGATTGCAAATGATGCATATCGCGATTCCGGGCCTCCTACAGTGATTAATCGTTATATGGAACGATTGCGATAGCTGGAAAGTGAAACCTTACCTTCTGTATATACATGACTATAGAACAGGGTGAATATCGCGATTCCGAACCTCCGAAAGTGATTTAGCGATAGACCGAACAATTGCGAGGGCTGGGAAGTGAATCCTTCCCTTCTGTTGATACAGAACGTGTGGAAGCGGTGAATATCGCGATTCCGAGCCTCCTAGACTGATTTATCTATAGACCGAACGATTGCGAGGGCTGGGAAGTGAGTACTTACCTTCTGTCTATACACAACGGTTGGACAGGGTGAATATCGCGATTCCGTGGCTCCTGGAGTAATTTATCGTTATATCGAACGATTGCCGGGGATGAGAAGTGATTCCTTACCTTCTTTCGATCCAGAACGTGTGGAAACGGTGAATATCGCTATTCCGAGCCTCCTAGAGTGATCTTCGTTATATCGAACGATTGCGAGGCCTGGGAAGTGATTCATTGCCTTCTGTCGATAGAGAACGTGTGGAACGTGTGAATATCGCTATTCCGAGCCTCCTAGAGTGATTAATCGTTATATGGAACGATTGCGATAGCTGGAAAGTGAATCCTTACTTCTGTATACACGTGACTATAGGACAGGGTGAATATCGCGATTCCGAACCTCCGAAAGTGATTTAGCGATAGACCGAACAATTGCGAGGGCTGGGAAGTGAATCCTTACCATCTGTCTATACAGAACGATTGGACAGGGTGAATATCGCGATTCCGTGGCTCCTGGAGTTATTTATCGTCATATCGAAATATTGCGAGGGCTGGGATGTGAATCCTTACCTTCCGTCGATACAGAATGTGTGGGAACGGTGAATATCGCGATTCCGAGGCTCCTGGAGTGATTTATCGTTATATCGAACGATTGCGAGGGCTGGAACGTGAATCCTTACCTTCTGTCGATACAGGACGATTGGAAATGATGCATATCGCGATTCCGGGCCTCCTAGAGTGATTAATCGTTATATGGAACGATTGCGATAGCTGGAAAGTGAATCCTCACCTTCTGTATATACATGACTATAGGACAGGGTGAATATCGCGATTCCGAACCTCCGAAAGTGATTTATCGATAGACCGAACAATTGCGAGGGCTGGGAAGTGAATCCTTACCATCTGTTGATACAGAACGTGTGGCAACGGTGAATATCGCCATTCCGAGGCTCTTAGAGTGATTTATCGTCATATCGAAATATTGCGAGGGCTGGGATGTGAATCCTTACCATCCGTCGATACAGAACGTGTGGGATCGGTGAATATCGCGATTCCGTGCCTCCTAGAGTGATTTACCGTTATATCGAACGATTGCGAGGGCTGGGAACTGAATCCATACCTTCTGTCTATACAGAACGTGTGGGAACGGTGAATATCGCGAGTCCGTGGCTCCTGGAGTGATTTATCGTTATATCGAACGATTGCCGGGGATGAGAAGTGATTCCTTACCTTCTTTCGATCCAGAACGTGTGGAAACGGTGAATATCGCGATTTCGAGCCTCCTAGAGTGATTTATCGTCATATCGAACGATTGCGAGGGCTGGGATGTGAATCCTCACCTTCCGTCGATACAGAACGTGTGGGAACGGTGAATATCGCGATTCCAAGGCTCCTGGAGTGATTTATCGTTATATCGAACGATTGCGAGGGCTGGAACGTGAATCCTTACCTTCTATCGATACAGAACGATTGGAAATGATGCATATCGCGATTCCGGGCCTCCTACAGTGATTAATCGTTATATGGAACGATTGCGATAGCTGGAAAGTGAAACCTTACCTTCTGTATATACATGACTATAGAACAGGGTGAATATCGCGATTCCGAACCTCCGAAAGTGATTTAGCGATAGACCGAACAATTGCGAGGGCTGGGAAGTGAATCCTTACCTTCTGTTGATACAGAACGTGTGGAAACGGTGAATATCGCGATTCCGAGCCTCCTAGACTGATTTATCTATAGACCGAACGATTGCGAGGGCTGGGAAGTGAGTACTTACCTTCTGTCTATACACAACGGTTGGACAGGGTGAATATCGCGATTCCGTGGTTCCTGGAGTAATTTATCGTTATATCGAACGATTGCCGGGGATGAGAAGTGATTCCTTACCTTCTTTCGATCCAGAACGTGTGGAAACGGTGAATACCGCTATTCCGAGCCTCCTAGAGTGATCTTCGTTATATCGAACGATTGCGAGGCCTGGGAAGTGATTCATTGCCTTCTGTCGATAGAGAACGTGTGGAACGTGTGAATATCGCTATTCCGAGCCTCCTAGAGTGATTAATCGTTATATGGAACGATTGCGATAGCTGGAAAGTGAATCCTTACCTTCTGTATACACGTGACTATAGGACAGGGTGAATATCGCGATTCCGAACCTCCGAAAGTGATTTATCGTCATATCGAACGATTGCGAGGGCTGGGATGTGAATCCTCACCTTCCGTCGATACAGAACGTGTGGGAACGGTGAATATCGCGATTCCAAGGCTACTGGAGTGATTTATCGTTATATCGAACGATTGCGAGGGCTGGAACGTGAATCCTTACCTTCTATCGATACAGAACGATTGCAAATGATGCATATCGCGATTCCGGGCCTCCTACAGTGATTAATCGTTATATGGAACGATTGCGATAGCTGGAAAGTGAAACCTTACCTTCTGTATATACATGACTATAGAACAGGGTGAATATCGCGATTCCGAACCTCCGAAAGTGATTTAGCGATAGACCGAACAATTGCGAGGGCTGGGAAGTGAATCCGTCCCTTCTGTTGATACAGAACGTGTGGAAACGGTGAATATCGCGATTCCGAGCCTCCTAGACTGATTTATCTATAGACCGAACGATTGCGAGGGCTGGGAAGTGAGTACTTACCTTCTGTCTATACACAACGGTTGGACAGGGTGAATATCGCGATTCCGTGGCTCCTGGAGTAATTTATCGTTATATCGAACGATTGCCGGGGATGAGAAGTGATTCCTTACCTTCTTTCGATCCAGAACGTGTGGAAACGGTGAATATCGCTATTCCGAGCCTCCTAGAGTGATCTTCGTTATATCGAACGATTGCGAGGCCTGGGAAGTGATTCATTGCCTTCTGTCGATAGAGAACGTGTGGAACGTGTGAATATCGCTATTCCGAGCCTCCTAGAGTGATTAATCGTTATATGGAACGATTGCGATAGCTGGAAAGTGAATCCTTACTTCTGTATACACGTGACTATAGGACAGGGTGAATATCGCGATTCCGAACCTCCGAAAGTGATTTAGCGATAGACCGAACAATTGCGAGGGCTGGGAAGTGAATCCTTACCTGCTGTTGATACAGAACGTGTGGAAACGGTGAATATCGCGATTCCGAGCCTCCTAGAGTGATTTACCGTTATATCGAACGATTGCGAGAGCTGGGAAGTGAATCCTCACCTTCTGTATATACATGACTATAGGACAGGGTGAATATCGCGATTCCGAACCTCCGAAAGTGATTTATCGATAGAACGAACAATTGCGAGGGCTGGGAAGTGAATCCTTACCGTCTGTTGATACAGAACGTGTGGCAACGGTGTATATCGCGATTCCGAGCCTCCTAGAGTGATTTACCGTTATATCGAACGATTGCGAGAGCTGGGAAGTGAATCCTTACCATCTGTCTATACAGAACGATTGGACAGGGTGAATATCGCGATTCCGTGCCTCCTAGAGTGATTTATCGTCATATCGAACGATTGCGAGGGCTGGGATGTGAATCCTCACCATCCGTCGATACAGAACGTGTGGAATCGGTGAATATCGCGATTCCGTGCCTCCTAGAGTGATTTATCGTCATATCGAACGATTGCGAGGGCTGGGATGTGAATCCTTACCTTCCGTAGATACAGAACGTGTGGAAACGGTGAATATCGCGATTCCGAGCCTCCTAGACTGATTTATCTATAGACCGAACGATTGCGAGGGCTGGGAAGTGAGTACTTACCTTCTGTCTATATAGAACGATTGGACAGGGTGAATATCGCGAGTCCGTGGCTCCTGGAGTGATTTATCGTTATATCGAACGATTGCCGGGGATGAGAAGTGATTCCTTACCTTCTTTCGATCCAGAACGTGTGGAAACGGTGAATATCGCGATTTCGAGCCTCCTAGAGTGATTTATCGTCATATCGAACGATTGCGAGGGCTGGGATGTGAATCCTCACCTTCCGTCGATACAGAACGTGTGGGAACGGTGAATATCGCGATTCCAAGGCTCCTGGAGTGATTTATCGTTATATCGAACGATTGCGAGGGCTGGAACGTGAATCCTTACCTTCTATCGATACAGAACGATTGGAAATGATGCATATCGCGATTCCGGGCCTCCTACAGTGATTAATCGTTATATGGAACGATTGCGATAGCTGGAAAGTGAAACCTTACCTTCTGTATATACATGACTATAGAACAGGGTGAATATCGCGATTCCGAACCTCCGAAAGTGATTTAGCGATAGACCGAACAATTGCGAGGGCTGGGAAGTGAATCCTTACCTTCTGTTGATACAGAACGTGTGGAAACGGTGAATATCGCGATTCCGAGCCTCCTAGACTGATTTATCTATAGACCGAACGATTGCGAGGGCTGGGAAGTGAGTACTTACCTTCTGTCTATACACAACGGTTGGACAGGGTGAATATCGCGATTCCGTGGTTCCTGGAGTAATTTATCGTTATATCGAACGATTGCCGGGGATGAGAAGTGATTCCTTACCTTCTTTCGATCCAGAACGTGTGGAAACGGTGAATACCGCTATTCCGAGCCTCCTAGAGTGATCTTCGTTATATCGAACGATTGCGAGGCCTGGGAAGTGATTCATTGCCTTCTGTCGATAGAGAACGTGTGGAACGTGTGAATATCGCTATTCCGAGCCTCCTAGAGTGATTAATCGTTATATGGAACGATTGCGATAGCTGGAAAGTGAATCCTTACCTTCTGTATACACGTGACTATAGGACAGGGTGAATATCGCGATTCCGAACCTCCGAAAGTGATTTAGCGATAGACCGAACAATTGCGAGGGCTGGGAAGTGAATCCTTACCTTCTGTTGATACAGAACGTGTGGAAACGGTGAATATCGCGATTCCGAGCCTCCTAGAGTGATTTACCGTTATATCGAACGATTGCGAGAGCTGGGAAGTGAATCCTTACCATCTGTCTATACAGAACGATTGGACAGGGTGAATATCGCGATTCCGTGGCTCCTGGAGTTATTTATCGTCATATCGAAATATTGCGAGGGCTGGGATGTGAATCCTTACCTTCCGTCGATACAGAACGTGTGGGAACGGTGAATATCGCGATTCCGAGGCTCCTGGAGTGATTTATCGTTATATCGAACGATTGCGAGGGCTGGAACGTGAATCCTTACCTTCTGTCGATACAGGACGATTGGAAATGATGCATATCGCGATTCCGGGCCTCCTAGAGTGATTAATCGTTATATGGAACGATTGCGATAGCTGGAAAGTGAATCCTCACCTTCTGTATATACATGACTATAGGACAGGGTGAATATCGCGATTCCGAACCTCCGAAAGTGATTTATCGATAGACCGAACAATTGCGAGGGCTGGGAAGTGAATCCTTACCATCTGTTGATACAGAACGTGTGGAAACGGTGAATATCGAAATTCCGAGGCTCTTAGAGTGATTTATCGTTATATCGAACGAATGCGAGAGCTGGAAAGTAAATCCATAGCTTCCTTCGATACAGAGCGTGTGGAAACGGTGAATATCGCCATTCCGAGCCTCCTAGAGTGATTTACCGTTATATCGAACGATTGCGAGAGCTGGGAAGTGAATCCTCACCTTCTGTATATACATGACTATAGGACAGGGTGAATATCGCGATTCCGAACCTCCGAAAGTGATTTATCGATAGAACGAACAATTGCGAGGGCTGGGAAGTGAATCCTTACCATCTGTTGATACAGAACGTGTGGCAACGGTGTATATCGCGATTCCGAGCCTCCTAGAGTGATTTACCGTTATATCGAACGATTGCGAGAGCTGGGAAGTGAATCCTTACCATCTGTCTATACAGAACGATTGGACAGGGTGAATATCGCGATTCCGTGCCTCCTAGAGTGATTTATCGTCATATCGAACGATTGCGAGGGCTGGGATGTGAATCCTCACCATCCGTCGATACAGAACGTGTGGAATCGGTGAATATCGCGATTCCGTGCCTCCTAGAGTGATTTATCGTCATATCGAACGATTGCGAGGGCTGGGATGTGAATCCTTACCTTCCGTAGATACAGAACGTGTGGAAACGGTGAATATCGCGATTCCGAGCCTCCTAGACTGATTTATCTATAGACCGAACGATTGCGAGGGCTGGGAAGTGAGTACTTACCTTCTGTCTATATAGAACGATTGGACAGGGTGAATATCGCGAGTCCGTGGCTCCTGGAGTGATTTATCGTTATATCGAACGATTGCCGGGGATGAGAAGTGATTCCTTACCTTCTTTCGATCCAGAACGTGTGGAAACGGTGAATATCGCGATTTCGAGCCTCCTAGAGTGATTTATCGTCATATCGAACGATTGCGAGGGCTGGGATGTGAATCCTCACCTTCCGTCTATACAGAACGTGTGGGAACGGTGAATATCGCGATTCCAAGGCTCCTGGAGTGATTTATCGTTATATCGAACGATTGCGAGGGCTGGAACGTGAATCCTTACCTTCTATCGATACAGAACGATTGGAAATGATGCATATCGCGATTCCGGGCCTCCTACAGTGATTAATCGTTATATGGAACGATTGCGATAGCTGGAAAGTGAAACCTTACCTTCTGTATATACATGACTATAGAACAGGGTGAATATCGCGATTCCGAACCTCCGAAAGTGATTTAGCGATAGACCGAACAATTGCGAGGGCTGGGAAGTGAATCCTTACCTTCTGTTGATACAGAACGTGTGGAAACGGTGAATATCGCGATTCCGAGCCTCCTAGACTGATTTATCTATAGACCGAACGATTGCGAGGGCTGGGAAGTGAGTACTTATCTTCTGTCTATACACAACGGTTGGACAGGGTGAATATCGCGATTCCGTGGTTCCTGGAGTAATTTATCGTTATATCGAACGATTGCCGGGGATGAGAAGTGATTCCTTACCTTCTTTCGATCCAGAACGTGTGGAAACGGTGAATACCGCTATTCCGAGCCTCCTAGAGTGATCTTCGTTATATCGAACGATTGCGAGGCCTGGGAAGTGATTCATTGCCTTCTGTCGATAGAGAACGTGTGGAACGTGTGAATATCGCTATTCCGAGCCTCCTAGAGTGATTAATCGTTATATGGAACGATTGCGATAGCTGGAAAGTGAATCCTTACCTTCTGTATACACGTGACTATAGGACAGGGTGAATATCGCGATTCCGAACCTCCGAAAGTGATTTAGCGATAGACCGAACAATTGCGAGGGCTGGGAAGTGAATCCTTACCTTCTGTTGATACAGAACGTGTGGAAACGGTGAATATCGCGATTCCGAGCCTCCTAGAGTGATTTACCGTTATATCGAACGATTGCGAGAGCTGGGAAGTGAATCCTTACCATCTGTCTATACAGAACGATTGGACAGGGTGAATATCGCGATTCCGTGGCTCCTGGAGTTATTTATCGTCATATCGAAATATTGCGAGGGCTGGGATGTGAATCCTTACCTTCCGTCGATACAGAACGTGTGGGAACGGTGAATATCGCGATTCCGAGGCTCCTGGAGTGATTTATCGTTATATCGAACGATTGCGAGGGCTGGAACGTGAATCCTTACCTTCTGTCGATACAGGACGATTGGAAATGATGCATATCGCGATTCCGGGCCTCCTAGAGTGATTAATCGTTATATGGAACGATTGCGATAGCTGGAAAGTGAATCCTCACCTTCTGTATATACATGACTATAGGACAGGGTGAATATCGCGATTCCGAACCTCCGAAAGTGATTTATCGATAGACCGAACAATTGCGAGGGCTGGGAAGTGAATCCTTACCATCTGTTGATACAGAACGTGTGGAAACGGTGAATATCGAAATTCCGAGGCTCTTAGAGTGATTTATCGTTATATCGAACGAATGCGAGGGCTGGAAAGTAAATCCATAGCTTCCTTCGATACAGAGCGTGTGGAAACGGTGAATATCGCCATTCCGTGCCTCCTAGAGTGATTTATTGTTATATCAAACGATTGCGAGGGCTGGAAAGTGATTCCTAAGCATCTTTCGATCCAGAACGTGTGGAAACGGTGAATATCGCGATTCCGAGCCTCCTAGAGTGATTTATCGTCATATCGAAATATTGCGAGGGCTGGGATGTGAATCCTTACCTTCCGGCCATACAGAACGGGTGGGATCGGTGAATATCGCGATTCCGTGCCTCCTAGAGTGATTTATCGTCATATCGAACGATTGCGAGGGCTGGGATGTGAATCCTCACCATCCGTCGATACAGAACGTGTGGGAACGGTGAATATCGCGATTCCGAGGCTCCTGGAGTGATTTATCGTTATATCGAACGATTGCGAGGGCTGGAACGTGAATCCTTACCTTCTATCGATACAGAACGATTGGAAATGATGCATATCGCGATTCCGGGCCTCCTAGAGTGATTAATCGTTATATGGAACGATTGCGATAGCTGGAAAGTGAATCCTTACCTTCTGTATATACATGACTATAGGACAGGGTGCATATCGCGATTCCGAACCTCCGAAAGTGATTTAGCGATAGACCGAACAATTGCGAGGGCTGGGAAGTGAATCCTTACCTTCTGTTGATACAGAACGTGTGGGATCGGTGAATATCGCGATTCCGTGACTCCTAGAGTGATTTATCGTCATATCGAACGATTGCGAGGGCTGGGATGTGAATCCTTACCTTCCCTCGATACAGAACGTGTGGAAAAGGTGAATATCGCGATTCCGAGCCTCCTAGACTGATTTATCTATAGACCGAACGATTGCGAGGGCTGGGAAGTGAGTACTTACCTTCTGTCTATACAGAACGATTGGACAGGGTGAATATCGCGATTCCGTGGCTCCTGGAGTGATTTATCGTTATATCGAACGGTTGCCGGGGATGAGAAGTGATTCCTTACCTTCTTTCGATCCAGAACGTGTGGAAACGGTGAATATCGCTATTCCGAGCCTCATAGAGTGATCTTCGTTATATCGAACGATTGCGAGGCCTGGGAAGTGATTCCTTGCCTTCTGTCGATAGAGAACGTGTGGAACGTGTGAATATCGCTATTCCGAGCCTCCTAGAGTGATTAATCGTTATATGGAACGATTGCGATAGCTGGAAAGTGAATCCTTACCTTCTGTATACACGTGACTATAGGACAGGGTGAATATCGCGATTCCTAACCTCCGAAAGTGATTTAGCGATAGACCGAACAATTGCGAGGGCTGGGAAGTGAATCCTTACCTTCTGTTAATACAGAACGTGTGGAAACGGTGAATATCGCGATTCCGAGCCTCCTAGAGTGATTTACCGTTATATCGAACGATTGCGAGAGCTGGGAAGTGAATCCTTACCATCTGTCTATACAGAACGATTGGACAGGGTGAATATCGCGATTCCGTGGCTCCTGGAGTGATTTATCGGCATATCGAAATATTGCGAGGGCTGGGATGTGAATCCTTACCTTCCGTCGATACAGAACGTGTGGGAACGGTGAATATCGCGATTCCGAGGCTCCTGGAGTGATTTATCGTTATATCGAACGATTGCGAGAGCTGGGAAGTGAATCCTTACCATCTGTCTATACAGAACGATTGGACAAGGTGAATATCGCGATTCCGTGGCTCCTGGAGTGATTCATCGTCATATCGAAATATTGCGAGGGCTGGGATGTGAATCCTTACCTTCCGTCGATACAGAACGTGTGGGATCGGTGAATATCGCGATTCCGTGCCTCCTAGAGTGATTTATCGTCATATCGAACGATTGCGAGGGCTGGGATGTGAATCCTCACCATCCGTCGATACAGAACGTGTGGGAACGGTGAATATCGCGATTCCAAGACTCCTGGAGTGATTTAACGTTATATCGAACGATTGCGAGGGCTGGAACGTGAATCCTCACCTTCTGTCGATACAGAACGATTGGAAATGATGCATATCGCGATTCCGGGCCTCCTAGATTGATTAATCGTTACATGGAACGATTGCGATAGCTGGAAAGTGAATCCTCACCTTCTGTATATACATGACTATAGGACAGGGTGAATATCGCGATTCCGTGCCTCCTAGAGTGATTTGTCGTCATATCGAACGATTGCGAGGGCTGGGATGTGAATCCTTACCTTCCCTCGATACAGAACGTGTGGAAACGGTGAATATCGCGATTCCGAGCCTCCTAGACTGATTTATCTATAGGCCGAACGATTGCGAGGGCTGGGAACTGAGTACTTACCTTCTGTCTATACAGAACGATTGGACAGGGTGAATATCGCGATTCCGTGGCTCCTGGAGTGATTTATCGCTATATCGAACGATTGCCGGGGATGAGAAGTGATTCCTTACCTTCATTCGATCCAGAACGTGTGGAAACGGTGAATATCGCGATTTCGAGCCTCCTAGAGTGATTTATCGTCATATCGAACGATTGCGAGGGCTGGGATGTGAATCCTCACCTTCCGTCGATACAGAACGTGTGGGAACGGTGAATATCGCGATTCCGAGGCTCCTGGAGTGATTTATCATTATATCGAACGATTGCGAGGGCTGGAACCTGAATCCTTACCTTCTATCGATTCAGAACGATTGGAAATGATGCATATCGCCATTCCGAGCCTCCTAGAGTGATTTATTGTTATATCAAACGATTGCGAGGGCTGGGAAGTGGATCCTTACCTTCTGTCGATACAGAACGATTGGGCAGTGTCAATACCGCGATTCCGAACTTCCTTGAGTGATTGATCGATAAACCGAACGATTGCGAGGGCTGGGAAGTGAATCCTTACCCTCTGCCGAAACAGAACGATTGGTAATTTCGAATATCGCGTTTCCGATCCTCCTAGAGTGATTTAGCGATAGACCGAACGATACCGAGGGCTGCGAAGTGATTCCTTACCTTCTGTCGATACAGAACGTGTGGAACGTCGAATATCGCGATTCCGAGCCGCCTAGAGTGATTTATCGTAATATCGAACGAATGCGAGGGCTGGAAAGTAAATCCATAGATTCCATCGATACAGAACGTGTGGAAACGGTGAATATAGCGATTCCGAGCCTCCTAGAGTGATTTTTCGTTATATCGAACGAAAGCGAGAGCTGGAAAGTAAAGCCATAGCTTCCTTCGATACAGAACGTATGGAAACGGTGAATATCGCGATTCCGAGCCTCCTAGAGTGATTTTCGTTATATCGAACGATTGCGAGGGCTGGAAAGTAAATCCATAGCTTCCTTCGATACAGAGCGTGTGGAAACGGTGAATATCGCCATTCCGAGCCTCCTAGAGTGATTTATTGTTATATCAAACGATTGCGAGGGCTGGAAAGTGATTCCTAAGCTTCTTTCGATCCAGAACGTTTGGAAACGGTGAATATCGCGATTCCGAGCTTCCTAGAGTGATTTATCGTCATATCGAAATATTGCGAGGGCTGGGATGTGAATCCTTACCTTCCGTCGATACAGAACGTGTGGGATCGGTGAATATCGCGATTCCGTGCCTCCTAGAGTGATTTACCGTTATATCGAACAATTGCGAGGGCTGGGAAGTGAATCCTTACCTTCTGTCTATACAGAACGATTGGACAGGGTGAATATCGCGATTCCGTGGCTCCTGGAGTGATTTATCGTTATATCGAACGATTGCCGGGGATGAGAACTGATTCCTTACCTTCTTTCGATCCAGAACGTGTGGGAACGGTGAATATCGCGATTCCGAACCTCCGAAAGTGATTTATCGATAGACCGAACAATTGCGAGGGCTGGGAAGTGAATCCTTACCATCTGTTGATACAGAACGTGTGGAAACGGTGAATATCGAAATTCCGAGGCTCTTAGAGTGATTTATCGTTATATCGAACGAATGCGAGGGCTGGAAAGTAAATCCATAGCTTCCTTCGATACAGAGCGTGTGGAAACGGTGAATATCGCCATTCCGAGCCTCCTAGAGTGATTTATTGTTATATCAAACGATTGCGAGGGCTGGAAAGTGATTCCTAAGCATCTTTCGATCCAGAACGTGTGGAAACGGTGAATATCGCGATTCCGAGCCTCCTAGAGTGATTTATCGTCATATCGAAATATTGCGAGGGCTGGGATGTGAATCCTTACCTTCCGGCCATACAGAACGGGTGGGATCGGTGAATATCGCGATTCCGTGCCTCCTAGAGTGATTTATCGTCATATCGAACGATTGCGAGGGCTGGGATGTGAATCCTCACCTTCCGTCGATACAGAACGTGTGGGAACGGTGAATATCGCGATTCCGAGGCTCCTGGAGTGATTTATCGTTATATCGAACGATTGCGAGGGCTGGAACGTGAATCCTTACCATCTATCGATACAGAACGATTGGAAATGATGCATATCGCGATTCCGGGCCTCCTAGAGTGATTTATCGTCATATCGAACGATTGCGAGGGCTGGGATGTGAATCCTCACCTTCCGTCGATACAGAACGTGTGGGAACGGTGAATATCGCGATTCCGAGGCTCCTGGAGTGATTTATCATTATATCGAACGATTGCGAGGGCTGGAACCTGAATCCTTACCATCTATCGATTCAGAACGATTGGAAATGATGCATATCGCCATTCCGAGCCTCCTAGAGTGATTTATTGTTATATCAAACGATTGCGAGGGCTGGGAAGTGGATCCTTACCTTCTGTCGATACAGAACGATTGGGCAGTGTCAATACCGCGATTCCGAACTTCCTTGAGTGATTGATCGATAAACCGAACGATTGCGAGGGCTGGGAAGTGAATCCTTACCCTCTGCCGAAACAGAACGATTGGTAATTTCGAATATCGCGTTTCCGATCCTCCTAGAGTGATTTAGCGATAGACCGAACGATACCGAGGGCTGCGAAGTGAATCCTTACCTTCTGTCGATACAGAACGTGTGGAACGTCGAATATCGCGATTCCGAGCCGCCTAGAGTGATTTATCGTAATATCGAACGAATGCGAGGGCTGGAAAGTAAATCCATAGATTCCATCGATACAGAACGTGTGGAAACGGTGAATATCGCCATTCCGAGCCTCCTAGAGTGATTTATTGTTATATCAAACGATTGCGAGGGCTGGAAAGTGATTCCTAAGCTTCTTCCGATCCAGAACGTGTGGAAACGGTGAATATCGCGATTCCGAGCTTCCTAGAGTGATTTATCGTCATATCGAAATATTGCGAGGGCTGGGATGTGAATCCTTACCTTCCGTCGATACAGAACGTGTGGGATCGGTGAATATCGCGATTCCGTGCCTCCTAGAGTGATTTACCGTTATATCGAACAATTGCGAGGGCTGGGAAGTGAATCCTTACCTTCTGTCTATACAGAACGATTGGACAGGGTGAATATCGCGATTCCGTGGCTCCTGGAGTGATTTATCGTTATATCGAACGATTGCCGGGGATGAGAACTGATTCCTTACCTTCTTTCGATCCAGAACGTGTGGAAACGGTGAATATCGCGATTCCGTGCCTCCTAGAGTGATTTATCGTCATATCGAACGATTGCGAGGGCTGGGAAGTGAATGCTCACCTTCCGTCGATACAGAACGTGTGGGAACGGTGAATATCGCGATTCCGAGGCTCCTGGAGTGATTTATCATTATATCGAACGATTGCGAGGGCTGGAACCTGAATCCTAACCTTCTTTCGATCCAGAACGTGTGGAAACGGTGAATATCGCGATTCCGAGCCTCCTAGAGTGATTTACCGTCATATCGAACGATTGCGAGAGCTGGGAAGTGAATGCTCACCTTCCGTCGATACAGAACGTGTGGGAACGGTGAATATCGCGATTCCGAGGCTCCTGGAGTGATTTATCGTTATATCGAACGATTGCGAGGGCTGGAACGTGAATCCTTACCTTCTGTCGATACAGGACGATTGGAAATGATGCATATCGCGATTCGGGGCCTCCTAGAGTGATTAATCGTTATATGGAACGATTGCGATAGCTGGAAAGTGAATCCTCACATTCTGTATATACATGACTATAGGACAGGGTGAATATCGCGATTCCGAACCTCCGAAAGTGATTTAGCGATAGACCGAACAATTGCGAGGGCTGGGAAGTGAATCCTTACCTTCTGTCTATACAGAACGATTGGACAGGGTGAATATCGCGATTCCGTGGCTCCTGGAGTGATTTATCGTTATATCGAACGATTGCCGGGGATGAGAAGTGATTCCTTACCTTCTTTCGATCCAGAACGTGTGGAAACGGTGAATATCGCGATTCCGAGCCTCCTAGAGTGATTTACCGTTATATCGAACGATTGCGAGAGCTGGGAAGTGAATCCTTACCATCTGTCGATACAGAACGTGTGGAACGTCGAATATCGCGATTCCGAGCCGCCTAGAGTGATTAATCGTAATATCGAACGAATGCGAGGGCTGGAAAGTAAATCCATAGCTTCCATCAATACAGAACGTGTGGAAACGGTGAATATAACGATTCCGAGCCTCCTAGAGTGATTTATCGTTATATCGAACGAAAGCGAGGGCTGGAAAGTAAAGCCATAGCTTCCTTCGATACAGAACGTGTGGAAACGGTGAATATCGCGATTCCGAGCCTCCTAGAGTGATTTTCGTTATATCGAACGATTGCGAGGGCTGGAAAGTAAATCCATAGCTTCCTTCGATACAGAGCGTGTGGAAACGGTGAATATCGCCATTCCGAGCCTCCTAGAGTGATTTATTGTTATATCAAACGATTGCGAGGGCTGGAAAGTGATTCCTAAGCTTCTTTCGATCCAGAACGAGTGGAAACGGTGAATATCGCGATTCCGAGCTTCCTAGAGTGATTTATCGTCATATCGAAATATTGCGAGGGCTGGGATGTGAATCCTTACCTACCGTCGATACAGAACGTGTGGGATCGGTGAATATCGCGATTCCGTGCCTCCTAGAGTGATTTACCGTTATATCGAACAATTGCGAGGGCTGGGAAGTGAATCCTTACCTTCTGTCTATACAGAACGATTGGACAGGGTGAATATCGCGATTCCGTGGCTCCTGGAGTGATTTATCGTTATATGGAACGATTGCCGGGGATGAGAAGTGATTCCTTACCTTCTTTCGATCCAGAACGTGTGGAAACGGTGAATATCGCGATTCCGAGCCTCCTAGAGTGATTTATCGTCATATCGAACGATTGCGAGGGCTGGGATGTGAATGCTCACCTTCCGTCGATACAGAACGTGTGGGAACGGTGAATATCGCGATTCCGAGGCTCCTGGAGTGATTTATCGTTATATCGAACGATTGCGAGGGCTGGAACATGAATCCTTACCTTCTGTCGATACAGGACGATTGGAAATGATGCATATCGCGATTCCGGGCCTGCTAGAGTGATTAGTCGTTATATGGAACGATTGCGACAGCTGGAAAGTGAATCCTCACATTCTGTATATACATGACTATAGGACAGGGTGAATATCGCGATTCCGAACCTCCGAAAGTGATTTAGCGATAGACCGAACAATTGCGAGGGCTGGGAAGTGAATCCTTACCTTCTGTCTATACAGAACGATTGGACAGGGTGAATATCGCGATTCCGTGGCTCCTGGAGTGATTTATCGTTATATCGAACGATTGCCGGGGATGAGAAGTGATTCCTTACCTTCTTTCGATCCAGAACGTGTGGGAACGGTGAATATCGCGATTCCGAACCTCCGAAAGTGTTTTAGCGATAGACCGAACAATTGCGAGGGCTGGGAAGTGAATCCTTACCTTCTGTTGATACAGAACGTGTGGAAACGGTGAATATCGCGATTCCGAGCCTCCTAGAGTGATTTACCGTTATATCGAACGATTGCGAGAGCTGGGAAGTGAATCCTTACCATCTGTCTATACAGAACGATTGGACAGGGTGAATATCGCGATTCCGTGGCTCCTGGAGTTATTTATCTTCACATCGAAATATTGCGAGGGCTGGGATGTGAATCCTTACCTTCCGTCGATACAGAACGTGTGGGAACGGTGAATATCGCGATTCCGAGGCTCCTGGAGTGATTTATCGTTATATCGAACGATTGCGAGGGCTGGAACGTGAATCCTTACCTTCTGTCGATACAGGACGATTGGAAATGATGCATATCGCGATTCCGGGCCTCCTAGAGTGATTAATCGTTATATGGAACGATTGCGATAGCTGGAAAGTGAATCCTCACCTTCTGTATATACATGACTATAGGACAGGGTGAATATCGCGATTCCGAACCTCCGAAAGTGATTTATCGATAGACCGAACAATTGCGAGGGCTGGGAAGTGAATCCTTACCGTCTGTTGATACAGAACGTGTGGAAACGGTGAATATCGAAATTCCGAGGCTCTTAGAGTGATTTATCGTTATATCGAACGAATGCGAGGGCTGGAAAGTAAATCCATAGCTTCCTTCGATACAGAGCGTGTGGAAACGGTGAATATCGCCATTCCGAGCCTCCTAGAGTGATTTATTGTTATATCAAACGATTGCGAGGGCTGGAAAGTGATTCCTAAGCATCTTTCGATCCAGAACGTGTGGAAACGGTGAATATCGCGATTCCGAGCCTCCTAGAGTGATTTATCGTCATATCGAAATATTGCGAGGGCTGGGATGTGAATCCTTACCTACCGTCGATACAGAACGTGTGGGATCGGTGAATATCGCGATTCCGTGCCTCCTAGAGTGATTTACCGTTATATCGAACAATTGCGAGGGCTGGGAAGTGAATCCTTACCTTCTGTCTATACAGAACGATTGGACAGGGTGAATATCGCGATTCCGTGGCTCCTGGAGTGATTTATCGTTATATGGAACGATTGCCGGGGATGAGAAGTGATTCCTTACCTTCTTTCGATCCAGAACGTGTGGAAACGGTGAATATCGCGATTCCGAGCCTCCTAGAGTGATTTATCGTCATATCGAACGATTGCGAGGGCTGGGATGTGAATGCTCACCTTCCGTCGATACAGAACGTGTGGGAACGGTGAATATCGCGATTCCGAGGCTCCTGGAGTGATTTATCGTTATATCGAACGATTGCGAGGGCTGGAACGTGAATCCTTACCTTCTGTCGATACAGGACGATTGGAAATGATGCATATCGCGATTCGGGGCCTCCTAGAGTGATTAATCGTTATATGGAACGATTGCGATAGCTGGAAAGTGAATCCTCACATTCTGTATATACATGACTATAGGACAGGGTGAATATCGCGATTCCGAACCTCCGAAAGTGATTTAGCGATAGACCGAACAATTGCGAGGGCTGGGAAGTGAATCCTTACCTTCTGTCTATACAGAACGATTGGACAGGGTGAATATCGCGATTCCGTGGCTCCTGGAGTGATTTATCGTTATATCGAACGATTGCCGGGGATGAGAAGTGATTCCTTACCTTCTTTCGATCCAGAACGTGTGGAAACGGTGAATATCGCGATTCCGAGCCTCCTAGAGTGATTTACCGTTATATCGAACGATTGCGAGAGCTGGGAAGTGAATCCTTACCATCTGTCGATACAGAACGTGTGGAACGTCGAATATCGCGATTCCGAGCCGCCTAGAGTGATTAATCGTAATATCGAACGAATGCGAGGGCTGGAAAGTAAATCCATAGCTTCCATCAATACAGAACGTGTGGAAACGGTGAATATAACGATTCCGAGCCTCCTAGAGTGATTTATCGTTATATCGAACGAAAGCGAGGGCTGGAAAGTAAAGCCATAGCTTCCTTCGATACAGAACGTGTGGAAACGGTGAATATCGCGATTCCGAGCCTCCTAGAGTGATTTTCGTTATATCGAACGATTGCGAGGGCTGGAAAGTAAATCCATAGCTTCCTTCGATACAGAGCGTGTGGAAACGGTGAATATCGCCATTCCGAGCCTCCTAGAGTGATTTATTGTTATATCAAACGATTGCGAGGGCTGGAAAGTGATTCCTAAGCTTCTTTCGATCCAGAACGAGTGGAAACGGTGAATATCGCGATTCCGAGCTTCCTAGAGTGATTTATCGTCATATCGAAATATTGCGAGGGCTGGGATGTGAATCCTTACCTACCGTCGATACAGAACGTGTGGGATCGGTGAATATCGCGATTCCGTGCCTCCTAGAGTGATTTACCGTTATATCGAACAATTGCGAGGGCTGGGAAGTGAATCCTTACCTTCTGTCTATACAGAACGATTGGACAGGGTGAATATCGCGATTCCGTGGCTCCTGGAGTGATTTATCGTTATATGGAACGATTGCCGGGGATGAGAAGTGATTCCTTACCTTCTTTCGATCCAGAACGTGTGGAAACGGTGAATATCGCGATTCCGAGCCTCCTAGAGTGATTTATCGTCATATCGAACGATTGCGAGGGCTGGGATGTGAATGCTCACCTTCCGTCGATACAGAACGTGTGGGAACGGTGAATATCGCGATTCCGAGGCTCCTGGAGTGATTTATCGTTATATCGAACGATTGCGAGGGCTGGAACATGAATCCTTACCTTCTGTCGATACAGGACGATTGGAAATGATGCATATCGCGATTCCGGGCCTGCTAGAGTGATTAGTCGTTATATGGAACGATTGCGACAGCTGGAAAGTGAATCCTCACATTCTGTATATACATGACTATAGGACAGGGTGAATATCGCGATTCCGAACCTCCGAAAGTGATTTAGCGATAGACCGAACAATTGCGAGGGCTGGGAAGTGAATCCTTACCTTCTGTCTATACAGAACGATTGGACAGGGTGAATATCGCGATTCCGTGGCTCCTGGAGTGATTTATCGTTATATCGAACGATTGCCGGGGATGAGAAGTGATTCCTTACCTTCTTTCGATCCAGAACGTGTGGGAACGGTGAATATCGCGATTCCGAACCTCCGAAAGTGTTTTAGCGATAGACCGAACAATTGCGAGGGCTGGGAAGTGAATCCTTACCTTCTGTTGATACAGAACGTGTGGAAACGGTGAATATCGCGATTCCGAGCCTCCTAGAGTGATTTACCGTTATATCGAACGATTGCGAGAGCTGGGAAGTGAATCCTTACCATCTGTCTATACAGAACGATTGGACAGGGTGAATATCGCGATTCCGTGGCTCCTGGAGTTATTTATCTTCACATCGAAATATTGCGAGGGCTGGGATGTGAATCCTTACCTTCCGTCGATACAGAACGTGTGGGAACGGTGAATATCGCGATTCCGAGGCTCCTGGAGTGATTTATCGTTATATCGAACGATTGCGAGGGCTGGAACGTGAATCCTTACCTTCTGTCGATACAGGACGATTGGAAATGATGCATATCGCGATTCCGGGCCTCCTAGAGTGATTAATCGTTATATGGAACGATTGCGATAGCTGGAAAGTGAATCCTCACCTTCTGTATATACATGACTATAGGACAGGGTGAATATCGCGATTCCGAACCTCCGAAAGTGATTTATCGATAGACCGAACAATTGCGAGGGCTGGGAAGTGAATCCTTACCGTCTGTTGATACAGAACGTGTGGAAACGGTGAATATCGAAATTCCGAGGCTCTTAGAGTGATTTATCGTTATATCGAACGAATGCGAGGGCTGGAAAGTAAATCCATAGCTTCCTTCGATACAGAGCGTGTGGAAACGGTGAATATCGCCATTCCGAGCCTCCTAGAGTGATTTATTGTTATATCAAACGATTGCGAGGGCTGGAAAGTGATTCCTAAGCATCTTTCGATCCAGAACGTGTGGAAACGGTGAATATCGCGATTCCGAGCCTCCTAGAGTGATTTATCGTCATATCGAAATATTGCGAGGGCTGGGATGTGAATCCTTACCTACCGTCGATACAGAACGTGTGGGATCGGTGAATATCGCGATTCCGTGCCTCCTAGAGTGATTTACCGTTATATCGAACAATTGCGAGGGCTGGGAAGTGAATCCTTACCTTCTGTCTATACAGAACGATTGGACAGGGTGAATATCGCGATTCCGTGGCTCCTGGAGTGATTTATCGTTATATGGAACGATTGCCGGGGATGAGAAGTGATTCCTTACCTTCTTTCGATCCAGAACGTGTGGAAACGGTGAATATCGCGATTCCGAGCCTCCTAGAGTGATTTATCGTCATATCGAACGATTGCGAGGGCTGGGATGTGAATGCTCACCTTCCGTCGATACAGAACGTGTGGGAACGGTGAATATCGCGATTCCGAGGCTCCTGGAGTGATTTATCGTTATATCGAACGATTGCGAGGGCTGGAACGTGAATCCTTACCTTCTGTCGATACAGGACGATTGGAAATGATGCATATCGCGATTCGGGGCCTCCTAGAGTGATTAATCGTTATATGGAACGATTGCGATAGCTGGAAAGTGAATCCTCACATTCTGTATATACATGACTATAGGACAGGGTGAATATCGCGATTCCGAACCTCCGAAAGTGATTTAGCGATAGACCGAACAATTGCGAGGGCTGGGAAGTGAATCCTTACCTTCTGTCTATACAGAACGATTGGACAGGGTGAATATCGCGATTCCGTGGCTCCTGGAGTGATTTATCGTTATATCGAACGATTGCCGGGGATGAGAAGTGATTCCTTACCTTCTTTCGATCCAGAACGTGTGGAAACGGTGAATATCGCGATTCCGAGCCTCCTAGAGTGATTTACCGTTATATCGAACGATTGCGAGAGCTGGGAAGTGAATCCTTACCATCTGTCGATACAGAACGTGTGGAACGTCGAATATCGCGATTCCGAGCCGCCTAGAGTGATTAATCGTAATATCGAACGAATGCGAGGGCTGGAAAGTAAATCCATAGCTTCCATCAATACAGAACGTGTGGAAACGGTGAATATAACGATTCCGAGCCTCCTAGAGTGATTTATCGTTATATCGAACGAAAGCGAGGGCTGGAAAGTAAAGCCATAGCTTCCTTCGATACAGAACGTGTGGAAACGGTGAATATCGCGATTCCGAGCCTCCTAGAGTGATTTTCGTTATATCGAACGATTGCGAGGGCTGGAAAGTAAATCCATAGCTTCCTTCGATACAGAGCGTGTGGAAACGGTGAATATCGCCATTCCGAGCCTCCTAGAGTGATTTATTGTTATATCAAACGATTGCGAGGGCTGGAAAGTGATTCCTAAGCTTCTTTCGATCCAGAACGAGTGGAAACGGTGAATATCGCGATTCCGAGCTTCCTAGAGTGATTTATCGTCATATCGAAATATTGCGAGGGCTGGGATGTGAATCCTTACCTACCGTCGATACAGAACGTGTGGGATCGGTGAATATCGCGATTCCGTGCCTCCTAGAGTGATTTACCGTTATATCGAACAATTGCGAGGGCTGGGAAGTGAATCCTTACCTTCTGTCTATACAGAACGATTGGACAGGGTGAATATCGCGATTCCGTGGCTCCTGGAGTGATTTATCGTTATATGGAACGATTGCCGGGGATGAGAAGTGATTCCTTACCTTCTTTCGATCCAGAACGTGTGGAAACGGTGAATATCGCGATTCCGAGCCTCCTAGAGTGATTTATCGTCATATCGAACGATTGCGAGGGCTGGGATGTGAATGCTCACCTTCCGTCGATACAGAACGTGTGGGAACGGTGAATATCGCGATTCCGAGGCTCCTGGAGTGATTTATCGTTATATCGAACGATTGCGAGGGCTGGAACATGAATCCTTACCTTCTGTCGATACAGGACGATTGGAAATGATGCATATCGCGATTCCGGGCCTGCTAGAGTGATTAGTCGTTATATGGAACGATTGCGACAGCTGGAAAGTGAATCCTCACATTCTGTATATACATGACTATAGGACAGGGTGAATATCGCGATTCCGAACCTCCGAAAGTGATTTAGCGATAGACCGAACAATTGCGAGGGCTGGGAAGTGAATCCTTACCTTCTGTCTATACAGAACGATTGGACAGGGTGAATATCGCGATTCCGTGGCTCCTGGAGTGATTTATCGTTATATCGAACGATTGCCGGGGATGAGAAGTGATTCCTTACCTTCTTTCGATCCAGAACGTGTGGGAACGGTGAATATCGCGATTCCGAACCTCCGAAAGTGTTTTAGCGATAGACCGAACAATTGCGAGGGCTGGGAAGTGAATCCTTACCTTCTGTTGATACAGAACGTGTGGAAACGGTGAATATCGCGATTCCGAGCCTCCTAGAGTGATTTACCGTTATATCGAACGATTGCGAGAGCTGGGAAGTGAATCCTTACCATCTGTCTATACAGAACGATTGGACAGGGTGAATATCGCGATTCCGTGGCTCCTGGAGTTATTTATCTTCACATCGAAATATTGCGAGGGCTGGGATGTGAATCCTTACCTTCCGTCGATACAGAACGTGTGGGAACGGTGAATATCGCGATTCCGAGGCTCCTGGAGTGATTTATCGTTATATCGAACGATTGCGAGGGCTGGAACGTGAATCCTTACCTTCTGTCGATACAGGACGATTGGAAATGATGCATATCGCGATTCCGGGCCTCCTAGAGTGATTAATCGTTATATGGAACGATTGCGATAGCTGGAAAGTGAATCCTCACCTTCTGTATATACATGACTATAGGACAGGGTGAATATCGCGATTCCGAACCTCCGAAAGTGATTTATCGATAGACCGAACAATTGCGAGGGCTGGGAAGTGAATCCTTACCGTCTGTTGATACAGAACGTGTGGAAACGGTGAATATCGAAATTCCGAGGCTCTTAGAGTGATTTATCGTTATATCGAACGAATGCGAGGGCTGGAAAGTAAATCCATAGCTTCCTTCGATACAGAGCGTGTGGAAACGGTGAATATCGCCATTCCGAGCCTCCTAGAGTGATTTATTGTTATATCAAACGATTGCGAGGGCTGGAAAGTGATTCCTAAGCATCTTTCGATCCAGAACGTGTGGAAACGGTGAATATCGCGATTCCGAGCCTCCTAGAGTGATTTATCGTCATATCGAAATATTGCGAGGGCTGGGATGTGAATCCTTACCTTCCGGCCATACAGAACGGGTGGGATCGGTGAATATCGCGATTCCGTGCCTCCTAGAGTGATTTATCGTCATATCGAACGATTGCGAGGGCTGGGATGTGAATCCTCACCTTCCGTCGATACAGAACGTGTGGGAACGGTGAATATCGCGATTCCGAGGCTCCTGGAGTGATTTATCGTTATATCGAACGATTGCGAGGGCTGGAACGTGAATCCTTACCATCTATCGATACAGAACGATTGGAAATGATGCATATCGCGATTCCGGGCCTCCTAGAGTGATTAATCGTTATATGGAACGATTGCGATAGCTGGAAAGTGAATCCTTACCTTCTGTATATACATGACTATAGGACAGGGTGCATATCGCGATTCCGAACCTCCGAAAGTGATTTAGCGATAGACCGAACAATTGCGAGGGCTGGGAAGTGAATCCTTACCTTCTGTCTATACAGAACGATTGGACAGGGTGAATATCGCGATTCCGTGGCTCCTGGAGTGATTTATCGTTATATCGAACGATTGCCGGGGATGAGAAGTGATTCCTTACCTTCTTTCGATCCAGAACGTGTGGAAACGGTGAATATCGCGATTCCGAGCCTCCTAGAGTGATTTACCGTTATATCGAACGATTGCGAGAGCTGGGAAGTGAATCCTTACCATCTGTCGATACAGAACGTGTGGAACGTCGAATATCGCGATTCCGAGCCGCCTAGAGTGATTAATCGTAATATCGAACGAATGCGAGGGCTGGAAAGTAAATCCATAGCTTCCATCAATACAGAACGTGTGGAAACGGTGAATATAACGATTCCGAGCCTCCTAGAGTGATTTATCGTTATATCGAACGAAAGCGAGGGCTGGAAAGTAAAGCCATAGCTTCCTTCGATACAGAACGTGTGGAAACGGTGAATATCGCGATTCCGAGCCTCCTAGAGTGATTTTCGTTATATCGAACGATTGCGAGGGCTGGAAAGTAAATCCATAGCTTCCTTCGATACAGAGCGTGTGGAAACGGTGAATATCGCCATTCCGAGCCTCCTAGAGTGATTTATTGTTATATCAAACGATTGCGAGGGCTGGAAAGTGATTCCTAAGCTTCTTTCGATCCAGAACGAGTGGAAACGGTGAATATCGCGATTCCGAGCTTCCTAGAGTGATTTATCGTCATATCGAAATATTGCGAGGGCTGGGATGTGAATCCTTACCTACCGTCGATACAGAACGTGTGGGATCGGTGAATATCGCGATTCCGTGCCTCCTAGAGTGATTTACCGTTATATCGAACAATTGCGAGGGCTGGGAAGTGAATCCTTACCTTCTGTCTATACAGAACGATTGGACAGGGTGAATATCGCGATTCCGTGGCTCCTGGAGTGATTTATCGTTATATGGAACGATTGCCGGGGATGAGAAGTGATTCCTTACCTTCTTTCGATCCAGAACGTGTGGAAACGGTGAATATCGCGATTCCGAGCCTCCTAGAGTGATTTATCGTCATATCGAACGATTGCGAGGGCTGGGATGTGAATGCTCACCTTCCGTCGATACAGAACGTGTGGGAACGGTGAATATCGCGATTCCGAGGCTCCTGGAGTGATTTATCGTTATATCGAACGATTGCGAGGGCTGGAACATGAATCCTTACCTTCTGTCGATACAGGACGATTGGAAATGATGCATATCGCGATTCCGGGCCTGCTAGAGTGATTAGTCGTTATATGGAACGATTGCGACAGCTGGAAAGTGAATCCTCACATTCTGTATATACATGACTATAGGACAGGGTGAATATCGCGATTCCGAACCTCCGAAAGTGATTTAGCGATAGACCGAACAATTGCGAGGGCTGGGAAGTGAATCCTTACCTTCTGTCTATACAGAACGATTGGACAGGGTGAATATCGCGATTCCGTGGCTCCTGGAGTGATTTATCGTTATATCGAACGATTGCCGGGGATGAGAAGTGATTCCTTACCTTCTTTCGATCCAGAACGTGTGGGAACGGTGAATATCGCGATTCCGAACCTCCGAAAGTGTTTTAGCGATAGACCGAACAATTGCGAGGGCTGGGAAGTGAATCCTTACCTTCTGTTGATACAGAACGTGTGGAAACGGTGAATATCGCGATTCCGAGCCTCCTAGAGTGATTTACCGTTATATCGAACGATTGCGAGAGCTGGGAAGTGAATCCTTACCATCTGTCTATACAGAACGATTGGACAGGGTGAATATCGCGATTCCGTGGCTCCTGGAGTTATTTATCTTCACATCGAAATATTGCGAGGGCTGGGATGTGAATCCTTACCTTCCGTCGATACAGAACGTGTGGGAACGGTGAATATCGCGATTCCGAGGCTCCTGGAGTGATTTATCGTTATATCGAACGATTGCGAGGGCTGGAACGTGAATCCTTACCTTCTGTCGATACAGGACGATTGGAAATGATGCATATCGCGATTCCGGGCCTCCTAGAGTGATTAATCGTTATATGGAACGATTGCGATAGCTGGAAAGTGAATCCTCACCTTCTGTATATACATGACTATAGGACAGGGTGAATATCGCGATTCCGAACCTCCGAAAGTGATTTATCGATAGACCGAACAATTGCGAGGGCTGGGAAGTGAATCCTTACCGTCTGTTGATACAGAACGTGTGGAAACGGTGAATATCGAAATTCCGAGGCTCTTAGAGTGATTTATCGTTATATCGAACGAATGCGAGGGCTGGAAAGTAAATCCATAGCTTCCTTCGATACAGAGCGTGTGGAAACGGTGAATATCGCCATTCCGAGCCTCCTAGAGTGATTTATTGTTATATCAAACGATTGCGAGGGCTGGAAAGTGATTCCTAAGCATCTTTCGATCCAGAACGTGTGGAAACGGTGAATATCGCGATTCCGAGCCTCCTAGAGTGATTTATCGTCATATCGAAATATTGCGAGGGCTGGGATGTGAATCCTTACCTTCCGGCCATACAGAACGGGTGGGATCGGTGAATATCGCGATTCCGTGCCTCCTAGAGTGATTTATCGTCATATCGAACGATTGCGAGGGCTGGGATGTGAATCCTCACCTTCCGTCGATACAGAACGTGTGGGAACGGTGAATATCGCGATTCCGAGGCTCCTGGAGTGATTTATCGTTATATCGAACGATTGCGAGGGCTGGAACGTGAATCCTTACCATCTATCGATACAGAACGATTGGAAATGATGCATATCGCGATTCCGGGCCTCCTAGAGTGATTAATCGTTATATGGAACGATTGCGATAGCTGGAAAGTGAATCCTTACCTTCTGTATATACATGACTATAGGACAGGGTGCATATCGCGATTCCGAACCTCCGAAAGTGATTTAGCGATAGACCGAACAATTGCGAGGGCTGGGAAGTGAATCCTTACCTTCTGTCTATACAGAACGATTGGACAGGGTGAATATCGCGATTCCGTGGCTCCTGGAGTGATTTATCGTTATATCGAACGATTGCCGGGGATGAGAAGTGATTCCTTACCTTCTTTCGATCCAGAACGTGTGGAAACGGTGAATATCGCGATTCCGAGCCTCCTAGAGTGATTTACCGTTATATCGAACGATTGCGAGAGCTGGGAAGTGAATCCTTACCATCTGTCGATACAGAACGTGTGGAACGTCGAATATCGCGATTCCGAGCCGCCTAGAGTGATTAATCGTAATATCGAACGAATGCGAGGGCTGGAAAGTAAATCCATAGCTTCCATCAATACAGAACGTGTGGAAACGGTGAATATAACGATTCCGAGCCTCCTAGAGTGATTTATCGTTATATCGAACGAAAGCGAGGGCTGGAAAGTAAAGCCATAGCTTCCTTCGATACAGAACGTGTGGAAACGGTGAATATCGCGATTCCGAGCCTCCTAGAGTGATTTTCGTTATATCGAACGATTGCGAGGGCTGGAAAGTAAATCCATAGCTTCCTTCGATACAGAGCGTGTGGAAACGGTGAATATCGCCATTCCGAGCCTCCTAGAGTGATTTATTGTTATATCAAACGATTGCGAGGGCTGGAAAGTGATTCCTAAGCTTCTTTCGATCCAGAACGAGTGGAAACGGTGAATATCGCGATTCCGAGCTTCCTAGAGTGATTTATCGTCATATCGAAATATTGCGAGGGCTGGGATGTGAATCCTTACCTACCGTCGATACAGAACGTGTGGGATCGGTGAATATCGCGATTCCGTGCCTCCTAGAGTGATTTACCGTTATATCGAACAATTGCGAGGGCTGGGAAGTGAATCCTTACCTTCTGTCTATACAGAACGATTGGACAGGGTGAATATCGCGATTCCGTGGCTCCTGGAGTGATTTATCGTTATATGGAACGATTGCCGGGGATGAGAAGTGATTCCTTACCTTCTTTCGATCCAGAACGTGTGGAAACGGTGAATATCGCGATTCCGAGCCTCCTAGAGTGATTTATCGTCATATCGAACGATTGCGAGGGCTGGGATGTGAATGCTCACCTTCCGTCGATACAGAACGTGTGGGAACGGTGAATATCGCGATTCCGAGGCTCCTGGAGTGATTTATCGTTATATCGAACGATTGCGAGGGCTGGAACATGAATCCTTACCTTCTGTCGATACAGGACGATTGGAAATGATGCATATCGCGATTCCGGGCCTGCTAGAGTGATTAGTCGTTATATGGAACGATTGCGACAGCTGGAAAGTGAATCCTCACATTCTGTATATACATGACTATAGGACAGGGTGAATATCGCGATTCCGAACCTCCGAAAGTGATTTAGCGATAGACCGAACAATTGCGAGGGCTGGGAAGTGAATCCTTACCTTCTGTCTATACAGAACGATTGGACAGGGTGAATATCGCGATTCCGTGGCTCCTGGAGTGATTTATCGTTATATCGAACGATTGCCGGGGATGAGAAGTGATTCCTTACCTTCTTTCGATCCAGAACGTGTGGGAACGGTGAATATCGCGATTCCGAACCTCCGAAAGTGTTTTAGCGATAGACCGAACAATTGCGAGGGCTGGGAAGTGAATCCTTACCTTCTGTTGATACAGAACGTGTGGAAACGGTGAATATCGCGATTCCGAGCCTCCTAGAGTGATTTACCGTTATATCGAACGATTGCGAGAGCTGGGAAGTGAATCCTTACCATCTGTCTATACAGAACGATTGGACAGGGTGAATATCGCGATTCCGTGGCTCCTGGAGTTATTTATCTTCACATCGAAATATTGCGAGGGCTGGGATGTGAATCCTTACCTTCCGTCGATACAGAACGTGTGGGAACGGTGAATATCGCGATTCCGAGGCTCCTGGAGTGATTTATCGTTATATCGAACGATTGCGAGGGCTGGAACGTGAATCCTTACCTTCTGTCGATACAGGACGATTGGAAATGATGCATATCGCGATTCCGGGCCTCCTAGAGTGATTAATCGTTATATGGAACGATTGCGATAGCTGGAAAGTGAATCCTCACCTTCTGTATATACATGACTATAGGACAGGGTGAATATCGCGATTCCGAACCTCCGAAAGTGATTTATCGATAGACCGAACAATTGCGAGGGCTGGGAAGTGAATCCTTACCATCTGTTGATACAGAACGTGTGGAAACGGTGAATATCGAAATTCCGAGGCTCTTAGAGTGATTTATCGTTATATCGAACGAATGCGAGGGCTGGAAAGTAAATCCATAGCTTCCTTCGATACAGAGCGTGTGGAAACGGTGAATATCGCCATTCCGAGCCTCCTAGAGTGATTTATTGTTATATCAAACGATTGCGAGGGCTGGAAAGTGATTCCTAAGCATCTTTCGATCCAGAACGTGTGGAAACGGTGAATATCGCGATTCCGAGCCTCCTAGAGTGATTTATCGTCATATCGAAATATTGCGAGGGCTGGGATGTGAATCCTTACCTTCCGGCCATACAGAACGGGTGGGATCGGTGAATATCGCGATTCCGTGCCTCCTAGAGTGATTTATCGTCATATCGAACGATTGCGAGGGCTGGGATGTGAATCCTCACCTTCCGTCGATACAGAACGTGTGGGAACGGTGAATATCGCGATTCCGAGGCTCCTGGAGTGATTTATCGTTATATCGAACGATTGCGAGGGCTGGAACGTGAATCCTTACCATCTATCGATACAGAACGATTGGAAATGATGCATATCGCGATTCCGGGCCTCCTAGAGTGATTAATCGTTATATGGAACGATTGCGATAGCTGGAAAGTGAATCCTTACCTTCTGTATATACATGACTATAGGACAGGGTGCATATCGCGATTCCGAACCTCCGAAAGTGATTTAGCGATAGACCGAACAATTGCGAGGGCTGGGAAGTGAATCCTTACCTTCTGTTGATACAGAACGTGTGGGATCGGTGAATATCGCCATTCCGTGCCTCCTAGAGTGATTTATCGTCATATCGAACGATTGCGAGGGCTGGGATGTGAATCCTTACCTTCCCTCGATACAGGACGTGTGGAAAAGGTGAATATCGCGATTCCGAGCCTCCTAGACTGATTTATCTATAGACCGAACGATTGCGAGGGCTGGGAAGTGATTCCTTGCCTTCTGTCGATAGAGAATGTGTGGAACGTGTGAATATCGCTATTCCGAGCCTCCTAGAGTGATTAATCGTTATATGGAACGATTGCGATAGCTGGAAAGTGAATCCTTACCTTCTGTATACACGTGACTATAGGACAGGGTGAATATCGCGATTCCTAAACTCCGAAAGTGATTTAGCGATAGACCGAACAATTGCGAGGGCTGGGAAGTGAATCCTTACCTTCTGTTGATACAGAACGTGTGGAAACGGTGAATATCGCGATTCCGAGCCTCCTAGAGTGATTTACCGTTATATCGAACGATTGCGAGAGCTGGGAAGTGAATCCTTACCATCTGTCTATACAGAACGATTGGACAGGGTGAATATCGCGATTCCGTGGCTCCTGGAGTGATTTATCGGCATATCGAAATATTGCGAGGGCTGGGATGTGAATCCTTACCTTCCGTCGATACAGAACGTGTGGAATCGGTGAATATCGCGATTCCGTGCCTCCTAGAGTGATTTATCGTCATATCGAACGATTGCGAGGGCTGGGATGTGAATCCTCACCATCCGTCGATACAGAACGTGTGGGAACGGTGAATATCGCGATTCCGAGGCTCCTGGAGTGATTTATCGTTATATCGAACGATTGCGAGGGCTGGAACGTGAATCCTTACCATCTATCGATACAGAACGATTGGAAATGATGCATACCGCGATTCCGGGCCTCCTAGATTGATTAATCGTTACATGGAACGATTGCGATAGCTGGAAAGTGAATCCTCACCTTCTGTATATACATGACTATAGGACAGGGTGAATATCGCGATTCCGTGCCTCCTAGAGTGATTTGTCGTCATATCGAACGATTGCGAGGGCTGGGATGTGAATCCTTACCTTCCCTCGATACAGAACGTGTGGAAACGGTGAATATCGCGATTTCGAGCCTCCTAGAGTGATTTATCGTCATATCGAACGATTACGAGGGCTGGGATGTTAATCCTCACCTTCCGTCTATACAGAACGATTGGACAGGGTGAATATCGCGATTCCGTGGCTCCTGGAGTGATTTATCGTCATATCGAAATATTGCGAGGGCTGGGATGTGAATCCTTACCTTCCGTCGATACAGAACGTGTGGGATCGGTGAATATCGCGATTCCGTGCCTCCTAGAGTGATTTACCGTTATATCGAACGATTACGAGGGCTGGGATGTTAATCCTCACCTTCCGTCTATACAGAACGATTGGACAGGGTGAATATCGCGATTCCGTGGCTCCTGGAGTGATTTATCGTTATATCGAACGATTGCCGGGGATGAGAAGTGATTCCTTACCTTCTTTCGATCCAGAACGTGTGGGAACGGTGAATATCGCGATTCCGAGGCTCCTGGAGTGATTTATCGTTATATCGAACGATTGCGAGGGCTGGAACGTGAATCCTTACCTTCTGTCGATACAGGACGATTGGAAATGATGCATATCGCGATTCCAAGCCTCCTAGAGTGATTTATCGTCATATCGAACGATTGCGAGGACTGGGAAGTGAATCCTTACCATCTGTCTATACAGAACGATTGGACAGGGTGAATATCGCGATTCCGTGGCTCCTGGAGTGATTTATCGGCATATCGAAATATTGCGAGGGCTGGGATGTGAATCCTTACCTTCCGTCGATACAGAACGTGTGGAATCGGTGAATATCGCGATTCCGTGCCTCCTAGAGTGATTTATCGTCATATCGAACGATTGCGAGGGCTGGGATGTGAATCCTTACCTTCCCTCGATACAGAACGTGTGGAAACGGTGAATATCGCGATTCCGAGCCTCCTAGACTGATATATCTATAGACCGAACGATTGCGAGGGCTGGGAAGTGAGTACTTACCTTCTGTCTATACAGAACGATTGGACAGGGTGAATATCGCGATTCCGTGGCTCCTGGAGTGATTTATCGCTATATCGAACGATTGCCGGGGATGAGAAGTGATTCCTTACCTTCATTCGATCCAGAACGTGTGGAAACGGTGAATATCGCGATTTCGAGCCTCCTAGAGTGATTTATCGTCATATCGAACGATTGCGAGGGCTGGGATGTGAATCCTCACCTTCCGTCGATACAGAACGTGTGGGAATGGTGAATATCGCGATTCCGAGGCTCCTGGAGTGATTTATCATTATATCGAACGATTGCGAGGGCTGGAACCTGAATCCTTACCTTCTTTCGATCCAGAACGTGTGGAAACGGTGAATATCGCGATTCCGAGCCTCCTAGAGTGATTTACCGTTATATCGAACGATTGCGAGAGCTGGGAAGTGAATGCTCACCTTCCGTCGATACAGAACGTGTGGGAACGGTGAATATCGCGATTCCGAGGCTCCTGGAGTGATTTATCGTTATATCGAACGATTGCGAGGGCTGGAACGTGAATCCTTACCTTCTGTCGATACAGGACGATTGGAAATGATGCATATCGCGATTCGGGGCCTCCTAGAGTGATTAATCGTTATATGGAACGATTGCGATAGCTGGAAAGTGAATCCTCACATTCTGTATATACATGACTATAGGACAGGGTGAATATCGCGATTCCGAACCTCCGAAAGTGATTTAGCGATAGACCGAACAATTGCGAGGGCTGGGAAGTGAATCCTTACCTTCTGTCTATACAGAACGATTGGACAGGGTGAATATCGCGATTCCGTGGCTCCTGGAGTGATTTATCGTTATATCGAACGATTGCCGGGGATGAGAAGTGATTCCTTACCTTCTTTCGATCCAGAACGTGTGGAAACGGTGAATATCGCGATTCCGAGCCTCCTAGAGTGATTTACCGTTATATCGAACGATTGCGAGAGCTGGGAAGTGAATCCTTACCATCTGTCGATACAGAACGTGTGGAACGTCGAATATCGCGATTCCGAGCCGCCTAGAGTGATTAATCGTAATATCGAACGAATGCGAGGGCTGGAAAGTAAATCCATAGCTTCCATCAATACAGAACGTGTGGAAACGGTGAATATAACGATTCCGAGCCTCCTAGAGTGATTTATCGTTATATCGAACGAAAGCGAGGGCTGGAAAGTAAAGCCATAGCTTCCTTCGATACAGAACGTGTGGAAACGGTGAATATCGCGATTCCGAGCCTCCTAGAGTGATTTTCGTTATATCGAACGATTGCGAGGGCTGGAAAGTAAATCCATAGCTTCCTTCGATACAGAGCGTGTGGAAACGGTGAATATCGCCATTCCGAGCCTCCTAGAGTGATTTATTGTTATATCAAACGATTGCGAGGGCTGGAAAGTGATTCCTAAGCTTCTTTCGATCCAGAACGAGTGGAAACGGTGAATATCGCGATTCCGAGCTTCCTAGAGTGATTTATCGTCATATCGAAATATTGCGAGGGCTGGGATGTGAATCCTTACCTACCGTCGATACAGAACGTGTGGGATCGGTGAATATCGCGATTCCGTGCCTCCTAGAGTGATTTACCGTTATATCGAACAATTGCGAGGGCTGGGAAGTGAATCCTTACCTTCTGTCTATACAGAACGATTGGACAGGGTGAATATCGCGATTCCGTGGCTCCTGGAGTGATTTATCGTTATATGGAACGATTGCCGGGGATGAGAAGTGATTCCTTACCTTCTTTCGATCCAGAACGTGTGGAAACGGTGAATATCGCGATTCCGAGCCTCCTAGAGTGATTTATCGTCATATCGAACGATTGCGAGGGCTGGGATGTGAATGCTCACCTTCCGTCGATACAGAACGTGTGGGAACGGTGAATATCGCGATTCCGAGGCTCCTGGAGTGATTTATCGTTATATCGAACGATTGCGAGGGCTGGAACATGAATCCTTACCTTCTGTCGATACAGGACGATTGGAAATGATGCATATCGCGATTCCGGGCCTGCTAGAGTGATTAGTCGTTATATGGAACGATTGCGACAGCTGGAAAGTGAATCCTCACATTCTGTATATACATGACTATAGGACAGGGTGAATATCGCGATTCCGAACCTCCGAAAGTGATTTAGCGATAGACCGAACAATTGCGAGGGCTGGGAAGTGAATCCTTACCTTCTGTCTATACAGAACGATTGGACAGGGTGAATATCGCGATTCCGTGGCTCCTGGAGTGATTTATCGTTATATCGAACGATTGCCGGGGATGAGAAGTGATTCCTTACCTTCTTTCGATCCAGAACGTGTGGGAACGGTGAATATCGCGATTCCGAACCTCCGAAAGTGTTTTAGCGATAGACCGAACAATTGCGAGGGCTGGGAAGTGAATCCTTACCTTCTGTTGATACAGAACGTGTGGAAACGGTGAATATCGCGATTCCGAGCCTCCTAGAGTGATTTACCGTTATATCGAACGATTGCGAGAGCTGGGAAGTGAATCCTTACCATCTGTCTATACAGAACGATTGGACAGGGTGAATATCGCGATTCCGTGGCTCCTGGAGTTATTTATCTTCACATCGAAATATTGCGAGGGCTGGGATGTGAATCCTTACCTTCCGTCGATACAGAACGTGTGGGAACGGTGAATATCGCGATTCCGAGGCTCCTGGAGTGATTTATCGTTATATCGAACGATTGCGAGGGCTGGAACGTGAATCCTTACCTTCTGTCGATACAGGACGATTGGAAATGATGCATATCGCGATTCCGGGCCTCCTAGAGTGATTAATCGTTATATGGAACGATTGCGATAGCTGGAAAGTGAATCCTCACCTTCTGTATATACATGACTATAGGACAGGGTGAATATCGCGATTCCGAACCTCCGAAAGTGATTTATCGATAGACCGAACAATTGCGAGGGCTGGGAAGTGAATCCTTACCGTCTGTTGATACAGAACGTGTGGAAACGGTGAATATCGAAATTCCGAGGCTCTTAGAGTGATTTATCGTTATATCGAACGAATGCGAGGGCTGGAAAGTAAATCCATAGCTTCCTTCGATACAGAGCGTGTGGAAACGGTGAATATCGCCATTCCGAGCCTCCTAGAGTGATTTATTGTTATATCAAACGATTGCGAGGGCTGGAAAGTGATTCCTAAGCATCTTTCGATCCAGAACGTGTGGAAACGGTGAATATCGCGATTCCGAGCCTCCTAGAGTGATTTATCGTCATATCGAAATATTGCGAGGGCTGGGATGTGAATCCTTACCTACCGTCGATACAGAACGTGTGGGATCGGTGAATATCGCGATTCCGTGCCTCCTAGAGTGATTTACCGTTATATCGAACAATTGCGAGGGCTGGGAAGTGAATCCTTACCTTCTGTCTATACAGAACGATTGGACAGGGTGAATATCGCGATTCCGTGGCTCCTGGAGTGATTTATCGTTATATGGAACGATTGCCGGGGATGAGAAGTGATTCCTTACCTTCTTTCGATCCAGAACGTGTGGAAACGGTGAATATCGCGATTCCGAGCCTCCTAGAGTGATTTATCGTCATATCGAACGATTGCGAGGGCTGGGATGTGAATGCTCACCTTCCGTCGATACAGAACGTGTGGGAACGGTGAATATCGCGATTCCGAGGCTCCTGGAGTGATTTATCGTTATATCGAACGATTGCGAGGGCTGGAACGTGAATCCTTACCTTCTGTCGATACAGGACGATTGGAAATGATGCATATCGCGATTCGGGGCCTCCTAGAGTGATTAATCGTTATATGGAACGATTGCGATAGCTGGAAAGTGAATCCTCACATTCTGTATATACATGACTATAGGACAGGGTGAATATCGCGATTCCGAACCTCCGAAAGTGATTTAGCGATAGACCGAACAATTGCGAGGGCTGGGAAGTGAATCCTTACCTTCTGTCTATACAGAACGATTGGACAGGGTGAATATCGCGATTCCGTGGCTCCTGGAGTGATTTATCGTTATATCGAACGATTGCCGGGGATGAGAAGTGATTCCTTACCTTCTTTCGATCCAGAACGTGTGGAAACGGTGAATATCGCGATTCCGAGCCTCCTAGAGTGATTTACCGTTATATCGAACGATTGCGAGAGCTGGGAAGTGAATCCTTACCATCTGTCGATACAGAACGTGTGGAACGTCGAATATCGCGATTCCGAGCCGCCTAGAGTGATTAATCGTAATATCGAACGAATGCGAGGGCTGGAAAGTAAATCCATAGCTTCCATCAATACAGAACGTGTGGAAACGGTGAATATAACGATTCCGAGCCTCCTAGAGTGATTTATCGTTATATCGAACGAAAGCGAGGGCTGGAAAGTAAAGCCATAGCTTCCTTCGATACAGAACGTGTGGAAACGGTGAATATCGCGATTCCGAGCCTCCTAGAGTGATTTTCGTTATATCGAACGATTGCGAGGGCTGGAAAGTAAATCCATAGCTTCCTTCGATACAGAGCGTGTGGAAACGGTGAATATCGCCATTCCGAGCCTCCTAGAGTGATTTATTGTTATATCAAACGATTGCGAGGGCTGGAAAGTGATTCCTAAGCTTCTTTCGATCCAGAACGAGTGGAAACGGTGAATATCGCGATTCCGAGCTTCCTAGAGTGATTTATCGTCATATCGAAATATTGCGAGGGCTGGGATGTGAATCCTTACCTACCGTCGATACAGAACGTGTGGGATCGGTGAATATCGCGATTCCGTGCCTCCTAGAGTGATTTACCGTTATATCGAACAATTGCGAGGGCTGGGAAGTGAATCCTTACCTTCTGTCTATACAGAACGATTGGACAGGGTGAATATCGCGATTCCGTGGCTCCTGGAGTGATTTATCGTTATATGGAACGATTGCCGGGGATGAGAAGTGATTCCTTACCTTCTTTCGATCCAGAACGTGTGGAAACGGTGAATATCGCGATTCCGAGCCTCCTAGAGTGATTTATCGTCATATCGAACGATTGCGAGGGCTGGGATGTGAATGCTCACCTTCCGTCGATACAGAACGTGTGGGAACGGTGAATATCGCGATTCCGAGGCTCCTGGAGTGATTTATCGTTATATCGAACGATTGCGAGGGCTGGAACATGAATCCTTACCTTCTGTCGATACAGGACGATTGGAAATGATGCATATCGCGATTCCGGGCCTGCTAGAGTGATTAGTCGTTATATGGAACGATTGCGACAGCTGGAAAGTGAATCCTCACATTCTGTATATACATGACTATAGGACAGGGTGAATATCGCGATTCCGAACCTCCGAAAGTGATTTAGCGATAGACCGAACAATTGCGAGGGCTGGGAAGTGAATCCTTACCTTCTGTCTATACAGAACGATTGGACAGGGTGAATATCGCGATTCCGTGGCTCCTGGAGTGATTTATCGTTATATCGAACGATTGCCGGGGATGAGAAGTGATTCCTTACCTTCTTTCGATCCAGAACGTGTGGGAACGGTGAATATCGCGATTCCGAACCTCCGAAAGTGTTTTAGCGATAGACCGAACAATTGCGAGGGCTGGGAAGTGAATCCTTACCTTCTGTTGATACAGAACGTGTGGAAACGGTGAATATCGCGATTCCGAGCCTCCTAGAGTGATTTACCGTTATATCGAACGATTGCGAGAGCTGGGAAGTGAATCCTTACCATCTGTCTATACAGAACGATTGGACAGGGTGAATATCGCGATTCCGTGGCTCCTGGAGTTATTTATCTTCACATCGAAATATTGCGAGGGCTGGGATGTGAATCCTTACCTTCCGTCGATACAGAACGTGTGGGAACGGTGAATATCGCGATTCCGAGGCTCCTGGAGTGATTTATCGTTATATCGAACGATTGCGAGGGCTGGAACGTGAATCCTTACCTTCTGTCGATACAGGACGATTGGAAATGATGCATATCGCGATTCCGGGCCTCCTAGAGTGATTAATCGTTATATGGAACGATTGCGATAGCTGGAAAGTGAATCCTCACCTTCTGTATATACATGACTATAGGACAGGGTGAATATCGCGATTCCGAACCTCCGAAAGTGATTTATCGATAGACCGAACAATTGCGAGGGCTGGGAAGTGAATCCTTACCGTCTGTTGATACAGAACGTGTGGAAACGGTGAATATCGAAATTCCGAGGCTCTTAGAGTGATTTATCGTTATATCGAACGAATGCGAGGGCTGGAAAGTAAATCCATAGCTTCCTTCGATACAGAGCGTGTGGAAACGGTGAATATCGCCATTCCGAGCCTCCTAGAGTGATTTATTGTTATATCAAACGATTGCGAGGGCTGGAAAGTGATTCCTAAGCATCTTTCGATCCAGAACGTGTGGAAACGGTGAATATCGCGATTCCGAGCCTCCTAGAGTGATTTATCGTCATATCGAAATATTGCGAGGGCTGGGATGTGAATCCTTACCTTCCGGCCATACAGAACGGGTGGGATCGGTGAATATCGCGATTCCGTGCCTCCTAGAGTGATTTATCGTCATATCGAACGATTGCGAGGGCTGGGATGTGAATCCTCACCTTCCGTCGATACAGAACGTGTGGGAACGGTGAATATCGCGATTCCGAGGCTCCTGGAGTGATTTATCGTTATATCGAACGATTGCGAGGGCTGGAACGTGAATCCTTACCATCTATCGATACAGAACGATTGGAAATGATGCATATCGCGATTCCGGGCCTCCTAGAGTGATTAATCGTTATATGGAACGATTGCGATAGCTGGAAAGTGAATCCTTACCTTCTGTATATACATGACTATAGGACAGGGTGCATATCGCGATTCCGAACCTCCGAAAGTGATTTAGCGATAGACCGAACAATTGCGAGGGCTGGGAAGTGAATCCTTACCTTCTGTCTATACAGAACGATTGGACAGGGTGAATATCGCGATTCCGTGGCTCCTGGAGTGATTTATCGTTATATCGAACGATTGCCGGGGATGAGAAGTGATTCCTTACCTTCTTTCGATCCAGAACGTGTGGAAACGGTGAATATCGCGATTCCGAGCCTCCTAGAGTGATTTACCGTTATATCGAACGATTGCGAGAGCTGGGAAGTGAATCCTTACCATCTGTCGATACAGAACGTGTGGAACGTCGAATATCGCGATTCCGAGCCGCCTAGAGTGATTAATCGTAATATCGAACGAATGCGAGGGCTGGAAAGTAAATCCATAGCTTCCATCAATACAGAACGTGTGGAAACGGTGAATATAACGATTCCGAGCCTCCTAGAGTGATTTATCGTTATATCGAACGAAAGCGAGGGCTGGAAAGTAAAGCCATAGCTTCCTTCGATACAGAACGTGTGGAAACGGTGAATATCGCGATTCCGAGCCTCCTAGAGTGATTTTCGTTATATCGAACGATTGCGAGGGCTGGAAAGTAAATCCATAGCTTCCTTCGATACAGAGCGTGTGGAAACGGTGAATATCGCCATTCCGAGCCTCCTAGAGTGATTTATTGTTATATCAAACGATTGCGAGGGCTGGAAAGTGATTCCTAAGCTTCTTTCGATCCAGAACGAGTGGAAACGGTGAATATCGCGATTCCGAGCTTCCTAGAGTGATTTATCGTCATATCGAAATATTGCGAGGGCTGGGATGTGAATCCTTACCTACCGTCGATACAGAACGTGTGGGATCGGTGAATATCGCGATTCCGTGCCTCCTAGAGTGATTTACCGTTATATCGAACAATTGCGAGGGCTGGGAAGTGAATCCTTACCTTCTGTCTATACAGAACGATTGGACAGGGTGAATATCGCGATTCCGTGGCTCCTGGAGTGATTTATCGTTATATGGAACGATTGCCGGGGATGAGAAGTGATTCCTTACCTTCTTTCGATCCAGAACGTGTGGAAACGGTGAATATCGCGATTCCGAGCCTCCTAGAGTGATTTATCGTCATATCGAACGATTGCGAGGGCTGGGATGTGAATGCTCACCTTCCGTCGATACAGAACGTGTGGGAACGGTGAATATCGCGATTCCGAGGCTCCTGGAGTGATTTATCGTTATATCGAACGATTGCGAGGGCTGGAACATGAATCCTTACCTTCTGTCGATACAGGACGATTGGAAATGATGCATATCGCGATTCCGGGCCTGCTAGAGTGATTAGTCGTTATATGGAACGATTGCGACAGCTGGAAAGTGAATCCTCACATTCTGTATATACATGACTATAGGACAGGGTGAATATCGCGATTCCGAACCTCCGAAAGTGATTTAGCGATAGACCGAACAATTGCGAGGGCTGGGAAGTGAATCCTTACCTTCTGTCTATACAGAACGATTGGACAGGGTGAATATCGCGATTCCGTGGCTCCTGGAGTGATTTATCGTTATATCGAACGATTGCCGGGGATGAGAAGTGATTCCTTACCTTCTTTCGATCCAGAACGTGTGGGAACGGTGAATATCGCGATTCCGAACCTCCGAAAGTGTTTTAGCGATAGACCGAACAATTGCGAGGGCTGGGAAGTGAATCCTTACCTTCTGTTGATACAGAACGTGTGGAAACGGTGAATATCGCGATTCCGAGCCTCCTAGAGTGATTTACCGTTATATCGAACGATTGCGAGAGCTGGGAAGTGAATCCTTACCATCTGTCTATACAGAACGATTGGACAGGGTGAATATCGCGATTCCGTGGCTCCTGGAGTTATTTATCTTCACATCGAAATATTGCGAGGGCTGGGATGTGAATCCTTACCTTCCGTCGATACAGAACGTGTGGGAACGGTGAATATCGCGATTCCGAGGCTCCTGGAGTGATTTATCGTTATATCGAACGATTGCGAGGGCTGGAACGTGAATCCTTACCTTCTGTCGATACAGGACGATTGGAAATGATGCATATCGCGATTCCGGGCCTCCTAGAGTGATTAATCGTTATATGGAACGATTGCGATAGCTGGAAAGTGAATCCTCACCTTCTGTATATACATGACTATAGGACAGGGTGAATATCGCGATTCCGAACCTCCGAAAGTGATTTATCGATAGACCGAACAATTGCGAGGGCTGGGAAGTGAATCCTTACCGTCTGTTGATACAGAACGTGTGGAAACGGTGAATATCGAAATTCCGAGGCTCTTAGAGTGATTTATCGTTATATCGAACGAATGCGAGGGCTGGAAAGTAAATCCATAGCTTCCTTCGATACAGAGCGTGTGGAAACGGTGAATATCGCCATTCCGAGCCTCCTAGAGTGATTTATTGTTATATCAAACGATTGCGAGGGCTGGAAAGTGATTCCTAAGCATCTTTCGATCCAGAACGTGTGGAAACGGTGAATATCGCGATTCCGAGCCTCCTAGAGTGATTTATCGTCATATCGAAATATTGCGAGGGCTGGGATGTGAATCCTTACCTTCCGGCCATACAGAACGGGTGGGATCGGTGAATATCGCGATTCCGTGCCTCCTAGAGTGATTTATCGTCATATCGAACGATTGCGAGGGCTGGGATGTGAATCCTCACCTTCCGTCGATACAGAACGTGTGGGAACGGTGAATATCGCGATTCCGAGGCTCCTGGAGTGATTTATCGTTATATCGAACGATTGCGAGGGCTGGAACGTGAATCCTTACCATCTATCGATACAGAACGATTGGAAATGATGCATATCGCGATTCCGGGCCTCCTAGAGTGATTAATCGTTATATGGAACGATTGCGATAGCTGGAAAGTGAATCCTTACCTTCTGTATATACATGACTATAGGACAGGGTGCATATCGCGATTCCGAACCTCCGAAAGTGATTTAGCGATAGACCGAACAATTGCGAGGGCTGGGAAGTGAATCCTTACCTTCTGTCTATACAGAACGATTGGACAGGGTGAATATCGCGATTCCGTGGCTCCTGGAGTGATTTATCGTTATATCGAACGATTGCCGGGGATGAGAAGTGATTCCTTACCTTCTTTCGATCCAGAACGTGTGGAAACGGTGAATATCGCGATTCCGAGCCTCCTAGAGTGATTTACCGTTATATCGAACGATTGCGAGAGCTGGGAAGTGAATCCTTACCATCTGTCGATACAGAACGTGTGGAACGTCGAATATCGCGATTCCGAGCCGCCTAGAGTGATTAATCGTAATATCGAACGAATGCGAGGGCTGGAAAGTAAATCCATAGCTTCCATCAATACAGAACGTGTGGAAACGGTGAATATAACGATTCCGAGCCTCCTAGAGTGATTTATCGTTATATCGAACGAAAGCGAGGGCTGGAAAGTAAAGCCATAGCTTCCTTCGATACAGAACGTGTGGAAACGGTGAATATCGCGATTCCGAGCCTCCTAGAGTGATTTTCGTTATATCGAACGATTGCGAGGGCTGGAAAGTAAATCCATAGCTTCCTTCGATACAGAGCGTGTGGAAACGGTGAATATCGCCATTCCGAGCCTCCTAGAGTGATTTATTGTTATATCAAACGATTGCGAGGGCTGGAAAGTGATTCCTAAGCTTCTTTCGATCCAGAACGAGTGGAAACGGTGAATATCGCGATTCCGAGCTTCCTAGAGTGATTTATCGTCATATCGAAATATTGCGAGGGCTGGGATGTGAATCCTTACCTACCGTCGATACAGAACGTGTGGGATCGGTGAATATCGCGATTCCGTGCCTCCTAGAGTGATTTACCGTTATATCGAACAATTGCGAGGGCTGGGAAGTGAATCCTTACCTTCTGTCTATACAGAACGATTGGACAGGGTGAATATCGCGATTCCGTGGCTCCTGGAGTGATTTATCGTTATATGGAACGATTGCCGGGGATGAGAAGTGATTCCTTACCTTCTTTCGATCCAGAACGTGTGGAAACGGTGAATATCGCGATTCCGAGCCTCCTAGAGTGATTTATCGTCATATCGAACGATTGCGAGGGCTGGGATGTGAATGCTCACCTTCCGTCGATACAGAACGTGTGGGAACGGTGAATATCGCGATTCCGAGGCTCCTGGAGTGATTTATCGTTATATCGAACGATTGCGAGGGCTGGAACATGAATCCTTACCTTCTGTCGATACAGGACGATTGGAAATGATGCATATCGCGATTCCGGGCCTGCTAGAGTGATTAGTCGGTATATGGAACGATTGCGACAGCTGGAAAGTGAATCCTCACATTCTGTATATACATGACTATAGGACAGGGTGAATATCGCGATTCCGAACCTCCGAAAGTGATTTAGCGATAGACCGAACAATTGCGAGGGCTGGGAAGTGAATCCTTACCTTCTGTCTATACAGAACGATTGGACAGGGTGAATATCGCGATTCCGTGGCTCCTGGAGTGATTTATCGTTATATCGAACGATTGCCGGGGATGAGAAGTGATTCCTTACCTTCTTTCGATCCAGAACGTGTGGGAACGGTGAATATCGCGATTCCGAACCTCCGAAAGTGTTTTAGCGATAGACCGAACAATTGCGAGGGCTGGGAAGTGAATCCTTACCTTCTGTTGATACAGAACGTGTGGAAACGGTGAATATCGCGATTCCGAGCCTCCTAGAGTGATTTACCGTTATATCGAACGATTGCGAGAGCTGGGAAGTGAATCCTTACCATCTGTCTATACAGAACGATTGGACAGGGTGAATATCGCGATTCCGTGGCTCCTGGAGTTATTTATCTTCACATCGAAATATTGCGAGGGCTGGGATGTGAATCCTTACCTTCCGTCGATACAGAACGTGTGGGAACGGTGAATATCGCGATTCCGAGGCTCCTGGAGTGATTTATCGTTATATCGAACGATTGCGAGGGCTGGAACGTGAATCCTTACCTTCTGTCGATACAGGACGATTGGAAATGATGCATATCGCGATTCCGGGCCTCCTAGAGTGATTAATCGTTATATGGAACGATTGCGATAGCTGGAAAGTGAATCCTCACCTTCTGTATATACATGACTATAGGACAGGGTGAATATCGCGATTCCGAACCTCCGAAAGTGATTTATCGATAGACCGAACAATTGCGAGGGCTGGGAAGTGAATCCTTACCATCTGTTGATACAGAACGTGTGGAAACGGTGAATATCGAAATTCCGAGGCTCTTAGAGTGATTTATCGTTATATCGAACGAATGCGAGGGCTGGAAAGTAAATCCATAGCTTCCTTCGATACAGAGCGTGTGGAAACGGTGAATATCGCCATTCCGAGCCTCCTAGAGTGATTTATTGTTATATCAAACGATTGCGAGGGCTGGAAAGTGATTCCTAAGCATCTTTCGATCCAGAACGTGTGGAAACGGTGAATATCGCGATTCCGAGCCTCCTAGAGTGATTTATCGTCATATCGAAATATTGCGAGGGCTGGGATGTGAATCCTTACCTTCCGGCCATACAGAACGGGTGGGATCGGTGAATATCGCGATTCCGTGCCTCCTAGAGTGATTTATCGTCATATCGAACGATTGCGAGGGCTGGGATGTGAATCCTCACCTTCCGTCGATACAGAACGTGTGGGAACGGTGAATATCGCGATTCCGAGGCTCCTGGAGTGATTTATCGTTATATCGAACGATTGCGAGGGCTGGAACGTGAATCCTTACCATCTATCGATACAGAACGATTGGAAATGATGCATATCGCGATTCCGGGCCTCCTAGAGTGATTAATCGTTATATGGAACGATTGCGATAGCTGGAAAGTGAATCCTTACCTTCTGTATATACATGACTATAGGACAGGGTGCATATCGCGATTCCGAACCTCCGAAAGTGATTTAGCGATAGACCGAACAATTGCGAGGGCTGGGAAGTGAATCCTTACCTTCTGTTGATACAGAACGTGTGGGATCGGTGAATATCGCCATTCCGTGCCTCCTAGAGTGATTTATCGTCATATCGAACGATTGCGAGGGCTGGGATGTGAATCCTTACCTTCCCTCGATACAGGACGTGTGGAAAAGGTGAATATCGCGATTCCGAGCCTCCTAGACTGATTTATCTATAGACCGAACGATTGCGAGGGCTGGGAAGTGATTCCTTGCCTTCTGTCGATAGAGAATGTGTGGAACGTGTGAATATCGCTATTCCGAGCCTCCTAGAGTGATTAATCGTTATATGGAACGATTGCGATAGCTGGAAAGTGAATCCTTACCTTCTGTATACACGTGACTATAGGACAGGGTGAATATCGCGATTCCTAAACTCCGAAAGTGATTTAGCGATAGACCGAACAATTGCGAGGGCTGGGAAGTGAATCCTTACCTTCTGTTGATACAGAACGTGTGGAAACGGTGAATATCGCGATTCCGAGCCTCCTAGAGTGATTTACCGTTATATCGAACGATTGCGAGAGCTGGGAAGTGAATCCTTACCATCTGTCTATACAGAACGATTGGACAGGGTGAATATCGCGATTCCGTGGCTCCTGGAGTGATTTATCGGCATATCGAAATATTGCGAGGGCTGGGATGTGAATCCTTACCTTCCGTCGATACAGAACGTGTGGAATCGGTGAATATCGCGATTCCGTGCCTCCTAGAGTGATTTATCGTCATATCGAACGATTGCGAGGGCTGGGATGTGAATCCTCACCATCCGTCGATACAGAACGTGTGGGAACGGTGAATATCGCGATTCCGAGGCTCCTGGAGTGATTTATCGTTATATCGAACGATTGCGAGGGCTGGAACGTGAATCCTTACCATCTATCGATACAGAACGATTGGAAATGATGCATACCGCGATTCCGGGCCTCCTAGATTGATTAATCGTTACATGGAACGATTGCGATAGCTGGAAAGTGAATCCTCACCTTCTGTATATACATGACTATAGGACAGGGTGAATATCGCGATTCCGTGCCTCCTAGAGTGATTTGTCGTCATATCGAACGATTGCGAGGGCTGGGATGTGAATCCTTACCTTCCCTCGATACAGAACGTGTGGAAACGGTGAATATCGCGATTTCGAGCCTCCTAGAGTGATTTATCGTCATATCGAACGATTACGAGGGCTGGGATGTTAATCCTCACCTTCCGTCTATACAGAACGATTGGACAGGGTGAATATCGCGATTCCGTGGCTCCTGGAGTGATTTATCGTCATATCGAAATATTGCGAGGGCTGGGATGTGAATCCTTACCTTCCGTCGATACAGAACGTGTGGGATCGGTGAATATCGCGATTCCGTGCCTCCTAGAGTGATTTACCGTTATATCGAACGATTACGAGGGCTGGGATGTTAATCCTCACCTTCCGTCTATACAGAACGATTGGACAGGGTGAATATCGCGATTCCGTGGCTCCTGGAGTGATTTATCGTTATATCGAACGATTGCCGGGGATGAGAAGTGATTCCTTACCTTCTTTCGATCCAGAACGTGTGGGAACGGTGAATATCGCGATTCCGAGGCTCCTGGAGTGATTTATCGTTATATCGAACGATTGCGAGGGCTGGAACGTGAATCCTTACCTTCTGTCGATACAGGACGATTGGAAATGATGCATATCGCGATTCCAAGCCTCCTAGAGTGATTTATCGTCATATCGAACGATTGCGAGGACTGGGAAGTGAATCCTTACCATCTGTCTATACAGAACGATTGGACAGGGTGAATATCGCGATTCCGTGGCTCCTGGAGTGATTTATCGGCATATCGAAATATTGCGAGGGCTGGGATGTGAATCCTTACCTTCCGTCGATACAGAACGTGTGGAATCGGTGAATATCGCGATTCCGTGCCTCCTAGAGTGATTTATCGTCATATCGAACGATTGCGAGGGCTGGGATGTGAATCCTCACCATCCGTCGATACAGAACGTGTGGGAACGGTGAATATCGCGATTCCGAGGCTCCTGGAGTGATTTATCGTTATATCGAACGATTGCGAGGGCTGGAACGTGAATCCTTACCTTCTGTCGATACAGAACGATTGGAAATGATGCATATCGCGATTCCGGGCCTCCTAGATTGATTAATCGTTACATGGAACGATTGCGATAGCTGGAAAGTGAATCCTCACCTTCTGTATATACATGACTATAGGACAGGGTGAATATCGCGATTCCGTGCCTCCTAGAGTGATTTGTCGTCATATCGAACGATTGCGAGGGCTGGGATCTGAATCCTTACCTTCCCTCGATACAGAACGTGTGGAAACGGTGAATATCGCGATTCCGAGCCTCCTAGACTGATTTATCTATAGGCCGAACGATTGCGAGGGCTGGGAAGTGAGTACTTACCTTCTGTCTATACAGAACGATTGGATAGGGTGAATATCGCGATTCCGTGGCTCCTGGAGTGATTTATCGTTATATCGAACGATTGCCGGGGATGAGAAGTGATTCCTTACCTTCTTTCGATCCAGAACGTGTGGAAACGGTGAATATCGCGATTTCGAGCCTCCTAGAGTGATTTATCGTCATATCGAACGATTACGAGGGCTGGGATGTTAATCCTCACCTTCCGTCTATACAGAACGATTGGACAGGGTGAATATCGCGATTCCGTGGCTCCTGGAGTGATTTATCGTCATATCGAAATATTGCGAGGGCTGGGATGTGAATCCTTACCTTCCGTCGATACAGAACGTGTGGGATCGGTGAATATCGCGATTCCGTGCCTCCTAGAGTGATTTACCGTTATATCGAACGATTACGAGGGCTGGGATGTTAATCCTCACCTTCCGTCTATACAGAACGATTGGACAGGGTGAATATCGCGATTCCGAGGCTCCTGGAGTGATTTATCGTTATATCGAACAATTGCGAGGGCTGGGAAGTGAATCCTTACCTTCTGTTGATACAGAACGCGTGGAAACGGTGAATATCCAAATTCCGAGGCTCTTAGAGTGATTTATCGTCATATCGAAATATTGGGAGGGCTGGGATGTGAATCCTTACCTTCCGTCCATACAGAACGTGTGGGATCGGTGAATATCGCGATTCCGTGCCTCCTAGAGTGATTTATCGTCATATCGAACGATTGCGAGGGCTGGGATGTGAATCCTTACCTTCCCTCGATACAGAACGTGTGGAAACGGTGAATATCGCGATTCCGAGCCTCCTAGACTGATATATCTATAGACCGAACGATTGCGAGGGCTGGGAAGTGAGTACTTACCTTCTGTCTATACAGAACGATTGGACAGGGTGAATATCGCGATTCCGTGGCTCCTGGAGTGATTTATCGCTATATCGAACGATTGCCGGGGATGAGAAGTGATTCCTTACCTTCTTTCGATCCAGAACGTGTGGAAACGGTGAATATCGCGATTTCGAGCCTCCTAGAGTGATTTATCGTCATATCGAACGATTGCGAGGGCTGGGATGTGAATCCTCACCTTCCGTCGATACAGAACGTGTGGAAACGGTGAATATAGCGATTCCGAGCCTCCTAGAGTGATTTTTCGTTATATCGAACGAAAGCGAGGGCTGGAAAGTAAAGCCATAGCTTCCTTCGATACAGAACGTGTGGAAACGGTGAATATCGCGATTCCGAGCCTCCTAGAGTGATTTTCGTTATATCGAACGATTGCGAGGGCTGGAAAGTAAATCCATAGCTTCCTTCGATACAGAGCGTGTGGAAACGGTGAATATCGCCATTCCGAGCCTCCTAGAGTGATTTATTGTTATATCAAACGATTGCGAGGGCTGGAAAGTGATTCCTAAGCTTCTTTCGATCCAGAACGTGTGGAAACGGTGAATATCGCGATTCCGTGCCTCCTAGAGTGATTTATCGTTATATCGAACGATTGTGAGGGCTGGAACGTGAATCCTTACCTTCTGTCGATACAGGACGATTGGAAATGATGCATATCGCGATTCCGGGCCTCCTAGAGTGATTAATCGTTATATGGAACGATTGCGATAGCTGGAAAGTGAATCCTCACCTTCTGTATATACATGACTATAGGACAGGGTGAATATCGCGATTCCGAACCTCCGAAAGTGATTTATCGATAGACCGAAAAATTGCGACGGCTGGGAAGTGAATCCTTACCTTCTGTTGATACAGAACGTGTGGAAACGGTGAATATCCAAATTCCGAGGCTCTTAGAGTGATTTATCGTTATATCGAACGAATGCGAGGGCTGGAAAGTAAATCCATAGCTTCCTTCGATACAGAGCTTGTGGAAACGGTGAATATCGCCATTCCGAGCCTCCTAGAGTGATTTATTGTTATATCAAACGATTGCGAGGGCTGGAAAGTGAATCCTTACCTTCCGTCCATACAGAACGTGTGGGATCGGTGAATATCGCGATTCCGTGCCTCCTAGAGTGATTTATCGTCATATCGAACGATTGCGAGGGCTGGGATGTGAATCCTTACCTTCCCTCGATACAGAACGTGTGGAAACGGTGAATATCGCGATTCCGAGCCTCCTAGACTGATATATCTATAGACCGAACGATTGCGAGGGCTGGGAAGTGAGTACTTACCTTCTGTCGATACAGAACGATTGGGCAGTGTCAATACCGCGATTCCGAACTTCCTTGAGTGATAGATCGATAAACCGAACGATTGCGAGGGCTGGGAAGTGAATCCTTACCCTCTGCCGAAACAGAACGATTGGTAATTTCGAATATCGCGTTTCCGATCCTCCTAGAGTGATTTAGCGATAGACCGAACGATACCGAGGGCTGCGAAGTGAATCCTTACCTTCTGTCGATACAGAACGTGTGGAACGTCGAATATCGCGATTCCGAGCCGCCTAGAGTGATTTATCGTAATATCGAACGAATGCGAGGGCTGGAAAGTAAATCCATAGATTCCATCGATACAGAACGTGTGGAAACGGTGAATATAGCGATTCCGAGCCTCCTAGAGTGATTTTTCGTTATATCGAACGAAAGCGAGGGCTGGAAAGTAAAGCCATAGCTTCCTTCGATACAGAACGTATGGAAACGGTGAATATCGCGATTCCGAGCCTCCTAGAGTGATTTACCGTTATATCGAACGATTGCGAGAGCTGGGAAGTGAATCCTTACCATCTGTCGATACAGAACGTGTGGAACGTCGAATATCGCGATTCCGAGCCGCCTAGAGTGATTTATCGTAATATCGAACGAATGCGAGGGCTGGAAAGTAAATCCATAGCTTCCATCAATACAGAACGTGTGGAAACGGTGAATATAACGATTCCGAGCCTCCTAGAGTGATTTATCGTTATATCGAACGAAAGCGAGGGCTGGAAAGTAAAGCCATAGCTTCCATCGATACAGAACGTGTGGAAACGGTGAATATCGCGATTCCGAGCCTCCTAGAGTGATTTTCGTTATATCGAACGATTGCGAGGGCTGGAAAGTAAATCCATAGCTTCCTTCGATACAGAGCGTGTGGAAACGATGAATATCGCCATTCCGAGCCTCCTAGAGTGATTTATTGTTATATCAAACGATTGCGAGGGCTGGAAAGTGATTCCTTACCTTCCGTCGATACAGAACGTGTGGGATCGGTGAATATCGCGATTCCGTGCCTCCTAGAGTGATTTACCGTTATATCGAACAATTGCGAGGGCTGGGAAGTGAATCCTTACCTTCTGTCTATACAGAACGATTGGACAGGGTGAATATCGCGATTCCGTGGCTCCTGGAGTGATTTATCGTTATATCGAACGATTGCCGGGGATGAGAAGTGATTCCTTACCTTCTTTCGATCCAGAACGTGTGGAAACGGTGAATATCGCGATTCCGAGCCTCCTAGAGTGATTTATCGTCATATCGAACGATTGCGAGGGCTGGGATGTGAATGCTCACCTTCCGTCGATACAGAACGTGTGGGAACGGTGAATATCGCGATTCCGAGGCTCCTGGAGTGATTTATCGTTATATCGAACGATTGCGAGGGCTGGAACATGAATCCTTACCTTCTGTCGATACAGGACGATTGGAAATGATGCATATCGCGATTCCGGGCCTCCTAGAGTGATTTACCGTTATATCGAACGATTGCGAGAGCTGGGAAGTGAATCCTTACCATCTGTCGATACAGAACGTGTGGAACGTCGAATATCGCGATTCCGAGCCGCCTAGAGTGATTTATCGTAATATCGAACGAATGCGAGGGCTGGAAAGTAAATCCATAGCTTCCATCAATACAGAACGTATGGAAACGGTGAATATAGCGATTCCGAGCCTCCTAGAGTGATTTATCGTTATATCGAACGAAAGCGAGGGCTGGAAAGTAAAGCCATAGCTTCCTTCGATACAGAACGTGTGGAAACGGTGAATATCGGGATTCCGAGCCTCCTAGAGTGATTTTCGTTATATCGAACGATTGCGAGGGCTGGAAAGTAAATCCATAGCTTCCTTCGATACAGAGCGTGTGGAAACGGTGAATATCGCCATTCCGAGCCTCCTAGAGTGATTTATTGTTATATCAAACGATTGCGAGGGCTGGAAAGTGATTCCTAAGCTTCTTTCGATCCAGAACGTGTGGAAACGGTGAATATCGCGATTCCGAGGTTCCTAGAGTGATTTATCGTCATATCGAAATATTGCGAGGGCTGGGATGTGAATCCTTACCTTCCGTCGATACAGAACGTGTGGGATCGGTGAATATCGCGATTCCGTGCCTCCTAGAGTGATTTACCGTTATATCGATCAATTGCGAGGGTTGGGAAGTGAATCCTTACCTTCTGTCTATACAGAACGATTGGACAGGGTGAATATCGCGATTCCGTGGCTCCTGGAGTGATTTATCGTCATATCGAAATATTGCGAGGGCTGGGATGTGAATCCTTACCTTCCGTCAATACAGAACGTGTGGGATCGGTGAATATCGCGATTCCGTGCCTCCTAGAGTGATTTACCGTTATATCGAACGATTACGAGGGCTGGGATGTTAATCCTCACCTTCCGTCTATACAGAACGATTGGACAGGGTGAATATCGCGATTCCGAGGCTCCTGGAGTGATTTATCGTTATATCGAACAATTGCGAGGGCTGGGAAGTGAATCCTTACCTTCTGTTGATACAGAACGCGTGGAAACGGTGAATATCCAAATTCCGAGGCTCTTAGAGTGATTTATCGTCATATCGAAATATTGGGAGGGCTGGGATGTGAATCCTTACCTTCCGTCCATACAGAACGTGTGGGATCGGTGAATATCGCGATTCCGAGCCTCCTAGAGTGATTTACCGTTATATCGAACGATTGCGAGGGCTGGGATGTGAATCCTTACCTTCCCTCGATACAGAACGTGTGGAAACGGTGAATATCGCGATTCCGAGCCTCCTAGACTGATATATCTATAGACCGAACGATTGCGAGGGCTGGGAAGTGAGTACTTACCTTCTGTCTATACAGAACGATTGGACAGGGTGAATATCGCGATTCCGTGGCTCCTGGAGTGATTTATCGCTATATCGAACGATTGCCGGGGATGAGAAGTGATTCCTTACCTTCTTTCGATCCAGAACGTGTGGAAACGGTGAATATCGCGATTTCGAGCCTCCTAGAGTGATTTATCGTCATATCGAACGATTGCGAGGGCTGGGATGTGAATCCTCACCTTCCGTCGATACAGAACGTGTGGGAACGGTGAATATCGCGATTCCAAGGCTCCTGGAGTGATTTATCGTTATATCGAACGACTGCGAGGGCTGGAACGTGAATCCTTACCTTCTGTCGATACAGGACGATTGGAAATGATGCATATCGCGATTCCGGGCCTCCTAGAGTGATTAATCGTTATATGGAACGATTGCGATAGCTGGAAAGTGAATCCTCACCTTCTGTATATACATGACTATAGGACAGGGTGAATATCGCGATTCCGAACCTCCGAAATTGATTTAGCGATAGACCGAACAATTGCGAGGGCTGGGAAGTGAATCCTTACCTTCTGTTGATACAGAACGTGTGGAAACGGTGAATATCGAAATTCCGAGCCTCTTAGAGTGATTTATCGTTATATCGAACGAATGCGAGGGCTGGAAAGTAAATCCATAGCTTCCTTCAATACAGAGCGTGTGGAAACGGTGAATATCGCCATTCCGAGCCTCCTAGAGTGATTTATTGTTATATCAAACGATTGCGAGGGCTGGGAAGTGGATCCTTACCTTCTGTCGATACAGAACGATTGGGCAGTGTCAATACCGCCATTCCGAACTTCCTAGAGTGATTGATCGATAAACCGAACGATTGCGAGGGCTGGGAAGTGAATCCTTACCCTCTGCCGAAACAGAACGATTGGTAATTTCGAATATCGCGTTTCCGATCCTCCTAGAGTGATTTAGCGATAGACCGAACGATTGCGAGGGCTGGGATGTGAATCCTTACCTTCCCTCGATACAGAACGTGTGGAAACGGTGAATATCGCGATTCCGAGCCTCCTAGACTGATATATCTATAGACCGAACGATTGCGAGGGCGGGGAAGTGAGTACTTACCTTCTGTCTATACAGAACGATTGGACAGGGTGAATATCGCGATTCCGTGGCTCCTGGAGTTATTTATCGTCATATCGAAATATTGCGAGGGCTGGGATGTGAATCCTTACCTTCCGTCGATACAGAACGTGTGGGAACGGTGAATATCGCTATTCCGAGCCTCCTAGAGTGATCTTCGTTATATCGAACGATTGCGAGGCCTGGGAAGTGATTCATTGCCATCTGTCGATAGAGAACGGGTGGAACGTGTGAATATCGCTATTCCGAGCCTCCTAGAGTGATTAATCGTTATATGGAACGATTGCGATAGCTGGAAAGTGAATCCTTACCTTCTGTATACACGTGACTATAGGACAGGGTGAATATCGCGATTCCGAACCTCCGAAAGTGATTTAGCGATAGACCGAACAATTGCGAGGGCTGGGAAGTGAATCCTTACCTGCTGTTGATACAGAACGTGTGGAAACGGTGAATATCGCGATTCCGAGCCTCCTAGAGTGATTTACCGTTATATCGAACGATTGCGAGAGCTGGGAAGTGAATCCTTACCATCTGTCTATACAGAACGATTGGACAGGGTGAATATCGCGATTCCGTGGCTCCTGGAGTTATTTATCGTCATATCGAAATATTGCGAGGGCTGGGATGTGAATCCTTACCTTCCGTCGATACAGAACGTGTGGGAACGGTGAATATCGCGATTCCGAGGCTCCTGGAGTGATTTATCGTTATATCGAACGATTGCGAGGGCTGGAACGCGAATCCTTACCTTCTGTCGATACAGGACGATTGGAAATGATGCATATCGCGATTCCGGGCCTCCTAGAGTGATTAATCGTTATATGGAACAATTGCGATAGCTGGAAAGTGAATCCTCACCTTCAGTATATACATGACTATAGGACAGGGTGAATATCGCGATTCCGAACCTCCGAAAGTGATTTATCGATAGACCGAACAATTGCGAGGGCTGGGAAGTGAATCCTTACCATCTGTTGATACAGAACGTGTGGCAACGGTGTATATCGCGATTCCGAGCCTCCTAGAGTGATTTACCGTTATATCGAACGATTGCGAGAGCTGGGAAGTGAATCCTTACCATCTGTCTATACAGAACGATTGGACAGGGTGAATATCGCGATTCCGTGCCTCCTAGAGTGATTTATCGTCATATCGAACGATTGCGAGGGCTGGGATGTGAATCCTCACCATCCGTCGATACAGAACGTGTGGAATCGGTGAATATCGCGATTCCGTGCCTCCTAGAGTGATTTATCGTCATATCGAACGATTGCGAGGGCTGGGATGTGAATCCTTACCTTCCGTAGATACAGAACGTGTGGAAACGGTGAATATCGCGATTCCGAGCCTCCTAGACTGATTTATCTATAGACCGAACGATTGCGAGGGCTGGGAAGTGAGTACTTACCTTCTGTCTATACAGAACGATTGGACAGGGTGAATATCGCGAGTCCGTGGCTCCTGGAGTGATTTATCGTTATATCGAACGATTGCCGGGGATGAGAAGTGATTCCTTACCTTCTTTCGATCCAGAACGTGTGGAAACGGTGAATATCGCGATTTCGAGCCTCCTAGAGTGATTTATCATCATATCGAACGATTGCGAGGGCTGGGATGTGAATCCTCACCTTCCGTCGATACAGAACGTGTGGGAACGGTGAATATCGCGATTCCGAGGCTCCTGGAGTGATTTATCGTTATATCGAACGATTGCGAGGGCTGGAACGTGAATCCTTACCTTCTATCGATACAGAACGATTGGAAATGATGCATATCGCGATTCCGGGCCTCCTACAGTGATTAATCGTTATATGGAACGATTGCGATAGCTGGAAAGTGAAACCTTACCTTCTGTATATACATGACTATAGAACAGGGTGAATATCGCGATTCCGAACCTCCGAAAGTGATTTAGCGATAGACCGAACAATTGCGAGGGCTGGGAAGTGAATCCTTACCTTCTGTTGATACAGAACGTGTGGAAACGGTGAATATCGCGATTCCGAGCCTCCTAGACTGATTTATCTATAGACCGAACGATTGCGAGGGCTGGGAAGTGAGTACTTACCTTCTGTCTATACACAACGGTTGGACAGGGTGAATATCGCGATTCCGTGGCTCCTGGAGTAATTTATCGTTATATCGAACGATTGCCGGGGATGAGAAGTGATTCCTTACCTTCTTTCGATCCAGAACGTGTGGAAACGGTGAATATCGCGATTCCGAGGCTCCTGGAGTGATTTATCGTTATATCGAACGAATGCGAGGGCTGGAAAGTAAATCCATAGCTTCCTTCAATACAGAGCGTGTGGAAACGGTGAATATCGCCATTCCGAGCCTCCTAGAGTGATTTATTGTTATATCAAACGATTGCGAGGGCTGGGAAGTGGATCCTTACCTTCTGTCGATACAGAACGATTGGGCAGTGTCAATACCGCCATTCCGAACTTCCTAGAGTGATTGATCGATAAACCGAACGATTGCGAGGGCTGGGAAGTGAATCCTTACCCTCTGCCGAAACAGAACGATTGGTAATTTCGAATATCGCGTTTCCGATCCTCCTAGAGTGATTTAGCGATAGACCGAACGATTGCGAGGGCTGGGATGTGAATCCTTACCTTCCCTCGATACAGAACGTGTGGAAACGGTGAATATCGCGATTCCGAGCCTCCTAGACTGATATATCTATAGACCGAACGATTGCGAGGGCGGGGAAGTGAGTACTTACCTTCTGTCTATACAGAACGATTGGACAGGGTGAATATCGCGATTCCGTGGCTCCTGGAGTTATTTATCGTCATATCGAAATATTGCGAGGGCTGGGATGTGAATCCTTACCTTCCGTCGATACAGAACGTGTGGGAACGGTGAATATCGCTATTCCGAGCCTCCTAGAGTGATCTTCGTTATATCGAACGATTGCGAGGCCTGGGAAGTGATTCATTGCCATCTGTCGATAGAGAACGGGTGGAACGTGTGAATATCGCTATTCCGAGCCTCCTAGAGTGATTAATCGTTATATGGAACGATTGCGATAGCTGGAAAGTGAATCCTTACCTTCTGTATACACGTGACTATAGGACAGGGTGAATATCGCGATTCCGAACCTCCGAAAGTGATTTAGCGATAGACCGAACAATTGCGAGGGCTGGGAAGTGAATCCTTACCTGCTGTTGATACAGAACGTGTGGAAACGGTGAATATCGCGATTCCGAGCCTCCTAGAGTGATTTACCGTTATATCGAACGATTGCGAGAGCTGGGAAGTGAATCCTTACCATCTGTCTATACAGAACGATTGGACAGGGTGAATATCGCGATTCCGTGGCTCCTGGAGTTATTTATCGTCATATCGAAATATTGCGAGGGCTGGGATGTGAATCCTTACCTTCCGTCGATACAGAACGTGTGGGAACGGTGAATATCGCGATTCCGAGGCTCCTGGAGTGATTTATCGTTATATCGAACGATTGCGAGGGCTGGAACGCGAATCCTTACCTTCTGTCGATACAGGACGATTGGAAATGATGCATATCGCGATTCCGGGCCTCCTAGAGTGATTAATCGTTATATGGAACAATTGCGATAGCTGGAAAGTGAATCCTCACCTTCAGTATATACATGACTATAGGACAGGGTGAATATCGCGATTCCGAACCTCCGAAAGTGATTTATCGATAGACCGAACAATTGCGAGGGCTGGGAAGTGAATCCTTACCATCTGTTGATACAGAACGTGTGGCAACGGTGTATATCGCGATTCCGAGCCTCCTAGAGTGATTTACCGTTATATCGAACGATTGCGAGAGCTGGGAAGTGAATCCTTACCATCTGTCTATACAGAACGATTGGACAGGGTGAATATCGCGATTCCGTGGCTCCTGGAGTGATTTATCGGCATATCGAAATATTGCGAGGGCTGGGATGTGAATCCTTACCTTCCGTCGATACAGAACGTGTGGAATCGGTGAATATCGCGATTCCGTGCCTCCTAGAGAGATTTATCGTCATATCGAACGATTGCGAGGGCTGGGATGTGAATCCTCACCATCCGTCGATACAGAACGTGTGGGAACGGTGAATATCGCGATTCCGAGGCTCCTGGAGTGATTTATCGTTATATCGAACGATTGCGAGGGCTGGAACGTGAATCCTTACCTTCTGTCGATACAGAACGATTGGAAATGATGCATACCGCGATTCCGGGCCTCCTAGATTGATTAATCGTTACATGGAACGATTGCGAGGGCTGGGATGTGAATCCTTACCTTCCCTCGATACAGAACGTGTGGAAACAGTGAATATCGCGATTCCGTGCCTCCTAGAGTGATTTGTCGTCATATCGAACGATTGCGAGGGCTGGGATGTGAATCTTTACCTTCCCTCGATACAGAACGTGTGGAAACAGTGAATATCGCGATTTCGAGCCTCCTAGAGTGATTTATCGTCATATCGAACGATTACGAGGGCTGGCATGTTAATCCTCACCTTCCGTCTATACAGAACGATTGGACAGGGTGAATATCGCGATTCCGTGGCTCCTGGAGTGATTTATCGTCATATCGAAATATTGCGAGGGCTGGGATGTGAATCCTTACCTTCCGTCGATACAGAACGTGTGGGATCGGTGAATATCGCGATTCCGTGCCTCCTAGAGTGATTTACCGTTATATCGAACGATTACGAGGGCTGGGATGTTAATCCTCACCTTCCGTCTATACAGAACGATTGGACAGGGTGAATATCGCGATTCCGTGGCTCCTGGAGTGATTTATCGTTATATCGAAAGATTGCCGGGGATGAGAAGTGATTCCTTACCTTCTTTCGATCCAGAACGTGTGGAAACGGTGAATATCGCGATTCCAAGCCTCCTAGAGTGATTTATCGTCATATCGAACGATTGCGAGGACTGGGATGTGAATGCTCACCTTCCGTCGATACAGAACGTGTGGGAACGGTGAATATCGCGATTCCGAGGCTCCTGGAGTGATTTATCGTTATATCGAACGATTGCGAGGGCTGGAACGTGAATCCTTACCTTCTGTCGATACAGGACGATTGGAAATGATGCATATCGCGATTCCAAGCCTCCTAGAGTGATTTATCGTCATATCGAACGATTGCGAGGACTGGGAAGTGAATCCTTACCATCTGTCGATACAGAACGTGTGGAAACGGTGAATATCGCGATTCCGAGCCTCCTAGACTGATATATCTATAGACCGAACGATTGCGAGGGCTGGGAAGTGAGTACTTACCTTCTGTCTATACAGAACGATTGGACAGGGTGAATATCGCGATTCCGTGGCTCCTGGAGTGATTTATCGCTATATCGAACGATTGCCGGGGATGAGAAGTGATTCCTTACCTTCTTTCGATCCAGAACGTGTGGAAACGGTGAATATCGCGATTTCGAGCCTCCTAGAGTGATTTATCGTCATATCGAACGATTGCGAGGGCTGGGATGTGAATCCTCACCTTCCGTCGATACAGAACGTGTGGGAACGGTGAATATCGCGATTCCGAGGCTCCTGGAGTGATTTATCGTTATATCGAACGATTGCGAGGGCTGGAACGCGAATCCTTACCTTCTGTCGATACAGGACGATTGGAAATGATGCATATCGCGATTCCGGGCCTCCTAGAGTGATTAATCGTTATATGGAACGATTGCGATAGCTGGAAAGTGAATCCTCACCTTCAGTATATACATGACTATAGGACAGGGTGAATATCGCGATTCCGAACCTCCGAAAGTGATTTATCGATAGACCGAACAATTGCGAGGGCTGGGAAGTGAATCCTTACCATCTGTTGATACAGAACGTGTGGCAACGGTGTATATCGCGATTCCGAGCCTCCTAGAGTGATTTACCGTTATATCGAACGATTGCGAGAGCTGGGAAGTGAATCCTTACCATCTGTCTATACAGAACGATTGGACAGGGTGAATATCGCGATTCCGTGCCTCCTAGAGTGATTTATCGTCATATCGAACGATTGCGAGGGCTGGGATGTGAATCCTCACCATCCGTCGATACAGAACGTGTGGAATCGGTGAATATCGCGAGTCCGTGCCTCCTAGAGTGATTTATCGTCATATCGAACGATTGCGAGGGCTGGGATGTGAATCCTTACCTTCCGTAGATACAGAACGTGTGGAAACGGTGAATATCGCGATTTCGAGCCTCCTAGAGTGATTTATCATCATATCGAACGATTGCGAGGGCTGGGATGTGAATCCTCACCTTCCGTCGATACAGAACGTGTGGGAACGGTGAATATCGCGATTCCGAGGCTCCTGGAGTGATTTATCGTTATATCGAACGATTGCGAGAGCTGGAACGTGAATCCTTACCTTCTATCGATACAGAACGATTGGAAATGATGCATATCGCGATTCCGGGCCTCCTACAGTGATTAATCGTTATATGGAACGATTGCGATAGCTGGAAAGTGAAACCTTACCTTCTGTATATACATGACTATAGAACAGGGTGAATATCGCGATTCCGAACCTCCGAAAGTGATTTAGCGATAGACCGAACAATTGCGAGGGCTGGGAAGTGAATCCTTACCTTCTGTTGATACAGAACGTGTGGAAACGGTGAATATCGCGATTCCGAGCCTCCTAGACTGATTTATCTATAGACCGAACGATTGCGAGGGCTGGGAAGTGAGTACTTACCTTCTGTCTATACACAACGGTTGGACAGGGTGAATATCGCGATTCCGTGGCTCCTGGAGTAATTTATCGTTATATCGAACGATTGCCGGGGATGAGAAGTGATTCCTTACCTTCTTTCGATCCAGAACGTGTGGAAACGGTGAATATCGCTATTCCGAGCCTCCTAGAGTGATCTTCGTTATATCGAACGATTGCAAGGCCTGGGAAGTGATTCATTGCCTTCTGTCGATAGAGAACGTGTGGAACGTGTGAATATCGCTATTCCGAGCCTCCTAGAGTGATTAATCGTTATATGGAACGATTGCGATAGCTGGAAAGTGAATCCTTACTTCTGTATACACGTGACTATAGGACAGGGTGAATATCGCGATTCCGAACCTCCGAAAGTGATTTAGCGATAGACCGAACAATTGCGAGGGCTGGGAAGTGAATCCTTACCTGAAGTTGATACAGAACGTGTGGAAACGGTGAATATCGCGATTCCGAGCCTCCTAGAGTGATTTACCGTTATATCGAACGATTGCGAGAGCTGGGAAGTGAATCCTTACCATCTGTCTATACAGAACGATTGGACAGGGTGAATATCGCGATTCCGTGGCTCCTGGAGTTATTTATCGTCATATCGAAATATTGCGAGGGCTGGGATGTGAATCCTTACCTTCCGTCGATACAGAACGTGTGGGAACGGTGAATATCGCGATTCCGAGGCTCCTGGAGTGATTTATCGTTATATCGAACGATTGCGAGGGCTGGAACGTGAATCCTTACCTTCTGTCGATACAGGACGATTGGAAATGATGCATATCGCGATTCCGGGCCTCCTAGAGTGATTAATCGTTATATGGAACGATTGCGATAGCTGGAAAGTGAATCCTCACCTTCTGTATATACATGACTATAGGACAGGGTGAATATCGCAATTCCGAACGTCCGAAAGTGATTTATCGATAGACCGAACAATTGCGAGGGCTGGGAAGTGAATCCTTACCATCTGTTGATACAGAACGTGTGGCAACGGTGTATATCGCGATTCCGAGCCTCCTAGAGTGATTTACCGTTATATCGAACGATTGCGAGAGCTGGGAAGTGAATCCTTACCATCTGTCTATACAGAACGATTGGACAGGGTGAATATCGCGATTCCGTGCCTCCTAGAGTGATTTATCGTCATATCGAACGATTGCGAGGGCTGGGATGTGAATCCTCACCATCCGTAGATACAGAACGTGTGGAATCGGTGAATATCGCGATTCCGTGCCTCCTAGAGTGATTTATCGTCATATCGAACGATTGCGAGGGCTGGGATGTGAATCCTTACCTTCCGTAGATACAGAACGTGTGGAAACGGTGAATATCGCGATTCCGAGCCTCCTAGACTGATTTATCTATAGACCGAACGATTGCGAGGGCTGGGAAGTGAGTACTTACCTTCTGTCTATACAGAACGATTGGACAGGGTGAATATCGCGATTCCGTGCCTCCTAGAGTGATTTATCGTCATATCGAACGATTGCGAGGGCTGGGATGTGAATCCTCACCATCCGTCGATACAGAACGTGTGGAATCGGTGAATATCGCGATTCCGTGCCTCCTAGAGTGATTTATCGTCATATCGAACGATTGCGAGGGCTGGGATGTGAATCCTTACCTTCCGTAGATACAGAACGTGTGGAAACGGTGAATATCGCGATTCCGAGCCTCCTAGACTGATTTATCTATAGACCGAACGATTGCGAGGGCTGGGAAGTGAGTACTTACCTTCTGTCTATACAGAACGATTGGACAGGGTGAATATCGCGAGTCCGTGGCTCCTGGAGTGATTTATCGTTATATCGAACGATTCCCGGGGATGAGAAGTGATTCCTTACCTTCTTTCGATCCAGAACGTGTGGAAACGGTGAATATCGCGATTTCGAGCCTCCTAGAGTGATTTATCGTCATATCGAACGATTGCGAGGGCTGGGATGTGAATCCTCACCTTCCGTCGATACAGAACGTGTGGGAACGGTGAATATCGCGATTCCAAGGCTCCTGGAGTGATTTATCGTTATATCGAACGACTGCGAGGGCTGGAACGTGAATCCTTACCTTCTGTCGATACAGGACGATTGGAAATGATGCATATCGCGATTCCGGGCCTCCTAGAGTGATTAATCGTTATATGGAACGATTGCGATAGCTGGAAAGTGAATCCTCACCTTCTGTATATACATGACTATAGGACAGGGTGAATATCGCGATTCCGAACCTCCGAAATTGATTTAGCGATAGACCGAACAATTGCGAGGGCTGGGAAGTGAATCCTTACCTTCTGTTGATACAGAACGTGTGGAAACGGTGAATATCGAAATTCCGAGCCTCTTAGAGTGATTTATCGTTATATCGAACGAATGCGAGGGCTGGAAAGTAAATCCATAGCTTCCTTCAATACAGAGCGTGTGGAAACGGTGAATATCGCCATTCCGAGCCTCCTAGAGTGATTTATTGTTATATCAAACGATTGCGAGGGCTGGGAAGTGGATCCTTACCTTCTGTCGATACAGAACGATTGGGCAGTGTCAATACCGCCATTCCGAACTTCCTAGAGTGATTGATCGATAAACCGAACGATTGCGAGGGCTGGGAAGTGAATCCTTACCCTCTGCCGAAACAGAACGATTGGTAATTTCGAATATCGCGTTTCCGATCCTCCTAGAGTGATTTAGCGATAGACCGAACGATTGCGAGGGCTGGGATGTGAATCCTTACCTTCCCTCGATACAGAACGTGTGGAAACGGTGAATATCGCGATTCCGAGCCTCCTAGACTGATATATCTATAGACCGAACGATTGCGAGGGCGGGGAAGTGAGTACTTACCTTCTGTCTATACAGAACGATTGGACAGGGTGAATATCGCGATTCCGTGGCTCCTGGAGTTATTTATCGTCATATCGAAATATTGCGAGGGCTGGGATGTGAATCCTTACCTTCCGTCGATACAGAACGTGTGGGAACGGTGAATATCGCTATTCCGAGCCTCCTAGAGTGATCTTCGTTATATCGAACGATTGCGAGGCCTGGGAAGTGATTCATTGCCATCTGTCGATAGAGAACGGGTGGAACGTGTGAATATCGCTATTCCGAGCCTCCTAGAGTGATTAATCGTTATATGGAACGATTGCGATAGCTGGAAAGTGAATCCTTACCTTCTGTATACACGTGACTATAGGACAGGGTGAATATCGCGATTCCGAACCTCCGAAAGTGATTTAGCGATAGACCGAACAATTGCGAGGGCTGGGAAGTGAATCCTTACCTGCTGTTGATACAGAACGTGTGGAAACGGTGAATATCGCGATTCCGAGCCTCCTAGAGTGATTTACCGTTATATCGAACGATTGCGAGAGCTGGGAAGTGAATCCTTACCATCTGTCTATACAGAACGATTGGACAGGGTGAATATCGCGATTCCGTGGCTCCTGGAGTTATTTATCGTCATATCGAAATATTGCGAGGGCTGGGATGTGAATCCTTACCTTCCGTCGATACAGAACGTGTGGGAACGGTGAATATCGCGATTCCGAGGCTCCTGGAGTGATTTATCGTTATATCGAACGATTGCGAGGGCTGGAACGCGAATCCTTACCTTCTGTCGATACAGGACGATTGGAAATGATGCATATCGCGATTCCGGGCCTCCTAGAGTGATTAATCGTTATATGGAACAATTGCGATAGCTGGAAAGTGAATCCTCACCTTCAGTATATACATGACTATAGGACAGGGTGAATATCGCGATTCCGAACCTCCGAAAGTGATTTATCGATAGACCGAACAATTGCGAGGGCTGGGAAGTGAATCCTTACCATCTGTTGATACAGAACGTGTGGCAACGGTGTATATCGCGATTCCGAGCCTCCTAGAGTGATTTACCGTTATATCGAACGATTGCGAGAGCTGGGAAGTGAATCCTTACCATCTGTCTATACAGAACGATTGGACAGGGTGAATATCGCGATTCCGTGCCTCCTAGAGTGATTTATCGTCATATCGAACGATTGCGAGGGCTGGGATGTGAATCCTCACCATCCGTCGATACAGAACGTGTGGAATCGGTGAATATCGCGATTCCGTGCCTCCTAGAGTGATTTATCGTCATATCGAACGATTGCGAGGGCTGGGATGTGAATCCTTACCTTCCGTAGATACAGAACGTGTGGAAACGGTGAATATCGCGATTCCGAGCCTCCTAGACTGATTTATCTATAGACCGAACGATTGCGAGGGCTGGGAAGTGAGTACTTACCTTCTGTCTATACAGAACGATTGGACAGGGTGAATATCGCGAGTCCGTGGCTCCTGGAGTGATTTATCGTTATATCGAACGATTGCCGGGGATGAGAAGTGATTCCTTACCTTCTTTCGATCCAGAACGTGTGGAAACGGTGAATATCGCGATTTCGAGCCTCCTAGAGTGATTTATCATCATATCGAACGATTGCGAGGGCTGGGATGTGAATCCTCACCTTCCGTCGATACAGAACGTGTGGGAACGGTGAATATCGCGATTCCGAGGCTCCTGGAGTGATTTATCGTTATATCGAACGATTGCGAGGGCTGGAACGTGAATCCTTACCTTCTATCGATACAGAACGATTGGAAATGATGCATATCGCGATTCCGGGCCTCCTACAGTGATTAATCGTTATATGGAACGATTGCGATAGCTGGAAAGTGAAACCTTACCTTCTGTATATACATGACTATAGAACAGGGTGAATATCGCGATTCCGAACCTCCGAAAGTGATTTAGCGATAGACCGAACAATTGCGAGGGCTGGGAAGTGAATCCTTACCTTCTGTTGATACAGAACGTGTGGAAACGGTGAATATCGCGATTCCGAGCCTCCTAGACTGATTTATCTATAGACCGAACGATTGCGAGGGCTGGGAAGTGAGTACTTACCTTCTGTCTATACACAACGGTTGGACAGGGTGAATATCGCGATTCCGTGGCTCCTGGAGTAATTTATCGTTATATCGAACGATTGCCGGGGATGAGAAGTGATTCCTTACCTTCTTTCGATCCAGAACGTGTGGAAACGGTGAATATCGCGATTCCGAGGCTCCTGGAGTGATTTATCGTTATATCGAACGAATGCGAGGGCTGGAAAGTAAATCCATAGCTTCCTTCAATACAGAGCGTGTGGAAACGGTGAATATCGCCATTCCGAGCCTCCTAGAGTGATTTATTGTTATATCAAACGATTGCGAGGGCTGGGAAGTGGATCCTTACCTTCTGTCGATACAGAACGATTGGGCAGTGTCAATACCGCCATTCCGAACTTCCTAGAGTGATTGATCGATAAACCGAACGATTGCGAGGGCTGGGAAGTGAATCCTTACCCTCTGCCGAAACAGAACGATTGGTAATTTCGAATATCGCGTTTCCGATCCTCCTAGAGTGATTTAGCGATAGACCGAACGATTGCGAGGGCTGGGATGTGAATCCTTACCTTCCCTCGATACAGAACGTGTGGAAACGGTGAATATCGCGATTCCGAGCCTCCTAGACTGATATATCTATAGACCGAACGATTGCGAGGGCGGGGAAGTGAGTACTTACCTTCTGTCTATACAGAACGATTGGACAGGGTGAATATCGCGATTCCGTGGCTCCTGGAGTTATTTATCGTCATATCGAAATATTGCGAGGGCTGGGATGTGAATCCTTACCTTCCGTCGATACAGAACGTGTGGGAACGGTGAATATCGCTATTCCGAGCCTCCTAGAGTGATCTTCGTTATATCGAACGATTGCGAGGCCTGGGAAGTGATTCATTGCCATCTGTCGATAGAGAACGGGTGGAACGTGTGAATATCGCTATTCCGAGCCTCCTAGAGTGATTAATCGTTATATGGAACGATTGCGATAGCTGGAAAGTGAATCCTTACCTTCTGTATACACGTGACTATAGGACAGGGTGAATATCGCGATTCCGAACCTCCGAAAGTGATTTAGCGATAGACCGAACAATTGCGAGGGCTGGGAAGTGAATCCTTACCTGCTGTTGATACAGAACGTGTGGAAACGGTGAATATCGCGATTCCGAGCCTCCTAGAGTGATTTACCGTTATATCGAACGATTGCGAGAGCTGGGAAGTGAATCCTTACCATCTGTCTATACAGAACGATTGGACAGGGTGAATATCGCGATTCCGTGGCTCCTGGAGTTATTTATCGTCATATCGAAATATTGCGAGGGCTGGGATGTGAATCCTTACCTTCCGTCGATACAGAACGTGTGGGAACGGTGAATATCGCGATTCCGAGGCTCCTGGAGTGATTTATCGTTATATCGAACGATTGCGAGGGCTGGAACGCGAATCCTTACCTTCTGTCGATACAGGACGATTGGAAATGATGCATATCGCGATTCCGGGCCTCCTAGAGTGATTAATCGTTATATGGAACGATTGCGATAGCTGGAAAGTGAATCCTCACCTTCAGTATATACATGACTATAGGAAAGGGTGAATATCGCGATTCCGAACCTCCGAAAGTGATTTATCGATAGACCGAACAATTGCGAGGGCTGGGAAGTGAATCCTTACCATCTGTTGATACAGAACGTGTGGCAACGGTGTATATCGCGATTCCGAGCCTCCTAGAGTGATTTACCGTTATATCGAACGATTGCGAGAGCTGGGAAGTGAATCCTTACCATCTGTCTATACAGAACGATTGGACAGGGTGAATATCGCGATTCCGTGCCTCCTAGAGTGATTTATCGTCATATCGAACGATTGCGAGGGCTGGGATGTGAATCCTCACCATCCGTCGATACAGAACGTGTGGAATCGGTGAATATCGCGATTCCGTGCCTCCTAGAGTGATTTATCGTCATATCGAACGATTGCGAGGGCTGGGATGTGAATCCTTACCTTCCGTAGATACAGAACGTGTGGAAACGGTGAATATCGCGATTCCGAGCCTCCTAGACTGATTTATCTATAGACCGAACGATTGCGAGGGCTGGGAAGTGAGTACTTACCTTCTGTCTATACAGAACGATTGGACAGGGTGAATATCGCGAGTCCGTGGCTCCTGGAGTGATTTATCGTTATATCGAACGATTGCCGGGGATGAGAAGTGATTCCTTACCTTCTTTCGATCCAGAACGTGTGGAAACGGTGAATATCGCGATTTCGAGCCTCCTAGAGTGATTTATCATCATATCGAACGATTGCGAGGGCTGGGATGTGAATCCTCACCTTCCGTCGATACAGAACGTGTGGGAACGGTGAATATCGCGATTCCGAGGCTCCTGGAGTGATTTATCGTTATATCGAACGATTGCGAGGGCTGGAACGTGAATCCTTACCTTCTATCGATACAGAACGATTGGAAATGATGCATATCGCGATTCCGGGCCTCCTACAGTGATTAATCGTTATATGGAACGATTGCGATAGCTGGAAAGTGAAACCTTACCTTCTGTATATACATGACTATAGAACAGGGTGAATATCGCGATTCCGAACCTCCGAAAGTGATTTAGCGATAGACCGAACAATTGCGAGGGCTGGGAAGTGAATCCTTACCTTCTGTTGATACAGAACGTGTGGAAACGGTGAATATCGCGATTCCGAGCCTCCTAGACTGATTTATCTATAGACCGAACGATTGCGAGGGCTGGGAAGTGAGTACTTACCTTCTGTCTATACACAACGGTTGGACAGGGTGAATATCGCGATTCCGTGGCTCCTGGAGTAATTTATCGTTATATCGAACGATTGCCGGGGATGAGAAGTGATTCCTTACCTTCTTTCGATCCAGAACGTGTGGAAACGGTGAATATCGCTATTCCGAGCCTCCTAGAGTGATCTTCGTTATATCGAACGATTGCAAGGCCTGGGAAGTGATTCATTGCCTTCTGTCGATAGAGAACGTGTGGAACGTGTGAATATCGCTATTCCGAGCCTCCTAGAGTGATTAATCGTTATATGGAACGATTGCGATAGCTGGAAAGTGAATCCTTACTTCTGTATACACGTGACTATAGGACAGGGTGAATATCGCGATTCCGAACCTCCGAAAGTGATTTAGCGATAGACCGAACAATTGCGAGGGCTGGGAAGTGAATCCTTACCTGAAGTTGATACAGAACGTGTGGAAACGGTGAATATCGCGATTCCGAGCCTCCTAGAGTGATTTACCGTTATATCGAACGATTGCGAGAGCTGGGAAGTGAATCCTTACCATCTGTCTATACAGAACGATTGGACAGGGTGAATATCGCGATTCCGTGGCTCCTGGAGTTATTTATCGTCATATCGAAATATTGCGAGGGCTGGGATGTGAATCCTTACCTTCCGTCGATACAGAACGTGTGGGAACGGTGAATATCGCGATTCCGAGGCTCCTGGAGTGATTTATCGTTATATCGAACGATTGCGAGGGCTGGAACGTGAATCCTTACCTTCTGTCGATACAGGACGATTGGAAATGATGCATATCGCGATTCCGGGCCTCCTAGAGTGATTAATCGTTATATGGAACGATTGCGATAGCTGGAAAGTGAATCCTCACCTTCTGTATATACATGACTATAGGACAGGGTGAATATCGCAATTCCGAACGTCCGAAAGTGATTTATCGATAGACCGAACAATTGCGAGGGCTGGGAAGTGAATCCTTACCATCTGTTGATACAGAACGTGTGGCAACGGTGTATATCGCGATTCCGAGCCTCCTAGAGTGATTTACCGTTATATCGAACGATTGCGAGAGCTGGGAAGTGAATCCTTACCATCTGTCTATACAGAACGATTGGACAGGGTGAATATCGCGATTCCGTGCCTCCTAGAGTGATTTATCGTCATATCGAACGATTGCGAGGGCTGGGATGTGAATCCTCACCATCCGTAGATACAGAACGTGTGGAATCGGTGAATATCGCGATTCCGTGCCTCCTAGAGTGATTTATCGTCATATCGAACGATTGCGAGGGCTGGGATGTGAATCCTTACCTTCCGTAGATACAGAACGTGTGGAAACGGTGAATATCGCGATTCCGAGCCTCCTAGACTGATTTATCTATAGACCGAACGATTGCGAGGGCTGGGAAGTGAGTACTTACCTTCTGTGTATACAGAACGATTGGACAGGGTGAATATCGCGATTCCGTGCCTCCTAGAGTGATTTATCGTCATATCGAACGATTGCGAGGGCTGGGATGTGAATCCTCACCATCCGTCGATACAGAACGTGTGGAATCGGTGAATATCGCGATTCCGTGCCTCCTAGAGTGATTTATCGTCATATCGAACGATTGCGAGGGCTGGGATGTGAATCCTTACCTTCCGTAGATACAGAACGTGTGGAAACGGTGAATATCGCGATTCCGAGCCTCCTAGACTGATTTATCTATAGACCGAACGATTGCGAGGGCTGGGAAGTGAGTACTTACCTTCTGTCTATACAGAACGATTGGACAGGGTGAATATCGCGAGTCCGTGGCTCCTGGAGTGATTTATCGTTATATCGAACGATTGGACAGGGTGAATATCGCGAGTCCGTGGCTCCTGGAGTGATTTATCGTTATATCGAACGATTGCCGGGGATGAGAAGTGATTCCTTACCTTCTTTCGATCCAGAACGTGTGGAAACGGTGAATATCGCGATTTCGAGCCTCCTAGAGTGATTTATCGTCATATCGAACGATTGCGAGGGCTGGGATGTGAATCCTCACCTTCCGTCGATACAGAACGTGTGGGAACGGTGAATATCGCGATTCCAAGGCTCCTGGAGTGATTTATCGTTATATCGAACGATTGCGAGGGCTGGAACGTGAATCCTTACCTTCTATCGATACAGAACGATTGGAAATGATGCATATCGCGATTCCGGGCCTCCTACAGTGATTAATCGTTATATGGAACGATTGCGATAGCTGGAAAGTGAAACCTTACCTTCTGTATATACATGACTATAGAACAGGGTGAATATCGCGATTCCGAACCTCCGAAAGTGATTTAGCGATAGACCGAACAATTGCGAGGGCTGGGAAGTGAATCCTTACCTTCTGTTGATACAGAACGTGTGGAAACGGTGAATATCGCGATTCCGAGCCTCCTAGACTGATTTATCTATAGACCGAACGATTGCGAGGGCTGGGAAGTGAGTACTTACCTTCTGTCTATACACAACGGTTGGACAGGGTGAATATCGCGATTCCGTGGCTCCTGGAGTAATTTATCGTTATATCGAACGATTGCCGGGGATGAGAAGTGATTCCTTACCTTCTTTCGATCCAGAACGTGTGGAAACGGTGAATATCGCGATTCCGAGGCTCCTGGAGTGATTTATCGTTATATCGAACGATTGCGAGGGCTGGAACGTGAATCCTTACCTTCTGTCGATACAGGACGATTGGAAATGATGCATATCGCGATTCCGGGCCTCCTAGAGTGATTAATCGTTATATGGAACGATTGCGATAGCTGGAAAGTGAATCCTCACCTTCTGTATATACATGACTATAGGACAGGGTGAATATCGCGATTCCGAACCTCCGAAAGTGATTTATCGATAGACCGAACAATTGCGAGGGCTGGGAAGTGAATCCTTACCATCTGTTGATACAGAACGTGTGGCAACGGTGTATATCGCGATTCCGAGCCTCCTAGAGTGATTTACCGTTATATCGAACGATTGCGAGAGCTGGGAAGTGAATCCTTACCATCTGTCTATACAGAACGATTGGACAGGATGAATATCGCGATTCCGTGCCTCCTAGAGTGATTTATCGTCATATCGAACGATTGCGAGGGCTGGGATGTGAATCCTCACCATCCGTCGATACAGAACGTGTGGAATCGGTGAATATCGCGATTCCGTGCCTCCTAGAGTGATTTATCGTCATATCGAACGATTGCGAGGGCTGGGATGTGAATCCTTACCTTCCGTAGATACAGAACGTGTGGAAACGGTGAATATCGCGATTCCGAGCCTCCTAGACTGATTTATCTATAGACCGAACGATTGCGAGGGCTGGGAAGTGAGTACTTACCTTCTGTCTATACAGAACGATTGGACAGGGTGAATATCGCGATTCCGAGCCTCCTAGAGTGATTTATCGTCATATCGAAATATTGGGAGGGCTGGGATGTGAATCCTTACCTTCCGTCCATACAGAACGTGTGGGATCGGTGAATATCGCGATTCCGTGCCTCCTAGAGTGATTTATCGTCATATCGAACGATTGCGAGGGCTGGGATGTGAATCCTTACCTTCCCTCGATACAGAACGTGTGGAAACGGTGAATATCGCGATTCCGAGCCTCCTAGACTGATATATCTATAGACCGAACGATTGGGAGGGCTGGGAAGTGAGTACTTACCTTCTGTCTATACAGAACGATTGGACAGGTTGAATATCGCGATTCCGTGGCTCCTGGAGTGATTTATCGCTATATCGAACGATTGCCGGGGATGAGAAGTGATTCCTTACCTTCATTCGATCCAGAACGTGTGGAAACGGTGAATATCGCGATTTCGAGCCTCCTAGAGTGATTTATCGTCATATCGAACGATTGCGAGGGCTGGGATGTGAATCCTCACCTTCCGTCGATACAGAACGTGTGGGAACGGTGAATATCGCGATTCCGAGGCTCCTGGAGTGATTTATCATTATATCGAACGATTGCGAGGGCTGGAACCTGAATCCTTACCTTCTATCGATTCAGAACGATTGGAAATGATGCATATCGCCATTCCGAGCCTCCTAGAGTGATTTATTGTTATATCAAACGATTGCGAGGGCTGGGAAGTGGATACTTACCTTCTGTCGATACAGAACGATTGGGCAGTGTCAATACCGCGATTCCGAACTTCCTTGAGTAATTGATCGATAAACCGAACGATTGCGAGGGCTGGGAAGTGAATCCTTACCCTCTGCCGAAACAGAACGATTGGTAATTTCGAATATCGCGTTTCCGATCCTCCTAGAGTGATTTAGCGATAGACCGAACGATACCGAGGGCTGCGAAGTGAATCCTTACCTTCTGTCGATACAGAACGTGTGGAAACGGTGAATATCGCGATTCCGAGCCTCCCAGAGTGATTTATCGTCATATCGATATATTGCGAGGGCTGGGATGTGAATCCTTACCTTCCGGCCATACAGAACGTGTGGGATCGGTGAATATCGCGATTCCGTGCCTCCTAGAGTGATTTATCGTCATATCGAACGATTGCGAGGGCTGGGATGTGAATCCTCACCTTCCGTCGATACAGAACGTGTGGGAACGGTGAATATCGCGATTCCGAGGCTCCTGGAGTGATTTATCGTTATATCGAACGATTGCGAGGGCTGGAACGTGAATCCTTACCTTCTATCGATACAGAACGATTGGAAATGATGCATATCGCGATTCCGGGCCTCCTAGAGTGATTAATCGTTATATGGAACGATTGCGATAGCTGGGAAGTGAATCCTTACCTTCTGTATATACATGACTATAGGACAGGGTGCATATCGCGATTCCCAACCTCCGAAAGTGATTTAGCGATAGACCGAACAATTGCGAGGGCTGGGAAGTGAGTACTTACCTTCTGTCTATACACAACGGTTGGACAGGGTGAATATCGCGATTCCGTGGCTCCTGGAGTGATTTATCGTTATATCGAACGATTGCCGGGGATGAGAAGTGATTCCTTACCTTCTTTTGATCCAGAACGTGTGGAAACGGTGAATATCGCTATTCCGAGCCTCCTAGAGTGATCTTCGTTATATCGAACGATTGCGAGGCCTGGGAAGTGATTCATTGCCTTCTGTCGATAGAGAACGTGTGGAACGTGAGAATATCGCTATTCCGAGCCTCCTAGAGTGATTAATCGTTATATGGAACGATTGCGATAGCTGGAAAGTGAATCCTTACCTTCTGTATACACGTGACTATAGGACAGGGTGAATATCGCGATTCCGAACCTCCGAAAGTGATTTAGCGATAGACCGAACAATTGCGAGGGCTGGGAAGTGAATCCTTACCTTCTGTTGATACAGAACGTGTGGAAACGGTGAATATCGCGATTCCGAGCCTCCTAGAGTGATTTACCGTTATATCGAACGATTGCGAGAGCTGGGAAGTGAATCCTTACCATCTGTCTATACAGAACGATTGGACAGGCTGAATATCGCGATTCCGTGGCTCCTAGAGTGATTTATCGTCATATCGAAATAGTGCGAGGGCTGGGATGTGAATCCTTACCTTCCGTCGATACAGAACGTGTGGGATCGGTGAATATCGCGATTCCGTGCCTCCTAGAGTGATTTATCGTTATATCGAACGATTGCGAGGGCTGGAACGTGAATCCTTACCTTCTGTCGATACAGGACGATTGGAAAAGATGCATATCGCGATTCCGGGCCTCCTAGAGTGATTAATCGTTATATGGAACGATTGCGATAGCTGGAAAGTGAATCCTCACCTTCTGTATATACATGACTATAGGACAGGGTGAATATCGCGATTCCGAACCTCCGAAAGTGATTTATCGATAGACCGAACAATTGCGAGGGCTGGGAAGTGAATCCTTACCTTCTGTTGATACAGAACGTGTGGAAACGGTGAATATCCAAATTCCGAGGCTCTTAGAGTGATTTATCGTTATATCGAACGAATGCGAGGGCTGGAAAGTAAATCCATAGCTTCCTTCGATACAGAGCGTGTGGAAACGGTGAATATCGCCATTCCGAGCCTCCTAGAGTGATTTATTGTTATATCAAACGATTGCGAGGGCTGGAAAGTGATTCCTAAGCTTCTTTCGATCCAGAACGTGTGGAAACGGTGAATATCGCGATTCCGAGCCTCCTAGAGTGATTTATCGTCATATCGAAATATTGGGAGGGCTGGGATGTGAATCCTTACCTTCCGTCCATACAGAACGTGTGGGATCGGTGAATATCGCGATTCCGTGCCTCCTAGAGTGATTTATCGTCATATCGAACGATTGCGAGGGCTGGGATGTGAATCCTTACCTTCCCTCGATACAGAACGTGTGGAAACGGTGAATATCGCGATTCCGAGCCTCCTAGACTGATTTATCTATAGACCGAACGATTGCGAGGGCTGGGAAGTGAGTACTTACCTTCTGTCTATACAGAACGATTGGACAGGGTGAATATCGCGATTCCGTGGCTCCTGGAGTGATTTATCGTCATAACGAACGATTGCGAGGGCTGGGATGTGAATCCTCACCTTCCGTCGATACAGAACGTGTGGGAACGGTGAATATCGCGATTCCGAGGCTCCTGGAGTGTTTTATCGTTATATCGAACGATTGCGAGGGCTGGAACCTGAATCCTTACCTTCTATCGATTCAGAACGATTGGAAATGATGCATATCGCGATTCCGGGCCTCCTAGAGTGATTAATCGTTATATGGAACGATTGCGATAGCTGGAAAGTGAATCCTTACCTTCTGTATATACATGACTATAGGACAGGGTGAATATCGCGATTCCGAACCTCCGAAAGTGATTTAGCGATAGACCGAACAATTGCGAGGGCTGGGAAGTGAATCCTTACCTTCTGTTGATACAGAACGTGTGGAAACGGTGAATATCGCGATTCCGAGCCTCCTAGAGTGATTTATCGTTATATCGAACGAATGCGAGGGCTGGAAAGTAAATCCATAGCTTCCTTCGATACAGAGCGTGTGGAAACGGTGAATATCGCCATTCCGAGCCTCCTAGAGTGATTTATCGTCATATCGAAATATTGCGAGGGCTGGGATGTGAATCCATACCTTCTGTCTATACAGAACGTGTGGGAACGGTGAATATCGCGATTCCGTGGCTCCTGGAGTGTTTTATCGTTATATCGAACGATTGCGAGGGCTGGGAACTGAATCCATACCTTCTGTCTATACAGAACGTGTGGGAACGGTGAATATCGCGATTCCGTGGCTCCTGGAGTGTTTTATCGTTATATCGAACGATTGCCGGGGATGAGAAGTGATTCCTTACCTTCTTTTGATCCAGAACGTGTGGAAACGGTGAATATCGCTATTCCGAGCCTCCTAGAGTGATCTTCGTTATATCGAACGATTGCGAGGCCTGGGAAGTGATTCATTGCCTTCTGTCGATAGAGAACGTGTGGAACGTGAGAATATCGCTATTCCGAGCCTCCTAGAGTGATTAATCGTTATATGGAACGATTGCGATAGCTGGAAAGTGAATCCTTACCTTCTGTATACACGTGACTATAGGACAGGGTGAATATCGCGATTCCGAACCTCCGAAAGTGATTTAGCGATAGACCGAACAATTGCGAGGGCTGGGAAGTGAATCCTTACCTTCTGTTGATACAGAACGTGTGGAAACGGTGAATATCGCGATTCCGAGCCTCCTAGAGTGATTTACCGTTATATCGAACGATTGCGAGAGCTGGGAAGTGAATCCTTACCATCTGTCTATACAGAACGATTGGACAGGCTGAATATCGCGATTCCGTGGCTCCTAGAGTGATTTATCGTCATATCGAAATATTGCGAGGGCTGGGATGTGAATCCTTACCTTCCGTCGATACAGAACGTGTGGGATCGGTGAATATCGCGATTCCGTGCCTCCTAGAGTGATTTATCGTTATATCGAACGATTGCGAGGGCTGGAACGTGAATCCTTACCTTCTGTCGATACAGGACGATTGGAAAAGATGCATATCGCGATTCCGGGCCTCCTAGAGTGATTAATCGTTATATGGAACGATTGCGATAGCTGGAAAGTGAATCCTCACCTTCTGTATATACATGACTATAGGACAGGGTGAATATCGCGATTCCGAACCTCCGAAAGTGATTTATCGATAGACCGAACAATTGCGAGGGCTGGGAAGTGAATCCTTACCTTCTGTTGATACAGAACGTGTGGAAACGGTGAATATCCAAATTCCGAGGCTCTTAGAGTGATTTATCGTTATATCGAACGAATGCGAGGGCTGGAAAGTAAATCCATAGCTTCCTTCGATACAGAGCGTGTGGAAACGGTGAATATCGCCATTCCGAGCCTCCTAGAGTGATTTATTGTTATATCAAACGATTGCGAGGGCTGGAAAGTGATTCCTAAGCTTCTTTCGATCCAGAACGTGTGGAAACGGTGAATATCGCGATTTCGAGCCTCCTAGAGTGATTTATCGTCATATCGAAATATTGGGAGGGCTGGGATGTGAATCCTTACCTTCCGTCCATACAGAACGTGTGGGATCGGTGAATATCGCGATTCCGTGCCTCCTAGAGTGATTTATCGTCATATCGAACGATTGCGAGGGCTGGGATGTGAATCCTTACCTTCCCTCGATACAGAACGTGTGGAAACGGTGAATATCGCGATTCCGAGCCTCCTAGACTGATTTATCTATAGACCGAACGATTGCGAGGGCTGGGAAGTGAGTACTTACCTTCTGTCTATACAGAACGATTGGACAGGGTGAATATCGCGATTCCGTGGCTCCTGGAGTGATTTATCGTCATAACGAACGATTGCGAGGGCTGGGATGTGAATCCTCACCTTCCGTCGATACAGAACGTGTGGGAACGGTGAATATCGCGATTCCGAGGCTCCTGGAGTGTTTTATCGTTATATCGAACGATTGCGAGGGCTGGAACCTGAATCCTTACCTTCTATCGATTCAGAACGATTGGAAATGATGCATATCGCGATTCCGGGCCTCCTAGAGTGATTAATCGTTATATGGAACGATTGCGATAGCTGGAAAGTGAATCCTTACCTTCTGTATATACATGACTATAGGACAGGGTGAATATCGCGATTCCGAACCTCCGAAAGTGATTTAGCGATAGACCGAACAATTGCGAGGGCTGGGAAGTGAATCCTTACCTTCTGTTGATACAGAACGTGTGGAAACGGTGAATATCGCGATTCCGAGCCTCCTAGAGTGATTTATCGTTATATCGAACGAATGCGAGGGCTGGAAAGTAAATCCATAGCTTCCTTCGATACAGAGCGTGTGGAAACGGTGAATATCGCCATTCCGAGCCTCCTAGAGTGATTTATCGTCATATCGAAATATTGCGAGGGCTGGGATGTGAATCCTTACCATCCGTCGATACAGAACGTGTGGGATCGGTGAATATCGCGATTCCGTGCCTCCTAGAGTGATTTACCGTTATATCGAACGATTGCGAGGGCTGGGAACTGAATCCATACCTTCTGTCTATACAGAACGTGTGGGAACGGTGAATATCGCGATTCCGAGGCTCCTGGAGTGTTTTATCGTTATATCGAACGATTGCGAGGGCTGGAACCTGAATCCTTACCTTCTATCGATTCAGAACGATTGGAAATGATGCATATCGCGATTCCGGGCCTCCTAAAGTGATTAATCGTTATATGGAACGATTGCGATAGCTGGAAAGTGAATCCTTACCTTCTGTATATACATGACTATAGGACAGGGTGAATATCGCGATTCCGAACCTCCGAAAGTGATTTAGCGATAGACCGAACAATTGCGAGGGCTGGGAAGTGAATCCTTACCTTCTGTTGATACAGAACGTGTGGAAACGGTGAATATCGCGATTCCGAGCCTCCTAGAGTGATTTATCGTTATATCGAACGAATGCGAGGGCTGGAAAGTAAATCCATAGCTTCCTTCGATACAGAGCGTGTGGAAACGGTGAATATCGCCATTCCGAGCCTCCTAGAGTGATTTATCGTCATATCGAAATATTGCGAGGGCTGGGATGTGAATCCTTACCATCCGTCGATACAGAACGTGTGGGATCGGTGAATATCGCGATTCCGTGCCTCCTAGAGTGATTTACCGTTATATCGAACGATTGCGAGGGCTGGGAACTGAATCCATACCTTCTGTCTATACAGAACGATTGGACAGGGTGAATATCGCGATTCCGTGGCTCCTGGAGTGATTTATCGTTATATCGAACAATTGCCGGGGATGAGAAGTGATTCCTTACCTTCTTTCGATCCAGAACGTGTGGAAACGGTGAATATCGCGATTCCGAGCCTCCTAGAGTGATTTATCGTCATATCGAACGATTGCGAGGGCTGGGATATGAATGCTCACCTTCCGTCGATACAGGACGATTGGAAATGATGCATATCGCGATTCCGGGCCTCCTAGAGTGATTAATCGTTATATGGAACGATTGCGATAGCTGGAAAGTGAATCCTCACCTTCTGTATATACATGACTATAGGACAGGGTGAATATCGCGATTCCGAACCTCCGAAAGTGATTTAGCGATAGACCGAACAATTGCGAGGGCTGGGAAGTGAATCCTTACCTTCTGTTGATACAGAACGTGTGGAAACGGTGAATATCGAAATTCCGAGCCTCTTAGAGTGATTTATCGTTATATCGAACGAATGCGAGGGCTGGAAAGTAAATCCATAGCTTCCTTCAATACAGAGCGTGTGGAAACGGTGAATATCGCCATTCCGAGCCTCCTAGAGTGATTTATTGTTATATCAAACGATTGCGAGGGCTGGGAAGTGGATCCTTACCTTCTGTCGATACAGAACGATTGGGCAGTGTCAATACCGCGATTCCGAACTTCCTAGAGTGATTGATCGATAAACCGAACGATTGCGAGGGCTGGGAAGTGAATCCTTACCTTCTGTATATACATGACTATAGAACAGGGTGAATATCGCGATTCCGAACCTCCGAAAGTGATTTAGCGATAGACCGAACAATTGCGAGGGCTGGGAAGTGAATCCTTACCTTCTGTTGATACAGAACGTGTGGAAACGGTGAATATCGCGATTCCGAGCCTCCTAGACTGATTTATCTATAGACCGAACGATTGCGAGGGCTGGGAAATGAGTACTTACCTTCTGTCTATACACAACGGTTGGACAGGGTGAATATCGCGATTCCGTGGCTCCTGGAGTAATTTATCGTTATATCGAACGATTGCCGGGGATGAGAAGTGATTCCTTACCTTCTTTCGATCCAGAACGTGTGGAAACGGTGAATATCGCTATTCCGAGCCTCCTAGAGTGATCTTCGTTATATCGAACGATTGCGAGGCCTGGGAAGTGATTCATTGCCTTCTGTCGATAGAGAACGTGTGGAACGTGTGAATATCGCTATTCCGAGCCTCCTAGAGTGATTAATCGTTATATGGAACGATTGCGATAGCTGGAAAGTGAATCCTTACCTTCTGTATACACGTGACTATAGGACAGGGTGAATATCGCGATTCCGAGCCTCCTAGAGTGATTTACCGTTATATCGAACGATTGCGAGAGCTGGGAAGTGAATCCTTACCATCTGTCTATACAGAACGATTGGACAGGGTGAATATCGCGATTCCGTGGCTTCTGGAGTTATTTATCGTCATATCGAAATATTGCGAGGGCTGGGATGTGAATCCTTACCTTCCGTCGATACAGAACGTGTGGGAACGGTGAATATCGCGATTCCGAGGCTCCTGGAGTGATTTATCGTTATATCGAACGACTGCGAGGGCTGGAACGTGAATCCTTACCTTCTGTCGATACAGGACGATTGGAAATGATGCATATCGCGATTCCGGGCCTCCTAGAGTGATTAATCGTTATATGGAACGATTGCGATAGCTGGAAAGTGAATCCTCACCTTCAGTATATACATGACTATAGGACAGGGTGAATATCGCGATTCCGAACCTCCGAAAGTGATTTATCGATAGACCGAACAATTGCGAGGGCTGGGAAGTGAATCCTTACCATCTGTTGATACAGAACGTGTGGCAACGGTGTATATCGCGATTCCGAGCCTCCTAGAGTGATTTACCGTTATATCGAACGATTGCGAGAGCTGGGAAGTGAATCCTTACCATCTGTCTATACAGAACGATTGGACAGGGTGAATATCGCGATTCCGTGCCTCCTAGAGTGATTTATCGTCATATCGAACGATTGCGAGGGCTGGGATGTGAATCCTCACCATCCGTCGATACAGAACGTGTGGAATCGGTGAATATCGCGATTCCGTGCCTCCTAGAGTGATTTATCGTCATATCGAACGATTGCGAGGGCTGGGATGTGAATCCTCACCATCCGTCGATACAGAACGTGTGGAATCGGTGAATATCGCGATTCCGTGCCTCCTAGAGTGATTTATCGTCATATCGAACGATTGCGAGGGCTGGGATGTGAATCCTTACCTTCCGTAGATACAGAACGTGTGGAAACGGTGAATATCGCGATTCCGAGCCTCCTAGACTGATTTATCTATAGACCGAACGATTGCGAGGGCTGGGAAGTGAGTACTTACCTTCTGTCTATATAGAACGATTGGACAGGGTGAATATCGCGAGTCCGTGGCTCCTGGAGTGATTTATCGTTATATCGAACGATTGCCGGGGATGAGAAGTGATTCCTTACCTTCTTTCGATCCAGAACGTGTGGAAACGGTGAATATCGCGATTTCGAGCCTCCTAGAGTGATTTATCGTCATATCGAACGATTGCGAGGGCTGGGATGTGAATCCTCACCTTCCGTCGATACAGAACGTGTGGGAACGGTGAATATCGCGATTCCAAGGCTACTGGAGTGATTTATCGTTATATCGAACGATTGCGAGGGCTGGAACGTGAATCCTTACCTTCTATCGATACAGAACGATTGCAAATGATGCATATCGCGATTCCGGGCCTCCTACAGTGATTAATCGTTATATGGAACGATTGCGATAGCTGGAAAGTGAAACCTTACCTTCTGTATATACATGACTATAGAACAGGGTGAATATCGCGATTCCGAACCTCCGAAAGTGATTTAGCGATAGACCGAACAATTGCGAGGGCTGGGAAGTGAATCCTTCCCTTCTGTTGATACAGAACGTGTGGAAGCGGTGAATATCGCGATTCCGAGCCTCCTAGACTGATTTATCTATAGACCGAACGATTGCGAGGGCTGGGAAGTGAGTACTTACCTTCTGTCTATACACAACGGTTGGACAGGGTGAATATCGCGATTCCGTGGCTCCTGGAGTAATTTATCGTTATATCGAACGATTGCCGGGGATGAGAAGTGATTCCTTACCTTCTTTCGATCCAGAACGTGTGGAAACGGTGAATATCGCTATTCCGAGCCTCCTAGAGTGATCTTCGTTATATCGAACGATTGCGAGGCCTGGGAAGTGATTCATTGCCTTCTGTCGATAGAGAACGTGTGGAACGTGTGAATATCGCTATTCCGAGCCTCCTAGAGTGATTAATCGTTATATGGAACGATTGCGATAGCTGGAAAGTGAATCCTTACTTCTGTATACACGTGACTATAGGACAGGGTGAATATCGCGATTCCGAACCTCCGAAAGTGATTTAGCGATAGACCGAACAATTGCGAGGGCTGGGAAGTGAATCCTTACCATCTGTCTATACAGAACGATTGGACAGGGTGAATATCGCGATTCCGTGGCTCCTGGAGTTATTTATCGTCATATCGAAATATTGCGAGGGCTGGGATGTGAATCCTTACCTTCCGTCGATACAGAATGTGTGGGAACGGTGAATATCGCGATTCCGAGGCTCCTGGAGTGATTTATCGTTATATCGAACGATTGCGAGGGCTGGAACGTGAATCCTTACCTTCTGTCGATACAGGACGATTGGAAATGATGCATATCGCGATTCCGGGCCTCCTAGAGTGATTAATCGTTATATGGAACGATTGCGATAGCTGGAAAGTGAATCCTCACCTTCTGTATATACATGACTATAGGACAGGGTGAATATCGCGATTCCGAACCTCCGAAAGTGATTTATCGATAGACCGAACAATTGCGAGGGCTGGGAAGTGAATCCTTACCATCTGTTGATACAGAACGTGTGGCAACGGTGAATATCGCCATTCCGAGGCTCTTAGAGTGATTTATCGTCATATCGAAATATTGCGAGGGCTGGGATGTGAATCCTTACCATCCGTCGATACAGAACGTGTGGGATCGGTGAATATCGCGATTCCGTGCCTCCTAGAGTGATTTACCGTTATATCGAACGATTGCGAGGGCTGGGAACTGAATCCATACCTTCTGTCTATACAGAACGTGTGGGAACGGTGAATATCGCGAGTCCGTGGCTCCTGGAGTGATTTATCGTTATATCGAACGATTGCCGGGGATGAGAAGTGATTCCTTACCTTCTTTCGATCCAGAACGTGTGGAAACGGTGAATATCGCGATTTCGAGCCTCCTAGAGTGATTTATCGTCATATCGAACGATTGCGAGGGCTGGGATGTGAATCCTCACCTTCCGTCGATACAGAACGTGTGGGAACGGTGAATATCGCGATTCCAAGGCTCCTGGAGTGATTTATCGTTATATCGAACGATTGCGAGGGCTGGAACGTGAATCCTTACCTTCTATCGATACAGAACGATTGGAAATGATGCATATCGCGATTCCGGGCCTCCTACAGTGATTAATCGTTATATGGAACGATTGCGATAGCTGGAAAGTGAAACCTTACCTTCTGTATATACATGACTATAGAACAGGGTGAATATCGCGATTCCGAACCTCCGAAAGTGATTTAGCGATAGACCGAACAATTGCGAGGGCTGGGAAGTGAATCCTTACCTTCTGTTGATACAGAACGTGTGGAAACGGTGAATATCGCGATTCCGAGCCTCCTAGACTGATTTATCTATAGACCGAACGATTGCGAGGGCTGGGAAGTGAGTACTTACCTTCTGTCTATACACAACGGTTGGACAGGGTGAATATCGCGATTCCGTGGTTCCTGGAGTAATTTATCGTTATATCGAACGATTGCCGGGGATGAGAAGTGATTCCTTACCTTCTTTCGATCCAGAACGTGTGGAAACGGTGAATACCGCTATTCCGAGCCTCCTAGAGTGATCTTCGTTATATCGAACGATTGCGAGGCCTGGGAAGTGATTCATTGCCTTCTGTCGATAGAGAACGTGTGGAACGTGTGAATATCGCTATTCCGAGCCTCCTAGAGTGATTAATCGTTATATGGAACGATTGCGATAGCTGGAAAGTGAATCCTTACTTCTGTATACACGTGACTATAGGACAGGGTGAATATCGCGATTCCGAACCTCCGAAAGTGATTTAGCGATAGACCGAACAATTGCGAGGGCTGGGAAGTGAATCCTCACCTTCCGTCGATACAGAACGTGTGGGAACGGTGAATATCGCGATTCCAAGGCTACTGGAGTGATTTATCGTTATATCGAACGATTGCGAGGGCTGGAACGTGAATCCTTACCTTCTATCGATACAGAACGATTGCAAATGATGCATATCGCGATTCCGGGCCTCCTACAGTGATTAATCGTTATATGGAACGATTGCGATAGCTGGAAAGTGAAACCTTACCTTCTGTATATACATGACTATAGAACAGGGTGAATATCGCGATTCCGAACCTCCGAAAGTGATTTAGCGATAGACCGAACAATTGCGAGGGCTGGGAAGTGAATCCTTCCCTTCTGTTGATACAGAACGTGTGGAAACGGTGAATATCGCGATTCCGAGCCTCCTAGACTGATTTATCTATAGACCGAACGATTGCGAGGGCTGGGAAGTGAGTACTTACCTTCTGTCTATACACAACGGTTGGACAGGGTGAATATCGCGATTCCGTGGCTCCTGGAGTAATTTATCGTTATATCGAACGATTGCCGGGGATGAGAAGTGATTCCTTACCTTCTTTCGATCCAGAACGTGTGGAAACGGTGAATATCGCTATTCCGAGCCTCCTAGAGTGATCTTCGTTATATCGAACGATTGCGAGGCCTGGGAAGTGATTCATTGCCTTCTGTCGATAGAGAACGTGTGGAACGTGTGAATATCGCTATTCCGAGCCTCCTAGAGTGATTAATCGTTATATGGAACGATTGCGATAGCTGGAAAGTGAATCCTTACTTCTGTATACACGTGACTATAGGACAGGGTGAATATCGCGATTCCGAACCTCCGAAAGTGATTTAGCGATAGACCGAACAATTGCGAGGGCTGGGAAGTGAATCCTTACCTGCTGTTGATACAGAACGTGTGGAAACGGTGAATATCGCGATTCCGAGCCTCCTAGAGTGATTTACCGTTATATCGAACGATTGCGAGAGCTGGGAAGTGAATCCTCACCTTCTGTATATACATGACTATAGGACAGGGTGAATATCGCGATTCCGAACCTCCGAAAGTGATTTATCGATAGAACGAACAATTGCGAGGGCTGGGAAGTGAATCCTTACCGTCTGTTGATACAGAACGTGTGGCAACGGTGTATATCGCGATTCCGAGCCTCCTAGAGTGATTTACCGTTATATCGAACGATTGCGAGAGCTGGGAAGTGAATCCTTACCATCTGTCTATACAGAACGATTGGACAGGGTGAATATCGCGATTCCGTGCCTCCTAGAGTGATTTATCGTCATATCGAACGATTGCGAGGGCTGGGATGTGAATCCTCACCATCCGTCGATACAGAACGTGTGGAATCGGTGAATATCGCGATTCCGTGCCTCCTAGAGTGATTTATCGTCATATCGAACGATTGCGAGGGCTGGGATGTGAATCCTTACCTTCCGTAGATACAGAACGTGTGGAAACGGTGAATATCGCGATTCCGAGCCTCCTAGACTGATTTATCTATAGACCGAACGATTGCGAGGGCTGGGAAGTGAGTACTTACCTTCTGTCTATATAGAACGATTGGACAGGGTGAATATCGCGAGTCCGTGGCTCCTGGAGTGATTTATCGTTATATCGAACGATTGCCGGGGATGAGAAGTGATTCCTTACCTTCTTTCGATCCAGAACGTGTGGAAACGGTGAATATCGCGATTTCGAGCCTCCTAGAGTGATTTATCGTCATATCGAACGATTGCGAGGGCTGGGATGTGAATCCTCACCTTCCGTCGATACAGAACGTGTGGGAACGGTGAATATCGCGATTCCAAGGCTCCTGGAGTGATTTATCGTTATATCGAACGATTGCGAGGGCTGGAACGTGAATCCTTACCTTCTATCGATACAGAACGATTGGAAATGATGCATATCGCGATTCCGGGCCTCCTACAGTGATTAATCGTTATATGGAACGATTGCGATAGCTGGAAAGTGAAACCTTACCTTCTGTATATACATGACTATAGAACAGGGTGAATATCGCGATTCCGAACCTCCGAAAGTGATTTAGCGATAGACCGAACAATTGCGAGGGCTGGGAAGTGAATCCTTACCTTCTGTTGATACAGAACGTGTGGAAACGGTGAATATCGCGATTCCGAGCCTCCTAGACTGATTTATCTATAGACCGAACGATTGCGAGGGCTGGGAAGTGAGTACTTACCTTCTGTCTATACACAACGGTTGGACAGGGTGAATATCGCGATTCCGTGGTTCCTGGAGTAATTTATCGTTATATCGAACGATTGCCGGGGATGAGAAGTGATTCCTTACCTTCTTTCGATCCAGAACGTGTGGAAACGGTGAATACCGCTATTCCGAGCCTCCTAGAGTGATCTTCGTTATATCGAACGATTGCGAGGCCTGGGAAGTGATTCATTGCCTTCTGTCGATAGAGAACGTGTGGAACGTGTGAATATCGCTATTCCGAGCCTCCTAGAGTGATTAATCGTTATATGGAACGATTGCGATAGCTGGAAAGTGAATCCTTACCTTCTGTATACACGTGACTATAGGACAGGGTGAATATCGCGATTCCGAACCTCCGAAAGTGATTTAGCGATAGACCGAACAATTGCGAGGGCTGGGAAGTGAATCCTTACCTTCTGTTGATACAGAACGTGTGGAAACGGTGAATATCGCGATTCCGAGCCTCCTAGAGTGTTTTACCGTTATATCGAACGATTGCGAGAGCTGGGAAGTGAATCCTTACCATCTGTCTATACAGAACGATTGGACAGGGTGAATATCGCGATTCCGTGGCTCCTGGAGTTATTTATCGTCATATCGAAATATTGCGAGGGCTGGGATGTGAATCCTTACCTTCCGTCGATACAGAACGTGTGGGAACGGTGAATATCGCGATTCCGAGGCTCCTGGAGTGATTTATCGTTATATCGAACGATTGCGAGGGCTGGAACGTGAATCCTTACCTTCTGTCGATACAGGACGATTGGAAATGATGCATATCGCGATTCCGGGCCTCCTAGAGTGATTAATCGTTATATGGAACGATTGCGATAGCTGGAAAGTGAATCCTCACCTTCTGTATATACATGACTATAGGACAGGGTGAATATCGCGATTCCGAACCTCCGAAAGTGATTTATCGATAGACCGAACAATTGCGAGGGCTGGGAAGTGAATCCTTACCATCTGTTGATACAGAACGTGTGGAAACGGTGAATATCGAAATTCCGAGGCTCTTAGAGTGATTTATCGTTATATCGAACGAATGCGAGAGCTGGAAAGTAAATCCATAGCTTCCTTCGATACAGAGCGTGTGGAAACGGTGAATATCGCCATTCCGAGCCTCCTAGAGTGATTTACCGTTATATCGAACGATTGCGAGAGCTGGGAAGTGAATCCTCACCTTCTGTATATACATGACTATAGGACAGGGTGAATATCGCGATTCCGAACCTCCGAAAGTGATTTATCGATAGAACGAACAATTGCGAGGGCTGGGAAGTGAATCCTTACCATCTGTTGATACAGAACGTGTGGCAACGGTGTATATCGCGATTCCGAGCCTCCTAGAGTGATTTACCGTTATATCGAACGATTGCGAGAGCTGGGAAGTGAATCCTTACCATCTGTCTATACAGAACGATTGGACAGGGTGAATATCGCGATTCCGTGCCTCCTAGAGTGATTTATCGTCATATCGAACGATTGCGAGGGCTGGGATGTGAATCCTCACCATCCGTCGATACAGAACGTGTGGAATCGGTGAATATCGCGATTCCGTGCCTCCTAGAGTGATTTATCGTCATATCGAACGATTGCGAGGGCTGGGATGTGAATCCTTACCTTCCGTAGATACAGAACGTGTGGAAACGGTGAATATCGCGATTCCGAGCCTCCTAGACTGATTTATCTATAGACCGAACGATTGCGAGGGCTGGGAAGTGAGTACTTACCTTCTGTCTATATAGAACGATTGGACAGGGTGAATATCGCGAGTCCGTGGCTCCTGGAGTGATTTATCGTTATATCGAACGATTGCCGGGGATGAGAAGTGATTCCTTACCTTCTTTCGATCCAGAACGTGTGGAAACGGTGAATATCGCGATTTCGAGCCTCCTAGAGTGATTTATCGTCATATCGAACGATTGCGAGGGCTGGGATGTGAATCCTCACCTTCCGTCTATACAGAACGTGTGGGAACGGTGAATATCGCGATTCCAAGGCTCCTGGAGTGATTTATCGTTATATCGAACGATTGCGAGGGCTGGAACGTGAATCCTTACCTTCTATCGATACAGAACGATTGGAAATGATGCATATCGCGATTCCGGGCCTCCTACAGTGATTAATCGTTATATGGAACGATTGCGATAGCTGGAAAGTGAAACCTTACCTTCTGTATATACATGACTATAGAACAGGGTGAATATCGCGATTCCGAACCTCCGAAAGTGATTTAGCGATAGACCGAACAATTGCGAGGGCTGGGAAGTGAATCCTTACCTTCTGTTGATACAGAACGTGTGGAAACGGTGAATATCGCGATTCCGAGCCTCCTAGACTGATTTATCTATAGACCGAACGATTGCGAGGGCTGGGAAGTGAGTACTTACCTTCTGTCTATACACAACGGTTGGACAGGGTGAATATCGCGATTCCGTGGTTCCTGGAGTAATTTATCGTTATATCGAACGATTGCCGGGGATGAGAAGTGATTCCTTACCTTCTTTCGATCCAGAACGTGTGGAAACGGTGAATACCGCTATTCCGAGCCTCCTAGAGTGATCTTCGTTATATCGAACGATTGCGAGGCCTGGGAAGTGATTCATTGCCTTCTGTCGATAGAGAACGTGTGGAACGTGTGAATATCGCTATTCCGAGCCTCCTAGAGTGATTAATCGTTATATGGAACGATTGCGATAGCTGGAAAGTGAATCCTTACCTTCTGTATACACGTGACTATAGGACAGGGTGAATATCGCGATTCCGAACCTCCGAAAGTGATTTAGCGATAGACCGAACAATTGCGAGGGCTGGGAAGTGAATCCTTACCTTCTGTTGATACAGAACGTGTGGAAACGGTGAATATCGCGATTCCGAGCCTCCTAGAGTGATTTACCGTTATATCGAACGATTGCGAGAGCTGGGAAGTGAATCCTTACCATCTGTCTATACAGAACGATTGGACAGGGTGAATATCGCGATTCCGTGGCTCCTGGAGTTATTTATCGTCATATCGAAATATTGCGAGGGCTGGGATGTGAATCCTTACCTTCCGTCGATACAGAACGTGTGGGAACGGTGAATATCGCGATTCCGAGGCTCCTGGAGTGATTTATCGTTATATCGAACGATTGCGAGGGCTGGAACGTGAATCCTTACCTTCTGTCGATACAGGACGATTGGAAATGATGCATATCGCGATTCCGGGCCTCCTAGAGTGATTAATCGTTATATGGAACGATTGCGATAGCTGGAAAGTGAATCCTCACCTTCTGTATATACATGACTATAGGACAGGGTGAATATCGCGATTCCGAACCTCCGAAAGTGATTTATCGATAGACCGAACAATTGCGAGGGCTGGGAAGTGAATCCTTACCATCTGTTGATACAGAACGTGTGGAAACGGTGAATATCGAAATTCCGAGGCTCTTAGAGTGATTTATCGTTATATCGAACGAATGCGAGGGCTGGAAAGTAAATCCATAGCTTCCTTCGATACAGAGCGTGTGGAAACGGTGAATATCGCCATTCCGTGCCTCCTAGAGTGATTTATTGTTATATCAAACGATTGCGAGGGCTGGAAAGTGATTCCTAAGCATCTTTCGATCCAGAACGTGTGGAAACGGTGAATATCGCGATTCCGAGCCTCCTAGAGTGATTTATCGTCATATCGAAATATTGCGAGGGCTGGGATGTGAATCCTTACCTTCCGGCCATACAGAACGGGTGGGATCGGTGAATATCGCGATTCCGTGCCTCCTAGAGTGATTTATCGTCATATCGAACGATTGCGAGGGCTGGGATGTGAATCCTCACCATCCGTCGATACAGAACGTGTGGGAACGGTGAATATCGCGATTCCGAGGCTCCTGGAGTGATTTATCGTTATATCGAACGATTGCGAGGGCTGGAACGTGAATCCTTACCTTCTATCGATACAGAACGATTGGAAATGATGCATATCGCGATTCCGGGCCTCCTAGAGTGATTAATCGTTATATGGAACGATTGCGATAGCTGGAAAGTGAATCCTTACCTTCTGTATATACATGACTATAGGACAGGGTGCATATCGCGATTCCGAACCTCCGAAAGTGATTTAGCGATAGACCGAACAATTGCGAGGGCTGGGAAGTGAATCCTTACCTTCTGTTGATACAGAACGTGTGGGATCGGTGAATATCGCGATTCCGTGACTCCTAGAGTGATTTATCGTCATATCGAACGATTGCGAGGGCTGGGATGTGAATCCTTACCTTCCCTCGATACAGAACGTGTGGAAAAGGTGAATATCGCGATTCCGAGCCTCCTAGACTGATTTATCTATAGACCGAACGATTGCGAGGGCTGGGAAGTGAGTACTTACCTTCTGTCTATACAGAACGATTGGACAGGGTGAATATCGCGATTCCGTGGCTCCTGGAGTGATTTATCGTTATATCGAACGGTTGCCGGGGATGAGAAGTGATTCCTTACCTTCTTTCGATCCAGAACGTGTGGAAACGGTGAATATCGCTATTCCGAGCCTCATAGAGTGATCTTCGTTATATCGAACGATTGCGAGGCCTGGGAAGTGATTCCTTGCCTTCTGTCGATAGAGAACGTGTGGAACGTGTGAATATCGCTATTCCGAGCCTCCTAGAGTGATTAATCGTTATATGGAACGATTGCGATAGCTGGAAAGTGAATCCTTACCTTCTGTATACACGTGACTATAGGACAGGGTGAATATCGCGATTCCTAACCTCCGAAAGTGATTTAGCGATAGACCGAACAATTGCGAGGGCTGGGAAGTGAATCCTTACCTTCTGTTAATACAGAACGTGTGGAAACGGTGAATATCGCGATTCCGAGCCTCCTAGAGTGATTTACCGTTATATCGAACGATTGCGAGAGCTGGGAAGTGAATCCTTACCATCTGTCTATACAGAACGATTGGACAGGGTGAATATCGCGATTCCGTGGCTCCTGGAGTGATTTATCGGCATATCGAAATATTGCGAGGGCTGGGATGTGAATCCTTACCTTCCGTCGATACAGAACGTGTGGGAACGGTGAATATCGCGATTCCGAGGCTCCTGGAGTGATTTATCGTTATATCGAACGATTGCGAGAGCTGGGAAGTGAATCCTTACCATCTGTCTATACAGAACGATTGGACAAGGTGAATATCGCGATTCCGTGGCTCCTGGAGTGATTCATCGTCATATCGAAATATTGCGAGGGCTGGGATGTGAATCCTTACCTTCCGTCGATACAGAACGTGTGGGATCGGTGAATATCGCGATTCCGTGCCTCCTAGAGTGATTTATCGTCATATCGAACGATTGCGAGGGCTGGGATGTGAATCCTCACCATCCGTCGATACAGAACGTGTGGGAACGGTGAATATCGCGATTCCGAGACTCCTGGAGTGATTTAACGTTATATCGAACGATTGCGAGGGCTGGAACGTGAATCCTCACCTTCTGTCGATACAGAACGATTGGAAATGATGCATATCGCGATTCCGGGCCTCCTAGATTGATTAATCGTTACATGGAACGATTGCGATAGCTGGAAAGTGAATCCTCACCTTCTGTATATACATGACTATAGGACAGGGTGAATATCGCGATTCCGTGCCTCCTAGAGTGATTTGTCGTCATATCGAACGATTGCGAGGGCTGGGATGTGAATCCTTACCTTCCCTCGATACAGAACGTGTGGAAACGGTGAATATCGCGATTCCGAGCCTCCTAGACTGATTTATCTATAGGCCGAACGATTGCGAGGGCTGGGAACTGAGTACTTACCTTCTGTCTATACAGAACGATTGGACAGGGTGAATATCGCGATTCCGTGGCTCCTGGAGTGATTTATCGCTATATCGAACGATTGCCGGGGATGAGAAGTGATTCCTTACCTTCATTCGATCCAGAACGTGTGGAAACGGTGAATATCGCGATTTCGAGCCTCCTAGAGTGATTTATCGTCATATCGAACGATTGCGAGGGCTGGGATGTGAATCCTCACCTTCCGTCGATACAGAACGTGTGGGAACGGTGAATATCGCGATTCCGAGGCTCCTGGAGTGATTTATCATTATATCGAACGATTGCGAGGGCTGGAACCTGAATCCTTACCTTCTATCGATTCAGAACGATTGGAAATGATGCATATCGCCATTCCGAGCCTCCTAGAGTGATTTATTGTTATATCAAACGATTGCGAGGGCTGGGAAGTGGATCCTTACCTTCTGTCGATACAGAACGATTGGGCAGTGTCAATACCGCGATTCCGAACTTCCTTGAGTGATTGATCGATAAACCGAACGATTGCGAGGGCTGGGAAGTGAATCCTTACCCTCTGCCGAAACAGAACGATTGGTAATTTCGAATATCGCGTTTCCGATCCTCCTAGAGTGATTTAGCGATAGACCGAACGATACCGAGGGCTGCGAAGTGATTCCTTACCTTCTGTCGATACAGAACGTGTGGAACGTCGAATATCGCGATTCCGAGCCGCCTAGAGTGATTTATCGTAATATCGAACGAATGCGAGGGCTGGAAAGTAAATCCATAGATTCCATCGATACAGAACGTGTGGAAACGGTGAATATAGCGATTCCGAGCCTCCTAGAGTGATTTTTCGTTATATCGAACGAAAGCGAGAGCTGGAAAGTAAAGCCATAGCTTCCTTCGATACAGAACGTATGGAAACGGTGAATATCGCGATTCCGAGCCTCCTAGAGTGATTTTCGTTATATCGAACGATTGCGAGGGCTGGAAAGTAAATCCATAGCTTCCTTCGATACAGAGCGTGTGGAAACGGTGAATATCGCCATTCCGAGCCTCCTAGAGTGATTTATTGTTATATCAAACGATTGCGAGGGCTGGAAAGTGATTCCTAAGCTTCTTTCGATCCAGAACGTTTGGAAACGGTGAATATCGCGATTCCGAGCTTCCTAGAGTGATTTATCGTCATATCGAAATATTGCGAGGGCTGGGATGTGAATCCTTACCTTCCGTCGATACAGAACGTGTGGGATCGGTGAATATCGCGATTCCGTGCCTCCTAGAGTGATTTACCGTTATATCGAACAATTGCGAGGGCTGGGAAGTGAATCCTTACCTTCTGTCTATACAGAACGATTGGACAGGGTGAATATCGCGATTCCGTGGCTCCTGGAGTGATTTATCGTTATATCGAACGATTGCCGGGGATGAGAACTGATTCCTTACCTTCTTTCGATCCAGAACGTGTGGGAACGGTGAATATCGCGATTCCGAACCTCCGAAAGTGATTTATCGATAGACCGAACAATTGCGAGGGCTGGGAAGTGAATCCTTACCATCTGTTGATACAGAACGTGTGGAAACGGTGAATATCGAAATTCCGAGGCTCTTAGAGTGATTTATCGTTATATCGAACGAATGCGAGGGCTGGAAAGTAAATCCATAGCTTCCTTCGATACAGAGCGTGTGGAAACGGTGAATATCGCCATTCCGAGCCTCCTAGAGTGATTTATTGTTATATCAAACGATTGCGAGGGCTGGAAAGTGATTCCTAAGCATCTTTCGATCCAGAACGTGTGGAAACGGTGAATATCGCGATTCCGAGCCTCCTAGAGTGATTTATCGTCATATCGAAATATTGCGAGGGCTGGGATGTGAATCCTTACCTTCCGTCGATACAGAACGTGTGGGATCGGTGAATATCGCGATTCCGTGCCTCCTAGAGTGATTTACCGTTATATCGAACAATTGCGAGGGCTGGGAAGTGAATCCTTACCTTCTGTCTATACAGAACGATTGGACAGGGTGAATATCGCGATTCCGTGGCTCCTGGAGTGATTTATCGTTATATCGAACGATTGCCGGGGATGAGAACTGATTCCTTACCTTCTTTCGATCCAGAACGTGTGGAAACGGTGAATATCGCGATTCCGTGCCTCCTAGAGTGATTTATCGTCATATCGAACGATTGCGAGGGCTGGGAAGTGAATGCTCACCTTCCGTCGATACAGAACGTGTGGGAACGGTGAATATCGCGATTCCGAGGCTCCTGGAGTGATTTATCGTCATATCGAAATATTGGGAGGGCTGGGCTGTGAATCCTTACCTTCCGTCCATACAGAACGTGTGGGATCGGTGGATATCGCGATTCCGTGCCTCCTAGAGTGATTTATCGTCATATCGAACGATTGCGAGGGCTGGGATGTGAATCCTTACCTTCCCTCGATACAGAACGTGTGGAAACGGTGAATATCGCGATTCCGAGCCTCCTAGACTGATATATCTATAGACCGAACGATTGCGAGGGCTGGGAAGTGAGTACTTACCTTCTGTCTATACAGAACGATTGGACAGGGTGAATATCGCGATTCCGTGGCTCCTGGAGTGATTTATCGCTATATCGAACGATTGCCGGGGATGAGAAGTGATTCCTTACCTTCTTTCGATCCAGAACGTGTGGAAACGGTGAATATCGCGATTTCGAGCCTCCTAGAGTGATTTATCGTCATATCGAACGATTGCGAGGGCTGGGATGTGAATCCTCACCTTCCGTCGATACAGAACGTGTGGAAACGGTGAATATAGCGATTCCGAGCCTCCTAGAGTGATTTTTCGTTATATCGAACGAAAGCGAGGGCTGGAAAGTAAAGCCATAGCTTCCTTCGATACAGAACGTGTGGAAACGGTGAATATCGCGATTCCGAGCCTCCTAGAGTGATTTTCGTTATATCGAACGATTGCGAGGGCTGGAAAGTAAATCCATAGCTTCCTTCGATACAGAGCGTGTGGAAACGGTGAATATCGCCATTCCGAGCCTCCTAGATTGATTTATTGTTATATCAAACGATTGCGAGGGCTGGAAAGTGATTCCTAAGCTTCTTTCGATCCAGAACGAGTGGAAACGGTGAATATCGCGATTCCGTGCCTCCTAGAGTGATTTATCGTTATATCGAACGATTGCGAGGGCTGGAACGTGAATCCTTACCTTCTGTCGATACAGGACGATTGGAAATGATGCATATCGCGATTCCGGGCCTCCTAGAGTGATTAATCGTTATATGGAACGATTGCGATAGCTGGAAAGTGAATCCTCACCTTCTGTATATACATGACTATAGGACAGGGTGAATATCGCGATTCCGAACCTCCGAAAGTGATTTATCGATAGACCGAACAATTGCGAGGGCTGGGAAGTGAATCCTTACCTTCTGTTGATACAGAACGTGTGGAAACGGTGAATATCCAAATTCCGAGGCTCTTAGAGTGATTTATCGTTATATCGAACGAATGCGAGGGCTGGAAAGTAAATCCATAGCTTCCTTCGATACAGAGCGTGTGGAAACGGTGAATATCGCCATTCCGAGCCTCCTAGAGTGATTTATTGTTATATCAAACGATTGCGAGGGCTGGAAAGTGATTCCTAAGCTTCTTTCGATCCAGAACGTGTGGAAACGGTGAATATCGCGATTCCGAGCCTCCTAGAGTGATTTATCGTCATATCGAAATATTGGGAGGGCTGGGATGTGAATCCTTACCTTCCGTCCATACAGAACGTGTGGGATCGGTGAATATCGCGATTCCGTGCCTCCTAGAGTGATTTATCGTCATATCGAACGATTGCGAGGGCTGGGATGTGAATCCTTACCTTCCCTCGATACAGAACGTGTGGAAGCGGTGAATATCGCGATTCCGAGCCTCCTAGACTGATATATCTATAGACCGAACGATTGCGAGGGCTGGGAAGTGAGTACTTACCTTCTGTCTATACAGAACGATTGGACAGGGTGAATATCGCGATTCCGTGGCTCCTGGAGTGATTTATCGCTATATCGAACGATTGCCGGGGATGAGAAGTGATTCCTTACCTTCATTCGATCCAGAACGTGTGGAAACGGTGAATATCGCGATTCCGAGGCTCCTGGAGTGATTTATCATTATATCGAACGATTGCGAGGGCTAGAACCTGAATCCTTACCTTCTATCGATTCAGAACGATTGGAAATGATGCATATCGCCATTCCGAGCCTCCTAGAGTGATTTATTGTTATATCAAACGATTGCGAGGGCTGGGAAGTGGATCCTTACCTTCTGTCGATACAGAACGATTGGGCAGTGTCAATACCGCGATTCCGAACTTCCTTGAGTGATTGATCGATAAACCGAACGATTGCGAGGGCTGGGAAGTGAATCCTTACCCTCTGCCGAAACAGAACGATTGGTAATTTCGAATATCGCGTTTCCGATCCTCCTAGAGTGATTTAGCGATAGACCGAACGATACCGAGGGCTGCGAAGTGAATCCTTACCTTCTGTCGATACAGAACGTGTGGAACGTCGAATATCGCGATTCCGAGCCGCCTAGAGTGATTTATCGTAATATCGAACGAATGCGAGGGCTGGAAAGTAAATCCATAGATTCCATCGATACAGAACGTGTGGAAACGGTGAATATAGCGATTCCGAGCCTCCTAGAGTGATTTTTCGTTATATCGAACGAAAGCGAGAGCTGGAAAGTAAAGCCATAGCTTCCTTCGATACAGAACGTATGGAAACGGTGAATATCGCGATTCCGAGCCTCCTAGAGTGATTTTCGTTATATCGAACGATTGCGAGGGCTGGAAAGTAAATCCATAGCTTCCTTCGATACAGAGCGTGTGGAAACGGTGAATATCGCCATTCCGAGCCTCCTAGAGTGATTTATTGTTATATCAAACGATTGCGAGGGCTGGAAAGTGATTCCTAAGCTTCTTTCGATCCAGAACGTGTGGAAACGGTGAATATCGCGATTCCGAGCTTCCTAGAGTGATTTATCGTCATATCGAAATATTGCGAGGGCTGGGATGTGAATCCTTACCTTCCGTCGATACAGAACGTGTGGGATCGGTGAATATCGCGATTCCGAACCTCCGAAAGTGATTTAGCGATAGACCGAACAATTGCGAGGGCTGGGAAGTGAATCCTTACCTTCTGTCTATACAGAACGATTGGACAGGGTGAATATCGCGATTCCGTGGCTCCTGGAGTGATTTATCGTTATATCGAACGATTGCCGGGGATGAGAAGTGATTCCTTACCTTCTTTCGATCCAGAACGTGTGGGAACGGTGAATATCGCGATTCCGAACCTCCGAAAGTGTTTTAGCGATAGACCGAACAATTGCGAGGGCTGGGAAGTGAATCCTTACCTTCTGTTGATACAGAACGTGTGGAAACGGTGAATATCGCGATTCCGAGCCTCCTAGAGTGATTTACCGTTATATCGAACGATTGCGAGAGCTGGGAAGTGAATCCTTACCATCTGTCTATACAGAACGATTGGACAGGGTGAATATCGCGATTCCGTGGCTCCTGGAGTTATTTATCTTCACATCGAAATATTGCGAGGGCTGGGATGTGAATCCTTACCTTCCGTCGATACAGAACGTGTGGGAACGGTGAATATCGCGATTCCGAGGCTCCTGGAGTGATTTATCGTTATATCGAACGATTGCGAGGGCTGGAACGTGAATCCTTACCTTCTGTCGATACAGGACGATTGGAAATGATGCATATCGCGATTCCGGGCCTCCTAGAGTGATTAATCGTTATATGGAACGATTGCGATAGCTGGAAAGTGAATCCTCACCTTCTGTATATACATGACTATAGGACAGGGTGAATATCGCGATTCCGAACCTCCGAAAGTGATTTATCGATAGACCGAACAATTGCGAGGGCTGGGAAGTGAATCCTTACCGTCTGTTGATACAGAACGTGTGGAAACGGTGAATATCGAAATTCCGAGGCTCTTAGAGTGATTTATCGTTATATCGAACGAATGCGAGGGCTGGAAAGTAAATCCATAGCTTCCTTCGATACAGAGCGTGTGGAAACGGTGAATATCGCCATTCCGAGCCTCCTAGAGTGATTTATTGTTATATCAAACGATTGCGAGGGCTGGAAAGTGATTCCTAAGCATCTTTCGATCCAGAACGTGTGGAAACGGTGAATATCGCGATTCCGAGCCTCCTAGAGTGATTTATCGTCATATCGAAATATTGCGAGGGCTGGGATGTGAATCCTTACCTTCCGGCCATACAGAACGGGTGGGATCGGTGAATATCGCGATTCCGTGCCTCCTAGAGTGATTTATCGTCATATCGAACGATTGCGAGGGCTGGGATGTGAATCCTCACCTTCCGTCGATACAGAACGTGTGGGAACGGTGAATATCGCGATTCCGAGGCTCCTGGAGTGATTTATCGTTATATCGAACGATTGCGAGGGCTGGAACGTGAATCCTTACCATCTATCGATACAGAACGATTGGAAATGATGCATATCGCGATTCCGGGCCTCCTAGAGTGATTAATCGTTATATGGAACGATTGCGATAGCTGGAAAGTGAATCCTTACCTTCTGTATATACATGACTATAGGACAGGGTGCATATCGCGATTCCGAACCTCCGAAAGTGATTTAGCGATAGACCGAACAATTGCGAGGGCTGGGAAGTGAATCCTTACCTTCTGTCTATACAGAACGATTGGACAGGGTGAATATCGCGATTCCGTGGCTCCTGGAGTGATTTATCGTTATATCGAACGATTGCCGGGGATGAGAAGTGATTCCTTACCTTCTTTCGATCCAGAACGTGTGGAAACGGTGAATATCGCGATTCCGAGCCTCCTAGAGTGATTTACCGTTATATCGAACGATTGCGAGAGCTGGGAAGTGAATCCTTACCATCTGTCGATACAGAACGTGTGGAACGTCGAATATCGCGATTCCGAGCCGCCTAGAGTGATTAATCGTAATATCGAACGAATGCGAGGGCTGGAAAGTAAATCCATAGCTTCCATCAATACAGAACGTGTGGAAACGGTGAATATAACGATTCCGAGCCTCCTAGAGTGATTTATCGTTATATCGAACGAAAGCGAGGGCTGGAAAGTAAAGCCATAGCTTCCTTCGATACAGAACGTGTGGAAACGGTGAATATCGCGATTCCGAGCCTCCTAGAGTGATTTTCGTTATATCGAACGATTGCGAGGGCTGGAAAGTAAATCCATAGCTTCCTTCGATACAGAGCGTGTGGAAACGGTGAATATCGCCATTCCGAGCCTCCTAGAGTGATTTATTGTTATATCAAACGATTGCGAGGGCTGGAAAGTGATTCCTAAGCTTCTTTCGATCCAGAACGAGTGGAAACGGTGAATATCGCGATTCCGAGCTTCCTAGAGTGATTTATCGTCATATCGAAATATTGCGAGGGCTGGGATGTGAATCCTTACCTACCGTCGATACAGAACGTGTGGGATCGGTGAATATCGCGATTCCGTGCCTCCTAGAGTGATTTACCGTTATATCGAACAATTGCGAGGGCTGGGAAGTGAATCCTTACCTTCTGTCTATACAGAACGATTGGACAGGGTGAATATCGCGATTCCGTGGCTCCTGGAGTGATTTATCGTTATATGGAACGATTGCCGGGGATGAGAAGTGATTCCTTACCTTCTTTCGATCCAGAACGTGTGGAAACGGTGAATATCGCGATTCCGAGCCTCCTAGAGTGATTTATCGTCATATCGAACGATTGCGAGGGCTGGGATGTGAATGCTCACCTTCCGTCGATACAGAACGTGTGGGAACGGTGAATATCGCGATTCCGAGGCTCCTGGAGTGATTTATCGTTATATCGAACGATTGCGAGGGCTGGAACATGAATCCTTACCTTCTGTCGATACAGGACGATTGGAAATGATGCATATCGCGATTCCGGGCCTGCTAGAGTGATTAGTCGTTATATGGAACGATTGCGACAGCTGGAAAGTGAATCCTCACATTCTGTATATACATGACTATAGGACAGGGTGAATATCGCGATTCCGAACCTCCGAAAGTGATTTAGCGATAGACCGAACAATTGCGAGGGCTGGGAAGTGAATCCTTACCTTCTGTCTATACAGAACGATTGGACAGGGTGAATATCGCGATTCCGTGGCTCCTGGAGTGATTTATCGTTATATCGAACGATTGCCGGGGATGAGAAGTGATTCCTTACCTTCTTTCGATCCAGAACGTGTGGGAACGGTGAATATCGCGATTCCGAACCTCCGAAAGTGTTTTAGCGATAGACCGAACAATTGCGAGGGCTGGGAAGTGAATCCTTACCTTCTGTTGATACAGAACGTGTGGAAACGGTGAATATCGCGATTCCGAGCCTCCTAGAGTGATTTACCGTTATATCGAACGATTGCGAGAGCTGGGAAGTGAATCCTTACCATCTGTCTATACAGAACGATTGGACAGGGTGAATATCGCGATTCCGTGGCTCCTGGAGTTATTTATCTTCACATCGAAATATTGCGAGGGCTGGGATGTGAATCCTTACCTTCCGTCGATACAGAACGTGTGGGAACGGTGAATATCGCGATTCCGAGGCTCCTGGAGTGATTTATCGTTATATCGAACGATTGCGAGGGCTGGAACGTGAATCCTTACCTTCTGTCGATACAGGACGATTGGAAATGATGCATATCGCGATTCCGGGCCTCCTAGAGTGATTAATCGTTATATGGAACGATTGCGATAGCTGGAAAGTGAATCCTCACCTTCTGTATATACATGACTATAGGACAGGGTGAATATCGCGATTCCGAACCTCCGAAAGTGATTTATCGATAGACCGAACAATTGCGAGGGCTGGGAAGTGAATCCTTACCGTCTGTTGATACAGAACGTGTGGAAACGGTGAATATCGAAATTCCGAGGCTCTTAGAGTGATTTATCGTTATATCGAACGAATGCGAGGGCTGGAAAGTAAATCCATAGCTTCCTTCGATACAGAGCGTGTGGAAACGGTGAATATCGCCATTCCGAGCCTCCTAGAGTGATTTATTGTTATATCAAACGATTGCGAGGGCTGGAAAGTGATTCCTAAGCATCTTTCGATCCAGAACGTGTGGAAACGGTGAATATCGCGATTCCGAGCCTCCTAGAGTGATTTATCGTCATATCGAAATATTGCGAGGGCTGGGATGTGAATCCTTACCTTCCGGCCATACAGAACGGGTGGGATCGGTGAATATCGCGATTCCGTGCCTCCTAGAGTGATTTATCGTCATATCGAACGATTGCGAGGGCTGGGATGTGAATCCTCACCTTCCGTCGATACAGAACGTGTGGGAACGGTGAATATCGCGATTCCGAGGCTCCTGGAGTGATTTATCGTTATATCGAACGATTGCGAGGGCTGGAACGTGAATCCTTACCATCTATCGATACAGAACGATTGGAAATGATGCATATCGCGATTCCGGGCCTCCTAGAGTGATTAATCGTTATATGGAACGATTGCGATAGCTGGAAAGTGAATCCTTACCTTCTGTATATACATGACTATAGGACAGGGTGCATATCGCGATTCCGAACCTCCGAAAGTGATTTAGCGATAGACCGAACAATTGCGAGGGCTGGGAAGTGAATCCTTACCTTCTGTCTATACAGAACGATTGGACAGGGTGAATATCGCGATTCCGTGGCTCCTGGAGTGATTTATCGTTATATCGAACGATTGCCGGGGATGAGAAGTGATTCCTTACCTTCTTTCGATCCAGAACGTGTGGAAACGGTGAATATCGCGATTCCGAGCCTCCTAGAGTGATTTACCGTTATATCGAACGATTGCGAGAGCTGGGAAGTGAATCCTTACCATCTGTCGATACAGAACGTGTGGAACGTCGAATATCGCGATTCCGAGCCGCCTAGAGTGATTAATCGTAATATCGAACGAATGCGAGGGCTGGAAAGTAAATCCATAGCTTCCATCAATACAGAACGTGTGGAAACGGTGAATATAACGATTCCGAGCCTCCTAGAGTGATTTATCGTTATATCGAACGAAAGCGAGGGCTGGAAAGTAAAGCCATAGCTTCCTTCGATACAGAACGTGTGGAAACGGTGAATATCGCGATTCCGAGCCTCCTAGAGTGATTTTCGTTATATCGAACGATTGCGAGGGCTGGAAAGTAAATCCATAGCTTCCTTCGATACAGAGCGTGTGGAAACGGTGAATATCGCCATTCCGAGCCTCCTAGAGTGATTTATTGTTATATCAAACGATTGCGAGGGCTGGAAAGTGATTCCTAAGCTTCTTTCGATCCAGAACGAGTGGAAACGGTGAATATCGCGATTCCGAGCTTCCTAGAGTGATTTATCGTCATATCGAAATATTGCGAGGGCTGGGATGTGAATCCTTACCTACCGTCGATACAGAACGTGTGGGATCGGTGAATATCGCGATTCCGTGCCTCCTAGAGTGATTTACCGTTATATCGAACAATTGCGAGGGCTGGGAAGTGAATCCTTACCTTCTGTCTATACAGAACGATTGGACAGGGTGAATATCGCGATTCCGTGGCTCCTGGAGTGATTTATCGTTATATGGAACGATTGCCGGGGATGAGAAGTGATTCCTTACCTTCTTTCGATCCAGAACGTGTGGAAACGGTGAATATCGCGATTCCGAGCCTCCTAGAGTGATTTATCGTCATATCGAACGATTGCGAGGGCTGGGATGTGAATGCTCACCTTCCGTCGATACAGAACGTGTGGGAACGGTGAATATCGCGATTCCGAGGCTCCTGGAGTGATTTATCGTTATATCGAACGATTGCGAGGGCTGGAACATGAATCCTTACCTTCTGTCGATACAGGACGATTGGAAATGATGCATATCGCGATTCCGGGCCTGCTAGAGTGATTAGTCGTTATATGGAACGATTGCGACAGCTGGAAAGTGAATCCTCACATTCTGTATATACATGACTATAGGACAGGGTGAATATCGCGATTCCGAACCTCCGAAAGTGATTTAGCGATAGACCGAACAATTGCGAGGGCTGGGAAGTGAATCCTTACCTTCTGTCTATACAGAACGATTGGACAGGGTGAATATCGCGATTCCGTGGCTCCTGGAGTGATTTATCGTTATATCGAACGATTGCCGGGGATGAGAAGTGATTCCTTACCTTCTTTCGTTCCAGAACGTGTGGGAACGGTGAATATCGCGATTCCGAACCTCCGAAAGTGTTTTAGCGATAGACCGAACAATTGCGAGGGCTGGGAAGTGAATCCTTACCTTCTGTTGATACAGAACGTGTGGAAACGGTGAATATCGCGATTCCGAGCCTCCTAGAGTGATTTACCGTTATATCGAACGATTGCGAGAGCTGGGAAGTGAATCCTTACCATCTGTCTATACAGAACGATTGGACAGGGTGAATATCGCGATTCCGTGGCTCCTGGAGTTATTTATCTTCACATCGAAATATTGCGAGGGCTGGGATGTGAATCCTTACCTTCCGTCGATACAGAACGTGTGGGAACGGTGAATATCGCGATTCCGAGGCTCCTGGAGTGATTTATCGTTATATCGAACGATTGCGAGGGCTGGAACGTGAATCCTTACCTTCTGTCGATACAGGACGATTGGAAATGATGCATATCGCGATTCCGGGCCTCCTAGAGTGATTAATCGTTATATGGAACGATTGCGATAGCTGGAAAGTGAATCCTCACCTTCTGTATATACATGACTATAGGACAGGGTGAATATCGCGATTCCGAACCTCCGAAAGTGATTTATCGATAGACCGAACAATTGCGAGGGCTGGGAAGTGAATCCTTACCATCTGTTGATACAGAACGTGTGGAAACGGTGAATATCGAAATTCCGAGGCTCTTAGAGTGATTTATCGTTATATCGAACGAATGCGAGGGCTGGAAAGTAAATCCATAGCTTCCTTCGATACAGAGCGTGTGGAAACGGTGAATATCGCCATTCCGAGCCTCCTAGAGTGATTTATTGTTATATCAAACGATTGCGAGGGCTGGAAAGTGATTCCTAAGCATCTTTCGATCCAGAACGTGTGGAAACGGTGAATATCGCGATTCCGAGCCTCCTAGAGTGATTTATCGTCATATCGAAATATTGCGAGGGCTGGGATGTGAATCCTTACCTTCCGGCCATACAGAACGGGTGGGATCGGTGAATATCGCGATTCCGTGCCTCCTAGAGTGATTTATCGTCATATCGAACGATTGCGAGGGCTGGGATGTGAATCCTCACCTTCCGTCGATACAGAACGTGTGGGAACGGTGAATATCGCGATTCCGAGGCTCCTGGAGTGATTTATCGTTATATCGAACGATTGCGAGGGCTGGAACGTGAATCCTTACCATCTATCGATACAGAACGATTGGAAATGATGCATATCGCGATTCCGGGCCTCCTAGAGTGATTAATCGTTATATGGAACGATTGCGATAGCTGGAAAGTGAATCCTTACCTTCTGTATATACATGACTATAGGACAGGGTGCATATCGCGATTCCGAACCTCCGAAAGTGATTTAGCGATAGACCGAACAATTGCGAGGGCTGGGAAGTGAATCCTTACCTTCTGTTGATACAGAACGTGTGGGATCGGTGAATATCGCCATTCCGTGCCTCCTAGAGTGATTTATCGTCATATCGAACGATTGCGAGGGCTGGGATGTGAATCCTTACCTTCCCTCGATACAGGACGTGTGGAAAAGGTGAATATCGCGATTCCGAGCCTCCTAGACTGATTTATCTATAGACCGAACGATTGCGAGGGCTGGGAAGTGATTCCTTGCCTTCTGTCGATAGAGAATGTGTGGAACGTGTGAATATCGCTATTCCGAGCCTCCTAGAGTGATTAATCGTTATATGGAACGATTGCGATAGCTGGAAAGTGAATCCTTACCTTCTGTATACACGTGACTATAGGACAGGGTGAATATCGCGATTCCTAAACTCCGAAAGTGATTTAGCGATAGACCGAACAATTGCGAGGGCTGGGAAGTGAATCCTTACCTTCTGTTGATACAGAACGTGTGGAAACGGTGAATATCGCGATTCCGAGCCTCCTAGAGTGATTTACCGTTATATCGAACGATTGCGAGAGCTGGGAAGTGAATCCTTACCATCTGTCTATACAGAACGATTGGACAGGGTGAATATCGCGATTCCGTGGCTCCTGGAGTGATTTATCGGCATATCGAAATATTGCGAGGGCTGGGATGTGAATCCTTACCTTCCGTCGATACAGAACGTGTGGAATCGGTGAATATCGCGATTCCGTGCCTCCTAGAGTGATTTATCGTCATATCGAACGATTGCGAGGGCTGGGATGTGAATCCTCACCATCCGTCGATACAGAACGTGTGGGAACGGTGAATATCGCGATTCCGAGGCTCCTGGAGTGATTTATCGTTATATCGAACGATTGCGAGGGCTGGAACGTGAATCCTTACCATCTATCGATACAGAACGATTGGAAATGATGCATACCGCGATTCCGGGCCTCCTAGATTGATTAATCGTTACATGGAACGATTGCGATAGCTGGAAAGTGAATCCTCACCTTCTGTATATACATGACTATAGGACAGGGTGAATATCGCGATTCCGTGCCTCCTAGAGTGATTTGTCGTCATATCGAACGATTGCGAGGGCTGGGATGTGAATCCTTACCTTCCCTCGATACAGAACGTGTGGAAACGGTGAATATCGCGATTTCGAGCCTCCTAGAGTGATTTATCGTCATATCGAACGATTACGAGGGCTGGGATGTTAATCCTCACCTTCCGTCTATACAGAACGATTGGACAGGGTGAATATCGCGATTCCGTGGCTCCTGGAGTGATTTATCGTCATATCGAAATATTGCGAGGGCTGGGATGTGAATCCTTACCTTCCGTCGATACAGAACGTGTGGGATCGGTGAATATCGCGATTCCGTGCCTCCTAGAGTGATTTACCGTTATATCGAACGATTACGAGGGCTGGGATGTTAATCCTCACCTTCCGTCTATACAGAACGATTGGACAGGGTGAATATCGCGATTCCGTGGCTCCTGGAGTGATTTATCGTTATATCGAACGATTGCCGGGGATGAGAAGTGATTCCTTACCTTCTTTCGATCCAGAACGTGTGGGAACGGTGAATATCGCGATTCCGAGGCTCCTGGAGTGATTTATCGTTATATCGAACGATTGCGAGGGCTGGAACGTGAATCCTTACCTTCTGTCGATACAGGACGATTGGAAATGATGCATATCGCGATTCCAAGCCTCCTAGAGTGATTTATCGTCATATCGAACGATTGCGAGGACTGGGAAGTGAATCCTTACCATCTGTCTATACAGAACGATTGGACAGGGTGAATATCGCGATTCCGTGGCTCCTGGAGTGATTTATCGGCATATCGAAATATTGCGAGGGCTGGGATGTGAATCCTTACCTTCCGTCGATACAGAACGTGTGGAATCGGTGAATATCGCGATTCCGTGCCTCCTAGAGTGATTTATCGTCATATCGAACGATTGCGAGGGCTGGGATGTGAATCCTCACCATCCGTCGATACAGAACGTGTGGGAACGGTGAATATCGCGATTCCGAGGCTCCTGGAGTGATTTATCGTTATATCGAACGATTGCGAGGGCTGGAACGTGAATCCTTACCTTCTGTCGATACAGAACGATTGGAAATGATGCATATCGCGATTCCGGGCCTCCTAGATTGATTAATCGTTACATGGAACGATTGCGATAGCTGGAAAGTGAATCCTCACCTTCTGTATATACATGACTATAGGACAGGGTGAATATCGCGATTCCGTGCCTCCTAGAGTGATTTGTCGTCATATCGAACGATTGCGAGGGCTGGGATCTGAATCCTTACCTTCCCTCGATACAGAACGTGTGGAAACGGTGAATATCGCGATTCCGAGCCTCCTAGACTGATTTATCTATAGGCCGAACGATTGCGAGGGCTGGGAAGTGAGTACTTACCTTCTGTCTATACAGAACGATTGGATAGGGTGAATATCGCGATTCCGTGGCTCCTGGAGTGATTTATCGTTATATCGAACGATTGCCGGGGATGAGAAGTGATTCCTTACCTTCTTTCGATCCAGAACGTGTGGAAACGGTGAATATCGCGATTTCGAGCCTCCTAGAGTGATTTATCGTCATATCGAACGATTACGAGGGCTGGGATGTTAATCCTCACCTTCCGTCTATACAGAACGATTGGACAGGGTGAATATCGCGATTCCGTGGCTCCTGGAGTGATTTATCGTCATATCGAAATATTGCGAGGGCTGGGATGTGAATCCTTACCTTCCGTCGATACAGAAAGTGTGGGATCGGTGAATATCGCGATTCCGTGCCTCCTAGAGTGATTTACCGTTATATCGAACGATTACGAGGGCTGGGATGTTAATCCTCACCTTCCGTCTATACAGAACGATTGGACAGGGTGAATATCGCGATTCCGAGGCTCCTGGAGTGATTTATCGTTATATCGAACAATTGCGAGGGCTGGGAAGTGAATCCTTACCTTCTGTTGATACAGAACGCGTGGAAACGGTGAATATCCAAATTCCGAGGCTCTTAGAGTGATTTATCGTCATATCGAAATATTGGGAGGGCTGGGATGTGAATCCTTACCTTCCGTCCATACAGAACGTGTGGGATCGGTGAATATCGCGATTCCGTGCCTCCTAGAGTGATTTATCGTCATATCGAACGATTGCGAGGGCTGGGATGTGAATCCTTACCTTCCCTCGATACAGAACGTGTGGAAACGGTGAATATCGCGATTCCGAGCCTCCTAGACTGATATATCTATAGACCGAACGATTGCGAGGGCTGGGAAGTGAGTACTTACCTTCTGTCTATACAGAACGATTGGACAGGGTGAATATCGCGATTCCGTGGCTCCTGGAGTGATTTATCGCTATATCGAACGATTGCCGGGGATGAGAAGTGATTCCTTACCTTCTTTCGATCCAGAACGTGTGGAAACGGTGAATATCGCGATTTCGAGCCTCCTAGAGTGATTTATCGTCATATCGAACGATTGCGAGGGCTGGGATGTGAATCCTCACCTTCCGTCGATACAGAACGTGTGGAAACGGTGAATATAGCGATTCCGAGCCTCCTAGAGTGATTTTTCGTTATATCGAACGAAAGCGAGGGCTGGAAAGTAAAGCCATAGCTTCCTTCGATACAGAACGTGTGGAAACGGTGAATATCGCGATTCCGAGCCTCCTAGAGTGATTTTCGTTATATCGAACGATTGCGAGGGCTGGAAAGTAAATCCATAGCTTCCTTCGATACAGAGCGTGTGGAAACGGTGAATATCGCCATTCCGAGCCTCCTAGAGTGATTTATTGTTATATCAAACGATTGCGAGGGCTGGAAAGTGATTCCTAAGCTTCTTTCGATCCAGAACGTGTGGAAACGGTGAATATCGCGATTCCGTGCCTCCTAGAGTGATTTATCGTTATATCGAACGATTGTGAGGGCTGGAACGTGAATCCTTACCTTCTGTCGATACAGGACGATTGGAAATGATGCATATCGCGATTCCGGGCCTCCTAGAGTGATTAATCGTTATATGGAACGATTGCGATAGCTGGAAAGTGAATCCTCACCTTCTGTATATACATGACTATAGGACAGGGTGAATATCGCGATTCCGAACCTCCGAAAGTGATTTATCGATAGACCGAAAAATTGCGACGGCTGGGAAGTGAATCCTTACCTTCTGTTGATACAGAACGTGTGGAAACGGTGAATATCCAAATTCCGAGGCTCTTAGAGTGATTTATCGTTATATCGAACGAATGCGAGGGCTGGAAAGTAAATCCATAGCTTCCTTCGATACAGAGCTTGTGGAAACGGTGAATATCGCCATTCCGAGCCTCCTAGAGTGATTTATTGTTATATCAAACGATTGCGAGGGCTGGAAAGTGATTCCTAAGCTTCTTTCGATCCAGAACGTGTGGAAACGGTGAATATCGCGATTCCGAGCCTCCTAGAGTGATTTATCGTCATATCGAAATATTGGGAGGGCTGGGATGTGAATCCTTACCTTCCGTCCATACAGAACGTGTGGGATCGGTGAATATCGCGATTCCGTGCCTCCTAGAGTGATTTATCGTCATATCGAACGATTGCGAGGGCTGGGATGTGAATCCTTACCTTCCCTCGATACAGAACGTGTGGAAACGGTGAATATCGCGATTCCGAGCCTCCTAGACTGATATATCTATAGACCGAACGATTGCGAGGGCTGGGAAGTGAGTACTTACCTTCTGTCGATACAGAACGATTGGGCAGTGTCAATACCGCGATTCCGAACTTCCTTGAGTGATAGATCGATAAACCGAACGATTGCGAGGGCTGGGAAGTGAATCCTTACCCTCTGCCGAAACAGAACGATTGGTAATTTCGAATATCGCGTTTCCGATCCTCCTAGAGTGATTTAGCGATAGACCGAACGATACCGAGGGCTGCGAAGTGAATCCTTACCTTCTGTCGATACAGAACGTGTGGAACGTCGAATATCGCGATTCCGAGCCGCCTAGAGTGATTTATCGTAATATCGAACGAATGCGAGGGCTGGAAAGTAAATCCATAGATTCCATCGATACAGAACGTGTGGAAACGGTGAATATAGCGATTCCGAGCCTCCTAGAGTGATTTTTCGTTATATCGAACGAAAGCGAGGGCTGGAAAGTAAAGCCATAGCTTCCTTCGATACAGAACGTATGGAAACGGTGAATATCGCGATTCCGAGCCTCCTAGAGTGATTTACCGTTATATCGAACGATTGCGAGAGCTGGGAAGTGAATCCTTACCATCTGTCGATACAGAACGTGTGGAACGTCGAATATCGCGATTCCGAGCCGCCTAGAGTGATTTATCGTAATATCGAACGAATGCGAGGGCTGGAAAGTAAATCCATAGCTTCCATCAATACAGAACGTGTGGAAACGGTGAATATAACGATTCCGAGCCTCCTAGAGTGATTTATCGTTATATCGAACGAAAGCGAGGGCTGGAAAGTAAAGCCATAGCTTCCATCGATACAGAACGTGTGGAAACGGTGAATATCGCGATTCCGAGCCTCCTAGAGTGATTTTCGTTATATCGAACGATTGCGAGGGCTGGAAAGTAAATCCATAGCTTCCTTCGATACAGAGCGTGTGGAAACGATGAATATCGCCATTCCGAGCCTCCTAGAGTGATTTATTGTTATATCAAACGATTGCGAGGGCTGGAAAGTGATTCCTTACCTTCCGTCGATACAGAACGTGTGGGATCGGTGAATATCGCGATTCCGTGCCTCCTAGAGTGATTTACCGTTATATCGAACAATTGCGAGGGCTGGGAAGTGAATCCTTACCTTCTGTCTATACAGAACGATTGGACAGGGTGAATATCGCGATTCCGTGGCTCCTGGAGTGATTTATCGTTATATCGAACGATTGCCGGGGATGAGAAGTGATTCCTTACCTTCTTTCGATCCAGAACGTGTGGAAACGGTGAATATCGCGATTCCGAGCCTCCTAGAGTGATTTATCGTCATATCGAACGATTGCGAGGGCTGGGATGTGAATGCTCACCTTCCGTCGATACAGAACGTGTGGGAACGGTGAATATCGCGATTCCGAGGCTCCTGGAGTGATTTATCGTTATATCGAACGATTGCGAGGGCTGGAACATGAATCCTTACCTTCTGTCGATACAGGACGATTGGAAATGATGCATATCGCGATTCCGGGCCTCCTAGAGTGATTTACCGTTATATCGAACGATTGCGAGAGCTGGGAAGTGAATCCTTACCATCTGTCGATACAGAACGTGTGGAACGTCGAATATCGCGATTCCGAGCCGCCTAGAGTGATTTATCGTAATATCGAACGAATGCGAGGGCTGGAAAGTAAATCCATAGCTTCCATCAATACAGAACGTATGGAAACGGTGAATATAGCGATTCCGAGCCTCCTAGAGTGATTTATCGTTATATCGAACGAAAGCGAGGGCTGGAAAGTAAAGCCATAGCTTCCTTCGATACAGAACGTGTGGAAACGGTGAATATCGGGATTCCGAGCCTCCTAGAGTGATTTTCGTTATATCGAACGATTGCGAGGGCTGGAAAGTAAATCCATAGCTTCCTTCGATACAGAGCGTGTGGAAACGGTGAATATCGCCATTCCGAGCCTCCTAGAGTGATTTATTGTTATATCAAACGATTGCGAGGGCTGGAAAGTGATTCCTAAGCTTCTTTCGATCCAGAACGTGTGGAAACGGTGAATATCGCGATTCCGAGGTTCCTAGAGTGATTTATCGTCATATCGAAATATTGCGAGGGCTGGGATGTGAATCCTTACCTTCCGTCGATACAGAACGTGTGGGATCGGTGAATATCGCGATTCCGTGCCTCCTAGAGTGATTTACCGTTATATCGATCAATTGCGAGGGTTGGGAAGTGAATCCTTACCTTCTGTCTATACAGAACGATTGGACAGGGTGAATATCGCGATTCCGTGGCTCCTGGAGTGATTTATCGTCATATCGAAATATTGCGAGGGCTGGGATGTGAATCCTTACCTTCCGTCGATACAGAACGTGTGGGATCGGTGAATATCGCGATTCCGTGCCTCCTAGAGTGATTTACCGTTATATCGAACGATTACGAGGGCTGGGATGTTAATCCTCACCTTCCGTCTATACAGAACGATTGGACAGGGTGAATATCGCGATTCCGAGGCTCCTGGAGTGATTTATCGTTATATCGAACAATTGCGAGGGCTGGGAAGTGAATCCTTACCTTCTGTTGATACAGAACGCGTGGAAACGGTGAATATCCAAATTCCGAGGCTCTTAGAGTGATTTATCGTCATATCGAAATATTGGGAGGGCTGGGATGTGAATCCTTACCTTCCGTCCATACAGAACGTGTGGGATCGGTGAATATCGCGATTCCGAGCCTCCTAGAGTGATTTACCGTTATATCGAACGATTGCGAGGGCTGGGATGTGAATCCTTACCTTCCCTCGATACAGAACGTGTGGAAACGGTGAATATCGCGATTCCGAGCCTCCTAGACTGATATATCTATAGACCGAACGATTGCGAGGGCTGGGAAGTGAGTACTTACCTTCTGTCTATACAGAACGATTGGACAGGGTGAATATCGCGATTCCGTGGCTCCTGGAGTGATTTATCGCTATATCGAACGATTGCCGGGGATGAGAAGTGATTCCTTACCTTCTTTCGATCCAGAACGTGTGGAAACGGTGAATATCGCGATTTCGAGCCTCCTAGAGTGATTTATCGTCATATCGAACGATTGCGAGGGCTGGGATGTGAATCCTCACCTTCCGTCGATACAGAACGTGTGGAAACGGTGAATATAGCGATTCCGAGCCTCCTAGAGTGATTTTTCGTTATATCGAACGAAAGCGAGGGCTGGAAAGTAAAGCCATAGCTTCCTTCGATACAGAACGTGTGGAAACGGTGAATATCGCGATTCCGAGCCTCCTAGAGTGATTTTCGTTATATCGAACGATTGCGAGGGCTGGAAAGTAAATCCATAGCTTCCTTCGATACAGAGCGTGTGGAAACGGTGAATATCGCCATTCCGAGCCTCCTAGAGTGATTTATTGTTATATCAAACGATTGCGAGGGCTGGAAAGTGATTCCTAAGCTTCTTTCGATCCAGAACGTGTGGAAACGGTGAATATCGCGATTCCGTGCCTCCTAGAGTGATTTATCGTTATATCGAACGATTGTGAGGGCTGGAACGTGAATCCTTACCTTCTGTCGATACAGGACGATTGGAAATGATGCATATCGCGATTCCGGGCCTCCTAGAGTGATTAATCGTTATATGGAACGATTGCGATAGCTGGAAAGTGAATCCTCACCTTCTGTATATACATGACTATAGGACAGGGTGAATATCGCGATTCCGAACCTCCGAAAGTGATTTATCGATAGACCGAACAATTGCGGCGGCTGGGAAGTGAATCCTTACCTTCTGTTGATACAGAACGTGTGGAAACGGTGAATATCCAAATTCCGAGGCTCTTAGAGTGATTTATCGTTATATCGAACGAATGCGAGGGCTGGAAAGTAAATCCATAGCTTCCTTCGATACAGAGCTTGTGGAAACGGTGAATATCGCCATTCCGAGCCTCCTAGAGTGATTTATTGTTATATCAAACGATTGCGAGGGCTGGAAAGTGATTCCTAAGCTTCTTTCGATCCAGAACGTGTGGAAACGGTGAATATCGCGATTCCGAGCCTCCTAGAGTGATTTATCGTCATATCGAAATATTGGGAGGGCTGGGATGTGAATCCTTACCTTCCGTCCATACAGAACGTGTGGGATCGGTGAATATCGCGATTCCGTGCCTCCTAGAGTGATTTATCGTCATATCGAACGATTGCGAGGGCTGGGATGTGAATCCTTACCTTCCCTCGATACAGAACGTGTGGAAACGGTGAATATCGCGATTCCGAGCCTCCTAGACTGATATATCTATAGACCGAACGATTGCGAGGGCTGGGAAGTGAGTACTTACCTTCTGTCGATACAGAACGATTGGGCAGTGTCAATACCGCGATTCCGAACTTCCTTGAGTGATAGATCGATAAACCGAACGATTGCGAGGGCTGGGAAGTGAATCCTTACCCTCTGCCGAAACAGAACGATTGGTAATTTCGAATATCGCGTTTCCGATCCTCCTAGAGTGATTTAGCGATAGACCGAACGATACCGAGGGCTGCGAAGTGAATCCTTACCTTCTGTCGATACAGAACGTGTGGAACGTCGAATATCGCGATTCCGAGCCGCCTAGAGTGATTTATCGTAATATCGAACGAATGCGAGGGCTGGAAAGTAAATCCATAGATTCCATCGATACAGAACGTGTGGAAACGGTGAATATAGCGATTCCGAGCCTCCTAGAGTGATTTTTCGTTATATCGAACGAAAGCGAGGGCTGGAAAGTAAAGCCATAGCTTCCTTCGATACAGAACGTATGGAAACGGTGAATATCGCGATTCCGAGCCTCCTAGAGTGATTTACCGTTATATCGAACGATTGCGAGAGCTGGGAAGTGAATCCTTACCATCTGTCGATTCAGAACGTGTGGAACGTCGAATATCGCGATTCCGAGCCGCCTAGAGTGATTTATCGTAATATCGAACGAATGCGAGGGCTGGAAAGTAAATCCATAGATTCCATCGATACAGAACGTGTGGAAACGGTGAATATAGCGATTCCGAGCCTCCTAGAGTGATTTTTCGTTATATCGAACGAAAGCGAGGGCTGGAAAGTAAAGCCATAGCTTCCTTCGATACAGAACGTATGGAAACGGTGAATATCGCGATTCCGAGCCTCCTAGAGTGATTTACCGTTATATCGAACGATTGCGAGAGCTGGGAAGTGAATCCTTACCATCTGTCGATACAGAACGTGTGGAACGTCGAATATCGCGATTCCGAGCCGCCTAGAGTGATTTATCGTAATATCGAACGAATGCGAGGGCTGGAAAGTAAATCCATAGCTTCCATCAATACAGAACGTGTGGAAACGGTGAATATAACGATTCCGAGCCTCCTAGAGTGATTTATCGTTATATCGAACGAAAGCGAGGGCTGGAAAGTAAAGCCATAGCTTCCATCGATACAGAACGTGTGGAAACGGTGAATATCGCGATTCCGAGCCTCCTAGAGTGATTTTCGTTATATCGAACGATTGCGAGGGCTGGAAAGTAAATCCATAGCTTCCTTCGATACAGAGCGTGTGGAAACGATGAATATCGCCATTCCGAGCCTCCTAGAGTGATTTATTGTTATATCAAACGATTGCGAGGGCTGGAAAGTGATTCCTTACCTTCCGTCGATACAGAACGTGTGGGATCGGTGAATATCGCGATTCCGTGCCTCCTAGAGTGATTTACCGTTATATCGAACAATTGCGAGGGCTGGGAAGTGAATCCTTACCTTCTGTCTATACAGAACGATTGGACAGGGTGAATATCGCGATTCCGTGGCTCCTGGAGTGATTTATCGTTATATCGAACGATTGCCGGGGATGAGAAGTGATTCCTTACCTTCTTTCGATCCAGAACGTGTGGAAACGGTGAATATCGCGATTCCGAGCCTCCTAGAGTGATTTATCGTCATATCGAACGATTGCGAGGGCTGGGATGTGAATGCTCACCTTCCGTCGATACAGAACGTGTGGGAACGGTGAATATCGCGATTCCGAGGCTCCTGGAGTGATTTATCGTTATATCGAACGATTGCGAGGGCTGGAACATGAATCCTTACCTTCTGTCGATACAGGACGATTGGAAATGATGCATATCGCGATTCCGGGCCTCCTAGAGTGATTTACCGTTATATCGAACGATTGCGAGAGCTGGGAAGTGAATCCTTACCATCTGTCGATACAGAACGTGTGGAACGTCGAATATCGCGATTCCGAGCCGCCTAGAGTGATTTATCGTAATATCGAACGAATGCGAGGGCTGGAAAGTAAATCCATAGCTTCCATCAATACAGAACGTATGGAAACGGTGAATATAGCGATTCCGAGCCTCCTAGAGTGATTTATCGTTATATCGAACGAAAGCGAGGGCTGGAAAGTAAAGCCATAGCTTCCTTCGATACAGAACGTGTGGAAACGGTGAATATCGGGATTCCGAGCCTCCTAGAGTGATTTTCGTTATATCGAACGATTGCGAGGGCTGGAAAGTAAATCCATAGCTTCCTTCGATACAGAGCGTGTGGAAACGGTGAATATCGCCATTCCGAGCCTCCTAGAGTGATTTATTGTTATATCAAACGATTGCGAGGGCTGGAAAGTGATTCCTAAGCTTCTTTCGATCCAGAACGTGTGGAAACGGTGAATATCGCGATTCCGAGGTTCCTAGAGTGATTTATCGTCATATCGAAATATTGCGAGGGCTGGGATGTGAATCCTTACCTTCCGTCGATACAGAACGTGTGGGATCGGTGAATATCGCGATTCCGTGCCTCCTAGAGTGATTTACCGTTATATCGATCAATTGCGAGGGTTGGGAAGTGAATCCTTACCTTCTGTCTATACAGAACGATTGGACAGGGTGAATATCGCGATTCCGTGGCTCCTGGAGTGATTTATCGTCATATCGAAATATTGCGAGGGCTGGGATGTGAATCCTTACCTTCCGTCGATACAGAACGTGTGGGATCGGTGAATATCGCGATTCCGTGCCTCCTAGAGTGATTTACCGTTATATCGAACGATTACGAGGGCTGGGATGTTAATCCTCACCTTCCGTCTATACAGAACGATTGGACAGGGTGAATATCGCGATTCCGAGGCTCCTGGAGTGATTTATCGTTATATCGAACAATTGCGAGGGCTGGGAAGTGAATCCTTACCTTCTGTTGATACAGAACGCGTGGAAACGGTGAATATCCAAATTCCGAGGCTCTTAGAGTGATTTATCGTCATATCGAAATATTGGGAGGGCTGGGATGTGAATCCTTACCTTCCGTCCATACAGAACGTGTGGGATCGGTGAATATCGCGATTCCGAGCCTCCTAGAGTGATTTACCGTTATATCGAACGATTGCGAGGGCTGGGATGTGAATCCTTACCTTCCCTCGATACAGAACGTGTGGAAACGGTGAATATCGCGATTCCGAGCCTCCTAGACTGATATATCTATAGACCGAACGATTGCGAGGGCTGGGAAGTGAGTACTTACCTTCTGTCTATACAGAACGATTGGACAGGGTGAATATCGCGATTCCGTGGCTCCTGGAGTGATTTATCGCTATATCGAACGATTGCCGGGGATGAGAAGTGATTCCTTACCTTCTTTCGATCCAGAACGTGTGGAAACGGTGAATATCGCGATTTCGAGCCTCCTAGAGTGATTTATCGTCATATCGAACGATTGCGAGGGCTGGGATGTGAATCCTCACCTTCCGTCGATACAGAACGTGTGGAAACGGTGAATATAGCGATTCCGAGCCTCCTAGAGTGATTTTTCGTTATATCGAACGAAAGCGAGGGCTGGAAAGTAAAGCCATAGCTTCCTTCGATACAGAACGTGTGGAAACGGTGAATATCGCGATTCCGAGCCTCCTAGAGTGATTTTCGTTATATCGAACGATTGCGAGGGCTGGAAAGTAAATCCATAGCTTCCTTCGATACAGAGCGTGTGGAAACGGTGAATATCGCCATTCCGAGCCTCCTAGAGTGATTTATTGTTATATCAAACGATTGCGAGGGCTGGAAAGTGATTCCTAAGCTTCTTTCGATCCAGAACGTGTGGAAACGGTGAATATCGCGATTCCGTGCCTCCTAGAGTGATTTATCGTTATATCGAACGATTGTGAGGGCTGGAACGTGAATCCTTACCTTCTGTCGATACAGGACGATTGGAAATGATGCATATCGCGATTCCGGGCCTCCTAGAGTGATTAATCGTTATATGGAACGATTGCGATAGCTGGAAAGTGAATCCTCACCTTCTGTATATACATGACTATAGGACAGGGTGAATATCGCGATTCCGAACCTCCGAAAGTGATTTATCGATAGACCGAACAATTGCGACGGCTGGGAAGTGAATCCTTACCTTCTGTTGATACAGAACGTGTGGAAACGGTGAATATCCAAATTCCGAGGCTCTTAGAGTGATTTATCGTTATATCGAACGAATGCGAGGGCTGGAAAGTAAATCCATAGCTTCCTTCGATACAGAGCTTGTGGAAACGGTGAATATCGCCATTCCGAGCCTCCTAGAGTGATTTATTGTTATATCAAACGATTGCGAGGGCTGGAAAGTGATTCCTAAGCTTCTTTCGATCCAGAACGTGTGGAAACGGTGAATATCGCGATTCCGAGCCTCCTAGAGTGATTTATCGTCATATCGAAATATTGGGAGGGCTGGGATGTGAATCCTTACCTTCCGTCCATACAGAACGTGTGGGATCGGTGAATATCGCGATTCCGTGCCTCCTAGAGTGATTTATCGTCATATCGAACGATTGCGAGGGCTGGGATGTGAATCCTTACCTTCCCTCGATACAGAACGTGTGGAAACGGTGAATATCGCGATTCCGAGCCTCCTAGACTGATATATCTATAGACCGAACGATTGCGAGGGCTGGGAAGTGAGTACTTACCTTCTGTCGATACAGAACGATTGGGCAGTGTCAATACCGCGATTCCGAACTTCCTTGAGTGATAGATCGATAAACCGAACGATTGCGAGGGCTGGGAAGTGAATCCTTACCCTCTGCCGAAACAGAACGATTGGTAATTTCGAATATCGCGTTTCCGATCCTCCTAGAGTGATTTAGCGATAGACCGAACGATACCGAGGGCTGCGAAGTGAATCCTTACCTTCTGTCGATACAGAACGTGTGGAACGTCGAATATCGCGATTCCGAGCCGCCTAGAGTGATTTATCGTAATATCGAACGAATGCGAGGGCTGGAAAGTAAATCCATAGATTCCATCGATACAGAACGTGTGGAAACGGTGAATATAGCGATTCCGAGCCTCCTAGAGTGATTTTTCGTTATATCGAACGAAAGCGAGGGCTGGAAAGTAAAGCCATAGCTTCCTTCGATACAGAACGTATGGAAACGGTGAATATCGCGATTCCGAGCCTCCTAGAGTGATTTACCGTTATATCGAACGATTGCGAGAGCTGGGAAGTGAATCCTTACCATCTGTCGATTCAGAACGTGTGGAACGTCGAATATCGCGATTCCGAGCCGCCTAGAGTGATTTATCGTAATATCGAACGAATGCGAGGGCTGGAAAGTAAATCCATAGCTTCCATCAATACAGAACGTGTGGAAACGGTGAATATAACGAGTCCGAGCCTCCTAGAGTGATTTATCGTTATATCGAACGAAAGCGAGGGCTGGAAAGTAAAGCCATAGCTTCCATCGATACAGAACGTGTGGAAACGGTGAATATCGCGATTCCGAGCCTCCTAGAGTGATTTTCGTTATATCGAACGATTGCGAGGGCTGGAAAGTAAATCCATAGCTTCCTTCGATACAGAGCGTGTGGAAACGATGAATATCGCCATTCCGAGCCTCCTAGAGTGATTTATTGTTATATCAAACGATTGCGAGGGCTGGAAAGTGATTCCTTACCTTCCGTCGATACAGAACGTGTGGGATCGGTGAATATCGCGATTCCGTGCCTCCTAGAGTGATTTACCGTTATATCGAACAATTGCGAGGGCTGGGAAGTGAATCCTTACCTTCTGTCTATACAGAACGATTGGACAGGGTGAATATCGCGATTCCGTGGCTCCTGGAGTGATTTATCGTTATATCGAACGATTGCGAGAGCTGGGAAGTGAATCCTTACCATCTGTCTATACAGAACGATTGGACAGGGTGAATATCGCGATTCCGTGGCTCCTGGAGTTATTTATCTTCATATCGAAATATTGCGAGGGCTGGGATGTGAATCCTTACCTTCCGTCGATACAGAACGTGTGGGAACGGTGAATATCGCGATTCCGAGGCTCCTGGAGTGATTTATCGTTATATCGAACGATTGCGAGGGCTGGAACGTGAATCCTTACCTTCTGTCGATACAGGACGATTGGAAATGATGCATATCGCGATTCCGGGCCTCCTAGAGTGATTAATCGTTATATGGAACGATTGCGATAGCTGGAAAGTGAATCCTCACCTTCTGTATATACATGACTATAGGACAGGGTGAATATCGCGATTCCGAACCTCCGAAAGTGATTTATCGATAGACCGAACAATTGCGAGGGCTGGGAAGTGAATCCTTACCATCTGTTGATACAGAACGTGTGGAAACGGTGAATATCGAAATTCCGAGGCTCTTAGAGTGATTTATCGTTATATCGAACGAATGCGAGGGCTGGAAAGTAAATCCATAGCTTCCTTCGATACAGAGCGTGTGGAAACGGTGAATATCGCCATTCCGAGCCTCCTAGAGTGATTTATTGTTATATCAAACGATTGCGAGGGCTGGAAAGTGATTCCTAAGCATCTTTCGATCCAGAACGTGTGGAAACGGTGAATATCGCGATTCCGAGCCTCCTAGAGTGATTTATCGTCATATCGAAATATTGCGAGGGCTGGGATGTGAATCCTTACCTTCCGGCCATACAGAACGGGTGGGATCGGTGAATATCGCGATTCCGTGCCTCCTAGAGTGATTTATCGTCATATCGAACGATTGCGAGGGCTGGGATGTGAATCCTCACCTTCCGTCGATACAGAACGTGTGGGAACGGTGAATATCGCGATTCCGAGGCTCCTGGAGTGATTTATCGTTATATCGAACGATTGCGAGGGCTGGAACGTGAATCCTTACCTTCTATCGATACAGAACGATTGGAAATGATGCATATCGCGATTCCGGGCCTCCTAGAGTGATTAATCGTTATATGGAACGATTGCGAGGGCTGGGATGTGAATCCTTACCTTCCCTCGATACAGAACGTGTGGAAAAGGTGAATATCGCGATTCCGAGCCTCCTAGACTGATTTATCTATAGACCGAACGATTGCGAGGGCTGGGAAGTGAGTACTTACCTTCTGTCTATACAGAACGATTGGACAGGGTGAATATCGCGATTCCGTGGCTCCTGGAGTGATTTATCGTTATATCGAACGATTGCCGGGGATGAGAAGTGATTCCTTACCTTCTTTCGATCCAGAACGTGTGGAAACGGTGAATATCGCTATTCCGAGCCTCCTAGAGTGATCTTCGTTATATCGAACGATTGCGAGGCCTGGGAAGTGATTCCTTGCCTTCTGTCGATAGAGAACGTGTGGAACGTGTGAATATCGCTATTCCGAGCCTCCTAGAGTGATTAATCGTTATATGGAACGATTGCGATAGCTGGAAAGTGAATCCTTACCTTCTGTATACACGTGACTATAGGACAGGGTGAATATCGCGATTCCTAAACTCCGAAAGTGATTTAGCGATAGACCGAACAATTGCGAGGGCTGGGACGTGAATCCTTACCTTCTGTTGATACAGAACGTGTGGAAACGGTGAATATCGCGATTCCGAGCCTCCTAGAGTGATTTACCGTTATATCGAACGATTGCGAGAGCTGGGAAGTGAATCCTTACCATCTGTCTATACAGAACGATTGGACAGGGTGAATATCGCGATTCCGTGGCTCCTGGAGTGATTTATCGGCATATCGAAATATTGCGAGGGCTGGGATGTGAATCCTTACCTTCCGTCGATACAGAACGTGTGGAATCGGTGAATATCGCGATTCCGTGCCTCCTAGAGAGATTTATCGTCATATCGAACGATTGCGAGGGCTGGGATGTGAATCCTCACCATCCGTCGATACAGAACGTGTGGGAACGGTGAATATCGCGATTCCGAGGCTCCTGGAGTGATTTATCGTTATATCGAACGATTGCGAGGGCTGGAACGTGAATCCTTACCTTCTGTCGATACAGAACGATTGGAAATGATGCATACCGCGATTCCGGGCCTCCTAGATTGATTAATCGTTACATGGAACGATTGCGAGGGCTGGGATGTGAATCCTTACCTTCCCTCGATACAGAACGTGTGGAAACAGTGAATATCGCGATTCCGTGCCTCCTAGAGTGATTTGTCGTCATATCGAACGATTGCGAGGGCTGGGATGTGAATCTTTACCTTCCCTCGATACAGAACGTGTGGAAACAGTGAATATCGCGATTTCGAGCCTCCTAGAGTGATTTATCGTCATATCGAACGATTACGAGGGCTGGGATGTTAATCCTCACCTTCCGTCTATACAGAACGATTGGACAGGGTGAATATCGCGATTCCGTGGCTCCTGGAGTGATTTATCGTCATATCGAAATATTGCGAGGGCTGGGATGTGAATCCTTACCTTCCGTCGATACAGAACGTGTGGGATCGGTGAATATCGCGATTCCGTGCCTCCTAGAGTGATTTACCGTTATATCGAACGATTACGAGGGCTGGGATGTTAATCCTCACCTTCCGTCTATACAGAACGATTGGACAGGGTGAATATCGCGATTCCGTGGCTCCTGGAGTGATTTATCGTTATATCGAAAGATTGCCGGGGATGAGAAGTGATTCCTTACCTTCTTTCGATCCAGAACGTGTGGAAACGGTGAATATCGCGATTCCAAGCCTCCTAGAGTGATTTATCGTCATATCGAACGATTGCGAGGACTGGGATGTGAATGCTCACCTTCCGTCGATACAGAACGTGTGGGAACGGTGAATATCGCGATTCCGAGGCTCCTGGAGTGATTTATCGTTATATCGAACGATTGCGAGGGCTGGAACGTGAATCCTTACCTTCTGTCGATACAGGACGATTGGAAATGATGCATATCGCGATTCCAAGCCTCCTAGAGTGATTTATCGTCATATCGAACGATTGCGAGGACTGGGAAGTGAATCCTTACCATCTGTCTATACAGAACGATTGGACAGGGTGAATATCGCGATTCCGTGGCTCCTGGAGTGATTTATCGGCATATCGAAATATTGCGAGGGCTGGGATGTGAATCCTTACCTTCCGTCGATACAGAACGTGTGGAATCGGTGAATATCGCGATTCCGTGCCTCCTAGAGTGATTTATCGTCATATCGAACGATTGCGAGGGCTGGGATGTGAATCCTCACCATCCGTCGATACAGAACGTGTGGGAACGGTGAATATCGCGATTCCGAGGCTCCTGGAGTGATTTATCGTTATATCGAACGATTGCGAGGGCTGGAACGTGAATCCTTACCTTCTGTCGATACAGAACGATTGGAAATGATGCATATCGCGATTCCGGGCCTCCTAGATTGATTAATCGTTACATGGAACGATTGCGATAGCTGGAAAGTGAATCCTCACCTTCTGTATATACATGACTATAGGACAGGGTGAATATCGCGATTCCGTGCCTCCTAGAGTGATTTGTCGTCATATCGAACGATTGCGAGGGCTGGGATCTGAATCCTTACCTTCCCTCGATACAGAACGTGTGGAAACGGTGAATATCGCGATTCCGAGCCTCCTAGACTGATATATCTATAGACCGAACGATTGCGAGGGCTGGGAAGTGAGTACTTACCTTCTGTCTATACAGAACGATTGGACAGGGTGAATATCGCGATTCCGTGGCTCCTGGAGTGATTTATCGCTATATCGAACGATTGCCGGGGATGAGAAGTGATTCCTTACCTTCTTTCGATCCAGAACGTGTGGAAACGGTGAATATCGCGATTTCGAGCCTCCTAGAGTGATTTATCGTCATATCGAACGATTGCGAGGGCTGGGATGTGAATCCTCACCTTCCGTCGATACAGAACGTGTGGAAACGGTGAATATAGCGATTCCGAGCCTCCTAGAGTGATTTTTCGTTATATCGAACGAAAGCGAGGGCTGGAAAGTAAAGCCATAGCTTCCTTCGATACAGAACGTGTGGAAACGGTGAATATCGCGATTCCGAGCCTCCTAGAGTGATTTTCGTTATATCGAACGATTGCGAGGGCTGGAAAGTAAATCCATAGCTTCCTTCGATACAGAGCGTGTGGAAACGGTGAATATCGCCATTCCGAGCCTCCTAGATTGATTTATTGTTATATCAAACGATTGCGAGGGCTGGAAAGTGATTCCTAAGCTTCTTTCGATCCAGAACGAGTGGAAACGGTGAATATCGCGATTCCGTGCCTCCTAGAGTGATTTATCGTTATATCGAACGATTGCGAGGGCTGGAACGTGAATCCTTACCTTCTGTCGATACAGGACGATTGGAAATGATGCATATCGCGATTCCGGGCCTCCTAGAGTGATTAATCGTTATATGGAACGATTGCGATAGCTGGAAAGTGAATCCTCACCTTCTGTATATACATGACTATAGGACAGGGTGAATATCGCGATTCCGAACCTCCGAAAGTGATTTATCGATAGACCGAACAATTGCGAGGGCTGGGAAGTGAATCCTTACCTTCTGTTGATACAGAACGTGTGGAAACGGTGAATATCCAAATTCCGAGGCTCTTAGAGTGATTTATCGTTATATCGAACGAATGCGAGGGCTGGAAAGTAAATCCATAGCTTCCTTCGATACAGAGCGTGTGGAAACGGTGAATATCGCCATTCCGAGCCTCCTAGAGTGATTTATTGTTATATCAAACGATTGCGAGGGCTGGAAAGTGATTCCTAAGCTTCTTTCGATCCAGAACGTGTGGAAACGGTGAATATCGCGATTCCGAGCCTCCTAGAGTGATTTATCGTCATATCGAAATATTGGGAGGGCTGGGATGTGAATCCTTACCTTCCGTCCATACAGAACGTGTGGGATCGGTGAATATCGCGATTCCGTGCCTCCTAGAGTGATTTATCGTCATATCGAACGATTGCGAGGGCTGGGATGTGAATCCTTACCTTCCCTCGATACAGAACGTGTGGAAACGGTGAATATCGCGATTCCGAGCCTCCTAGACTGATATATCTATAGACCGAACGATTGCGAGGGCTGGGAAGTGAGTACTTACCTTCTGTCTATACAGAACGATTGGACAGGGTGAATATCGCGATTCCGTGGCTCCTGGAGTGATTTATCGCTATATCGAACGATTGCCGGGGATGAGAAGTGATTCCTTACCTTCATTCGATCCAGAACGTGTGGAAACGGTGAATATCGCGATTTCGAGCCTCCTAGAGTGATTTATCGTCATATCGAACGATTGCGAGGGCTGGGATGTGAATCCTCACCTTCCGTCGATACAGAACGTGTGGGAACGGTGAATATCGCGATTCCGAGGCTCCTGGAGTGATTTATCATTATATCGAACGATTGCGAGGGCTGGAACCTGAATCCTTACCTTCTATCGATTCAGAACGATTGGAAATGATGCATATCGCCATTCCGAGCCTCCTAGAGTGATTTATTGTTATATCAAACGATTGCGAGGGCTGGGAAGTGGATCCTTACCTTCTGTCGATACAGAACGATTGGGCAGTGTCAATACCGCGATTCCGAACTTCCTTGAGTGATTGATCGATAAACCGAACGATTGCGAGGGCTGGGAAGTGAATCCTTACCCTCTGCCGAAACAGAACGATTGGTAATTTCGAATATCGCGTTTCCGATCCTCCTAGAGTGATTTAGCGATAGACCGAACGATACCGAGGGCTGCGAAGTGAATCCTTACCTTCTGTCGATACAGAACGTGTGGAACGTCGAATATCGCGATTCCGAGCCGCCTAGAGTGATTTATCGTAATATCGAACGAATGCGAGGGCTGGAAAGTAAATCCATAGATTCCATCGATACAGAACGTGTGGAAACGGTGAATATAGCGATTCCGAGCCTCCTAGAGTGATTTTTCGTTATATCGAACGAAAGCGAGAGCTGGAAAGTAAAGCCATAGCTTCCTTCGATACAGAACGTATGGAAACGGTGAATATCGCGATTCCGAGCCTCCTAGAGTGATTTTCGTTATATCGAACGATTGCGAGGGCTGGAAAGTAAATCCATAGCTTTCTTCGATACAGAGCGTGTGGAAACGGTGAATATCGCCATTCCGAGCCTCCTAGAGTGATTTATTGTTATATCAAACGATTGCGAGGGCTGGAAAGTGATTCCTAAGCTTCTTTCGATCCAGAACGTGTGGAAACGGTGAATATCGCGATTCCGAGCTTCCTAGAGTGATTTATCGTCATATCGAAATATTGCGAGGGCTGGGATGTGAATCCTTACCTTCCGTCGATACAGAACGTGTGGGATCGGTGAATATCGCGATTCCGTGCCTCCTAGAGTGATTTACCGTTATATCGAACAATTGCGAGGGCTGGGAAGTGAATCCTTACCTTCTGTCTATACAGAACGATTGGACAGGGTGAATATCGCGATTCCGTGGCTCCTGGAGTGATTTATCGTTATATCGAACGATTGCCGGGGATGAGAACTGATTCCTTACCTTCTTTCGATCCAGAACGTGTGGAAACGGTGAATATCGCGATTCCGAGCCTCCTAGAGTGATTTACCGTTATATCGAACGATTGCGAGAGCTGGGAAGTGAATGCTCACCTTCCGTCGATACAGAACGTGTGGGAACGGTGAATATCGCGATTCCGAGGCTCCTGGAGTGATTTATCGTCATATCGAAATATTGGGAGGGCTGGGATGTGAATCCTTACCTTCCGTCCATACAGAACGTGTGGGATCGGTGAATATCGCGATTCCGTGCCTCCTAGAGTGATTTATCGTCATATCGAACGATTGCGAGGGCTGGGATGTGAATCCTTACCTTCCCTCGATACAGAACGTGTGGAAACGGTGAATATCGCGATTCCGAGCCTCCTAGACTGATATATCTATAGACCGAACGATTGCGAGGGCTGGGAAGTGAGTACTTACCTTCTGTCTATACAGAACGATTGGACAGGGTGAATATCGCGATTCCGTGGCTCCTGGAGTGATTTATCGCTATATCGAACGATTGCCGGGGATGAGAAGTGATTCCTTACCTTCATTCGATCCAGAACGTGTGGAAACGGTGAATATCGCGATTTCGAGCCTCCTAGAGTGATTTATCGTCATATCGAACGATTGCGAGGGCTGGGATGTGAATCCTCACCTTCCGTCGATACAGAACGTGTGGGAACGGTGAATATCGCGATTCCGAGGCTCCTGGAGTGATTTATCATTATATCGAACGATTGCGAGGGCTGGAACCTGAATCCTTACCTTCTTTCGATCCAGAACGTGTGGAAACGGTGAATATCGCGATTCCGAGCCTCCTAGAGTGATTTACCGTTATATCGAACGATTGCGAGAGCTGGGAAGTGAATGCTCACCTTCCGTCGATACAGAACGTGTGGGAACGGTGAATATCGCGATTCCGAGGCTCCTGGAGTGATTTATCGTTATATCGAACGATTGCGAGGGCTGGAACGTGAATCCTTACCTTCTGTCGATACAGGACGATTGGAAATGATGCATATCGCGATTCCGGGCCTCCTAGAGTGATTAATCGTTATATGGAACGATTGCGATAGCTGGAAAGTGAATCCTCACATTCTGTATATACATGACTATAGGACAGGGTGAATATCGCGATTCCGAACCTCCGAAAGTGATTTAGCGATAGACCGAACAATTGCGAGGGCTGGGAAGTGAATCCTTACCTTCTGTCTATACAGAACGATTGGACAGGGTGAATATCGCGATTCCGTGGCTCCTGGAGTGATTTATCGTTATATCGAACGATTGCCGGGGATGAGAAGTGATTCCTTACCTTCTTTCGATCCAGAACGTGTGGAAACGGTGAATATCGCGATTCCGAGCCTCCTAGAGTGATTTACCGTTATATCGAACGATTGCGAGAGCTGGGAAGTGAATCCTTACCATCTGTCGATACAGAACGTGTGGAACGTCGAATATCGCGATTCCGAGCCGCCTAGAGTGATTAATCGTAATATCGAACGAATGCGAGGGCTGGAAAGTAAATCCATAGCTTCCATCAATACAGAACGTGTGGAAACGGTGAATATAACGATTCCGAGCCTCCTAGAGTGATTTATCGTTATATCGAACGAAAGCGAGGGCTGGAAAGTAAAGCCATAGCTTCCTTCGATACAGAACGTGTGGAAACGGTGAATATCGCGATTCCGAGCCTCCTAGAGTGATTTTCGTTATATCGAACGATTGCGAGGGCTGGAAAGTAAATCCATAGCTTCCTTCGATACAGAGCGTGTGGAAACGGTGAATATCGCCATTCCGAGCCTCCTAGAGTGATTTATTGTTATATCAAACGATTGCGAGGGCTGGAAAGTGATTCCTAAGCTTCTTTCGATCCAGAACGAGTGGAAACGGTGAATATCGCGATTCCGAGCTTCCTAGAGTGATTTATCGTCATATCGAAATATTGCGAGGGCTGGGATGTGAATCCTTACCTACCGTCGATACAGAACGTGTGGGATCGGTGAATATCGCGATTCCGTGCCTCCTAGAGTGATTTACCGTTATATCGAACAATTGCGAGGGCTGGGAAGTGAATCCTTACCTTCTGTCTATACAGAACGATTGGACAGGGTGAATATCGCGATTCCGTGGCTCCTGGAGTGATTTATCGTTATATGGAACGATTGCCGGGGATGAGAAGTGATTCCTTACCTTCTTTCGATCCAGAACGTGTGGAAACGGTGAATATCGCGATTCCGAGCCTCCTAGAGTGATTTATCGTCATATCGAACGATTGCGAGGGCTGGGATGTGAATGCTCACCTTCCGTCGATACAGAACGTGTGGGAACGGTGAATATCGCGATTCCGAGGCTCCTGGAGTGATTTATCGTTATATCGAACGATTGCGAGGGCTGGAACATGAATCCTTACCTTCTGTCGATACAGGACGATTGGAAATGATGCATATCGCGATTCCGGGCCTGCTAGAGTGCTTAGTCGTTATATGGAACGATTGCGACTGCTGGAAAGTGAATCCTCACATTCTGTATATACATGACTATAGGACAGGGTGAATATCGCGATTCCGAACCTCCGAAAGTGATTTAGCGATAGACCGAACAATTGCGAGGGCTGGGAAGTGAATCCTTACCTTCTGTCTATACAGAACGATTGGACAGGGTGAATATCGCGATTCCGTGGCTCCTGGAGTGATTTATCGTTATATCGAACGATTGCCGGGGATGAGAAGTGATTCCTTACCTTCTTTCGATCCAGAACGTGTGGGAACGGTGAATATCGCGATTCCGAACCTCCGAAAGTGTTTTAGCGATAGACCGAACAATTGCGAGGGCTGGGAAGTGAATCCTTACCTTCTGTTGATACAGAACGTGTGGAAACGGTGAATATCGCGATTCCGAGCCTCCTAGAGTGATTTACCGTTATATCGAACGATTGCGAGAGCTGGGAAGTGAATCCTTACCATCTGTCTATACAGAACGATTGGACAGGGTGAATATCGCGATTCCGTGGCTCCTGGAGTTATTTATCTTCACATCGAAATATTGCGAGGGCTGGGATGTGAATCCTTACCTTCCGTCGATACAGAACGTGTGGGAACGGTGAATATCGCGATTCCGAGGCTCCTGGAGTGATTTATCGTTATATCGAACGATTGCGAGGGCTGGAACGTGAATCCTTACCTTCTGTCGATACAGGACGATTGGAAATGATGCATATCGCGATTCCGGGCCTCCTAGAGTGATTAATCGTTATATGGAACGATTGCGATAGCTGGAAAGTGAATCCTCACCTTCTGTATATACATGACTATAGGACAGGGTGAATATCGCGATTCCGAACCTCCGAAAGTGATTTATCGATAGACCGAACAATTGCGAGGGCTGGGAAGTGAATCCTTACCATCTGTTGATACAGAACGTGTGGAAACGGTGAATATCGAAATTCCGAGGCTCTTAGAGTGATTTATCGTTATATCGAACGAATGCGAGGGCTGGAAAGTAAATCCATAGCTTCCTTCGATACAGAGCGTGTGGAAACGGTGAATATCGCCATTCCGAGCCTCCTAGAGTGATTTATTGTTATATCAAACGATTGCGAGGGCTGGAAAGTGATTCCTAAGCATCTTTCGATCCAGAACGTGTGGAAACGGTGAATATCGCGATTCCGAGCCTCCTAGAGTGATTTATCGTCATATCGAAATATTGCGAGGGCTGGGATGTGAATCCTTACCTTCCGGCCATACAGAACGGGTGGGATCGGTGAATATCGCGATTCCGTGCCTCCTAGAGTGATTTATCGTCATATCGAACGATTGCGAGGGCTGGGATGTGAATCCTCACCTTCCGTCGATACAGAACGTGTGGGAACGGTGAATATCGCGATTCCGAGGCTCCTGGAGTGATTTATCGTTATATCGAACGATTGCGAGGGCTGGAACGTGAATCCTTACCATCTATCGATACAGAACGATTGGAAATGATGCATATCGCGATTCCGGGCCTCCTAGAGTGATTAATCGTTATATGGAACGATTGCGATAGCTGGAAAGTGAATCCTTACCTTCTGTATATACATGACTATAGGACAGGGTGCATATCGCGATTCCGAACCTCCGAAAGTGATTTAGCGATAGACCGAACAATTGCGAGGGCTGGGAAGTGAATCCTTACCTTCTGTTGATACAGAACGTGTGGGATCGGTGAATATCGCCATTCCGTGCCTCCTAGAGTGATTTATCGTCATATCGAACGATTGCGAGGGCTGGGATGTGAATCCTTACCTTCCCTCGATACAGAACGTGTGGAAAAGGTGAATATCGCGATTCCGAGCCTCCTAGACTGATTTATCTATAGACCGAACGATTGCGAGGGCTGGGAAGTGATTCCTTGCCTTCTGTCGATAGAGAATGTGTGGAACGTGTGAATATCGCTATTCCGAGCCTCCTAGAGTGATTAATCGTTATATGGAACGATTGCGATAGCTGGAAAGTGAATCCTTACCTTCTGTATACACGTGACTATAGGACAGGGTGAATATCGCGATTCCTAAACTCCGAAAGTGATTTAGCGATAGACCGAACAATTGCGAGGGCTGGGAAGTGAATCCTTACCTTCTGTTGATACAGAACGTGTGGAAACGGTGAATATCGCGATTCCGAGCCTCCTAGAGTGATTTACCGTTATATCGAACGATTGCGAGAGCTGGGAAGTGAATCCTTACCATCTGTCTATACAGAACGATTGGACAGGGTGAATATCGCGATTCCGTGGCTCCTGGAGTGATTTATCGGCATATCGAAATATTGCGAGGGCTGGGATGTGAATCCTTACCTTCCGTCGATACAGAACGTGTGGAATCGGTGAATATCGCGATTCCGTGCCTCCTAGAGTGATTTATCGTCATATCGAACGATTGCGAGGGCTGGGATGTGAATCCTCACCATCCGTCGATACAGAACGTGTGGGAACGGTGAATATCGCGATTCCGAGGCTCCTGGAGTGATTTATCGTTATATCGAACGATTGCGAGGGCTGGAACGTGAATCCTTACCATCTATCGATACAGAACGATTGGAAATGATGCATACCGCGATTCCGGGCCTCCTAGATTGATTAATCGTTACATGGAACGATTGCGATAGCTGGAAAGTGAATCCTCACCTTCTGTATATACATGACTATAGGACAGGGTGAATATCGCGATTCCGTGCCTCCTAGAGTGATTTGTCGTCATATCGAACGATTGCGAGGGCTGGGATGTGAATCCTTACCTTCCCTCGATACAGAACGTGTGGAAACGGTGAATATCGCGATTTCGAGCCTCCTAGAGTGATTTATCGTCATATCGAACGATTACGAGGGCTGGGATGTTAATCCTCACCTTCCGTCTATACAGAACGATTGGACAGGGTGAATATCGCGATTCCGTGGCTCCTGGAGTGATTTATCGTCATATCGAAATATTGCGAGGGCTGGGATGTGAATCCTTACCTTCCGTCGATACAGAACGTGTGGGATCGGTGAATATCGCGATTCCGTGCCTCCTAGAGTGATTTACCGTTATATCGAACGATTACGAGGGCTGGGATGTTAATCCTCACCTTCCGTCTATACAGAACGATTGGACAGGGTGAATATCGCGATTCCGTGGCTCCTGGAGTGATTTATCGTTATATCGAACGATTGCCGGGGATGAGAAGTGATTCCTTACCTTCTTTCGATCCAGAACGTGTGGGAACGGTGAATATCGCGATTCCGAGGCTCCTGGAGTGATTTATCGTTATATCGAACGATTGCGAGGGCTGGAACGTGAATCCTTACCTTCTGTCGATACAGGACGATTGGAAATGATGCATATCGCGATTCCAAGCCTCCTAGAGTGATTTATCGTCATATCGAACGATTGCGAGGACTGGGAAGTGAATCCTTACCATCTGTCTATACAGAACGATTGGACAGGGTGAATATCGCGATTCCGTGGCTCCTGGAGTGATTTATCGGCATATCGAAATATTGCGAGGGCTGGGATGTGAATCCTTACCTTCCGTCGATACAGAACGTGTGGAATCGGTGAATATCGCGATTCCGTGCCTCCTAGAGTGATTTATCGTCATATCGGACGATTGCGAGGGCTGGGATGTGAATCCTCACCTTCCGTCTATACAGAACGATTGGACAGGGTGAATATCGCGATTCCGTGGCTCCTGGAGTGATTTATCGTCATATCGAAATATTGCGAGGGCTGGGATGTGAATCCTTACCTTCCGTCGATACAGAACGTGTGGAAACGGTGAATATCGCGATTCCGAGCCTCCTAGACTGATTTATCTATAGGCCGAACGATTGCGAGGGCTGGGAAGTGAGTACTTACCTTCTGTCTATACAGAACGATTGGACAGGGTGAATATCGCGATTCCGTGGCTCCTGGAGTGATTTATCGTTATATCGAACGATTGCCGGGGATGAGAAGTGATTCCTTACCTTCTTTCGATCCAGAACGTGTGGAAACGGTGAATATCGCGATTTCGAGCCTCCTAGAGTGATTTATCGTCATATCGAACGATTACGAGGGCTGGGATGTTAATCCTCACCTTCCGTCTATACAGAACGATTGGACAGGGTGAATATCGCGATTCCGTGGCTCCTGGAGTGATTTATCGTCATATCGAAATATTGCGAGGGCTGGGATGTGAATCCTTACCTTCCGTCGATACAGAACGTGTGGGATCGGTGAATATCGCGATTCCGTGCCTCCTAGAGTGATTTACCGTTATATCGAACGATTACGAGGGCTGGGATGTTAATCCTCACCTTCCGTCTATACAGAACGATTGGACAGGGTGAATATCGCGATTCCGAGGCTCCTGGAGTGATTTATCGTTATATCGAACGATTGCGAGGGCTGGAACGTGAATCCTTACCTTCTGTCGATACAGGACGATTGGAAATGATGCATATCGCGATTCCGGGCCCCCTAGAGTGATTAATCGTTATATGGAACGATTGCGAAAGCTGGAAAGTGAATCCTCACCTTCTGTATATACATGACTATAGGACAGGGTGAATATCGCGATTCCGAACCTCCGAAAGTGAGTTATCGATAGACCGAACAATTGCGAGGGCTGGGAAGTGAATCCTTACCTTCTGTTGATACAGAACGCGTGGAAACGGTGAATATCCAAATTCCGAGGCTCTTAGAGTGATTTATCGTCATATCGAAATATTGGGAGGGCTGGGATGTGAATCCTTACCTTCCGTCCATACAGAACGTGTGGGATCGGTGAATATCGCGATTCCGTGGCTCCTAGAGTGATTTATCGTCATATCGAACGATTGCGAGGGCTGGGATGTGAATCCTCGCCATCCGTCGATACAGAACGTGTGGGAACGGTGAATATCGCGATTCCGAGGCTCCTGGAGTGATTTATCGTTATATCGAACGATTGCGAGGGCTGGAACGTGAATCCTTACCTTCTGTCGATACAGGACGATTGGAAATGATGCATATCGCGATTCCGGGCCCCCTAGAGTGATTAATCGTTATATGGAACGATTGCGAAAGCTGGAAAGTGAATCCTCACCTTCTGTATATACATGACTATAGGACAGGGTGTATATCGCGATTCCGAACCTCCGAAAGTGATTTAGCGATAGACCGAACAATTGCGAGGGCTGGGAAGTGAATCCTTACCTTCTGTTGATACAGAACGTGTGGAAAAGGTGAATATCGCGATTCCGAACCGCCTAGACTGATTTATCTATAGACCGAACGATTGCGAGGGCTGGGAAGTGAGTACTTACCTTCTGTCTATACACAACGGTTGGACAGGGTGAATATCGCGATTCCGTGGCTCCTGGAGTGATTTATCGTTATATCGAACGATTGCCGGGGATGAGAAGTAATTCCTTACCTTCTTTTGATCCAGAACGTGTGGAAACGGTGAATATCGCTATTCCGAGCCTCCTAGAGTGATCTTCGTTATATCGAACGATTGCGAGAACTGGGAAGTGAATCCTTACCTTCTGTGTACACGTGACTATAGGACAGGGTGAATATCGCGATTCCGAACCTCCGAAAGTGATTTAGCGATAGACCGAACAATTGCGAGGGCTGGGAAGTGAATCCTTACCTTCTGTTGATACAGAACGTGTGGAAACGGTGAATATCGCGATTCCGAGCCTCCTAGAGTGATTTACCGTTATATCGAACGATTGCGAGAACTGGGAAGTGAATCCTTACCATCTGTCTATACAGAACGATTGGACAGGGTGAATATCGCGATTCCGTGGCTCCTAGAGTGATTTATCGTCATATCGAAATATTGCGAGGGCTGGGATGTGAATCCTTACCTTCCGTCGATACAGAACGTGTGGGATCGGTGAATATCGCGATTCCGTGCCTCCTAGAGTGATTTATCGTTATATCGAACGATTGCGAGGGCTGGAACGTGAATCCTTACCTTCTGTCGATACAGGACGATTGGAAATGATGCATATCGCGATTCCGGGCCTCCTAGAGTGATTAATCGTTATATGGAACGATTGCGATAGCTGGAAAGTGAATCCTCACCTTCTGTATATACATGACTATAGGACAGGGTGAATATGGCGATTCCGAACCTCCGAAAGTGAGTTATCGATAGACCGAACAATTGCCAGGGCTGGGAAGTGAATCCTTACCTTCTGTTGATACAGAACGCGTGGAAACGGTGAATATCCAAATTCCGAGGCTCTTAGAGTGATTTATCGTCATATCGAAATATTGGGAGGGCTGGGATGTGAATCCTTACCTTCCGTCCATACAGAACGTGTGGGATCGGTGAATATCGCGATTCCGTGCCTCCTAGAGTGATTTATCGTCATATCGAACGATTGCGAGGGCTGGGATGTGAATCCTTACCTTCCCTCGATACAGAACGTGTGGAAACGGTGAATATCGCGATTCCGAGCCTCCTAGACTGATATATCTATAGACCGAACAATTGCGAGGGCTGGGAAGTGAATCCTTACCTTCTGTTGATACAGAACGCGTGGAAACGGTGAATATCCAAATTCCGAGGCTCTTAGAGTGATTTATCGTCATATCGAAATATTGGGAGGGCTGGGATGTGAATCCTTACCTTCCGTCCATACAGAACGTGTGGGATCGGTGAATATCGCGATTCCGTGGCTCCTAGAGTGATTTATCGTCATATCGAACGATTGCGAGGGCTGGGATGTGAATCCTCACCATCCGTCGATACAGAACGTGTGGGAACGGTGAATATCGCGATTCCGAGGCTCCTGGAGTGATTTATCGTTATATCGAACGATTGCGAGGGCTGGAACGTGAATCCTTACCTTCTGTCGATACAGGACGATTGGAAATGATGCATATCGCGATTCCGGGCCCCCTAGAGTGATTAATCGTTATATGGAACGATTGCGAAAGCTGGAAAGTGAATCCTCACCTTCTGTATATACATGACTATAGGACAGGGTGTATATCGCGATTCCGAACCTCCGAAAGTGATTTAGCGATAGACCGAACAATTGCGAGGGCTGGGAAGTGAATCCTTACCTTCTGTTGATACAGAACGTGTGGAAAAGGTGAATATCGCGATTCCGAACCGCCTAGACTGATTTATCTATAGACCGAACGATTGCGAGGGCTGGGAAGTGAGTACTTACCTTCTGTCTATACACAACGGTTGGACAGGGTGAATATCGCGATTCCGTGGCTCCTGGAGTGATTTATCGTTATATCGAACGATTGCCGGGGATGAGAAGTAATTCCTTACCTTCTTTTGATCCAGAACGTGTGGAAACGGTGAATATCGCTATTCCGAGCCTCCTAGAGTGATCTTCGTTATATCGAACGATTGCGAGAACTGGGAAGTGAATCCTTACCTTCTGTGTACACGTGACTATAGGACAGGGTGAATATCGCGATTCCGAACCTCCGAAAGTGATTTAGCGATAGACCGAACAATTGCGAGGGCTGGGAAGTGAATCCTTACCTTCTGTTGATACAGAACGTGTGGAAACGGTGAATATCGCGATTCCGAGCCTCCTAGAGTGATTTACCGTTATATCGAACGATTGCGAGAACTGGGAAGTGAATCCTTACCATCTGTCTATACAGAACGATTGGACAGGGTGAATATCGCGATTCCGTGGCTCCTAGAGTGATTTATCGTCATATCGAAATATTGCGAGGGCTGGGATGTGAATCCTTACCTTCCGTCGATACAGAACGTGTGGGATCGGTGAATATCGCGATTCCGTGCCTCCTAGAGTGATTTATCGTTATATCGAACGATTGCGAGGGCTGGAACGTGAATCCTTACCTTCTGTCGATACAGGACGATTGGAAATGATGCATATCGCGATTCCGGGCCTCCTAGAGTGATTAATCGTTATATGGAACGATTGCGATAGCTGGAAAGTGAATCCTCACCTTCTGTATATACATGACTATAGGACAGGGTGAATATGGCGATTCCGAACCTCCGAAAGTGAGTTATCGATAGACCGAACAATTGCCAGGGCTGGGAAGTGAATCCTTACCTTCTGTTGATACAGAACGCGTGGAAACGGTGAATATCCAAATTCCGAGGCTCTTAGAGTGATTTATCGTCATATCGAAATATTGGGAGGGCTGGGATGTGAATCCTTACCTTCCGTCCATACAGAACGTGTGGGATCGGTGAATATCGCGATTCCGTGCCTCCTAGAGTGATTTATCGTCATATCGAACGATTGCGAGGGCTGGGATGTGAATCCTTACCTTCCCTCGATACAGAACGTGTGGAAACGGTGAATATCGCGATTCCGAGCCTCCTAGACTGATATATCTATAGACCGAACGATTGCGAGGGCTGGGAAGTGAGTACTTACCTTCTGTCTATACAGAACGATTGGACAGGGTGAATATCGCGATTCCGTGGCTCCTGGAGTGATTTATCGCTATATCGAACGATTGCCGGGGATGAGAAGTGATTCCTTACCTTCTTTCGATCCAGAACGTGTGGAAACGGTGAATATCGCGATTTCGAGCCTCCTAGAGTGATTTATCGTCATATCGAACGATTGCGAGGGCTGGGATGTGAATCCTCACCTTCCGTCGATACAGAACGTGTGGAAACGGTGAATATAGCGATTCCGAGCCTCCTAGAGTGATTTTTCGTTATATCGAACGAAAGCGAGGGCTGGAAAGTAAAGCCATAGCTTCCTTCGATACAGAACGTGTGGAAACGGTGAATATCCAAATTCCGAGGCTCTTAGAGTGATTTATCGTTATATCGAACGATTGCGAGGGCTGGAAAGTAAATCCATAGCTTCCTTCGATACAGAGCGTGTGGAAACGGTGAATATCGCCATTCCGAGCCTCCTAGAGTGATTTATTGTTATATCAAACGATTGCGAGGGCTGGAAAGTGATTCCTAAGCTTCTTTCGATCCAGAACGTGTGGAAACGGTGAATATCGCGATTCCGAGCCTCCTAGAGTGATTTATCGTCATATCGAAATATTGGGAGGGCTGGGATGTGAATCCTTACCTTCCGTCCATACAGAACGTGTGGGATCGGTGAATATCGCGATTCCGTGCCTCCTAGAGTGATTTATCGTCATATCGAACGATTGCGAGGGCTGGGATGTGAATCCTTACCTTCCCTCGATACAGAACGTGTGGAAACGGTGAATATCGCGATTCCGAGCCTCCTAGACTGATATATCTATAGACCGAACGATTGCGAGGGCTGGGAAGTGAGTACTTACCTTCTGTCGATACAGAACGATTGGGCAGTGTCAATACCGCGATTCCGAACTTCCTTGAGTGATAGATCGATAAACCGAACGATTGCGAGGGCTGGGAAGTGAATCCTTACCCTCTGCCGAAACAGAACGATTGGTAATTTCGAATATCGCGTTTCCGATCCTCCTAGAGTGATTTAGCGATAGACCGAACGATACCGAGGGCTGCGAAGTGAATCCTTACCTTCTGTCGATACAGAACGTGTGGAACGTCGAATATCGCGATTCCGAGCCGCCTAGAGTGATTTATCGTAATATCGAACGAATGCGAGGGCTGGAAAGTAAATCCATAGATTCCATCGATACAGAACGTGTGGAAACGGTGAATATAGCGATTCCGAGCCTCCTAGAGTGATTTTTCGTTATATCGAACGAAAGCGAGGGCTGGAAAGTAAAGCCATAGCTTCCTTCGATACAGAACGTATGGAAACGGTGAATATCGCGATTCCGAGCCTCCTAGAGTGATTTACCGTTATATCGAACGATTGCGAGAGCTGGGAAGTGAATCCATAGCTTCCTTCGATACAGAACGTGTGGAAACGGTGAATATCGGGATTCCGAGCCTCCTAGAGTGATTTTCGTTATATCGAACGATTGCGAGGGCTGGAAAGTAAATCCATAGCTTCCTTCGATACAGAGCGTGTGGAAACGGTGAATATCGCCATTCCGAGCCTCCTAGAGTGATTTATTGTTATATCAAACGATTGCGAGGGCTGGAAAGTGATTCCTAAGCTTCTTTCGATCCAGAACGTGTGGAAACGGTGAATATCGCGATTCCGAGGTTCCTAGAGTGATTTATCGTCATATCGAAATATTGCGAGGGCTGGGATGTGAATCCTTACCTTCCGTCGATACAGAGCGTGTGGAAACGATGAATATCGCCATTCCGAGCCTCCTAGAGTGATTTATTGTTATATCAAACGATTGCGAGGGCTGGAAAGTGATTCCTTACCTTCTGTCTATACAGAACGATTGGACAGGGTGAATATCGCGATTCCGTGGCTCCTGGAGTGATTTATCGTTATATCGAACGATTGCCGGGGATGAGAAGTGATTCCTTACCTTATTTCGATCCAGAACGTGTGGAAACGGTGAATATCGCTATTCCGAGCCTCCTAGAGTGATCTTCGTTATATCGAACGATTGCGAGAACTGGGAAGTGAATCCTTACCTTCTGTGTACACGTGACTATAGGACAGGGTGAATATCGCGATTCCGAACCTCCGAAAGTGATTTAGCGATAGACCGAACAATTGCGAGGGCTGGGAAGTGAATCCTTACCTTCTGTTGATACAGAACGTGTGGAAACGGTGAATATCGCGATTCCGAGCCTCCTAGAGTGATTTACCGTTATATCGAACGATTGCGAGAACTGGGAAGTGAATCCTTACCATCTGTCTATACAGAACGATTGGACAGGGTGAATATCGCGATTCCGTGGCTCCTAGAGTGATTTATCGTCATATCGAAATATTGCGAGGGCTGGGATGTGAATCCTTACCTTCCGTCGATACAGAACGTGTGGGATCGGTGAATATCGCGATTCCGTGCCTCCTAGAGTGATTTATCGTTATATCGAACGATTGCGAGGGCTGGAACGTGAATCCTTACCTTCTGTCGATACAGGACGATTGGAAATGATGCATATCGCGATTCCGGGCCTCCTAGAGTGATTAATCGTTATATGGAACGATTGCGATAGCTGGAAAGTGAATCCTCACCTTCTGTATATACATGACTATAGGACAGGGTGAATATGGCGATTCCGAACCTCCGAAAGTGAGTTATCGATAGACCGAACAATTGCCAGGGCTGGGAAGTGAATCCTTACCTTCTGTTGATACAGAACGCGTGGAAACGGTGAATATCCAAATTCCGAGGCTCTTAGAGTGATTTATCGTCATATCGAAATATTGGGAGGGCTGGGATGTGAATCCTTACCTTCCGTCCATACAGAACGTGTGGGATCGGTGAATATCGCGATTCCGTGCCTCCTAGAGTGATTTATCGTCATATCGAACGATTGCGAGGGCTGGGATGTGAATCCTTACCTTCCCTCGATACAGAACGTGTGGAAACGGTGAATATCGCGATTCCGAGCCTCCTAGACTGATATATCTATAGACCGAACGATTGCGAGGGCTGGGAAGTGAGTACTTACCTTCTGTCTATACAGAACGATTGGACAGGGTGAATATCGCGATTCCGTGGCTCCTGGAGTGATTTATCGCTATATCGAACGATTGCCGGGGATGAGAAGTGATTCCTTACCTTCTTTCGATCCAGAACGTGTGGAAACGGTGCATATCGCGATTTCGAGCCTCCTAGAGTGATTTATCGTCATATCGAACGATTGCGAGGGCTGGGATGTGAATCCTCACCTTCCGTCGATACAGAACGTGTGGAAACGGTGAATATAGCGATTCCGAGCCTCCTAGAGTGATTTTTCGTTATATCGAACGAAAGCGAGGGCTGGAAAGTAAAGCCATAGCTTCCTTCGATACAGAACGTGTGGAAACGGTGAATATCGCGATTCCGAGCCTCCTAGAGTGATTTTCGTTATATCGAACGATTGCGAGGGCTGGAAAGTAAATCCATAGCTTCCTTCGATACAGAGCGTGTGGAAACGGTGAATATCGCCATTCCGAGCCTCCTAGAGTGATTTATTGTTATATCAAACGATTGCGAGGGCTGGAAAGTGATTCCTAAGCTTCTTTCGATCCAGAACGTGTGGAAACGGTGAATATCGCGATTCCGTGCCTCCTAGAGTGATTTATCGTTATATCGAACGATTGTGAGGGCTGGAACGTGAATCCTTACCTTCTGTCGATACAGGACGATTGGAAATGATGCATATCGCGATTCCGGGCCTCCTAGAGTGATTAATCGTTATATGGAACGATTGCGATAGCTGGAAAGTGAATCCTCACCTTCTGTATATACATGACTATAGGACAGGGTGAATATCGCGATTCCGAACCTCCGAAAGTGATTTATCGATAGACCGAACAATTGCGGCGGCTGGGAAGTGAATCCTTACCTTCTGTTGATACAGAACGTGTGGAAACGGTGAATATCCAAATTCCGAGGCTCTTAGAGTGATTTATCGTTATATCGAACGAATGCGAGGGCTGGAAAGTAAATCCATAGCTTCCTTCGATACAGAGCTTGTGGAAACGGTGAATATCGCCATTCCGAGCCTCCTAGAGTGATTTATTGTTATATCAAACGATTGCGAGGGCTGGAAAGTGATTCCTAAGCTTCTTTCGATCCAGAACGTGTGGAAACGGTGAATATCGCGATTCCGAGCCTCCTAGAGTGATTTATCGTCATATCGAAATATTGGGAGGGCTGGGATGTGAATCCTTACCTTCCGTCCATACAGAACGTGTGGGATCGGTGAATATCGCGATTCCGTGCCTCCTAGAGTGATTTATCGTCATATCGAACGATTGCGAGGGCTGGGATGTGAATCCTTACCTTCCCTCGATACAGAACGTGTGGAAACGGTGAATATCGCGATTCCGAGCCTCCTAGACTGATATATCTATAGACCGAACGATTGCGAGGGCTGGGAAGTGAGTACTTACCTTCTGTCGATACAGAACGATTGGGCAGTGTCAATACCGCGATTCCGAACTTCCTTGAGTGATAGATCGATAAACCGAACGATTGCGAGGGCTGGGAAGTGAATCCTTACCCTCTGCCGAAACAGAACGATTGGTAATTTCGAATATCGCGTTTCCGATCCTCCTAGAGTGATTTAGCGATAGACCGAACGATACCGAGGGCTGCGAAGTGAATCCTTACCTTCTGTCGATACAGAACGTGTGGAACGTCGAATATCGCGATTCCGAGCCGCCTAGAGTGATTTATCGTAATATCGAACGAATGCGAGGGCTGGAAAGTAAATCCATAGATTCCATCGATACAGAACGTGTGGAAACGGTGAATATAGCGATTCCGAGCCTCCTAGAGTGATTTTTCGTTATATCGAACGAAAGCGAGGGCTGGAAAGTAAAGCCATAGCTTCCTTCGATACAGAACGTATGGAAACGGTGAATATCGCGATTCCGAGCCTCCTAGAGTGATTTACCGTTATATCGAACGATTGCGAGAGCTGGGAAGTGAATCCATAGCTTCCTTCGATACAGAACGTGTGGAAACGGTGAATATCGGGATTCCGAGCCTCCTAGAGTGATTTTCGTTATATCGAACGATTGCGAGGGCTGGAAAGTAAATCCATAGCTTCCTTCGATACAGAGCGTGTGGAAACGGTGAATATCGCCATTCCGAGCCTCCTAGAGTGATTTATTGTTATATCAAACGATTGCGAGGGCTGGAAAGTGATTCCTAAGCTTCTTTCGATCCAGAACGTGTGGAAACGGTGAATATCGCGATTCCGAGGTTCCTAGAGTGATTTATCGTCATATCGAAATATTGCGAGGGCTGGGATGTGAATCCTTACCTTCCGTCGATACAGAGCGTGTGGAAACGATGAATATCGCCATTCCGAGCCTCCTAGAGTGATTTATTATTATATCAAACGATTGCGAGGGCTGGAAAGTGATTCCTTACCTTCTGTCTATACAGAACGATTGGACAGGGTGAATATCGCGATTCCGTGGCTCCTGGAGTGATTTATCGTTATATCGAACGATTGCCGGGGATGAGAAGTGATTCCTTACCTTATTTCGATCCAGAACGTGTGGAAACGGTGAATATCGCGATTCCGAGCCTCCTAGAGTGATTTATCGTCATATCGAACGATTGCGAGGGCTGGTATGTGAATGCTCACCTTCCGTCGATAAAGAACGTGTGGGAACGGTGAATATCGCGATTCCGGGCCTCCTAGAGTGATTAATCGTTATATGGAACGATTGCGATAGCTGGAAAGTGAATCCTCACCTTCTGTATATACATGACTATAGGACAGGGTGAATATCGCGATTCCGAACCTCCGAAAGTGATTTAGCGATAGACCGAACAATTGCGAGGGCTGGGAAGTGAATCCTTACCTTCTGTTGATACAGAACGTGTGGAAACGGTGAATATCGCGATTCCGAGCCTCCTAGGGTGATTTACCGTTATATCGAACGATTGCGAGAGCTGGGAAGTGAATCCTTACCATCTGTCTATACAGAACGATTGGACAGGGTGAATATCGCGATTCCGTGGCTCCTGGAGTTATTTATCTTCATATCGAAATATTGCGAGGGCTGGGATGTGAATCCTTACCTTCCGTCGATACAGAACGTGTGGGAACGGTGAATATCGCGATTCCGAAGCTCCTGGAGTGATTTATCGTTATATCGAACGATTGCGAGGGCTGGAACGTGAATCCTTACCTTCTGTCGATACAGGACGATTGGAAATGATGCATATCGCGATTCCGGGCCTCCTAGAGTGATTAATCGTTATATGGAACGATTGCGATAGCTGGAAAGTGAATCCTCACATTCTGTATATACATGACTATAGGACAGGGTGAATATCGCGATTCCGAACCTCCGAAAGTGATTTAGCGATAGACCGAACAATTGCGAGGGCTGGGAAGTGAATCCTTACCATCTGTTGATACAGAACGTGTGGAAACGGTGAATATCGAAATTCCGAGGCTCTTAGAGTGATTTATCGTTATATCGAACGAATGCGAGGGCTGGAAAGTAAATCCATAGCTTCCTTCGATACAGAGCGTGTGGAAACGGTGAATATCGCCATTCCGAGCCTCCTAGAGTGATTTATTGTTATATCAAACGATTGCGAGGGCTGGAAAGTGATTCCTAAGCATCTTTCGATCCAGAACGTGTGGAAACGGTGAATATCGCGATTCCGAGCCCCCTAGAGTGATTTATCGTCATATCGAAATATTGCGAGGGCTGGGATGTGAATCCTTACCTTCCGGCCATACAGAACGGGTGGGATCGGTGAATATCGCGATTCCGTGCCTCCTAGAGTGATTTATCGTCATATCGAACGATTGCGAGGGCTGGGATGTGAATCCTCACCTTCCGTCGATACAGAACGTGTGGGAACGGTGAATATCGCGATTCCGAGGCTCCTGGAGTGATTTATCGTTATATCGAACGATTGCGAGGGCTGGAACGTGAATCCTTACCTTCTATCGATACAGAACGATTGGAAATGATGCATATCGCGATTCCGGGCCTCCTAGAGTGATTAATCGTTATATGGAACGATTGCGAGGGCTGGGATGTGAATCCTTACCTTCCCTCGATACAGAACGTGTGGAAAAGGTGAATATCGCGATTCCGAGCCTCCTAGACTGATTTATCTATAGACCGAACGATTGCGAGGGCTGGGAAGTGAGTACTTACCTTCTGTCTATACAGAACGATTGGACAGGGTGAATATCGCGATTCCGTGGCTCCTGGAGTGATTTATCGTTATATCGAACGATTGCCGGGGATGAGAAGTGATTCCTTACCTTCTTTCGATCCAGAACGTGTGGAAACGGTGAATATCGCTATTCCGAGCCTCCTAGAGTGATCTTCGTTATATCGAACGATTGCGAGGCCTGGGAAGTGATTCCTTGCCTTCTGTCGATAGAGAACGTGTGGAACGTGTGAATATCGCTATTCCGAGCCTCCTAGAGTGATTAATCGTTATATGGAACGATTGCGATAGCTGGAAAGTGAATCCTTACCTTCTGTATACACGTGACTATAGGACAGGGTGAATATCGCGATTCCTAAACTCCGAAAGTGATTTAGCGATAGACCGAACAATTGCGAGGGCTGGGAAGTGAATCCTTACCTTCTGTTGATACAGAACGTGTGGAAACGGTGAATATCGCGATTCCGAGCCTCCTAGAGTGATTTACCGTTATATCGAACGATTGCGAGAGCTGGGAAGTGAATCCTTACCATCTGTCTATACAGAACGATTGGACAGGGTGAATATCGCGATTCCGTGGCTCCTGGAGTGATTTATCGGCATATCGAAATATTGCGAGGGCTGGGATGTGAATCCTTACCTTCCGTCGATACAGAACGTGTGGAATCGGTGAATATCGCGATTCCGTGCCTCCTAGAGAGATTTATCGTCATATCGAACGATTGCGAGGGCTGGGATGTGAATCCTCACCATCCGTCGATACAGAACGTGTGGGAACGGTGAATATCGCGATTCCGAGGCTCCTGGAGTGATTTATCGTTATATCGAACGATTGCGAGGGCTGGAACGTGAATCCTTACCTTCTGTCGATACAGAACGATTGGAAATGATGCATACCGCGATTCCGGGCCTCCTAGATTGATTAATCGTTACATGGAACGATTGCGAGGGCTGGGATGTGAATCCTTACCTTCCCTCGATACAGAACGTGTGGAAACAGTGAATATCGCGATTCCGTGCCTCCTAGAGTGATTTGTCGTCATATCGAACGATTGCGAGGGCTGGGATGTGAATCTTTACCTTCCCTCGATACAGAACGTGTGGAAACAGTGAATATCGCGATTTCGAGCCTCCTAGAGTGATTTATCGTCATATCGAACGATTACGAGGGCTGGGATGTTAATCCTCACCTTCCGTCTATACAGAACGATTGGACAGGGTGAATATCGCGATTCCGTGGCTCCTGGAGTGATTTATCGTCATATCGAAATATTGCGAGGGCTGGGATGTGAATCCTTACCTTCCGTCGATACAGAACGTGTGGGATCGGTGAATATCGCGATTCCGTGCCTCCTAGAGTGATTTACCGTTATATCGAACGATTACGAGGGCTGGGATGTTAATCCTCACCTTCCGTCTATACAGAACGATTGGACAGGGTGAATATCGCGATTCCGTGGCTCCTGGAGTGATTTATCGTTATATCGAACGATTGCCGGGGATGAGAAGTGATTCCTTACCTTCTTTCGATCCAGAACGTGTGGAAACGGTGAATATCGCGATTCCAAGCCTCCTAGAGTGATTTATCGTCATATCGAACGATTGCGAGGACTGGGATGTGAATGCTCACCTTCCGTCGATACAGAACGTGTGGGAACGGTGAATATCGCGATTCCGAGGCTCCTGGAGTGATTTATCGTTATATCGAACGATTGCGAGGGCTGGAACGTGAATCCTTACCTTCTGTCGATACAGGACGATTGGAAATGATGCATATCGCGATTCCAAGCCTCCTAGAGTGATTTATCGTCATATCGAACGATTGCGAGGACTGGGAAGTGAATCCTTACCATCTGTCTATACAGAACGATTGGACAGGGTGAATATCGCGATTCCGTGGCTACTGGAGTGATTTATCGGCATATCGAAATATTGCGAGGGCTGGGATGTGAATCCTTACCTTCCGTCGATACAGAACGTGTGGAATCGGTGAATATCGCGATTCCGTGCCTCCTAGAGTGATTTATCGTCATATCGAACGATTGCGAGGGCTGGGATGTGAATCCTCACCATCCGTCGATACAGAACGTGTGGGAACGGTGAATATCGCGATTCCGAGGCTCCTGGAGTGATTTATCGTTATATCGAACGATTGCGAGGGCTGGAACGTGAATCCTTACCTTCTGTCGATACAGAACGATTGGAAATGATGCATATCGCGATTCCGTGCCTCCTAGAGTGATTTGTCGTCATATCGAACGATTGCGAGGGCTGGGATGTGAATCCTTACCTTCCCTCGATACAGAACGTGTGGAAACGGTGAATATCGCGATTCCGAGCCTCCTAGACTGATATATCTATAGACCGAACGATTGCGAGGGCTGGGAAGTGAGTACTTACCTTCTGTCGATACAGAACGATTGGGCAGTGTCAATACCGCGATTCCGAACTTCCTTGAGTGATAGATCGATAAACCGAACGATTGCGAGGGCTGGGAAGTGAATCCTTACCCTCTGCCGAAACAGAACGATTGGTAATTTCGAATATCGCGTTTCCGATCCTCCTAGAGTGATTTAGCGATAGACCGAACGATACCGAGGGCTGCGAAGTGAATCCTTACCTTCTGTCGATACAGAACGTGTGGAACGTCGAATATCGCGATTCCGAGCCGCCTAGAGTGATTTATCGTAATATCGAACGAATGCGAGGGCTGGAAAGTAAATCCATAGATTCCATCGATACAGAACGTGTGGAAACGGTGAATATAGCGATTCCGAGCCTCCTAGAGTGATTTTTCGTTATATCGAACGAAAGCGAGGGCTGGAAAGTAAAGCCATAGCTTCCTTCGATACAGAACGTATGGAAACGGTGAATATCGCGATTCCGAGCCTCCTAGAGTGATTTACCGTTATATCGAACGATTGCGAGAGCTGGGAAGTGAATCCATAGCTTCCTTCGATACAGAACGTGTGGAAACGGTGAATATCGGGATTCCGAGCCTCCTAGAGTGATTTTCGTTATATCGAACGATTGCGAGGGCTGGAAAGTAAATCCATAGCTTCCTTCGATACAGAGCGTGTGGAAACGGTGAATATCGCCATTCCGAGCCTCCTAGAGTGATTTATTGTTATATCAAACGATTGCGAGGGCTGGAAAGTGATTCCTAAGCTTCTTTCGATCCAGAACGTGTGGAAACGGTGAATATCGCGATTCCGAGGTTCCTAGAGTGATTTATCGTCATATCGAAATATTGCGAGGGCTGGGATGTGAATCCTTACCTTCCGTCGATACAGAGCGTGTGGAAACGATGAATATCGCCATTCCGAGCCTCCTAGAGTGATTTATTGTTATATCAAACGATTGCGAGGGCTGGAAAGTGATTCCTTACCTTCTGTCTATACAGAACGATTGGACAGGGTGAATATCGCGATTCCGTGGCTCCTGGAGTGATTTATCGTTATATCGAACGATTGCCGGGGATGAGAAGTGATTCCTTACCTTATTTCGATCCAGAACGTGTGGAAACGGTGAATATCGCGATTCCGAGCCTCCTAGAGTGATTTATCGTCATATCGAACGATTGCGAGGGCTGGTATGTGAATGCTCACCTTCCGTCGATAAAGAACGTGTGGGAACGGTGAATATCGCGATTCCGGGCCTCCTAGAGTGATTAATCGTTATATGGAACGATTGCGATAGCTGGAAAGTGAATCCTCACCTTCTGTATATACATGACTATAGGACAGGGTGAATATCGCGATTCCGAACCTCCGAAAGTGATTTAGCGATAGACCGAACAATTGCGAGGGCTGGGAAGTGAATCCTTACCTTCTGTTGATACAGAACGTGTGGAAACGGTGAATATCGCGATTCCGAGCCTCCTAGGGTGATTTACCGTTATATCGAACGATTGCGAGAGCTGGGAAGTGAATCCTTACCATCTGTCTATACAGAACGATTGGACAGGGTGAATATCGCGATTCCGTGGCTCCTGGAGTTATTTATCTTCATATCGAAATATTGCGAGGGCTGGGATGTGAATCCTTACCTTCCGTCGATACAGAACGTGTGGGAACGGTGAATATCGCGATTCCGAAGCTCCTGGAGTGATTTATCGTTATATCGAACGATTGCGAGGGCTGGAACGTGAATCCTTACCTTCTGTCGATACAGGACGATTGGAAATGATGCATATCGCGATTCCGGGCCTCCTAGAGTGATTAATCGTTATATGGAACGATTGCGATAGCTGGAAAGTGAATCCTCACATTCTGTATATACATGACTATAGGACAGGGTGAATATCGCGATTCCGAACCTCCGAAAGTGATTTAGCGATAGACCGAACAATTGCGAGGGCTGGGAAGTGAATCCTTACCATCTGTTGATACAGAACGTGTGGAAACGGTGAATATCGAAATTCCGAGGCTCTTAGAGTGATTTATCGTTATATCGAACGAATGCGAGGGCTGGAAAGTAAATCCATAGCTTCCTTCGATACAGAGCGTGTGGAAACGGTGAATATCGCCATTCCGAGCCTCCTAGAGTGATTTATTGTTATATCAAACGATTGCGAGGGCTGGAAAGTGATTCCTAAGCATCTTTCGATCCAGAACGTGTGGAAACGGTGAATATCGCGATTCCGAGCCCCCTAGAGTGATTTATCGTCATATCGAAATATTGCGAGGGCTGGGATGTGAATCCTTACCTTCCGGCCATACAGAACGGGTGGGATCGGTGAATATCGCGATTCCGTGCCTCCTAGAGTGATTTATCGTCATATCGAACGATTGCGAGGGCTGGGATGTGAATCCTCACCTTCCGTCGATACAGAACGTGTGGGAACGGTGAATATCGCGATTCCGAGGCTCCTGGAGTGATTTATCGTTATATCGAACGATTGCGAGGGCTGGAACGTGAATCCTTACCTTCTATCGATACAGAACGATTGGAAATGATGCATATCGCGATTCCGGGCCTCCTAGAGTGATTAATCGTTATATGGAACGATTGCGAGGGCTGGGATGTGAATCCTTACCTTCCCTCGATACAGAACGTGTGGAAAAGGTGAATATCGCGATTCCGAGCCTCCTAGACTGATTTATCTATAGACCGAACGATTGCGAGGGCTGGGAAGTGAGTACTTACCTTCTGTCTATACAGAACGATTGGACAGGGTGAATATCGCGATTCCGTGGCTCCTGGAGTGATTTATCGTTATATCGAACGATTGCCGGGGATGAGAAGTGATTCCTTACCTTCTTTCGATCCAGAACGTGTGGAAACGGTGAATATCGCTATTCCGAGCCTCCTAGAGTGATCTTCGTTATATCGAACGATTGCGAGGCCTGGGAAGTGATTCCTTGCCTTCTGTCGATAGAGAACGTGTGGAACGTGTGAATATCGCTATTCCGAGCCTCCTAGAGTGATTAATCGTTATATGGAACGATTGCGATAGCTGGAAAGTGAATCCTTACCTTCTGTATACACGTGACTATAGGACAGGGTGAATATCGCGATTCCTAAACTCCGAAAGTGATTTAGCGATAGACCGAACAATTGCGAGGGCTGGGAAGTGAATCCTTACCTTCTGTTGATACAGAACGTGTGGAAACGGTGAATATCGCGATTCCGAGCCTCCTAGAGTGATTTACCGTTATATCGAACGATTGCGAGAGCTGGGAAGTGAATCCTTACCATCTGTCTATACAGAACGATTGGACAGGGTGAATATCGCGATTCCGTGGCTCCTGGAGTGATTTATCGGCATATCGAAATATTGCGAGGGCTGGGATGTGAATCCTTACCTTCCGTCGATACAGAACGTGTGGAATCGGTGAATATCGCGATTCCGTGCCTCCTAGAGAGATTTATCGTCATATCGAACGATTGCGAGGGCTGGGATGTGAATCCTCACCATCCGTCGATACAGAACGTGTGGGAACGGTGAATATCGCGATTCCGAGGCTCCTGGAGTGATTTATCGTTATATCGAACGATTGCGAGGGCTGGAACGTGAATCCTTACCTTCTGTCGATACAGAACGATTGGAAATGATGCATACCGCGATTCCGGGCCTCCTAGATTGATTAATCGTTACATGGAACGATTGCGAGGGCTGGGATGTGAATCCTTACCTTCCCTCGATACAGAACGTGTGGAAACAGTGAATATCGCGATTCCGTGCCTCCTAGAGTGATTTGTCGTCATATCGAACGATTGCGAGGGCTGGGATGTGAATCTTTACCTTCCCTCGATACAGAACGTGTGGAAACAGTGAATATCGCGATTTCGAGCCTCCTAGAGTGATTTATCGTCATATCGAACGATTACGAGGGCTGGGATGTTAATCCTCACCTTCCGTCTATACAGAACGATTGGACAGGGTGAATATCGCGATTCCGTGGCTCCTGGAGTGATTTATCGTCATATCGAAATATTGCGAGGGCTGGGATGTGAATCCTTACCTTCCGTCGATACAGAACGTGTGGGATCGGTGAATATCGCGATTCCGTGCCTCCTAGAGTGATTTACCGTTATATCGAACGATTACGAGGGCTGGGATGTTAATCCTCACCTTCCGTCTATACAGAACGATTGGACAGGGTGAATATCGCGATTCCGTGGCTCCTGGAGTGATTTATCGTTATATCGAACGATTGCCGGGGATGAGAAGTGATTCCTTACCTTCTTTCGATCCAGAACGTGTGGAAACGGTGAATATCGCGATTCCAAGCCTCCTAGAGTGATTTATCGTCATATCGAACGATTGCGAGGACTGGGATGTGAATGCTCACCTTCCGTCGATACAGAACGTGTGGGAACGGTGAATATCGCGATTCCGAGGCTCCTGGAGTGATTTATCGTTATATCGAACGATTGCGAGGGCTGGAACGTGAATCCTTACCTTCTGTCGATACAGGACGATTGGAAATGATGCATATCGCGATTCCAAGCCTCCTAGAGTGATTTATCGTCATATCGAACGATTGCGAGGACTGGGAAGTGAATCCTTACCATCTGTCTATACAGAACGATTGGACAGGGTGAATATCGCGATTCCGTGGCTACTGGAGTGATTTATCGGCATATCGAAATATTGCGAGGGCTGGGATGTGAATCCTTACCTTCCGTCGATACAGAACGTGTGGAATCGGTGAATATCGCGATTCCGTGCCTCCTAGAGTGATTTATCGTCATATCGAACGATTGCGAGGGCTGGGATGTGAATCCTCACCATCCGTCGATACAGAACGTGTGGGAACGGTGAATATCGCGATTCCGAGGCTCCTGGAGTGATTTATCGTTATATCGAACGATTGCGAGGGCTGGAACGTGAATCCTTACCTTCTGTCGATACAGAACGATTGGAAATGATGCATATCGCGATTCCGTGCCTCCTAGAGTGATTTGTCGTCATATCGAACGATTGCGAGGGCTGGGATGTGAATCCTTACCTTCCCTCGATACAGAACGTGTGGAAACGGTGAATATCGCGATTCCGAGCCTCCTAGACTGATATATCTATAGACCGAACGATTGCGAGGGCTGGGAAGTGAGTACTTACCTTCTGTCGATACAGAACGATTGGGCAGTGTCAATACCGCGATTCCGAACTTCCTTGAGTGATAGATCGATAAACCGAACGATTGCGAGGGCTGGGAAGTGAATCCTTACCCTCTGCCGAAACAGAACGATTGGTAATTTCGAATATCGCGTTTCCGATCCTCCTAGAGTGATTTAGCGATAGACCGAACGATACCGAGGGCTGCGAAGTGAATCCTTACCTTCTGTCGATACAGAACGTGTGGAACGTCGAATATCGCGATTCCGAGCCGCCTAGAGTGATTTATCGTAATATCGAACGAATGCGAGGGCTGGAAAGTAAATCCATAGATTCCATCGATACAGAACGTGTGGAAACGGTGAATATAGCGATTCCGAGCCTCCTAGAGTGATTTTTCGTTATATCGAACGAAAGCGAGGGCTGGAAAGTAAAGCCATAGCTTCCTTCGATACAGAACGTATGGAAACGGTGAATATCGCGATTCCGAGCCTCCTAGAGTGATTTACCGTTATATCGAACGATTGCGAGAGCTGGGAAGTGAATCCATAGCTTCCTTCGATACAGAACGTGTGGAAACGGTGAATATCGGGATTCCGAGCCTCCTAGAGTGATTTTCGTTATATCGAACGATTGCGAGGGCTGGAAAGTAAATCCATAGCTTCCTTCGATACAGAGCGTGTGGAAACGGTGAATATCGCCATTCCGAGCCTCCTAGAGTGATTTATTGTTATATCAAACGATTGCGAGGGCTGGAAAGTGATTCCTAAGCTTCTTTCGATCCAGAACGTGTGGAAACGGTGAATATCGCGATTCCGAGGTTCCTAGAGTGATTTATCGTCATATCGAAATATTGCGAGGGCTGGGATGTGAATCCTTACCTTCCGTCGATACAGAGCGTGTGGAAACGATGAATATCGCCATTCCGAGCCTCCTAGAGTGATTTATTGTTATATCAAACGATTGCGAGGGCTGGAAAGTGATTCCTTACCTTCTGTCTATACAGAACGATTGGACAGGGTGAATATCGCGATTCCGTGGCTCCTGGAGTGATTTATCGTTATATCGAACGATTGCCGGGGATGAGAAGTGATTCCTTACCTTATTTCGATCCAGAACGTGTGGAAACGGTGAATATCGCGATTCCGAGCCTCCTAGAGTGATTTATCGTCATATCGAACGATTGCGAGGGCTGGTATGTGAATGCTCACCTTCCGTCGATAAAGAACGTGTGGGAACGGTGAATATCGCGATTCCGGGCCTCCTAGAGTGATTAATCGTTATATGGAACGATTGCGATAGCTGGAAAGTGAATCCTCACCTTCTGTATATACATGACTATAGGACAGGGTGAATATCGCGATTCCGAACCTCCGAAAGTGATTTAGCGATAGACCGAACAATTGCGAGGGCTGGGAAGTGAATCCTTACCTTCTGTTGATACAGAACGTGTGGAAACGGTGAATATCGCGATTCCGAGCCTCCTAGGGTGATTTACCGTTATATCGAACGATTGCGAGAGCTGGGAAGTGAATCCTTACCATCTGTCTATACAGAACGATTGGACAGGGTGAATATCGCGATTCCGTGGCTCCTGGAGTTATTTATCTTCATATCGAAATATTGCGAGGGCTGGGATGTGAATCCTTACCTTCCGTCGATACAGAACGTGTGGGAACGGTGAATATCGCGATTCCGAAGCTCCTGGAGTGATTTATCGTTATATCGAACGATTGCGAGGGCTGGAACGTGAATCCTTACCTTCTGTCGATACAGGACGATTGGAAATGATGCATATCGCGATTCCGGGCCTCCTAGAGTGATTAATCGTTATATGGAACGATTGCGATAGCTGGAAAGTGAATCCTCACATTCTGTATATACATGACTATAGGACAGGGTGAATATCGCGATTCCGAACCTCCGAAAGTGATTTAGCGATAGACCGAACAATTGCGAGGGCTGGGAAGTGAATCCTTACCATCTGTTGATACAGAACGTGTGGAAACGGTGAATATCGAAATTCCGAGGCTCTTAGAGTGATTTATCGTTATATCGAACGAATGCGAGGGCTGGAAAGTAAATCCATAGCTTCCTTCGATACAGAGCGTGTGGAAACGGTGAATATCGCCATTCCGAGCCTCCTAGAGTGATTTATTGTTATATCAAACGATTGCGAGGGCTGGAAAGTGATTCCTAAGCATCTTTCGATCCAGAACGTGTGGAAACGGTGAATATCGCGATTCCGAGCCTCCTAGAGTGATTTATCGTCATATCGAAATATTGCGAGGGCTGGGATGTGAATCCTTACCTTCCGGCCATACAGAACGGGTGGGATCGGTGAATATCGCGATTCCGTGCCTCCTAGAGTGATTTATCGTCATATCGAACGATTGCGAGGGCTGGGATGTGAATCCTCACCTTCCGTCGATACAGAACGTGTGGGAACGGTGAATATCGCGATTCCGAGGCTCCTGGAGTGATTTATCGTTATATCGAACGATTGCGAGGGCTGGAACGTGAATCCTTACCTTCTATCGATACAGAACGATTGGAAATGATGCATATCGCGATTCCGGGCCTCCTAGAGTGATTAATCGTTATATGGAACGATTGCGAGGGCTGGGATGTGAATCCTTACCTTCCCTCGATACAGAACGTGTGGAAAAGGTGAATATCGCGATTCCGAGCCTCCTAGACTGATTTATCTATAGACCGAACGATTGCGAGGGCTGGGAAGTGAGTACTTACCTTCTGTCTATACAGAACGATTGGACAGGGTGAATATCGCGATTCCGTGGCTCCTGGAGTGATTTATCGTTATATCGAACGATTGCCGGGGATGAGAAGTGATTCCTTACCTTCTTTCGATCCAGAACGTGTGGAAACGGTGAATATCGCTATTCCGAGCCTCCTAGAGTGATCTTCGTTATATCGAACGATTGCGAGGCCTGGGAAGTGATTCCTTGCCTTCTGTCGATAGAGAACGTGTGGAACGTGTGAATATCGCTATTCCGAGCCTCCTAGAGTGATTAATCGTTATATGGAACGATTGCGATAGCTGGAAAGTGAATCCTTACCTTCTGTATACACGTGACTATAGGACAGGGTGAATATCGCGATTCCTAAACTCCGAAAGTGATTTAGCGATAGACCGAACAATTGCGAGGGCTGGGAAGTGAATCCTTACCTTCTGTTGATACAGAACGTGTGGAAACGGTGAATATCGCGATTCCGAGCCTCCTAGAGTGATTTACCGTTATATCGAACGATTGCGAGAGCTGGGAAGTGAATCCTTACCATCTGTCTATACAGAACGATTGGACAGGGTGAATATCGCGATTCCGTGGCTCCTGGAGTGATTTATCGGCATATCGAAATATTGCGAGGGCTGGGATGTGAATCCTTACCTTCCGTCGATACAGAACGTGTGGAATCGGTGAATATCGCGATTCCGTGCCTCCTAGAGAGATTTATCGTCATATCGAACGATTGCGAGGGCTGGGATGTGAATCCTCACCATCCGTCGATACAGAACGTGTGGGAACGGTGAATATCGCGATTCCGAGGCTCCTGGAGTGATTTATCGTTATATCGAACGATTGCGAGGGCTGGAACGTGAATCCTTACCTTCTGTCGATACAGAACGATTGGAAATGATGCATACCGCGATTCCGGGCCTCCTAGATTGATTAATCGTTACATGGAACGATTGCGAGGGCTGGGATGTGAATCCTTACCTTCCCTCGATACAGAACGTGTGGAAACAGTGAATATCGCGATTCCGTGCCTCCTAGAGTGATTTGTCGTCATATCGAACGATTGCGAGGGCTGGGATGTGAATCTTTACCTTCCCTCGATACAGAACGTGTGGAAACAGTGAATATCGCGATTTCGAGCCTCCTAGAGTGATTTATCGTCATATCGAACGATTACGAGGGCTGGGATGTTAATCCTCACCTTCCGTCTATACAGAACGATTGGACAGGGTGAATATCGCGATTCCGTGGCTCCTGGAGTGATTTATCGTCATATCGAAATATTGCGAGGGCTGGGATGTGAATCCTTACCTTCCGTCGATACAGAACGTGTGGGATCGGTGAATATCGCGATTCCGTGCCTCCTAGAGTGATTTACCGTTATATCGAACGATTACGAGGGCTGGGATGTTAATCCTCACCTTCCGTCTATACAGAACGATTGGACAGGGTGAATATCGCGATTCCGTGGCTCCTGGAGTGATTTATCGTTATATCGAACGATTGCCGGGGATGAGAAGTGATTCCTTACCTTCTTTCGATCCAGAACGTGTGGAAACGGTGAATATCGCGATTCCAAGCCTCCTAGAGTGATTTATCGTCATATCGAACGATTGCGAGGACTGGGATGTGAATGCTCACCTTCCGTCGATACAGAACGTGTGGGAACGGTGAATATCGCGATTCCGAGGCTCCTGGAGTGATTTATCGTTATATCGAACGATTGCGAGGGCTGGAACGTGAATCCTTACCTTCTGTCGATACAGGACGATTGGAAATGATGCATATCGCGATTCCAAGCCTCCTAGAGTGATTTATCGTCATATCGAACGATTGCGAGGACTGGGAAGTGAATCCTTACCATCTGTCTATACAGAACGATTGGACAGGGTGAATATCGCGATTCCGGGCCTCCTAGAGTGATTAATCGTTATATGGAACGATTGCGAGGGCTGGGATGTGAATCCTTACCTTCCCTCGATACAGAACGTGTGGAAAAGGTGAATATCGCGATTCCGAGCCTCCTAGACTGATTTATCTATAGACCGAACGATTGCGAGGGCTGGGAAGTGAGTACTTACCTTCTGTCTATACAGAACGATTGGACAGGGTGAATATCGCGATTCCGTGGCTCCTGGAGTGATTTATCGTTATATCGAACGATTGCCGGGGATGAGAAGTGATTCCTTACCTTCTTTCGATCCAGAACGTGTGGAAACGGTGAATATCGCTATTCCGAGCCTCCTAGAGTGATCTTCGTTATATCGAACGATTGCGAGGCCTGGGAAGTGATTCCTTGCCTTCTGTCGATAGAGAACGTGTGGAACGTGTGAATATCGCTATTCCGAGCCTCCTAGAGTGATTAATCGTTATATGGAACGATTGCGATAGCTGGAAAGTGAATCCTTACCTTCTGTATACACGTGACTATAGGACAGGGTGAATATCGCGATTCCTAAACTCCGAAAGTGATTTAGCGATAGACCGAACAATTGCGAGGGCTGGGAAGTGAATCCTTACCTTCTGTTGATACAGAACGTGTGGAAACGGTGAATATCGCGATTCCGAGCCTCCTAGAGTGATTTACCGTTATATCGAACGATTGCGAGAGCTGGGAAGTGAATCCTTACCATCTGTCTATACAGAACGATTGGACAGGGTGAATATCGCGATTCCGTGGCTCCTGGAGTGATTTATCGGCATATCGAAATATTGCGAGGGCTGGGATGTGAATCCTTACCTTCCGTCGATACAGAACGTGTGGAATCGGTGAATATCGCGATTCCGTGCCTCCTAGAGAGATTTATCGTCATATCGAACGATTGCGAGGGCTGGGATGTGAATCCTCACCATCCGTCGATACAGAACGTGTGGGAACGGTGAATATCGCGATTCCGAGGCTCCTGGAGTGATTTATCGTTATATCGAACGATTGCGAGGGCTGGAACGTGAATCCTTACCTTCTGTCGATACAGAACGATTGGAAATGATGCATACCGCGATTCCGGGCCTCCTAGATTGATTAATCGTTACATGGAACGATTGCGAGGGCTGGGATGTGAATCCTTACCTTCCCTCGATACAGAACGTGTGGAAACAGTGAATATCGCGATTCCGTGCCTCCTAGAGTGATTTGTCGTCATATCGAACGATTGCGAGGGCTGGGATGTGAATCTTTACCTTCCCTCGATACAGAACGTGTGGAAACAGTGAATATCGCGATTTCGAGCCTCCTAGAGTGATTTATCGTCATATCGAACGATTACGAGGGCTGGGATGTTAATCCTCACCTTCCGTCTATACAGAACGATTGGACAGGGTGAATATCGCGATTCCGTGGCTCCTGGAGTGATTTATCGTCATATCGAAATATTGCGAGGGCTGGGATGTGAATCCTTACCTTCCGTCGATACAGAACGTGTGGGATCGGTGAATATCGCGATTCCGTGCCTCCTAGAGTGATTTACCGTTATATCGAACGATTACGAGGGCTGGGATGTTAATCCTCACCTTCCGTCTATACAGAACGATTGGACAGGGTGAATATCGCGATTCCGTGGCTCCTGGAGTGATTTATCGTTATATCGAACGATTGCCGGGGATGAGAAGTGATTCCTTACCTTCTTTCGATCCAGAACGTGTGGAAACGGTGAATATCGCGATTCCAAGCCTCCTAGAGTGATTTATCGTCATATCGAACGATTGCGAGGACTGGGATGTGAATGCTCACCTTCCGTCGATACAGAACGTGTGGGAACGGTGAATATCGCGATTCCGAGGCTCCTGGAGTGATTTATCGTTATATCGAACGATTGCGAGGGCTGGAACGTGAATCCTTACCTTCTGTCGATACAGGACGATTGGAAATGATGCATATCGCGATTCCAAGCCTCCTAGAGTGATTTATCGTCATATCGAACGATTGCGAGGACTGGGAAGTGAATCCTTACCATCTGTCTATACAGAACGATTGGACAGGGTGAATATCGCGATTCCGTGGCTACTGGAGTGATTTATCGGCATATCGAAATATTGCGAGGGCTGGGATGTGAATCCTTACCTTCCGTCGATACAGAACGTGTGGAATCGGTGAATATCGCGATTCCGTGCCTCCTAGAGTGATTTATCGTCATATCGAACGATTGCGAGGGCTGGGATGTGAATCCTCACCATCCGTCGATACAGAACGTGTGGGAACGGTGAATATCGCGATTCCGAGGCTCCTGGAGTGATTTATCGTTATATCGAACGATTGCGAGGGCTGGAACGTGAATCCTTACCTTCTGTCGATACAGAACGATTGGAAATGATGCATATCGCGATTCCGGGCCTCCTAGATTGATTAATCGTTACATGGAACGATTGCGATAGCTGGAAAGTGAATCCTCACCTTCTGTATATACATGACTATAGGACAGGGTGAATATCGCGATTCCGTGCCTCCTAGAGTGATTTGTCGTCATATCGAACGATTGCGAGGGCTGGGATCTGAATCCTTACCTTCCCTCGATACAGAACGTGTGGAAACGGTGAATATCGCGATTCCGAGCCTCCTAGACTGATTTATCTATAGGCCGAACGATTGCGAGGGCTGGGAAGTGAGTACTTACCTTCTGTCTATACAGAACGATTGGACAGGGTGAGTATCGCGATTCCGTGGCTCCTGGAGTGATTTATCGTTATATCGAACGATTGCCGGGGATGAGAAGTGATTCCTTACCTTCTTTCGATCCAGAACGTGTGGAAACGGTGAATATCGCGATTTCGAGCCTCCTAGAGTGATTTATCGTCATATCGAACGATTACGAGGGCTGGGATGTTAATCCTCACCTTCCGTCTATACAGAACGATTGGACAGGGTGAATATCGCGATTCCGTGGCTCCTGGAGTGATTTATCGTCATATCGAAATATTGCGAGGGCTGGGATGTGAATCCTTACCTTCCGTCGATACAGAACGTGTGGGATCGGTGAATATCGCGATTCCGTGCCTCCTAGAGTGATTTACCGTTATATCGAACGATTACGAGGGCTGGGATGTTAATCCTCACCTTCCGTCTATACAGAACGATTGGACAGGGTGAATATCGCGATTCCGTGGCTCCTGGAGTGATTTATCGTTATATCGAACGATTGCCGGGGATGAGAAGTGATTCCTTACCTTCTTTCGATCCAGAACGTGTGGAAACGGTGAATATCGCGATTCCAAGCCTCCTAGAGTGATTTATCGTCATATCGAACGATTGCGAGGACTGGGATGTGAATGCTCACCTTCCGTCGATACAGAACGTGTGGGAACGGTGAATATCGCGATTCCGAGGCTCCTGGAGTGATTTATCGTTATATCGAACGATTGCGAGGGCTGGAACGTGAATCCTTACCTTCTGTCGATACAGGACGATTGGAAATGATGCATATCGCGATTCCAAGCCTCCTAGAGTGATTTATCGTCATATCGAACGATTGCGAGGACTGGGAAGTGAATCCTTACCATCTGTCTATACAGAACGATTGGACAGGGTGAATATCGCGATTCCGTGGCTCCTGGAGTGATTTATCGGCATATCGAAATATTGCGAGGGCTGGGATGTGAATCCTTACCTTCCGTCGATACAGAACGTGTGGAATCGGTGAATATCGCGATTCCGTGCCTCCTAGAGTGATTTATCGTCATATCGAACGATTGCGAGGGCTGGGATGTGAATCCTCACCATCCGTCGATACAGAACGTGTGGGAACGGTGAATATCGCGATTCCGAGGCTCCTGGAGTGATTTATCGTTATATCGAACGATTGCGAGGGCTGGAACGTGAATCCTTACCTTCTGTCGATACAGAACGATTGGAAATGATGCATATCGCGATTCCGGGCCTCCTAGATTGATTAATCGTTACATGGAACGATTGCGATAGCTGGAAAGTGAATCCTCACCTTCTGTATATACATGACTATAGGACAGGGTGAATATCGCGATTCCGTGCCTCCTAGAGTGATTTGTCGTCATATCGAACGATTGCGAGGGCTGGGATCTGAATCCTTACCTTCCCTCGATACAGAACGTGTGGAAACGGTGAATATCGCGATTCCGAGCCTCCTAGACTGATTTATCTATAGGCCGAACGATTGCGAGGGCTGGGAAGTGAGTACTTACCTTCTGTCTATACAGAACGATTGGACAGGGTGAGTATCGCGATTCCGTGGCTCCTGGAGTGATTTATCGTTATATCGAACGATTGCCGGGGATGAGAAGTGATTCCTTACCTTCTTTCGATCCAGAACGTGTGGAAACGGTGAATATCGCGATTTCGAGCCTCCTAGAGTGATTTATCGTCATATCGAACGATTACGAGGGCTGGGATGTTAATCCTCACCTTCCGTCTATACAGAACGATTGGACAGGGTGAATATCGCGATTCCGTGGCTCCTGGAGTGATTTATCGTCATATCGAAATATTGCGAGGGCTGGGATGTGAATCCTTACCTTCCGTCGATACAGAACGTGTGGGATCGGTGAATATCGCGATTCCGTGCCTCCTAGAGTGATTTACCGTTATATCGAACGATTACGAGGGCTGGGATGTTAATCCTCACCTTCCGTCTATACAGAACGATTGGACAGGGTGAATATCGCGATTCCGTGGCTCCTGGAGTGATTTATCGTTATATCGAACGATTGCCGGGGATGAGAAGTGATTCCTTACCTTCTTTCGATCCAGAACGTGTGGAAACGGTGAATATCGCGATTCCAAGCCTCCTAGAGTGATTTATCGTCATATCGAACGATTGCGAGGACTGGGATGTGAATGCTCACCTTCCGTCGATACAGAACGTGTGGGAACGGTGAATATCGCGATTCCGAGGCTCCTGGAGTGATTTATCGTTATATCGAACGATTGCGAGGGCTGGAACGTGAATCCTTACCTTCTGTCGATACAGGACGATTGGAAATGATGCATATCGCGATTCCAAGCCTCCTAGAGTGATTTATCGTCATATCGAACGATTGCGAGGACTGGGAAGTGAATCCTTACCATCTGTCTATACAGAACGATTGGACAGGGTGAATATCGCGATTCCGTGGCTCCTGGAGTGATTTATCGGCATATCGAAATATTGCGAGGGCTGGGATGTGAATCCTTACCTTCCGTCGATACAGAACGTGTGGAATCGGTGAATATCGCGATTCCGTGCCTCCTAGAGTGATTTATCGTCATATCGAACGATTGCGAGGGCTGGGATGTGAATCCTCACCATCCGTCGATACAGAACGTGTGGGAACGGTGAATATCGCGATTCCGAGGCTCCTGGAGTGATTTATCGTTATATCGAACGATTGCGAGGGCTGGAACGTGAATCCTTACCTTCTGTCGATACAGAACGATTGGAAATGATGCATATCGCGATTCCGGGCCTCCTAGATTGATTAATCGTTACATGGAACGATTGCGATAGCTGGAAAGTGAATCCTCACCTTCTGTATATACATGACTATAGGACAGGGTGAATATCGCGATTCCGTGCCTCCTAGAGTGATTTGTCGTCATATCGAACGATTGCGAGGGCTGGGATCTGAATCCTTACCTTCCCTCGATACAGAACGTGTGGAAACGGTGAATATAGCGATTCCGAGCCTCCTAGAGTGATTTTTCGTTATATCGAACGAAAGCGAGGGCTGGAAAGTAAAGCCATAGCTTCCTTCGATACAGAACGTGTGGAAACGGTGAATATCGCGATTCCGAGCCTCCTAGAGTGATTTTCGTTATATCGAACGATTGCGAGGGCTGGAAAGTAAATCCATAGCTTCCTTCGATACAGAGCGTGTGGAAACGGTGAATATCCAAATTCCGAGGCTCTTAGAGTGATTTATCGTCATATCGAAATATTGGGAGGGCTGGGATGTGAATCCTTACCTTCCGTCCATACAGAACGTGTGGGATCGGTGAATATCGCGATTCCGTGCCTCCTAGAGTGATTTATCGTCATATCGAACGATTGCGAGGGCTGGGATGTGAATCCTTACCTTCCCTCGATACAGAACGTGTGGAAACGGTGAATATCGCGATTCCGAGCCTCCTAGACTGATATATCTATAGACCGAACGATTGCGAGGGCTGGGAAGTGAGTACTTACCTTCTGTCTATACAGAACGATTGGACAGGGTGAATATCGCGATTCCGTGGCTCCTGGAGTGATTTATCGCTATATCGAACGATTGCCGGGGATGAGAAGTGATTCCTTACCTTCTTTCGATCCAGAACGTGTGGAAACGGTGAATATCGCGATTTCGAGCCTCCTAGAGTGATTTATCGTCATATCGAACGATTGCGAGGGCTGGGATGTGAATCCTCACCTTCCGTCGATACAGAACGTGTGGAAACGGTGAATATAGCGATTCCGAGCCTCCTAGAGTGATTTTTCGTTATATCGAATGAAAGCGAGGGCTGGAAAGTAAAGCCATAGCTTCCTTCGATACAGAACGTGTGGAAACGGTGAATATCGCGATTCCGAGCCTCCTAGAGTGATTTTCGTTATATCGAACGATTGCGAGGGCTGGAAAGTAAATCCATAGCTTCCTTCGATACAGAGCGTGTGGAAACGGTGAATATCGCCATTCCGAGCCTCCTAGAGTGATTTATTGTTATATCAAACGATTGCGAGGGCTGGAAAGTGATTCCTAAGCTTCTTTCGATCCAGAACGTGTGGAAACGGTGAATATCGCGATTCCGTGCCTCCTAGAGTGATTTATCGTTATATCGAACGATTGTGAGGGCTGGAACGTGAATCCTTACCTTCTGTCGATACAGGACGATTGGAAATGATGCATATCGCGATTCCGGGCCTCCTAGAGTGATTAATCGTTATATGGAACGATTGCGATAGCTGGAAAGTGAATCCTCACCTTCTGTATATACATGACTATAGGACAGGGTGAATATCGCGATTCCGAACCTCCGAAAGTGATTTATCGATAGACCGAACAATTGCGACGGCTGGGAAGTGAATCCTTACCTTCTGTTGATACAGAACGTGTGGAAACGGTGAATATCCAAATTCCGAGGCTCTTAGAGTGATTTATCGTTATATCGAACGAATGCGAGGGCTGGAAAGTAAATCCATAGCTTCCTTCGATACAGAGCTTGTGGAAACGGTGAATATCGCCATTCCGAGCCTCCTAGAGTGATTTATTGTTATATCAAACGATTGCGAGGGCTGGAAAGTGATTCCTAAGCTTCTTTCGATCCAGAACGTGTGGAAACGGTGAATATCGCGATTCCGAGCCTCCTAGAGTGATTTATCGTCATATCGAAATATTGGGAGGGCTGGGATGTGAATCCTTACCTTCCGTCCATACAGAACGTGTGGGATCGGTGAATATCGCGATTCCGTGCCTCCTAGAGTGATTTATCGTCATATCGAACGATTGCGAGGGCTGGGATGTGAATCCTTACCTTCCCTCGATACAGAACGTGTGGAAACGGTGAATATCGCGATTCCGAGCCTCCTAGACTGATATATCTATAGACCGAACGATTGCGAGGGCTGGGAAGTGAGTACTTACCTTCTGTCTATACAGAACGATTGGACAGGGTGAATATCGCGATTCCGTGGCTCCTGGAGTGATTTATCGCTATATCGAACGATTGCCGGGGATGAGAAGTGATTCCTTACCTTCTTTCGATCCAGAACGTGTGGAAACGGTGAATATCGCGATTTCGAGCCTCCTAGAGTGATTTATCGTCATATCGAACGATTGCGAGGGCTGGGATGTGAATCCTCACCTTCCGTCGATACAGAACGTGTGGAAACGGTGAATATAGCGATTCCGAGCCTCCTAGAGTGATTTTTCGTTATATCGAATGAAAGCGAGGGCTGGAAAGTAAAGCCATAGCTTCCTTCGATACAGAACGTGTGGAAACGGTGAATATCGCGATTCCGAGCCTCCTAGAGTGATTTTCGTTATATCGAACGATTGCGAGGGCTGGAAAGTAAATCCATAGCTTCCTTCGATACAGAGCGTGTGGAAACGGTGAATATCGCCATTCCGAGCCTCCTAGAGTGATTTATTGTTATATCAAACGATTGCGAGGGCTGGAAAGTGATTCCTAAGCTTCTTTCGATCCAGAACGTGTGGAAACGGTGAATATCGCGATTCCGTGCCTCCTAGAGTGATTTATCGTTATATCGAACGATTGTGAGGGCTGGAACGTGAATCCTTACCTTCTGTCGATACAGGACGATTGGAAATGATGCATATCGCGATTCCGGGCCTCCTAGAGTGATTAATCGTTATATGGAACGATTGCGATAGCTGGAAAGTGAATCCTCACCTTCTGTATATACATGACTATAGGACAGGGTGAATATCGCGATTCCGAACCTCCGAAAGTGATTTATCGATAGACCGAACAATTGCGACGGCTGGGAAGTGAATCCTTACCTTCTGTTGATACAGAACGTGTGGAAACGGTGAATATCCAAATTCCGAGGCTCTTAGAGTGATTTATCGTTATATCGAACGAATGCGAGGGCTGGAAAGTAAATCCATAGCTTCCTTCGATACAGAGCTTGTGGAAACGGTGAATATCGCCATTCCGAGCCTCCTAGAGTGATTTATTGTTATATCAAACGATTGCGAGGGCTGGAAAGTGATTCCTAAGCTTCTTTCGATCCAGAACGTGTGGAAACGGTGAATATCGCGATTCCGAGCCTCCTAGAGTGATTTATCGTCATATCGAAATATTGGGAGGGCTGGGATGTGAATCCTTACCTTCCGTCCATACAGAACGTGTGGGATCGGTGAATATCGCGATTCCGTGCCTCCTAGAGTGATTTATCGTCATATCGAACGATTGCGAGGGCTGGGATGTGAATCCTTACCTTCCCTCGATACAGAACGTGTGGAAACGGTGAATATCGCGATTCCGAGCCTCCTAGACTGATATATCTATAGACCGAACGATTGCGAGGGCTGGGAAGTGAGTACTTACCTTCTGTCGATACAGAACGATTGGGCAGTGTCAATACCGCGATTCCGAACTTCCTTGAGTGATAGATCGATAAACCGAACGATTGCGAGGGCTGGGAACTGAATCCTTACCCTCTGCCGAAACAGAACGATTGGTAATTTCGAATATCGCGTTTCCGATCCTCCTAGAGTGATTTAGCGATAGACCGAACGATACCGAGGGCTGCGAAGTGAATCCTTACCTTCTGTCGATACAGAACGTGTGGAACGTCGAATATCGCGATTCCGAGCCGCCTAGAGTGATTTATCGTAATATCGAACGAATGCGAGGGCTGGAAAGTAAATCCATAGATTCCATCGATACAGAACGTGTGGAAACGGTGAATATAGCGATTCCGAGCCTCCTAGAGTGATTTTTCGTTATATCGAACGAAAGCGAGGGCTGGAAAGTAAAGCCATAGCTTCCTTCGATACAGAACGTATGGAAACGGTGAATATCGCGATTCCGAGCCTCCTAGAGTGATTTACCGTTATATCGAACGATTGCGAGAGCTGGGAAGTGAATCCATAGCTTCCTTCGATACAGAACGTGTGGAAACGGTGAATATCGGGATTCCGAGCCTCCTAGAGTGATTTTCGTTATATCGAACGATTGCGAGGGCTGGAAAGTAAATCCATAGCTTCCTTCGATACAGAGCGTGTGGAAACGGTGAATATCGCCATTCCGAGCCTCCTAGAGTGATTTATTGTTATATCAAACGATTGCGAGGGCTGGAAAGTGATTCCTAAGCTTCTTTCGATCCAGAACGTGTGGAAACGGTGAATATCGCGATTCCGAGGTTCCTAGAGTGATTTATCGTCATATCGAAATATTGCGAGGGCTGGGATGTGAATCCTTACCTTCCGTCGATACAGAGCGTGTGGAAACGATGAATATCGCCATTCCGAGCCTCCTAGAGTGATTTATTGTTATATCAAACGATTGCGAGGGCTGGAAAGTGATTCCTTACCTTCTGTCTATACAGAACGATTGGACAGGGTGAATATCGCGATTCCGTGGCTCCTGGAGTGATTTATCGTTATATCGAACGATTGCCGGGGATGAGAAGTGATTCCTTACCTTATTTCGATCCAGAACGTGTGGAAACGGTGAATATCGCGATTCCGAGCCTCCTAGAGTGATTTATCGTCATATCGAACGATTGCGAGGGCTGGTATGTGAATGCTCACCTTCCGTCGATAAAGAACGTGTGGGAACGGTGAATATCGCGATTCCGGGCCTCCTAGAGTGATTAATCGTTATATGGAACGATTGCGATAGCTGGAAAGTGAATCCTCACCTTCTGTATATACATGACTATAGGACAGGGTGAATATCGCGATTCCGAACCTCCGAAAGTGATTTAGCGATAGACCGAACAATTGCGAGGGCTGGGAAGTGAATCCTTACCTTCTGTTGATACAGAACGTGTGGAAACGGTGAATATCGCGATTCCGAGCCTCCTAGGGTGATTTACCGTTATATCGAACGATTGCGAGAGCTGGGAAGTGAATCCTTACCATCTGTCTATACAGAACGATTGGACAGGGTGAATATCGCGATTCCGTGGCTCCTGGAGTTATTTATCTTCATATCGAAATATTGCGAGGGCTGGGATGTGAATCCTTACCTTCCGTCGATACAGAACGTGTGGGAACGGTGAATATCGCGATTCCGAAGCTCCTGGAGTGATTTATCGTTATATCGAACGATTGCGAGGGCTGGAACGTGAATCCTTACCTTCTGTCGATACAGGACGATTGGAAATGATGCATATCGCGATTCCGGGCCTCCTAGATTGATTAATCGTTACATGGAACGATTGCGATAGCTGGAAAGTGAATCCTCACCTTCTGTATATACATGACTATAGGACAGGGTGAATATCGCGATTCCGTGCCTCCTAGAGTGATTTGTCGTCATATCGAACGATTGCGAGGGCTGGGATCTGAATCCTTACCTTCCCTCGATACAGAACGTGTGGAAACGGTGAATATAGCGATTCCGAGCCTCCTAGAGTGATTTTTCGTTATATCGAACGAAAGCGAGGGCTGGAAAGTAAAGCCATAGCTTCCTTCGATACAGAACGTGTGGAAACGGTGAATATCGCGATTCCGAGCCTCCTAGAGTGATTTTCGTTATATCGAACGATTGCGAGGGCTGGAAAGTAAATCCATAGCTTCCTTCGATACAGAGCGTGTGGAAACGGTGAATATCCAAATTCCGAGGCTCTTAGAGTGATTTATCGTCATATCGAAATATTGGGAGGGCTGGGATGTGAATCCTTACCTTCCGTCCATACAGAACGTGTGGGATCGGTGAATATCGCGATTCCGTGCCTCCTAGAGTGATTTATCGTCATATCGAACGATTGCGAGGGCTGGGATGTGAATCCTTACCTTCCCTCGATACAGAACGTGTGGAAACGGTGAATATCGCGATTCCGAGCCTCCTAGACTGATATATCTATAGACCGAACGATTGCGAGGGCTGGGAAGTGAGTACTTACCTTCTGTCTATACAGAACGATTGGACAGGGTGAATATCGCGATTCCGTGGCTCCTGGAGTGATTTATCGCTATATCGAACGATTGCCGGGGATGAGAAGTGATTCCTTACCTTCTTTCGATCCAGAACGTGTGGAAACGGTGAATATCGCGATTTCGAGCCTCCTAGAGTGATTTATCGTCATATCGAACGATTGCGAGGGCTGGGATGTGAATCCTCACCTTCCGTCGATACAGAACGTGTGGAAACGGTGAATATAGCGATTCCGAGCCTCCTAGAGTGATTTTTCGTTATATCGAATGAAAGCGAGGGCTGGAAAGTAAAGCCATAGCTTCCTTCGATACAGAACGTGTGGAAACGGTGAATATCGCGATTCCGAGCCTCCTAGAGTGATTTTCGTTATATCGAACGATTGCGAGGGCTGGAAAGTAAATCCATAGCTTCCTTCGATACAGAGCGTGTGGAAACGGTGAATATCGCCATTCCGAGCCTCCTAGAGTGATTTATTGTTATATCAAACGATTGCGAGGGCTGGAAAGTGATTCCTAAGCTTCTTTCGATCCAGAACGTGTGGAAACGGTGAATATCGCGATTCCGTGCCTCCTAGAGTGATTTATCGTTATATCGAACGATTGTGAGGGCTGGAACGTGAATCCTTACCTTCTGTCGATACAGGACGATTGGAAATGATGCATATCGCGATTCCGGGCCTCCTAGAGTGATTAATCGTTATATGGAACGATTGCGATAGCTGGAAAGTGAATCCTCACCTTCTGTATATACATGACTATAGGACAGGGTGAATATCGCGATTCCGAACCTCCGAAAGTGATTTATCGATAGACCGAACAATTGCGACGGCTGGGAAGTGAATCCTTACCTTCTGTTGATACAGAACGTGTGGAAACGGTGAATATCCAAATTCCGAGGCTCTTAGAGTGATTTATCGTTATATCGAACGAATGCGAGGGCTGGAAAGTAAATCCATAGCTTCCTTCGATACAGAGCTTGTGGAAACGGTGAATATCGCCATTCCGAGCCTCCTAGAGTGATTTATTGTTATATCAAACGATTGCGAGGGCTGGAAAGTGATTCCTAAGCTTCTTTCGATCCAGAACGTGTGGAAACGGTGAATATCGCGATTCCGAGCCTCCTAGAGTGATTTATCGTCATATCGAAATATTGGGAGGGCTGGGATGTGAATCCTTACCTTCCGTCCATACAGAACGTGTGGGATCGGTGAATATCGCGATTCCGTGCCTCCTAGAGTGATTTATCGTCATATCGAACGATTGCGAGGGCTGGGATGTGAATCCTTACCTTCCCTCGATACAGAACGTGTGGAAACGGTGAATATCGCGATTCCGAGCCTCCTAGACTGATATATCTATAGACCGAACGATTGCGAGGGCTGGGAAGTGAGTACTTACCTTCTGTCGATACAGAACGATTGGGCAGTGTCAATACCGCGATTCCGAACTTCCTTGAGTGATAGATCGATAAACCGAACGATTGCGAGGGCTGGGAACTGAATCCTTACCCTCTGCCGAAACAGAACGATTGGTAATTTCGAATATCGCGTTTCCGATCCTCCTAGAGTGATTTAGCGATAGACCGAACGATACCGAGGGCTGCGAAGTGAATCCTTACCTTCTGTCGATACAGAACGTGTGGAACGTCGAATATCGCGATTCCGAGCCGCCTAGAGTGATTTATCGTAATATCGAACGAATGCGAGGGCTGGAAAGTAAATCCATAGATTCCATCGATACAGAACGTGTGGAAACGGTGAATATAGCGATTCCGAGCCTCCTAGAGTGATTTTTCGTTATATCGAACGAAAGCGAGGGCTGGAAAGTAAAGCCATAGCTTCCTTCGATACAGAACGTATGGAAACGGTGAATATCGCGATTCCGAGCCTCCTAGAGTGATTTACCGTTATATCGAACGATTGCGAGAGCTGGGAAGTGAATCCATAGCTTCCTTCGATACAGAACGTGTGGAAACGGTGAATATCGGGATTCCGAGCCTCCTAGAGTGATTTTCGTTATATCGAACGATTGCGAGGGCTGGAAAGTAAATCCATAGCTTCCTTCGATACAGAGCGTGTGGAAACGGTGAATATCGCCATTCCGAGCCTCCTAGAGTGATTTATTGTTATATCAAACGATTGCGAGGGCTGGAAAGTGATTCCTAAGCTTCTTTCGATCCAGAACGTGTGGAAACGGTGAATATCGCGATTCCGAGGTTCCTAGAGTGATTTATCGTCATATCGAAATATTGCGAGGGCTGGGATGTGAATCCTTACCTTCCGTCGATACAGAGCGTGTGGAAACGATGAATATCGCCATTCCGAGCCTCCTAGAGTGATTTATTGTTATATCAAACGATTGCGAGGGCTGGAAAGTGATTCCTTACCTTCTGTCTATACAGAACGATTGGACAGGGTGAATATCGCGATTCCGTGGCTCCTGGAGTGATTTATCGTTATATCGAACGATTGCCGGGGATGAGAAGTGATTCCTTACCTTATTTCGATCCAGAACGTGTGGAAACGGTGAATATCGCGATTCCGAGCCTCCTAGAGTGATTTATCGTCATATCGAACGATTGCGAGGGCTGGTATGTGAATGCTCACCTTCCGTCGATAAAGAACGTGTGGGAACGGTGAATATCGCGATTCCGGGCCTCCTAGAGTGATTAATCGTTATATGGAACGATTGCGATAGCTGGAAAGTGAATCCTCACCTTCTGTATATACATGACTATAGGACAGGGTGAATATCGCGATTCCGAACCTCCGAAAGTGATTTAGCGATAGACCGAACAATTGCGAGGGCTGGGAAGTGAATCCTTACCTTCTGTTGATACAGAACGTGTGGAAACGGTGAATATCGCGATTCCGAGCCTCCTAGGGTGATTTACCGTTATATCGAACGATTGCGAGAGCTGGGAAGTGAATCCTTACCATCTGTCTATACAGAACGATTGGACAGGGTGAATATCGCGATTCCGTGGCTCCTGGAGTTATTTATCTTCATATCGAAATATTGCGAGGGCTGGGATGTGAATCCTTACCTTCCGTCGATACAGAACGTGTGGGAACGGTGAATATCGCGATTCCGAAGCTCCTGGAGTGATTTATCGTTATATCGAACGATTGCGAGGGCTGGAACGTGAATCCTTACCTTCTGTCGATACAGGACGATTGGAAATGATGCATATCGCGATTCCGGGCCTCCTAGAGTGATTAATCGTTATATGGAACGATTGCGATAGCTGGAAAGTGAATCCTCACCTTCTGTATATACATGACTATAGGACAGGGTGAATATCGCGATTCCGAACCTCCGAAAGTGATTTATCGATAGACCGAACAATTGCGAGGGCTGGGAAGTGAATCCTTACCATCTGTTGATACAGAACGTGTGGAAACGGTGAATATCGAAATTCCGAGGCTCTTAGAGTGATTTATCGTTATATCGAACGAATGCGAGGGCTGGAAAGTAAATCCATAGCTTCCTTCGATACAGAGCGTGTGGAAACGGTGAATATCGCCATTCCGAGCCTCCTAGAGTGATTTATTGTTATATCAAACGATTGCGAGGGCTGGAAAGTGATTCCTAAGCATCTTTCGATCCAGAACGTGTGGAAACGGTGAATATCGCGATTCCGAGCCTCCTAGAGTGATTTATCGTCATATCGAAATATTGCGAGGGCTGGGATGTGAATCCTTACCTTCCGGCCATACAGAACGGGTGGGATCGGTGAATATCGCGATTCCGTGCCTCCTAGAGTGATTTATCGTCATATCGAACGATTGCGAGGGCTGGGATGTGAATCCTCACCTTCCGTCGATACAGAACGTGTGGGAACGGTGAATATCGCGATTCCGAGGCTCCTGGAGTGATTTATCGTTATATCGAACGATTGCGAGGGCTGGAACGTGAATCCTTACCTTCTATCGATACAGAACGATTGGAAATGATGCATATCGCGATTCCGGGCCTCCTAGAGTGATTAATCGTTATATGGAACGATTGCGAGGGCTGGGATGTGAATCCTTACCTTCCCTCGATACAGAACGTGTGGAAAAGGTGAATATCGCGATTCCGAGCCTCCTAGACTGATTTATCTATAGACCGAACGATTGCGAGGGCTGGGAAGTGAGTACTTACCTTCTGTCTATACAGAACGATTGGACAGGGTGAATATCGCGATTCCGTGGCTCCTGGAGTGATTTATCGTTATATCGAACGATTGCCGGGGATGAGAAGTGATTCCTTACCTTCTTTCGATCCAGAACGTGTGGAAACGGTGAATATCGCTATTCCGAGCCTCCTAGAGTGATCTTCGTTATATCGAACGATTGCGAGGCCTGGGAAGTGATTCCTTGCCTTCTGTCGATAGAGAACGTGTGGAACGTGTGAATATCGCTATTCCGAGCCTCCTAGAGTGATTAATCGTTATATGGAACGATTGCGATAGCTGGAAAGTGAATCCTTACCTTCTGTATACACGTGACTATAGGACAGGGTGAATATCGCGATTCCTAAACTCCGAAAGTGATTTAGCGATAGACCGAACAATTGCGAGGGCTGGGAAGTGAATCCTTACCTTCTGTTGATACAGAACGTGTGGAAACGGTGAATATCGCGATTCCGAGCCTCCTAGAGTGATTTACCGTTATATCGAACGATTGCGAGAGCTGGGAAGTGAATCCTTACCATCTGTCTATACAGAACGATTGGACAGGGTGAATATCGCGATTCCGTGGCTCCTGGAGTGATTTATCGGCATATCGAAATATTGCGAGGGCTGGGATGTGAATCCTTACCTTCCGTCGATACAGAACGTGTGGAATCGGTGAATATCGCGATTCCGTGCCTCCTAGAGAGATTTATCGTCATATCGAACGATTGCGAGGGCTGGGATGTGAATCCTCACCATCCGTCGATACAGAACGTGTGGGAACGGTGAATATCGCGATTCCGAGGCTCCTGGAGTGATTTATCGTTATATCGAACGATTGCGAGGGCTGGAACGTGAATCCTTACCTTCTGTCGATACAGAACGATTGGAAATGATGCATACCGCGATTCCGGGCCTCCTAGATTGATTAATCGTTACATGGAACGATTGCGAGGGCTGGGATGTGAATCCTTACCTTCCCTCGATACAGAACGTGTGGAAACAGTGAATATCGCGATTCCGTGCCTCCTAGAGTGATTTGTCGTCATATCGAACGATTGCGAGGGCTGGGATGTGAATCTTTACCTTCCCTCGATACAGAACGTGTGGAAACAGTGAATATCGCGATTTCGAGCCTCCTAGAGTGATTTATCGTCATATCGAACGATTACGAGGGCTGGGATGTTAATCCTCACCTTCCGTCTATACAGAACGATTGGACAGGGTGAATATCGCGATTCCGTGGCTCCTGGAGTGATTTATCGTTATATCGAACGATTGCCGGGGATGAGAAGTGATTCCTTACCTTCTTTCGATCCAGAACGTGTGGAAACGGTGAATATCGCGATTCCAAGCCTCCTAGAGTGATTTACCGTTATATCGAACGATTACGAGGGCTGGGATGTTAATCCTCACCTTCCGTCTATACAGAACGATTGGACAGGGTGAATATCGCGATTCCGTGGCTCCTGGAGTGATTTATCGTCATATCGAAATATTGCGAGGGCTGGGATGTGAATCCTTACCTTCCGTCGATACAGAACGTGTGGGATCGGTGAATATCGCGATTCCGTGCCTCCTAGAGTGATTTACCGTTATATCGAACGATTACGAGGGCTGGGATGTTAATCCTCACCTTCCGTCTATACAGAACGATTGGACAGGGTGAATATCGCGATTCCGTGGCTCCTGGAGTGATTTATCGTTATATCGAACGATTGCCGGGGATGAGAAGTGATTCCTTACCTTCTTTCGATCCAGAACGTGTGGAAACGGTGAATATCGCGATTCCAAGCCTCCTAGAGTGATTTATCGTCATATCGAACGATTGCGAGGACTGGGATGTGAATGCTCACCTTCCGTCGATACAGAACGTGTGGGAACGGTGAATATCGCGATTCCGAGGCTCCTGGAGTGATTTATCGTTATATCGAACGATTGCGAGGGCTGGAACGTGAATCCTTACCTTCTGTCGATACAGGACGATTGGAAATGATGCATATCGCGATTCCAAGCCTCCTAGAGTGATTTATCGTCATATCGAACGATTGCGAGGACTGGGAAGTGAATCCTTACCATCTGTCTATACAGAACGATTGGACAGGGTGAATATCGCGATTCCGTGGCTCCTGGAGTGATTTATCGGCATATCGAAATATTGCGAGGGCTGGGATGTGAATCCTTACCTTCCGTCGATACAGAACGTGTGGAATCGGTGAATATCGCGATTCCGTGCCTCCTAGAGTGATTTATCGTCATATCGAACGATTGCGAGGGCTGGGATGTGAATCCTCACCATCCGTCGATACAGAACGTGTGGGAACGGTGAATATCGCGATTCCGAGGCTCCTGGAGTGATTTATCGTTATATCGAACGATTGCGAGGGCTGGAACGTGAATCCTTACCTTCTGTCGATACAGAACGATTGGAAATGATGCATATCGCGATTCCGGGCCTCCTAGATTGATTAATCGTTACATGGAACGATTGCGATAGCTGGAAAGTGAATCCTCACCTTCTGTATATACATGACTATAGGACAGGGTGAATATCGCGATTCCGTGCCTCCTAGAGTGATTTGTCGTCATATCGAACGATTGCGAGGGCTGGGATCTGAATCCTTACCTTCCCTCGATACAGAACGTGTGGAAACGGTGAATATCGCGATTCCGAGCCTCCTAGACTGATTTATCTATAGGCCGAACGATTGCGAGGGCTGGGAAGTGAGTACTTACCTTCTGTCTATACAGAACGATTGGACAGGGTGAGTATCGCGATTCCGTGGCTCCTGGAGTGATTTATCGTTATATCGAACGATTGCCGGGGATGAGAAGTGATTCCTTACCTTCTTTCGATCCAGAACGTGTGGAAACGGTGAATATCGCGATTTCGAGCCTCCTAGAGTGATTTATCGTCATATCGAACGATTACGAGGGCTGGGATGTTAATCCTCACCTTCCGTCTATACAGAACGATTGGACAGGGTGAATATCGCGATTCCGTGGCTCCTGGAGTGATTTATCGTCATATCGAAATATTGCGAGGGCTGGGATGTGAATCCTTACCTTCCGTCGATACAGAACGTGTGGGATCGGTGAATATCGCGATTCCGTGCCTCCTAGAGTGATTTACCGTTATATCGAACGATTACGAGGGCTGGGATGTTAATCCTCACCTTCCGTCTATACAGAACGATTGGACAGGGTGAATATCGCGATTCCGTGGCTCCTGGAGTGATTTATCGTTATATCGAACGATTGCCGGGGATGAGAAGTGATTCCTTACCTTCTTTCGATCCAGAACGTGTGGAAACGGTGAATATCGCGATTCCAAGCCTCCTAGAGTGATTTATCGTCATATCGAACGATTGCGAGGACTGGGATGTGAATGCTCACCTTCCGTCGATACAGAACGTGTGGGAACGGTGAATATCGCGATTCCGAGGCTCCTGGAGTGATTTATCGTTATATCGAACGATTGCGAGGGCTGGAACGTGAATCCTTACCTTCTGTCGATACAGGACGATTGGAAATGATGCATATCGCGATTCCAAGCCTCCTAGAGTGATTTATCGTCATATCGAACGATTGCGAGGACTGGGAAGTGAATCCTTACCATCTGTCTATACAGAACGATTGGACAGGGTGAATATCGCGATTCCGTGGCTCCTGGAGTGATTTATCGGCATATCGAAATATTGCGAGGGCTGGGATGTGAATCCTTACCTTCCGTCGATACAGAACGTGTGGAATCGGTGAATATCGCGATTCCGTGCCTCCTAGAGTGATTTATCGTCATATCGAACGATTGCGAGGGCTGGGATGTGAATCCTCACCATCCGTCGATACAGAACGTGTGGGAACGGTGAATATCGCGATTCCGAGGCTCCTGGAGTGATTTATCGTTATATCGAACGATTGCGAGGGCTGGAACGTGAATCCTTACCTTCTGTCGATACAGAACGATTGGAAATGATGCATATCGCGATTCCGGGCCTCCTAGATTGATTAATCGTTACATGGAACGATTGCGATAGCTGGAAAGTGAATCCTCACCTTCTGTATATACATGACTATAGGACAGGGTGAATATCGCGATTCCGTGCCTCCTAGAGTGATTTGTCGTCATATCGAACGATTGCGAGGGCTGGGATCTGAATCCTTACCTTCCCTCGATACAGAACGTGTGGAAACGGTGAATATAGCGATTCCGAGCCTCCTAGAGTGATTTTTCGTTATATCGAACGAAAGCGAGGGCTGGAAAGTAAAGCCATAGCTTCCTTCGATACAGAACGTGTGGAAACGGTGAATATCGCGATTCCGAGCCTCCTAGAGTGATTTTCGTTATATCGAACGATTGCGAGGGCTGGAAAGTAAATCCATAGCTTCCTTCGATACAGAGCGTGTGGAAACGGTGAATATCCAAATTCCGAGGCTCTTAGAGTGATTTATCGTCATATCGAAATATTGGGAGGGCTGGGATGTGAATCCTTACCTTCCGTCCATACAGAACGTGTGGGATCGGTGAATATCGCGATTCCGTGCCTCCTAGAGTGATTTATCGTCATATCGAACGATTGCGAGGGCTGGGATGTGAATCCTTACCTTCCCTCGATACAGAACGTGTGGAAACGGTGAATATCGCGATTCCGAGCCTCCTAGACTGATATATCTATAGACCGAACGATTGCGAGGGCTGGGAAGTGAGTACTTACCTTCTGTCTATACAGAACGATTGGACAGGGTGAATATCGCGATTCCGTGGCTCCTGGAGTGATTTATCGCTATATCGAACGATTGCCGGGGATGAGAAGTGATTCCTTACCTTCTTTCGATCCAGAACGTGTGGAAACGGTGAATATCGCGATTTCGAGCCTCCTAGAGTGATTTATCGTCATATCGAACGATTGCGAGGGCTGGGATGTGAATCCTCACCTTCCGTCGATACAGAACGTGTGGAAACGGTGAATATAGCGATTCCGAGCCTCCTAGAGTGATTTTTCGTTATATCGAATGAAAGCGAGGGCTGGAAAGTAAAGCCATAGCTTCCTTCGATACAGAACGTGTGGAAACGGTGAATATCGCGATTCCGAGCCTCCTAGAGTGATTTTCGTTATATCGAACGATTGCGAGGGCTGGAAAGTAAATCCATAGCTTCCTTCGATACAGAGCGTGTGGAAACGGTGAATATCGCCATTCCGAGCCTCCTAGAGTGATTTATTGTTATATCAAACGATTGCGAGGGCTGGAAAGTGATTCCTAAGCTTCTTTCGATCCAGAACGTGTGGAAACGGTGAATATCGCGATTCCGTGCCTCCTAGAGTGATTTATCGTTATATCGAACGATTGTGAGGGCTGGAACGTGAATCCTTACCTTCTGTCGATACAGGACGATTGGAAATGATGCATATCGCGATTCCGGGCCTCCTAGAGTGATTAATCGTTATATGGAACGATTGCGATAGCTGGAAAGTGAATCCTCACCTTCTGTATATACATGACTATAGGACAGGGTGAATATCGCGATTCCGAACCTCCGAAAGTGATTTATCGATAGACCGAACAATTGCGACGGCTGGGAAGTGAATCCTTACCTTCTGTTGATACAGAACGTGTGGAAACGGTGAATATCCAAATTCCGAGGCTCTTAGAGTGATTTATCGTTATATCGAACGAATGCGAGGGCTGGAAAGTAAATCCATAGCTTCCTTCGATACAGAGCTTGTGGAAACGGTGAATATCGCCATTCCGAGCCTCCTAGAGTGATTTATTGTTATATCAAACGATTGCGAGGGCTGGAAAGTGATTCCTAAGCTTCTTTCGATCCAGAACGTGTGGAAACGGTGAATATCGCGATTCCGAGCCTCCTAGAGTGATTTATCGTCATATCGAAATATTGGGAGGGCTGGGATGTGAATCCTTACCTTCCGTCCATACAGAACGTGTGGGATCGGTGAATATCGCGATTCCGTGCCTCCTAGAGTGATTTATCGTCATATCGAACGATTGCGAGGGCTGGGATGTGAATCCTTACCTTCCCTCGATACAGAACGTGTGGAAACGGTGAATATCGCGATTCCGAGCCTCCTAGACTGATATATCTATAGACCGAACGATTGCGAGGGCTGGGAAGTGAGTACTTACCTTCTGTCGATACAGAACGATTGGGCAGTGTCAATACCGCGATTCCGAACTTCCTTGAGTGATAGATCGATAAACCGAACGATTGCGAGGGCTGGGAACTGAATCCTTACCCTCTGCCGAAACAGAACGATTGGTAATTTCGAATATCGCGTTTCCGATCCTCCTAGAGTGATTTAGCGATAGACCGAACGATACCGAGGGCTGCGAAGTGAATCCTTACCTTCTGTCGATACAGAACGTGTGGAACGTCGAATATCGCGATTCCGAGCCGCCTAGAGTGATTTATCGTAATATCGAACGAATGCGAGGGCTGGAAAGTAAATCCATAGATTCCATCGATACAGAACGTGTGGAAACGGTGAATATAGCGATTCCGAGCCTCCTAGAGTGATTTTTCGTTATATCGAACGAAAGCGAGGGCTGGAAAGTAAAGCCATAGCTTCCTTCGATACAGAACGTATGGAAACGGTGAATATCGCGATTCCGAGCCTCCTAGAGTGATTTACCGTTATATCGAACGATTGCGAGAGCTGGGAAGTGAATCCATAGCTTCCTTCGATACAGAACGTGTGGAAACGGTGAATATCGGGATTCCGAGCCTCCTAGAGTGATTTTCGTTATATCGAACGATTGCGAGGGCTGGCAAGTAAATCCATAGCTTCCTTCGATACAGAGCGTGTGGAAACGGTGAATATCGCCATTCCGAGCCTCCTAGAGTGATTTATTGTTATATCAAACGATTGCGAGGGCTGGAAAGTGATTCCTAAGCTTCTTTCGATCCAGAACGTGTGGAAACGGTGAATATCGCGATTCCGAGGTTCCTAGAGTGATTTATCGTCATATCGAAATATTGCGAGGGCTGGGATGTGAATCCTTACCTTCCGTCGATACAGAGCGTGTGGAAACGATGAATATCGCCATTCCGAGCCTCCTAGAGTGATTTATTGTTATATCAAACGATTGCGAGGGCTGGAAAGTGATTCCTTACCTTCTGTCTATACAGAACGATTGGACAGGGTGAATATCGCGATTCCGTGGCTCCTGGAGTGATTTATCGTTATATCGAACGATTGCCGGGGATGAGAAGTGATTCCTTACCTTATTTCGATCCAGAACGTGTGGAAACGGTGAATATCGCGATTCCGAGCCTCCTAGAGTGATTTATCGTCATATCGAACGATTGCGAGGGCTGGTATGTGAATGCTCACCTTCCGTCGATAAAGAACGTGTGGGAACGGTGAATATCGCGATTCCGGGCCTCCTAGAGTGATTAATCGTTATATGGAACGATTGCGATAGCTGGAAAGTGAATCCTCACCTTCTGTATATACATGACTATAGGACAGGGTGAATATCGCGATTCCGAACCTCCGAAAGTGATTTAGCGATAGACCGAACAATTGCGAGGGCTGGGAAGTGAATCCTTACCTTCTGTTGATACAGAACGTGTGGAAACGGTGAATATCGCGATTCCGAGCCTCCTAGGGTGATTTACCGTTATATCGAACGATTGCGAGAGCTGGGAAGTGAATCCTTACCATCTGTCTATACAGAACGATTGGACAGGGTGAATATCGCGATTCCGTGGCTCCTGGAGTTATTTATCTTCATATCGAAATATTGCGAGGGCTGGGATGTGAATCCTTACCTTCCGTCGATACAGAACGTGTGGGAACGGTGAATATCGCGATTCCGAAGCTCCTGGAGTGATTTATCGTTATATCGAACGATTGCGAGGGCTGGAACGTGAATCCTTACCTTCTGTCGATACAGGACGATTGGAAATGATGCATATCGCGATTCCGGGCCTCCTAGAGTGATTAATCGTTATATGGAACGATTGCGATAGCTGGAAAGTGAATCCTCACCTTCTGTATATACATGACTATAGGACAGGGTGAATATCGCGATTCCGAACCTCCGAAAGTGATTTATCGATAGACCGAACAATTGCGAGGGCTGGGAAGTGAATCCTTACCATCTGTTGATACAGAACGTGTGGAAACGGTGAATATCGAAATTCCGAGGCTCTTAGAGTGATTTATCGTTATATCGAACGAATGCGAGGGCTGGAAAGTAAATCCATAGCTTCCTTCGATACAGAGCGTGTGGAAACGGTGAATATCGCCATTCCGAGCCTCCTAGAGTGATTTATTGTTATATCAAACGATTGCGAGGGCTGGAAAGTGATTCCTAAGCATCTTTCGATCCAGAACGTGTGGAAACGGTGAATATCGCGATTCCGAGCCTCCTAGAGTGATTTATCGTCATATCGAAATATTGCGAGGGCTGGGATGTGAATCCTTACCTTCCGGCCATACAGAACGGGTGGGATCGGTGAATATCGCGATTCCGTGCCTCCTAGAGTGATTTATCGTCATATCGAACGATTGCGAGGGCTGGGATGTGAATCCTCACCTTCCGTCGATACAGAACGTGTGGGAACGGTGAATATCGCGATTCCGAGGCTCCTGGAGTGATTTATCGTTATATCGAACGATTGCGAGGGCTGGAACGTGAATCCTTACCTTCTATCGATACAGAACGATTGGAAATGATGCATATCGCGATTCCGGGCCTCCTAGAGTGATTAATCGTTATATGGAACGATTGCGAGGGCTGGGATGTGAATCCTTACCTTCCCTCGATACAGAACGTGTGGAAAAGGTGAATATCGCGATTCCGAGCCTCCTAGACTGATTTATCTATAGACCGAACGATTGCGAGGGCTGGGAAGTGAGTACTTACCTTCTGTCTATACAGAACGATTGGACAGGGTGAATATCGCGATTCCGTGGCTCCTGGAGTGATTTATCGTTATATCGAACGATTGCCGGGGATGAGAAGTGATTCCTTACCTTCTTTCGATCCAGAACGTGTGGAAACGGTGAATATCGCTATTCCGAGCCTCCTAGAGTGATCTTCGTTATATCGAACGATTGCGAGGCCTGGGAAGTGATTCCTTGCCTTCTGTCGATAGAGAACGTGTGGAACGTGTGAATATCGCTATTCCGAGCCTCCTAGAGTGATTAATCGTTATATGGAACGATTGCGATAGCTGGAAAGTGAATCCTTACCTTCTGTATACACGTGACTATAGGACAGGGTGAATATCGCGATTCCTAAACTCCGAAAGTGATTTAGCGATAGACCGAACAATTGCGAGGGCTGGGAAGTGAATCCTTACCTTCTGTTGATACAGAACGTGTGGAAACGGTGAATATCGCGATTCCGAGCCTCCTAGACTGATTTATCTATAGGCCGAACGATTGCGAGGGCTGGGAAGTGAGTACTTACCTTCTGTCTATACAGAACGATTGGACAGGGTGAATATCGCGATTCCGTGGCTCCTGGAGTGATTTATCGTTATATCGAACGATTGCCGGGGATGAGAAGTGATTCCTTACCTTCTTTCGATCCAGAACGTGTGGAAACGGTGAATATCGCGATTTCGAGCCTCCTAGAGTGATTTATCGTCATATCGAACGATTACGAGGGCTGGGATGTTAATCCTCACCTTCCGTCTATACAGAACGATTGGACAGGGTGAATATCGCGATTCCGTGGCTCCTGGAGTGATTTATCGTCATATCGAAATATTGCGAGGGCTGGGATGTGAATCCTTACCTTCCGTCGATACAGAACGTGTGGGATCGGTGAATATCGCGATTCCGTGCCTCCTAGAGTGATTTACCGTTATATCGAACGATTACGAGGGCTGGGATGTTAATCCTCACCTTCCGTCTATACAGAACGATTGGACAGGGTGAATATCGCGATTCCGTGGCTCCTGGAGTGATTTATCGTTATATCGAACGATTGCCGGGGATGAGAAGTGATTCCTTACCTTCTTTCGATCCAGAACGTGTGGAAACGGTGAATATCGCGATTCCAAGCCTCCTAGAGTGATTTATCGTCATATCGAACGATTGCGAGGACTGGGATGTGAATGCTCACCTTCCGTCGATACAGAACGTGTGGGAACGGTGAATATCGCGATTCCGAGGCTCCTGGAGTGATTTATCGTTATATCGAACGATTGCGAGGGCTGGAACGTGAATCCTTACCTTCTGTCGATACAGGACGATTGGAAATGATGCATATCGCGATTCCAAGCCTCCTAGAGTGATTTATCGTCATATCGAACGATTGCGAGGACTGGGAAGTGAATCCTTACCTTCTGTTGATACAGAACGTGTGGAAACGGTGAATATCGCGATTCCGAGCCTCCTAGAGTGATTTACCGTTATATCGAACGATTGCGAGAGCTGGGAAGTGCATCCTTACCATCTGTCTATACAGAACGATTGGACAAGGTGAATATCGCGATTCCGTGGCTCCTGGAGTGATTTATCGTCATATCGAAATATTGCGAGGGCTGGGATGTGAATCCTTACCTTCCGTCGATACAGAACGTGTGGGATCGGTGAATATCGCGATTCCGTGCCTCCTAGAGTGATTTATCGTCATATCGAACGATTGCGAGGGCTGGGATGTGAATCCTCACCATCCGTCGATACAGAACGTGTGGGAACGGTGAATATCGCGATTCCGAGGCTCCTGGAGTGATTTATCGTTATATCGAACGATTGCGAGGGCTGGAACGTGAATCCTTACCTTCTGTCGATACAGGACGATTGGAAATGATGCATATCGCGATTCCGGCCCCCCTAGAGTGATTAATCGTTATATGGAACGATTGCGAAAGCTGGAAAGTGAATCCTCACCTTCTGTATATACATGACTATAGGACAGGGTGCATATCGCGATTCCGAACCGCCTAGACTGATTTATCTATAGACCGAACGATTGCGAGGGCTGGGAAGTGAGTACTTACCTTCTGTCTATACACAACGGTTGGACAGGGTGAATATCGCGATTCCGTGGCTCCTGGAGTGATTCATCGTTATATCGAACGATTGCCGGGGATGAGAAGTAATTCCTTACCTTCTTTTGATCCAGAACGTGTGGAAACGGTGAATATCGCTATTCCGAGCCTCCTAGAGTGATCTTCGTTATATCGAACGATTGCGAGAACTGGGAAGTGAATCCTTACCTTCTGTGTACACGTGACTATAGGACAGGGTGAATATCGCGATTCCGAACCTCCGAAAGTGATTTAGCGATAGACCGAACAATTGCGAGGGCTGGGAAGTGAATCCTTACCTTCTGTTGATACAGAACGTGTGGAAACGGTGAATATCGCGATTCCGAGCCTCCTAGAGTGATTTACCGTTATATCGAACGATTGCGAGGGCTGGAACGTGAATCCTTACCTTCTGTCGATACAGGACGATTGGAAATGATGCATATCGCGATTCCAAGCCTCCTAGAGTGATTTATCGTCATATCGAACGATTGCGAGGACTGGGAAGTGAATCCTTACCATCTGTCTATACAGAACGATTGGACAGGGTGAATATCGCGATTCCGTGGCTCCTGGAGTGATTTATCGGCATATCGAAATATTGCGAGGGCTGGGATGTGAATCCTTACCTTCCGTCGATACAGAACGTGTGGAATCGGTGAATATCGCGATTCCGTGCCTCCTAGAGTGATTTATCGTCATATCGAACGATTGCGAGGGCTGGGATGTGAATCCTCACCATCCGTCGATACAGAACGTGTGGGAACGGTGAATATCGCGATTCCGAGGCTCCTGGAGTGATTTATCGTTATATCGAACGATTGCGAGGGCTGGAACGTGAATCCTTACCTTCTGTCGATACAGAACGATTGGAAATGATGCATATCGCGATTCCGGGCCTCCTAGATTGATTAATCGTTACATGGAACGATTGCGATAGCTGGAAAGTGAATCCTCACCTTCTGTATATACATGACTATAGGACAGGGTGAATATCGCGATTCCGTGCCTCCTAGAGTGATTTGTCGTCATATCGAACGATTGCGAGGGCTGGGATCTGAATCCTTACCTTCCCTCGATACAGAACGTGTGGAAACGGTGAATATCGCGATTCCGAGCCTCCTAGACTGATTTATCTATAGGCCGAACGATTGCGAGGGCTGGGAAGTGAGTACTTACCTTCTGTCTATACAGAACGATTGGACAGGGTGAATATCGCGATTCCGTGGCTCCTGGAGTGATTTATCGTTATATCGAACGATTGCCGGGGATGAGAAGTGATTCCTTACCTTCTTTCGATCCAGAACGTGTGGAAACGGTGAATATCGCGATTTCGAGCCTCCTAGAGTGATTTATCGTCATATCGAACGATTACGAGGGCTGGGATGTTAATCCTCACCTTCCGTCTATACAGAACGATTGGACAGGGTGAATATCGCGATTCCGTGGCTCCTGGAGTGATTTATCGTCATATCGAAATATTGCGAGGGCTGGGATGTGAATCCTTACCTTCCGTCGATACAGAACGTGTGGGATCGGTGAATATCGCGATTCCGTGCCTCCTAGAGTGATTTACCGTTATATCGAACGATTACGAGGGCTGGGATGTTAATCCTCACCTTCCGTCTATACAGAACGATTGGACAGGGTGAATATCGCGATTCCGTGGCTCCTGGAGTGATTTATCGTCATATCGAAATATTGCGAGGGCTGGGATGTGAATCCTTACCTTCCGTCGATCCAGAACGTGTGGAAACGGTGAATATCGCGATTCCAAGCCTCCTAGAGTGATTTATCGTCATATCGAACGATTGCGAGGGCTGGGATGTGAATCCTCACCATCCGCCGATACAGAACGTGTGGGAACGGTGAATATCGCGATTCCGAGGCTCCTGGAGTGATTTATCGTTATATCGAACGATTGCGAGGGCTGGAACGTGAATCCTTACCTTCTGTCGATACAGGACGATTGGAAATGATGCATATCGCGATTCCAAGCCTCCTAGAGTGATTTATCGTCATATCGAACGATTGCGAGGACTGGGAAGTGAATCCTTACCTTCTGTTGATACAGAACGTGTGGAAACGGTGAATATCGCGATTCCGAGCCTCCTAGAGTGATTTACCGTTATATCGAACGATTGCGAGAGCTGGGAAGTGCATCCTTACCATCTGTCTATACAGAACGATTGGACAAGGTGAATATCGCGATTCCGTGGCTCCTGGAGTGATTTATCGTCATATCGAAATATTGCGAGGGCTGGGATGTGAATCCTTACCTTCCGTCGATACAGAACGTGTGGGATCGGTGAATATCGCGATTCCGTGCCTCCTAGAGTGATTTATCGTCATATCGAACGATTGCGAGGGCTGGGATGTGAATCCTCACCATCCGTCGATACAGAACGTGTGGGAACGGTGAATATCGCGATTCCGAGGCTCCTGGAGTGATTTATCGTTATATCGAACGATTGCGAGGGCTGGAACGTGAATCCTTACCTTCTGTCGATACAGGACGATTGGAAATGATGCATATCGCGATTCCGGGCCCCCTAGAGTGATTAATCGTTATATGGAACGATTGCGAAAGCTGGAAAGTGAATCCTCACCTTCTGTATATACATGACTATAGGACAGGGTGTATATCGCGATTCCGAACCGCCTAGACTGATTTATCGATAGACCGAACAATTGCGAGGGCTGGGAAGTGAATCCTTACCATCTGTTGATACAGAACGTGTGGAAACGGTGAATATCGAAATTCCGAGGCTCTTAGAGTGATTTATCGTTATATCGAACGAATGCGAGGGCTGGAAAGTAAATCCATAGCTTCCTTCGATACAGAGCGTGTGGAAACGGTGAATATCGCCATTCCGAGCCTCCTAGAGTGATTTATTGTTATATCAAACGATTGCGAGGGCTGGAAAGTGATTCCTAAGCATCTTTCGATCCAGAACGTGTGGAAACGGTGAATATCGCGATTCCGAGCCTCCTAGAGTGATTTATCGTCATATCGAAATATTGCGAGGGCTGGGATGTGAATCCTTACCTTCCGGCCATACAGAACGGGTGGGATCGGTGAATATCGCGATTCCGTGCCTCCTAGAGTGATTTATCGTCATATCGAACGATTGCGAGGGCTGGGATGTGAATCCTCACCTTCCGTCGATACAGAACGTGTGGGAACGGTGAATATCGCGATTCCGAGGCTCCTGGAGTGATTTATCGTTATATCGAACGATTGCGAGGGCTGGAACGTGAATCCTTACCTTCTATCGATACAGAACGATTGGAAATGATGCATATCGCGATTCCGGGCCTCCTAGAGTGATTAATCGTTATATGGAACGATTGCGAGGGCTGGGATGTGAATCCTTACCTTCCCTCGATACAGAACGTGTGGAAAAGGTGAATATCGCGATTCCGAGCCTCCTAGACTGATTTATCTATAGACCGAACGATTGCGAGGGCTGGGAAGTGAGTACTTACCTTCTGTCTATACAGAACGATTGGACAGGGTGAATATCGCGATTCCGTGGCTCCTGGAGTGATTTATCGTTATATCGAACGATTGCCGGGGATGAGAAGTGATTCCTTACCTTCTTTCGATCCAGAACGTGTGGAAACGGTGAATATCGCTATTCCGAGCCTCCTAGAGTGATCTTCGTTATATCGAACGATTGCGAGGCCTGGGAAGTGATTCCTTGCCTTCTGTCGATAGAGAACGTGTGGAACGTGTGAATATCGCTATTCCGAGCCTCCTAGAGTGATTAATCGTTATATGGAACGATTGCGATAGCTGGAAAGTGAATCCTTACCTTCTGTATACACGTGACTATAGGACAGGGTGAATATCGCGATTCCTAAACTCCGAAAGTGATTTAGCGATAGACCGAACAATTGCGAGGGCTGGGAAGTGAATCCTTACCTTCTGTTGATACAGAACGTGTGGAAACGGTGAATATCGCGATTCCGAGCCTCCTAGAGTGATTTACCGTTATATCGAACGATTGCGAGAGCTGGGAAGTGAATCCTTACCATCTGTCTATACAGAACGATTGGACAGGGTGAATATCGCGATTCCGTGGCTCCTGGAGTGATTTATCGGCATATCGAAATATTGCGAGGGCTGGGATGTGAATCCTTACCTTCCGTCGATACAGAACGTGTGGAATCGGTGAATATCGCGATTCCGTGCCTCCTAGAGAGATTTATCGTCATATCGAACGATTGCGAGGGCTGGGATGTGAATCCTCACCATCCGTCGATACAGAACGTGTGGGAACGGTGAATATCGCGATTCCGAGGCTCCTGGAGTGATTTATCGTTATATCGAACGATTGCGAGGGCTGGAACGTGAATCCTTACCTTCTGTCGATACAGAACGATTGGAAATGATGCATACCGCGATTCCGGGCCTCCTAGATTGATTAATCGTTACATGGAACGATTGCGAGGGCTGGGATGTGAATCCTTACCTTCCCTCGATACAGAACGTGTGGAAACAGTGAATATCGCGATTCCGTGCCTCCTAGAGTGATTTGTCGTCATATCGAACGATTGCGAGGGCTGGGATGTGAATCTTTACCTTCCCTCGATACAGAACGTGTGGAAACAGTGAATATCGCGATTTCGAGCCTCCTAGAGTGATTTATCGTCATATCGAACGATTACGAGGGCTGGGATGTTAATCCTCACCTTCCGTCTATACAGAACGATTGGACAGGGTGAATATCGCGATTCCGTGGCTCCTGGAGTGATTTATCGTTATATCGAACGATTGCCGGGGATGAGAAGTGATTCCTTACCTTCTTTCGATCCAGAACGTGTGGAAACGGTGAATATCGCGATTCCAAGCCTCCTAGAGTGATTTACCGTTATATCGAACGATTACGAGGGCTGGGATGTTAATCCTCACCTTCCGTCTATACAGAACGATTGGACAGGGTGAATATCGCGATTCCGTGGCTCCTGGAGTGATTTATCGTCATATCGAAATATTGCGAGGGCTGGGATGTGAATCCTTACCTTCCGTCGATACAGAACGTGTGGGATCGGTGAATATCGCGATTCCGTGCCTCCTAGAGTGATTTACCGTTATATCGAACGATTACGAGGGCTGGGATGTTAATCCTCACCTTCCGTCTATACAGAACGATTGGACAGGGTGAATATCGCGATTCCGTGGCTCCTGGAGTGATTTATCGTTATATCGAACGATTGCCGGGGATGAGAAGTGATTCCTTACCTTCTTTCGATCCAGAACGTGTGGAAACGGTGAATATCGCGATTCCAAGCCTCCTAGAGTGATTTATCGTCATATCGAACGATTGCGAGGACTGGGATGTGAATGCTCACCTTCCGTCGATACAGAACGTGTGGGAACGGTGAATATCGCGATTCCGAGGCTCCTGGAGTGATTTATCGTTATATCGAACGATTGCGAGGGCTGGAACGTGAATCCTTACCTTCTGTCGATACAGGACGATTGGAAATGATGCATATCGCGATTCCAAGCCTCCTAGAGTGATTTATCGTCATATCGAACGATTGCGAGGACTGGGAAGTGAATCCTTACCATCTGTCTATACAGAACGATTGGACAGGGTGAATATCGCGATTCCGTGGCTCCTGGAGTGATTTATCGGCATATCGAAATATTGCGAGGGCTGGGATGTGAATCCTTACCTTCCGTCGATACAGAACGTGTGGAATCGGTGAATATCGCGATTCCGTGCCTCCTAGAGTGATTTATCGTCATATCGAACGATTGCGAGGGCTGGGATGTGAATCCTCACCATCCGTCGATACAGAACGTGTGGGAACGGTGAATATCGCGATTCCGAGGCTCCTGGAGTGATTTATCGTTATATCGAACGATTGCGAGGGCTGGAACGTGAATCCTTACCTTCTGTCGATACAGAACGATTGGAAATGATGCATATCGCGATTCCGGGCCTCCTAGATTGATTAATCGTTACATGGAACGATTGCGATAGCTGGAAAGTGAATCCTCACCTTCTGTATATACATGACTATAGGACAGGGTGAATATCGCGATTCCGTGCCTCCTAGAGTGATTTGTCGTCATATCGAACGATTGCGAGGGCTGGGATCTGAATCCTTACCTTCCCTCGATACAGAACGTGTGGAAACGGTGAATATCGCGATTCCGAGCCTCCTAGACTGATTTATCTATAGGCCGAACGATTGCGAGGGCTGGGAAGTGAGTACTTACCTTCTGTCTATACAGAACGATTGGACAGGGTGAATATCGCGATTCCGTGGCTCCTGGAGTGATTTATCGTTATATCGAACGATTGCCGGGGATGAGAAGTGATTCCTTACCTTCTTTCGATCCAGAACGTGTGGAAACGGTGAATATCGCGATTTCGAGCCTCCTAGAGTGATTTATCGTCATATCGAACGATTACGAGGGCTGGGATGTTAATCCTCACCTTCCGTCTATACAGAACGATTGGACAGGGTGAATATCGCGATTCCGTGGCTCCTGGAGTGATTTATCGTCATATCGAAATATTGCGAGGGCTGGGATGTGAATCCTTACCTTCCGTCGATACAGAACGTGTGGGATCGGTGAATATCGCGATTCCGTGCCTCCTAGAGTGATTTACCGTTATATCGAACGATTACGAGGGCTGGGATGTTAATCCTCACCTTCCGTCTATACAGAACGATTGGACAGGGTGAATATCGCGATTCCGTGGCTCCTGGAGTGATTTATCGTTATATCGAACGATTGCCGGGGATGAGAAGTGATTCCTTACCTTCTTTCGATCCAGAACGTGTGGAAACGGTGAATATCGCGATTCCAAGCCTCCTAGAGTGATTTATCGTCATATCGAACGATTGCGAGGACTGGGATGTGAATGCTCACCTTCCGTCGATACAGAACGTGTGGGAACGGTGAATATCGCGATTCCGAGGCTCCTGGAGTGATTTATCGTTATATCGAACGATTGCGAGGGCTGGAACGTGAATCCTTACCTTCTGTCGATACAGGACGATTGGAAATGATGCATATCGCGATTCCAAGCCTCCTAGAGTGATTTATCGTCATATCGAACGATTGCGAGGACTGGGAAGTGAATCCTTACCTTCTGTTGATACAGAACGTGTGGAAACGGTGAATATCGCGATTCCGAGCCTCCTAGAGTGATTTACCGTTATATCGAACGATTGCGAGAGCTGGGAAGTGCATCCTTACCATCTGTCTATACAGAACGATTGGACAAGGTGAATATCGCGATTCCGTGGCTCCTGGAGTGATTTATCGTCATATCGAAATATTGCGAGGGCTGGGATGTGAATCCTTACCTTCCGTCGATACAGAACGTGTGGGATCGGTGAATATCGCGATTCCGTGCCTCCTAGAGTGATTTATCGTCATATCGAACGATTGCGAGGGCTGGGATGTGAATCCTCACCATCCGTCGATACAGAACGTGTGGGAACGGTGAATATCGCGATTCCGAGGCTCCTGGAGTGATTTATCGTTATATCGAACGATTGCGAGGGCTGGAACGTGAATCCTTACCTTCTGTCGATACAGGACGATTGGAAATGATGCATATCGCGATTCCGGCCCCCCTAGAGTGATTAATCGTTATATGGAACGATTGCGAAAGCTGGAAAGTGAATCCTCACCTTCTGTATATACATGACTATAGGACAGGGTGCATATCGCGATTCCGAACCGCCTAGACTGATTTATCTATAGACCGAACGATTGCGAGGGCTGGGAAGTGAGTACTTACCTTCTGTCTATACACAACGGTTGGACAGGGTGAATATCGCGATTCCGTGGCTCCTGGAGTGATTCATCGTTATATCGAACGATTGCCGGGGATGAGAAGTAATTCCTTACCTTCTTTTGATCCAGAACGTGTGGAAACGGTGAATATCGCTATTCCGAGCCTCCTAGAGTGATCTTCGTTATATCGAACGATTGCGAGAACTGGGAAGTGAATCCTTACCTTCTGTGTACACGTGACTATAGGACAGGGTGAATATCGCGATTCCGAACCTCCGAAAGTGATTTAGCGATAGACCGAACAATTGCGAGGGCTGGGAAGTGAATCCTTACCTTCTGTTGATACAGAACGTGTGGAAACGGTGAATATCGCGATTCCGAGCCTCCTAGAGTGATTTACCGTTATATCGAACGATTGCGAGGGCTGGAACGTGAATCCTTACCTTCTGTCGATACAGGACGATTGGAAATGATGCATATCGCGATTCCAAGCCTCCTAGAGTGATTTATCGTCATATCGAACGATTGCGAGGACTGGGAAGTGAATCCTTACCATCTGTCTATACAGAACGATTGGACAGGGTGAATATCGCGATTCCGTGGCTCCTGGAGTGATTTATCGGCATATCGAAATATTGCGAGGGCTGGGATGTGAATCCTTACCTTCCGTCGATACAGAACGTGTGGAATCGGTGAATATCGCGATTCCGTGCCTCCTAGAGTGATTTATCGTCATATCGAACGATTGCGAGGGCTGGGATGTGAATCCTCACCATCCGTCGATACAGAACGTGTGGGAACGGTGAATATCGCGATTCCGAGGCTCCTGGAGTGATTTATCGTTATATCGAACGATTGCGAGGGCTGGAACGTGAATCCTTACCTTCTGTCGATACAGAACGATTGGAAATGATGCATATCGCGATTCCGGGCCTCCTAGATTGATTAATCGTTACATGGAACGATTGCGATAGCTGGAAAGTGAATCCTCACCTTCTGTATATACATGACTATAGGACAGGGTGAATATCGCGATTCCGTGCCTCCTAGAGTGATTTGTCGTCATATCGAACGATTGCGAGGGCTGGGATCTGAATCCTTACCTTCCCTCGATACAGAACGTGTGGAAACGGTGAATATCGCGATTCCGAGCCTCCTAGACTGATTTATCTATAGGCCGAACGATTGCGAGGGCTGGGAAGTGAGTACTTACCTTCTGTCTATACAGAACGATTGGACAGGGTGAATATCGCGATTCCGTGGCTCCTGGAGTGATTTATCGTTATATCGAACGATTGCCGGGGATGAGAAGTGATTCCTTACCTTCTTTCGATCCAGAACGTGTGGAAACGGTGAATATCGCGATTTCGAGCCTCCTAGAGTGATTTATCGTCATATCGAACGATTACGAGGGCTGGGATGTTAATCCTCACCTTCCGTCTATACAGAACGATTGGACAGGGTGAATATCGCGATTCCGTGGCTCCTGGAGTGATTTATCGTCATATCGAAATATTGCGAGGGCTGGGATGTGAATCCTTACCTTCCGTCGATACAGAACGTGTGGGATCGGTGAATATCGCGATTCCGTGCCTCCTAGAGTGATTTACCGTTATATCGAACGATTACGAGGGCTGGGATGTTAATCCTCACCTTCCGTCTATACAGAACGATTGGACAGGGTGAATATCGCGATTCCGTGGCTCCTGGAGTGATTTATCGTCATATCGAAATATTGCGAGGGCTGGGATGTGAATCCTTACCTTCCGTCGATCCAGAACGTGTGGAAACGGTGAATATCGCGATTCCAAGCCTCCTAGAGTGATTTATCGTCATATCGAACGATTGCGAGGGCTGGGATGTGAATCCTCACCATCCGCCGATACAGAACGTGTGGGAACGGTGAATATCGCGATTCCGAGGCTCCTGGAGTGATTTATCGTTATATCGAACGATTGCGAGGGCTGGAACGTGAATCCTTACCTTCTGTCGATACAGGACGATTGGAAATGATGCATATCGCGATTCCAAGCCTCCTAGAGTGATTTATCGTCATATCGAACGATTGCGAGGACTGGGAAGTGAATCCTTACCTTCTGTTGATACAGAACGTGTGGAAACGGTGAATATCGCGATTCCGAGCCTCCTAGAGTGATTTACCGTTATATCGAACGATTGCGAGAGCTGGGAAGTGCATCCTTACCATCTGTCTATACAGAACGATTGGACAAGGTGAATATCGCGATTCCGTGGCTCCTGGAGTGATTTATCGTCATATCGAAATATTGCGAGGGCTGGGATGTGAATCCTTACCTTCCGTCGATACAGAACGTGTGGGATCGGTGAATATCGCGATTCCGTGCCTCCTAGAGTGATTTATCGTCATATCGAACGATTGCGAGGGCTGGGATGTGAATCCTCACCATCCGTCGATACAGAACGTGTGGGAACGGTGAATATCGCGATTCCGAGGCTCCTGGAGTGATTTATCGTTATATCGAACGATTGCGAGGGCTGGAACGTGAATCCTTACCTTCTGTCGATACAGGACGATTGGAAATGATGCATATCGCGATTCCGGGCCCCCTAGAGTGATTAATCGTTATATGGAACGATTGCGAAAGCTGGAAAGTGAATCCTCACCTTCTGTATATACATGACTATAGGACAGGGTGTATATCGCGATTCCGAACCGCCTAGACTGATTTATCGATAGACCGAACAATTGCGAGGGCTGGGAAGTGAATCCTTACCATCTGTTGATACAGAACGTGTGGAAACGGTGAATATCGAAATTCCGAGGCTCTTAGAGTGATTTATCGTTATATCGAACGAATGCGAGGGCTGGAAAGTAAATCCATAGCTTCCTTCGATACAGAGCGTGTGGAAACGGTGAATATCGCCATTCCGAGCCTCCTAGAGTGATTTATTGTTATATCAAACGATTGCGAGGGCTGGAAAGTGATTCCTAAGCATCTTTCGATCCAGAACGTGTGGAAACGGTGAATATCGCGATTCCGAGCCTCCTAGAGTGATTTATCGTCATATCGAAATATTGCGAGGGCTGGGATGTGAATCCTTACCTTCCGGCCATACAGAACGGGTGGGATCGGTGAATATCGCGATTCCGTGCCTCCTAGAGTGATTTATCGTCATATCGAACGATTGCGAGGGCTGGGATGTGAATCCTCACCTTCCGTCGATACAGAACGTGTGGGAACGGTGAATATCGCGATTCCGAGGCTCCTGGAGTGATTTATCGTTATATCGAACGATTGCGAGGGCTGGAACGTGAATCCTTACCTTCTATCGATACAGAACGATTGGAAATGATGCATATCGCGATTCCGGGCCTCCTAGAGTGATTAATCGTTATATGGAACGATTGCGAGGGCTGGGATGTGAATCCTTACCTTCCCTCGATACAGAACGTGTGGAAAAGGTGAATATCGCGATTCCGAGCCTCCTAGACTGATTTATCTATAGACCGAACGATTGCGAGGGCTGGGAAGTGAGTACTTACCTTCTGTCTATACAGAACGATTGGACAGGGTGAATATCGCGATTCCGTGGCTCCTGGAGTGATTTATCGTTATATCGAACGATTGCCGGGGATGAGAAGTGATTCCTTACCTTCTTTCGATCCAGAACGTGTGGAAACGGTGAATATCGCTATTCCGAGCCTCCTAGAGTGATCTTCGTTATATCGAACGATTGCGAGGCCTGGGAAGTGATTCCTTGCCTTCTGTCGATAGAGAACGTGTGGAACGTGTGAATATCGCTATTCCGAGCCTCCTAGAGTGATTAATCGTTATATGGAACGATTGCGATAGCTGGAAAGTGAATCCTTACCTTCTGTATACACGTGACTATAGGACAGGGTGAATATCGCGATTCCTAAACTCCGAAAGTGATTTAGCGATAGACCGAACAATTGCGAGGGCTGGGAAGTGAATCCTTACCTTCTGTTGATACAGAACGTGTGGAAACGGTGAATATCGCGATTCCGAGCCTCCTAGAGTGATTTACCGTTATATCGAACGATTGCGAGAGCTGGGAAGTGAATCCTTACCATCTGTCTATACAGAACGATTGGACAGGGTGAATATCGCGATTCCGTGGCTCCTGGAGTGATTTATCGGCATATCGAAATATTGCGAGGGCTGGGATGTGAATCCTTACCTTCCGTCGATACAGAACGTGTGGAATCGGTGAATATCGCGATTCCGTGCCTCCTAGAGAGATTTATCGTCATATCGAACGATTGCGAGGGCTGGGATGTGAATCCTCACCATCCGTCGATACAGAACGTGTGGGAACGGTGAATATCGCGATTCCGAGGCTCCTGGAGTGATTTATCGTTATATCGAACGATTGCGAGGGCTGGAACGTGAATCCTTACCTTCTGTCGATACAGAACGATTGGAAATGATGCATACCGCGATTCCGGGCCTCCTAGATTGATTAATCGTTACATGGAACGATTGCGAGGGCTGGGATGTGAATCCTTACCTTCCCTCGATACAGAACGTGTGGAAACAGTGAATATCGCGATTCCGTGCCTCCTAGAGTGATTTGTCGTCATATCGAACGATTGCGAGGGCTGGGATGTGAATCTTTACCTTCCCTCGATACAGAACGTGTGGAAACAGTGAATATCGCGATTTCGAGCCTCCTAGAGTGATTTATCGTCATATCGAACGATTACGAGGGCTGGGATGTTAATCCTCACCTTCCGTCTATACAGAACGATTGGACAGGGTGAATATCGCGATTCCGTGGCTCCTGGAGTGATTTATCGTCATATCGAAATATTGCGAGGGCTGGGATGTGAATCCTTACCTTCCGTCGATACAGAACGTGTGGGATCGGTGAATATCGCGATTCCGTGCCTCCTAGAGTGATTTACCGTTATATCGAACGATTACGAGGGCTGGGATGTTAATCCTCACCTTCCGTCTATACAGAACGATTGGACAAGGTGAATATCGCGATTCCGTGGCTCCTGGAGTGATTTATCGTTATATCGAACGATTGCCGGGGATGAGAAGTGATTCCTTACCTTCTTTCGATCCAGAACGTGTGGAAACGGTGAATATCGCGATTCCAAGCCTCCTAGAGTGATTTATCGTCATATCGAACGATTGCGAGGACTGGGATGTGAATGCTCACCTTCCGTCGATACAGAACGTGTGGGAACGGTGAATATCGCGATTCCGAGGCTCCTGGAGTGATTTATCGTTATATCGAACGATTGCGAGGGCTGGAACGTGAATCCTTACCTTCTGTCGATACAGGACGATTGGAAATGATGCATATCGCGATTCCAAGCCTCCTAGAGTGATTTATCGTCATATCGAACGATTGCGAGGACTGGGAAGTGAATCCTTACCATCTGTCTATACAGAACGATTGGACAGGGTGAATATCGCGATTCCGTGGCTCCTGGAGTGATTTATCGGCATATCGAAATATTGCGAGGGCTGGGATGTGAATCCTTACCTTCCGTCGATACAGAACGTGTGGAATCGGTGAATATCGCGATTCCGTGCCTCCTAGAGTGATTTATCGTCATATCGAACGATTGCGAGGGCTGGGATGTGAATCCTCACCATCCGTCGATACAGAACGTGTGGGAACGGTGAATATCGCGATTCCGAGGCTCCTGGAGTGATTTATCGTTATATCGAACGATTGCGAGGGCTGGAACGTGAATCCTTACCTTCTGTCGATACAGAACGATTGGAAATGATGCATATCGCGATTCCGGGCCTCCTAGATTGATTAATCGTTACATGGAACGATTGCGATAGCTGGAAAGTGAATCCTCACCTTCTGTATATACATGACTATAGGACAGGGTGAATATCGCGATTCCGTGCCTCCTAGAGTGATTTGTCGTCATATCGAACGATTGCGAGGGCTGGGATCTGAATCCTTACCTTCCCTCGATACAGAACGTGTGGAAACGGTGAATATCGCGATTCCGAGCCTCCTAGACTGATTTATCTATAGGCCGAACGATTGCGAGGGCTGGGAAGTGAGTACTTACCTTCTGTCTATACAGAACGATTGGACAGGGTGAATATCGCGATTCCGTGGCTCCTGGAGTGATTTATCGTTATATCGAACGATTGCCGGGGATGAGAAGTGATTCCTTACCTTCTTTCGATCCAGAACGTGTGGAAACGGTGAATATCGCGATTTCGAGCCTCCTAGAGTGATTTATCGTCATATCGAACGATTACGAGGGCTGGGATGTTAATCCTCACCTTCCGTCTATACAGAACGATTGGACAGGGTGAATATCGCGATTCCGTGGCTCCTGGAGTGATTTATCGTCATATCGAAATATTGCGAGGGCTGGGATGTGAATCCTTACCTTCCGTCGATACAGAACGTGTGGGATCGGTGAATATCGCGATTCCGTGCCTCCTAGAGTGATTTACCGTTATATCGAACGATTACGAGGGCTGGGATGTTAATCCTCACCTTCCGTCTATACAGAGCGATTGGACAGGGTGAATATCGCGATTCCGTGGCTCCTGGAGTGATTTATCGTTATATCGAACGATTGCCGGGGATGAGAAGTGATTCCTTACCTTCTTTCGATCCAGAACGTGTGGAAACGGTGAATATCGCGATTCCAAGCCTCCTAGAGTGATTTATCGTCATATCGAACGATTGCGAGGACTGGGATGTGAATGCTCACCTTCCGTCGATACAGAACGTGTGGGAACGGTGAATATCGCGATTCCGAGGCTCCTGGAGTGATTTATCGTTATATCGAACGATTGCGAGGGCTGGAACGTGAATCCTTACCTTCTGTCGATACAGGACGATTGGAAATGATGCATATCGCGATTCCAAGCCTCCTAGAGTGATTTATCGTCATATCGAACGATTGCGAGGACTGGGAAGTGAATCCTTACCTTCTGTTGATACAGAACGTGTGGAAACGGTGAATATCGCGATTCCGTGCCTCCTAGAGTGATTTGTCGTCATATCGAACGATTGCGAGGGCTGGGATGTGAATCTTTACCTTCCCTCGATACAGAACGTGTGGAAACAGTGAATATCGCGATTTCGAGCCTCCTAGAGTGATTTATCGTCATATCGAACGATTACGAGGGCTGGGATGTTAATCCTCACCTTCCGTCTATACAGAACGATTGGACAGGGTGAATATCGCGATTCCGTGGCTCCTGGAGTGATTTATCGTCATATCGAAATATTGCGAGGGCTGGGATGTGAATCCTTACCTTCCGTCGATACAGAACGTGTGGGATCGGTGAATATCGCGATTCCGTGCCTCCTATAGTGATTTACCGTTATATCGAACGATTACGAGGGCTGGGATGTTAATCCTCACCTTCCGTCTATACAGAACGATTGGACAGGGTGAATATCGCGATTCCGTGGCTCCTGGAGTGATTTATCGTTATATCGAACGATTGCCGGGGATGAGAAGTGATTCCTTACCTTCTTTCGATCCAGAACGTGTGGAAACGGTGAATATCGCGATTCCAAGCCTCCTAGAGTGATTTATCGTCATATCGAACGATTGCGAGGACTGGGATGTGAATGCTCACCTTCCGTCGATACAGAACGTGTGGGAACGGTGAATATCGCGATTCCGAGGCTCCTGGAGTGATTTATCGTTATATCGAACGATTGCGAGGGCTGGAACGTGAATCCTTACCTTCTGTCGATACAGGACGATTGGAAATGATGCATATCGCGATTCCAAGCCTCCTAGAGTGATTTATCGTCATATCGAACGATTGCGAGGACTGGGAAGTGAATCCTTACCATCTGTCTATACAGAACGATTGGACAGGGTGAATATCGCGATTCCGTGGCTACTGGAGTGATTTATCGGCATATCGAAATATTGCGAGGGCTGGGATGTGAATCCTTACCTTCCGTCGATACAGAACGTGTGGAATCGGTGAATATCGCGATTCCGTGCCTCCTAGAGTGATTTATCGTCATATCGAACGATTGCGAGGGCTGGGATGTGAATCCTCACCATCCGTCGATACAGAACGTGTGGGAACGGTGAATATCGCGATTCCGAGGCTCCTGGAGTGATTTATCGTTATATCGAACGATTGCGAGGGCTGGAACGTGAATCCTTACCTTCTGTCGATACAGAACGATTGGAAATGATGCATATCGCGATTCCGGGCCTCCTAGATTGATTAATCGTTACATGGAACGATTGCGATAGCTGGAAAGTGAATCCTCACCTTCTGTATATACATGACTATAGGACAGGGTGAATATCGCGATTCCGTGCCTCCTAGAGTGATTTGTCGTCATATCGAACGATTGCGAGGGCTGGGATCTGAATCCTTACCTTCCCTCGATACAGAACGTGTGGAAACGGTGAATATCGCGATTCCGAGCCTCCTAGACTGATTTATCTATAGGCCGAACGATTGCGAGGGCTGGGAAGTGAGTACTTACCTTCTGTCTATACAGAACGATTGGACAGGGTGAATATCGCGATTCCGTGGCTCCTGGAGTGATTTATCGTTATATCGAACGATTGCCGGGGATGAGAAGTGATTCCTTACCTTCTTTCGATCCAGAACGTGTGGAAACGGTGAATATCGCGATTTCGAGCCTCCTAGAGTGATTTATCGTCATATCGAACGATTACGAGGGCTGGGATGTTAATCCTCACCTTCCGTCTATACAGAACGATTGGACAGGGTGAATATCGCGATTCCGTGGCTCCTGGAGTGATTTATCGTCATATCGAAATATTGCGAGGGCTGGGATGTGAATCCTTACCTTCCGTCGATACAGAACGTGTGGGATCGGTGAATATCGCGATTCCGTGCCTCCTAGAGTGATTTACCGTTATATCGAACGATTACGAGGGCTGGGATGTTAATCCTCACCTTCCGTCTATACAGAGCGATTGGACAGGGTGAATATCGCGATTCCGTGGCTCCTGGAGTGATTTATCGTTATATCGAACGATTGCCGGGGATGAGAAGTGATTCCTTACCTTCTTTCGATCCAGAACGTGTGGAAACGGTGAATATCGCGATTCCAAGCCTCCTAGAGTGATTTATCGTCATATCGAACGATTGCGAGGACTGGGATGTGAATGCTCACCTTCCGTCGATACAGAACGTGTGGGAACGGTGAATATCGCGATTCCGAGGCTCCTGGAGTGATTTATCGTTATATCGAACGATTGCGAGGGCTGGAACGTGAATCCTTACCTTCTGTCGATACAGGACGATTGGAAATGATGCATATCGCGATTCCAAGCCTCCTAGAGTGATTTATCGTCATATCGAACGATTGCGAGGACTGGGAAGTGAATCCTTACCTTCTGTTGATACAGAACGTGTGGAAACGGTGAATATCGCGATTCCGTGCCTCCTAGAGTGATTTGTCGTCATATCGAACGATTGCGAGGGCTGGGATGTGAATCTTTACCTTCCCTCGATACAGAACGTGTGGAAACAGTGAATATCGCGATTTCGAGCCTCCTAGAGTGATTTATCGTCATATCGAACGATTACGAGGGCTGGGATGTTAATCCTCACCTTCCGTCTATACAGAACGATTGGACAGGGTGAATATCGCGATTCCGTGGCTCCTGGAGTGATTTATCGTCATATCGAAATATTGCGAGGGCTGGGATGTGAATCCTTACCTTCCGTCGATACAGAACGTGTGGGATCGGTGAATATCGCGATTCCGTGCCTCCTAGAGTGATTTACCGTTATATCGAACGATTACGAGGGCTGGGATGTTAATCCTCACCTTCCGTCTATACAGAACGATTGGACAGGGTGAATATCGCGATTCCGTGGCTCCTGGAGTGATTTATCGTTATATCGAACGATTGCCGGGGATGAGAAGTGATTCCTTACCTTCTTTCGATCCAGAACGTGTGGAAACGGTGAATATCGCGATTCCAAGCCTCCTAGAGTGATTTATCGTCATATCGAACGATTGCGAGGACTGGGATGTGAATGCTCACCTTCCGTCGATACAGAACGTGTGGGAACGGTGAATATCGCGATTCCGAGGCTCCTGGAGTGATTTATCGTTATATCGAACGATTGCGAGGGCTGGAACGTGAATCCTTACCTTCTGTCGATACAGGACGATTGGAAATGATGCATATCGCGATTCCAAGCCTCCTAGAGTGATTTATCGTCATATCGAACGATTGCGAGGACTGGGAAGTGAATCCTTACCATCTGTCTATACAGAACGATTGGACAGGGTGAATATCGCGATTCCGTGGCTACTGGAGTGATTTATCGGCATATCGAAATATTGCGAGGGCTGGGATGTGAATCCTTACCTTCCGTCGATACAGAACGTGTGGAATCGGTGAATATCGCGATTCCGTGCCTCCTAGAGTGATTTATCGTCATATCGAACGATTGCGAGGGCTGGGATGTGAATCCTCACCATCCGTCGATACAGAACGTGTGGGAACGGTGAATATCGCGATTCCGAGGCTCCTGGAGTGATTTATCGTTATATCGAACGATTGCGAGGGCTGGAACGTGAATCCTTACCTTCTGTCGATACAGAACGATTGGAAATGATGCATATCGCGATTCCGGGCCTCCTAGATTGATTAATCGTTACATGGAACGATTGCGATAGCTGGAAAGTGAATCCTCACCTTCTGTATATACATGACTATAGGACAGGGTGAATATCGCGATTCCGTGCCTCCTAGAGTGATTTGTCGTCATATCGAACGATTGCGAGGGCTGGGATCTGAATCCTTACCTTCCCTCGATACAGAACGTGTGGAAACGGTGAATATCGCGATTCCGAGCCTCCTAGACTGATTTATCTATAGGCCGAACGATTGCGAGGGCTGGGAAGTGAGTACTTACCTTCTGTCTATACAGAACGATTGGACAGGGTGAGTATCGCGATTCCGTGGCTCCTGGAGTGATTTATCGTTATATCGAACGATTGCCGGGGATGAGAAGTGATTCCTTACCTTCTTTCGATCCAGAACGTGTGGAAACGGTGAATATCGCGATTTCGAGCCTCCTAGAGTGATTTATCGTCATATCGAACGATTACGAGGGCTGGGATGTTAATCCTCACCTTCCGTCTATACAGAACGATTGGACAGGGTGAATATCGCGATTCCGTGGCTCCTGGAGTGATTTATCGTCATATCGAAATATTGCGAGGGCTGGGATGTGAATCCTTACCTTCCGTCGATACAGAACGTGTGGGATCGGTGAATATCGCGATTCCGTGCCTCCTAGAGTGATTTACCGTTATATCGAACGATTACGAGGGCTGGGATGTTAATCCTCACCTTCCGTCTATACAGAACGATTGGACAGGGTGAATATCGCGATTCCGTGGCTCCTGGAGTGATTTATCGTTATATCGAACGATTGCCGGGGATGAGAAGTGATTCCTTACCTTCTTTCGATCCAGAACGTGTGGAAACGGTGAATATCGCGATTCCAAGCCTCCTAGAGTGATTTATCGTCATATCGAACGATTGCGAGGACTGGGATGTGAATGCTCACCTTCCGTCGATACAGAACGTGTGGGAACGGTGAATATCGCGATTCCGAGGCTCCTGGAGTGATTTATCGTTATATCGAACGATTGCGAGGGCTGGAACGTGAATCCTTACCTTCTGTCGATACAGGACGATTGGAAATGATGCATATCGCGATTCCAAGCCTCCTAGAGTGATTTATCGTCATATCGAACGATTGCGAGGACTGGGAAGTGAATCCTTACCATCTGTCTATACAGAACGATTGGACAGGGTGAATATCGCGATTCCGTGGCTCCTGGAGTGATTTATCGGCATATCGAAATATTGCGAGGGCTGGGATGTGAATCCTTACCTTCCGTCGATACAGAACGTGTGGAATCGGTGAATATCGCGATTCCGTGCCTCCTAGAGTGATTTATCGTCATATCGAACGATTGCGAGGGCTGGGATGTGAATCCTCACCATCCGTCGATACAGAACGTGTGGGAACGGTGAATATCGCGATTCCGAGGCTCCTGGAGTGATTTATCGTTATATCGAACGATTGCGAGGGCTGGAACGTGAATCCTTACCTTCTGTCGATACAGAACGATTGGAAATGATGCATATCGCGATTCCGGGCCTCCTAGATTGATTAATCGTTACATGGAACGATTGCGATAGCTGGAAAGTGAATCCTCACCTTCTGTATATACATGACTATAGGACAGGGTGAATATCGCGATTCCGTGCCTCCTAGAGTGATTTGTCGTCATATCGAACGATTGCGAGGGCTGGGATCTGAATCCTTACCTTCCCTCGATACAGAACGTGTGGAAACGGTGAATATCGCGATTCCGAGCCTCCTAGACTGATTTATCTATAGGCCGAACGATTGCGAGGGCTGGGAAGTGAGTACTTACCTTCTGTCTATACAGAACGATTGGACAGGGTGAGTATCGCGATTCCGTGGCTCCTGGAGTGATTTATCGTTATATCGAACGATTGCCGGGGATGAGAAGTGATTCCTTACCTTCTTTCGATCCAGAACGTGTGGAAACGGTGAATATCGCGATTTCGAGCCTCCTAGAGTGATTTATCGTCATATCGAACGATTACGAGGGCTGGGATGTTAATCCTCACCTTCCGTCTATACAGAACGATTGGACAGGGTGAATATCGCGATTCCGTGGCTCCTGGAGTGATTTATCGTCATATCGAAATATTGCGAGGGCTGGGATGTGAATCCTTACCTTCCGTCGATACAGAACGTGTGGGATCGGTGAATATCGCGATTCCGTGCCTCCTAGAGTGATTTACCGTTATATCGAACGATTACGAGGGCTGGGATGTTAATCCTCACCTTCCGTCTATACAGAACGATTGGACAGGGTGAATATCGCGATTCCGTGGCTCCTGGAGTGATTTATCGTTATATCGAACGATTGCCGGGGATGAGAAGTGATTCCTTACCTTCTTTCGATCCAGAACGTGTGGAAACGGTGAATATCGCGATTCCAAGCCTCCTAGAGTGATTTATCGTCATATCGAACGATTGCGAGGACTGGGATGTGAATGCTCACCTTCCGTCGATACAGAACGTGTGGGAACGGTGAATATCGCGATTCCGAGGCTCCTGGAGTGATTTATCGTTATATCGAACGATTGCGAGGGCTGGAACGTGAATCCTTACCTTCTGTCGATACAGGACGATTGGAAATGATGCATATCGCGATTCCAAGCCTCCTAGAGTGATTTATCGTCATATCGAACGATTGCGAGGACTGGGAAGTGAATCCTTACCATCTGTCTATACAGAACGATTGGACAGGGTGAATATCGCGATTCCGTGGCTACTGGAGTGATTTATCGGCATATCGAAATATTGCGAGGGCTGGGATGTGAATCCTTACCTTCCGTCGATACAGAACGTGTGGAATCGGTGAATATCGCGATTCCGTGCCTCCTAGAGTGATTTATCGTCATATCGAACGATTGCGAGGGCTGGGATGTGAATCCTCACCATCCGTCGATACAGAACGTGTGGGAACGGTGAATATCGCGATTCCGAGGCTCCTGGAGTGATTTATCGTTATATCGAACGATTGCGAGGGCTGGAACGTGAATCCTTACCTTCTGTCGATACAGAACGATTGGAAATGATGCATATCGCGATTCCGGGCCTCCTAGATTGATTAATCGTTACATGGAACGATTGCGATAGCTGGAAAGTGAATCCTCACCTTCTGTATATACATGACTATAGGACAGGGTGAATATCGCGATTCCGTGCCTCCTAGAGTGATTTGTCGTCATATCGAACGATTGCGAGGGCTGGGATCTGAATCCTTACCTTCCCTCGATACAGAACGTGTGGAAACGGTGAATATCGCGATTCCGAGCCTCCTAGACTGATTTATCTATAGGCCGAACGATTGCGAGGGCTGGGAAGTGAGTACTTACCTTCTGTCTATACAGAACGATTGGACAGGGTGAGTATCGCGATTCCGTGGCTCCTGGAGTGATTTATCGTTATATCGAACGATTGCCGGGGATGAGAAGTGATTCCTTACCTTCTTTCGATCCAGAACGTGTGGAAACGGTGAATATCGCGATTTCGAGCCTCCTAGAGTGATTTATCGTCATATCGAACGATTACGAGGGCTGGGATGTTAATCCTCACCTTCCGTCTATACAGAACGATTGGACAGGGTGAATATCGCGATTCCGTGGCTCCTGGAGTGATTTATCGTCATATCGAAATATTGCGAGGGCTGGGATGTGAATCCTTACCTTCCGTCGATACAGAACGTGTGGGATCGGTGAATATCGCGATTCCGTGCCTCCTAGAGTGATTTACCGTTATATCGAACGATTACGAGGGCTGGGATGTTAATCCTCACCTTCCGTCTATACAGAACGATTGGACAGGGTGAATATCGCGATTCCGTGGCTCCTGGAGTGATTTATCGTTATATCGAACGATTGCCGGGGATGAGAAGTGATTCCTTACCTTCTTTCGATCCAGAACGTGTGGAAACGGTGAATATCGCGATTCCAAGCCTCCTAGAGTGATTTATCGTCATATCGAACGATTGCGAGGACTGGGATGTGAATGCTCACCTTCCGTCGATACAGAACGTGTGGGAACGGTGAATATCGCGATTCCGAGGCTCCTGGAGTGATTTATCGTTATATCGAACGATTGCGAGGGCTGGAACGTGAATCCTTACCTTCTGTCGATACAGGACGATTGGAAATGATGCATATCGCGATTCCAAGCCTCCTAGAGTGATTTATCGTCATATCGAACGATTGCGAGGACTGGGAAGTGAATCCTTACCATCTGTCTATACAGAACGATTGGACAGGGTGAATATCGCGATTCCGTGGCTCCTGGAGTGATTTATCGGCATATCGAAATATTGCGAGGGCTGGGATGTGAATCCTTACCTTCCGTCGATACAGAACGTGTGGAATCGGTGAATATCGCGATTCCGTGCCTCCTAGAGTGATTTATCGTCATATCGAACGATTGCGAGGGCTGGGATGTGAATCCTCACCATCCGTCGATACAGAACGTGTGGGAACGGTGAATATCGCGATTCCGAGGCTCCTGGAGTGATTTATCGTTATATCGAACGATTGCGAGGGCTGGAACGTGAATCCTTACCTTCTGTCGATACAGAACGATTGGAAATGATGCATATCGCGATTCCGGGCCTCCTAGATTGATTAATCGTTACATGGAACGATTGCGATAGCTGGAAAGTGAATCCTCACCTTCTGTATATACATGACTATAGGACAGGGTGAATATCGCGATTCCGTGCCTCCTAGAGTGATTTGTCGTCATATCGAACGATTGCGAGGGCTGGGATCTGAATCCTTACCTTCCCTCGATACAGAACGTGTGGAAACGGTGAATATCGCGATTCCGAGCCTCCTAGACTGATTTATCTATAGGCCGAACGATTGCGAGGGCTGGGAAGTGAGTACTTACCTTCTGTCTATACAGAACGATTGGACAGGGTGAGTATCGCGATTCCGTGGCTCCTGGAGTGATTTATCGTTATATCGAACGATTGCCGGGGATGAGAAGTGATTCCTTACCTTCTTTCGATCCAGAACGTGTGGAAACGGTGAATATCGCGATTTCGAGCCTCCTAGAGTGATTTATCGTCATATCGAACGATTACGAGGGCTGGGATGTTAATCCTCACCTTCCGTCTATACAGAACGATTGGACAGGGTGAATATCGCGATTCCGTGGCTCCTGGAGTGATTTATCGTCATATCGAAATATTGCGAGGGCTGGGATGTGAATCCTTACCTTCCGTCGATACAGAACGTGTGGGATCGGTGAATATCGCGATTCCGTGCCTCCTAGAGTGATTTACCGTTATATCGAACGATTACGAGGGCTGGGATGTTAATCCTCACCTTCCGTCTATACAGAACGATTGGACAGGGTGAATATCGCGATTCCGTGGCTCCTGGAGTGATTTATCGTTATATCGAACGATTGCCGGGGATGAGAAGTGATTCCTTACCTTCTTTCGATCCAGAACGTGTGGAAACGGTGAATATCGCGATTCCAAGCCTCCTAGAGTGATTTATCGTCATATCGAACGATTGCGAGGACTGGGATGTGAATGCTCACCTTCCGTCGATACAGAACGTGTGGGAACGGTGAATATCGCGATTCCGAGGCTCCTGGAGTGATTTATCGTTATATCGAACGATTGCGAGGGCTGGAACGTGAATCCTTACCTTCTGTCGATACAGGACGATTGGAAATGATGCATATCGCGATTCCAAGCCTCCTAGAGTGATTTATCGTCATATCGAACGATTGCGAGGACTGGGAAGTGAATCCTTACCATCTGTCTATACAGAACGATTGGACAGGGTGAATATCGCGATTCCGTGGCTCCTGGAGTGATTTATCGGCATATCGAAATATTGCGAGGGCTGGGATGTGAATCCTTACCTTCCGTCGATACAGAACGTGTGGAATCGGTGAATATCGCGATTCCGTGCCTCCTAGAGTGATTTATCGTCATATCGAACGATTGCGAGGGCTGGGATGTGAATCCTCACCATCCGTCGATACAGAACGTGTGGGAACGGTGAATATCGCGATTCCGAGGCTCCTGGAGTGATTTATCGTTATATCGAACGATTGCGAGGGCTGGGATCTGAATCCTTACCTTCCCTCGATACAGAACGTGTGGAAACGGTGAATATAGCGATTCCGAGCCTCCTAGAGTGATTTTTCGTTATATCGAACGAAAGCGAGGGCTGGAAAGTAAAGCCATAGCTTCCTTCGATACAGAACGTGTGGAAACGGTGAATATCGCGATTCCGAGCCTCCTAGAGTGATTTTCGTTATATCGAACGATTGCGAGGGCTGGAAAGTAAATCCATAGCTTCCTTCGATACAGAGCGTGTGGAAACGGTGAATATCCAAATTCCGAGGCTCTTAGAGTGATTTATCGTCATATCGAAATATTGGGAGGGCTGGGATGTGAATCCTTACCTTCCGTCCATACAGAACGTGTGGGATCGGTGAATATCGCGATTCCGTGCCTCCTAGAGTGATTTATCGTCATATCGAACGATTGCGAGGGCTGGGATGTGAATCCTTACCTTCCCTCGATACAGAACGTGTGGAAACGGTGAATATCGCGATTCCGAGCCTCCTAGACTGATATATCTATAGACCGAACGATTGCGAGGGCTGGGAAGTGAGTACTTACCTTCTGTCTATACAGAACGATTGGACAGGGTGAATATCGCGATTCCGTGGCTCCTGGAGTGATTTATCGCTATATCGAACGATTGCCGGGGATGAGAAGTGATTCCTTACCTTCTTTCGATCCAGAACGTGTGGAAACGGTGAATATCGCGATTTCGAGCCTCCTAGAGTGATTTATCGTCATATCGAACGATTGCGAGGGCTGGGATGTGAATCCTCACCTTCCGTCGATACAGAACGTGTGGAAACGGTGAATATAGCGATTCCGAGCCTCCTAGAGTGATTTTTCGTTATATCGAATGAAAGCGAGGGCTGGAAAGTAAAGCCATAGCTTCCTTCGATACAGAACGTGTGGAAACGGTGAATATCGCGATTCCGAGCCTCCTAGAGTGATTTTCGTTATATCGAACGATTGCGAGGGCTGGAAAGTAAATCCATAGCTTCCTTCGATACAGAGCGTGTGGAAACGGTAAATATCGCCATTCCGAGCCTCCTAGAGTGATTTATTGTTATATCAAACGATTGCGAGGGCTGGAAAGTGATTCCTAAGCTTCTTTCGATCCAGAACGTGTGGAAACGGTGAATATCGCGATTCCGTGCCTCCTAGAGTGATTTATCGTTATATCGAACGATTGTGAGGGCTGGAACGTGAATCCTTACCTTCTGTCGATACAGGACGATTGGAAATGATGCATATCGCGATTCCGGGCCTCCTAGAGTGATTAATCGTTATATGGAACGATTGCGATAGCTGGAAAGTGAATCCTCACCTTCTGTATATACATGACTATAGGACAGGGTGAATATCGCGATTCCGAACCTCCGAAAGTGATTTATCGATAGACCGAACAATTGCGACGGCTGGGAAGTGAATCCTTACCTTCTGTTGATACAGAACGTGTGGAAACGGTGAATATCCAAATTCCGAGGCTCTTAGAGTGATTTATCGTTATATCGAACGAATGCGAGGGCTGGAAAGTAAATCCATAGCTTCCTTCGATACAGAGCTTGTGGAAACGGTGAATATCGCCATTCCGAGCCTCCTAGAGTGATTTATTGTTATATCAAACGATTGCGAGGGCTGGAAAGTGATTCCTAAGCTTCTTTCGATCCAGAACGTGTGGAAACGGTGAATATCGCGATTCCGAGCCTCCTAGAGTGATTTATCGTCATATCGAAATATTGGGAGGGCTGGGATGTGAATCCTTACCTTCCGTCCATACAGAACGTGTGGGATCGGTGAATATCGCGATTCCGTGCCTCCTAGAGTGATTTATCGTCATATCGAACGATTGCGAGGGCTGGGATGTGAATCCTTACCTTCCCTCGATACAGAACGTGTGGAAACGGTGAATATCGCGATTCCGAGCCTCCTAGACTGATATATCTATAGACCGAACGATTGCGAGGGCTGGGAAGTGAGTACTTACCTTCTGTCGATACAGAACGATTGGGCAGTGTCAATACCGCGATTCCGAACTTCCTTGAGTGATAGATCGATAAACCGAACGATTGCGAGGGCTGGGAAGTGAATCCTTACCCTCTGCCGAAACAGAACGATTGGTAATTTCGAATATCGCGTTTCCGATCCTCCTAGAGTGATTTAGCGATAGACCGAACGATACCGAGGGCTGCGAAGTGAATCCTTACCTTCTGTCGATACAGAACGTGTGGAACGTCGAATATCGCGATTCCGAGCCGCCTAGAGTGATTTATCGTAATATCGAACGAATGCGAGGGCTGGAAAGTAAATCCATAGATTCCATCGATACAGAACGTGTGGAAACGGTGAATATAGCGATTCCGAGCCTCCTAGAGTGATTTTTCGTTATATCGAACGAAAGCGAGGGCTGGAAAGTAAAGCCATAGCTTCCTTCGATACAGAACGTATGGAAACGGTGAATATCGCGATTCCGAGCCTCCTAGAGTGATTTACCGTTATATCGAACGATTGCGAGAGCTGGGAAGTGAATCCATAGCTTCCTTCGATACAGAACGTGTGGAAACGGTGAATATCGGGATTCCGAGCCTCCTAGAGTGATTTTCGTTATATCGAACGATTGCGAGGGCTGGAAAGTAAATCCATAGCTTCCTTCGATACAGAGCGTGTGGAAACGGTGAATATCGCCATTCCGAGCCTCCTAGAGTGATTTATTGTTATATCAAACGATTGCGAGGGCTGGAAAGTGATTCCTAAGCTTCTTTCGATCCAGAACGTGTGGAAACGGTGAATATCGCGATTCCGAGGTTCCTAGAGTGATTTATCGTCATATCGAAATATTGCGAGGGCTGGGATGTGAATCCTTACCTTCCGTCGATACAGAGCGTGTGGAAACGATGAATATCGCCATTCCGAGCCTCCTAGAGTGATTTATTGTTATATCAAACGATTGCGAGGGCTGGAAAGTGATTCCTTACCTTCTGTCTATACAGAACGATTGGACAGGGTGAATATCGCGATTCCGTGGCTCCTGGAGTGATTTATCGTTATATCGAACGATTGCCGGGGATGAGAAGTGATTCCTTACCTTATTTCGATCCAGAACGTGTGGAAACGGTGAATATCGCGATTCCGAGCCTCCTAGAGTGATTTATCGTCATATCGAACGATTGCGAGGGCTGGTATGTGAATGCTCACCTTCCGTCGATAAAGAACGTGTGGGAACGGTGAATATCGCGATTCCGGGCCTCCTAGAGTGATTAATCGTTATATGGAACGATTGCGATAGCTGGAAAGTGAATCCTCACCTTCTGTATATACATGACTATAGGACAGGGTGAATATCGCGATTCCGAACCTCCGAAAGTGATTTAGCGATAGACCGAACAATTGCGAGGGCTGGGAAGTGAATCCTTACCTTCTGTTGATACAGAACGTGTGGAAACGGTGAATATCGCGATTCCGAGCCTCCTAGGGTGATTTACCGTTATATCGAACGATTGCGAGAGCTGGGAAGTGAATCCTTACCATCTGTCTATACAGAACGATTGGACAGGGTGAATATCGCGATTCCGTGGCTCCTGGAGTTATTTATCTTCATATCGAAATATTGCGAGGGCTGGGATGTGAATCCTTACCTTCCGTCGATACAGAACGTGTGGGAACGGTGAATATCGCGATTCCGAAGCTCCTGGAGTGATTTATCGTTATATCGAACGATTGCGAGGGCTGGAACGTGAATCCTTACCTTCTGTCGATACAGGACGATTGGAAATGATGCATATCGCGATTCCGGGCCTCCTAGAGTGATTAATCGTTATATGGAACGATTGCGATAGCTGGAAAGTGAATCCTCACCTTCTGTATATACATGACTATAGGACAGGGTGAATATCGCGATTCCGAACCTCCGAAAGTGATTTATCGATAGACCGAACAATTGCGAGGGCTGGGAAGTGAATCCTTACCATCTGTTGATACAGAACGTGTGGAAACGGTGAATATCGAAATTCCGAGGCTCTTAGAGTGATTTATCGTTATATCGAACGAATGCGAGGGCTGGAAAGTAAATCCATAGCTTCCTTCGATACAGAGCGTGTGGAAACGGTGAATATCGCCATTCCGAGCCTCCTAGAGTGATTTATTGTTATATCAAACGATTGCGAGGGCTGGAAAGTGATTCCTAAGCATCTTTCGATCCAGAACGTGTGGAAACGGTGAATATCGCGATTCCGAGCCTCCTAGAGTGATTTATCGTCATATCGAAATATTGCGAGGGCTGGGATGTGAATCCTTACCTTCCGGCCATACAGAACGGGTGGGATCGGTGAATATCGCGATTCCGTGCCTCCTAGAGTGATTTATCGTCATATCGAACGATTGCGAGGGCTGGGATGTGAATCCTCACCTTCCGTCGATACAGAACGTGTGGGAACGGTGAATATCGCGATTCCGAGGCTCCTGGAGTGATTTATCGTTATATCGAACGATTGCGAGGGCTGGAACGTGAATCCTTACCTTCTATCGATACAGAACGATTGGAAATGATGCATATCGCGATTCCGGGCCTCCTAGAGTGATTAATCGTTATATGGAACGATTGCGAGGGCTGGGATGTGAATCCTTACCTTCCCTCGATACAGAACGTGTGGAAAAGGTGAATATCGCGATTCCGAGCCTCCTAGACTGATTTATCTATAGACCGAACGATTGCGAGGGCTGGGAAGTGAGTACTTACCTTCTGTCTATACAGAACGATTGGACAGGGTGAATATCGCGATTCCGTGGCTCCTGGAGTGATTTATCGTTATATCGAACGATTGCCGGGGATGAGAAGTGATTCCTTACCTTCTTTCGATCCAGAACGTGTGGAAACGGTGAATATCGCTATTCCGAGCCTCCTAGAGTGATCTTCGTTATATCGAACGATTGCGAGGCCTGGGAAGTGATTCCTTGCCTTCTGTCGATAGAGAACGTGTGGAACGTGTGAATATCGCTATTCCGAGCCTCCTAGAGTGATTAATCGTTATATGGAACGATTGCGATAGCTGGAAAGTGAATCCTTACCTTCTGTATACACGTGACTATAGGACAGGGTGAATATCGCGATTCCTAAACTCCGAAAGTGATTTAGCGATAGACCGAACAATTGCGAGGGCTGGGAAGTGAATCCTTACCTTCTGTTGATACAGAACGTGTGGAAACGGTGAATATCGCGATTCCGAGCCTCCTAGAGTGATTTACCGTTATATCGAACGATTGCGAGAGCTGGGAAGTGAATCCTTACCATCTGTCTATACAGAACGATTGGACAGGGTGAATATCGCGATTCCGTGGCTCCTGGAGTGATTTATCGGCATATCGAAATATTGCGAGGGCTGGGATGTGAATCCTTACCTTCCGTCGATACAGAACGTGTGGAATCGGTGAATATCGCGATTCCGTGCCTCCTAGAGAGATTTATCGTCATATCGAACGATTGCGAGGGCTGGGATGTGAATCCTCACCATCCGTCGATACAGAACGTGTGGGAACGGTGAATATCGCGATTCCGAGGCTCCTGGAGTGATTTATCGTTATATCGAACGATTGCGAGGGCTGGAACGTGAATCCTTACCTTCTGTCGATACAGAACGATTGGAAATGATGCATACCGCGATTCCGGGCCTCCTAGATTGATTAATCGTTACATGGAACGATTGCGAGGGCTGGGATGTGAATCCTTACCTTCCCTCGATACAGAACGTGTGGAAACAGTGAATATCGCGATTCCGTGCCTCCTAGAGTGATTTGTCGTCATATCGAACGATTGCGAGGGCTGGGATGTGAATCTTTACCTTCCCTCGATACAGAACGTGTGGAAACAGTGAATATCGCGATTTCGAGCCTCCTAGAGTGATTTATCGTCATATCGAACGATTACGAGGGCTGGGATGTTAATCCTCACCTTCCGTCTATACAGAACGATTGGACAGGGTGAATATCGCGATTCCGTGGCTCCTGGAGTGATTTATCGTCATATCGAAATATTGCGAGGGCTGGGATGTGAATCCTTACCTTCCGTCGATACAGAACGTGTGGGATCGGTGAATATCGCGATTCCGTGCCTCCTAGAGTGATTTACCGTTATATCGAACGATTACGAGGGCTGGGATGTTAATCCTCACCTTCCGTCTATACAGAACGATTGGACAGGGTGAATATCGCGATTCCGTGGCTCCTGGAGTGATTTATCGTTATATCGAACGATTGCCGGGGATGAGAAGTGATTCCTTACCTTCTTTCGATCCAGAACGTGTGGAAACGGTGAATATCGCGATTCCAAGCCTCCTAGAGTGATTTATCGTCATATCGAACGATTGCGAGGACTGGGATGTGAATGCTCACCTTCCGTCGATACAGAACGTGTGGGAACGGTGAATATCGCGATTCCGAGGCTCCTGGAGTGATTTATCGTTATATCGAACGATTGCGAGGGCTGGAACGTGAATCCTTACCTTCTGTCGATACAGGACGATTGGAAATGATGCATATCGCGATTCCAAGCCTCCTAGAGTGATTTATCGTCATATCGAACGATTGCGAGGACTGGGAAGTGAATCCTTACCATCTGTCTATACAGAACGATTGGACAGGGTGAATATCGCGATTCCGTGGCTCCTGGAGTGATTTATCGGCATATCGAAATATTGCGAGGGCTGGGATGTGAATCCTTACCTTCCGTCGATACAGAACGTGTGGAATCGGTGAATATCGCGATTCCGTGCCTCCTAGAGTGATTTATCGTCATATCGAACGATTGCGAGGGCTGGGATGTGAATCCTCACCATCCGTCGATACAGAACGTGTGGGAACGGTGAATATCGCGATTCCGAGGCTCCTGGAGTGATTTATCGTTATATCGAACGATTGCGAGGGCTGGAACGTGAATCCTTACCTTCTGTCGATACAGAACGATTGGAAATGATGCATATCGCGATTCCGGGCCTCCTAGATTGATTAATCGTTACATGGAACGATTGCGATAGCTGGAAAGTGAATCCTCACCTTCTGTATATACATGACTATAGGACAGGGTGAATATCGCGATTCCGTGCCTCCTAGAGTGATTTGTCGTCATATCGAACGATTGCGAGGGCTGGGATCTGAATCCTTACCTTCCCTCGATACAGAACGTGTGGAAACGGTGAATATCGCGATTCCGAGCCTCCTAGACTGATTTATCTATAGGCCGAACGATTGCGAGGGCTGGGAAGTGAGTACTTACCTTCTGTCTATACAGAACGATTGGACAGGGTGAATATCGCGATTCCGTGGCTCCTGGAGTGATTTATCGTTATATCGAACGATTGCCGGGGATGAGAAGTGATTCCTTACCTTCTTTCGATCCAGAACGTGTGGAAACGGTGAATATCGCGATTTCGAGCCTCCTAGAGTGATTTATCGTCATATCGAACGATTACGAGGGCTGGGATGTTAATCCTCACCTTCCGTCTATACAGAACGATTGGACAGGGTGAATATCGCGATTCCGTGGCTCCTGGAGTGATTTATCGTCATATCGAAATATTGCGAGGGCTGGGATGTGAATCCTTACCTTCCGTCGATACAGAACGTGTGGGATCGGTGAATATCGCGATTCCGTGCCTCCTAGAGTGATTTACCGTTATATCGAACGATTACGAGGGCTGGGATGTTAATCCTCACCTTCCGTCTATACAGAACGATTGGACAGGGTGAATATCGCGATTCCGTGGCTCCTGGAGTGATTTATCGTTATATCGAACGATTGCCGGGGATGAGAAGTGATTCCTTACCTTCTTTCGATCCAGAACGTGTGGAAACGGTGAATATCGCGATTCCAAGCCTCCTAGAGTGATTTATCGTCATATCGAACGATTGCGAGGACTGGGATGTGAATGCTCACCTTCCGTCGATACAGAACGTGTGGGAACGGTGAATATCGCGATTCCGAGGCTCCTGGAGTGATTTATCGTTATATCGAACGATTGCGAGGGCTGGAACGTGAATCCTTACCTTCTGTCGATACAGGACGATTGGAAATGATGCATATCGCGATTCCAAGCCTCCTAGAGTGATTTATCGTCATATCGAACGATTGCGAGGACTGGGAAGTGAATCCTTACCTTCTGTTGATACAGAACGTGTGGAAACGGTGAATATCGCGATTCCGAGCCTCCTAGAGTGATTTACCGTTATATCGAACGATTGCGAGAGCTGGGAAGTGCATCCTTACCATCTGTCTATACAGAACGATTGGACAAGGTGAATATCGCGATTCCGTGGCTCCTGGAGTGATTTATCGTCATATCGAAATATTGCGAGGGCTGGGATGTGAATCCTTACCTTCCGTCGATACAGAACGTGTGGGATCGGTGAATATCGCGATTCCGTGCCTCCTAGAGTGATTTATCGTCATATCGAACGATTGCGAGGGCTGGGATGTGAATCCTCACCATCCGTCGATACAGAACGTGTGGGAACGGTGAATATCGCGATTCCGAGGCTCCTGGAGTGATTTATCGTTATATCGAACGATTGCGAGGGCTGGAACGTGAATCCTTACCTTCTGTCGATACAGGACGATTGGAAATGATGCATATCGCGATTCCGGGCCCCCTAGAGTGATTAATCGTTATATGGAACGATTGCGAAAGCTGGAAAGTGAATCCTCACCTTCTGTATATACATGACTATAGGACAGGGTGCATATCGCGATTCCGAACCGCCTAGACTGATTTATCTATAGACCGAACGATTGCGAGGGCTGGGAAGTGAGTACTTACCTTCTGTCTATACAAAACGGTTGGACAGGGTGAATATCGCGATTCCGTGGCTCCTGGAGTGATTCATCGTTATATCGAACGATTGCCGGGGATGAGAAGTAATTCCTTACCTTCTTTTGATCCAGAACGTGTGGAAACGGTGAATATCGCTATTCCGAGCCTCCTAGAGTGATCTTCGTTATATCGAACGATTGCGAGAACTGGGAAGTGAATCCTTACCTTCTGTGTACACGTGACTATAGGACAGGGTGAATATCGCGATTCCGAACCTCCGAAAGTGATTTAGCGATAGACCGAACAATTGCGAGGGCTGGGAAGTGAATCCTTACCTTCTGTTGATACAGAACGTGTGGAAACGGTGAATATCGCGATTCCGAGCCTCCTAGAGTGATTTACCGTTATATCGAACGATTGCGAGGGCTGGAACGTGAATCCTTACCTTCTGTCGATACAGGACGATTGGAAATGATGCATATCGCGATTCCAAGCCTCCTAGAGTGATTTATCGTCATATCGAACGATTGCGAGGACTGGGAAGTGAATCCTTACCATCTGTCTATACAGAACGATTGGACAGGGTGAATATCGCGATTCCGTGGCTCCTGGAGTGATTTATCGGCATATCGAAATATTGCGAGGGCTGGGATGTGAATCCTTACCTTCCGTCGATACAGAACGTGTGGAATCGGTGAATATCGCGATTCCGTGCCTCCTAGAGTGATTTATCGTCATATCGAACGATTGCGAGGGCTGGGATGTGAATCCTCACCATCCGTCGATACAGAACGTGTGGGAACGGTGAATATCGCGATTCCGAGGCTCCTGGAGTGATTTATCGTTATATCGAACGATTGCGAGGGCTGGAACGTGAATCCTTACCTTCTGTCGATACAGAACGATTGGAAATGATGCATATCGCGATTCCGGGCCTCCTAGATTGATTAATCGTTACATGGAACGATTGCGATAGCTGGAAAGTGAATCCTCACCTTCTGTATATACATGACTATAGGACAGGGTGAATATCGCGATTCCGTGCCTCCTAGAGTGATTTGTCGTCATATCGAACGATTGCGAGGGCTGGGATCTGAATCCTTACCTTCCCTCGATACAGAACGTGTGGAAACGGTGAATATCGCGATTCCGAGCCTCCTAGACTGATTTATCTATAGGCCGAACGATTGCGAGGGCTGGGAAGTGAGTACTTACCTTCTGTCTATACAGAACGATTGGACAGGGTGAATATCGCGATTCCGTGGCTCCTGGAGTGATTTATCGTTATATCGAACGATTGCCGGGGATGAGAAGTGATTCCTTACCTTCTTTCGATCCAGAACGTGTGGAAACGGTGAATATCGCGATTTCGAGCCTCCTAGAGTGATTTATCGTCATATCGAACGATTACGAGGGCTGGGATGTTAATCCTCACCTTCCGTCTATACAGAACGATTGGACAGGGTGAATATCGCGATTCCGTGGCTCCTGGAGTGATTTATCGTCATATCGAAATATTGCGAGGGCTGGGATGTGAATCCTTACCTTCCGTCGATACAGAACGTGTGGGATCGGTGAATATCGCGATTCCGTGCCTCCTAGAGTGATTTACCGTTATATCGAACGATTACGAGGGCTGGGATGTTAATCCTCACCTTCCGTCTATACAGAACGATTGGACAGGGTGAATATCGCGATTCCGTGGCTCCTGGAGTGATTTATCGTCATATCGAAATATTGCGAGGGCTGGGATGTGAATCCTTACCTTCCGTCGATCCAGAACGTGTGGAAACGGTGAATATCGCGATTCCAAGCCTCCTAGAGTGATTTATCGTCATATCGAACGATTGCGAGGGCTGGGATGTGAATCCTCACCATCCGCCGATACAGAACGTGTGGGAACGGTGAATATCGCGATTCCGAGGCTCCTGGAGTGATTTATCGTTATATCGAACGATTGCGAGGGCTGGAACGTGAATCCTTACCTTCTGTCGATACAGGACGATTGGAAATGATGCATATCGCGATTCCAAGCCTCCTAGAGTGATTTATCGTCATATCGAACGATTGCGAGGACTGGGAAGTGAATCCTTACCTTCTGTTGATACAGAACGTGTGGAAACGGTGAATATCGCGATTCCGAGCCTCCTAGAGTGATTTACCGTTATATCGAACGATTGCGAGAGCTGGGAAGTGCATCCTTACCATCTGTCTATACAGAACGATTGGACAAGGTGAATATCGCGATTCCGTGGCTCCTGGAGTGATTTATCGTCATATCGAAATATTGCGAGGGCTGGGATGTGAATCCTTACCTTCCGTCGATACAGAACGTGTGGGATCGGTGAATATCGCGATTCCGTGCCTCCTAGAGTGATTTATCGTCATATCGAACGATTGCGAGGGCTGGGATGTGAATCCTCACCATCCGTCGATACAGAACGTGTGGGAACGGTGAATATCGCGATTCCGAGGCTCCTGGAGTGATTTATCGTTATATCGAACGATTGCGAGGGCTGGAACGTGAATCCTTACCTTCTGTCGATACAGGACGATTGGAAATGATGCATATCGCGATTCCGGGCCCCCTAGAGTGATTAATCGTTATATGGAACGATTGCGAAAGCTGGAAAGTGAATCCTCACCTTCTGTATATACATGACTATAGGACAGGGTGTATATCGCGATTCCGAACCGCCTAGACTGATTTATCGATAGACCGAACAATTGCGAGGGCTGGGAAGTGAATCCTTACCATCTGTTGATACAGAACGTGTGGAAACGGTGAATATCGAAATTCCGAGGCTCTTAGAGTGATTTATCGTTATATCGAACGAATGCGAGGGCTGGAAAGTAAATCCATAGCTTCCTTCGATACAGAGCGTGTGGAAACGGTGAATATCGCCATTCCGAGCCTCCTAGAGTGATTTATTGTTATATCAAACGATTGCGAGGGCTGGAAAGTGATTCCTAAGCATCTTTCGATCCAGAACGTGTGGAAACGGTGAATATCGCGATTCCGAGCCTCCTAGAGTGATTTATCGTCATATCGAAATATTGCGAGGGCTGGGATGTGAATCCTTACCTTCCGGCCATACAGAACGGGTGGGATCGGTGAATATCGCGATTCCGTGCCTCCTAGAGTGATTTATCGTCATATCGAACGATTGCGAGGGCTGGGATGTGAATCCTCACCTTCCGTCGATACAGAACGTGTGGGAACGGTGAATATCGCGATTCCGAGGCTCCTGGAGTGATTTATCGTTATATCGAACGATTGCGAGGGCTGGAACGTGAATCCTTACCTTCTATCGATACAGAACGATTGGACAGGGTGAATATCGCGATTCCGTGGCTCCTGGAGTGATTTATCGTTATATCGAACGATTGCCGGGGATGAGAAGTGATTCCTTACCTTCTTTCGATCCAGAACGTGTGGAAACGGTGAATATCGCTATTCCGAGCCTCCTAGAGTGATCTTCGTTATATCGAACGATTGCGAGGCCTGGGAAGTGATTCCTTGCCTTCTGTCGATAGAGAACGTGTGGAACGTGTGAATATCGCTATTCCGAGCCTCCTAGAGTGATTAATCGTTATATGGAACGATTGCGATAGCTGGAAAGTGAATCCTTACCTTCTGTATACACGTGACTATAGGACAGGGTGAATATCGCGATTCCTAAACTCCGAAAGTGATTTAGCGATAGACCGAACAATTGCGAGGGCTGGGAAGTGAATCCTTACCTTCTGTTGATACAGAACGTGTGGAAACGGTGAATATCGTGATTCCGAGCCTCCTAGACTGATTTACCGTTATATCGAACGATTGCGAGAGCTGGGAAGTGAATCCTTACCATCTGTCTATACAGAACGATTGGACAGGGTGAATATCGCGATTCCGTGGCTCCTGGAGTGATTTATCGGCATATCGAAATATTGCGAGGGCTGGGATGTGAATCCTTACCTTCCGTCGATACAGAACGTGTGGAATCGGTGAATATCGCGATTCCGTGCCTCCTAGAGAGATTTATCGTCATATCGAACGATTGCGAGGGCTGGGATGTGAATCCTCACCATCCGTCGATACAGAACGTGTGGGAACGGTGAATATCGCGATTCCGAGGCTCCTGGAGTGATTTATCGTTATATCGAACGATTGCGAGGGCTGGAACGTGAATCCTTACCTTCTGTCGATACAGAACGATTGGAAATGATGCATACCGCGATTCCGGGCCTCCTAGATTGATTAATCGTTACATGGAACGATTGCGAGGGCTGGGATGTGAATCCTTACCTTCCCTCGATACAGAACGTGTGGAAACAGTGAATATCGCGATTCCGTGCCTCCTAGAGTGATTTGTCGTCATATCGAACGATTGCGAGGGCTGGGATGTGAATCTTTACCTTCCCTCGATACAGAACGTGTGGAAACAGTGAATATCGCGATTTCGAGCCTCCTAGAGTGATTTATCGTCATATCGAACGATTACGAGGGCTGGGATGTTAATCCTCACCTTCCGTCTATACAGAACGATTGGACAGGGTGAATATCGCGATTCCGTGGCTCCTGGAGTGATTTATCGTCATATCGAAATATTGCGAGGGCTGGGATGTGAATCCTTACCTTCCGTCGATACAGAACGTGTGGGATCGGTGAATATCGCGATTCCGTGCCTCCTAGAGTGATTTACCGTTATATCGAACGATTACGAGGGCTGGGATGTTAATCCTCACCTTCCGTCTATACAGAGCGATTGGACAGGGTGAATATCGCGATTCCGTGGCTCCTGGAGTGATTTATCGTTATATCGAACGATTGCCGGGGATGAGAAGTGATTCCTTACCTTCTTTCGATCCAGAACGTGTGGAAACGGTGAATATCGCGATTCCAAGCCTCCTAGAGTGATTTATCGTCATATCGAACGATTGCGAGGACTGGGATGTGAATGCTCACCTTCCGTCGATACAGAACGTGTGGGAACGGTGAATATCGCGATTCCGAGGCTCCTGGAGTGATTTATCGTTATATCGAACGATTGCGAGGGCTGGAACGTGAATCCTTACCTTCTGTCGATACAGGACGATTGGAAATGATGCATATCGCGATTCCAAGCCTCCTAGAGTGATTTATCGTCATATCGAACGATTGCGAGGACTGGGAAGTGAATCCTTACCTTCTGTTGATACAGAACGTGTGGAAACGGTGAATATCGCGATTCCGAGCCTCCTAGAGTGATTTACCGTTATATCGAACGATTGCGAGAGCTGGGAAGTGCATCCTTACCATCTGTCTATACAGAACGATTGGACAAGGTGAATATCGCGATTCCGTGGCTCCTGGAGTGATTTATCGTCATATCGAAATATTGCGAGGGCTGGGATGTGAATCCTTACCTTCCGTCGATACAGAACGTGTGGGATCGGTGAATATCGCGATTCCGTGCCTCCTAGAGTGATTTATCGTCATATCGAACGATTGCAAGGGCTGGGATGTGAATCCTCACCATCCGTCGATACAGAACGTGTGGGAACGGTGAATATCGCGATTCCGAGGCTCCTGGAGTGATTTATCGTTATATCGAACGATTGCGAGGGCTGGAACGTGAATCCTTACCTTCTGTCGATACAGGACGATTGGAAATGATGCATATCGCGATTCCGGGCCCCCTAGAGTGATTAATCGTTATATGGAACGATTGCGAAAGCTGGAAAGTGAATCCTCACCTTCTGTATATACATGACTATAGGACAGGGTGTATATCGCGATTCCGAACCGCCTAGACTGATTTATCTATAGACCGAACGATTGCGAGGGCTGGGAAGTGAGTACTTACCTTCTGTCTATACACAACGGTTGGACAGGGTGAATATCGCGATTCCGTGGCTCCTGGAGTGATTCATCGTTATATCGAACGATTGCCGGGGATGAGAAGTAATTCCTTACCTTCTTTTGATCCAGAACGTGTGGAAACGGTGAATATCGCTATTCCGAGCCTCCTAGAGTGATCTTCGTTATATCGAACGATTGCGAGAACTGGGAAGTGAATCCTTACCTTCTGTGTACACGTGACTATAGGACAGGGTGAATATCGCGATTCCGAACCTCCGAAAGTGATTTAGCGATAGACCGAACAATTGCGAGGGCTGGGAAGTGAATCCTTACCTTCTGTTGATACAGAACGTGTGGAAACGGTGAATATCGCGATTCCGAGCCTCCTAGAGTGATTTACCGTTATATCGAACGATTGCGAGGGCTGGAACGTGAATCCTTACCTTCTGTCGATACAGGACGATTGGAAATGATGCATATCGCGATTCCAAGCCTCCTAGAGTGATTTATCGTCATATCGAACGATTGCGAGGACTGGGAAGTGAATCCTTACCATCTGTCTATACAGAACGATTGGACAGGGTGAATATCGCGATTCCGTGGCTCCTGGAGTGATTTATCGGCATATCGAAATATTGCGAGGGCTGGGATGTGAATCCTTACCTTCCGTCGATACAGAACGTGTGGAATCGGTGAATATCGCGATTCCGTGCCTCCTAGAGTGATTTATCGTCATATCGAACGATTGCGAGGGCTGGGATGTGAATCCTCACCATCCGTCGATACAGAACGTGTGGGAACGGTGAATATCGCGATTCCGAGGCTCCTGGAGTGATTTATCGTTATATCGAACGATTGCGAGGGCTGGAACGTGAATCCTTACCTTCTGTCGATACAGAACGATTGGAAATGATGCATATCGCGATTCCGGGCCTCCTAGATTGATTAATCGTTACATGGAACGATTGCGATAGCTGGAAAGTGAATCCTCACCTTCTGTATATACATGACTATAGGACAGGGTGAATATCGCGATTCCGTGCCTCCTAGAGTGATTTGTCGTCATATCGAACGATTGCGAGGGCTGGGATCTGAATCCTTACCTTCCCTCGATACAGAACGTGTGGAAACGGTGAATATCGCGATTCCGAGCCTCCTAGACTGATTTATCTATAGGCCGAACGATTGCGAGGGCTGGGAAGTGAGTACTTACCTTCTGTCTATACAGAACGATTGGACAGGGTGAATATCGCGATTCCGTGGCTCCTGGAGTGATTTATCGTTATATCGAACGATTGCCGGGGATGAGAAGTGATTCCTTACCTTCTTTCGATCCAGAACGTGTGGAAACGGTGAATATCGCGATTTCGAGCCTCCTAGAGTGATTTATCGTCATATCGAACGATTACGAGGGCTGGGATGTTAATCCTCACCTTCCGTCTATACAGAACGATTGGACAGGGTGAATATCGCGATTCCGTGGCTCCTGGAGTGATTTATCGTCATATCGAAATATTGCGAGGGCTGGGATGTGAATCCTTACCTTCCGTCGATACAGAACGTGTGGGATCGGTGAATATCGCGATTCCGTGCCTCCTAGAGTGATTTACCGTTATATCGAACGATTACGAGGGCTGGGATGTTAATCCTCACCTTCCGTCTATACAGAACGATTGGACAGGGTGAATATCGCGATTCCGTGGCTCCTGGAGTGATTTATCGTTATATCGAACGATTGCCGGGGATGAGAAGTGATTCCTTACCTTCTTTCGATCCAGAACGTGTGGAAACGGTGAATATCGCGATTCCAAGCCTCCTAGAGTGATTTATCGTCATATCGAACGATTGCGAGGGCTGGGATGTGAATCCTCACCATCCGCCGATACAGAACGTGTGGGAACGGTGAATATCGCGATTCCGAGGCTCCTGGAGTGATTTATCGTTATATCGAACGATTGCGAGGGCTGGAACGTGAATCCTTACCTTCTGTCGATACAGGACGATTGGAAATGATGCATATCGCGATTCCAAGCCTCCTAGAGTGATTTATCGTCATATCGAACGATTGCGAGGACTGGGAAGTGAATCCTTACCTTCTGTTGATACAGAACGTGTGGAAACGGTGAATATCGCGATTCCGAGCCTCCTAGAGTGATTTACCGTTATATCGAACGATTGCGAGAGCTGGGAAGTGCATCCTTACCATCTGTCTATACAGAACGATTGGACAAGGTGAATATCGCGATTCCGTGGCTCCTGGAGTGATTTATCGTCATATCGAAATATTGCGAGGGCTGGGATGTGAATCCTTACCTTCCGTCGATACAGAACGTGTGGGATCGGTGAATATCGCGATTCCGTGCCTCCTAGAGTGATTTATCGTCATATCGAACGATTGCGAGGGCTGGGATGTGAATCCTCACCATCCGTCGATACAGAACGTGTGGGAACGGTGAATATCGCGATTCCGAGGCTCCTGGAGTGATTTATCGTTATATCGAACGATTGCGAGGGCTGGAACGTGAATCCTTACCTTCTGTCGATACAGGACGATTGGAAATGATGCATATCGCGATTCCGGGCCCCCTAGAGTGATTAATCGTTATATGGAACGATTGCGAAAGCTGGAAAGTGAATCCTCACCTTCTGTATATACATGACTATAGGACAGGGTGTATATCGCGATTCCGAACCGCCTAGACTGATTTATCTATAGACCGAACGATTGCGAGGGCTGGGAAGTGAGTACTTACCTTCTGTCTATACACAACGGTTGGACAGGGTGAATATCGCGATTCCGTGGCTCCTGGAGTGATTCATCGTTATATCGAACGATTGCCGGGGATGAGAAGTAATTCCTTACCTTCTTTTGATCCAGAACGTGTGGAAACGGTGAATATCGCTATTCCGAGCCTCCTAGAGTGATCTTCGTTATATCGAACGATTGCGAGAACTGGGAAGTGAATCCTTACCTTCTGTGTACACGTGACTATAGGACAGGGTGAATATCGCGATTCCGAACCTCCGAAAGTGATTTAGCGATAGACCGAACAATTGCGAGGGCTGGGAAGTGAATCCTTACCTTCTGTTGATACAGAACGTGTGGAAACGGTGAATATCGCGATTCCGAGCCTCCTAGAGTGATTTACCGTTATATCGAACGATTGCGAGAACTGGGAAGTGAATCCTTACCATCTGTCTATACAGAACGATTGGACAGGGTGAATATCGCGATTCCGTGGCTCCTAGAGTGATTTATCGTCATATCGAAATATTGCGAGGGCTGGGATGTGAATCCTTACCTTCCGTCGATACAGAACGTGTGGGATCGGTGAATATAGCGATTCCGTGCCTCCTAGAGTGATTTATCGTTATATCGAACGATTGCGAGGGCTGGAACGTGAATCCTTACCTTCTGTCGATACAGGACGATTGGAAATGATGCATATCGCGATTCCGGGCCTCCTAGAGTGATTAATCGTTATATGGAACGATTGCGATAGCTGGAAAGTGAATCCTCACCTTCTGTATATACATGACTATAGGACAGGGTGAATATCGCGATTCCGAACCTCCGAAAGTGATTTATCGATAGACCGAACAATTGCGAGGGCTGGGAAGTGAATCCTTACCTTCTGTTGATACAGAACGCGTGGAAACGGTGAATATCCAAATTCCGAGGCTCTTAGAGTGATTTATCGTCATATCGAAATATTGGGAGGGCTGGGATGTGAATCCTTACCTTCCGTCCATACAGAACGTGTGGGATCGGTGAATATCGCGATTCCGTGCCTCCTAGAGTGATTTATCGTCATATCGAACGATTGCGAGGGCTGGGATGTGAATCCTTACCTTCCCTCGATACAGAACGTGTGGAAACGGTGAATATCGCGATTCCGAGCCTCCTAGACTGATATATCTATAGACCGAACGATTGCGAGGGCTGGGAAGTGAGTACTTACCTTCTGTCTATACATAACGATTGGACAGGGTGAATATCGCGATTCCGTGGCTCCTGGAGTGATTTATCGCTATATCGAACGATTGCCGGGGATGAGAAGTGATTCCTTACCTTCTTTCGATCCAGAACGTGTGGAAACGGTGAATATCGCGATTTCGAGCCTCCTAGAGTGATTTATCGTCATATCGAACGATTGCGAGGGCTGGGATGTGAATCCTCACCTTCCGTCGATACAGAACGTGTGGAAACGGTGAATATAGCGATTCCGAGCCTCCTAGAGTGATTTTTCGTTATATCGAACGAAAGCGAGGGCTGGAAAGTAAAGCCATAGCTTCCTTCGATACAGAACGTGTGGAAACGGTGAATATCGCGATTCCGAGCCTCCTAGAGTGATTTTCGTTATATCGAACGATTGCGAGGGCTGGAAAGTAAATCCATAGCTTCCTTCGATACAGAGCGTGTGGAAACGGTGAATATCGCCATTCCGAGCCTCCTAGAGTGATTTATTGTTATATCAAACGATTGCGAGGGCTGGAAAGTGATTCCTAAGCTTCTTTCGATCCAGAACGTGTGGAAATGATGCATATCGCGATTCCAAGCCTCCTAGAGTGATTTATCGTCATATCGAACGATTGCGAGGACTGGGAAGTGAATCCTTACCTTCTGTTGATACAGAACGTGTGGAAACGGTGAATATCGCGATTCCGAGCCTCCTAGAGTGATTTACCGTTATATCGAACGATTGCGAGAGCTGGGAAGTGCATCCTTACCATCTGTCTATACAGAACGATTGGACAAGGTGAATATCGCGATTCCGTGGCTCCTGGAGTGATTTATCGTCATATCGAAATATTGCGAGGGCTGGGATGTGAATCCTTACCTTCCGTCGATACAGAACGTGTGGGATCGGTGAATATCGCGATTCCGTGCCTCCTAGAGTGATTTATCGTCATATCGAACGATTGCGAGGGCTGGGATGTGAATCCTCACCATCCGTCGATACAGAACGTGTGGGAACGGTGAATATCGCGATTCCGAGGCTCCTGGAGTGATTTATCGTTATATCGAACGATTGCGAGGGCTGGAACGTGAATCCTTACCTTCTGTCGATACAGGACGATTGGAAATGATGCATATCGCGATTCCGGGCCCCCTAGAGTGATTAATCGTTATATGGAACGATTGCGAAAGCTGGAAAGTGAATCCTCACCTTCTGTATATACATGACTATAGGACAGGGTGTATATCGCGATTCCGAACCGCCTAGACTGATTTATCTATAGACCGAACGATTGCGAGGGCTGGGAAGTGAGTACTTACCTTCTGTCTATACACAACGGTTGGACAGGGTGAATATCGCGATTCCGTGGCTCCTGGAGTGATTCATCGTTATATCGAACGATTGCCGGGGATGAGAAGTAATTCCTTACCTTCTTTTGATCCAGAACGTGTGGAAACGGTGAATATCGCTATTCCGAGCCTCCTAGAGTGATCTTCGTTATATCGAACGATTGCGAGAACTGGGAAGTGAATCCTTACCTTCTGTGTACACGTGACTATAGGACAGGGTGAATATCGCGATTCCGAACCTCCGAAAGTGATTTAGCGATAGACCGAACAATTGCGAGGGCTGGGAAGTGAATCCTTACCTTCTGTTGATACAGAACGTGTGGAAACGGTGAATATCGCGATTCCGAGCCTCCTAGAGTGATTTACCGTTATATCGAACGATTGCGAGAACTGGGAAGTGAATCCTTACCATCTGTCTATACAGAACGATTGGACAGGGTGAATATCGCGATTCCGTGGCTCCTAGAGTGATTTATCGTCATATCGAAATATTGCGAGGGCTGGGATGTGAATCCTTACCTTCCGTCGATACAGAACGTGTGGGATCGGTGAATATAGCGATTCCGTGCCTCCTAGAGTGATTTATCGTTATATCGAACGATTGCGAGGGCTGGAACGTGAATCCTTACCTTCTGTCGATACAGGACGATTGGAAATGATGCATATCGCGATTCCGGGCCTCCTAGAGTGATTAATCGTTATATGGAACGATTGCGATAGCTGGAAAGTGAATCCTCACCTTCTGTATATACATGACTATAGGACAGGGTGAATATCGCGATTCCGAACCTCCGAAAGTGATTTATCGATAGACCGAACAATTGCGAGGGCTGGGAAGTGAATCCTTACCTTCTGTTGATACAGAACGCGTGGAAACGGTGAATATCCAAATTCCGAGGCTCTTAGAGTGATTTATCGTCATATCGAAATATTGGGAGGGCTGGGATGTGAATCCTTACCTTCCGTCCATACAGAACGTGTGGGATCGGTGAATATCGCGATTCCGTGCCTCCTAGAGTGATTTATCGTCATATCGAACGATTGCGAGGGCTGGGATGTGAATCCTTACCTTCCCTCGATACAGAACGTGTGGAAACGGTGAATATCGCGATTCCGAGCCTCCTAGACTGATATATCTATAGACCGAACGATTGCGAGGGCTGGGAAGTGAGTACTTACCTTCTGTCTATACATAACGATTGGACAGGGTGAATATCGCGATTCCGTGGCTCCTGGAGTGATTTATCGCTATATCGAACGATTGCCGGGGATGAGAAGTGATTCCTTACCTTCTTTCGATCCAGAACGTGTGGAAACGGTGAATATCGCGATTTCGAGCCTCCTAGAGTGATTTATCGTCATATCGAACGATTGCGAGGGCTGGGATGTGAATCCTCACCTTCCGTCGATACAGAACGTGTGGAAACGGTGAATATAGCGATTCCGAGCCTCCTAGAGTGATTTTTCGTTATATCGAACGAAAGCGAGGGCTGGAAAGTAAAGCCATAGCTTCCTTCGATACAGAACGTGTGGAAACGGTGAATATCGCGATTCCGAGCCTCCTAGAGTGATTTTCGTTATATCGAACGATTGCGAGGGCTGGAAAGTAAATCCATAGCTTCCTTCGATACAGAGCGTGTGGAAACGGTGAATATCGCCATTCCGAGCCTCCTAGAGTGATTTATTGTTATATCAAACGATTGCGAGGGCTGGAAAGTGATTCCTAAGCTTCTTTCGATCCAGAACGTGTGGAAACGGTGAATATCGCGATTCCGTGCCTCCTAGAGTGATTTATCGTTATATCGAACGATTGTGAGGGCTGGAACGTGAATCCTTACCTTCTGTCGATACAGGACGATTGGAAATGATGCATATCGCGATTCCGGGCCTCCTAGAGTGATTAATCGTTATATGGAACGATTGCGATAGCTGGAAAGTGAATCCTCACCTTCTGTATATACATGACTATAGGACAGGGTGAATATCGCGATTCCGAACCTCCGAAAGTGATTTATCGATAGACCGAACAATTGCGAGGGCTGGGAAGTGAATCCTTACCTTCTGTTGATACAGAACGTGTGGAAACGGTGAATATCCAAATTCCGAGGCTCTTAGAGTGATTTATCGTTATATCGAACGAATGCGAGGGCTGGAAAGTAAATCCATAGCTTCCTTCGATACAGAGCTTGTGGAAACGGTGAATATCGCCATTCCGAGCCTCCTAGAGTGATTTATTGTTATATCAAACGATTGCGAGGGCTGGAAAGTGATTCCTAAGCTTCTTTCGATCCAGAACGTGTGGAAACGGTGAATATCGCGATTCCGAGCCTCCTAGAGTGATTTATCGTCATATCGAAATATTGGGAGGGCTGGGATGTGAATCCTTACCTTCCGTCCATACAGAACGTGTGGGATCGGTGAATATCGCGATTCCGTGGCTCCTGGAGTGATTTATCGTCATATCGAAATATTGCGAGGGCTGGGATGTGAATCCTTACCTTCCGTCGATACAGAACGTGTGGAAACGGTGAATATCGCGATTCCGAGCCTCCTAGACTGATATATCTATAGACCGAACGATTGCGAGGGCTGGGAAGTGAGTACTTACCTTCTGTCGATACAGAACGATTGGGCAGTGTCAATACCGCGATTCCGAACTTCCTTGAGTGATTGATCGATAAACCGAACGATTGCGAGGGCTGGGAAGTGAATCCTTACCCTCTGCCGAAACAGAACGATTGGTAATTTCGAATATCGCGTTTCCGATCCTCCTAGAGTGATTTAGCGATAGACCGAACGATACCGAGGGCTGCGAAGTGAATCCTTACCTTCTGTCGCTACAGAACGTGTGGAACGTCGAATATCGCGATTCCGAGCCGCCTAGAGTGATTTATCGTAATATCGAACGAATGCGAGGGCTGGAAAGTAAATCCATAGATTCCATCGATACAGAACGTGTGGAAACGGTGAATATAGCGATTCCGAGCCTCCTAGAGTGATTTTTCGTTATATCGAACGAAAGCGAGGGCTGGAAAGTAAAGCCATAGCTTCCTTCGATACAGAACGTATGGAAACGGTGAATATCGCGATTCCGAGCCTCCTAGAGTGATTTACCGTTATATCGAACGATTGCGAGAGCTGGGAAGTGAATCCTTACCATCTGTCGATACAGAACGTGTGGAACGTCGAATATCGCGATTCCGAGCCGCCTAGAGTGATTTATCGTAATATCGAACGAATGCGAGGGCTGGAAAGTAAATCCATAGCTTCCTTCGATACAGAACGTGTGGAAACGGTGAATATCGCGATTCCGAGCCTCCTAGAGTGATTTTCGTTATATCGAACGATTGCGAGGGCTGGAAAGTACATCCATAGCTTCCTTCGATGCAGAGCGTGTGGAAACGGTGAATATCGCCATTCCGAGCCTCCTAGAGTGATTTATTGTTATATCAAACGATTGCGAGGGCTGGAAAGTGATTCCTTACCTTCCGTCGATACAGAACGTGTGGGATCGGTGAATATCGCGATTCCGTGCCTCCTAGAGTGATTTACCGTTATATCGAACAATTGCGAGGGCTGGGAAGTGAATCCTTACCTTCTGTCTATACAGAACGATTGGACAGGGTGAATATCGCGATTCCGTGGCTCCTGGAGTGATTTATCGTTATATCGAACGATTGCCGGGGATGAGAAGTGATTCCTTACCTTCTTTTGATCCAGAACGTGTGGAAACGGTGAATATCGCTATTCCGAGCCTCCTAGAGTGATCTTCGTTATATCGAACGATTGCGAGGCCTGGGAAGTGATTCATTGCCTTCTGTCGATAGAGAACGTGTGGAACGTGAGAATATCGCTATTCCGAGCCTCCTAGAGTGATTAATCGTTATATGGAACGATTGCGATAGCTGGAAAGTGAATCCTTACCTTCTGTATACACGTGACTATAGGACAGGGTGAATATCGCGATTCCGAACCTCCGAAAGTGATTTAGCGATAGACCAAACAATTGCGAGGGCTGGGAAGTGAATCCTTACCTTCTGTTGATACAGAACGTGTGGAAACGGTGAATATCGCGATTCCGAGCCTCCTAGAGTGATTTACCGTTATATCGAACGATTGCGAGAGCTGGGAAGTGAATCCTTACCATCTGTCTATACAGAACGATTGGACAGGGTGAATATCGCGATTCCGTGGCTCCTAGAGTGATTTATCGTCATATCGAAATATTGCGAGGGCTGGGATGTGAATCCTTACCTTCCGTCGATACAGAACGTGTGGGATCGGTGAATATCGCGATTCCGTGCCTCCTAGAGTGATTTATCGTTATATCGAACGATTGCGAGGGCTGGAACGTGAATCCTTACCTTCTGTCGATACAGGACGATTGGAAAAGATGCATATCGCGATTCCGGGCCTCCTAGAGTGATTAATCGTTATATGGAACGATTGCGATAGCTGGAAAGTGAATCCTCACCTTCTGTATATACATGACTATAGGACAGGGTGAATATCGCGATTCCGAACCTCCGAAAGTGATTTATCGATAGACCGAACAATTGCGAGGGCTGGGAAGTGAATCCTTACCTTCTGTTGATACAGAACGTGTGGAAACGGTAAATATCCAAATTCCGAGGCTCTTAGAGTGATTTATCGTTATATCGAACGAATGCGAGGGCTGGAAAGTAAATCCATAGCTTCCTTCGATACAGAGCGTGTGGAAACGGTGAATATCGCCATTCCGAGCCTCCTAGAGTGATTTATTGTTATATCAAACGATTGCGAGGGCTGGAAAGTGATTCCTAAGCTTCTTTCGATCCAGAACGTGTGGAAACGGTGAATATCGCGATTCCGTGGCTCCTAGAGTGATTTATCGTCATTTCGAAATATTGCGAGGGCTGGGATGTGAATCCTTACCTTCCGTCGATACAGAACGTGTGGGATCGGTGAATATCGCGATTCCGTGCCTCCTAGAGTGATTTATCGTTATATCGAACGAATGCGAGGGCTGGGATGTGAATCCTTACCTTCCGTCCTTACAGAACGTGTGGGATCGGTGAATATCGCGATTCCGTGCCTCCTAGAGTGATTTATCGTCATATCGAACGATTGCGAGGGCTGGAATGTGAATCCTTACCTTCCCTCGATACAGAACGTGTGGAAACGGTGAATATCGCGATTCCGAGCCTCCTAGACTGATTTATCTATAGACCGAACGATTGCGAGGGCTGGGAAGTGAGTACTTACCTTCTGTCTATACAGAACGATTGGACAGGGTGAATATCGCGATTCCGTGGCTCCTGGAGTGATTTATCGCTATATCGAACGATTGCCGCGGATGAGAAGTGATTCCTTACCTTCTTTCGATCCAGAACGTGTGGAAACGGTAAATATCGCGATTTCGAGCCTCCTAGAGTGATTTATCGTCATAACGAACGATTGCGAGGGCTGGGATGTGAATCCTCACCTTCCGTCGATACAGAACGTGTGGGAACGGTGAATATCGCGATTCCGAGCCTCCTAGAGTGATTTATCGTCATATCGAACGATTGCGAGGGCTGGGATGTGAATGCTCACCTTCCGTCGATACAGAACGTGTGGGAACGGTGAATATCGCGATTCCGAGGCTCCTGGAGTGATTTATCGTTATATCGAACGACTGCGAGGGCTGGAACGTGAATCCTTACCTTCTGTCGATACAGGACGATTGGAAATGATGCATATCGCGATTCCGGGCCTCCTAGAGTGATTAATCGTTATATGGAACGATTGCGATAGCTGGAAAGTGAATCCTCACCTTCTGTATATACATGACTATAGGACAGGGTGAATATCGCGATTCCGAACCTCCGAAAGTGATTTATCGATAGACCGAACAATTGCGAGGGCTGGGAAGTGAATCCTTACCTTCTGTTGATACAGAACGTGTGGAAACGGTGAATATCCAAATTCCGAGGCTCTTAGAGTGATTTATCGTTATATCGAACGAATGCGAGGGCTGGAAAGTAAATCCATAGCTTCCTTCGATACAGAGCTTGTGGAAACGGTGAATATCGCCATTCCGAGCCTCCTAGAGTGATTTATTGTTATATCAAACGATTGCGAGGGCTGGAAAGTGATTCCTAAGCTTCTTTCGATCCAGAACGTGTGGAAACGGTGAATATCGCGATTCCGAGCCTCCTAGAGTGATTTATCGTCATATCGAAATATTGGGAGGGCTGGGATGTGAATCCTTACCTTCCGTCCATACAGAACGTGTGGGATCGGTGAATATCGCGATTCCGTGGCTCCTGGAGTGATTTATCGTCATATCGAAATATTGCGAGGGCTGGGATGTGAATCCTTACCTTCCGTCGATACAGAACGTGTGGAAACGGTGAATATCGCGATTCCGAGCCTCCTAGACTGATATATCTATAGACCGAACGATTGCGAGGGCTGGGAAGTGAGTACTTACCTTCTGTCGATACAGAACGATTGGGCAGTGTCAATACCGCGATTCCGAACTTCCTTGAGTGATTGATCGATAAACCGAACGATTGCGAGGGCTGGGAAGTGAATCCTTACCCTCTGCCGAAACAGAACGATTGGTAATTTCGAATATCGCGTTTCCGATCCTCCTAGAGTGATTTAGCGATAGACCGAACGATACCGAGGGCTGCGAAGTGAATCCTTACCTTCTGTCGATACAGAACGTGTGGAACGTCGAATATCGCGATTCCGAGCCGCCTAGAGTGATTTATCGTAATATCGAACGAATGCGAGGGCTGGAAAGTAAATCCATAGATTCCATCGATACAGAACGTGTGGAAACGGTGAATATAGCGATTCCGAGCCTCCTAGAGTGATTTTTCGTTATATCGAACGAAAGCGAGGGCTGGAAAGTAAAGCCATAGCTTCCTTCGATACAGAACGTATGGAAACGGTGAATATCGCGATTCCGAGCCTCCTAGAGTGATTTACCGTTATATCGAACGATTGCGAGAGCTGGGAAGTGAATCCTTACCATCTGTCGATACAGAACGTGTGGAACGTCGAATATCGCGATTCCGAGCCGCCTAGAGTGATTTATCGTAATATCGAACGAATGCGAGGGCTGGAAAGTAAATCCATAGCTTCCATCAATACAGAACGTGTGGAAACGGTGAATATAACGATTCCGAGCCTCCTAGAGTGATTTATCGTTATATCGAACGAAAGCGAGGGCTGGAAAGTAAAGCCATAGCTTCCTTCGATACAGAACGTGTGGAAACGGTGAATATCGCGATTCCAAGCCTCCTAGAGTGATTTTCGTTATATCGAACGATTGCGAGGGCTGGAAAGTAAATCCATAGCTTCCTTCGATGCAGAGCGTGTGGAAACGGTGAATATCGCCATTCCGAGCCTCCTAGAGTGATTTATTGTTATATCAAACGATTGCGAGGGCTGGAAAGTGATTCCTTACCTTCCGTCGATACAGAACGTGTGGGATCGGTGAATATCGCGATTCCGTGCCTCCTAGAGTGATTTACCGTTATATCGAACAATTGCGAGGGCTGGGAAGTGAATCCTTACCTTCTGTCTATACAGAACGATTGGACAGGGTGAATATCGCGATTCCGTGGCTCCTGGAGTGATTTATCGTTATATCGAACGATTGCCGGGGATGAGAAGTGATTCCTTACCTTCTTTTGATCCAGAACGTGTGGAAACGGTGAATATCGCTATTCCGAGCCTCCTAGAGTGATCTTCGTTATATCGAACGATTGCGAGGCCTGGGAAGTGATTCATTGCCTTCTGTCGATAGAGAACGTGTGGAACGTGAGAATATCGCTATTCCGAGCCTCCTAGAGTGATTAATCGTTATATGGAACGATTGCGATAGCTGGAAAGTGAATCCTTACCTTCTGTATACACGTGACTATAGGACAGGGTGAATATCGCGATTCCGAACCTCCGAAAGTGATTTAGCGATAGACCGAACAATTGCGAGGGCTGGGAAGTGAATCCTTACCTTCTGTTGATACAGAACGTGTGGAAACGGTGAATATCGCGATTCCGAGCCTCCTAGAGTGATTTACCGTTATATCGAACGATTGCGAGAACTGGGAAGTGAATCCTTACCATCTGTCTATACAGAACGATTGGACAGGGTGAATATCGCGATTCCGTGGCTCCTAGAGTGATTTATCGTCATATCGAAATATTGCGAGGGCTGGGATGTGAATCCTTACCTTCCGTCGATACAGAACGTGTGGGATCGGTGAATATCGCGATTCCGTGCCTCCTAGAGTGATTTATCGTTATATCGAACGATTGCGAGGGCTGGAACGTGAATCCTTACCTTCTGTCGATACAGGACGATTGGAAATGATGCATATCGCGATTCCGGGCCTCCTAGAGTGATTAATCGTTATATGGAACGATTGCGATAGCTGGAAAGTGAATCCTCACCTTCTGTATATACATGACTATAGGACAGGGTGAATATCGCGATTCCGAACCTCCGAAAGTGATTTATCGATAGACCGAACAATTGCGAGGGCTGGGAAGTGAATCCTTACCTTCTGTTGATACAGAACGCGTGGAAACGGTGAATATCCAAATTCCGAGGCTCTTAGAGTGATTTATCGTCATATCGAAATATTGGGAGGGCTGGGATGTGAATCCTTACCTTCCGTCCATACAGAACGTGTGGGATCGGTGAATATCGCGATTCCGTGCCTCCTAGAGTGATTTATCGTCATATCGAACGATTGCGAGGGCTGGGATGTGAATCCTTACCTTCCCTCGATACAGAACGTGTGGAAACGGTGAATATCGCGATTCCGAGCCTCCTAGACTGATATATCTATAGACCGAACGATTGCGAGGGCTGGGAAGTGAGTACTTACCTTCTGTCTATACATAACGATTGGACAGGGTGAATATCGCGATTCCGTGGCTCCTGGAGTGATTTATCGCTATATCGAACGATTGCCGGGGATGAGAAGTGATTCCTTACCTTCTTTCGATCCAGAACGTGTGGAAACGGTGAATATCGCGATTTCGAGCCTCCTAGAGTGATTTATCGTCATATCGAACGATTGCGAGGGCTGGGATGTGAATCCTCACCTTCCGTCGATACAGAACGTGTGGAAACGGTGAATATAGCGATTCCGAGCCTCCTAGAGTGATTTTTCGTTATATCGAACGAAAGCGAGGGCTGGAAAGTAAAGCCATAGCTTCCTTCGATACAGAACGTGTGGAAACGGTGAATATCGCGATTCCGAGCCTCCTAGAGTGATTTTCGTTATATCGAACGATTGCGAGGGCTGGAAAGTAAATCCATAGCTTCCTTCGATACAGAGCGTGTGGAAACGGTGAATATCGCCATTCCGAGCCTCCTAGAGTGATTTATTGTTATATCAAACGATTGCGAGGGCTGGAAAGTGATTCCTAAGCTTCTTTCGATCCAGAACGTGTGGAAACGGTGAATATCGCGATTCCGTGCCTCCTAGAGTGATTTATCGTTATATCGAACGATTGTGAGGGCTGGAACGTGAATCCTTACCTTCTGTCGATACAGGACGATTGGAAATGATGCATATCGCGATTCCGGGCCTCCTAGAGTGATTAATCGTTATATGGAACGATTGCGATAGCTGGAAAGTGAATCCTCACCTTCTGTATATACATGACTATAGGACAGGGTGAATATCGCGATTCCGAACCTCCGAAAGTGATTTATCGATAGACCGAACAATTGCGAGGGCTGGGAAGTGAATCCTTACCTTCTGTTGATACAGAACGTGTGGAAACGGTGAATATCCAAATTCCGAGGCTCTTAGAGTGATTTATCGTTATATCGAACGAATGCGAGGGCTGGAAAGTAAATCCATAGCTTCCTTCGATACAGAGCTTGTGGAAACGGTGAATATCGCCATTCCGAGCCTCCTAGAGTGATTTATTGTTATATCAAACGATTGCGAGGGCTGGAAAGTGATTCCTAAGCTTCTTTCGATCCAGAACGTGTGGAAACGGTGAATATCGCGATTCCGAGCCTCCTAGAGTGATTTATCGTCATATCGAAATATTGGGAGGGCTGGGATGTGAATCCTTACCTTCCGTCCATACAGAACGTGTGGGATCGGTGAATATCGCGATTCCGTGGCTCCTGGAGTGATTTATCGTCATATCGAAATATTGCGAGGGCTGGGATGTGAATCCTTACCTTCCGTCGATACAGAACGTGTGGAAACGGTGAATATCGCGATTCCGAGCCTCCTAGACTGATATATCTATAGACCGAACGATTGCGAGGGCTGGGAAGTGAGTACTTACCTTCTGTCGATACAGAACGATTGGGCAGTGTCAATACCGCGATTCCGAACTTCCTTGAGTGATTGATCGATAAACCGAACGTTTGCGAGGGCTGGGAAGTGAATCCTTACCCTCTGCCGAAACAGAACGATTGGTAATTTCGAATATCGCGTTTCCGATCCTCCTAGAGTGATTTAGCGATAGACCGAACGATACCGAGGGCTGCGAAGTGAATCCTTACCTTCTGTCGCTACAGAACGTGTGGAACGTCGAATATCGCGATTCCGAGCCGCCTAGAGTGATTTATCGTAATATCGAACGAATGCGAGGGCTGGAAAGTAAATCCATAGATTCCATCGATACAGAACGTGTGGAAACGGTGAATATAGCGATTCCGAGCCTCCTAGAGTGATTTTTCGTTATATCGAACGAAAGCGAGGGCTGGAAAGTAAAGCCATAGCTTCCTTCGATACAGAACGTATGGAAACGGTGAATATCGCGATTCCGAGCCTCCTAGAGTGATTTACCGTTATATCGAACGATTGCGAGAGCTGGGAAGTGAATCCTTACCATCTGTCGATACAGAACGTGTGGAACGTCGAATATCGCGATTCCGAGCCGCCTAGAGTGATTTATCGTAATATCGAACGAATGCGAGGGCTGGAAAGTAAATCCATAGCTTCCATCAATACAGAACGTGTGGAAACGGTGAATATAACGATTCCGAGCCTCCTAGAGTGATTTATCGTTATATCGAACGAAAGCGAGGGCTGGAAAGTAAAGCCATAGCTTCCTTCGATACAGAACGTGTGGAAACGGTGAATATCGCGATTCCGAGCCTCCTAGAGTGATTTTCGTTATATCGAACGATTGCGAGGGCTGGAAAGTAAATCCATAGCTTCCTTCGATGCAGAGCGTGTGGAAACGGTGAATATCGCCATTCCGAGCCTCCTAGAGTGATTTATTGTTATATCAAACGATTGCGAGGGCTGGAAAGTGATTCCTTACCTTCCGTCGATACAGAACGTGTGGGATCGGTGAATATCGCGATTCCGTGCCTCCTAGAGTGATTTACCGTTATATCGAACAATTGCGAGGGCTGGGAAGTGAATCCTTACCTTCTGTCTATACAGAACGATTGGACAGGGTGAATATCGCGATTCCGTGGCTCCTGGAGTGATTTATCGTTATATCGAACGATTGCCGGGGATGAGAAGTGATTCCTTACCTTCTTTTGATCCAGAACGTGTGGAAACGGTGAATATCGCTATTCCGAGCCTCCTAGAGTGATCTTCGTTATATCGAACGATTGCGAGGCCTGGGAAGTGATTCATTGCCTTCTGTCGATAGAGAACGTGTGGAACGTGAGAATATCGCTATTCCGAGCCTCCTAGAGTGATTAATCGTTATATGGAACGATTGCGATAGCTGGAAAGTGAATCCTTACCTTCTGTATACACGTGACTATAGGACAGGGTGAATATCGCGATTCCGAACCTCCGAAAGTGATTTAGCGATAGACCAAACAATTGCGAGGGCTGGGAAGTGAATCCTTACCTTCTGTTGATACAGAACGTGTGGAAACGGTGAATATCGCGATTCCGAGCCTCCTAGAGTGATTTACCGTTATATCGAACGATTGCGAGAGCTGGGAAGTGAATCCTTACCATCTGTCTATACAGAACGATTGGACAGGGTGAATATCGCGATTCCGTGGCTCCTAGAGTGATTTATCGTCATATCGAAATATTGCGAGGGCTGGGATGTGAATCCTTACCTTCCGTCCATACAGAACGTGTGGGATCGGTGAATATCGCGATTCCGTGCCTCCTAGAGTGATTTATCGTTATATCGAACGATTGCGAGGGCTGGAACGTGAATCCTTACCTTCTGTCGATACAGGACGATTGGAAAAGATGCATATCGCGATTCCGGGCCTCCTAGAGTGATTAATCGTTATATGGAACGATTGCGATAGCTGGAAAGTGAATCCTCACCTTCTGTATATACATGACTATAGGACAGGGTGAATATCGCGATTCCGAACCTCCGAAAGTGATTTATCGATAGACCGAACAATTGCGAGGGCTGGGAAGTGAATCCTTACCTTCTGTTGATACAGAACGTGTGGAAACGGTAAATATCCAAATTCCGAGGCTCTTAGAGTGATTTATCGTTATATCGAACGAATGCGAGGGCTGGAAAGTAAATCCATAGCTTCCTTCGATACAGAGCGTGTGGAAACGGTGAATATCGCCATTCCGAGCCTCCTGGAGTGATTTATTGTTATATCAAACGATTGCGAGGGCTGGAAAGTGATTCCTAAGCTTCTTTCGATCCAGAACGTGTGGAAACGGTGAATATCGCGATTCCGTGGCTCCTAGAGTGATTTATCGTCATATCGAAATATTGCGAGGGCTGGGATGTGAATCCTTACCTTCCGTCGATACAGAACGTGTGGGATCGGTGAATATCGCGATTCCGTGCCTCCTAGAGTGATTTATCGTTATATCGAACGAATGCGAGGGCTGGGATGTGAATCCTTACCTTCCGTCCATACAGAACGTGTGGGATCGGTGAATATCGCGATTCCGTGCCTCCTAGAGTGATTTATCGTCATATCGAACGATTGCGAGGGCTGGAATGTGAATCCTTACCTTCCCTCGATACAGAACGTGTGGAAACGGTGAATATCGCGATTCCGAGCCTCCTAGACTGATTTATCTATAGACCGAACGATTGCGAGGGCTGGGAAGTGAGTACTTACCTTCTGTCTATACAGAACGATTGGACAGGGTGAATATCGCGATTCCGTGGCTCCTGGAGTGATTTATCGCTATATCGAACGATTGCCGGGGATGAGAAGTGATTCCTTACCTTCTTTCGATCCAGAACGTGTGGAAACGGTAAATATCGCGATTTCGAGCCTCCTAGAGTGATTTATCGTCATAACGAACGATTGCGAGGGCTGGGATGTGAATCCTCACCTTCCGTCGATACAGAACGTGTGGGAACGGTGAATATCGCGATTCCGAGCCTCCTAGAGTGATTTATCGTCATATCGAACGATTGCGAGGGCTGGGATGTGAATGCTCACCTTCCGTCGATACAGAACGTGTGGGAACGGTGAATATCGCGATTCCGAGGCTCCTGGAGTGATTTATCGTTATATCGAACGACTGCGAGGGCTGGAACGTGAATCCTTACCTTCTGTCGATACAGGACGATTGGAAATGATGCATATCGCGATTCCGGGCCTCCTAGAGTGATTAATCGTTATATGGAACGATTGCGATAGCTGGAAAGTGAATCCTCACCTTCTGTATATACATGACTATAGGACAGGGTGAATATCGCGATTCCGAACCTCCGAAAGTGATTTATCGATAGACCGAACAATTGCGAGGGCTGGGAAGTGAATCCTTACCTTCTGTTGATACAGAACGTGTGGAAACGGTGAATATCCAAATTCCGAGGCTCTTAGAGTGATTTATCGTTATATCGAACGAATGCGAGGGCTGGAAAGTAAATCCATAGCTTCCTTCGATACAGAGCTTGTGGAAACGGTGAATATCGCCATTCCGAGCCTCCTAGAGTGATTTATTGTTATATCAAACGATTGCGAGGGCTGGGAAGTGAATCCTTACCTTCTGTTGATACAGAACGTGTGGAAACGGTGAATATCCAAATTCCGAGGCTCTTAGAGTGATTTATCGTTATATCGAACGAATGCGAGGGCTGGAAAGTAAATCCATAGCTTCCTTCGATACAGAGCTTGTGGAAACGGTGAATATCGCCATTCCGAGCCTCCTAGAGTGATTTATTGTTATATCAAACGATTGCGAGGGCTGGAAAGTGATTCCTAAGCTTCTTTCGATCCAGAACGTGTGGAAACGGTGAATATCGCGATTCCGAGCCTCCTAGAGTGATTTATCGTCATATCGAAATATTGGGAGGGCTGGGATGTGAATCCTTACCTTCCGTCCATACAGAACGTGTGGGATCGGTGAATATCGCGATTCCGTGGCTCCTGGAGTGATTTATCGTCATATCGAAATATTGCGAGGGCTGGGATGTGAATCCTTACCTTCCGTCGATACAGAACGTGTGGAAACGGTGAATATCGCGATTCCGAGCCTCCTAGACTGATATATCTATAGACCGAACGATTGCGAGGGCTGGGAAGTGAGTACTTACCTTCTGTCGATACAGAACGATTGGGCAGTGTCAATACCGCGATTCCGAACTTCCTTGAGTGATTGATCGATAAACCGAACGATTGCGAGGGCTGGGAAGTGAATCCTTACCCTCTGCCGAAACAGAACGATTGGTAATTTCGAATATCGCGTTTCCGATCCTCCTAGAGTGATTTAGCGATAGACCGAACGATACCGAGGGCTGCGAAGTGAATCCTTACCTTCTGTCGATACAGAACGTGTGGAACGTCGAATATCGCGATTCCGAGCCGCCTAGAGTGATTTATCGTAATATCGAACGAATGCGAGGGCTGGAAAGTAAATCCATAGATTCCATCGATACAGAACGTGTGGAAACGGTGAATATAGCGATTCCGAGCCTCCTAGAGTGATTTTTCGTTATATCGAACGAAAGCGAGGGCTGGAAAGTAAAGCCATAGCTTCCTTCGATACAGAACGTATGGAAACGGTGAATATCGCGATTCCGAGCCTCCTAGAGTGATTTACCGTTATATCGAACGATTGCGAGAGCTGGGAAGTGAATCCTTACCATCTGTCGATACAGAACGTGTGGAACGTCGAATATCGCGATTCCGAGCCGCCTAGAGTGATTTATCGTAATATCGAACGAATGCGAGGGCTGGAAAGTAAATCCATAGCTTCCATCAATACAGAACGTGTGGAAACGGTGAATATAACGATTCCGAGCCTCCTAGAGTGATTTATCGTTATATCGAACGAAAGCGAGGGCTGGAAAGTAAAGCCATAGCTTCCTTCGATACAGAACGTGTGGAAACGGTGAATATCGCGATTCCAAGCCTCCTAGAGTGATTTTCGTTATATCGAACGATTGCGAGGGCTGGAAAGTAAATCCATAGCTTCCTTCGATGCAGAGCGTGTGGAAACGGTGAATATCGCCATTCCGAGCCTCCTAGAGTGATTTATTGTTATATCAAACGATTGCGAGGGCTGGAAAGTGATTCCTTACCTTCCGTCGATACAGAACGTGTGGGATCGGTGAATATCGCGATTCCGTGCCTCCTAGAGTGATTTACCGTTATATCGAACAATTGCGAGGGCTGGGAAGTGAATCCTTACCTTCTGTCTATACAGAACGATTGGACAGGGTGAATATCGCGATTCCGTGGCTCCTGGAGTGATTTATCGTTATATCGAACGATTGCCGGGGATGAGAAGTGATTCCTTACCTTCTTTTGATCCAGAACGTGTGGAAACGGTGAATATCGCTATTCCGAGCCTCCTAGAGTGATCTTCGTTATATCGAACGATTGCGAGGCCTGGGAAGTGATTCATTGCCTTCTGTCGATAGAGAACGTGTGGAACGTGAGAATATCGCTATTCCGAGCCTCCTAGAGTGATTAATCGTTATATGGAACGATTGCGATAGCTGGAAAGTGAATCCTTACCTTCTGTATACACGTGACTATAGGACAGGGTGAATATCGCGATTCCGAACCTCCGAAAGTGATTTAGCGATAGACCGAACAATTGCGAGGGCTGGGAAGTGAATCCTTACCTTCTGTTGATACAGAACGTGTGGAAACGGTGAATATCGCGATTCCGAGCCTCCTAGAGTGATTTACCGTTATATCGAACGATTGCGAGAACTGGGAAGTGAATCCTTACCATCTGTCTATACAGAACGATTGGACAGGGTGAATATCGCGATTCCGTGGCTCCTAGAGTGATTTATCGTCATATCGAAATATTGCGAGGGCTGGGATGTGAATCCTTACCTTCCGTCGATACAGAACGTGTGGGATCGGTGAATATCGCGATTCCGTGCCTCCTAGAGTGATTTATCGTTATATCGAACGATTGCGAGGGCTGGAACGTGAATCCTTACCTTCTGTCGATACAGGACGATTGGAAATGATGCATATCGCGATTCCGGGCCTCCTAGAGTGATTAATCGTTATATGGAACGATTGCGATAGCTGGAAAGTGAATCCTCACCTTCTGTATATACATGACTATAGGACAGGGTGAATATCGCGATTCCGAACCTCCGAAAGTGATTTATCGATAGACCGAACAATTGCGAGGGCTGGGAAGTGAATCCTTACCTTCTGTTGATACAGAACGCGTGGAAACGGTGAATATCCAAATTCCGAGGCTCTTAGAGTGATTTATCGTCATATCGAAATATTGGGAGGGCTGGGATGTGAATCCTTACCTTCCGTCCATACAGAACGTGTGGGATCGGTGAATATCGCGATTCCGTGCCTCCTAGAGTGATTTATCGTCATATCGAACGATTGCGAGGGCTGGGATGTGAATCCTTACCTTCCCTCGATACAGAACGTGTGGAAACGGTGAATATCGCGATTCCGAGCCTCCTAGACTGATATATCTATAGACCGAACGATTGCGAGGGCTGGGAAGTGAGTACTTACCTTCTGTCTATACATAACGATTGGACAGGGTGAATATCGCGATTCCGTGGCTCCTGGAGTGATTTATCGCTATATCGAACGATTGCCGGGGATGAGAAGTGATTCCTTACCTTCTTTCGATCCAGAACGTGTGGAAACGGTGAATATCGCGATTTCGAGCCTCCTAGAGTGATTTATCGTCATATCGAACGATTGCGAGGGCTGGGATGTGAATCCTCACCTTCCGTCGATACAGAACGTGTGGAAACGGTGAATATAGCGATTCCGAGCCTCCTAGAGTGATTTTTCGTTATATCGAACGAAAGCGAGGGCTGGAAAGTAAAGCCATAGCTTCCTTCGATACAGAACGTGTGGAAACGGTGAATATCGCGATTCCGAGCCTCCTAGAGTGATTTTCGTTATATCGAACGATTGCGAGGGCTGGAAAGTAAATCCATAGCTTCCTTCGATACAGAGCGTGTGGAAACGGTGAATATCGCCATTCCGAGCCTCCTAGAGTGATTTATTGTTATATCAAACGATTGCGAGGGCTGGAAAGTGATTCCTAAGCTTCTTTCGATCCAGAACGTGTGGAAACGGTGAATATCGCGATTCCGTGCCTCCTAGAGTGATTTATCGTTATATCGAACGATTGTGAGGGCTGGAACGTGAATCCTTACCTTCTGTCGATACAGGACGATTGGAAATGATGCATATCGCGATTCCGGGCCTCCTAGAGTGATTAATCGTTATATGGAACGATTGCGATAGCTGGAAAGTGAATCCTCACCTTCTGTATATACATGACTATAGGACAGGGTGAATATCGCGATTCCGAACCTCCGAAAGTGATTTATCGATAGACCGAACAATTGCGAGGGCTGGGAAGTGAATCCTTACCTTCTGTTGATACAGAACGTGTGGAAACGGTGAATATCCAAATTCCGAGGCTCTTAGAGTGATTTATCGTTATATCGAACGAATGCGAGGGCTGGAAAGTAAATCCATAGCTTCCTTCGATACAGAGCTTGTGGAAACGGTGAATATCGCCATTCCGAGCCTCCTAGAGTGATTTATTGTTATATCAAACGATTGCGAGGGCTGGAAAGTGATTCCTAAGCTTCTTTCGATCCAGAACGTGTGGAAACGGTGAATATCGCGATTCCGAGCCTCCTAGAGTGATTTATCGTCATATCGAAATATTGGGAGGGCTGGGATGTGAATCCTTACCTTCCGTCCATACAGAACGTGTGGGATCGGTGAATATCGCGATTCCGTGGCTCCTGGAGTGATTTATCGTCATATCGAAATATTGCGAGGGCTGGGATGTGAATCCTTACCTTCCGTCGATACAGAACGTGTGGAAACGGTGAATATCGCGATTCCGAGCCTCCTAGACTGATATATCTATAGACCGAACGATTGCGAGGGCTGGGAAGTGAGTACTTACCTTCTGTCGATACAGAACGATTGGGCAGTGTCAATACCGCGATTCCGAACTTCCTTGAGTGATTGATCGATAAACCGAACGATTGCGAGGGCTGGGAAGTGAATCCTTACCCTCTGCCGAAACAGAACGATTGGTAATTTCGAATATCGCGTTTCCGATCCTCCTAGAGTGATTTAGCGATAGACCGAACGATACCGAGGGCTGCGAAGTGAATCCTTACCTTCTGTCGCTACAGAACGTGTGGAACGTCGAATATCGCGATTCCGAGCCGCCTAGAGTGATTTATCGTAATATCGAACGAATGCGAGGGCTGGAAAGTAAATCCATAGATTCCATCGATACAGAACGTGTGGAAACGGTGAATATAGCGATTCCGAGCCTCCTAGAGTGATTTTTCGTTATATCGAACGAAAGCGAGGGCTGGAAAGTAAAGCCATAGCTTCCTTCGATACAGAACGTATGGAAACGGTGAATATCGCGATTCCGAGCCTCCTAGAGTGATTTACCGTTATATCGAACGATTGCGAGAGCTGGGAAGTGAATCCTTACCATCTGTCGATACAGAACGTGTGGAACGTCGAATATCGCGATTCCGAGCCGCCTAGAGTGATTTATCGTAATATCGAACGAATGCGAGGGCTGGAAAGTAAATCCATAGCTTCCATCAATACAGAACGTGTGGAAACGGTGAATATAACGATTCCGAGCCTCCTAGAGTGATTTATCGTTATATCGAACGAAAGCGAGGGCTGGAAAGTAAAGCCATAGCTTCCTTCGATACAGAACGTGTGGAAACGGTGAATATCGCGATTCCGAGCCTCCTAGAGTGATTTTCGTTATATCGAACGATTGCGAGGGCTGGAAAGTAAATCCATAGCTTCCTTCGATGCAGAGCGTGTGGAAACGGTGAATATCGCCATTCCGAGCCTCCTAGAGTGATTTATTGTTATATCAAACGATTGCGAGGGCTGGAAAGTGATTCCTTACCTTCCGTCGATACAGAACGTGTGGGATCGGTGAATATCGCGATTCCGTGCCTCCTAGAGTGATTTACCGTTATATCGAACAATTGCGAGGGCTGGGAAGTGAATCCTTACCTTCTGTCTATACAGAACGATTGGACAGGGTGAATATCGCGATTCCGTGGCTCCTGGAGTGATTTATCGTTATATCGAACGATTGCCGGGGATGAGAAGTGATTCCTTACCTTCTTTTGATCCAGAACGTGTGGAAACGGTGAATATCGCTATTCCGAGCCTCCTAGAGTGATCTTCGTTATATCGAACGATTGCGAGGCCTGGGAAGTGATTCATTGCCTTCTGTCGATAGAGAACGTGTGGAACGTGAGAATATCGCTATTCCGAGCCTCCTAGAGTGATTAATCGTTATATGGAACGATTGCGATAGCTGGAAAGTGAATCCTTACCTTCTGTATACACGTGACTATAGGACAGGGTGAATATCGCGATTCCGAACCTCCGAAAGTGATTTAGCGATAGACCAAACAATTGCGAGGGCTGGGAAGTGAATCCTTACCTTCTGTTGATACAGAACGTGTGGAAACGGTGAATATCGCGATTCCGAGCCTCCTAGAGTGATTTACCGTTATATCGAACGATTGCGAGAGCTGGGAAGTGAATCCTTACCATCTGTCTATACAGAACGATTGGACAGGGTGAATATCGCGATTCCGTGGCTCCTAGAGTGATTTATCGTCATATCGAAATATTGCGAGGGCTGGGATGTGAATCCTTACCTTCCGTCCATACAGAACGTGTGGGATCGGTGAATATCGCGATTCCGTGCCTCCTAGAGTGATTTATCGTTATATCGAACGATTGCGAGGGCTGGAACGTGAATCCTTACCTTCTGTCGATACAGGACGATTGGAAAAGATGCATATCGCGATTCCGGGCCTCCTAGAGTGATTAATCGTTATATGGAACGATTGCGATAGCTGGAAAGTGAATCCTCACCTTCTGTATATACATGACTATAGGACAGGGTGAATATCGCGATTCCGAACCTCCGAAAGTGATTTATCGATAGACCGAACAATTGCGAGGGCTGGGAAGTGAATCCTTACCTTCTGTTGATACAGAACGTGTGGAAACGGTAAATATCCAAATTCCGAGGCTCTTAGAGTGATTTATCGTTATATCGAACGAATGCGAGGGCTGGAAAGTAAATCCATAGCTTCCTTCGATACAGAGCGTGTGGAAACGGTGAATATCGCCATTCCGAGCCTCCTGGAGTGATTTATTGTTATATCAAACGATTGCGAGGGCTGGAAAGTGATTCCTAAGCTTCTTTCGATCCAGAACGTGTGGAAACGGTGAATATCGCGATTCCGTGGCTCCTAGAGTGATTTATCGTCATATCGAAATATTGCGAGGGCTGGGATGTGAATCCTTACCTTCCGTCGATACAGAACGTGTGGGATCGGTGAATATCGCGATTCCGTGCCTCCTAGAGTGATTTATCGTTATATCGAACGAATGCGAGGGCTGGGATGTGAATCCTTACCTTCCGTCCATACAGAACGTGTGGGATCGGTGAATATCGCGATTCCGTGCCTCCTAGAGTGATTTATCGTCATATCGAACGATTGCGAGGGCTGGAATGTGAATCCTTACCTTCCCTCGATACAGAACGTGTGGAAACGGTGAATATCGCGATTCCGAGCCTCCTAGACTGATTTATCTATAGACCGAACGATTGCGAGGGCTGGGAAGTGAGTACTTACCTTCTGTCTATACAGAACGATTGGACAGGGTGAATATCGCGATTCCGTGGCTCCTGGAGTGATTTATCGCTATATCGAACGATTGCCGGGGATGAGAAGTGATTCCTTACCTTCTTTCGATCCAGAACGTGTGGAAACGGTAAATATCGCGATTTCGAGCCTCCTAGAGTGATTTATCGTCATAACGAACGATTGCGAGGGCTGGGATGTGAATCCTCACCTTCCGTCGATACAGAACGTGTGGGAACGGTGAATATCGCGATTCCGAGCCTCCTAGAGTGATTTATCGTCATATCGAACGATTGCGAGGGCTGGGATGTGAATGCTCACCTTCCGTCGATACAGAACGTGTGGGAACGGTGAATATCGCGATTCCGAGGCTCCTGGAGTGATTTATCGTTATATCGAACGACTGCGAGGGCTGGAACGTGAATCCTTACCTTCTGTCGATACAGGACGATTGGAAATGATGCATATCGCGATTCCGGGCCTCCTAGAGTGATTAATCGTTATATGGAACGATTGCGATAGCTGGAAAGTGAATCCTCACCTTCTGTATATACATGACTATAGGACAGGGTGAATATCGCGATTCCGAACCTCCGAAAGTGATTTATCGATAGACCGAACAATTGCGAGGGCTGGGAAGTGAATCCTTACCTTCTGTTGATACAGAACGTGTGGAAACGGTGAATATCCAAATTCCGAGGCTCTTAGAGTGATTTATCGTTATATCGAACGAATGCGAGGGCTGGAAAGTAAATCCATAGCTTCCTTCGATACAGAGCTTGTGGAAACGGTGAATATCGCCATTCCGAGCCTCCTAGAGTGATTTATTGTTATATCAAACGATTGCGAGGGCTGGGAAGTGAATCCTTACCTTCTGTTGATACAGAACGTGTGGAAACGGTGAATATCCAAATTCCGAGGCTCTTAGAGTGATTTATCGTTATATCGAACGAATGCGAGGGCTGGAAAGTAAATCCATAGCTTCCTTCGATACAGAGCTTGTGGAAACGGTGAATATCGCCATTCCGAGCCTCCTAGAGTGATTTATTGTTATATCAAACGATTGCGAGGGCTGGAAAGTGATTCCTAAGCTTCTTTCGATCCAGAACGTGTGGAAACGGTGAATATCGCGATTCCGAGCCTCCTAGAGTGATTTATCGTCATATCGAAATATTGGGAGGGCTGGGATGTGAATCCTTACCTTCCGTCCATACAGAACGTGTGGGATCGGTGAATATCGCGATTCCGTGGCTCCTGGAGTGATTTATCGTCATATCGAAATATTGCGAGGGCTGGGATGTGAATCCTTACCTTCCGTCGATACAGAACGTGTGGAAACGGTGAATATCGCGATTCCGAGCCTCCTAGACTGATATATCTATAGACCGAACGATTGCGAGGGCTGGGAAGTGAGTACTTACCTTCTGTCGATACAGAACGATTGGGCAGTGTCAATACCGCGATTCCGAACTTCCTTGAGTGATTGATCGATAAACCGAACGATTGCGAGGGCTGGGAAGTGAATCCTTACCCTCTGCCGAAACAGAACGATTGGTAATTTCGAATATCGCGTTTCCGATCCTCCTAGAGTGATTTAGCGATAGACCGAACGATACCGAGGGCTGCGAAGTGAATCCTTACCTTCTGTCGATACAGAACGTGTGGAACGTCGAATATCGCGATTCCGAGCCGCCTAGAGTGATTTATCGTAATATCGAACGAATGCGAGGGCTGGAAAGTAAATCCATAGATTCCATCGATACAGAACGTGTGGAAACGGTGAATATAGCGATTCCGAGCCTCCTAGAGTGATTTTTCGTTATATCGAACGAAAGCGAGGGCTGGAAAGTAAAGCCATAGCTTCCTTCGATACAGAACGTATGGAAACGGTGAATATCGCGATTCCGAGCCTCCTAGAGTGATTTACCGTTATATCGAACGATTGCGAGAGCTGGGAAGTGAATCCTTACCATCTGTCGATACAGAACGTGTGGAACGTCGAATATCGCGATTCCGAGCCGCCTAGAGTGATTTATCGTAATATCGAACGAATGCGAGGGCTGGAAAGTAAATCCATAGATTCCATCGATACAGAACGTGTGGAAACGGTGAATATAGCGATTCCGAGCCTCCTAGAGTGATTTTTCGTTATATCGAACGAAAGCGAGGGCTGGAAAGTAAAGCCATAGCTTCCTTCGATACAGAACGTATGGAAACGGTGAATATCGCGATTCCGAGCCTCCTAGAGTGATTTACCGTTATATCGAACGATTGCGAGAGCTGGGAAGTGAATCCTTACCATCTGTCGATACAGAACGTGTGGAACGTCGAATATCGCGATTCCGAGCCGCCTAGAGTGATTTATCGTAATATCGAACGAATGCGAGGGCTGGAAAGTAAATCCATAGCTTCCATCAATACAGAACGTGTGGAAACGGTGAATATAACGATTCCGAGCCTCCTAGAGTGATTTATCGTTATATCGAACGAAAGCGAGGGCTGGAAAGTAAAGCCATAGCTTCCTTCGATACAGAACGTGTGGAAACGGTGAATATCGCGATTCCAAGCCTCCTAGAGTGATTTTCGTTATATCGAACGATTGCGAGGGCTGGAAAGTAAATCCATAGCTTCCTTCGATGCAGAGCGTGTGGAAACGGTGAATATCGCCATTCCGAGCCTCCTAGAGTGATTTATTGTTATATCAAACGATTGCGAGGGCTGGAAAGTGATTCCTTACCTTCCGTCGATACAGAACGTGTGGGATCGGTGAATATCGCGATTCCGTGCCTCCTAGAGTGATTTACCGTTATATCGAACAATTGCGAGGGCTGGGAAGTGAATCCTTACCTTCTGTCTATACAGAACGATTGGACAGGGTGAATATCGCGATTCCGTGGCTCCTGGAGTGATTTATCGTTATATCGAACGATTGCCGGGGATGAGAAGTGATTCCTTACCTTCTTTTGATCCAGAACGTGTGGAAACGGTGAATATCGCTATTCCGAGCCTCCTAGAGTGATCTTCGTTATATCGAACGATTGCGAGGCCTGGGAAGTGATTCATTGCCTTCTGTCGATAGAGAACGTGTGGAACGTGAGAATATCGCTATTCCGAGCCTCCTAGAGTGATTAATCGTTATATGGAACGATTGCGATAGCTGGAAAGTGAATCCTTACCTTCTGTATACACGTGACTATAGGACAGGGTGAATATCGCGATTCCGAACCTCCGAAAGTGATTTAGCGATAGACCGAACAATTGCGAGGGCTGGGAAGTGAATCCTTACCTTCTGTTGATACAGAACGTGTGGAAACGGTGAATATCGCGATTCCGAGCCTCCTAGAGTGATTTACCGTTATATCGAACGATTGCGAGAGCTGGGAAGTGAATCCTTACCATCTGTCTATACAGAACGATTGGACAGGGTGAATATCGCGATTCCGTGGCTCCTAGAGTGATTTATCGTCATATCGAAATATTGCGAGGGCTGGGATGTGAATCCTTACCTTCCGTCGATACAGAACGTGTGGGATCGGTGAATATCGCGATTCCGTGCCTCCTAGAGTGATTTATCGTCATATCGAAATATTGGGAGGGCTGGGATGTGAATCCTTACCTTCCGTCCATACAGAACGTGTGGGATCGGTGAATATCGCGATTCCGTGGCTCCTGGAGTGATTTATCGTCATATCGAAATATTGCGAGGGCTGGGATGTGAATCCTTACCTTCCGTCGATACAGAACGTGTGGAAACGGTGAATATCGCGATTCCGAGCCTCCTAGACTGATATATCTATAGACCGAACGATTGCGAGGGCTGGGAAGTGAGTACTTACCTTCTGTCGATACAGAACGATTGGGCAGTGTCAATACCGCGATTCCGAACTTCCTTGAGTGATTGATCGATAAACCGAACGATTGCGAGGGCTGGGAAGTGAATCCTTACCCTCTGCCGAAACAGAACGATTGGTAATTTCGAATATCGCGTTTCCGATCCTCCTAGAGTGATTTAGCGATAGACCGAACGATACCGAGGGCTGCGAAGTGAATCCTTACCTTCTGTCGCTACAGAACGTGTGGAACGTCGAATATCGCGATTCCGAGCCGCCTAGAGTGATTTATCGTAATATCGAACGAATGCGAGGGCTGGAAAGTAAATCCATAGATTCCATCGATACAGAACGTGTGGAAACGGTGAATATAGCGATTCCGAGCCTCCTAGAGTGATTTTTCGTTATATCGAACGAAAGCGAGGGCTGGAAAGTAAAGCCATAGCTTCCTTCGATACAGAACGTATGGAAACGGTGAATATCGCGATTCCGAGCCTCCTAGAGTGATTTACCGTTATATCGAACGATTGCGAGAGCTGGGAAGTGAATCCTTACCATCTGTCGATACAGAACGTGTGGAACGTCGAATATCGCGATTCCGAGCCGCCTAGAGTGATTTATCGTAATATCGAACGAATGCGAGGGCTGGAAAGTAAATCCATAGCTTCCATCAATACAGAACGTGTGGAAACGGTGAATATAACGATTCCGAGCCTCCTAGAGTGATTTATCGTTATATCGAACGAAAGCGAGGGCTGGAAAGTAAAGCCATAGCTTCCTTCGATACAGAACGTGTGGAAACGGTGAATATCGCGATTCCGAGCCTCCTAGAGTGATTTTCGTTATATCGAACGATTGCGAGGGCTGGAAAGTAAATCCATAGCTTCCTTCGATGCAGAGCGTGTGGAAACGGTGAATATCGCCATTCCGAGCCTCCTAGAGTGATTTATTGTTATATCAAACGATTGCGAGGGCTGGAAAGTGATTCCTTACCTTCCGTCGATACAGAACGTGTGGGATCGGTGAATATCGCGATTCCGTGCCTCCTAGAGTGATTTACCGTTATATCGAACAATTGCGAGGGCTGGGAAGTGAATCCTTACCTTCTGTCTATACAGAACGATTGGACAGGGTGAATATCGCGATTCCGTGGCTCCTGGAGTGATTTATCGTTATATCGAACGATTGCCGGGGATGAGAAGTGATTCCTTACCTTCTTTTGATCCAGAACGTGTGGAAACGGTGAATATCGCTATTCCGAGCCTCCTAGAGTGATCTTCGTTATATCGAACGATTGCGAGGCCTGGGAAGTGATTCATTGCCTTCTGTCGATAGAGAACGTGTGGAACGTGAGAATATCGCTATTCCGAGCCTCCTAGAGTGATTAATCGTTATATGGAACGATTGCGATAGCTGGAAAGTGAATCCTTACCTTCTGTATACACGTGACTATAGGACAGGGTGAATATCGCGATTCCGAACCTCCGAAAGTGATTTAGCGATAGACCAAACAATTGCGAGGGCTGGGAAGTGAATCCTTACCTTCTGTTGATACAGAACGTGTGGAAACGGTGAATATCGCGATTCCGAGCCTCCTAGAGTGATTTACCGTTATATCGAACGATTGCGAGAGCTGGGAAGTGAATCCTTACCATCTGTCTATACAGAACGATTGGACAGGGTGAATATCGCGATTCCGTGGCTCCTAGAGTGATTTATCGTCATATCGAAATATTGCGAGGGCTGGGATGTGAATCCTTACCTTCCGTCCATACAGAACGTGTGGGATCGGTGAATATCGCGATTCCGTGCCTCCTAGAGTGATTTATCGTTATATCGAACGATTGCGAGGGCTGGAACGTGAATCCTTACCTTCTGTCGATACAGGACGATTGGAAAAGATGCATATCGCGATTCCGGGCCTCCTAGAGTGATTAATCGTTATATGGAACGATTGCGATAGCTGGAAAGTGAATCCTCACCTTCTGTATATACATGACTATAGGACAGGGTGAATATCGCGATTCCGAACCTCCGAAAGTGATTTATCGATAGACCGAACAATTGCGAGGGCTGGGAAGTGAATCCTTACCTTCTGTTGATACAGAACGTGTGGAAACGGTAAATATCCAAATTCCGAGGCTCTTAGAGTGATTTATCGTTATATCGAACGAATGCGAGGGCTGGAAAGTAAATCCATAGCTTCCTTCGATACAGAGCGTGTGGAAACGGTGAATATCGCCATTCCGAGCCTCCTAGAGTGATTTATTGTTATATCAAACGATTGCGAGGGCTGGAAAGTGATTCCTAAGCTTCTTTCGATCCAGAACGTGTGGAAACGGTGAATATCGCGATTCCGTGGCTCCTAGAGTGATTTATCGTCATATCGAAATATTGCGAGGGCTGGGATGTGAATCCTTACCTTCCGTCGATACAGAACGTGTGGGATCGGTGAATATCGCGATTCCGTGCCTCCTAGAGTGATTTATCGTTATATCGAACGAATGCGAGGGCTGGGATGTGAATCCTTACCTTCCGTCCATACAGAACGTGTGGGATCGGTGAATATCGCGATTCCGTGCCTCCTAGAGTGATTTATCGTCATATCGAACGATTGCGAGGGCTGGAATGTGAATCCTTACCTTCCCTCGATACAGAACGTGTGGAAACGGTGAATATCGCGATTCCGAGCCTCCTAGACTGATTTATCTATAGACCGAACGATTGCGAGGGCTGGGAAGTGAGTACTTACCTTCTGTCTATACAGAACGATTGGACAGGGTGAATATCGCGATTCCGTGGCTCCTGGAGTGATTTATCGCTATATCGAACGATTGCCGGGGATGAGAAGTGATTCCTTACCTTCTTTCGATCCAGAACGTGTGGAAACGGTAAATATCGCGATTTCGAGCCTCCTAGAGTGATTTATCGTCATAACGAACGATTGCGAGGGCTGGGATGTGAATCCTCACCTTCCGTCGATACAGAACGTGTGGGAACGGTGAATATCGCGATTCCGAGCCTCCTAGAGTGATTTATCGTCATATCGAACGATTGCGAGGGCTGGGATGTGAATGCTCACCTTCCGTCGATACAGAACGTGTGGGAACGGTGAATATCGCGATTCCGAGGCTCCTGGAGTGATTTATCGTTATATCGAACGACTGCGAGGGCTGGAACGTGAATCCTTACCTTCTGTCGATACAGGACGATTGGAAATGATGCATATCGCGATTCCGGGCCTCCTAGAGTGATTAATCGTTATATGGAACGATTGCGATAGCTGGAAAGTGAATCCTCACCTTCTGTATATACATGACTATAGGACAGGGTGAATATCGCGATTCCGAACCTCCGAAAGTGATTTATCGATAGACCGAACAATTGCGAGGGCTGGGAAGTGAATCCTTACCTTCTGTTGATACAGAACGTGTGGAAACGGTGAATATCCAAATTCCGAGGCTCTTAGAGTGATTTATCGTTATATCGAACGAATGCGAGGGCTGGAAAGTAAATCCATAGCTTCCTTCGATACAGAGCTTGTGGAAACGGTGAATATCGCCATTCCGAGCCTCCTAGAGTGATTTATTGTTATATCAAACGATTGCGAGGGCTGGAAAGTGATTCCTAAGCTTCTTTCGATCCAGAACGTGTGGAAACGGTGAATATCGTGATTCCGAGCCTCCTAGAGTGATTTATCGTCATATCGAAATATTGGGAGGGCTGGGATGTGAATCCTTACCTTCCGTCCATACAGAACGTGTGGGATCGGTGAATATCGCGATTCCGTGGCTCCTGGAGTGATTTATCGTCATATCGAAATATTGCGAGGGCTGGGATGTGAATCCTTACCTTCCGTCGATACAGAACGTGTGGAAACGGTGAATATCGCGATTCCGAGCCTCCTAGACTGATATATCTATAGACCGAACGATTGCGAGGGCTGGGAAGTGAGTACTTACCTTCTGTCGATACAGAACGATTGGGCAGTGTCAATACCGCGATTCCGAACTTCCTTGAGTGATTGATCGATAAACCGAACGATTGCGAGGGCTGGGAAGTGAATCCTTACCCTCTGCCGAAACAGAACGATTGGTAATTTCGAATATCGCGTTTCCGATCCTCCTAGAGTGATTTAGCGATAGACCGAACGATACCGAGGGCTGCGAAGTGAATCCTTACCTTCTGTCGATACAGAACGTGTGGAACGTCGAATATCGCGATTCCGAGCCGCCTAGAGTGATTTATCGTAATATCGAACGAATGCGAGGGCTGGAAAGTAAATCCATAGATTCCATCGATACAGAACGTGTGGAAACGGTGAATATAGCGATTCCGAGCCTCCTAGAGTGATTTTTCGTTATATCGAACGAAAGCGAGGGCTGGAAAGTAAAGCCATAGCTTCCTTCGATACAGAACGTATGGAAACGGTGAATATCGCGATTCCGAGCCTCCTAGAGTGATTTACCGTTATATCGAACGATTGCGAGAGCTGGGAAGTGAATCCTTACCATCTGTCGATACAGAACGTGTGGAACGTCGAATATCGCGATTCCGAGCCGCCTAGAGTGATTTATCGTAATATCGAACGAATGCGAGGGCTGGAAAGTAAATCCATAGCTTCCATCAATACAGAACGTGTGGAAACGGTGAATATAACGATTCCGAGCCTCCTAGAGTGATTTATCGTTATATCGAACGAAAGCGAGGGCTGGAAAGTAAAGCCATAGCTTCCTTCGATACAGAACGTGTGGAAACGGTGAATATCGCGATTCCAAGCCTCCTAGAGTGATTTTCGTTATATCGAACGATTGCGAGGGCTGGAAAGTAAATCCATAGCTTCCTTCGATGCAGAGCGTGTGGAAACGGTGAATATCGCCATTCCGAGCCTCCTAGAGTGATTTATTGTTATATCAAACGATTGCGAGGGCTGGAAAGTGATTCCTTACCTTCCGTCGATACAGAACGTGTGGGATCGGTGAATATCGCGATTCCGTGCCTCCTAGAGTGATTTACCGTTATATCGAACAATTGCGAGGGCTGGGAAGTGAATCCTTACCTTCTGTCTATACAGAACGATTGGACAGGGTGAATATCGCGATTCCGTGGCTCCTGGAGTGATTTATCGTTATATCGAACGATTGCCGGGGATGAGAAGTGATTCCTTACCTTCTTTTGATCCAGAACGTGTGGAAACGGTGAATATCGCTATTCCGAGCCTCCTAGAGTGATCTTCGTTATATCGAACGATTGCGAGGCCTGGGAAGTGATTCATTGCCTTCTGTCGATAGAGAACGTGTGGAACGTGAGAATATCGCTATTCCGAGCCTCCTAGAGTGATTAATCGTTATATGGAACGATTGCGATAGCTGGAAAGTGAATCCTTACCTTCTGTATACACGTGACTATAGGACAGGGTGAATATCGCGATTCCGAACCTCCGAAAGTGATTTAGCGATAGACCGAACAATTGCGAGGGCTGGGAAGTGAATCCTTACCTTCTGTTGATACAGAACGTGTGGAAACGGTGAATATCGCGATTCCGAGCCTCCTAGAGTGATTTACCGTTATATCGAACGATTGCGAGAGCTGGGAAGTGAATCCTTACCATCTGTCTATACAGAACGATTGGACAGGGTGAATATCGCGATTCCGTGGCTCCTAGAGTGATTTATCGTCATATCGAAATATTGCGAGGGCTGGGATGTGAATCCTTACCTTCCGTCGATACAGAACGTGTGGGATCGGTGAATATCGCGATTCCGTGCCTCCTAGAGTGATTTATCGTTATATCGAACGATTGCGAGGGCTGGAACGTGAATCCTTACCTTCTGTCGATACAGGACGATTGGAAAAGATGCATATCGCGATTCCGGGCCTCCTAGAGTGATTAATCGTTATATGGAACGATTGCGATAGCTGGAAAGTGAATCCTCACCTTCTGTATATACATGACTATAGGACAGGGTGAATATCGCGATTCCGAACCTCCGAAAGTGATTTATCGATAGACCGAACAATTGCGAGGGCTGGGAAGTGAATCCTTACCTTCTGTTGATACAGAACGTGTGGAAACGGTAAATATCCAAATTCCGAGGCTCTTAGAGTGATTTATCGTTATATCGAACGAATGCGAGGGCTGGAAAGTAAATCCATAGCTTCCTTCGATACAGAGCGTGTGGAAACGGTGAATATCGTCATTCCGAGCCTCCTAGAGTGATTTATTGTTATATCAAACGATTGCGAGGGCTGGAATGTGAATCCTTACCTTCCCTCGATACAGAACGTGTGGAAACGGTGAATATCGCGATTCCGAGCCTCCTAGACTGATTTATCTATAGACCGAACGATTGCGAGGGCTGGGAAGTGAGTACTTACCTTCTGTCTATACAGAACGATTGGACAGGGTGAATATCGCGATTCCGTGGCTCCTGGAGTGATTTATCGCTATATCGAACGATTGCCGGGGATGAGAAGTGATTCCTTACCTTCTTTCGATCCAGAACGTGTGGAAACGGTAAATATCGCGATTTCGAGCCTCCTAGAGTGATTTATCGTCATAACGAACGATTGCGAGGGCTGGGATGTGAATCCTCACCTTCCGTCGATACAGAACGTGTGGGAACGGTGAATATCGCGATTCCGAGGCTCCTGGAGTGTTTTATCGTTATATCGAACGATTGCGAGGGCTGGAACCTGAATCCTTACCTTCTATCGATTCAGAACGATTGGAACTGATGCATATCGCGATTCCGGGCCTCCTAGAGTGATTAATCGTTATATGGAACGATTGCGATAGCTGGAAAGTGAATCCTTACCTTCTGTATATACATGACTATAGGACAGGGTGAATATCGCGATTCCGAACCTCCGAAAGTGATTTAGCGATAGACCGAACAATTGCGAGGGCTGGGAAGTGAATCCTTACCTTCTGTTGATACAGAACGTGTGGAAACGGTGAATATCGCGATTCCGAGCCTCCTAGAGTGATTTATCGTTATATCGAACGAATGCGAGGGCTGGAAAGTAAATCCATAGCTTCCTTCGATACAGAGCGTGTGGAAACGGTGAATATCGCCATTCCGAGCCTCCTAGAGTGATTTATCGTCATATCGAAATATTGCGAGGGCTGGGATGTGAATCCTTACCATCCGTCGATACAGAACGTGTGGGATCGGTGAATATCGCGATTCCGTGCCTCCTAGAGTGATTTACCGTTATATCGAACGATTGCGAGGGCTGGGAAGTGAATCCATACCTTCTGTCTATACAGAACGATTGGACAGGGTGAATATCGCGATTCCGTGGCTCCTGGAGTGATTTATCGTTATATCGAACAATTGCCGGGGATGAGAAGTGATTCCTTACCTTCTTTCGATCCAGAACGTGTGGAAACGGTGAATATCGCGATTCCGAGCCTCCTAGAGTGATTTATCGTCATATCGAACGATTGCGAGGGCTGGGATGTGAATGCTCACCTTCCGTCGATACAGAACGTGTGGGAACGGTGAATATCGCGATTCCGAGGCTCCTGGAGTGATTTATCGTTATATCGAACGACTGCGAGGGCTGGAACGTGAATCCTTACCTTCTGTCGATACAGGACGATTGGAAATGATGCATATCGCGATTCCGGGCCTCCTAGAGTGATTAATCGTTATATGGAACGATTGCGATAGCTGGAAAGTGAATCCTCACCTTCTGTATATACATGACTATAGGACAGGGTGAATATCGCGATTCCGAACCTCCGAAATTGATTTAGCGATAGACCGAACAATTGCGAGGGCTGGGAAGTGAATCCTTACCTTCTGTTGATACAGAACGTGTGGAAACGGTGAATATCGAAATTCCGAGCCTCTTAGAGTGATTTATCGTTATATCGAACGAATGCGAGGGCTGGAAAGTAAATCCATAGCTTCCTTCAATACAGAGCGTGTGGAAACGGTGAATATCGCCATTCCGAGCCTCCTAGAGTGATTTATTGTTATATCAAACGATTGCGAGGGCTGGGAAGTGGATCCTTACCTTCTGTCGATACAGAACGATTGGGCAGTGTCAATACCGCCTTTCCGAACTTCCTAGAGTGATTGATCGATAAACCGAACGATTGCGAGGGCTGGGAAGTGAATCCTTACCCTCTGCCGAAACAGAACGATTGGTAATTTCGAATATCGCGTTTCCGATCCTCCTAGAGTGATTTAGCGATAGACCGAACGATTGCGAGGGCTGGGATGTGAATCCTTACCTTCCCTCGATACAGAACGTGTGGAAACGGTGAATATCGCGATTCCGAGCCTCCTAGACTGATATATCTATAGACCGAACGATTGCGAGGGCGGGGAAGAGAGTACTTACCTTCTGTCTATACAGAACGATTGGACAGGGTGAATATCGCGATTCCGTGGCTCCTGGAGTGATTTATCGCTATATCGAACGATTGCCGGGGATGAGAAGTGATTCCTTACCTTCTTTCGATCCAGAACGTGTGGAAACGGTGAATATCGCTATTCCGAGCCTCCTAGAGTGATCTTCGTTATATCGAACGATTGCGAGGCCTGGGAAGTGATTCATTGCCTTCTGTCGATAGAGAACGTGTGGAACGTGTGAATATCGCTATTCCGAGCCTCCTAGAGTGATTAATCGTTATATGGAACGATTGCGATAGCTGGAAAGTGAATCCTTACCTTCTGTATACACGTGACTATAGGACAGGGTGAATATCGCGATTCCGAACCTCCGAAAGTGATTTAGCGATAGACCGAACAATTGCGAGGGCTGGGAAGTGAATCCTTACCTGCTGTTGATACTGAACGTGTGGAAACGGTGAATATCGCGATTCCGAGCCTCCTAGAGTGATTTACCGTTATATCGAACGATTGCGAGAGCTGGGAAGTGAATCCTTACCATCTGTCTATACAAACGATTGGACAGGGTGAATATCGCGATTCCGTGGCTCCTGGAGTTATTTATCGTCATATCGAAATATTGCGAGGGCTGGGATGTGAATCCTTACCTTCCGTCGATACAGAACGTGTGGGAACGGTAAATATCGCGATTCCGAGGCTCCTGGAGTGATTTATCGTTATATCGAACGATTGCGAGGGCTGGAACGTGAATCCTTACCTTCCCTCGATACAGAACGTGTGGAAACGGTGAATATCGCGATTCCGAGCCTCCTAGACTGATATATCTATAGACCGAACGATTGCGAGGGCTGGGAAGTGAGTACTTACCTTCTGTCTATACAGAACGATTGGACAGGGTGAATATCGCGATTCCGTGGCTCCTGGAGTGATTTATCGCTATATCGAACGATTGCCGGGGATGAGAAGTGATTCCTTACCTTCTTTCGATCCAGAACGTGTGGAAACGGTGAATATCGCGATTTCGAGCCTCCTAGAGTGATTTATCGTCATATCGAACGATTGCGAGGGCTGGGATGTGAATCCTCACCTTCCGTCGATACAGAACGTGTGGAAACGGTGAATATAGCGATTCCGAGCCTCCTAGAGTGATTTTTCGTTATATCGAACGAAAGCGAGGGCTGGAAAGTAAAGCCATAGCTTCCTTCGATACAGAACGTGTGGAAACGGTGAATATCGCGATTCCGAGCCTCCTAGAGTGATTTTCGTTATATCGAACGATTGCGAGGGCTGGAAAGTAAATCCATAGCTTCCTTCGATACAGAGCGTGTGGAAACGGTGAATATCGCCATTCCGAGCCTCCTAGATTGATTTATTGTTATATCAAACGATTGCGAGGGCTGGAAAGTGATTCCGAAGCTTCTTTCGATCCAGAACGAGTGGAAACGGTGAATATCGCGATTCCGTGCCTCCTAGAGTGATTTATCGTTATATCGAACGATTGCGAGGGCTGGAACGTGAATCCTTACCTTCTGTCGATACAGGACGATTGGAAATGATGCATATCGCGATTCCGGGCCTCCTAGAGTGATTAATCGTTATATGGAACGATTGCGATAGCTGGAAAGTGAATCCTCACCTTCTGTATATACATGACTATAGGACAGGGTGAATATCGCGATTCCGAACCTCCGAAAGTGATTTATCGATAGACCGAACAATTGCGAGGGCTGGGAAGTGAATCCTTACCTTCTGTTGATACAGAACGTGTGGAAACGGTGAATATCCAAATTCCGAGGCTCTTAGAGTGATTTATCGTTATATCGAACGAATGCGAGGGCTGGAAAGTAAATCCATAGCTTCCTTCGATACAGAGCGTGTGGAAACGGTGAATATCGCCATTCCGAGCCTCCTAGAGTGATTTATTGTTATATCAAACGATTGCGAGGGCTGGAAAGTGATTCCTAAGCTTCTTTCGATCCAGAACGTGTGGAAACGGTGAATATCGCGATTCCGAGCCTCCTAGAGTGATTTATCGTCATATCGAAATATTGGGAGGGCTGGGATGTGAATCCTTACCTTCCGTCCATACAGAACGTGTGGGATCGGTGAATATCGCGATTCCGTGCCTCCTAGAGTGATTTATCGTCATATCGAACGATTGCGAGGGCTGGGATGTGATTCCTTACCTTCCCTCGATACAGAACGTGTGGAAACGGTGAATATCGCGATTCCGAGCCTCCTAGACTGATATATCTATAGACCGAACGATTGCGAGGGCTGGGAAGTGAGTACTTACCTTCTGTCTATACAGAACGATTGGACAGGGTGAATATCGCGATTCCGTGGCTCCTGGAGTGATTTATCGCTATATCGAACGATTGCCGGGGATGAGAAGTGATTCCTTACCTTCATTCGATCCAGAACGTGTGGAAACGGTGAATATCGCGATTTCGAGCCTCCTAGAGTGATTTATCGTCATATCGAACGATTGCGAGGGCTGGGATGTGAATCCTCACCTTCCGTCGATACAGAACGTGTGGGAACGGTGAATATCGCGATTCCGAGGCTCCTGGAGTGATTTATCATTATATCGAACGATTGCGAGGGCTGGAACCTGAATCCTTACCTTCTATCGATTCAGAACGATTGGAAATGATGCATATCGCCATTCCGAGCCTCCTAGAGTGATTTATTGTTATATCAAACGATTGCGAGGGCTGGGAAGTGGATCCTTACCTTCTGTCGATACAGAACGATTGGGCAGTGTCAATACCGCGATTCCGAACTTCCTTGAGTGATTGATCGATAAACCGAACGATTGCGAGGGCTGGGAAGTGAATCCTTACCCTCTGCCGAAACAGAACGATTGGTAATTTCGAATATCGCGTTTCCGATCCTCCTAGAGTGATTTAGCGATAGACCGAACGATACCGAGGGCTGCGAAGTGAATCCTTACCTTCTGTCGATACAGAACGTGTGGAACGTCGAATATCGCGATTCCGAGCCGCCTAGAGTGATTTATCGTAATATCGAACGAATGCGAGGGCTGGAAAGTAAATCCATAGATTCCATCGATACAGAACGTGTGGAAACGGTGAATATAGCGATTCCGAGCCTCCTAGAGTGATTTTTCGTTATATCGAACGAAAGCGAGAGCTGGAAAGTAAAGCCATAGCTTCCTTCGATACAGAACGTATGGAAACGGTGAATATCGCGATTCCGAGCCTCCTAGAGTGATTTTCGTTATATCGAACGATTGCGAGGGCTGGAAAGTAAATCCATAGCTTCCTTCGATACAGAGCGTGTGGAAACGGTGAATATCGCCATTCCGAGCCTCCTAGAGTGATTTATTGTTATATCAAACGATTGCGAGGGCTGGAAAGTGATTCCTAAGCTTCTTTCGATCCAGAACGTGTGGAAACGGTGAATATCGCGATTCCGAGCTTCCTAGAGTGATTTATCGTCATATCGAAATATTGCGAGGGCTGGGATGTGAATCCTTACCTTCCGTCGATACAGAACGTGTGGGATCGGTGAATATCGCGATTCCGTGCCTCCTAGAGTGATTTATCGTCATATCGAACGATTGCGAGGGCTGGGATGTGAATCCTTACCTTCCCTCGATACAGAACGTGTGGAAACGGTGAATATCGCGATTCCGAGCCTCCTAGAGTGATTTACCGTTATATCGAACAATTGCGAGGGCTGGGAAGTGAATCCTTACCTTCTGTCTATACAGAACGATTGGACAGGGTGAATATCGCGATTCCGTGGCTCCTGGAGTGATTTACCGTTATATCGAACGATTGCGAGAGCTGGGAAGTGAATGCTCACCTTCCGTCGATACAGAACGTGTGGGAACGGTGAATATCGCGATTCCGAGGCTCCTGGAGTGATTTATCGTCATATCGAAATATTGGGAGGGCTGGGATGTGAATCCTTACCTTCCGTCCATACAGAACGTGTGGGATCGGTGAATATCGCGATTCCGTGCCTCCTAGAGTGATTTATCGTCATATCGAACGATTGCGAGGGCTGGGATGTGAATCCTTACCTTCCCTCGATACAGAACGTGTGGAAACGGTGAATATCGCGATTCCGAGCCTCCTAGACTGATATATCTATAGACCGAACGATTGCGAGGGCTGGGAAGTGAGTACTTACCTTCTGTCTATACAGAACGATTGGACAGGGTGAATATCGCGATTCCGTGGCTCCTGGAGTGATTTATCGCTATATCGAACGATTGCCGGGGATGAGAAGTGATTCCTTACCTTCATTCGATCCAGAACGTGTGGAAACGGTGAATATCGCGATTTCGAGCCTCCTAGAGTGATTTATCGTCATATCGAACGATTGCGAGGGCTGGGATGTGAATCCTCACCTTCCGTCGATACAGAACGTGTGGGAACGGTGAATATCGCGATTCCGAGGCTCCTGGAGTGAGATATCATTATATCGAACGATTGCGAGGGCTGGAACCTGAATCCTTACCTTCTATCGATTCAGAACGATTGGAAATGATGCATATCGCCATTCCGAGCCTCCTAGAGTGATTTATTGTTATATCAAACGATTGCGAGGGCTGGGAAGTGGATCCTTACCTTCTGTCGATACAGAACGATTGCGCAGTGTCAATACCGCGATTCCGAACTTCCTTGAGTGATTGATCGATAAACCGAACGATTGCGAGGGCTGGGAAGTGAATCCTTACCCTCTGCCGAAACAGAACGATTGGTAATTTCGAATATCGCGTTTCCGATCCTCCTAGAGTGATTTAGCGATAGACCGAACGATACCGAGGGCTGCGAAGTGAATCCTTACCTTCTGTCGATACAGAACGTGTGGAACGTCGAATATCGCGATTCCGAGCCGCCTAGAGTGATTTATCGTAATATCGAACGAATGCGAGGGCTGGAAAGTAAATCCATAGATTCCATCGATACAGAACGTGTGGAAACGGTGAATATAGCGATTCCGTGCCTCCTAGAGTGATTTATCGTCATATCGAACGATTGCGAGGGCTGGGATGTGAATCCTCACCATCCGTCGATACAGAACGTGTGGGAACGGTGAATATCGCGATTCCGAGGCTCCTGGAGTGATTTATCGTTATATCGAACGATTGCGAGGGCTGGAACGTGAATCCTTACCTTCTGTCGATACAGAACGATTGGAAATGATGCATATCGCGATTCCGGGCCTCCTAGATTGATTAATCGTTACATGGAACGATTGCGATAGCTGGAAAGTGAATCCTCACCTTCTGTATATACATGACTATAGGACAGGGTGAATATCGCGATTCCGTGCCTCCTAGAGTGATTTGTCGTCATATCGAACGATTGCGAGGGCTGGGATCTGAATCCTTACCTTCCCTCGATACAGAACGTGTGGAAACGGTGAATATCGCGATTCCGAGCCTCCTAGACTGATTTATCTATAGGCCGAACGATTGCGAGGGCTGGGAAGTGAGTACTTACCTTCTGTCTATACAGAACGATTGGACAGGGTGAATATCGCGATTCCGTGGCTCCTGGAGTGATTTATCGTTATATCGAACGATTGCCGGGGATGAGAAGTGATTCCTTACCTTCTTTCGATCCAGAACGTGTGGAAACGGTGAATATCGCGATTTCGAGCCTCCTAGAGTGATTTATCGTCATATCGAACGATTACGAGGGCTGGGATGTTAATCCTCACCTTCCGTCTATACAGAACGATTGGACAGGGTGAATATCGCGATTCCGTGGCTCCTGGAGTGATTTATCGTCATATCGAAATATTGCGAGGGCTGGGATGTGAATCCTTACCTTCCGTCGATACAGAACGTGTGGGATCGGTGAATATCGCGATTCCGTGCCTCCTAGAGGGATTTACCGTTATATCGAACGATTACGAGCGCTGGGATGTTAATCCTCACCTTCCGTCTATACAGAACGATTGGACAGGGTGAATATCGCGATTCCGTGGCTCCTGGAGTGATTTATCGTTATATCGAACGATTGCCGGGGATGAGAAGTGATTCCTTACCTTCTTTCGATCCAGAACGTGTGGAAACGGTGAATATCGCGATTCCAAGCCTCCTAGAGTGATTTATCGTCATATCGAACGATTGCGAGGACTGGGATGTGAATGCTCACCTTCCGTCGATACAGAACGTGTGGGAACGGTGAATATCGCGATTCCGAGGCTCCTGGAGTGATTTATCGTTATATCGAACGATTGCGAGGGCTGGAACGTGAATCCTTACCTTCTGTCGATACAGGACGATTGGAAATGATGCATATCGCGATTCCAAGCCTCCTAGAGTGATTTATCGTCATATCGAACGATTGCGAGGACTGGGAAGTGAATCCTTACCTTCTGTTGATACAGAACGTGTGGAAACGGTGAATATCGCGATTCCGAGCCTCCTAGAGTGATTTACCGTTATATCGAACGATTGCGAGAGCTGGGAAGTGCATCCTTACCATCTGTCTATACAGAACGATTGGACAAGGTGAATATCGCGATTCCGTGGCTCCTGGAGTGATTTATCGTCATATCGAAATATTGCGAGGGCTGGGATGTGAATCCTTACCTTCCGTCGATACAGAACGTGTGGGATCGGTGAATATCGCGATTCCGTGCCTCCTAGAGTGATTTATCGTCATATCGAACGATTGCGAGGGCTGGGATGTGAATCCTCACCATCCGTCGATACAGAACGTGTGGGAACGGTGAATATCGCGATTCCGAGGCTCCTGGAGTGATTTATCGTTATATCGAACGATTGCGAGGGCTGGAACGTGAATCCTTACCTTCTGTCGATACAGGACGATTGGAAATGATGCATATCGCGATTCCGGGCCCCCTAGAGTGATTAATCGTTATATGGAACGATTGCGAAAGCTGGAAAGTGAATCCTCACCTTCTGTATATACATGACTATAGGACAGGGTGCATATCGCGATTCCGAACCGCCTAGACTGATTTATCTATAGACCGAACGATTGCGAGGGCTGGGAAGTGAGTACTTACCTTCTGTCTATACACAACGGTTGGACAGGGTGAATATCGCGATTCCGTGGCTCCTGGAGTGATTCATCGTTATATCGAACGATTGCCGGGGATGAGAAGTAATTCCTTACCTTCTTTTGATCCAGAACGTGTGGAAACGGTGAATATCGCTATTCCGAGCCTCCTAGAGTGATCTTCGTTATATCGAACGATTGCGAGAACTGGGAAGTGAATCCTTACCTTCTGTGTACACGTGACTATAGGACAGGGTGAATATCGCGATTCCGAACCTCCGAAAGTGATTTAGCGATAGACCGAACAATTGCGAGGGCTGGGAAGTGAATCCTTACCTTCTGTTGATACAGAACGTGTGGAAACGGTGAATATCGCGATTCCGAGCCTCCTAGAGTGATTTACCGTTATATCGAACGATTGCGAGGGCTGGAACGTGAATCCTTACCTTCTGTCGATACAGGACGATTGGAAATGATGCATATCGCGATTCCAAGCCTCCTAGAGTGATTTATCGTCATATCGAACGATTGCGAGGACTGGGAAGTGAATCCTTACCATCTGTCTATACAGAACGATTGGACAGGGTGAATATCGCGATTCCGTGGCTCCTGGAGTGATTTATCGGCATATCGAAATATTGCGAGGGCTGGGATGTGAATCCTTACCTTCCGTCGATACAGAACGTGTGGAATCGGTGAATATCGCGATTCCGTGCCTCCTAGAGTGATTTATCGTCATATCGAACGATTGCGAGGGCTGGGATGTGAATCCTCACCATCCGTCGATACAGAACGTGTGGGAACGGTGAATATCGCGATTCCGAGGCTCCTGGAGTGATTTATCGTTATATCGAACGATTGCGAGGGCTGGAACGTGAATCCTTACCTTCTGTCGATACAGAACGATTGGAAATGATGCATATCGCGATTCCGGGCCTCCTAGATTGATTAATCGTTACATGGAACGATTGCGATAGCTGGAAAGTGAATCCTCACCTTCTGTATATACATGACTATAGGACAGGGTGAATATCGCGATTCCGTGCCTCCTAGAGTGATTTGTCGTCATATCGAACGATTGCGAGGGCTGGGATCTGAATCCTTACCTTCCCTCGATACAGAACGTGTGGAAACGGTGAATATCGCGATTCCGAGCCTCCTAGACTGATTTATCTATAGGCCGAACGATTGCGAGGGCTGGGAAGTGAGTACTTACCTTCTGTCTATACAGAACGATTGGACAGGGTGAATATCGCGATTCCGTGGCTCCTGGAGTGATTTATCGTTATATCGAACGATTGCCGGGGATGAGAAGTGATTCCTTACCTTCTTTCGATCCAGAACGTGTGGAAACGGTGAATATCGCGATTTCGAGCCTCCTAGAGTGATTTATCGTCATATCGAACGATTACGAGGGCTGGGATGTTAATCCTCACCTTCCGTCTATACAGAACGATTGGACAGGGTGAATATCGCGATTCCGTGGCTCCTGGAGTGATTTATCGTCATATCGAAATATTGCGAGGGCTGGGATGTGAATCCTTACCTTCCGTCGATACAGAACGTGTGGGATCGGTGAATATCGCGATTCCGTGCCTCCTAGAGTGATTTACCGTTATATCGAACGATTACGAGGGCTGGGATGTTAATCCTCACCTTCCGTCTATACAGAACGATTGGACAGGGTGAATATCGCGATTCCGTGGCTCCTGGAGTGATTTATCGTCATATCGAAATATTGCGAGGGCTGGGATGTGAATCCTTACCTTCCGTCGATCCAGAACGTGTGGAAACGGTGAATATCGCGATTCCAAGCCTCCTAGAGTGATTTATCGTCATATCGAACGATTGCGAGGGCTGGGATGTGAATCCTCACCATCCGCCGATACAGAACGTGTGGGAACGGTGAATATCGCGATTCCGAGGCTCCTGGAGTGATTTATCGTTATATCGAACGATTGCGAGGGCTGGAACGTGAATCCTTACCTTCTGTCGATACAGGACGATTGGAAATGATGCATATCGCGATTCCAAGCCTCCTAGAGTGATTTATCGTCATATCGAACGATTGCGAGGACTGGGAAGGGAATCCTTACCTTCTGTTGATACAGAACGTGTGGAAACGGTGAATATCGCGATTCCGAGCCTCCTAGAGTGATTTACCGTTATATCGAACGATTGCGAGAGCTGGGAAGTGCATCCTTACCATCTGTCTATACAGAACGATTGGACAAGGTGAATATCGCGATTCCGTGGCTCCTGGAGTGATTTATCGTCATATCGAAATATTGCGAGGGCTGGGATGTGAATCCTTACCTTCCGTCGATACAGAACGTGTGGGATCGGTGAATATCGCGATTCCGTGCCTCCTAGAGTGATTTATCGTCATATCGAACGATTGCGAGGGCTGGGATGTGAATCCTCACCATCCGTCGATACAGAACGTGTGGGAACGGTGAATATCGCGATTCCGAGGCTCCTGGAGTGATTTATCGTTATATCGAACGATTGCGAGGGCTGGAACGTGAATCCTTACCTTCTGTCGATACAGGACGATTGGAAAAGATGCATATCGCGATTCCGGGCCTCCTAGAGTGATTAATCGTTATATGGAACGATTGCGATAGCTGGAAAGTGAATCCTCACCTTCTGTATATACATGACTATAGGACAGGGTGAATATCGCGATTCCGAACCTCCGAAAGTGATTTATCGATAGACCGAACAATTGCGAGGGCTGGGAAGTGAATCCTTACCTTCTGTTGATACAGAACGTGTGGAAACGGTAAATATCCAAATTCCGAGGCTCTTAGAGTGATTTATCGTTATATCGAACGAATGCGAGGGCTGGAAAGTAAATCCATAGCTTCCTTCGATACAGAGCGTGTGGAAACGGTGAATATCGTCATTCCGAGCCTCCTAGAGTGATTTATTGTTATATCAAACGATTGCGAGGGCTGGAATGTGAATCCTTACCTTCCCTCGATACAGAACGTGTGGAAACGGTGAATATCGCGATTCCGAGCCTCCTAGACTGATTTATCTATAGACCGAACGATTGCGAGGGCTGGGAAGTGAGTACTTACCTTCTGTCTATACAGAACGATTGGACAGGGTGAATATCGCGATTCCGTGGCTCCTGGAGTGATTTATCGCTATATCGAACGATTGCCGGGGATGAGAAGTGATTCCTTACCTTCTTTCGATCCAGAACGTGTGGAAACGGTAAATATCGCGATTTCGAGCCTCCTAGAGTGATTTATCGTCATAACGAACGATTGCGAGGGCTGGGATGTGAATCCTCACCTTCCGTCGATACAGAACGTGTGGGAACGGTGAATATCGCGATTCCGAGGCTCCTGGAGTGTTTTATCGTTATATCGAACGATTGCGAGGGCTGGAACCTGAATCCTTACCTTCTATCGATTCAGAACGATTGGAACTGATGCATATCGCGATTCCGGGCCTCCTAGAGTGATTAATCGTTATATGGAACGATTGCGATAGCTGGAAAGTGAATCCTTACCTTCTGTATATACATGACTATAGGACAGGGTGAATATCGCGATTCCGAACCTCCGAAAGTGATTTAGCGATAGACCGAACAATTGCGAGGGCTGGGAAGTGAATCCTTACCTTCTGTTGATACAGAACGTGTGGAAACGGTGAATATCGCGATTCCGAGCCTCCTAGAGTGATTTATCGTTATATCGAACGAATGCGAGGGCTGGAAAGTAAATCCATAGCTTCCTTCGATACAGAGCGTGTGGAAACGGTGAATATCGCCATTCCGAGCCTCCTAGAGTGATTTATCGTCATATCGAAATATTGCGAGGGCTGGGATGTGAATCCTTACCATCCGTCGATACAGAACGTGTGGGATCGGTGAATATCGCGATTCCGTGCCTCCTAGAGTGATTTACCGTTATATCGAACGATTGCGAGGGCTGGGAAGTGAATCCATACCTTCTGTCTATACAGAACGATTGGACAGGGTGAATATCGCGATTCCGTGGCTCCTGGAGTGATTTATCGTTATATCGAACAATTGCCGGGGATGAGAAGTGATTCCTTACCTTCTTTCGATCCAGAACGTGTGGAAACGGTGAATATCGCGATTCCGAGCCTCCTAGAGTGATTTATCGTCATATCGAACGATTGCGAGGGCTGGGATGTGAATGCTCACCTTCCGTCGATACAGAACGTGTGGGAACGGTGAATATCGCGATTCCGAGGCTCCTGGAGTGATTTATCGTTATATCGAACGACTGCGAGGGCTGGAACGTGAATCCTTACCTTCTGTCGATACAGGACGATTGGAAATGATGCATATCGCGATTCCGGGCCTCCTAGAGTGATTAATCGTTATATGGAACGATTGCGATAGCTGGAAAGTGAATCCTCACCTTCTGTATATACATGACTATAGGACAGGGTGAATATCGCGATTCCGAACCTCCGAAATTGATTTAGCGATAGACCGAACAATTGCGAGGGCTGGGAAGTGAATCCTTACCTTCTGTTGATACAGAACGTGTGGAAACGGTGAATATCGAAATTCCGAGCCTCTTAGAGTGATTTATCGTTATATCGAACGAATGCGAGGGCTGGAAAGTAAATCCATAGCTTCCTTCAATACAGAGCGTGTGGAAACGGTGAATATCGCCATTCCGAGCCTCCTAGAGTGATTTATTGTTATATCAAACGATTGCGAGGGCTGGGAAGTGGATCCTTACCTTCTGTCGATACAGAACGATTGGGCAGTGTCAATACCGCCTTTCCGAACTTCCTAGAGTGATTGATCGATAAACCGAACGATTGCGAGGGCTGGGAAGTGAATCCTTACCCTCTGCCGAAACAGAACGATTGGTAATTTCGAATATCGCGTTTCCGATCCTCCTAGAGTGATTTAGCGATAGACCGAACGATTGCGAGGGCTGGGATGTGAATCCTTACCTTCCCTCGATACAGAACGTGTGGAAACGGTGAATATCGCGATTCCGAGCCTCCTAGACTGATATATCTATAGACCGAACGATTGCGAGGGCGGGGAAGAGAGTACTTACCTTCTGTCTATACAGAACGATTGGACAGGGTGAATATCGCGATTCCGTGGCTCCTGGAGTGATTTATCGCTATATCGAACGATTGCCGGGGATGAGAAGTGATTCCTTACCTTCTTTCGATCCAGAACGTGTGGAAACGGTGAATATCGCTATTCCGAGCCTCCTAGAGTGATCTTCGTTATATCGAACGATTGCGAGGCCTGGGAAGTGATTCATTGCCTTCTGTCGATAGAGAACGTGTGGAACGTGTGAATATCGCTATTCCGAGCCTCCTAGAGTGATTAATCGTTATATGGAACGATTGCGATAGCTGGAAAGTGAATCCTTACCTTCTGTATACACGTGACTATAGGACAGGGTGAATATCGCGATTCCGAACCTCCGAAAGTGATTTAGCGATAGACCGAACAATTGCGAGGGCTGGGAAGTGAATCCTTACCTGCTGTTGATACTGAACGTGTGGAAACGGTGAATATCGCGATTCCGAGCCTCCTAGAGTGATTTACCGTTATATCGAACGATTGCGAGAGCTGGGAAGTGAATCCTTACCATCTGTCTATACAAACGATTGGACAGGGTGAATATCGCGATTCCGTGGCTCCTGGAGTTATTTATCGTCATATCGAAATATTGCGAGGGCTGGGATGTGAATCCTTACCTTCCGTCGATACAGAACGTGTGGGAACGGTAAATATCGCGATTCCGAGGCTCCTGGAGTGATTTATCGTTATATCGAACGATTGCGAGGGCTGGAACGTGAATCCTTACCTTCCCTCGATACAGAACGTGTGGAAACGGTGAATATCGCGATTCCGAGCCTCCTAGACTGATATATCTATAGACCGAACGATTGCGAGGGCTGGGAAGTGAGTACTTACCTTCTGTCTATACAGAACGATTGGACAGGGTGAATATCGCGATTCCGTGGCTCCTGGAGTGATTTATCGCTATATCGAACGATTGCCGGGGATGAGAAGTGATTCCTTACCTTCTTTCGATCCAGAACGTGTGGAAACGGTGAATATCGCGATTTCGAGCCTCCTAGAGTGATTTATCGTCATATCGAACGATTGCGAGGGCTGGGATGTGAATCCTCACCTTCCGTCGATACAGAACGTGTGGAAACGGTGAATATAGCGATTCCGAGCCTCCTAGAGTGATTTTTCGTTATATCGAACGAAAGCGAGGGCTGGAAAGTAAAGCCATAGCTTCCTTCGATACAGAACGTGTGGAAACGGTGAATATCGCGATTCCGAGCCTCCTAGAGTGATTTTCGTTATATCGAACGATTGCGAGGGCTGGAAAGTAAATCCATAGCTTCCTTCGATACAGAGCGTGTGGAAACGGTGAATATCGCCATTCCGAGCCTCCTAGATTGATTTATTGTTATATCAAACGATTGCGAGGGCTGGAAAGTGATTCCGAAGCTTCTTTCGATCCAGAACGAGTGGAAACGGTGAATATCGCGATTCCGTGCCTCCTAGAGTGATTTATCGTTATATCGAACGATTGCGAGGGCTGGAACGTGAATCCTTACCTTCTGTCGATACAGGACGATTGGAAATGATGCATATCGCGATTCCGGGCCTCCTAGAGTGATTAATCGTTATATGGAACGATTGCGATAGCTGGAAAGTGAATCCTCACCTTCTGTATATACATGACTATAGGACAGGGTGAATATCGCGATTCCGAACCTCCGAAAGTGATTTATCGATAGACCGAACAATTGCGAGGGCTGGGAAGTGAATCCTTACCTTCTGTTGATACAGAACGTGTGGAAACGGTGAATATCCAAATTCCGAGGCTCTTAGAGTGATTTATCGTTATATCGAACGAATGCGAGGGCTGGAAAGTAAATCCATAGCTTCCTTCGATACAGAGCGTGTGGAAACGGTGAATATCGCCATTCCGAGCCTCCTAGAGTGATTTATTGTTATATCAAACGATTGCGAGGGCTGGAAAGTGATTCCTAAGCTTCTTTCGATCCAGAACGTGTGGAAACGGTGAATATCGCGATTCCGAGCCTCCTAGAGTGATTTATCGTCATATCGAAATATTGGGAGGGCTGGGATGTGAATCCTTACCTTCCGTCCATACAGAACGTGTGGGATCGGTGAATATCGCGATTCCGTGCCTCCTAGAGTGATTTATCGTCATATCGAACGATTGCGAGGGCTGGGATGTGATTCCTTACCTTCCCTCGATACAGAACGTGTGGAAACGGTGAATATCGCGATTCCGAGCCTCCTAGACTGATATATCTATAGACCGAACGATTGCGAGGGCTGGGAAGTGAGTACTTACCTTCTGTCTATACAGAACGATTGGACAGGGTGAATATCGCGATTCCGTGGCTCCTGGAGTGATTTATCGCTATATCGAACGATTGCCGGGGATGAGAAGTGATTCCTTACCTTCATTCGATCCAGAACGTGTGGAAACGGTGAATATCGCGATTTCGAGCCTCCTAGAGTGATTTATCGTCATATCGAACGATTGCGAGGGCTGGGATGTGAATCCTCACCTTCCGTCGATACAGAACGTGTGGGAACGGTGAATATCGCGATTCCGAGGCTCCTGGAGTGATTTATCATTATATCGAACGATTGCGAGGGCTGGAACCTGAATCCTTACCTTCTATCGATTCAGAACGATTGGAAATGATGCATATCGCCATTCCGAGCCTCCTAGAGTGATTTATTGTTATATCAAACGATTGCGAGGGCTGGGAAGTGGATCCTTACCTTCTGTCGATACAGAACGATTGGGCAGTGTCAATACCGCGATTCCGAACTTCCTTGAGTGATTGATCGATAAACCGAACGATTGCGAGGGCTGGGAAGTGAATCCTTACCCTCTGCCGAAACAGAACGATTGGTAATTTCGAATATCGCGTTTCCGATCCTCCTAGAGTGATTTAGCGATAGACCGAACGATACCGAGGGCTGCGAAGTGAATCCTTACCTTCTGTCGATACAGAACGTGTGGAACGTCGAATATCGCGATTCCGAGCCGCCTAGAGTGATTTATCGTAATATCGAACGAATGCGAGGGCTGGAAAGTAAATCCATAGATTCCATCGATACAGAACGTGTGGAAACGGTGAATATAGCGATTCCGAGCCTCCTAGAGTGATTTTTCGTTATATCGAACGAAAGCGAGAGCTGGAAAGTAAAGCCATAGCTTCCTTCGATACAGAACGTATGGAAACGGTGAATATCGCGATTCCGAGCCTCCTAGAGTGATTTTCGTTATATCGAACGATTGCGAGGGCTGGAAAGTAAATCCATAGCTTCCTTCGATACAGAGCGTGTGGAAACGGTGAATATCGCCATTCCGAGCCTCCTAGAGTGATTTATTGTTATATCAAACGATTGCGAGGGCTGGAAAGTGATTCCTAAGCTTCTTTCGATCCAGAACGTGTGGAAACGGTGAATATCGCGATTCCGAGCTTCCTAGAGTGATTTATCGTCATATCGAAATATTGCGAGGGCTGGGATGTGAATCCTTACCTTCCGTCGATACAGAACGTGTGGGATCGGTGAATATCGCGATTCCGTGCCTCCTAGAGTGATTTATCGTCATATCGAACGATTGCGAGGGCTGGGATGTGAATCCTTACCTTCCCTCGATACAGAACGTGTGGAAACGGTGAATATCGCGATTCCGAGCCTCCTAGAGTGATTTACCGTTATATCGAACAATTGCGAGGGCTGGGAAGTGAATCCTTACCTTCTGTCTATACAGAACGATTGGACAGGGTGAATATCGCGATTCCGTGGCTCCTGGAGTGATTTATCGTTATATCGAACGATTGCCGGGGATGAGAACTGATTCCTTACCTTCTTTCGATCCAGAACGTGTGGAAACGGTGAATATCGCGATTCCGAGCCTCCTAGAGTGATTTACCGTTATATCGAACGATTGCGAGAGCTGGGAAGTGAATGCTCACCTTCCGTCGATACAGAACGTGTGGGAACGGTGAATATCGCGATTCCGAGGCTCCTGGAGTGATTTATCGTCATATCGAAATATTGGGAGGGCTGGGATGTGAATCCTTACCTTCCGTCCATACAGAACGTGTGGGATCGGTGAATATCGCGATTCCGTGCCTCCTAGAGTGATTTATCGTCATATCGAACGATTGCGAGGGCTGGGATGTGAATCCTTACCTTCCCTCGATACAGAACGTGTGGAAACGGTGAATATCGCGATTCCGAGCCTCCTAGACTGATATATCTATAGACCGAACGATTGCGAGGGCTGGGAAGTGAGTACTTACCTTCTGTCTATACAGAACGATTGGACAGGGTGAATATCGCGATTCCGTGGCTCCTGGAGTGATTTATCGCTATATCGAACGATTGCCGGGGATGAGAAGTGATTCCTTACCTTCATTCGATCCAGAACGTGTGGAAACGGTGAATATCGCGATTTCGAGCCTCCTAGAGTGATTTATCGTCATATCGAACGATTGCGAGGGCTGGGATGTGAATCCTCACCTTCCGTCGATACAGAACGTGTGGGAACGGTGAATATCGCGATTCCGAGGCTCCTGGAGTGAGATATCATTATATCGAACGATTGCGAGGGCTGGAACCTGAATCCTTACCTTCTATCGATTCAGAACGATTGGAAATGATGCATATCGCCATTCCGAGCCTCCTAGAGTGATTTATTGTTATATCAAACGATTGCGAGGGCTGGGAAGTGGATCCTTACCTTCTGTCGATACAGAACGATTGCGCAGTGTCAATACCGCGATTCCGAACTTCCTTGAGTGATTGATCGATAAACCGAACGATTGCGAGGGCTGGGAAGTGAATCCTTACCCTCTGCCGAAACAGAACGATTGGTAATTTCGAATATCGCGTTTCCGATCCTCCTAGAGTGATTTAGCGATAGACCGAACGATACCGAGGGCTGCGAAGTGAATCCTTACCTTCTGTCGATACAGAACGTGTGGAACGTCGAATATCGCGATTCCGAGCCGCCTAGAGTGATTTATCGTAATATCGAACGAATGCGAGGGCTGGAAAGTAAATCCATAGATTCCATCGATACAGAACGTGTGGAAACGGTGAATATAGCGATTCCGTGCCTCCTAGAGTGATTTATCGTCATATCGAACGATTGCGAGGGCTGGGATGTGAATCCTCACCATCCGTCGATACAGAACGTGTGGGAACGGTGAATATCGCGATTCCGAGGCTCCTGGAGTGATTTATCGTTATATCGAACGATTGCGAGGGCTGGAACGTGAATCCTTACCTTCTGTCGATACAGAACGATTGGAAATGATGCATATCGCGATTCCGGGCCTCCTAGATTGATTAATCGTTACATGGAACGATTGCGATAGCTGGAAAGTGAATCCTCACCTTCTGTATATACATGACTATAGGACAGGGTGAATATCGCGATTCCGTGCCTCCTAGAGTGATTTGTCGTCATATCGAACGATTGCGAGGGCTGGGATCTGAATCCTTACCTTCCCTCGATACAGAACGTGTGGAAACGGTGAATATCGCGATTCCGAGCCTCCTAGACTGATTTATCTATAGGCCGAACGATTGCGAGGGCTGGGAAGTGAGTACTTACCTTCTGTCTATACAGAACGATTGGACAGGGTGAATATCGCGATTCCGTGGCTCCTGGAGTGATTTATCGTTATATCGAACGATTGCCGGGGATGAGAAGTGATTCCTTACCTTCTTTCGATCCAGAACGTGTGGAAACGGTGAATATCGCGATTTCGAGCCTCCTAGAGTGATTTATCGTCATATCGAACGATTACGAGGGCTGGGATGTTAATCCTCACCTTCCGTCTATACAGAACGATTGGACAGGGTGAATATCGCGATTCCGTGGCTCCTGGAGTGATTTATCGTCATATCGAAATATTGCGAGGGCTGGGATGTGAATCCTTACCTTCCGTCGATACAGAACGTGTGGGATCGGTGAATATCGCGATTCCGTGCCTCCTAGAGGGATTTACCGTTATATCGAACGATTACGAGCGCTGGGATGTTAATCCTCACCTTCCGTCTATACAGAACGATTGGACAGGGTGAATATCGCGATTCCGTGGCTCCTGGAGTGATTTATCGTTATATCGAACGATTGCCGGGGATGAGAAGTGATTCCTTACCTTCTTTCGATCCAGAACGTGTGGAAACGGTGAATATCGCGATTCCAAGCCTCCTAGAGTGATTTATCGTCATATCGAACGATTGCGAGGACTGGGATGTGAATGCTCACCTTCCGTCGATACAGAACGTGTGGGAACGGTGAATATCGCGATTCCGAGGCTCCTGGAGTGATTTATCGTTATATCGAACGATTGCGAGGGCTGGAACGTGAATCCTTACCTTCTGTCGATACAGGACGATTGGAAATGATGCATATCGCGATTCCAAGCCTCCTAGAGTGATTTATCGTCATATCGAACGATTGCGAGGACTGGGAAGTGAATCCTTACCTTCTGTTGATACAGAACGTGTGGAAACGGTGAATATCGCGATTCCGAGCCTCCTAGAGTGATTTACCGTTATATCGAACGATTGCGAGAGCTGGGAAGTGCATCCTTACCATCTGTCTATACAGAACGATTGGACAAGGTGAATATCGCGATTCCGTGGCTCCTGGAGTGATTTATCGTCATATCGAAATATTGCGAGGGCTGGGATGTGAATCCTTACCTTCCGTCGATACAGAACGTGTGGGATCGGTGAATATCGCGATTCCGTGCCTCCTAGAGTGATTTATCGTCATATCGAACGATTGCGAGGGCTGGGATGTGAATCCTCACCATCCGTCGATACAGAACGTGTGGGAACGGTGAATATCGCGATTCCGAGGCTCCTGGAGTGATTTATCGTTATATCGAACGATTGCGAGGGCTGGAACGTGAATCCTTACCTTCTGTCGATACAGGACGATTGGAAATGATGCATATCGCGATTCCGGGCCCCCTAGAGTGATTAATCGTTATATGGAACGATTGCGAAAGCTGGAAAGTGAATCCTCACCTTCTGTATATACATGACTATAGGACAGGGTGCATATCGCGATTCCGAACCGCCTAGACTGATTTATCTATAGACCGAACGATTGCGAGGGCTGGGAAGTGAGTACTTACCTTCTGTCTATACACAACGGTTGGACAGGGTGAATATCGCGATTCCGTGGCTCCTGGAGTGATTCATCGTTATATCGAACGATTGCCGGGGATGAGAAGTAATTCCTTACCTTCTTTTGATCCAGAACGTGTGGAAACGGTGAATATCGCTATTCCGAGCCTCCTAGAGTGATCTTCGTTATATCGAACGATTGCGAGAACTGGGAAGTGAATCCTTACCTTCTGTGTACACGTGACTATAGGACAGGGTGAATATCGCGATTCCGAACCTCCGAAAGTGATTTAGCGATAGACCGAACAATTGCGAGGGCTGGGAAGTGAATCCTTACCTTCTGTTGATACAGAACGTGTGGAAACGGTGAATATCGCGATTCCGAGCCTCCTAGAGTGATTTACCGTTATATCGAACGATTGCGAGGGCTGGAACGTGAATCCTTACCTTCTGTCGATACAGGACGATTGGAAATGATGCATATCGCGATTCCAAGCCTCCTAGAGTGATTTATCGTCATATCGAACGATTGCGAGGACTGGGAAGTGAATCCTTACCATCTGTCTATACAGAACGATTGGACAGGGTGAATATCGCGATTCCGTGGCTCCTGGAGTGATTTATCGGCATATCGAAATATTGCGAGGGCTGGGATGTGAATCCTTACCTTCCGTCGATACAGAACGTGTGGAATCGGTGAATATCGCGATTCCGTGCCTCCTAGAGTGATTTATCGTCATATCGAACGATTGCGAGGGCTGGGATGTGAATCCTCACCATCCGTCGATACAGAACGTGTGGGAACGGTGAATATCGCGATTCCGAGGCTCCTGGAGTGATTTATCGTTATATCGAACGATTGCGAGGGCTGGAACGTGAATCCTTACCTTCTGTCGATACAGAACGATTGGAAATGATGCATATCGCGATTCCGGGCCTCCTAGATTGATTAATCGTTACATGGAACGATTGCGATAGCTGGAAAGTGAATCCTCACCTTCTGTATATACATGACTATAGGACAGGGTGAATATCGCGATTCCGTGCCTCCTAGAGTGATTTGTCGTCATATCGAACGATTGCGAGGGCTGGGATCTGAATCCTTACCTTCCCTCGATACAGAACGTGTGGAAACGGTGAATATCGCGATTCCGAGCCTCCTAGACTGATTTATCTATAGGCCGAACGATTGCGAGGGCTGGGAAGTGAGTACTTACCTTCTGTCTATACAGAACGATTGGACAGGGTGAATATCGCGATTCCGTGGCTCCTGGAGTGATTTATCGTTATATCGAACGATTGCCGGGGATGAGAAGTGATTCCTTACCTTCTTTCGATCCAGAACGTGTGGAAACGGTGAATATCGCGATTTCGAGCCTCCTAGAGTGATTTATCGTCATATCGAACGATTACGAGGGCTGGGATGTTAATCCTCACCTTCCGTCTATACAGAACGATTGGACAGGGTGAATATCGCGATTCCGTGGCTCCTGGAGTGATTTATCGTCATATCGAAATATTGCGAGGGCTGGGATGTGAATCCTTACCTTCCGTCGATACAGAACGTGTGGGATCGGTGAATATCGCGATTCCGTGCCTCCTAGAGTGATTTACCGTTATATCGAACGATTACGAGGGCTGGGATGTTAATCCTCACCTTCCGTCTATACAGAACGATTGGACAGGGTGAATATCGCGATTCCGTGGCTCCTGGAGTGATTTATCGTCATATCGAAATATTGCGAGGGCTGGGATGTGAATCCTTACCTTCCGTCGATCCAGAACGTGTGGAAACGGTGAATATCGCGATTCCAAGCCTCCTAGAGTGATTTATCGTCATATCGAACGATTGCGAGGGCTGGGATGTGAATCCTCACCATCCGCCGATACAGAACGTGTGGGAACGGTGAATATCGCGATTCCGAGGCTCCTGGAGTGATTTATCGTTATATCGAACGATTGCGAGGGCTGGAACGTGAATCCTTACCTTCTGTCGATACAGGACGATTGGAAATGATGCATATCGCGATTCCAAGCCTCCTAGAGTGATTTATCGTCATATCGAACGATTGCGAGGACTGGGAAGGGAATCCTTACCTTCTGTTGATACAGAACGTGTGGAAACGGTGAATATCGCGATTCCGAGCCTCCTAGAGTGATTTACCGTTATATCGAACGATTGCGAGAGCTGGGAAGTGCATCCTTACCATCTGTCTATACAGAACGATTGGACAAGGTGAATATCGCGATTCCGTGGCTCCTGGAGTGATTTATCGTCATATCGAAATATTGCGAGGGCTGGGATGTGAATCCTTACCTTCCGTCGATACAGAACGTGTGGGATCGGTGAATATCGCGATTCCGTGCCTCCTAGAGTGATTTATCGTCATATCGAACGATTGCGAGGGCTGGGATGTGAATCCTCACCATCCGTCGATACAGAACGTGTGGGAACGGTGAATATCGCGATTCCGAGGCTCCTGGAGTGATTTATCGTTATATCGAACGATTGCGAGGGCTGGAACGTGAATCCTTACCTTCTGTCGATACAGGACGATTGGAAATGATGCATATCGCGATTCCGGGCCCCCTAGAGTGATTAATCGTTATATGGAACGATTGCGAAAGCTGGAAAGTGAATCCTCACCTTCTGTATATACATGACTATAGGACAGGGTGTATATCGCGATTCCGAACCGCCTAGACTGATTTATCGATAGACCGAACAATTGCGAGGGCTGGGAAGTGAATCCTTACCATCTGTTGATACAGAACGTGTGGAAACGGTGAATATCGAAATTCCGAGGCTCTTAGAGTGATTTATCGTTATATCGAACGAATGCGAGGGCTGGAAAGTAAATCCATAGCTTCCTTCGATACAGAGCGTGTGGAAACGGTGAATATCGCCATTCCGAGCCTCCTAGAGTGATTTATTGTTATATCAAACGATTGCGAGGGCTGGAAAGTGATTCCTAAGCATCTTTCGATCCAGAACGTGTGGAAACGGTGAATATCGCGATTCCGAGCCTCCTAGAGTGATTTATCGTCATATCGAAATATTGCGAGGGCTGGGATGTGAATCCTTACCTTCCGGCCATACAGAACGGGTGGGATCGGTGAATATCGCGATTCCGTGCCTCCTAGAGTGATTTATCGTCATATCGAACGATTGCGAGGGCTGGGATGTGAATCCTCACCTTCCGTCGATACAGAACGTGTGGGAACGGTGAATATCGCGATTCCGAGGCTCCTGGAGTGATTTATCGTTATATCGAACGATTGCGAGGGCTGGAACGTGAATCCTTACCTTCTATCGATACAGAACGATTGGAAATGATGCATATCGCGATTCCGGGCCTCCTAGAGTGATTAATCGTTATATGGAACGATTGCGAGGGCTGGGATGTGAATCCTTACCTTCCCTCGATACAGAACGTGTGGAAAAGGTGAATATCGCGATTCCGAGCCTCCTAGACTGATTTATCTATAGACCGAACGATTGCGAGGGCTGGGAAGTGAGTACTTACCTTCTGTCTATACAGAACGATTGGACAGGGTGAATATCGCGATTCCGTGGCTCCTGGAGTGATTTATCGTTATATCGAACGATTGCCGGGGATGAGAAGTGATTCCTTACCTTCTTTCGATCCAGAACGTGTGGAAACGGTGAATATCGCTATTCCGAGCCTCCTAGAGTGATCTTCGTTATATCGAACGATTGCGAGGCCTGGGAAGTGATTCCTTGCCTTCTGTCGATAGAGAACGTGTGGAACGTGTGAATATCGCTATTCCGAGCCTCCTAGAGTGATTAATCGTTATATGGAACGATTGCGATAGCTGGAAAGTGAATCCTTACCTTCTGTATACACGTGACTATAGGACAGGGTGAATATCGCGATTCCTAAACTCCGAAAGTGATTTAGCGATAGACCGAACAATTGCGAGGGCTGGGAAGTGAATCCTTACCTTCTGTTGATACAGAACGTGTGGAAACGGTGAATATCGCGATTCCGAGCCTCCTAGAGTGATTTACCGTTATATCGAACGATTGCGAGAGCTGGGAAGTGAATCCTTACCATCTGTCTATACAGAACGATTGGACAGGGTGAATATCGCGATTCCGTGGCTCCTGGAGTGATTTATCGGCATATCGAAATATTGCGAGGGCTGGGATGTGAATCCTTACCTTCCGTCGATACAGAACGTGTGGAATCGGTGAATATCGCGATTCCGTGCCTCCTAGAGAGATTTATCGTCATATCGAACGATTGCGAGGGCTGGGATGTGAATCCTCACCATCCGTCGATACAGAACGTGTGGGAACGGTGAATATCGCGATTCCGAGGCTCCTGGAGTGATTTATCGTTATATCGAACGATTGCGAGGGCTGGAACGTGAATCCTTACCTTCTGTCGATACAGAACGATTGGAAATGATGCATACCGCGATTCCGGGCCTCCTAGATTGATTAATCGTTACATGGAACGATTGCGAGGGCTGGGATGTGAATCCTTACCTTCCCTCGATACAGAACGTGTGGAAACAGTGAATATCGCGATTCCGTGCCTCCTAGAGTGATTTGTCGTCATATCGAACGATTGCGAGGGCTGGGATGTGAATCTTTACCTTCCCTCGATACAGAACGTGTGGAAACAGTGAATATCGCGATTTCGAGCCTCCTAGAGTGATTTATCGTCATATCGAACGATTACGAGGGCTGGGATGTTAATCCTCACCTTCCGTCTATACAGAACGATTGGACAGGGTGAATATCGCGATTCCGTGGCTCCTGGAGTGATTTATCGTCATATCGAAATATTGCGAGGGCTGGGATGTGAATCCTTACCTTCCGTCGATACAGAACGTGTGGGATCGGTGAATATCGCGATTCCGTGCCTCCTAGAGTGATTTACCGTTATATCGAACGATTACGAGGGCTGGGATGTTAATCCTCACCTTCCGTCTATACAGAACGATTGGACAGGGTGAATATCGCGATTCCGTGGCTCCTGGAGTGATTTATCGTTATATCGAACGATTGCCGGGGATGAGAAGTGATTCCTTACCTTCTTTCGATCCAGAACGTGTGGAAACGGTGAATATCGCGATTCCAAGCCTCCTAGAGTGATTTATCGTCATATCGAACGATTGCGAGGACTGGGATGTGAATGCTCACCTTCCGTCGATACAGAACGTGTGGGAACGGTGAATATCGCGATTCCGAGGCTCCTGGAGTGATTTATCGTTATATCGAACGATTGCGAGGGCTGGAACGTGAATCCTTACCTTCTGTCGATACAGGACGATTGGAAATGATGCATATCGCGATTCCAAGCCTCCTAGAGTGATTTATCGTCATATCGAACGATTGCGAGGACTGGGAAGTGAATCCTTACCATCTGTCTATACAGAACGATTGGACAGGGTGAATATCGCGATTCCGTGGCTCCTGGAGTGATTTATCGGCATATCGAAATATTGCGAGGGCTGGGATGTGAATCCTTACCTTCCGTCGATACAGAACGTGTGGAATCGGTGAATATCGCGATTCCGTGCCTCCTAGAGTGATTTATCGTCATATCGAACGATTGCGAGGGCTGGGATGTGAATCCTCACCATCCGTCGATACAGAACGTGTGGGAACGGTGAATATCGCGATTCCGAGGCTCCTGGAGTGATTTATCGTTATATCGAACGATTGCGAGGGCTGGAACGTGAATCCTTACCTTCTGTCGATACAGAACGATTGGAAATGATGCATATCGCGATTCCGGGCCTCCTAGATTGATTAATCGTTACATGGAACGATTGCGATAGCTGGAAAGTGAATCCTCACCTTCTGTATATACATGACTATAGGACAGGGTGAATATCGCGATTCCGTGCCTCCTAGAGTGATTTGTCGTCATATCGAACGATTGCGAGGGCTGGGATCTGAATCCTTACCTTCCCTCGATACAGAACGTGTGGAAACGGTGAATATCGCGATTCCGAGCCTCCTAGACTGATTTATCTATAGGCCGAACGATTGCGAGGGCTGGGAAGTGAGTACTTACCTTCTGTCTATACAGAACGATTGGACAGGGTGAATATCGCGATTCCGTGGCTCCTGGAGTGATTTATCGTTATATCGAACGATTGCCGGGGATGAGAAGTGATTCCTTACCTTCATTCGATCCAGAACGTGTGGAAACGGTGAATATCGCGATTTCGAGCCTCCTAGAGTGATTTATCGTCATATCGAACGATTACGAGGGCTGGGATGTTAATCCTCACCTTCCGTCTATACAGAACGATTGGACAGGGTGAATATCGCGATTCCGTGGCTCCTGGAGTGATTTATCGTCATATCGAAATATTGCGAGGGCTGGGATGTGAATCCTTACCTTCCGTCGATACAGAACGTGTGGGATCGGTGAATATCGCGATTCCGTGCCTCCTAGAGTGATTTACCGTTATATCGAACGATTACGAGGGCTGGGATGTTAATCCTCACCTTCCGTCTATACAGAACGATTGGACAGGGTGAATATCGCGATTCCGTGGCTCCTGGAGTGATTTATCGTCATATCGAAATATTGCGAGGGCTGGGATGTGAATCCTTACCTTCCGTCGATCCAGAACGTGTGGAAACGGTGAATATCGCGATTCCAAGCCTCCTAGAGTGATTTATCGTCATATCGAACGATTGCGAGGGCTGGGATGTGAATCCTCACCATCCGCCGATACAGAACGTGTGGGAACGGTGAATATCGCGATTCCGAGGCTCCTGGAGTGATTTATCGTTATATCGAACGATTGCGAGGGCTGGAACGTGAATCCTTACCTTCTGTCGATACAGGACGATTGGAAATGATGCATATCGCGATTCCAAGCCTCCTAGAGTGATTTATCGTCATATCGAACGATTGCGAGGACTGGGAAGGGAATCCTTACCTTCTGTTGATACAGAACGTGTGGAAACGGTGAATATCGCGATTCCGAGCCTCCTAGAGTGATTTACCGTTATATCGAACGATTGCGAGAGCTGGGAAGTGCATCCTTACCATCTGTCTATACAGAACGATTGGACAAGGTGAATATCGCGATTCCGTGGCTCCTGGAGTGATTTATCGTCATATCGAAATATTGCGAGGGCTGGGATGTGAATCCTTACCTTCCGTCGATACAGAACGTGTGGGATCGGTGAATATCGCGATTCCGTGCCTCCTAGAGTGATTTATCGTCATATCGAACGATTGCGAGGGCTGGGATGTGAATCCTCACCATCCGTCGATACAGAACGTGTGGGAACGGTGAATATCGCGATTCCGAGGCTCCTGGAGTGATTTATCGTTATATCGAACGATTGCGAGGGCTGGAACGTGAATCCTTACCTTCTGTCGATACAGGACGATTGGAAATGATGCATATCGCGATTCCGGGCCCCCTAGAGTGATTAATCGTTATATGGAACGATTGCGAAAGCTGGAAAGTGAATCCTCACCTTCTGTATATACATGACTATAGGACAGGGTGTATATCGCGATTCCGAACCGCCTAGACTGATTTATCGATAGACCGAACAATTGCGAGGGCTGGGAAGTGAATCCTTACCATCTGTTGATACAGAACGTGTGGAAACGGTGAATATCGAAATTCCGAGGCTCTTAGAGTGATTTATCGTTATATCGAACGAATGCGAGGGCTGGAAAGTAAATCCATAGCTTCCTTCGATACAGAGCGTGTGGAAACGGTGAATATCGCCATTCCGAGCCTCCTAGAGTGATTTATTGTTATATCAAACGATTGCGAGGGCTGGAAAGTGATTCCTAAGCATCTTTCGATCCAGAACGTGTGGAAACGGTGAATATCGCGATTCCGAGCCTCCTAGAGTGATTTATCGTCATATCGAAATATTGCGAGGGCTGGGATGTGAATCCTTACCTTCCGGCCATACAGAACGGGTGGGATCGGTGAATATCGCGATTCCGTGCCTCCTAGAGTGATTTATCGTCATATCGAACGATTGCGAGGGCTGGGATGTGAATCCTCACCTTCCGTCGATACAGAACGTGTGGGAACGGTGAATATCGCGATTCCGAGGCTCCTGGAGTGATTTATCGTTATATCGAACGATTGCGAGGGCTGGAACGTGAATCCTTACCTTCTATCGATACAGAACGATTGGAAATGATGCATATCGCGATTCCGGGCCTCCTAGAGTGATTAATCGTTATATGGAACGATTGCGAGGGCTGGGATGTGAATCCTTACCTTCCCTCGATACAGAACGTGTGGAAAAGGTGAATATCGCGATTCCGAGCCTCCTAGACTGATTTATCTATAGACCGAACGATTGCGAGGGCTGGGAAGTGAGTACTTACCTTCTGTCTATACAGAACGATTGGACAGGGTGAATATCGCGATTCCGTGGCTCCTGGAGTGATTTATCGTTATATCGAACGATTGCCGGGGATGAGAAGTGATTCCTTACCTTCTTTCGATCCAGAACGTGTGGAAACGGTGAATATCGCTATTCCGAGCCTCCTAGAGTGATCTTCGTTATATCGAACGATTGCGAGGCCTGGGAAGTGATTCCTTGACTTCTGTCGATAGAGAACGTGTGGAACGTGTGAATATCGCTATTCCGAGCCTCCTAGAGTGATTAATCGTTATATGGAACGATTGCGATAGCTGGAAAGTGAATCCTTACCTTCTGTATACACGTGACTATAGGACAGGGTGAATATCGCGATTCCTAAACTCCGAAAGTGATTTAGCGATAGACCGAACAATTGCGAGGGCTGGGAAGTGAATCCTTACCTTCTGTTGATACAGAACGTGTGGAAACGGTGAATATCGCGATTCCGAGCCTCCTAGAGTGATTTACCGTTATATCGAACGATTGCGAGAGCTGGGAAGTGAATCCTTACCATCTGTCTATACAGAACGATTGGACAGGGTGAATATCGCGATTCCGTGGCTCCTGGAGTGATTTATCGGCATATCGAAATATTGCGAGGGCTGGGATGTGAATCCTTACCTTCCGTCGATACAGAACGTGTGGAATCGGTGAATATCGCGATTCCGTGCCTCCTAGAGAGATTTATCGTCATATCGAACGATTGCGAGGGCTGGGATGTGAATCCTCACCATCCGTCGATACAGAACGTGTGGGAACGGTGAATATCGCGATTCCGAGGCTCCTGGAGTGATTTATCGTTATATCGAACGATTGCGAGGGCTGGAACGTGAATCCTTACCTTCTGTCGATACAGAACGATTGGAAATGATGCATACCGCGATTCCGGGCCTCCTAGATTGATTAATCGTTACATGGAACGATTGCGAGGGCTGGGATGTGAATCCTTACCTTCCCTCGATACAGAACGCGTGGAAACAGTGAATATCGCGATTCCGTGCCTCCTAGAGTGATTTGTCGTCATATCGAACGATTGCGAGGGCTGGGATGTGAATCTTTACCTTCCCTCGATACAGAACGTGTGGAAACAGTGAATATCGCGATTTCGAGCCTCCTAGAGTGATTTATCGTCATATCGAACGATTACGAGGGCTGGGATGTTAATCCTCACCTTCCGTCTATACAGAACGATTGGACAGGGTGAATATCGCGATTCCGTGGCTCCTGGAGTGATTTATCGTCATATCGAAATATTGCGAGGGCTGGGATGTGAATCCTTACCTTCCGTCGATACAGAACGTGTGGGATCGGTGAATATCGCGATTCCGTGCCTCCTAGAGTGATTTACCGTTATATCGAACGATTACGAGGGCTGGGATGTTAATCCTCACCTTCCGTCTATACAGAACGATTGGACAGGGTGAATATCGCGATTCCGTGGCTCCTGGAGTGATTTATCGTTATATCGAACGATTGCCGGGGATGAGAAGTGATTCCTTACCTTCTTTCGATCCAGAACGTGTGGAAACGGTGAATATCGCGATTCCAAGCCTCCTAGAGTGATTTATCGTCATATCGAACGATTGCGAGGACTGGGATGTGAATGCTCACCTTCCGTCGATACAGAACGTGTGGGAACGGTGAATATCGCGATTCCGAGGCTCCTGGAGTGATTTATCGTTATATCGAACGATTGCGAGGGCTGGAACGTGAATCCTTACCTTCTGTCGATACAGGACGATTGGAAATGATGCATATCGCGATTCCAAGCCTCCTAGAGTGATTTATCGTCATATCGAACGATTGCGAGGACTGGGAAGTGAATCCTTACCATCTGTCTATACAGAACGATTGGACAGGGTGAATATCGCGATTCCGTGGCTCCTGGAGTGATTTATCGGCATATCGAAATATTGCGAGGGCTGGGATGTGAATCCTTACCTTCCGTCGATACAGAACGTGTGGAATCGGTGAATATCGCGATTCCGTGCCTCCTAGAGTGATTTATCGTCATATCGAACGATTGCGAGGGCTGGGATGTGAATCCTCACCATCCGTCGATACAGAACGTGTGGGAACGGTGAATATCGCGATTCCGAGGCTCCTGGAGTGATTTATCGTTATATCGAACGATTGCGAGGGCTGGAACGTGAATCCTTACCTTCTGTCGATACAGAACGATTGGAAATGATGCATATCGCGATTCCGGGCCTCCTAGATTGATTAATCGTTACATGGAACGATTGCGATAGCTGGAAAGTGAATCCTCACCTTCTGTATATACATGACTATAGGACAGGGTGAATATCGCGATTCCGTGCCTCCTAGAGTGATTTGTCGTCATATCGAACGATTGCGAGGGCTGGGATCTGAATCCTTACCTTCCCTCGATACAGAACGTGTGGAAACGGTGAATATCGCGATTCCGAGCCTCCTAGACTGATTTATCTATAGGCCGAACGATTGCGAGGGCTGGGAAGTGAGTACTTACCTTCTGTCTATACAGAACGATTGGACAGGGTGAATATCGCGATTCCGTGGCTCCTGGAGTGATTTATCGTTATATCGAACGATTGCCGGGGATGAGAAGTGATTCCTTACCTTCTTTCGATCCAGAACGTGTGGAAACGGTGAATATCGCGATTTCGAGCCTCCTAGAGTGATTTATCGTCATATCGAACGATTACGAGGGCTGGGATGTTAATCCTCACCTTCCGTCTATACAGAACGATTGGACAGGGTGAATATCGCGATTCCGTGGCTCCTGGAGTGATTTATCGTCATATCGAAATATTGCGAGGGCTGGGATGTGAATCCTTACCTTCCGTCGATACAGAACGTGTGGGATCGGTGAATATCGCGATTCCGTGCCTCCTAGAGTGATTTACCGTTATATCGAACGATTACGAGGGCTGGGATGTTAATCCTCACCTTCCGTCTATACAGAGCGATTGGACAGGGTGAATATCGCGATTCCGTGGCTCCTGGAGTGATTTATCGTTATATCGAACGATTGCCGGGGATGAGAAGTGATTCCTTACCTTCTTTCGATCCAGAACGTGTGGAAACGGTGAATATCGCGATTCCAAGCCTCCTAGAGTGATTTATCGTCATATCGAACGATTGCGAGGACTGGGATGTGAATGCTCACCTTCCGTCGATACAGAACGTGTGGGAACGGTGAATATCGCGATTCCGAGGCTCCTGGAGTGATTTATCGTTATATCGAACGATTGCGAGGGCTGGAACGTGAATCCTTACCTTCTGTCGATACAGGACGATTGGAAATGATGCATATCGCGATTCCAAGCCTCCTAGAGTGATTTATCGTCATATCGAACGATTGCGAGGACTGGGAAGTGAATCCTTACCTTCTGTTGATACAGAACGTGTGGAAACGGTGAATATCGCGATTCCGAGCCTCCTAGAGTGATTTACCGTTATATCGAACGATTGCGAGAGCTGGGAAGTGCATCCTTACCATCTGTCTATACAGAACGATTGGACAAGGTGAATATCGCGATTCCGTGGCTCCTGGAGTGATTTATCGTCATATCGAAATATTGCGAGGGCTGGGATGTGAATCCTTACCTTCCGTCGATACAGAACGTGTGGGATCGGTGAATATCGCGATTCCGTGCCTCCTAGAGTGATTTATCGTCATATCGAACGATTGCGAGGGCTGGGATGTGAATCCTCACCATCCGTCGATACAGAACGTGTGGGAACGGTGAATATCGCGATTCCGAGGCTCCTGGAGTGATTTATCGTTATATCGAACGATTGCGAGGGCTGGAACGTGAATCCTTACCTTCTGTCGATACAGGACGATTGGAAATGATGCATATCGCGATTCCGGGCCCCCTAGAGTGATTAATCGTTATATGGAACGATTGCGAAAGCTGGAAAGTGAATCCTCACCTTCTGTATATACATGACTATAGGACAGGGTGTATATCGCGATTCCGAACCGCCTAGACTGATTTATCTATAGACCGAACGATTGCGAGGGCTGGGAAGTGAGTACTTACCTTCTGTCTATACACAACGGTTGGACAGGGTGAATATCGCGATTCCGTGGCTCCTGGAGTGATTCATCGTTATATCGAACGATTGCCGGGGATGAGAAGTAATTCCTTACCTTCTTTTGATCCAGAACGTGTGGAAACGGTGAATATCGCTATTCCGAGCCTCCTAGAGTGATCTTCGTTATATCGAACGATTGCGAGAACTGGGAAGTGAATCCTTACCTTCTGTGTACACGTGACTATAGGACAGGGTGAATATCGCGATTCCGAACCTCCGAAAGTGATTTAGCGATAGACCGAACAATTGCGAGGGCTGGGAAGTGAATCCTTACCTTCTGTTGATACAGAACGTGTGGAAACGGTGAATATCGCGATTCCGAGCCTCCTAGAGTGATTTACCGTTATATCGAACGATTGCGAGAACTGGGAAGTGAATCCTTACCATCTGTCTATACAGAACGATTGGACAGGGTGAATATCGCGATTCCGTGGCTCCTAGAGTGATTTATCGTCATATCGAAATATTGCGAGGGCTGGGATGTGAATCCTTACCTTCCGTCGATACAGAACGTGTGGGATCGGTGAATATAGCGATTCCGTGCCTCCTAGAGTGATTTATCGTTATATCGAACGATTGCGAGGGCTGGAACGTGAATCCTTACCTTCTGTCGATACAGGACGATTGGAAATGATGCATATCGCGATTCCGGGCCTCCTAGAGTGATTAATCGTTATATGGAACGATTGCGATAGCTGGAAAGTGAATCCTCACCTTCTGTATATACATGACTATAGGACAGGGTGAATATCGCGATTCCGAACCTCCGAAAGTGATTTATCGATAGACCGAACAATTGCGAGGGCTGGGAAGTGAATCCTTACCTTCTGTTGATACAGAACGCGTGGAAACGGTGAATATCCAAATTCCGAGGCTCTTAGAGTGATTTATCGTCATATCGAAATATTGGGAGGGCTGGGATGTGAATCCTTACCTTCCGTCCATACAGAACGTGTGGGATCGGTGAATATCGCGATTCCGTGCCTCCTAGAGTGATTTATCGTCATATCGAACGATTGCGAGGGCTGGGATGTGAATCCTTACCTTCCCTCGATACAGAACGTGTGGAAACGGTGAATATCGCGATTCCGAGCCTCCTAGACTGATATATCTATAGACCGAACGATTGCGAGGGCTGGGAAGTGAGTACTTACCTTCTGTCTATACATAACGATTGGACAGGGTGAATATCGCGATTCCGTGGCTCCTGGAGTGATTTATCGCTATATCGAACGATTGCCGGGGATGAGAAGTGATTCCTTACCTTCTTTCGATCCAGAACGTGTGGAAACGGTGAATATCGCGATTTCGAGCCTCCTAGAGTGATTTATCGTCATATCGAACGATTGCGAGGGCTGGGATGTGAATCCTCACCTTCCGTCGATACAGAACGTGTGGAAACGGTGAATATAGCGATTCCGAGCCTCCTAGAGTGATTTTTCGTTATATCGAACGAAAGCGAGGGCTGGAAAGTAAAGCCATAGCTTCCTTCGATACAGAACGTGTGGAAACGGTGAATATCGCGATTCCGAGCCTCCTAGAGTGATTTTCGTTATATCGAACGATTGCGAGGGCTGGAAAGTAAATCCATAGCTTCCTTCGATACAGAGCGTGTGGAAACGGTGAATATCGCCATTCCGAGCCTCCTAGAGTGATTTATTGTTATATCAAACGATTGCGAGGGCTGGAAAGTGATTCCTAAGCTTCTTTCGATCCAGAACGTGTGGAAACGGTGAATATCGCGATTCCGTGCCTCCTAGAGTGATTTATCGTTATATCGAACGATTGTGAGGGCTGGAACGTGAATCCTTACCTTCTGTCGATACAGGACGATTGGAAATGATGCATATCGCGATTCCGGGCCTCCTAGAGTGATTAATCGTTATATGGAACGATTGCGATAGCTGGAAAGTGAATCCTCACCTTCTGTATATACATGACTATAGGACAGGGTGAATATCGCGATTCCGAACCTCCGAAAGTGATTTATCGATAGACCGAACAATTGCGAGGGCTGGGAAGTGAATCCTTACCTTCTGTTGATACAGAACGTGTGGAAACGGTGAATATCCAAATTCCGAGGCTCTTAGAGTGATTTATCGTTATATCGAACGAATGCGAGGGCTGGAAAGTAAATCCATAGCTTCCTTCGATACAGAGCTTGTGGAAACGGTGAATATCGCCATTCCGAGCCTCCTAGAGTGATTTATTGTTATATCAAACGATTGCGAGGGCTGGAAAGTGATTCCTAAGCTTCTTTCGATCCAGAACGTGTGGAAACGGTGAATATCGCGATTCCGAGCCTCCTAGAGTGATTTATCGTCATATCGAAATATTGGGAGGGCTGGGATGTGAATCCTTACCTTCCGTCCATACAGAACGTGTGGGATCGGTGAATATCGCGATTCCGTGGCTCCTGGAGTGATTTATCGTCATATCGAAATATTGCGAGGGCTGGGATGTGAATCCTTACCTTCCGTCGATACAGAACGTGTGGAAACGGTGAATATCGCGATTCCGAGCCTCCTAGACTGATATATCTATAGACCGAACGATTGCGAGGGCTGGGAAGTGAGTACTTACCTTCTGTCGATACAGAACGATTGGGCAGTGTCAATACCGCGATTCCGAACTTCCTTGGGTGATTGATCGATAAACCGAACGATTGCGAGGGCTGGGAAGTGAATCCTTACCCTCTGCCGAAACAGAACGATTGGTAATTTCGAATATCGCGTTTCCGATCCTCCTAGAGTGATTTAGCGATAGACCGAACGATACCGAGGGCTGCGAAGTGAATCCTTACCTTCTGTCGCTACAGAACGTGTGGAACGTCGAATATCGCGATTCCGAGCCGCCTAGAGTGATTTATCGTAATATCGAACGAATGCGAGGGCTGGAAAGTAAATCCATAGATTCCATCGATACAGAACGTGTGGAAACGGTGAATATAGCGATTCCGAGCCTCCTAGAGTGATTTTTCGTTATATCGAACGAAAGCGAGGGCTGGAAAGTAAAGCCATAGCTTCCTTCGATACAGAACGTATGGAAACGGTGAATATCGCGATTCCGAGCCTCCTAGTGTGATTTACCGTTATATCGAACGATTGCGAGAGCTGGGAAGTGAATCCTTACCATCTGTCGATACAGAACGTGTGGAACGTCGAATATCGCGATTCCGAGCCGCCTAGAGTGATTTATCGTAATATCGAACGAATGCGAGGGCTGGAAAGTAAATCCATAGCTTCCTTCGATACAGAACGTGTGGAAACGGTGAATATCGCGATTCCGAGCCTCCTAGAGTGATTTTCGTTATATCGAACGATTGCGAGGGCTGGAAAGTACATCCATAGCTTCCGTCGATACAGAACGTGTGGGATCGGTGAATATCGCGATTCCGTGCCTCCTAGAGTGATTTACCGTTATATCGAACAATTGCGAGGGCTGGGAAGTGAATCCTTACCTTCTGTCTATACAGAACGATTGGACAGGGTGAATATCGCGATTCCGTGGCTCCTGGAGTGATTTATCGTTATATCGAACGATTGCCGGGGATGAGAAGTGATTCCTTACCTTCTTTTGATCCAGAACGTGTGGAAACGGTGAATATCGCTATTCCGAGCCTCCTAGAGTGATCTTCGTTATATCGAACGATTGCGAGGCCTGGGAAGTGATTCATTGCCTTCTGTCGATAGAGAACGTGTGGAACGTGAGAATATCGCTATTCCGAGCCTCCTAGAGTGATTAATCGTTATATGGAACGATTGCGATAGCTGGAAAGTGAATCCTTACCTTCTGTATACACGTGACTATAGGACAGGGTGAATATCGCGATTCCGAACCTCCGAAAGTGATTTAGCGATAGACCAAACAATTGCGAGGGCTGGGAAGTGAATCCTTACCTTCTGTTGATACAGAACGTGTGGAAACGGTGAATATCGCGATTCCGAGCCTCCTAGAGTGATTTACCGTTATATCGAACGATTGCGAGAGCTGGGAAGTGAATCCTTACCATCTGTCTATACAGAACGATTGGACAGGGTGAATATCGCGATTCCGTGGCTCCTAGAGTGATTTATCGTCATATCGAAATATTGCGAGGGCTGGGATGTGAATCCTTACCTTCCGTCGATACAGAACGTGTGGGATCGGTGAATATCGCGATTCCGTGCCTCCTAGAGTGATTTATCGTTATATCGAACGATTGCGAGGGCTGGAACGTGAATCCTTACCTTCTGTCGATACAGGACGATTGGAAAAGATGCATATCGCGATTCCGGGCCTCCTAGAGTGATTAATCGTTATATGGAACGATTGCGATAGCTGGAAAGTGAATCCTCACCTTCTGTATATACATGACTATAGGACAGGGTGAATATCGCGATTCCGAACCTCCGAAAGTGATTTATCGATAGACCGAACAATTGCGAGGGCTGGGAAGTGAATCCTTACCTTCTGTTGATACAGAACGTGTGGAAACGGTAAATATCCAAATTCCGAGGCTCTTAGAGTGATTTATCGTTATATCGAACGAATGCGAGGGCTGGAAAGTAAATCCATAGCTTCCTTCGATACAGAGCGTGTGGAAACGGTGAATATCGCCATTCCGAGCCTCCTAGAGTGATTTATTGTTATATCAAACGATTGCGAGGGCTGGAAAGTGATTCCTAAGCTTCTTTCGATCCAGAACGTGTGGAAACGGTGAATATCGCGATTCCGTGGCTCCTAGAGTGATTTATCGTCATTTCGAAATATTGCGAGGGCTGGGATGTGAATCCTTACCTTCCGTCGATACAGAACGTGTGGGATCGGTGAATATCGCGATTCCGTGCCTCCTAGAGTGATTTATCGTTATATCGAACGAATGCGAGGACTGGGAAGTGAATCCTTACCATCTGTCTATACAGAACGATTGGACAGGGTGAATATCGCGATTCCGTGGCTCCTGGAGTGATTTATCGGCATATCGAAATATTGCGAGGGCTGGGATGTGAATCCTTACCTTCCGTCGATACAGAACGTGTGGAATCGGTGAATATCGCGATTCCGTGCCTCCTAGAGTGATTTATCGTCATATCGAACGATTGCGAGGGCTGGGATGTGAATCCTCACCATCCGTCGATACAGAACGTGTGGGAACGGTGAATATCGCGATTCCGAGGCTCCTGGAGTGATTTATCGTTATATCGAACGATTGCGAGGGCTGGAACGTGAATCCTTACCTTCTGTCGATACAGAACGATTGGAAATGATGCATATCGCGATTCCGGGCCTCCTAGATTGATTAATCGTTACATGGAACGATTGCGATAGCTGGAAAGTGAATCCTCACCTTCTGTATATACATGACTATAGGACAGGGTGAATATCGCGATTCCGTGCCTCCTAGAGTGATTTGTCGTCATATCGAACGATTGCGAGGGCTGGGATCTGAATCCTTACCTTCCCTCGATACAGAACGTGTGGAAACGGTGAATATCGCGATTCCGAGCCTCCTAGACTGATTTATCTATAGGCCGAACGATTGCGAGGGCTGGGAAGTGAGTACTTACCTTCTGTCTATACAGAACGATTGGACAGGGTGAATATCGCGATTCCGTGGCTCCTGGAGTGATTTATCGTTATATCGAACGATTGCCGGGGATGAGAAGTGATTCCTTACCTTCTTTCGATCCAGAACGTGTGGAAACGGTGAATATCGCGATTTCGAGCCTCCTAGAGTGATTTATCGTCATATCGAACGATTACGAGGGCTGGGATGTTAATCCTCACCTTCCGTCTATACAGAACGATTGGACAGGGTGAATATCGCGATTCCGTGGCTCCTGGAGTGATTTATCGTCATATCGAAATATTGCGAGGGCTGGGATGTGAATCCTTACCTTCCGTCGATACAGAACGTGTGGGATCGGTGAATATCGCGATTCCGTGCCTCCTAGAGTGATTTACCGTTATATCGAACGATTACGAGGGCTGGGATGTTAATCCTCACCTTCCGTCTATACAGAACGATTGGACAGGGTGAATATCGCGATTCCGTGGCTCCTGGAGTGATTTATCGTTATATCGAACGATTGCCGGGGATGAGAAGTGATTCCTTACCTTCTTTCGATCCAGAACGTGTGGAAACGGTGAATATCGCGATTCCAAGCCTCCTAGAGTGATTTATCGTCATATCGAACGATTGCGAGGGCTGGGATGTGAATCCTCACCATCCGCCGATACAGAACGTGTGGGAACGGTGAATATCGCGATTCCGAGGCTCCTGGAGTGATTTATCGTTATATCGAACGATTGCGAGGGCTGGAACGTGAATCCTTACCTTCTGTCGATACAGGACGATTGGAAATGATGCATATCGCGATTCCAAGCCTCCTAGAGTGATTTATCGTCATATCGAACGATTGCGAGGACTGGGAAGTGAATCCTTACCTTCTGTTGATACAGAACGTGTGGAAACGGTGAATATCGCGATTCCGAGCCTCCTAGAGTGATTTACCGTTATATCGAACGATTGCGAGAGCTGGGAAGTGCATCCTTACCATCTGTCTATACAGAACGATTGGACAAGGTGAATATCGCGATTCCGTGGCTCCTGGAGTGATTTATCGTCATATCGAAATATTGCGAGGGCTGGGATGTGAATCCTTACCTTCCGTCGATACAGAACGTGTGGGATCGGTGAATATCGCGATTCCGTGCCTCCTAGAGTGATTTATCGTCATATCGAACGATTGCGAAAGCTGGAAAGTGAATCCTCACCTTCTGTATATACATGACTATAGGACAGGGTGTATATCGCGATTCCGAACCGCCTAGACTGATTTATCTATAGACCGAACGATTGCGAGGGCTGGGAAGTGAGTACTTACCTTCTGTCTATACACAACGGTTGGACAGGGTGAATATCGCGATTCCGTGGCTCCTGGAGTGATTCATCGTTATATCGAACGATTGCCGGGGATGAGAAGTAATTCCTTACCTTCTTTTGATCCAGAACGTGTGGAAACGGTGAATATCGCTATTCCGAGCCTCCTAGAGTGATCTTCGTTATATCGAACGATTGCGAGAACTGGGAAGTGAATCCTTACCTTCTGTGTACACGTGACTATAGGACAGGGTGAATATCGCGATTCCGAACCTCCGAAAGTGATTTAGCGATAGACCGAACAATTGCGAGGGCTGGGAAGTGAATCCTTACCTTCTGTTGATACAGAACGTGTGGAAACGGTGAATATCGCGATTCCGAGCCTCCTAGAGTGATTTACCGTTATATCGAACGATTGCGAGAACTGGGAAGTGAATCCTTACCATCTGTCTATACAGAACGATTGGACAGGGTGAATATCGCGATTCCGTGGCTCCTAGAGTGATTTATCGTCATATCGAAATATTGCGAGGGCTGGGATGTGAATCCTTACCTTCCGTCGATACAGAACGTGTGGGATCGGTGAATATAGCGATTCCGTGCCTCCTAGAGTGATTTATCGTTATATCGAACGATTGCGAGGGCTGGAACGTGAATCCTTACCTTCTGTCGATACAGGACGATTGGAAATGATGCATATCGCGATTCCGGGCCTCCTAGAGTGATTAATCGTTATATGGAACGATTGCGATAGCTGGAAAGTGAATCCTCACCTTCTGTATATACATGACTATAGGACAGGGTGAATATCGCGATTCCGAACCTCCGAAAGTGATTTATCGATAGACCGAACAATTGCGAGGGCTGGGAAGTGAATCCTTACCTTCTGTTGATACAGAACGCGTGGAAACGGTGAATATCCAAATTCCGAGGCTCTTAGAGTGATTTATCGTCATATCGAACGATTGCGAGGGCTGGGATGTGAATCCTTACCTTCCCTCGATACAGAACGTGTGGAAACGGTGAATATCGCGATTCCGAGCCTCCTAGACTGATATATCTATAGACCGAACGATTGCGAGGGCTGGGAAGTGAGTACTTACCTTCTGTCTATACATAACGATTGGACAGGGTGAATATCGCGATTCCGTGGCTCCTGGAGTGATTTATCGCTATATCGAACGATTGCCGGGGATGAGAAGTGATTCCTTACCTTCTTTCGATCCAGAACGTGTGGAAACGGTGAATATCGCGATTTCGAGCCTCCTAGAGTGATTTATCGTCATATCGAACGATTGCGAGGGCTGGGATGTGAATCCTCACCTTCCGTCGATACAGAACGTGTGGAAACGGTGAATATAGCGATTCCGAGCCTCCTAGAGTGATTTTTCGTTATATCGAACGAAAGCGAGGGCTGGAAAGTAAAGCCATAGCTTCCTTCGATACAGAACGTGTGGAAACGGTGAATATCGCGATTCCGAGCCTCCTAGAGTGATTTTCGTTATATCGAACGATTGCGAGGGCTGGAAAGTAAATCCATAGCTTCCTTCGATACAGAGCGTGTGGAAACGGTGAATATCGCCATTCCGAGCCTCCTAGAGTGATTTATTGTTATATCAAACGATTGCGAGGGCTGGAAAGTGATTCCTAAGCTTCTTTCGATCCAGAACGTGTGGAAACGGTGAATATCGCGATTCCGTGCCTCCTAGAGTGATTTATCGTTATATCGAACGATTGTGAGGGCTGGAACGTGAATCCTTACCTTCTGTCGATACAGGACGATTGGAAATGATGCATATCGCGATTCCGGGCCTCCTAGAGTGATTAATCGTTATATGGAACGATTGCGATAGCTGGAAAGTGAATCCTCACCTTCTGTATATACATGACTATAGGACAGGGTGAATATCGCGATTCCGAACCTCCGAAAGTGATTTATCGATAGACCGAACAATTGCGAGGGCTGGGAAGTGAATCCTTACCTTCTGTTGATACAGAACGTGTGGAAACGGTGAATATCCAAATTCCGAGGCTCTTAGAGTGATTTATCGTTATATCGAACGAATGCGAGGGCTGGAAAGTAAATCCATAGCTTCCTTCGATACAGAGCTTGTGGAAACGGTGAATATCGCCATTCCGAGCCTCCTAGAGTGATTTATTGTTATATCAAACGATTGCGAGGGCTGGAAAGTGATTCCTAAGCTTCTTTCGATCCAGAACGTGTGGAAACGGTGAATATCGCGATTCCGAGCCTCCTAGAGTGATTTATCGTCATATCGAAATATTGGGAGGGCTGGGATGTGAATCCTTACCTTCCGTCCATACAGAACGTGTGGGATCGGTGAATATCGCGATTCCGTGGCTCCTGGAGTGATTTATCGTCATATCGAAATATTGCGAGGGCTGGGATGTGAATCCTTACCTTCCGTCGATACAGAACGTGTGGAAACGGTGAATATCGCGATTCCGAGCCTCCTAGACTGATATATCTATAGACCGAACGATTGCGAGGGCTGGGAAGTGAGTACTTACCTTCTGTCGATACAGAACGATTGGGCAGTGTCAATACCGCGATTCCGAACTTCCTTGGGTGATTGATCGATAAACCGAACGATTGCGAGGGCTGGGAAGTGAATCCTTACCCTCTGCCGAAACAGAACGATTGGTAATTTCGAATATCGCGTTTCCGATCCTCCTAGAGTGATTTAGCGATAGACCGAACGATACCGAGGGCTGCGAAGTGAATCCTTACCTTCTGTCGCTACAGAACGTGTGGAACGTCGAATATCGCGATTCCGAGCCGCCTAGAGTGATTTATCGTAATATCGAACGAATGCGAGGGCTGGAAAGTAAATCCATAGATTCCATCGATACAGAACGTGTGGAAACGGTGAATATAGCGATTCCGAGCCTCCTAGAGTGATTTTTCGTTATATCGAACGAAAGCGAGGGCTGGAAAGTAAAGCCATAGCTTCCTTCGATACAGAACGTATGGAAACGGTGAATATCGCGATTCCGAGCCTCCTAGTGTGATTTACCGTTATATCGAACGATTGCGAGAGCTGGGAAGTGAATCCTTACCATCTGTCGATACAGAACGTGTGGAACGTCGAATATCGCGATTCCGAGCCGCCTAGAGTGATTTATCGTAATATCGAACGAATGCGAGGGCTGGAAAGTAAATCCATAGCTTCCTTCGATACAGAACGTGTGGAAACGGTGAATATCGCGATTCCGAGCCTCCTAGAGTGATTTTCGTTATATCGAACGATTGCGAGGGCTGGAAAGTACATCCATAGCTTCCGTCGATACAGAACGTGTGGGATCGGTGAATATCGCGATTCCGTGCCTCCTAGAGTGATTTACCGTTATATCGAACAATTGCGAGGGCTGGGAAGTGAATCCTTACCTTCTGTCTATACAGAACGATTGGACAGGGTGAATATCGCGATTCCGTGGCTCCTGGAGTGATTTATCGTTATATCGAACGATTGCCGGGGATGAGAAGTGATTCCTTACCTTCTTTTGATCCAGAACGTGTGGAAACGGTGAATATCGCTATTCCGAGCCTCCTAGAGTGATCTTCGTTATATCGAACGATTGCGAGGCCTGGGAAGTGATTCATTGCCTTCTGTCGATAGAGAACGTGTGGAACGTGAGAATATCGCTATTCCGAGCCTCCTAGAGTGATTAATCGTTATATGGAACGATTGCGATAGCTGGAAAGTGAATCCTTACCTTCTGTATACACGTGACTATAGGACAGGGTGAATATCGCGATTCCGAACCTCCGAAAGTGATTTAGCGATAGACCAAACAATTGCGAGGGCTGGGAAGTGAATCCTTACCTTCTGTTGATACAGAACGTGTGGAAACGGTGAATATCGCGATTCCGAGCCTCCTAGAGTGATTTACCGTTATATCGAACGATTGCGAGAGCTGGGAAGTGAATCCTTACCATCTGTCTATACAGAACGATTGGACAGGGTGAATATCGCGATTCCGTGGCTCCTAGAGTGATTTATCGTCATATCGAAATATTGCGAGGGCTGGGATGTGAATCCTTACCTTCCGTCGATACAGAACGTGTGGGATCGGTGAATATCGCGATTCCGTGCCTCCTAGAGTGATTTATCGTTATATCGAACGATTGCGAGGGCTGGAACGTGAATCCTTACCTTCTGTCGATACAGGACGATTGGAAAAGATGCATATCGCGATTCCGGGCCTCCTAGAGTGATTAATCGTTATATGGAACGATTGCGATAGCTGGAAAGTGAATCCTCACCTTCTGTATATACATGACTATAGGACAGGGTGAATATCGCGATTCCGAACCTCCGAAAGTGATTTATCGATAGACCGAACAATTGCGAGGGCTGGGAAGTGAATCCTTACCTTCTGTTGATACAGAACGTGTGGAAACGGTAAATATCCAAATTCCGAGGCTCTTAGAGTGATTTATCGTTATATCGAACGAATGCGAGGGCTGGAAAGTAAATCCATAGCTTCCTTCGATACAGAGCGTGTGGAAACGGTGAATATCGCCATTCCGAGCCTCCTAGAGTGATTTATTGTTATATCAAACGATTGCGAGGGCTGGAAAGTGATTCCTAAGCTTCTTTCGATCCAGAACGTGTGGAAACGGTGAATATCGCGATTCCGTGGCTCCTAGAGTGATTTATCGTCATTTCGAAATATTGCGAGGGCTGGGATGTGAATCCTTACCTTCCGTCGATACAGAACGTGTGGGATCGGTGAATATCGCGATTCCGTGCCTCCTAGAGTGATTTATCGTTATATCGAACGAATGCGAGGGCTGGGATGTGAATCCTTACCTTCCGTCCTTACAGAACGTGTGGGATCGGTGAATATCGCGATTCCGTGCCTCCTAGAGTGATTTATCGTCATATCGAACGATTGCGAGGGCTGGAATGTGAATCCTTACCTTCCCTCGATACAGAACGTGTGGAAACGGTGAATATCGCGATTCCGAGCCTCCTAGACTGATTTATCTATAGACCGAACGATTGCGAGGGCTGGGAAGTGAGTACTTACCTTCTGTCTATACAGAACGATTGGACAGGGTGAATATCGCGATTCCGTGGCTCCTGGAGTGATTTATCGCTATATCGAACGATTGCCGCGGATGAGAAGTGATTCCTTACCTTCTTTCGATCCAGAACGTGTGGAAACGGTAAATATCGCGATTTCGAGCCTCCTAGAGTGATTTATCGTCATAACGAACGATTGCGAGGGCTGGGATGTGAATCCTCACCTTCCGTCGATACAGAACGTGTGGGAACGGTGAATATCGCGATTCCGAGCCTCCTAGAGTGATTTATCGTCATATCGAACGATTGCGAGGGCTGGGATGTGAATGCTCACCTTCCGTCGATACAGAACGTGTGGGAACGGTGAATATCGCGATTCCGAGGCTCCTGGAGTGATTTATCGTTATATCGAACGACTGCGAGGGCTGGAACGTGAATCCTTACCTTCTGTCGATACAGGACGATTGGAAATGATGCATATCGCGATTCCGGGCCTCCTAGAGTGATTAATCGTTATATGGAACGATTGCGATAGCTGGAAAGTGAATCCTCACCTTCTGTATATACATGACTATAGGACAGGGTGAATATCGCGATTCCGAACCTCCGAAAGTGATTTATCGATAGACCGAACAATTGCGAGGGCTGGGAAGTGAATCCTTACCTTCTGTTGATACAGAACGTGTGGAAACGGTGAATATCCAAATTCCGAGGCTCTTAGAGTGATTTATCGTTATATCGAACGAATGCGAGGGCTGGAAAGTAAATCCATAGCTTCCTTCGATACAGAGCTTGTGGAAACGGTGAATATCGCCATTCCGAGCCTCCTAGAGTGATTTATTGTTATATCAAACGATTGCGAGGGCTGGAAAGTGATTCCTAAGCTTCTTTCGATCCAGAACGTGTGGAAACGGTGAATATCGCGATTCCGAGCCTCCTAGAGTGATTTATCGTCATATCGAAATATTGGGAGGGCTGGGATGTGAATCCTTACCTTCCGTCCATACAGAACGTGTGGGATCGGTGAATATCGCGATTCCGTGGCTCCTGGAGTGATTTATCGTCATATCGAAATATTGCGAGGGCTGGGATGTGAATCCTTACCTTCCGTCGATACAGAACGTGTGGAAACGGTGAATATCGCGATTCCGAGCCTCCTAGACTGATATATCTATAGACCGAACGATTGCGAGGGCTGGGAAGTGAGTACTTACCTTCTGTCGATACAGAACGATTGGGCAGTGTCAATACCGCGATTCCGAACTTCCTTGAGTGATTGATCGATAAACCGAACGATTGCGAGGGCTGGGAAGTGAATCCTTACCCTCTGCCGAAACAGAACGATTGGTAATTTCGAATATCGCGTTTCCGAGCCGCCTAGAGTGATTTATCGTAATATCGAACGAATGCGAGGGCTGGAAAGTAAATCCATAGATTCCATCGATACAGAACGTGTGGAAACGGTGAATATAGCGATTCCGAGCCTCCTAGAGTGATTTTTCGTTATATCGAACGAAAGCGAGGGCTGGAAAGTAAAGCCATAGCTTCCTTCGATACAGAACGTATGGAAACGGTGAATATCGCGATTCCGAGCCTCCTAGAGTGATTTACCGTTATATCGAACGATTGCGAGAGCTGGGAAGTGAATCCTTACCATCTGTCGATACAGAACGTGTGGAACGTCGAATATCGCGATTCCGAGCCGCCTAGAGTGATTTATCGTAATATCGAACGAATGCGAGGGCTGGAAAGTAAATCCATAGCTTCCATCAATACAGAACGTGTGGAAACGGTGAATATAACGATTCCGAGCCTCCTAGAGTGATTTATCGTTATATCGAACGAAAGCGAGGGCTGGAAAGTAAAGCCATAGCTTCCTTCGATACAGAACGTGTGGAAACGGTGAATATCGCGATTCCGAGCCTCCTAGAGTGATTTTCGTTATATCGAACGATTGCGAGGGCTGGAAAGTAAATCCATAGCTTCCTTCGATGCAGAGCGTGTGGAAACGGTGAATATCGCCATTCCGAGCCTCCTAGAGTGATTTATTGTTATATCAAACGATTGCGAGGGCTGGAAAGTGATTCCTTACCTTCCGTCGATACAGAACGTGTGGGATCGGTGAATATCGCGATTCCGTGCCTCCTAGAGTGATTTACCGTTATATCGAACAATTGCGAGGGCTGGGAAGTGAATCCTTACCTTCTGTCTATACAGAACGATTGGACAGGGTGAATATCGCGATTCCGTGGCTCCTGGAGTGATTTATCGTTATATCGAACGATTGCCGGGGATGAGAAGTGATTCCTTACCTTCTTTTGATCCAGAACGTGTGGAAACGGTGAATATCGCTATTCCGAGCCTCCTAGAGTGATCTTCGTTATATCGAACGATTGCGAGGCCTGGGAAGTGATTCATTGCCTTCTGTCGATAGAGAACGTGTGGAACGTGAGAATATCGCTATTCCGAGCCTCCTAGAGTGATTAATCGTTATATGGAACGATTGCGATAGCTGGAAAGTGAATCCTTACCTTCTGTATACACGTGACTATAGGACAGGGTGAATATCGCGATTCCGAACCTCCGAAAGTGATTTAGCGATAGACCAAACAATTGCGAGGGCTGGGAAGTGAATCCTTACCTTCTGTTGATACAGAACGTGTGGAAACGGTGAATATCGCGATTCCGAGCCTCCTAGAGTGATTTACCGTTATATCGAACGATTGCGAGAGCTGGGAAGTGAATCCTTACCATCTGTCTATACAGAACGATTGGACAGGGTGAATATCGCGATTCCGTGGCTCCTAGAGTGATTTATCGTCATATCGAAATATTGCGAGGGCTGGGATGTGAATCCTTACCTTCCGTCCATACAGAACGTGTGGGATCGGTGAATATCGCGATTCCGTGCCTCCTAGAGTGATTTATCGTTATATCGAACGATTGCGAGGGCTGGAACGTGAATCCTTACCTTCTGTCGATACAGGACGATTGGAAAAGATGCATATCGCGATTCCGGGCCTCCTAGAGTGATTAATCGTTATATGGAACGATTGCGATAGCTGGAAAGTGAATCCTCACCTTCTGTATATACATGACTATAGGACAGGGTGAATATCGCGATTCCGAACCTCCGAAAGTGATTTATCGATAGACCGAACAATTGCGAGGGCTGGGAAGTGAATCCTTACCTTCTGTTGATACAGAACGTGTGGAAACGGTAAATATCCAAATTCCGAGGCTCTTAGAGTGATTTATCGTTATATCGAACGAATGCGAGGGCTGGAAAGTAAATCCATAGCTTCCTTCGATACAGAGCGTGTGGAAACGGTGAATATCGCCATTCCGAGCCTCCTAGAGTGATTTATTGTTATATCAAACGATTGCGAGGGCTGGAAAGTGATTCCTAAGCTTCTTTCGATCCAGAACGTGTGGAAACGGTGAATATCGCGATTCCGTGGCTCCTAGAGTGATTTATCGTCATATCGAAATATTGCGAGGGCTGGGATGTGAATCCTTACCTTCCGTCGATACAGAACGTGTGGGATCGGTGAATATCGCGATTCCGTGCCTCCTAGAGTGATTTATCGTTATATCGAACGAATGCGAGGGCTGGGATGTGAATCCTTACCTTCCGTCCATACAGAACGTGTGGGATCGGTGAATATCGCGATTCCGTGCCTCCTAGAGTGATTTATCGTCATATCGAACGATTGCGAGGGCTGGAATGTGAATCCTTACCTTCCCTCGATACAGAACGTGTGGAAACGGTGAATATCGCGATTCCGAGCCTCCTAGACTGATTTATCTATAGACCGAACGATTGCGAGGGCTGGGAAGTGAGTACTTACCTTCTGTCTATACAGAACGATTGGACAGGGTGAATATCGCGATTCCGTGGCTCCTGGAGTGATTTATCGCTATATCGAACGATTGCCGGGGATGAGAAGTGATTCCTTACCTTCTTTCGATCCAGAACGTGTGGAAACGGTAAATATCGCGATTTCGAGCCTCCTAGAGTGATTTATCGTCATAACGAACGATTGCGAGGGCTGGGATGTGAATCCTCACCTTCCGTCGATACAGAACGTGTGGGAACGGTGAATATCGCGATTCCGAGCCTCCTAGAGTGATTTATCGTCATATCGAACGATTGCGAGGGCTGGGATGTGAATGCTCACCTTCCGTCGATACAGAACGTGTGGGAACGGTGAATATCGCGATTCCGAGGCTCCTGGAGTGATTTATCGTTATATCGAACGACTGCGAGGGCTGGAACGTGAATCCTTACCTTCTGTCGATACAGGACGATTGGAAATGATGCATATCGCGATTCCGGGCCTCCTAGAGTGATTAATCGTTATATGGAACGATTGCGATAGCTGGAAAGTGAATCCTCACCTTCTGTATATACATGACTATAGGACAGGGTGAATATCGCGATTCCGAACCTCCGAAAGTGATTTATCGATAGACCGAACAATTGCGAGGGCTGGGAAGTGAATCCTTACCTTCTGTTGATACAGAACGTGTGGAAACGGTGAATATCCAAATTCCGAGGCTCTTAGAGTGATTTATCGTTATATCGAACGAATGCGAGGGCTGGAAAGTAAATCCATAGCTTCCTTCGATACAGAGCTTGTGGAAACGGTGAATATCGCCATTCCGAGCCTCCTAGAGTGATTTATTGTTATATCAAACGATTGCGAGGGCTGGGAAGTGAATCCTTACCTTCTGTTGATACAGAACGTGTGGAAACGGTGAATATCCAAATTCCGAGGCTCTTAGAGTGATTTATCGTTATATCGAACGAATGCGAGGGCTGGAAAGTAAATCCATAGCTTCCTTCGATACAGAGCTTGTGGAAACGGTGAATATCGCCATTCCGAGCCTCCTAGAGTGATTTATTGTTATATCAAACGATTGCGAGGGCTGGAAAGTGATTCCTAAGCTTCTTTCGATCCAGAACGTGTGGAAACGGTGAATATCGCGATTCCGAGCCTCCTAGAGTGATTTATCGTCATATCGAAATATTGGGAGGGCTGGGATGTGAATCCTTACCTTCCGTCCATACAGAACGTGTGGGATCGGTGAATATCGCGATTCCGTGGCTCCTGGAGTGATTTATCGTCATATCGAAATATTGCGAGGGCTGGGATGTGAATCCTTACCTTCCGTCGATACAGAACGTGTGGAAACGGTGAATATCGCGATTCCGAGCCTCCTAGACTGATATATCTATAGACCGAACGATTGCGAGGGCTGGGAAGTGAGTACTTACCTTCTGTCGATACAGAACGATTGGGCAGTGTCAATACCGCGATTCCGAACTTCCTTGAGTGATTGATCGATAAACCGAACGATTGCGAGGGCTGGGAAGTGAATCCTTACCCTCTGCCGAAACAGAACGATTGGTAATTTCGAATATCGCGTTTCCGATCCTCCTAGAGTGATTTAGCGATAGACCGAACGATACCGAGGGCTGCGAAGTGAATCCTTACCTTCTGTCGATACAGAACGTGTGGAACGTCGAATATCGCGATTCCGAGCCGCCTAGAGTGATTTATCGTAATATCGAACGAATGCGAGGGCTGGAAAGTAAATCCATAGATTCCATCGATACAGAACGTGTGGAAACGGTGAATATAGCGATTCCGAGCCTCCTAGAGTGATTTTTCGTTATATCGAACGAAAGCGAGGGCTGGAAAGTAAAGCCATAGCTTCCTTCGATACAGAACGTATGGAAACGGTGAATATCGCGATTCCGAGCCTCCTAGAGTGATTTACCGTTATATCGAACGATTGCGAGAGCTGGGAAGTGAATCCTTACCATCTGTCGATACAGAACGTGTGGAACGTCGAATATCGCGATTCCGAGCCGCCTAGAGTGATTTATCGTAATATCGAACGAATGCGAGGGCTGGAAAGTAAATCCATAGCTTCCATCAATACAGAACGTGTGGAAACGGTGAATATAACGATTCCGAGCCTCCTAGAGTGATTTATCGTTATATCGAACGAAAGCGAGGGCTGGAAAGTAAAGCCATAGCTTCCTTCGATACAGAACGTGTGGAAACGGTGAATATCGCGATTCCAAGCCTCCTAGAGTGATTTTCGTTATATCGAACGATTGCGAGGGCTGGAAAGTAAATCCATAGCTTCCTTCGATGCAGAGCGTGTGGAAACGGTGAATATCGCCATTCCGAGCCTCCTAGAGTGATTTATTGTTATATCAAACGATTGCGAGGGCTGGAAAGTGATTCCTTACCTTCCGTCGATACAGAACGTGTGGGATCGGTGAATATCGCGATTCCGTGCCTCCTAGAGTGATTTACCGTTATATCGAACAATTGCGAGGGCTGGGAAGTGAATCCTTACCTTCTGTCTATACAGAACGATTGGACAGGGTGAATATCGCGATTCCGTGGCTCCTGGAGTGATTTATCGTTATATCGAACGATTGCCGGGGATGAGAAGTGATTCCTTACCTTCTTTTGATCCAGAACGTGTGGAAACGGTGAATATCGCTATTCCGAGCCTCCTAGAGTGATCTTCGTTATATCGAACGATTGCGAGGCCTGGGAAGTGCATCCTTACCATCTGTCTATACAGAACGATTGGACAAGGTGAATATCGCGATTCCGTGGCTCCTGGAGTGATTTATCGTCATATCGAAATATTGCGAGGGCTGGGATGTGAATCCTTACCTTCCGTCGATACAGAACGTGTGGGATCGGTGAATATCGCGATTCCGTGCCTCCTAGAGTGATTTATCGTCATATCGAACGATTGCGAGGGCTGGGATGTGAATCCTCACCATCCGTCGATACAGAACGTGTGGGAACGGTGAATATCGCGATTCCGAGGCTCCTGGAGTGATTTATCGTTATATCGAACGATTGCGAGGGCTGGAACGTGAATCCTTACCTTCTGTCGATACAGGACGATTGGAAATGATGCATATCGCGATTCCGGGCCCCCTAGAGTGATTAATCGTTATATGGAACGATTGCGAAAGCTGGAAAGTGAATCCTCACCTTCTGTATATACATGACTATAGGACAGGGTGTATATCGCGATTCCGAACCGCCTAGACTGATTTATCTATAGACCGAACGATTGCGAGGGCTGGGAAGTGAGTACTTACCTTCTGTCTATACACAACGGTTGGACAGGGTGAATATCGCGATTCCGTGGCTCCTGGAGTGATTCATCGTTATATCGAACGATTGCCGGGGATGAGAAGTAATTCCTTACCTTCTTTTGATCCAGAACGTGTGGAAACGGTGAATATCGCTATTCCGAGCCTCCTAGAGTGATCTTCGTTATATCGAACGATTGCGAGAACTGGGAAGTGAATCCTTACCTTCTGTGTACACGTGACTATAGGACAGGGTGAATATCGCGATTCCGAACCTCCGAAAGTGATTTAGCGATAGACCGAACAATTGCGAGGGCTGGGAAGTGAATCCTTACCTTCTGTTGATACAGAACGTGTGGAAACGGTGAATATCGCGATTCCGAGCCTCCTAGAGTGATTTACCGTTATATCGAACGATTGCGAGAACTGGGAAGTGAATCCTTACCATCTGTCTATACAGAACGATTGGACAGGGTGAATATCGCGATTCCGTGGCTCCTAGAGTGATTTATCGTCATATCGAAATATTGCGAGGGCTGGGATGTGAATCCTTACCTTCCGTCGATACAGAACGTGTGGGATCGGTGAATATAGCGATTCCGTGCCTCCTAGAGTGATTTATCGTTATATCGAACGATTGCGAGGGCTGGAACGTGAATCCTTACCTTCTGTCGATACAGGACGATTGGAAATGATGCATATCGCGATTCCGGGCCTCCTAGAGTGATTAATCGTTATATGGAACGATTGCGATAGCTGGAAAGTGAATCCTCACCTTCTGTATATACATGACTATAGGACAGGGTGAATATCGCGATTCCGAACCTCCGAAAGTGATTTATCGATAGACCGAACAATTGCGAGGGCTGGGAAGTGAATCCTTACCTTCTGTTGATACAGAACGCGTGGAAACGGTGAATATCCAAATGCCGAGGCTCTTAGAGTGATTTATCGTCATATCGAAATATTGGGAGGGCTGGGATGTGAATCCTTACCTTCCGTCCATACAGAACGTGTGGGATCGGTGAATATCGCGATTCCGTGCCTCCTAGAGTGATTTATCGTCATATCGAACGATTGCGAGGGCTGGGATGTGAATCCTTACCTTCCCTCGATACAGAACGTGTGGAAACGGTGAATATCGCGATTCCGAGCCTCCTAGACTGATATATCTATAGACCGAACGATTGCGAGGGCTGGGAAGTGAGTACTTACCTTCTGTCTATACATAACGATTGGACAGGGTGAATATCGCGATTCCGTGGCTCCTGGAGTGATTTATCGCTATATCGAACGATTGCCGGGGATGAGAAGTGATTCCTTACCTTCTTTCGATCCAGAACGTGTGGAAACGGTGAATATCGCGATTTCGAGCCTCCTAGAGTGATTTATCGTCATATCGAACGATTGCGAGGGCTGGGATGTGAATCCTCACCTTCCGTCGATACAGAACGTGTGGAAACGGTGAATATAGCGATTCCGAGCCTCCTAGAGTGATTTTTCGTTATATCGAACGAAAGCGAGGGCTGGAAAGTAAAGCCATAGCTTCCTTCGATACAGAACGTGTGGAAACGGTGAATATCGCGATTCCGAGCCTCCTAGAGTGATTTTCGTTATATCGAACGATTGCGAGGGCTGGAAAGTAAATCCATAGCTTCCTTCGATACAGAGCGTGTGGAAACGGTGAATATCGCCATTCCGAGCCTCCTAGAGTGATTTATTGTTATATCAAACGATTGCGAGGGCTGGAAAGTAAATCCATAGCTTCCTTCGATGCAGAGCGTGTGGAAACGGTGAATATCGCCATTCCGAGCCTCCTAGAGTGATTTATTGTTATATCAAACGATTGCGAGGGCTGGAAAGTGATTCCTTACCTTCCGTCGATACAGAACCTGTGGGATCGGTGAATATCGCGATTCCGTGCCTCCTAGAGTGATTTACCGTTATATCGAACAATTGCGAGGGCTGGGAAGTGAATCCTTACCTTCTGTCTATACAGAACGATTGGACAGGGTGAATATCGCGATTCCGTGGCTCCTGGAGTGATTTATCGTTATATCGAACGATTGCCGGGGATGAGAAGTGATTCCTTACCTTCTTTTGATCCAGAACGTGTGGAAACGGTGAATATCGCTATTCCGAGCCTCCTAGAGTGATCTTCGTTATATCGAACGATTGCGAGGCCTGGGAAGTGCATCCTTACCATCTGTCTATACAGAACGATTGGACAAGGTGAATATCGCGATTCCGTGGCTCCTGGAGTGATTTATCGTCATATCGAAATATTGCGAGGGCTGGGATGTGAATCCTTACCTTCCGTCGATACAGAACGTGTGGGATCGGTGAATATCGCGATTCCGTGCCTCCTAGAGTGATTTATCGTCATATCGAACGATTGCGAGGGCTGGGATGTGAATCCTCACCATCCGTCGATACAGAACGTGTGGGAACGGTGAATATCGCGATTCCGAGGCTCCTGGAGTGATTTATCGTTATATCGAACGATTGCGAGGGCTGGAACGTGAATCCTTACCTTCTGTCGATACAGGACGATTGGAAATGATGCATATCGCGATTCCGGGCCCCCTAGAGTGATTAATCGTTATATGGAACGATTGCGAAAGCTGGAAAGTGAATCCTCACCTTCTGTATATACATGACTATAGGACAGGGTGTATATCGCGATTCCGAACCGCCTAGACTGATTTATCTATAGACCGAACGATTGCGAGGGCTGGGAAGTGAGTACTTACCTTCTGTCTATACACAACGGTTGGACAGGGTGAATATCGCGATTCCGTGGCTCCTGGAGTGATTCATCGTTATATCGAACGATTGCCGGGGATGAGAAGTAATTCCTTACCTTCTTTTGATCCAGAACGTGTGGAAACGGTGAATATCGCTATTCCGAGCCTCCTAGAGTGATCTTCGTTATATCGAACGATTGCGAGAACTGGGAAGTGAATCCTTACCTTCTGTGTACACGTGACTATAGGACAGGGTGAATATCGCGATTCCGAACCTCCGAAAGTGATTTAGCGATAGACCGAACAATTGCGAGGGCTGGGAAGTGAATCCTTACCTTCTGTTGATACAGAACGTGTGGAAACGGTGAATATCGCGATTCCGAGCCTCCTAGAGTGATTTACCGTTATATCGAACGATTGCGAGAACTGGGAAGTGAATCCTTACCATCTGTCTATACAGAACGATTGGACAGGGTGAATATCGCGATTCCGTGGCTCCTAGAGTGATTTATCGTCATATCGAAATATTGCGAGGGCTGGGATGTGAATCCTTACCTTCCGTCGATACAGAACGTGTGGGATCGGTGAATATAGCGATTCCGTGCCTCCTAGAGTGATTTATCGTTATATCGAACGATTGCGAGGGCTGGAACGTGAATCCTTACCTTCTGTCGATACAGGACGATTGGAAATGATGCATATCGCGATTCCGGGCCTCCTAGAGTGATTAATCGTTATATGGAACGATTGCGATAGCTGGAAAGTGAATCCTCACCTTCTGTATATACATGACTATAGGACAGGGTGAATATCGCGATTCCGAACCTCCGAAAGTGATTTATCGATAGACCGAACAATTGCGAGGGCTGGGAAGTGAATCCTTACCTTCTGTTGATACAGAACGCGTGGAAACGGTGAATATCCAAATTCCGAGGCTCTTAGAGTGATTTATCGTCATATCGAAATATTGGGAGGGCTGGGATGTGAATCCTTACCTTCCGTCCATACAGAACGTGTGGGATCGGTGAATATCGCGATTCCGTGCCTCCTAGAGTGATTTATCGTCATATCGAACGATTGCGAGGGCTGGGATGTGAATCCTTACCTTCCCTCGATACAGAACGTGTGGAAACGGTGAATATCGCGATTCCGAGCCTCCTAGACTGATATATCTATAGACCGAACGATTGCGAGGGCTGGGAAGTGAGTACTTACCTTCTGTCTATACATAACGATTGGACAGGGTGAATATCGCGATTCCGTGGCTCCTGGAGTGATTTATCGCTATATCGAACGATTGCCGGGGATGAGAAGTGATTCCTTACCTTCTTTCGATCCAGAACGTGTGGAAACGGTGAATATCGCGATTTCGAGCCTCCTAGAGTGATTTATCGTCATATCGAACGATTGCGAGGGCTGGGATGTGAATCCTCACCTTCCGTCGATACAGAACGTGTGGAAACGGTGAATATAGCGATTCCGAGCCTCCTAGAGTGATTTTTCGTTATATCGAACGAAAGCGAGGGCTGGAAAGTAAAGCCATAGCTTCCTTCGATACAGAACGTGTGGAAACGGTGAATATCGCGATTCCGAGCCTCCTAGAGTGATTTTCGTTATATCGAACGATTGCGAGGGCTGGAAAGTAAATCCATAGCTTCCTTCGATACAGGGCGTGTGGAAACGGTGAATATCGCCATTCCGAGCCTCCTAGAGTGATTTATTGTTATATCAAACGATTGCGAGGGCTGGAAAGTGATTCCTAAGCTTCTTTCGATCCAGAACGTGTGGAAACGGTGAATATCGCGATTCCGTGCCTCCTAGAGTGATTTATCGTTATATCGAACGATTGTGAGGGCTGGAACGTGAATCCTTACCTTCTGTCGATACAGGACGATTGGAAATGATGCATATCGCGATTCCGGGCCTCCTAGAGTGATTAATCGTTATATGGAACGATTGCGATAGCTGGAAAGTGAATCCTCACCTTCTGTATATACATGACTATAGGACAGGGTGAATATCGCGATTCCGAACCTCCGAAAGTGATTTATCGATAGACCGAACAATTGCGAGGGCTGGGAAGTGAATCCTTACCTTCTGTTGATACAGAACGTGTGGAAACGGTGAATATCCAAATTCCGAGGCTCTTAGAGTGATTTATCGTTATATCGAACGAATGCGAGGGCTGGAAAGTAAATCCATAGCTTCCTTCGATACAGAGCTTGTGGAAACGGTGAATATCGCCATTCCGAGCCTCCTAGAGTGATTTATTGTTATATCAAACGATTGCGAGGGCTGGAAAGTGATTCCTAAGCTTCTTTCGATCCAGAACGTGTGGAAACGGTGAATATCGCGATTCCGAGCCTCCTAGAGTGATTTATCGTCATATCGAAATATTGGGAGGGCTGGGATGTGAATCCTTACCTTCCGTCCATACAGAACGTGTGGGATCGGTGAATATCGCGATTCCGTGGCTCCTGGAGTGATTTATCGTCATATCGAAATATTGCGAGGGCTGGGATGTGAATCCTTACCTTCCGTCGATACAGAACGTGTGGAAACGGTGAATATCGCGATTCCGAGCCTCCTAGACTGATATATCTATAGACCGAACGATTGCGAGGGCTGGGAAGTGAGTACTTACCTTCTGTCGATACAGAACGATTGGGCAGTGTCAATACCGCGATTCCGAACTTCCTTGGGTGATTGATCGATAAACCGAACGATTGCGAGGGTTGGGAAGTGAATCCTTACCCTCTGCCGAAACAGAACGATTGGTAATTTCGAATATCGCGTTTCCGATCCTCCTAGAGTGATTTAGCGATAGACCGAACGATACCGAGGGCTGCGAAGTGAATCCTTACCTTCTGTCGCTACAGAACGTGTGGAACGTCGAATATCGCGATTCCGAGCCGCCTAGAGTGATTTATCGTAATATCGAACGAATGCGAGGGCTGGAAAGTAAATCCATAGATTCCATCGATACAGAACGTGTGGAAACGGTGAATATAGCGATTCCGAGCCTCCTAGAGTGATTTTTCGTTATATCGAACGAAAGCGAGGGCTGGAAAGTAAAGCCATAGCTTCCTTCGATACAGAACGTATGGAAACGGTGAATATCGCGATTCCGAGCCTCCTAGAGTGATTTACCGTTATATCGAACGATTGCGAGAGCTGGGAAGTGAATCCTTACCATCTGTCGATACAGAACGTGTGGAACGTCGAATATCGCGATTCCGAGCCGCCTAGAGTGATTTATCGTAATATCGAACGAATGCGAGGGCTGGAAAGTAAATCCATAGCTTCCTTCGATACAGAACGTGTGGAAACGGTGAATATCGCGATTCCGAGCCTCCTAGAGTGATTTTCGTTATATCGAACGATTGCGAGGGCTGGAAAGTACATCCATAGCTTCCTTCGATGCAGAGCGTGTGGAAACGGTGAATATCGCCATTCCGAGCCTCCTAGAGTGATTTATTGTTATATCAAACGATTGCGAGGGCTGGAAAGTGATTCCTTACCTTCCGTCGATACAGAACGTGTGGGATCGGTGAATATCGCGATTCCGTGCCTCCTAGAGTGATTTACCGTTATATCGAACAATTGCGAGGGCTGGGAAGTGAATCCTTACCTTCTGTCTATACAGAACGATTGGACAGGGTGAATATCGCGATTCCGTGGCTCCTGGAGTGATTTATCGTTATATCGAACGATTGCCGGGGATGAGAAGTGATTCCTTACCTTCTTTTGATCCAGAACGTGTGGAAACGGTGAATATCGCTATTCCGAGCCTCCTAGAGTGATCTTCGTTATATCGAACGATTGCGAGGCCTGGGAAGTGATTCATTGCCTTCTGTCGATAGAGAACGTGTGGAACGTGAGAATATCGCTATTCCGAGCCTCCTAGAGTGATTAATCGTTATATGGAACGATTGCGATAGCTGGAAAGTGAATCCTTACCTTCTGTATACACGTGACTATAGGACAGGGTGAATATCGCGATTCCGAACCTCCGAAAGTGATTTAGCGATAGACCAAACAATTGCGAGGGCTGGGAAGTGAATCCTTACCTTCTGTCTATACAGAACGATTGGACAGGGTGAATATCGCGATTCCGTGGCTCCTGGAGTGATTTATCGTTATATCGAACGATTGCCGGGGATGAGAAGTGATTCCTTACCTTCTTTTGATCCAGAACGTGTGGAAACGGTGAATATCGCTATTCCGAGCCTCCTAGAGTGATCTTCGTTATATCGAACGATTGCGAGGCCTGGGAAGTGCATCCTTACCATCTGTCTATACAGAACGATTGGACAAGGTGAATATCGCGATTCCGTGGCTCCTGGAGTGATTTATCGTCATATCGAAATATTGCGAGGGCTGGGATGTGAATCCTTACCTTCCGTCGATACAGAACGTGTGGGATCGGTGAATATCGCGATTCCGTGCCTCCTAGAGTGATTTATCGTCATATCGAACGATTGCGAGGGCTGGGATGTGAATCCTCACCATCCGTCGATACAGAACGTGTGGGAACGGTGAATATCGCGATTCCGAGGCTCCTGGAGTGATTTATCGTTATATCGAACGATTGCGAGGGCTGGAACGTGAATCCTTACCTTCTGTCGATACAGGACGATTGGAAATGATGCATATCGCGATTCCGGGCCCCCTAGAGTGATTAATCGTTATATGGAACGATTGCGAAAGCTGGAAAGTGAATCCTCACCTTCTGTATATACATGACTATAGGACAGGGTGTATATCGCGATTCCGAACCGCCTAGACTGATTTATCTATAGACCGAACGATTGCGAGGGCTGGGAAGTGAGTACTTACCTTCTGTCTATACACAACGGTTGGACAGGGTGAATATCGCGATTCCGTGGCTCCTGGAGTGATTCATCGTTATATCGAACGATTGCCGGGGATGAGAAGTAATTCCTTACCTTCTTTTGATCCAGAACGTGTGGAAACGGTGAATATCGCTATTCCGAGCCTCCTAGAGTGATCTTCGTTATATCGAACGATTGCGAGAACTGGGAAGTGAATCCTTACCTTCTGTGTACACGTGACTATAGGACAGGGTGAATATCGCGATTCCGAACCTCCGAAAGTGATTTAGCGATAGACCGAACAATTGCGAGGGCTGGGAAGTGAATCCTTACCTTCTGTTGATACAGAACGTGTGGAAACGGTGAATATCGCGATTCCGAGCCTCCTAGAGTGATTTACCGTTATATCGAACGATTGCGAGAACTGGGAAGTGAATCCTTACCATCTGTCTATACAGAACGATTGGACAGGGTGAATATCGCGATTCCGTGGCTCCTAGAGTGATTTATCGTCATATCGAAATATTGCGAGGGCTGGGATGTGAATCCTTACCTTCCGTCGATACAGAACGTGTGGGATCGGTGAATATAGCGATTCCGTGCCTCCTAGAGTGATTTATCGTTATATCGAACGATTGCGAGGGCTGGAACGTGAATCCTTACCTTCTGTCGATACAGGACGATTGGAAATGATGCATATCGCGATTCCGGGCCTCCTAGAGTGATTAATCGTTATATGGAACGATTGCGATAGCTGGAAAGTGAATCCTCACCTTCTGTATATACATGACTATAGGACAGGGTGAATATCGCGATTCCGAACCTCCGAAAGTGATTTATCGATAGACCGAACAATTGCGAGGGCTGGGAAGTGAATCCTTACCTTCTGTTGATACAGAACGCGTGGAAACGGTGAATATCCAAATTCCGAGGCTCTTAGAGTGATTTATCGTCATATCGAAATATTGGGAGGGCTGGGATGTGAATCCTTACCTTCCGTCCATACAGAACGTGTGGGATCGGTGAATATCGCGATTCCGTGCCTCCTAGAGTGATTTATCGTCATATCGAACGATTGCGAGGGCTGGGATGTGAATCCTTACCTTCCCTCGATACAGAACGTGTGGAAACGGTGAATATCGCGATTCCGAGCCTCCTAGACTGATATATCTATAGACCGAACGATTGCGAGGGCTGGGAAGTGAGTACTTACCTTCTGTCTATACATAACGATTGGACAGGGTGAATATCGCGATTCCGTGGCTCCTGGAGTGATTTATCGCTATATCGAACGATTGCCGGGGATGAGAAGTGATTCCTTACCTTCTTTCGATCCAGAACGTGTGGAAACGGTGAATATCGCGATTTCGAGCCTCCTAGAGTGATTTATCGTCATATCGAACGATTGCGAGGGCTGGGATGTGAATCCTCACCTTCCGTCGATACAGAACGTGTGGAAACGGTGAATATAGCGATTCCGAGCCTCCTAGAGTGATTTTTCGTTATATCGAACGAAAGCGAGGGCTGGAAAGTAAAGCCATAGCTTCCTTCGATACAGAACGTGTGGAAACGGTGAATATCGCGATTCCGAGCCTCCTAGAGTGATTTTCGTTATATCGAACGATTGCGAGGGCTGGAAAGTAAATCCATAGCTTCCTTCGATACAGAGCGTGTGGAAACGGTGAATATCGCCATTCCGAGCCTCCTAGAGTGATTTATTGTTATATCAAACGATTGCGAGGGCTGGAAAGTGATTCCTAAGCTTCTTTCGATCCAGAACGTGTGGAAACGGTGAATATCGCGATTCCGTGCCTCCTAGAGTGATTTATCGTTATATCGAACGATTGTGAGGGCTGGAACGTGAATCCTTACCTTCTGTCGATACAGGACGATTGGAAATGATGCATATCGCGATTCCGGGCCTCCTAGAGTGATTAATCGTTATATGGAACGATTGCGATAGCTGGAAAGTGAATCCTCACCTTCTGTATATACATGACTATAGGACAGGGTGAATATCGCGATTCCGAACCTCCGAAAGTGATTTATCGATAGACCGAACAATTGCGAGGGCTGGGAAGTGAATCCTTACCTTCTGTTGATACAGAACGTGTGGAAACGGTGAATATCCAAATTCCGAGGCTCTTAGAGTGATTTATCGTTATATCGAACGAATGCGAGGGCTGGAAAGTAAATCCATAGCTTCCTTCGATACAGAGCTTGTGGAAACGGTGAATATCGCCATTCCGAGCCTCCTAGAGTGATTTATTGTTATATCAAACGATTGCGAGGGCTGGAAAGTGATTCCTAAGCTTCTTTCGATCCAGAACGTGTGGAAACGGTGAATATCGCGATTCCGAGCCTCCTAGAGTGATTTATCGTCATATCGAAATATTGGGAGGGCTGGGATGTGAATCCTTACCTTCCGTCCATACAGAACGTGTGGGATCGGTGAATATCGCGATTCCGTGGCTCCTGGAGTGATTTATCGTCATATCGAAATATTGCGAGGGCTGGGATGTGAATCCTTACCTTCCGTCGATACAGAACGTGTGGAAACGGTGAATATCGCGATTCCGAGCCTCCTAGACTGATATATCTATAGACCGAACGATTGCGAGGGCTGGGAAGTGAGTACTTACCTTCTGTCGATACAGAACGATTGGGCAGTGTCAATACCGCGATTCCGAACTTCCTTGGGTGATTGATCGATAAACCGAACGATTGCGAGGGTTGGGAAGTGAATCCTTACCCTCTGCCGAAACAGAACGATTGGTAATTTCGAATATCGCGTTTCCGATCCTCCTAGAGTGATTTAGCGATAGACCGAACGATACCGAGGGCTGCGAAGTGAATCCTTACCTTCTGTCGCTACAGAACGTGTGGAACGTCGAATATCGCGATTCCGAGCCGCCTAGAGTGATTTATCGTAATATCGAACGAATGCGAGGGCTGGAAAGTAAATCCATAGATTCCATCGATACAGAACGTGTGGAAACGGTGAATATAGCGATTCCGAGCCTCCTAGAGTGATTTTTCGTTATATCGAACGAAAGCGAGGGCTGGAAAGTAAAGCCATAGCTTCCTTCGATACAGAACGTATGGAAACGGTGAATATCGCGATTCCGAGCCTCCTAGAGTGATTTACCGTTATATCGAACGATTGCGAGAGCTGGGAAGTGAATCCTTACCATCTGTCGATACAGAACGTGTGGAACGTCGAATATCGCGATTCCGAGCCGCCTAGAGTGATTTATCGTAATATCGAACGAATGCGAGGGCTGGAAAGTAAATCCATAGCTTCCTTCGATACAGAACGTGTGGAAACGGTGAATATCGCGATTCCGAGCCTCCTAGAGTGATTTTCGTTATATCGAACGATTGCGAGGGCTGGAAAGTACATCCATAGCTTCCTTCGATGCAGAGCGTGTGGAAACGGTGAATATCGCCATTCCGAGCCTCCTAGAGTGATTTATTGTTATATCAAACGATTGCGAGGGCTGGAAAGTGATTCCTTACCTTCCGTCGATACAGAACGTGTGGGATCGGTGAATATCGCGATTCCGTGCCTCCTAGAGTGATTTACCGTTATATCGAACAATTGCGAGGGCTGGGAAGTGAATCCTTACCTTCTGTCTATACAGAACGATTGGACAGGGTGAATATCGCGATTCCGTGGCTCCTGGAGTGATTTATCGTTATATCGAACGATTGCCGGGGATGAGAAGTGATTCCTTACCTTCTTTTGATCCAGAACGTGTGGAAACGGTGAATATCGCTATTCCGAGCCTCCTAGAGTGATCTTCGTTATATCGAACGATTGCGAGGCCTGGGAAGTGATTCATTGCCTTCTGTCGATAGAGAACGTGTGGAACGTGAGAATATCGCTATTCCGAGCCTCCTAGAGTGATTAATCGTTATATGGAACGATTGCGATAGCTGGAAAGTGAATCCTTACCTTCTGTATACACGTGACTATAGGACAGGGTGAATATCGCGATTCCGAACCTCCGAAAGTGATTTAGCGATAGACCAAACAATTGCGAGGGCTGGGAAGTGAATCCTTACCTTCTGTTGATACAGAACGTGTGGAAACGGTGAATATCGCGATTCCGAGCCTCCTAGAGTGATTTACCGTTATATCGAACGATTGCGAGAGCTGGGAAGTGAATCCTTACCATCTGTCTATACAGAACGATTGGACAGGGTGAATATCGCGATTCCGTGGCTCCTAGAGTGATTTATCGTCATATCGAAATATTGCGAGGGCTGGGATGTGAATCCTTACCTTCCGTCGATACAGAACGTGTGGGATCGGTGAATATCGCGATTCCGTGCCTCCTAGAGTGATTTATCGTTATATCGAACGATTGCGAGGGCTGGAACGTGAATCCTTACCTTCTGTCGATACAGGACGATTGGAAAAGATGCATATCGCGATTCCGGGCCTCCTAGAGTGATTAATCGTTATATGGAACGATTGCGATAGCTGGAAAGTGAATCCTCACCTTCTGTATATACATGACTATAGGACAGGGTGAATATCGCGATTCCGAACCTCCGAAAGTGATTTATCGATAGACCGAACAATTGCGAGGGCTGGGAAGTGAATCCTTACCTTCTGTTGATACAGAACGTGTGGAAACGGTAAATATCCAAATTCCGAGGCTCTTAGAGTGATTTATCGTTATATCGAACGAATGCGAGGGCTGGAAAGTAAATCCATAGCTTCCTTCGATACAGAGCGTGTGGAAACGGTGAATATCGCCATTCCGAGCCTCCTAGAGTGATTTATTGTTATATCAAACGATTGCGAGGGCTGGAAAGTGATTCCTAAGCTTCTTTCGATCCAGAACGTGTGGAAACGGTGAATATCGCGATTCCGTGGCTCCTAGAGTGATTTATCGTCATTTCGAAATATTGCGAGGGCTGGGATGTGAATCCTTACCTTCCGTCGATACAGAACGTGTGGGATCGGTGAATATCGCGATTCCGTGCCTCCTAGAGTGATTTATCGTTATATCGAACGAATGCGAGGGCTGGGATGTGAATCCTTACCTTCCGTCCTTACAGAACGTGTGGGATCGGTGAATATCGCGATTCCGTGCCTCCTAGAGTGATTTATCGTCATATCGAACGATTGCGAGGGCTGGAATGTGAATCCTTACCTTCCCTCGATACAGAACGTGTGGAAACGGTGAATATCGCGATTCCGAGCCTCCTAGACTGATTTATCTATAGACCGAACGATTGCGAGGGCTGGGAAGTGAGTACTTACCTTCTGTCTATACAGAACGATTGGACAGGGTGAATATCGCGATTCCGTGGCTCCTGGAGTGATTTATCGCTATATCGAACGATTGCCGCGGATGAGAAGTGATTCCTTACCTTCTTTCGATCCAGAACGTGTGGAAACGGTAAATATCGCGATTTCGAGCCTCCTAGAGTGATTTATCGTCATAACGAACGATTGCGAGGGCTGGGATGTGAATCCTCACCTTCCGTCGATACAGAACGTGTGGGAACGGTGAATATCGCGATTCCGAGCCTCCTAGAGTGATTTATCGTCATATCGAACGATTGCGAGGGCTGGGATGTGAATGCTCACCTTCCGTCGATACAGAACGTGTGGGAACGGTGAATATCGCGATTCCGAGGCTCCTGGAGTGATTTATCGTTATATCGAACGACTGCGAGGGCTGGAACGTGAATCCTTACCTTCTGTCGATACAGGACGATTGGAAATGATGCATATCGCGATTCCGGGCCTCCTAGAGTGATTAATCGTTATATGGAACGATTGCGATAGCTGGAAAGTGAATCCTCACCTTCTGTATATACATGACTATAGGACAGGGTGAATATCGCGATTCCGAACCTCCGAAAGTGATTTATCGATAGACCGAACAATTGCGAGGGCTGGGAAGTGAATCCTTACCTTCTGTTGATACAGAACGTGTGGAAACGGTGAATATCCAAATTCCGAGGCTCTTAGAGTGATTTATCGTTATATCGAACGAATGCGAGGGCTGGAAAGTAAATCCATAGCTTCCTTCGATACAGAGCTTGTGGAAACGGTGAATATCGCCATTCCGAGCCTCCTAGAGTGATTTATTGTTATATCAAACGATTGCGAGGGCTGGAAAGTGATTCCTAAGCTTCTTTCGATCCAGAACGTGTGGAAACGGTGAATATCGCGATTCCGAGCCTCCTAGAGTGATTTATCGTCATATCGAAATATTGGGAGGGCTGGGATGTGAATCCTTACCTTCCGTCCATACAGAACGTGTGGGATCGGTGAATATCGCGATTCCGTGGCTCCTGGAGTGATTTATCGTCATATCGAAATATTGCGAGGGCTGGGATGTGAATCCTTACCTTCCGTCGATACAGAACGTGTGGAAACGGTGAATATCGCGATTCCGAGCCTCCTAGACTGATATATCTATAGACCGAACGATTGCGAGGGCTGGGAAGTGAGTACTTACCTTCTGTCGATACAGAACGATTGGGCAGTGTCAATACCGCGATTCCGAACTTCCTTGAGTGATTGATCGATAAACCGAACGATTGCGAGGGCTGGGAAGTGAATCCTTACCCTCTGCCGAAACAGAACGATTGGTAATTTCGAATATCGCGTTTCCGATCCTCCTAGAGTGATTTAGCGATAGACCGAACGATACCGAGGGCTGCGAAGTGAATCCTTACCTTCTGTCGATACAGAACGTGTGGAACGTCGAATATCGCGATTCCGAGCCGCCTAGAGTGATTTATCGTAATATCGAACGAATGCGAGGGCTGGAAAGTAAATCCATAGATTCCATCGATACAGAACGTGTGGAAACGGTGAATATAGCGATTCCGAGCCTCCTAGAGTGATTTTTCGTTATATCGAACGAAAGCGAGGGCTGGAAAGTAAAGCCATAGCTTCCTTCGATACAGAACGTATGGAAACGGTGAATATCGCGATTCCGAGCCTCCTAGAGTGATTTACCGTTATATCGAACGATTGCGAGAGCTTGGAAGTGAATCCTTACCATCTGTCGATACAGAACGTGTGGAACGTCGAATATCGCGATTCCGAGCCGCCTAGAGTGATTTATCGTAATATCGAACGAATGCGAGGGCTGGAAAGTAAATCCATAGCTTCCATCAATACAGAACGTGTGGAAACGGTGAATATAACGATTCCGAGCCTCCTAGAGTGATTTATCGTTATATCGAACGAAAGCGAGGGCTGGAAAGTAAAGCCATAGCTTCCTTCGATACAGAACGTGTGGAAACGGTGAATATCGCGATTCCGAGCCTCCTAGAGTGATTTTCGTTATATCGAACGATTGCGAGGGCTGGAAAGTAAATCCATAGCTTCCTTCGATGCAGAGCGTGTGGAAACGGTGAATATCGCCATTCCGAGCCTCCTAGAGTGATTTATTGTTATATCAAACGATTGCGAGGGCTGGAAAGTGATTCCTTACCTTCCGTCGATACAGAACGTGTGGGATCGGTGAATATCGCGATTCCGTGCCTCCTAGAGTGATTTACCGTTATATCGAACAATTGCGAGGGCTGGGAAGTGAATCCTTACCTTCTGTCTATACAGAACGATTGGACAGGGTGAATATCGCGATTCCGTGGCTCCTGGAGTGATTTATCGTTATATCGAACGATTGCCGGGGATGAGAAGTGATTCCTTACCTTCTTTTGATCCAGAACGTGTGGAAACGGTGAATATCGCTATTCCGAGCCTCCTAGAGTGATCTTCGTTATATCGAACGATTGCGAGGCCTGGGAAGTGATTCATTGCCTTCTGTCGATAGAGAACGTGTGGAACGTGAGAATATCGCTATTCCGAGCCTCCTAGAGTGATTAATCGTTATATGGAACGATTGCGATAGCTGGAAAGTGAATCCTTACCTTCTGTATACACGTGACTATAGGACAGGGTGAATATCGCGATTCCGAACCTCCGAAAGTGATTTAGCGATAGACCAAACAATTGCGAGGGCTGGGAAGTGAATCCTTACCTTCTGTTGATACAGAACGTGTGGAAACGGTGAATATCGCGATTCCGAGCCTCCTAGAGTGATTTACCGTTATATCGAACGATTGCGAGAGCTGGGAAGTGAATCCTTACCATCTGTCTATACAGAACGATTGGACAGGGTGAATATCGCGATTCCGTGGCTCCTAGAGTGATTTATCGTCATATCGAAATATTGCGAGGGCTGGGATGTGAATCCTTACCTTCCGTCCATACAGAACGTGTGGGATCGGTGAATATCGCGATTCCGTGCCTCCTAGAGTGATTTATCGTTATATCGAACGATTGCGAGGGCTGGAACGTGAATCCTTACCTTCTGTCGATACAGGACGATTGGAAAAGATGCATATCGCGATTCCGGGCCTCCTAGAGTGATTAATCGTTATATGGAACGATTGCGATAGCTGGAAAGTGAATCCTCACCTTCTGTATATACATGACTATAGGACAGGGTGAATATCGCGATTCCGAACCTCCGAAAGTGATTTATCGATAGACCGAACAATTGCGAGGGCTGGGAAGTGAATCCTTACCTTCTGTTGATACAGAACGTGTGGAAACGGTAAATATCCAAATTCCGAGGCTCTTAGAGTGATTTATCGTTATATCGAACGAATGCGAGGGCTGGAAAGTAAATCCATAGCTTCCTTCGATACAGAGCGTGTGGAAACGGTGAATATCGCCATTCCGAGCCTCCTAGAGTGATTTATTGTTATATCAAACGATTGCGAGGGCTGGAAAGTGATTCCTAAGCTTCTTTCGATCCAGAACGTGTGGAAACGGTGAATATCGCGATTCCGTGGCTCCTAGAGTGATTTATCGTCATATCGAAATATTGCGAGGGCTGGGATGTGAATCCTTACCTTCCGTCGATACAGAACGTGTGGGATCGGTGAATATCGCGATTCCGTGCCTCCTAGAGTGATTTATCGTTATATCGAACGAATGCGAGGGCTGGGATGTGAATCCTTACCTTCCGTCCATACAGAACGTGTGGGATCGGTGAATATCGCGATTCCGTGCCTCCTAGAGTGATTTATCGTCATATCGAACGATTGCGAGGGCTGGAATGTGAATCCTTACCTTCCCTCGATACAGAACGTGTGGAAACGGTGAATATCGCGATTCCGAGCCTCCTAGACTGATTTATCTATAGACCGAACGATTGCGAGGGCTGGGAAGTGAGTACTTACCTTCTGTCTATACAGAACGATTGGACAGGGTGAATATCGCGATTCCGTGGCTCCTGGAGTGATTTATCGCTATATCGAACGATTGCCGGGGATGAGAAGTGATTCCTTACCTTCTTTCGATCCAGAACGTGTGGAAACGGTAAATATCGCGATTTCGAGCCTCCTAGAGTGATTTATCGTCATAACGAACGATTGCGAGGGCTGGGATGTGAATCCTCACCTTCCGTCGATACAGAACGTGTGGGAACGGTGAATATCGCGATTCCGAGCCTCCTAGAGTGATTTATCGTCATATCGAACGATTGCGAGGGCTGGGATGTGAATGCTCACCTTCCGTCGATACAGAACGTGTGGGAACGGTGAATATCGCGATTCCGAGGCTCCTGGAGTGATTTATCGTTATATCGAACGACTGCGAGGGCTGGAACGTGAATCCTTACCTTCTGTCGATACAGGACGATTGGAAATGATGCATATCGCGATTCCGGGCCTCCTAGAGTGATTAATCGTTATATGGAACGATTGCGATAGCTGGAAAGTGAATCCTCACCTTCTGTATATACATGACTATAGGACAGGGTGAATATCGCGATTCCGAACCTCCGAAAGTGATTTATCGATAGACCGAACAATTGCGAGGGCTGGGAAGTGAATCCTTACCTTCTGTTGATACAGAACGTGTGGAAACGGTGAATATCCAAATTCCGAGGCTCTTAGAGTGATTTATCGTTATATCGAACGAATGCGAGGGCTGGAAAGTAAATCCATAGCTTCCTTCGATACAGAGCTTGTGGAAACGGTGAATATCGCCATTCCGAGCCTCCTAGAGTGATATATTGTTATATCAAACGATTGCGAGGGCTGGGAAGTGAATCCTTACCTTCTGTTGATACAGAACGTGTGGAAACGGTGAATATCCAAATTCCGAGGCTCTTAGAGTGATTTATCGTTATATCGAACGAATGCGAGGGCTGGAAAGTAAATCCATAGCTTCCTTCGATACAGAGCTTGTGGAAACGGTGAATATCGCCATTCCGAGCCTCCTAGAGTGATTTATTGTTATATCAAACGATTGCGAGGGCTGGAAAGTGATTCCTAAGCTTCTTTCGATCCAGAACGTGTGGAAACGGTGAATATCGCGATTCCGAGCCTCCTAGAGTGATTTATCGTCATATCGAAATATTGGGAGGGCTGGGATGTGAATCCTTACCTTCCGTCCATACAGAACGTGTGGGATCGGTGAATATCGCGATTCCGTGGCTCCTGGAGTGATTTATCGTCATATCGAAATATTGCGAGGGCTGGGATGTGAATCCTTACCTTCCGTCGATACAGAACGTGTGGAAACGGTGAATATCGCGATTCCGAGCCTCCTAGACTGATATATCTATAGACCGAACGATTGCGAGGGCTGGGAAGTGAGTACTTACCTTCTGTCGATACAGAACGATTGGGCAGTGTCAATACCGCGATTCCGAACTTCCTTGAGTGATTGATCGATAAACCGAACGATTGCGAGGGCTGGGAAGTGAATCCTTACCCTCTGCCGAAACAGAACGATTGGTAATTTCGAATATCGCGTTTCCGATCCTCCTAGAGTGATTTAGCGATAGACCGAACGATACCGAGGGCTGCGAAGTGAATCCTTACCTTCTGTCGATACAGAACGTGTGGAACGTCGAATATCGCGATTCCGAGCCGCCTAGAGTGATTTATCGTAATATCGAACGAATGCGAGGGCTGGAAAGTAAATCCATAGATTCCATCGATACAGAACGTGTGGAAACGGTGAATATAGCGATTCCGAGCCTCCTAGAGTGATTTTTCGTTATATCGAACGAATGCGAGGGCTGGAAAGTAAAGCCATAGCTTCCTTCGATACAGAACGTATGGAAACGGTGAATATCGCGATTCCGAGCCTCCTAGAGTGATTTACCGTTATATCGAACGATTGCGAGAGCTGGGAAGTGAATCCTTACCATCTGTCGATACAGAACGTGTGGAACGTCGAATATCGCGATTCCGAGCCGCCTAGAGTGATTTATCGTAATATCGAACGAATGCGAGGGCTGGAAAGTAAATCCATAGCTTCCATCAATACAGAACGTGTGGAAACGGTGAATATAACGATTCCGAGCCTCCTAGAGTGATTTATCGTTATATCGAACGAAAGCGAGGGCTGGAAAGTAAAGCCATAGCTTCCTTCGATACAGAACGTGTGGAAACGGTGAATATCGCGATTCCAAGCCTCCTAGAGTGATTTTCGTTATATCGAACGATTGCGAGGGCTGGAAAGTAAATCCATAGCTTCCTTCGATGCAGAGCGTGTGGAAACGGTGAATATCGCCATTCCGAGCCTCCTAGAGTGATTTATTGTTATATCAAACGATTGCGAGGGCTGGAAAGTGATTCCTTACCTTCCGTCGATACAGAACGTGTGGGATCGGTGAATATCGCGATTCCGTGCCTCCTAGAGTGATTTACCGTTATATCGAACAATTGCGAGGGCTGGGAAGTGAATCCTTACCTTCTGTCTATACAGAACGATTGGACAGGGTGAATATCGCGATTCCGTGGCTCCTGGAGTGATTTATCGTTATATCGAACGATTGCCGGGGATGAGAAGTGATTCCTTACCTTCTTTTGATCCAGAACGTGTGGAAACGGTGAATATCGCTATTCCGAGCCTCCTAGAGTGATCTTCGTTATATCGAACGATTGCGAGGCCTGGGAAGTGATTCATTGCCTTCTGTCGATAGAGAACGTGTGGAACGTGAGAATATCGCTATTCCGAGCCTCCTAGAGTGATTAATCGTTATATGGAACGATTGCGATAGCTGGAAAGTGAATCCTTACCTTCTGTATACACGTGACTATAGGACAGGGTGAATATCGCGATTCCGAACCTCCGAAAGTGATTTAGCGATAGACCGAACAATTGCGAGGGCTGGGAAGTGAATCCTTACCTTCTGTTGATACAGAACGTGTGGAAACGGTGAATATCGCGATTCCGAGCCTCCTAGAGTGATTTACCGTTATATCGAACGATTGCGAGAGCTGGGAAGTGAATCCTTACCATCTGTCTATACAGAACGATTGGACAGGGTGAATATCGCGATTCCGTGGCTCCTAGAGTGATTTATCGTCATATCGAAATATTGCGAGGGCTGGGATGTGAATCCTTACCTTCCGTCGATACAGAACGTGTGGGATCGGTGAATATCGCGATTCCGTGCCTCCTAGAGTGATTTATCGTCATATCGAAATATTGGGAGGGCTGGGATGTGAATCCTTACCTTCCGTCCATACAGAACGTGTGGGATCGGTGAATATCGCGATTCCGTGGCTCCTGGAGTGATTTATCGTCATATCGAAATATTGCGAGGGCTGGGATGTGAATCCTTACCTTCCGTCGATACAGAACGTGTGGAAACGGTGAATATCGCGATTCCGAGCCTCCTAGACTGATATATCTATAGACCGAACGATTGCGAGGGCTGGGAAGTGAGTACTTACCTTCTGTCGATACAGAACGATTGGGCAGTGTCAATACCGCGATTCCGAACTTCCTTGAGTGATTGATCGATAAACCGAACGATTGCGAGGGCTGGGAAGTGAATCCTTACCCTCTGCCGAAACAGAACGATTGGTAATTTCGAATATCGCGTTTCCGATCCTCCTAGAGTGATTTAGCGATAGACCGAACGATACCGAGGGCTGCGAAGTGAATCCTTACCTTCTGTCGCTACAGAACGTGTGGAACGTCGAATATCGCGATTCCGAGCCGCCTAGAGTGATTTATCGTAATATCGAACGAATGCGAGGGCTGGAAAGTAAATCCATAGATTCCATCGATACAGAACGTGTGGAAACGGTGAATATAGCGATTCCGAGCCTCCTAGAGTGATTTTTCGTTATATCGAACGAAAGCGAGGGCTGGAAAGTAAAGCCATAGCTTCCTTCGATACAGAACGTATGGAAACGGTGAATATCGCGATTCCGAGCCTCCTAGAGTGATTTACCGTTATATCGAACGATTGCGAGAGCTGGGAAGTGATTCCTTACCATCTGTCGATACAGAACGTGTGGAACGTCGAATATCGCGATTCCGAGCCGCCTAGAGTGATTTATCGTAATATCGAACGAATGCGAGGGCTGGAAAGTAAATCCATAGCTTCCATCAATACAGAACGTGTGGAAACGGTGAATATAACGATTCCGAGCCTCCTAGAGTGATTTATCGTTATATCGAACGAAAGCGAGGGCTGGAAAGTAAAGCCATAGCTTCCTTCGATACAGAACGTGTGGAAACGGTGAATATCGCGATTCCGAGCCTCCTAGAGTGATTTTCGTTATATCGAACGATTGCGAGGGCTGGAAAGTAAATCCATAGCTTCCTTCGATGCAGAGCGTGTGGAAACGGTGAATATCGCCATTCCGAGCCTCCTAGAGTGATTTATTGTTATATCAAACGATTGCGAGGGCTGGAAAGCGATTCCTTACCTTCCGTCGATACAGAACGTGTGGGATCGGTGAATATCGCGATTCCGTGCCTCCTAGAGTGATTTACCGTTATATCGAACAATTGCGAGGGCTGGGAAGTGAATCCTTACCTTCTGTCTATACAGAACGATTGGACAGGGTGAATATCGCGATTCCGTGGCTCCTGGAGTGATTTATCGTTATATCGAACGATTGCCGGGGATGAGAAGTGATTCCTTACCTTCTTTTGATCCAGAACGTGTGGAAACGGTGAATATCGCTATTCCGAGCCTCCTAGAGTGATCTTCGTTATATCGAACGATTGCGAGGCCTGGGAAGTGATTCATTGCCTTCTGTCGATAGAGAACGTGTGGAACGTGAGAATATCGCTATTCCGAGCCTCCTAGAGTGATTAATCGTTATATGGAACGATTGCGATAGCTGGAAAGTGAATCCTTACCTTCTGTATACACGTGACTATAGGACAGGGTGAATATCGCGATTCCGAACCTCCGAAAGTGATTTAGCGATAGACCAAACAATTGCGAGGGCTGGGAAGTGAATCCTTACCTTCTGTTGTTACAGAACGTGTGGAAACGGTGAATATCGCGATTCCGAGCCTCCTAGAGTGATTTACCGTTATATCGAACGATTGCGAGAGCTGGGAAGTGAATCCTTACCATCTGTCTATACAGAACGATTGGACAGGGTGAATATCGCGATTCCGTGGCTCCTAGAGTGATTTATCGTCATATCGAAATATTGCGAGGGCTGGGATGTGAATCCTTACCTTCCGTCCATACAGAACGTGTGGGATCGGTGAATATCGCGATTCCGTGCCTCCTAGAGTGATTTATCGTTATATCGAACGATTGCGAGGGCTGGAACGTGAATCCTTACCTTCTGTCGATACAGGACGATTGGAAAAGATGCATATCGCGATTCCGGGCCTCCTAGAGTGATTAATCGTTATATGGAACGATTGCGATAGCTGGAAAGTGAATCCTCACCTTCTGTATATACATGACTATAGGACAGGGTGAATATCGCGATTCCGAACCTCCGAAAGTGATTTATCGATAGACCGAACAATTGCGAGGGCTGGGAAGTGAATCCTTACCTTCTGTTGATACAGAACGTGTGGAAACGGTAAATATCCAAATTCCGAGGCTCTTAGAGTGATTTATCGTTATATCGAACGAATGCGAGGGCTGGAAAGTAAATCCATAGCTTCCTTCGATACAGAGCGTGTGGAAACGGTGAATATCGCCATTCCGAGCCTCCTAGAGTGATTTATTGTTATATCAAACGATTGCGAGGGCTGGAAAGTGATTCCTAAGCTTCTTTCGATCCAGAACGTGTGGAAACGGTGAATATCGCGATTCCGTGGCTCCTAGAGTGATTTATCGTCATATCGAAATATTGCGAGGGCTGGGATGTGAATCCTTACCTTCCGTCGATACAGAACGTGTGGGATCGGTGAATATCGCGATTCCGTGCCTCCTAGAGTGATTTATCGTTATATCGAACGAATGCGAGGGCTGGGATGTGAATCCTTACCTTCCGTCCATACAGAACGTGTGGGATCGGTGAATATCGCGATTCCGTGCCTCCTAGAGTGATTTATCGTCATATCGAACGATTGCGAGGGCTGGAATGTGAATCCTTACCTTCCCTCGATACAGAACGTGTGGAAACGGTGAATATCGCGATTCCGAGCCTCCTAGACTGATTTATCTATAGACCGAACGATTGCGAGGGCTGGGAAGTGAGTACTTACCTTCTGTCTATACAGAACGATTGGACAGGGTGAATATCGCGATTCCGTGGCTCCTGGAGTGATTTATCGCTATATCGAACGATTGCCGGGGATGAGAAGTGATTCCTTACCTTCTTTCGATCCAGAACGTGTGGAAACGGTAAATATCGCGATTTCGAGCCTCCTAGAGTGATTTATCGTCATAACGAACGATTGCGAGGGCTGGGATGTGAATCCTCACCTTCCGTCGATACAGAACGTGTGGGAACGGTGAATATCGCGATTCCGAGCCTCCTAGAGTGATTTATCGTCATATCGAACGATTGCGAGGGCTGGGATGTGAATGCTCACCTTCCGTCGATACAGAACGTGTGGGAACGGTGAATATCGCGATTCCGAGGCTCCTGGAGTGATTTATCGTTATATCGAACGACTGCGAGGGCTGGAACGTGAATCCTTACCTTCTGTCGATACAGGACGATTGGAAATGATGCATATCGCGATTCCGGGCCTCCTAGAGTGATTAATCGTTATATGGAACGATTGCGATAGCTGGAAAGTGAATCCTCACCTTCTGTATATACATGACTATAGGACAGGGTGAATATCGCGATTCCGAACCTCCGAAAGTGATTTATCGATAGACCGAACAATTGCGAGGGCTGGGAAGTGAATCCTTACCTTCTGTTGATACAGAACGTGTGGAAACGGTGAATATCCAAATTCCGAGGCTCTTAGAGTGATTTATCGTTATATCGAACGAATGCGAGGGCTGGAAAGTAAATCCATAGCTTCCTTCGATACAGAGCTTGTGGAAACGGTGAATATCGCCATTCCGAGCCTCCTAGAGTGATTTATTGTTATATCAAACGATTGCGAGGGCTGGAAAGTGATTCCTAAGCTTCTTTCGATCCAGAACGTGTGGAAACGGTGAATATCGTGATTCCGAGCCTCCTAGAGTGATTTATCGTCATATCGAAATATTGGGAGGGCTGGGATGTGAATCCTTACCTTCCGTCCATACAGAACGTGTGGGATCGGTGAATATCGCGATTCCGTGGCTCCTGGAGTGATTTATCGTCATATCGAAATATTGCGAGGGCTGGGATGTGAATCCTTACCTTCCGTCGATACAGAACGTGTGGAAACGGTGAATATCGCGATTCCGAGCCTCCTAGACTGATATATCTATAGACCGAACGATTGCGAGGGCTGGGAAGTGAGTACTTACCTTCTGTCGATACAGAACGATTGGGCAGTGTCAATACCGCGATTCCGAACTTCCTTGAGTGATTGATCGATAAACCGAACGATTGCGAGGGCTGGGAAGTGAATCCTTACCCTCTGCCGAAACAGTTCGATTGGTAATTTCGAATATCGCGTTTCCGATCCTCCTAGAGTGATTTAGCGATAGACCGAACGATACCGAGGGCTGCGAAGTGAATCCTTACCTTCTGTCGATACAGAACGTGTGGAACGTCGAATATCGCGATTCCGAGCCGCCTAGAGTGATTTATCGTAATATCGAACGAATGCGAGGGCTGGAAAGTAAATCCATAGATTCCATCGATACAGAACGTGTGGAAACGGTGAATATAGCGATTCCGAGCCTCCTAGAGTGATTTTTCGTTATATCGAACGAAAGCGAGGGCTGGAAAGTAAAGCCATAGCTTCCTTCGATACAGAACGTATGGAAACGGTGAATATCGCGATTCCGAGCCTCCTAGAGTGATTTACCGTTATATCGAACGATTGCGAGAGCTGGGAAGTGAATCCTTACCATCTGTCGATACAGAACGTGTGGAACGTCGAATATCGCGATTCCGAGCCGCCTAGAGTGATTTATCGTAATATCGAACGAATGCGAGGGCTGGAAAGTAAATCCATAGCTTCCATCAATACAGAACGTGTGGAAACGGTGAATATAACGATTCCGAGCCTCCTAGAGTGATTTATCGTTATATCGAACGAAAGCGAGGGCTGGAAAGTAAAGCCATAGCTTCCTTCGATACAGAACGTGTGGAAACGGTGAATATCGCGATTCCAAGCCTCCTAGAGTGATTTTCGTTATATCGAACGATTGCGAGGGCTGGAAAGTAAATCCATAGCTTCCTTCGATGCAGAGCGTGTGGAAACGGTGAATATCGCCATTCCGAGCCTCCTAGAGTGATTTATTGTTATATCAAACGATTGCGAGGGCTGGAAAGTGATTCCTTACCTTCCGTCGATACAGAACGTGTGGGATCGGTGAATATCGCGATTCCGTGCCTCCTAGAGTGATTTACCGTTATATCGAACAATTGCGAGGGCTGGGAAGTGAATCCTTACCTTCTGTCTATACAGAACGATTGGACAGGGTGAATATCGCGATTCCGTGGCTCCTGGAGTGATTTATCGTTATATCGAACGATTGCCGGGGATGAGAAGTGATTCCTTACCTTCTTTTGATCCAGAACGTGTGGAAACGGTGAATATCGCTATTCCGAGCCTCCTAGAGTGATCTTCGTTATATCGAACGATTGCGAGGCCTGGGAAGTGATTCATTGCCTTCTGTCGATAGAGAACGTGTGGAACGTGAGAATATCGCTATTCCGAGCCTCCTAGAGTGATTAATCGTTATATGGAACGATTGCGATAGCTGGAAAGTGAATCCTTACCTTCTGTATACACGTGACTATAGGACAGGGTGAATATCGCGATTCCGAACCTCCGAAAGTGATTTAGCGATAGACCGAACAATTGCGAGGGCTGGGAAGTGAATCCTTACCTTCTGTTGATACAGAACGTGTGGAAACGGTGAATATCGCGATTCCGAGCCTCCTAGAGTGATTTACCGTTATATCGAACGATTGCGAGAGCTGGGAAGTGAATCCTTACCATCTGTCTATACAGAACGATTGGACAGGGTGAATATCGCGATTCCGTGGCTCCTAGAGTGATTTATCGTCATATCGAAATATTGCGAGGGCTGGGATGTGAATCCTTACCTTCCGTCGATACAGAACGTGTGGGATCGGTGAATATCGCGATTCCGTGCCTCCTAGAGTGATTTATCGTTATATCGAACGATTGCGAGGGCTGGAACGTGAATCCTTACCTTCTGTCGATACAGGACGATTGGAAAAGATGCATATCGCGATTCCGGGCCTCCTAGAGTGATTAATCGTTATATGGAACGATTGCGATAGCTGGAAAGTGAATCCTCACCTTCTGTATATACATGACTATAGGACAGGGTGAATATCGCGATTCCGAACCTCCGAAAGTGATTTATCGATAGACCGAACAATTGCGAGGGCTGGGAAGTGAATCCTTACCTTCTGTTGATACAGAACGTGTGGAAACGGTAAATATCCAAATTCCGAGGCTCTTAGAGTGATTTATCGTTATATCGAACGAATGCGAGGGCTGGAAAGTAAATCCATAGCTTCCTTCGATACAGAGCGTGTGGAAACGGTGAATATCGTCATTCCGAGCCTCCTAGAGTGATTTATTGTTATATCAAACGATTGCGAGGGCTGGAAAGTGATTCCTAAGCTTCTTTCGATCCAGAACGTGTGGAAACGGTGAATATCGCGATTCCGTGGCTCCTAGAGTGATTTATCGTCATATCGAAATATTGCGAGGGCTGGGATGTGAATCCTTACCTTCCGTCGATACAGAACGTGTGGGATCGGTGAATATCGCGATTCCGTGCCTCCTAGAGTGATTTATCGTTATATCGAACGAATGCGAGGGCTGGGATGTGAATCCTTACCTTCCGTCCATACAGAACGTGTGGGATCGGTGAATATCGCGATTCCGTGCCTCCTAGAGTGATTTATCGTCATATCGAACGATTGCGAGGGCTGGAATGTGAATCCTTACCTTCCCTCGATACAGAACGTGTGGAAACGGTGAATATCGCGATTCCGAGCCTCCTAGACTGATTTATCTATAGACCGAACGATTGCGAGGGCTGGGAAGTGAGTACTTACCTTCTGTCTATACAGAACGATTGGACAGGGTGAATATCGCGATTCCGTGGCTCCTGGAGTGATTTATCGCTATATCGAACGATTGCCGGGGATGAGAAGTGATTCCTTACCTTCTTTCGATCCAGAACGTGTGGAAACGGTAAATATCGCGATTTCGAGCCTCCTAGAGTGATTTATCGTCATAACGAACGATTGCGAGGGCTGGGATGTGAATCCTCACCTTCCGTCGATACAGAACGTGTGGGAACGGTGAATATCGCGATTCCGAGGCTCCTGGAGTGTTTTATCGTTATATCGAACGATTGCGAGGGCTGGAACCTGAATCCTTACCTTCTATCGATTCAGAACGATTGGAACTGATGCATATCGCGATTCCGGGCCTCCTAGAGTGATTAATCGTTATATGGAACGATTGCGATAGCTGGAAAGTGAATCCTTACCTTCTGTATATACATGACTATAGGACAGGGTGAATATCGCGATTCCGAACCTCCGAAAGTGATTTAGCGATAGACCGAACAATTGCGAGGGCTGGGAAGTGAATCCTTACCTTCTGTTGATACAGAACGTGTGGAAACGGTGAATATCGCGATTCCGAGCCTCCTAGAGTGATTTATCGTTATATCGAACGAATGCGAGGGCTGGAAAGTAAATCCATAGCTTCCTTCGATACAGAGCGTGTGGAAACGGTGAATATCGCCATTCCGAGCCTCCTAGAGTGATTTATCGTCATATCGAAATATTGCGAGGGCTGGGATGTGAATCCTTACCATCCGTCGATACAGAACGTGTGGGATCGGTGAATATCGCGATTCCGTGCCTCCTAGAGTGATTTACCGTTATATCGAACGATTGCGAGGGCTGGGAAGTGAATCCATACCTTCTGTCTATACAGAACGATTGGACAGGGTGAATATCGCGATTCCGTGGCTCCTGGAGTGATTTATCGTTATATCGAACAATTGCCGGGGATGAGAAGTGATTCCTTACCTTCTTTCGATCCAGAACGTGTGGAAACGGTGAATATCGCGATTCCGAGCCTCCTAGAGTGATTTATCGTCATATCGAACGATTGCGAGGGCTGGGATGTGAATGCTCACCTTCCGTCGATACAGAACGTGTGGGAACGGTGAATATCGCGATTCCGAGGCTCCTGGAGTGATTTATCGTTATATCGAACGACTGCGAGGGCTGGAACGTGAATCCTTACCTTCTGTCGATACAGGACGATTGGAAATGATGCATATCGCGATTCCGGGCCTCCTAGAGTGATTAATCGTTATATGGAACGATTGCGATAGCTGGAAAGTGAATCCTCACCTTCTGTATATACATGACTATAGGACAGGGTGAATATCGCGATTCCGAACCTCCGAAATTGATTTAGCGATAGACCGAACAATTGCGAGGGCTGGGAAGTGAATCCTTACCTTCTGTTGATACAGAACGTGTGGAAACGGTGAATATCGAAATTCCGAGCCTCTTAGAGTGATTTATCGTTATATCGAACGAATGCGAGGGCTGGAAAGTAAATCCATAGCTTCCTTCAATACAGAGCGTGTGGAAACGGTGAATATCGCCATTCCGAGCCTCCTAGAGTGATTTATTGTTATATCAAACGATTGCGAGGGCTGGGAAGTGGATCCTTACCTTCTGTCGATACAGAACGATTGGGCAGTGTCAATACCGCCTTTCCGAACTTCCTAGAGTGATTGATCGATAAACCGAACGATTGCGAGGGCTGGGAAGTGAATCCTTACCCTCTGCCGAAACAGAACGATTGGTAATTTCGAATATCGCGTTTCCGATCCTCCTAGAGTGATTTAGCGATAGACCGAACGATTGCGAGGGCTGGGATGTGAATCCTTACCTTCCCTCGATACAGAACGTGTGGAAACGGTGAATATCGCGATTCCGAGCCTCCTAGACTGATATATCTATAGACCGAACGATTGCGAGGGCGGGGAAGAGAGTACTTACCTTCTGTCTATACAGAACGATTGGACAGGGTGAATATCGCGATTCCGTGGCTCCTGGAGTGATTTATCGCTATATCGAACGATTGCCGGGGATGAGAAGTGATTCCTTACCTTCTTTCGATCCAGAACGTGTGGAAACGGTGAATATCGCTATTCCGAGCCTCCTAGAGTGATCTTCGTTATATCGAACGATTGCGAGGCCTGGGAAGTGATTCATTGCCTTCTGTCGATAGAGAACGTGTGGAACGTGTGAATATCGCTATTCCGAGCCTCCTAGAGTGATTAATCGTTATATGGAACGATTGCGATAGCTGGAAAGTGAATCCTTACCTTCTGTATACACGTGACTATAGGACAGGGTGAATATCGCGATTCCGAACCTCCGAAAGTGATTTAGCGATAGACCGAACAATTGCGAGGGCTGGGAAGTGAATCCTTACCTGCTGTTGATACTGAACGTGTGGAAACGGTGAATATCGCGATTCCGAGCCTCCTAGAGTGATTTACCGTTATATCGAACGATTGCGAGAGCTGGGAAGTGAATCCTTACCATCTGTCTATACAAACGATTGGACAGGGTGAATATCGCGATTCCGTGGCTCCTGGAGTTATTTATCGTCATATCGAAATATTGCGAGGGCTGGGATGTGAATCCTTACCTTCCGTCGATACAGAACGTGTGGGAACGGTAAATATCGCGATTCCGAGGCTCCTGGAGTGATTTATCGTTATATCGAACGATTGCGAGGGCTGGAACGTGAATCCTTACCTTCCCTCGATACAGAACGTGTGGAAACGGTGAATATCGCGATTCCGAGCCTCCTAGACTGATATATCTATAGACCGAACGATTGCGAGGGCTGGGAAGTGAGTACTTACCTTCTGTCTATACAGAACGATTGGACAGGGTGAATATCGCGATTCCGTGGCTCCTGGAGTGATTTATCGCTATATCGAACGATTGCCGGGGATGAGAAGTGATTCCTTACCTTCTTTCGATCCAGAACGTGTGGAAACGGTGAATATCGCGATTTCGAGCCTCCTAGAGTGATTTATCGTCATATCGAACGATTGCGAGGGCTGGGATGTGAATCCTCACCTTCCGTCGATACAGAACGTGTGGAAACGGTGAATATAGCGATTCCGAGCCTCCTAGAGTGATTTTTCGTTATATCGAACGAAAGCGAGGGCTGGAAAGTAAAGCCATAGCTTCCTTCGATACAGAACGTGTGGAAACGGTGAATATCGCGATTCCGAGCCTCCTAGAGTGATTTTCGTTATATCGAACGATTGCGAGGGCTGGAAAGTAAATCCATAGCTTCCTTCGATACAGAGCGTGTGGAAACGGTGAATATCGCCATTCCGAGCCTCCTAGATTGATTTATTGTTATATCAAACGATTGCGAGGGCTGGAAAGTGATTCCGAAGCTTCTTTCGATCCAGAACGAGTGGAAACGGTGAATATCGCGATTCCGTGCCTCCTAGAGTGATTTATCGTTATATCGAACGATTGCGAGGGCTGGAACGTGAATCCTTACCTTCTGTCGATACAGGACGATTGGAAATGATGCATATCGCGATTCCGGGCCTCCTAGAGTGATTAATCGTTATATGGAACGATTGCGATAGCTGGAAAGTGAATCCTCACCTTCTGTATATACATGACTATAGGACAGGGTGAATATCGCGATTCCGAACCTCCGAAAGTGATTTATCGATAGACCGAACAATTGCGAGGGCTGGGAAGTGAATCCTTACCTTCTGTTGATACAGAACGTGTGGAAACGGTGAATATCCAAATTCCGAGGCTCTTAGAGTGATTTATCGTTATATCGAACGAATGCGAGGGCTGGAAAGTAAATCCATAGCTTCCTTCGATACAGAGCGTGTGGAAACGGTGAATATCGCCATTCCGAGCCTCCTAGAGTGATTTATTGTTATATCAAACGATTGCGAGGGCTGGAAAGTGATTCCTAAGCTTCTTTCGATCCAGAACGTGTGGAAACGGTGAATATCGCGATTCCGAGCCTCCTAGAGTGATTTATCGTCATATCGAAATATTGGGAGGGCTGGGATGTGAATCCTTACCTTCCGTCCATACAGAACGTGTGGGATCGGTGAATATCGCGATTCCGTGCCTCCTAGAGTGATTTATCGTCATATCGAACGATTGCGAGGGCTGGGATGTGATTCCTTACCTTCCCTCGATACAGAACGTGTGGAAACGGTGAATATCGCGATTCCGAGCCTCCTAGACTGATATATCTATAGACCGAACGATTGCGAGGGCTGGGAAGTGAGTACTTACCTTCTGTCTATACAGAACGATTGGACAGGGTGAATATCGCGATTCCGTGGCTCCTGGAGTGATTTATCGCTATATCGAACGATTGCCGGGGATGAGAAGTGATTCCTTACCTTCATTCGATCCAGAACGTGTGGAAACGGTGAATATCGCGATTTCGAGCCTCCTAGAGTGATTTATCGTCATATCGAACGATTGCGAGGGCTGGGATGTGAATCCTCACCTTCCGTCGATACAGAACGTGTGGGAACGGTGAATATCGCGATTCCGAGGCTCCTGGAGTGATTTATCATTATATCGAACGATTGCGAGGGCTGGAACCTGAATCCTTACCTTCTATCGATTCAGAACGATTGGAAATGATGCATATCGCCATTCCGAGCCTCCTAGAGTGATTTATTGTTATATCAAACGATTGCGAGGGCTGGGAAGTGGATCCTTACCTTCTGTCGATACAGAACGATTGGGCAGTGTCAATACCGCGATTCCGAACTTCCTTGAGTGATTGATCGATAAACCGAACGATTGCGAGGGCTGGGAAGTGAATCCTTACCCTCTGCCGAAACAGAACGATTGGTAATTTCGAATATCGCGTTTCCGATCCTCCTAGAGTGATTTAGCGATAGACCGAACGATACCGAGGGCTGCGAAGTGAATCCTTACCTTCTGTCGATACAGAACGTGTGGAACGTCGAATATCGCGATTCCGAGCCGCCTAGAGTGATTTATCGTAATATCGAACGAATGCGAGGGCTGGAAAGTAAATCCATAGATTCCATCGATACAGAACGTGTGGAAACGGTGAATATAGCGATTCCGAGCCTCCTAGAGTGATTTTTCGTTATATCGAACGAAAGCGAGAGCTGGAAAGTAAAGCCATAGCTTCCTTCGATACAGAACGTATGGAAACGGTGAATATCGCGATTCCGAGCCTCCTAGAGTGATTTTCGTTATATCGAACGATTGCGAGGGCTGGAAAGTAAATCCATAGCTTCCTTCGATACAGAGCGTGTGGAAACGGTGAATATCGCCATTCCGAGCCTCCTAGAGTGATTTATTGTTATATCAAACGATTGCGAGGGCTGGAAAGTGATTCCTAAGCTTCTTTCGATCCAGAACGTGTGGAAACGGTGAATATCGCGATTCCGAGCTTCCTAGAGTGATTTATCGTCATATCGAAATATTGCGAGGGCTGGGATGTGAATCCTTACCTTCCGTCGATACAGAACGTGTGGGATCGGTGAATATCGCGATTCCGTGCCTCCTAGAGTGATTTATCGTCATATCGAACGATTGCGAGGGCTGGGATGTGAATCCTTACCTTCCCTCGATACAGAACGTGTGGAAACGGTGAATATCGCGATTCCGAGCCTCCTAGAGTGATTTACCGTTATATCGAACAATTGCGAGGGCTGGGAAGTGAATCCTTACCTTCTGTCTATACAGAACGATTGGACAGGGTGAATATCGCGATTCCGTGGCTCCTGGAGTGATTTATCGTTATATCGAACGATTGCCGGGGATGAGAACTGATTCCTTACCTTCTTTCGATCCAGAACGTGTGGAAACGGTGAATATCGCGATTCCGAGCCTCCTAGAGTGATTTACCGTTATATCGAACGATTGCGAGAGCTGGGAAGTGAATGCTCACCTTCCGTCGATACAGAACGTGTGGGAACGGTGAATATCGCGATTCCGAGGCTCCTGGAGTGATTTATCGTCATATCGAAATATTGGGAGGGCTGGGATGTGAATCCTTACCTTCCGTCCATACAGAACGTGTGGGATCGGTGAATATCGCGATTCCGTGCCTCCTAGAGTGATTTATCGTCATATCGAACGATTGCGAGGGCTGGGATGTGAATCCTTACCTTCCCTCGATACAGAACGTGTGGAAACGGTGAATATCGCGATTCCGAGCCTCCTAGACTGATATATCTATAGACCGAACGATTGCGAGGGCTGGGAAGTGAGTACTTACCTTCTGTCTATACAGAACGATTGGACAGGGTGAATATCGCGATTCCGTGGCTCCTGGAGTGATTTATCGCTATATCGAACGATTGCCGGGGATGAGAAGTGATTCCTTACCTTCATTCGATCCAGAACGTGTGGAAACGGTGAATATCGCGATTTCGAGCCTCCTAGAGTGATTTATCGTCATATCGAACGATTGCGAGGGCTGGGATGTGAATCCTCACCTTCCGTCGATACAGAACGTGTGGGAACGGTGAATATGGCGATTCCGAGGCTCCTGGAGTGAGATATCATTATATCGAACGATTGCGAGGGCTGGAACCTGAATCCTTACCTTCTATCGATTCAGAACGATTGGAAATGATGCATATCGCCATTCCGAGCCTCCTAGAGTGATTTATTGTTATATCAAACGATTGCGAGGGCTGGGAAGTGGATCCTTACCTTCTGTCGATACAGAACGATTGCGCAGTGTCAATACCGCGATTCCGAACTTCCTTGAGTGATTGATCGATAAACCGAACGATTGCGAGGGCTGGGAAGTGAATCCTTACCCTCTGCCGAAACAGAACGATTGGTAATTTCGAATATCGCGTTTCCGATCCTCCTAGAGTGATTTAGCGATAGACCGAACGATACCGAGGGCTGCGAAGTGAATCCTTACCTTCTGTCGATACAGAACGTGTGGAACGTCGAATATCGCGATTCCGAGCCGCCTAGAGTGATTTATCGTAATATCGAACGAATGCGAGGGCTGGAAAGTAAATCCATAGATTCCATCGATACAGAACGTGTGGAAACGGTGAATATAGCGATTCCGTGCCTCCTAGAGTGATTTATCGTCATATCGAACGATTGCGAGGGCTGGGATGTGAATCCTCACCATCCGTCGATACAGAACGTGTGGGAACGGTGAATATCGCGATTCCGAGGCTCCTGGAGTGATTTATCGTTATATCGAACGATTGCGAGGGCTGGAACGTGAATCCTTACCTTCTGTCGATACAGAACGATTGGAAATGATGCATATCGCGATTCCGGGCCTCCTAGATTGATTAATCGTTACATGGAACGATTGCGATAGCTGGAAAGTGAATCCTCACCTTCTGTATATACATGACTATAGGACAGGGTGAATATCGCGATTCCGTGCCTCCTAGAGTGATTTGTCGTCATATCGAACGATTGCGAGGGCTGGGATCTGAATCCTTACCTTCCCTCGATACAGAACGTGTGGAAACGGTGAATATCGCGATTCCGAGCCTCCTAGACTGATTTATCTATAGGCCGAACGATTGCGAGGGCTGGGAAGTGAGTACTTACCTTCTGTCTATACAGAACGATTGGACAGGGTGAATATCGCGATTCCGTGGCTCCTGGAGTGATTTATCGTTATATCGAACGATTGCCGGGGATGAGAAGTGATTCCTTACCTTCTTTCGATCCAGAACGTGTGGAAACGGTGAATATCGCGATTTCGAGCCTCCTAGAGTGATTTATCGTCATATCGAACGATTACGAGGGCTGGGATGTTAATCCTCACCTTCCGTCTATACAGAACGATTGGACAGGGTGAATATCGCGATTCCGTGGCTCCTGGAGTGATTTATCGTCATATCGAAATATTGCGAGGGCTGGGATGTGAATCCTTACCTTCCGTCGATACAGAACGTGTGGGATCGGTGAATATCGCGATTCCGTGCCTCCTAGAGGGATTTACCGTTATATCGAACGATTACGAGGGCTGGGATGTTAATCCTCACCTTCCGTCTATACAGAACGATTGGACAGGGTGAATATCGCGATTCCGTGGCTCCTGGAGTGATTTATCGTTATATCGAACGATTGCCGGGGATGAGAAGTGATTCCTTACCTTCTTTCGATCCAGAACGTGTGGAAACGGTGAATATCGCGATTCCAAGCCTCCTAGAGTGATTTATCGTCATATCGAACGATTGCGAGGACTGGGATGTGAATGCTCACCTTCCGTCGATACAGAACGTGTGGGAACGGTGAATATCGCGATTCCGAGGCTCCTGGAGTGATTTATCGTTATATCGAACGATTGCGAGGGCTGGAACGTGAATCCTTACCTTCTGTCGATACAGGACGATTGGAAATGATGCATATCGCGATTCCAAGCCTCCTAGAGTGATTTATCGTCATATCGAACGATTGCGAGGACTGGGAAGTGAATCCTTACCTTCTGTTGATACAGAACGTGTGGAAACGGTGAATATCGCGATTCCGAGCCTCCTAGAGTGATTTACCGTTATATCGAACGATTGCGAGAGCTGGGAAGTGCATCCTTACCATCTGTCTATACAGAACGATTGGACAAGGTGAATATCGCGATTCCGTGGCTCCTGGAGTGATTTATCGTCATATCGAAATATTGCGAGGGCTGGGATGTGAATCCTTACCTTCCGTCGATACAGAACGTGTGGGATCGGTGAATATCGCGATTCCGTGCCTCCTAGAGTGATTTATCGTCATATCGAACGATTGCGAGGGCTGGGATGTGAATCCTCACCATCCGTCGATACAGAACGTGTGGGAACGGTGAATATCGCGATTCCGAGGCTCCTGGAGTGATTTATCGTTATATCGAACGATTGCGAGGGCTGGAACGTGAATCCTTACCTTCTGTCGATACAGGACGATTGGAAATGATGCATATCGCGATTCCGGGCCCCCTAGAGTGATTAATCGTTATATGGAACGATTGCGAAAGCTGGAAAGTGAATCCTCACCTTCTGTATATACATGACTATAGGACAGGGTGCATATCGCGATTCCGAACCGCCTAGACTGATTTATCTATAGACCGAACGATTGCGAGGGCTGGGAAGTGAGTACTTACCTTCTGTCTATACACAACGGTTGGACAGGGTGAATATCGCGATTCCGTGGCTCCTGGAGTGATTCATCGTTATATCGAACGATTGCCGGGGATGAGAAGTAATTCCTTACCTTCTTTTGATCCAGAACGTGTGGAAACGGTGAATATCGCTATTCCGAGCCTCCTAGAGTGATCTTCGTTATATCGAACGATTGCGAGAACTGGGAAGTGAATCCTTACCTTCTGTGTACACGTGACTATAGGACAGGGTGAATATCGCGATTCCGAACCTCCGAAAGTGATTTAGCGATAGACCGAACAATTGCGAGGGCTGGGAAGTGAATCCTTACCTTCTGTTGATACAGAACGTGTGGAAACGGTGAATATCGCGATTCCGAGCCTCCTAGAGTGATTTACCGTTATATCGAACGATTGCGAGGGCTGGAACGTGAATCCTTACCTTCTGTCGATACAGGACGATTGGAAATGATGCATATCGCGATTCCAAGCCTCCTAGAGTGATTTATCGTCATATCGAACGATTGCGAGGACTGGGAAGTGAATCCTTACCATCTGTCTATACAGAACGATTGGACAGGGTGAATATCGCGATTCCGTGGCTCCTGGAGTGATTTATCGGCATATCGAAATATTGCGAGGGCTGGGATGTGAATCCTTACCTTCCGTCGATACAGAACGTGTGGAATCGGTGAATATCGCGATTCCGTGCCTCCTAGAGTGATTTATCGTCATATCGAACGATTGCGAGGGCTGGGATGTGAATCCTCACCATCCGTCGATACAGAACGTGTGGGAACGGTGAATATCGCGATTCCGAGGCTCCTGGAGTGATTTATCGTTATATCGAACGATTGCGAGGGCTGGAACGTGAATCCTTACCTTCTGTCGATACAGAACGATTGGAAATGATGCATATCGCGATTCCGGGCCTCCTAGATTGATTAATCGTTACATGGAACGATTGCGATAGCTGGAAAGTGAATCCTCACCTTCTGTATATACATGACTATAGGACAGGGTGAATATCGCGATTCCGTGCCTCCTAGAGTGATTTGTCGTCATATCGAACGATTGCGAGGGCTGGGATCTGAATCCTTACCTTCCCTCGATACAGAACGTGTGGAATCGGTGAATATCGCGATTCCGTGCCTCCTAGAGTGATTTATCGTCATATCGAACGATTACGAGGGCTGGGATGTTAATCCTCACCTTCCGTCTATACAGAACGATTGGACAGGGTGAATATCGCGATTCCGTGGCTCCTGGAGTGATTTATCGGCATATCGAAATATTGCGAGGGCTGGGATGTGAATCCTTACCTTCCGTCGATACAGAACGTGTGGGATCGGTGAATATCGCGATTCCGTGCCTCCTAGAGTGATTTACCGTTATATCGAACGATTACGAGGGCTGGGATGTTAATCCTCACCTTCCGTCTATACAGAACGATTGGACAGGGTGAATATCGCGATTCCGTGGCTCCTGGAGTGATTTATCGTCATATCGAAATATTGCGAGGGCTGGGATGTGAATCCTTACCTTCCGTCGATCCAGAACGTGTGGAAACGGTGAATATCGCGATTCCAAGCCTCCTAGAGTGATTTATCGTCATATCGAACGATTGCGAGGGCTGGGATGTGAATCCTCACCATCCGCCGATACAGAACGTGTGGGAACGGTGAATATCGCGATTCCGAGGCTCCTGGAGTGATTTATCGTTATATCGAACGATTGCGAGGGCTGGAACGTGAATCCTTACCTTCTGTCGATACAGGACGATTGGAAATGATGCATATCGCGATTCCAAGCCTCCTAGAGTGATTTATCGTCATATCGAACGATTGCGAGGACTGGGAAGGGAATCCTTACCTTCTGTTGATACAGAACGTGTGGAAACGGTGAATATCGCGATTCCGAGCCTCCTAGAGTGATTTACCGTTATATCGAACGATTGCGAGAGCTGGGAAGTGCATCCTTACCATCTGTCTATACAGAACGATTGGACAAGGTGAATATCGCGATTCCGTGGCTCCTGGAGTGATTTATCGTCATATCGAAATATTGCGAGGGCTGGGATGTGAATCCTTACCTTCCGTCGATACAGAACGTGTGGGATCGGTGAATATCGCGATTCCGTGCCTCCTAGAGTGATTTATCGTCATATCGAACGATTGCGAGGGCTGGGATGTGAATCCTCACCATCCGTCGATACAGAACGTGTGGGAACGGTGAATATCGCGATTCCGAGGCTCCTGGAGTGATTTATCGTTATATCGAACGATTGCGAGGGCTGGAACGTGAATCCTTACCTTCTGTCGATACAGGACGATTGGAAATGATGCATATCGCGATTCCGGGCCCCCTAGAGTGATTAATCGTTATATGGAACGATTGCGAAAGCTGGAAAGTGAATCCTCACCTTCTGTATATACATGACTATAGGACAGGGTGTATATCGCGATTCCGAACCGCCTAGACTGATTTATCGATAGACCGAACAATTGCGAGGGCTGGGAAGTGAATCCTTACCATCTGTTGATACAGAACGTGTGGAAACGGTGAATATCGAAATTCCGAGGCTCTTAGAGTGATTTATCGTTATATCGAACGAATGCGAGGGCTGGAAAGTAAATCCATAGCTTCCTTCGATACAGAGCGTGTGGAAACGGTGAATATCGCCATTCCGAGCCTCCTAGAGTGATTTATTGTTATATCAAACGATTGCGAGGGCTGGAAAGTGATTCCTAAGCATCTTTCGATCCAGAACGTGTGGAAACGGTGAATATCGCGATTCCGAGCCTCCTAGAGTGATTTATCGTCATATCGAAATATTGCGAGGGCTGGGATGTGAATCCTTACCTTCCGGCCATACAGAACGGGTGGGATCGGTGAATATCGCGATTCCGTGCCTCCTAGAGTGATTTATCGTCATATCGAACGATTGCGAGGGCTGGGATGTGAATCCTCACCTTCCGTCGATACAGAACGTGTGGGAACGGTGAATATCGCGATTCCGAGGCTCCTGGAGTGATTTATCGTTATATCGAACGATTGCGAGGGCTGGAACGTGAATCCTTACCTTCTATCGATACAGAACGATTGGAAATGATGCATATCGCGATTCCGGGCCTCCTAGAGTGATTAATCGTTATATGGAACGATTGCGAGGGCTGGGATGTGAATCCTTACCTTCCCTCGATACAGAACGTGTGGAAAAGGTGAATATCGCGATTCCGAGCCTCCTAGACTGATTTATCTATAGACCGAACGATTGCGAGGGCTGGGAAGTGAGTACTTACCTTCTGTCTATACAGAACGATTGGACAGTGTGAATATCGCGATTCCGTGGCTCCTGGAGTGATTTATCGTTATATCGAACGATTGCCGGGGATGAGAAGTGATTCCTTACCTTCTTTCGATCCAGAACGTGTGGAAACGGTGAATATCGCTATTCCGAGCCTCCTAGAGTGATCTTCGTTATATCGAACGATTGCGAGGCCTGGGAAGTGATTCCTTGCCTTCTGTCGATAGAGAACGTGTGGAACGTGTGAATATCGCTATTCCGAGCCTCCTAGAGTGATTAATCGTTATATGGAACGATTGCGATAGCTGGAAAGTGAATCCTTACCTTCTGTATACACGTGACTATAGGACAGGGTGAATATCGCGATTCCTAAACTCCGAAAGTGATTTAGCGATAGACCGAACAATTGCGAGGGCTGGGAAGTGAATCCTTACCTTCTGTTGATACAGAACGTGTGGAAACGGTGAATATCGCGATTCCGAGCCTCCTAGAGTGATTTACCGTTATATCGAACGATTGCGAGAGCTGGGAAGTGAATCCTTACCATCTGTCTATACAGAACGATTGGACAGGGTGAATATCGCGATTCCGTGGCTCCTGGAGTGATTTATCGGCATATCGAAATATTGCGAGGGCTGGGATGTGAATCCTTACCTTCCGTCGATACAGAACGTGTGGAATCGGTGAATATCGCGATTCCGTGCCTCCTAGAGAGATTTATCGTCATATCGAACGATTGCGAGGGCTGGGATGTGAATCCTCACCATCCGTCGATACAGAACGTGTGGGAACGGTGAATATCGCGATTCCGAGGCTCCTGGAGTGATTTATCGTTATATCGAACGATTGCGAGGGCTGGAACGTGAATCCTTACCTTCTGTCGATACAGAACGATTGGAAATGATGCATACCGCGATTCCGGGCCTCCTAGATTGATTAATCGTTACATGGAACGATTGCGAGGGCTGGGATGTGAATCCTTACCTTCCCTCGATACAGAACGTGTGGAAACAGTGAATATCGCGATTCCGTGCCTCCTAGAGTGATTTGTCGTCATATCGAACGATTGCGAGGGCTGGGATGTGAATCTTTACCTTCCCTCGATACAGAACGTGTGGAAACAGTGAATATCGCGATTTCGAGCCTCCTAGAGTGATTTATCGTCATATCGAACGATTACGAGGGCTGGGATGTTAATCCTCACCTTCCGTCTATACAGAACGATTGGACAGGGTGAATATCGCGATTCCGTGGCTCCTGGAGTGATTTATCGTCATATCGAAATATTGCGAGGGCTGGGATGTGAATCCTTACCTTCCGTCGATACAGAACGTGTGGGATCGGTGAATATCGCGATTCCGTGCCTCCTAGAGTGATTTACCGTTATATCGAACGATTACGAGGGCTGGGATGTTAATCCTCACCTTCCGTCTATACAGAACGATTGGACAGGGTGAATATCGCGATTCCGTGGCTCCTGGAGTGATTTATCGTTATATCGAACGATTGCCGGGGATGAGAAGTGATTCCTTACCTTCTTTCGATCCAGAACGTGTGGAAACGGTGAATATCGCGATTCCAAGCCTCCTAGAGTGATTTATCGTCATATCGAACGATTGCGAGGACTGGGATGTGAATGCTCACCTTCCGTCGATACAGAACGTGTGGGAACGGTGAATATCGCGATTCCGAGGCTCCTGGAGTGATTTATCGTTATATCGAACGATTGCGAGGGCTGGAACGTGAATCCTTACCTTCTGTCGATACAGGACGATTGGAAATGATGCATATCGCGATTCCAAGCCTCCTAGAGTGATTTATCGTCATATCGAACGATTGCGAGGACTGGGAAGTGAATCCTTACCATCTGTCTATACAGAACGATTGGACAGGGTGAATATCGCGATTCCGTGGCTCCTGGAGTGATTTATCGGCATATCGAAATATTGCGAGGGCTGGGATGTGAATCCTTACCTTCCGTCGATACAGAACGTGTGGAATCGGTGAATATCGCGATTCCGTGCCTCCTAGAGTGATTTATCGTCATATCGAACGATTGCGAGGGCTGGGATGTGAATCCTCACCATCCGTCGATACAGAACGTGTGGGAACGGTGAATATCGCGATTCCGAGGCTCCTGGAGTGATTTATCGTTATATCGAACGATTGCGAGGGCTGGAACGTGAATCCTTACCGTCTGTCGATACAGAACGATTGGAAATGATGCATATCGCGATTCCGGGCCTCCTAGATTGATTAATCGTTACATGGAACGATTGCGATAGCTGGAAAGTGAATCCTCACCTTCTGTATATACATGACTATAGGACAGGGTGAATATCGCGATTCCGTGCCTCCTAGAGTGATTTGTCGTCATATCGAACGATTGCGAGGGCTGGGATCTGAATCCTTACCTTCCCTCGATACAGAACGTGTGGAAACGGTGAATATCGCGATTCCGAGCCTCCTAGACTGATTTATCTATAGGCCGAACTATTGCGAGGGCTGGGAAGTGAGTACTTACCTTCTGTCTATACAGAACGATTGGACAGGGTGAATATCGCGATTCCGTGGCTCCTGGAGTGATTTATCGTTATATCGAACGATTGCCGGGGATGAGAAGTGATTCCTTACCTTCTTTCGATCCAGAACGTGTGGAAACGGTGAATATCGCGATTTCGAGCCTCCTAGAGTGATTTATCGTCATATCGAACGATTACGAGGGCTGGGATGTTAATCCTCACCTTCCGTCTATACAGAACGATTGGACAGGGTGAATATCGCGATTCCGTGGCTCCTGGAGTGATTTATCGTCATATCGAAATATTGCGAGGGCTGGGATGTGAATCCTTACCTTCCGTCGATACAGAACGTGTGGGATCGGTGAATATCGCGATTCCGTGCCTCCTAGAGTGATTTACCGTTATATCGAACGATTACGAGGGCTGGGATGTTAATCCTCACCTTCCGTCTATACAGAACGATTGGACAGGGTGAATATCGCGATTCCGTGGCTCCTGGAGTGATTTATCGTCATATCGAAATATTGCGAGGGCTGGGATGTGAATCCTTACCTTCCGTCGATCCAGAACGTGTGGAAACGGTGAATATCGCGATTCCAAGCCTCCTAGAGTGATTTATCGTCATATCGAACGATTGCGAGGGCTGGGATGTGAATCCTCACCATCCGCCGATACAGAACGTGTGGGAACGGTGAATATCGCGATTCCGAGGCTCCTGGAGTGATTTATCGTTATATCGAACGATTGCGAGGGCTGGAACGTGAATCCTTACCTTCTGTCGATACAGGACGATTGGAAATGATGCATATCGCGATTCCAAGCCTCCTAGAGTGATTTATCGTCATATCGAACGATTGCGAGGACTGGGAAGGGAATCCTTACCTTCTGTTGATACAGAACGTGTGGAAACGGTGAATATCGCGATTCCGAGCCTCCTAGAGTGATTTACCGTTATATCGAACGATTGCGAGAGCTGGGAAGTGCATCCTTACCATCTGTCTATACAGAACGATTGGACAAGGTGAATATCGCGATTCCGTGGCTCCTGGAGTGATTTATCGTCATATCGAAATATTGCGAGGGCTGGGATGTGAATCCTTACCTTCCGTCGATACAGAACGTGTGGGATCGGTGAATATCGCGATTCCGTGCCTCCTAGAGTGATTTATCGTCATATCGAACGATTGCGAGGGCTGGGATGTGAATCCTCACCATCCGTCGATACAGAACGTGTGGGAACGGTGAATATCGCGATTCCGAGGCTCCTGGAGTGATTTATCGTTATATCGAACGATTGCGAGGGCTGGAACGTGAATCCTTACCTTCTGTCGATACAGGACGATTGGAAATGATGCATATCGCGATTCCGGGCCCCCTAGAGTGATTAATCGTTATATGGAACGATTGCGAAAGCTGGAAAGTGAATCCTCACCTTCTGTATATACATGACTATAGGACAGGGTGTATATCGCGATTCCGAACCGCCTAGACTGATTTATCGATAGACCGAACAATTGCGAGGGCTGGGAAGTGAATCCTTACCATCTGTTGATACAGAACGTGTGGAAACGGTGAATATCGAAATTCCGAGGCTCTTAGAGTGATTTATCGTTATATCGAACGAATGCGAGGGCTGGAAAGTAAATCCATAGCTTCCTTCGATACAGAGCGTGTGGAAACGGTGAATATCGCCATTCCGAGCCTCCTAGAGTGATTTATTGTTATATCAAACGATTGCGAGGGCTGGAAAGTGATTCCTAAGCATCTTTCGATCCAGAACGTGTGGAAACGGTGAATATCGCGATTCCGAGCCTCCTAGAGTGATTTATCGTCATATCGAAATATTGCGAGGGCTGGGATGTGAATCCTTACCTTCCGGCCATACAGAACGGGTGGGATCGGTGAATATCGCGATTCCGTGCCTCCTAGAGTGATTTATCGTCATATCGAACGATTGCGAGGGCTGGGATGTGAATCCTCACCTTCCGTCGATACAGAACGTGTGGGAACGGTGAATATCGCGATTCCGAGGCTCCTGGAGTGATTTATCGTTATATCGAACGATTGCGAGGGCTGGAACGTGAATCCTTACCTTCTATCGATACAGAACGATTGGAAATGATGCATATCGCGATTCCGGGCCTCCTAGAGTGATTAATCGTTATATGGAACGATTGCGAGGGCTGGGATGTGAATCCTTACCTTCCCTCGATACAGAACGTGTGGAAAAGGTGAATATCGCGATTCCGAGCCTCCTAGACTGATTTATCTATAGACCGAACGATTGCGAGGGCTGGGAAGTGAGTACTTACCTTCTGTCTATACAGAACGATTGGACAGGGTGAATATCGCGATTCCGTGGCTCCTGGAGTGATTTATCGTTATATCGAACGATTGCCGGGGATGAGAAGTGATTCCTTACCTTCTTTCGATCCAGAACGTGTGGAAACGGTGAATATCGCTATTCCGAGCCTCCTAGAGTGATCTTCGTTATATCGAACGATTGCGAGGCCTGGGAAGTGATTCCTTGCCTTCTGTCGATAGAGAACGTGTGGAACGTGTGAATATCGCTATTCCGAGCCTCCTAGAGTGATTAATCGTTATATGGAACGATTGCGATAGCTGGAAAGTGAATCCTTACCTTCTGTATACACGTGACTATAGGACAGGGTGAATATCGCGATTCCTAAACTCCGAAAGTGATTTAGCGATAGACCGAACAATTGCGAGGGCTGGGAAGTGAATCCTTACCTTCTGTTGATACAGAACGTGTGGAAACGGTGAATATCGCGATTCCGAGCCTCCTAGAGTGATTTACCGTTATATCGAACGATTGCGAGAGCTGGGAAGTGAATCCTTACCATCTGTCTATACAGAACGATTGGACAGGGTGAATATCGCGATTCCGTGGCTCCTGGAGTGATTTATCGGCATATCGAAATATTGCGAGGGCTGGGATGTGAATCCTTACCTTCCGTCGATACAGAACGTGTGGAATCGGTGAATATCGCGATTCCGTGCCTCCTAGAGAGATTTATCGTCATATCGAACGATTGCGAGGGCTGGGATGTGAATCCTCACCATCCGTCGATACAGAACGTGTGGGAACGGTGAATATCGCGATTCCGAGGCTCCTGGAGTGATTTATCGTTATATCGAACGATTGCGAGGGCTGGAACGTGAATCCTTACCTTCTGTCGATACAGAACGATTGGAAATGATGCATACCGCGATTCCGGGCCTCCTAGATTGATTAATCGTTACATGGAACGATTGCGAGGGCTGGGATGTGAATCCTTACCTTCCCTCGATACAGAACGTGTGGAAACAGTGAATATCGCGATTCCGTGCCTCCTAGAGTGATTTGTCGTCATATCGAACGATTGCGAGGGCTGGGATGTGAATCTTTACCTTCCCTCGATACAGAACGTGTGGAAACAGTGAATATCGCGATTTCGAGCCTCCTAGAGTGATTTATCGTCATATCGAACGATTACGAGGGCTGGGATGTTAATCCTCACCTTCCGTCTATACAGAACGATTGGACAGGGTGAATATCGCGATTCCGTGGCTCCTGGAGTGATTTATCGTCATATCGAAATATTGCGAGGGCTGGGATGTGAATCCTTACCTTCCGTCGATACAGAACGTGTGGGATCGGTGAATATCGCGATTCCGTGCCTCCTAGAGTGATTTACCGTTATATCGAACGATTACGAGGGCTGGGATGTTAATCCTCACCTTCCGTCTATACAGAACGATTGGACAGGGTGAATATCGCGATTCCGTGGCTCCTGGAGTGATTTATCGTTATATCGAACGATTGCCGGGGATGAGAAGTGATTCCTTACCTTCTTTCGATCCAGAACGTGTGGAAACGGTGAATATCGCGATTCCAAGCCTCCTAGAGTGATTTATCGTCATATCGAACGATTGCGAGGACTGGGATGTGAATGCTCACCTTCCGTCGATACAGAACGTGTGGGAACGGTGAATATCGCGATTCCGAGGCTCCTGGAGTGATTTATCGTTATATCGAACGATTGCGAGGGCTGGAACGTGAATCCTTACCTTCTGTCGATACAGGACGATTGGAAATGATGCATATCGCGATTCCAAGCCTCCTAGAGTGATTTATCGTCATATCGAACGATTGCGAGGACTGGGAAGTGAATCCTTACCATCTGTCTATACAGAACGATTGGACAGGGTGAATATCGCGATTCCGTGGCTCCTGGAGTGATTTATCGGCATATCGAAATATTGCGAGGGCTGGGATGTGAATCCTTACCTTCCGTCGATACAGAACGTGTGGAATCGGTGAATATCGCGATTCCGTGCCTCCTAGAGTGATTTATCGTCATATCGAACGATTGCGAGGGCTGGGATGTGAATCCTCACCATCCGTCGATACAGAACGTGTGGGAACGGTGAATATCGCGATTCCGAGGCTCCTGGAGTGATTTATCGTTATATCGAACGATTGCGAGGGCTGGAACGTGAATCCTTACCTTCTGTCGATACAGAACGATTGGAAATGATGCATATCGCGATTCCGGGCCTCCTAGATTGATTAATCGTTACATGGAACGATTGCGATAGCTGGAAAGTGAATCCTCACCTTCTGTATATACATGACTATAGGACAGGGTGAATATCGCGATTCCGTGCCTCCTAGAGTGATTTGTCGTCATATCGAACGATTGCGAGGGCTGGGATCTGAATCCTTACCTTCCCTCGATACAGAACGTGTGGAAACGGTGAATATCGCGATTCCGAGCCTCCTAGACTGATTTATCTATAGGCCGAACGATTGCGAGGGCTGGGAAGTGAGTACTTACCTTCTGTCTATACAGAACGATTGGACAGGGTGAATATCGCGATTCCGTGGCTCCTGGAGTGATTTATCGTTATATCGAACGATTGCCGGGGATGAGAAGTGATTCCTTACCTTCTTTCGATCCAGAACGTGTGGAAACGGTGAATATCGCGATTTCGAGCCTCCTAGAGTGATTTATCGTCATATCGAACGATTACGAGGGCTGGGATGTTAATCCTCACCTTCCGTCTATACAGAACGATTGGACAGGGTGAATATCGCGATTCCGTGGCTCCTGGAGTGATTTATCGTCATATCGAAATATTGCGAGGGCTGGGATGTGAATCCTTACCTTCCGTCGATACAGAACGTGTGGGATCGGTGAATATCGCGATTCCGTGCCTCCTAGAGTGATTTACCGTTATATCGAACGATTACGAGGGCTGGGATGTTAATCCTCACCTTCCGTCTATACAGAGCGATTGGACAGGGTGAATATCGCGATTCCGTGGCTCCTGGAGTGATTTATCGTTATATCGAACGATTGCCGGGGATGAGAAGTGATTCCTTACCTTCTTTCGATCCAGAACGTGTGGAAACGGTGAATATCGCGATTCCAAGCCTCCTAGAGTGATTTATCGTCATATCGAACGATTGCGAGGACTGGGATGTGAATGCTCACCTTCCGTCGATACAGAACGTGTGGGAACGGTGAATATCGCGATTCCGAGGCTCCTGGAGTGATTTATCGTTATATCGAACGATTGCGAGGGCTGGAACGTGAATCCTTACCTTCTGTCGATACAGGACGATTGGAAATGATGCATATCGCGATTCCAAGCCTCCTAGAGTGATTTATCGTCATATCGAACGATTGCGAGGACTGGGAAGTGAATCCTTACCTTCTGTTGATACAGAACGTGTGGAAACGGTGAATATCGCGATTCCGAGCCTCCTAGAGTGATTTACCGTTATATCGAACGATTGCGAGAGCTGGGAAGTGCATCCTTACCATCTGTCTATACAGAACGATTGGACAAGGTGAATATCGCGATTCCGTGGCTCCTGGAGTGATTTATCGTCATATCGAAATATTGCGAGGGCTGGGATGTGAATCCTTACCTTCCGTCGATACAGAACGTGTGGGATCGGTGAATATCGCGATTCCGTGCCTCCTAGAGTGATTTATCGTCATATCGAACGATTGCGAGGGCTGGGATGTGAATCCTCACCATCCGTCGATACAGAACGTGTGGGAACGGTGAATATCGCGATTCCGAGGCTCCTGGAGTGATTTATCGTTATATCGAACGATTGCGAGGGCTGGAACGTGAATCCTTACCTTCTGTCGATACAGGACGATTGGAAATGATGCATATCGCGATTCCGGGCCCCCTAGAGTGATTAATCGTTATATGGAACGATTGCGAAAGCTGGAAAGTGAATCCTCACCTTCTGTATATACATGACTATAGGACAGGGTGTATATCGCGATTCCGAACCGCCTAGACTGATTTATCTATAGACCGAACGATTGCGAGGGCTGGGAAGTGAGTACTTACCTTCTGTCTATACACAACGGTTGGACAGGGTGAATATCGCGATTCCGTGGCTCCTGGAGTGATTCATCGTTATATCGAACGATTGCCGGGGATGAGAAGTAATTCCTTACCTTCTTTTGATCCAGAACGTGTGGAAACGGTGAATATCGCTATTCCGAGCCTCCTAGAGTGATCTTCGTTATATCGAACGATTGCGAGAACTGGGAAGTGAATCCTTACCTTCTGTGTACACGTGACTATAGGACAGGGTGAATATCGCGATTCCGAACCTCCGAAAGTGATTTAGCGATAGACCGAACAATTGCGAGGGCTGGGAAGTGAATCCTTACCTTCTGTTGATACAGAACGTGTGGAAACGGTGAATATCGCGATTCCGAGCCTCCTAGAGTGATTTACCGTTATATCGAACGATTGCGAGGGCTGGAACGTGAATCCTTACCTTCTGTCGATACAGGACGATTGGAAATGATGCATATCGCGATTCCAAGCCTCCTAGAGTGATTTATCGTCATATCGAACGATTGCGAGGACTGGGAAGTGAATCCTTACCATCTGTCTATACAGAACGATTGGACAGGGTGAATATCGCGATTCCGTGGCTCCTGGAGTGATTTATCGGCATATCGAAATATTGCGAGGGCTGGGATGTGAATCCTTACCTTCCGTCGATACAGAACGTGTGGAATCGGTGAATATCGCGATTCCGTGCCTCCTAGAGTGATTTATCGTCATATCGAACGATTGCGAGGGCTGGGATGTGAATCCTCACCATCCGTCGATACAGAACGTGTGGGAACGGTGAATATCGCGATTCCGAGGCTCCTGGAGTGATTTATCGTTATATCGAACGATTGCGAGGGCTGGAACGTGAATCCTTACCTTCTGTCGATACAGAACGATTGGAAATGATGCATATCGCGATTCCGGGCCTCCTAGATTGATTAATCGTTACATGGAACGATTGCGATAGCTGGAAAGTGAATCCTCACCTTCTGTATATACATGACTATAGGACAGGGTGAATATCGCGATTCCGTGCCTCCTAGAGTGATTTGTCGTCATATCGAACGATTGCGAGGGCTGGGATCTGAATCCTTACCTTCCCTCGATACAGAACGTGTGGAAACGGTGAATATCGCGATTCCGAGCCTCCTAGACTGATTTATCTATAGGCCGAACGATTGCGAGGGCTGGGAAGTGAGTACTTACCTTCTGTCTATACAGAACGATTGGACAGGGTGAATATCGCGATTCCGTGGCTCCTGGAGTGATTTATCGTTATATCGAACGATTGCCGGGGATGAGAAGTGATTCCTTACCTTCTTTCGATCCAGAACGTGTGGAAACGGTGAATATCGCGATTTCGAGCCTCCTAGAGTGATTTATCGTCATATCGAACGATTACGAGGGCTGGGATGTTAATCCTCACCTTCCGTCTATACAGAACGATTGGACAGGGTGAATATCGCGATTCCGTGGCTCCTGGAGTGATTTATCGTCATATCGAAATATTGCGAGGGCTGGGATGTGAATCCTTACCTTCCGTCGATACAGAACGTGTGGGATCGGTGAATATCGCGATTCCGTGCCTCCTAGAGTGATTTACCGTTATATCGAACGATTACGAGGGCTGGGATGTTAATCCTCACCTTCCGTCTATACAGAACGATTGGACAGGGTGAATATCGCGATTCCGTGGCTCCTGGAGTGATTTATCGTTATATCGAACGATTGCCGGGGATGAGAAGTGATTCCTTACCTTCTTTCGATCCAGAACGTGTGGAAACGGTGAATATCGTGATTCCAAGCCTCCTAGAGTGATTTATCGTCATATCGAACGATTGCGAGGGCTGGGATGTGAATCCTCACCATCCGCCGATACAGAACGTGTGGGAACGGTGAATATCGCGATTCCGAGGCTCCTGGAGTGATTTATCGTTATATCGAACGATTGCGAGGGCTGGAACGTGAATCCTTACCTTCTGTCGATACAGGACGATTGGAAATGATGCATATCGCGATTCCAAGCCTCCTAGAGTGATTTATCGTCATATCGAACGATTGCGAGGACTGGGAAGTGAATCCTTACCTTCTGTTGATACAGAACGTGTGGAAACGGTGAATATCGCGATTCCGAGCCTCCTAGAGTGATTTACCGTTATATCGAACGATTGCGAGAGCTGGGAAGTGCATCCTTACCATCTGTCTATACAGAACGATTGGACAAGGTGAATATCGCGATTCCGTGGCTCCTGGAGTGATTTATCGTCATATCGAAATATTGCGAGGGCTGGGATGTGAATCCTTACCTTCCGTCGATACAGAACGTGTGGGATCGGTGAATATCGCGATTCCGTGCCTCCTAGAGTGATTTATCGTCATATCGAACGATTGCGAGGGCTGGGATGTGAATCCTCACCATCCGTCGATACAGAACGTGTGGGAACGGTGAATATCGCGATTCCGAGGCTCCTGGAGTGATTTATCGTTATATCGAACGATTGCGAGGGCTGGAACGTGAATCCTTACCTTCTGTCGATACAGGACGATTGGAAATGATGCATATCGCGATTCCGGGCCCCCTAGAGTGATTAATCGTTATATGGAACGATTGCGAAAGCTGGAAAGTGAATCCTCACCTTCTGTATATACATGACTATAGGACAGGGTGTATATCGCGATTCCGAACCGCCTAGACTGATTTATCTATAGACCGAACGATTGCGAGGGCTGGGAAGTGAGTACTTACCTTCTGTCTATACACAACGGTTGGACAGGGTGAATATCGCGATTCCGTGGCTCCTGGAGTGATTCATCGTTATATCGAACGATTGCCGGGGATGAGAAGTAATTCCTTACCTTCTTTTGATCCAGAACGTGTGGAAACGGTGAATATCGCTATTCCGAGCCTCCTAGAGTGATCTTCGTTATATCGAACGATTGCGAGAACTGGGAAGTGAATCCTTACCTTCTGTGTACACGTGACTATAGGACAGGGTGAATATCGCGATTCCGAACCTCCGAAAGTGATTTAGCGATAGACCGAACAATTGCGAGGGCTGGGAAGTGAATCCTTACCTTCTGTTGATACAGAACGTGTGGAAACGGTGAATATCGCGATTCCGAGCCTCCTAGAGTGATTTACCGTTATATCGAACGATTGCGAGAACTGGGAAGTGAATCCTTACCATCTGTCTATACAGAACGATTGGACAGGGTGAATATCGCGATTCCGTGGCTCCTAGAGTGATTTATCGTCATATCGAAATATTGCGAGGGCTGGGATGTGAATCCTTACCTTCCGTCGATACAGAACGTGTGGGATCGGTGAATATAGCGATTCCGTGCCTCCTAGAGTGATTTATCGTTATATCGAACGATTGCGAGGGCTGGAACGTGAATCCTTACCTTCTGTCGATACAGGACGATTGGAAATGATGCATATCGCGATTCCGGGCCTCCTAGAGTGATTAATCGTTATATGGAACGATTGCGATAGCTGGAAAGTGAATCCTCACCTTCTGTATATACATGACTATAGGACAGGGTGAATATCGCGATTCCGAACCTCCGAAAGTGATTTATCGATAGACCGAACAATTGCGAGGGCTGGGAAGTGAATCCTTACCTTCTGTTGATACAGAACGCGTGGAAACGGTGAATATCCAAATTCCGAGGCTCTTAGAGTGATTTATCGTCATATCGAAATATTGGGAGGGCTGGGATGTGAATCCTTACCTTCCGTCCATACAGAACGTGTGGGATCGGTGAATATCGCGATTCCGTGCCTCCTAGAGTGATTTATCGTCATATCGAACGATTGCGAGGGCTGGGATGTGAATCCTTACCTTCCCTCGATACAGAACGTGTGGAAACGGTGAATATCGCGATTCCGAGCCTCCTAGACTGATATATCTATAGACCGAACGATTGCGAGGGCTGGGAAGTGAGTACTTACCTTCTGTCTATACATAACGATTGGACAGGGTGAATATCGCGATTCCGTGGCTCCTGGAGTGATTTATCGCTATATCGAACGATTGCCGGGGATGAGAAGTGATTCCTTACCTTCTTTCGATCCAGAACGTGTGGAAACGGTGAATATCGCGATTTCGAGCCTCCTAGAGTGATTTATCGTCATATCGAACGATTGCGAGGGCTGGGATGTGAATCCTCACCTTCCGTCGATACAGAACGTGTGGAAACGGTGAATATAGCGATTCCGAGCCTCCTAGAGTGATTTTTCGTTATATCGAACGAAAGCGAGGGCTGGAAAGTAAAGCCATAGCTTCCTTCGATACAGAACGTGTGGAAACGGTGAATATCGCGATTCCGAGCCTCCTAGAGTGATTTTCGTTATATCGAACGATTGCGAGGGCTGGAAAGTAAATCCATAGCTTCCTTCGATACAGAGCGTGTGGAAACGGTGAATATCGCCATTCCGAGCCTCCTAGAGTGATTTATTGTTATATCAAACGATTGCGAGGGCTGGAAAGTGATTCCTAAGCTTCTTTCGATCCAGAACGTGTGGAAACGGTGAATATCGCGATTCCGTGCCTCCTAGAGTGATTTATCGTTATATCGAACGATTGTGAGGGCTGGAACGTGAATCCTTACCTTCTGTCGATACAGGACGATTGGAAATGATGCATATCGCGATTCCGGGCCTCCTAGAGTGATTAATCGTTATATGGAACGATTGCGATAGCTGGAAAGTGAATCCTCACCTTCTGTATATACATGACTATAGGACAGGGTGAATATCGCGATTCCGAACCTCCGAAAGTGATTTATCGATAGACCGAACAATTGCGAGGGCTGGGAAGTGAATCCTTACCTTCTGTTGATACAGAACGTGTGGAAACGGTGAATATCCAAATTCCGAGGCTCTTAGAGTGATTTATCGTTATATCGAACGAATGCGAGGGCTGGAAAGTAAATCCATAGCTTCCTTCGATACAGAGCTTGTGGAAACGGTGAATATCGCCATTCCGAGCCTCCTAGAGTGATTTATTGTTATATCAAACGATTGCGAGGGCTGGAAAGTGATTCCTAAGCTTCTTTCGATCCAGAACGTGTGGAAACGGTGAATATCGCGATTCCGAGCCTCCTAGAGTGATTTATCGTCATATCGAAATATTGGGAGGGCTGGGATGTGAATCCTTACCTTCCGTCCATACAGAACGTGTGGGATCGGTGAATATCGCGATTCCGTGGCTCCTGGAGTGATTTATCGTCATATCGAAATATTGCGAGGGCTGGGATGTGAATCCTTACCTTCCGTCGATACAGAACGTGTGGAAACGGTGAATATCGCGATTCCGAGCCTCCTAGACTGATATATCTATAGACCGAACGATTGCGAGGGCTGGGAAGTGAGTACTTACCTTCTGTCGATACAGAACGATTGGGCAGTGTCAATACCGCGATTCCGAACTTCCTTGGGTGATTGATCGATAAACCGAACGATTGCGAGGGCTGGGAAGTGAATCCTTACCCTCTGCCGAAACAGAACGATTGGTAATTTCGAATATCGCGTTTCCGATCCTCCTAGAGTGATTTAGCGATAGACCGAACGATACCGAGGGCTGCGAAGTGAATCCTTACCTTCTGTCGCTACAGAACGTGTGGAACGTCGAATATCGCGATTCCGAGCCGCCTAGAGTGATTTATCGTAATATCGAACGAATGCGAGGGCTGGAAAGTAAATCCATAGATTCCATCGATACAGAACGTGTGGAAACGGTGAATATAGCGATTCCGAGCCTCCTAGAGTGATTTTTCGTTATATCGAACGAAAGCGAGGGCTGGAAAGTAAAGCCATAGCTTCCTTCGATACAGAACGTATGGAAACGGTGAATATCGCGATTCCGAGCCTCCTAGAGTGATTTACCGTTATATCGAACGATTGCGAGAGCTGGGAAGTGAATCCTTACCATCTGTCGATACAGAACGTGTGGAACGTCGAATATCGCGATTCCGAGCCGCCTAGAGTGATTTATCGTAATATCGAACGAATGCGAGGGCTGGAAAGTAAATCCATAGCTTCCTTCGATACAGAACGTGTGGAAACGGTGAATATCGCGATTCCGAGCCTCCTAGAGTGATTTTCGTTATATCGAACGATTGCGAGGGCTGGAAAGTACATCCATAGCTTCCTTCGATGCAGAGCGTGTGGAAACGGTGAATATCGCCATTCCGAGCCTCCTAGAGTGATTTATTGTTATATCAAACGATTGCGAGGGCTGGAAAGTGATTCCTTACCTTCCGTCGATACAGAACGTGTGGGATCGGTGAATATCGCGATTCCGTGCCTCCTAGAGTGATTTACCGTTATATCGAACAATTGCGAGGGCTGGGAAGTGAATCCTTACCTTCTGTCTATACAGAACGATTGGACAGGGTGAATATCGCGATTCCGTGGCTCCTGGAGTGATTTATCGTTATATCGAACGATTGCCGGGGATGAGAAGTGATTCCTTACCTTCTTTTGATCCAGAACGTGTGGAAACGGTGAATATCGCTATTCCGAGCCTCCTAGAGTGATCTTCGTTATATCGAACGATTGCGAGGCCTGGGAAGTGATTCATTGCCTTCTGTCGATAGAGAACGTGTGGAACGTGAGAATATCGCTATTCCGAGCCTCCTAGAGTGATTAATCGTTATATGGAACGATTGCGATAGCTGGAAAGTGAATCCTTACCTTCTGTATACACGTGACTATAGGACAGGGTGAATATCGCGATTCCGAACCTCCGAAAGTGATTTAGCGATAGACCGAACAATTGCGAGGGCTGGGAAGTGAATCCTTACCTTCTGTTGATACAGAACGTGTGGAAACGGTGAATATCGCGATTCCGAGCCTCCTAGAGTGATTTACCGTTATATCGAACGATTGCGAGAACTGGGAAGTGAATCCTTACCATCTGTCTATACAGAACGATTGGACAGGGTGAATATCGCGATTCCGTGGCTCCTAGAGTGATTTATCGTCATATCGAAATATTGCGAGGGCTGGGATGTGAATCCTTACCTTCCGTCGATACAGAACGTGTGGGATCGGTGAATATCGCGATTCCGTGCCTCCTAGAGTGATTTATCGTTATATCGAACGATTGCGAGGGCTGGAACGTGAATCCTTACCTTCTGTCGATACAGGACGATTGGAAATGATGCATATCGCGATTCCGGGCCTCCTAGAGTGATTAATCGTTATATGGAACGATTGCGATAGCTGGAAAGTGAATCCTCACCTTCTGTATATACATGACTATAGGACAGGGTGAATATCGCGATTCCGAACCTCCGAAAGTGATTTATCGATAGACCGAACAATTGCGAGGGCTGGGAAGTGAATCCTTACCTTCTGTTGATACAGAACGCGTGGAAACGGTGAATATCCAAATTCCGAGGCTCTTAGAGTGATTTATCGTCATATCGAAATATTGGGAGGGCTGGGATGTGAATCCTTACCTTCCGTCCATACAGAACGTGTGGGATCGGTGAATATCGCGATTCCGTGCCTCCTAGAGTGATTTATCGTCATATCGAACGATTGCGAGGGCTGGGATGTGAATCCTTACCTTCCCTCGATACAGAACGTGTGGAAACGGTGAATATCGCGATTCCGAGCCTCCTAGACTGATATATCTATAGACCGAACGATTGCGATGGCTGGGAAGTGAGTTCTTACCTTCTGTCTATACATAACGATTGGACAGGGTGAATATCGCGATTCCGTGGCTCCTGGAGTGATTTATCGCTATATCGAACGATTGCCGGGGATGAGAAGTGATTCCTTACCTTCTTTCGATCCAGAACGTGTGGAAACGGTGAATATCGCGATTTCGAGCCTCCTAGAGTGATTTATCGTCATATCGAACGATTGCGAGGGCTGGGATGTGAATCCTCACCTTCCGTCGATACAGAACGTGTGGAAACGGTGAATATAGCGATTCCGAGCCTCCTAGAGTGATTTTTCGTTATATCGAACGAAAGCGAGGGCTGGAAAGTAAAGCCATAGCTTCCTTCGATACAGAACGTGTGGAAACGGTGAATATCGCGATTCCGAGCCTCCTAGAGTGATTTTCGTTATATCGAACGATTGCGAGGGCTGGAAAGTAAATCCATAGCTTCCTTCGATACAGAGCGTGTGGAAACGGTGAATATCGCCATTCCGAGCCTCCTAGAGTGATTTATTGTTATATCAAACGATTGCGAGGGCTGGAAAGTGATTCCTAAGCTTCTTTCGATCCAGAACGTGTGGAAACGGTGAATATCGCGATTCCGTGCCTCCTAGAGTGATTTATCGTTATATCGAACGATTGTGAGGGCTGGAACGTGAATCCTTACCTTCTGTCGATACAGGACGATTGGAAATGATGCATATCGCGATTCCGGGCCTCCTAGAGTGATTAATCGTTATATGGAACGATTGCGATAGCTGGAAAGTGAATCCTCACCTTCTGTATATACATGACTATAGGACAGGGTGAATATCGCGATTCCGAACCTCCGAAAGTGATTTATCGATAGACCGAACAATTGCGAGGGCTGGGAAGTGAATCCTTACCTTCTGTTGATACAGAACGTGTGGAAACGGTGAATATCCAAATTCCGAGGCTCTTAGAGTGATTTATCGTTATATCGAACGAATGCGAGGGCTGGAAAGTAAATCCATAGCTTCCTTCGATACAGAGCTTGTGGAAACGGTGAATATCGCCATTCCGAGCCTCCTAGAGTGATTTATTGTTATATCAAACGATTGCGAGGGCTGGAAAGTGATTCCTAAGCTTCTTTCGATCCAGAACGTGTGGAAACGGTGAATATCGCGATTCCGAGCCTCCTAGAGTGATTTATCGTCATATCGAAATATTGGGAGGGCTGGGATGTGAATCCTTACCTTCCGTCCATACAGAACGTGTGGGATCGGTGAATATCGCGATTCCGTGGCTCCTGGAGTGATTTATCGTCATATCGAAATATTGCGAGGGCTGGGATGTGAATCCTTACCTTCCGTCGATACAGAACGTGTGGAAACGGTGAATATCGCGATTCCGAGCCTCCTAGACTGATATATCTATAGACCGAACGATTGCGAGGGCTGGGAAGTGAGTACTTACCTTCTGTCGATACAGAACGATTGGGCAGTGTCAATACCGCGATTCCGAACTTCCTTGAGTGATTGATCGATAAACCGAACGATTGCGAGGGCTGGGAAGTGAATCCTTACCCTCTGCCGAAACAGAACGATTGGTAATTTCGAATATCGCGTTTCCGATCCTCCTAGAGTGATTTAGCGATAGACCGAACGATACCGAGGGCTGCGAAGTGAATCCTTACCTTCTGTCGCTACAGAACGTGTGGAACGTCGAATATCGCGATTCCGAGCCGCCTAGAGTGATTTATCGTAATATCGAACGAATGCGAGGGCTGGAAAGTAAATCCATAGATTCCATCGATACAGAACGTGTGGAAACGGTGAATATAGCGATTCCGAGCCTCCTAGAGTGATTTTTCGTTATATCGAACGAAAGCGAGGGCTGGAAAGTAAAGCCATAGCTTCCTTCGATACAGAACGTATGGAAACGGTGAATATCGCGATTCCGAGCCTCCTAGAGTGATTTACCGTTATATCGAACGATTGCGAGAGCTGGGAAGTGAATCCTTACCATCTGTCGATACAGAACGTGTGGAACGTCGAATATCGCGATTCCGAGCCGCCTAGAGTGATTTATCGTAATATCGAACGAATGCGAGGGCTGGAAAGTAAATCCATAGCTTCCATCAATACAGAACGTGTGGAAACGGTGAATATAACGATTCCGAGCCTCCTAGAGTGATTTATCGTTATATCGAACGAAAGCGAGGGCTGGAAAGTAAAGCCATAGCTTCCTTCGATACAGAACGTGTGGAAACGGTGAATATCGCGATTCCGAGCCTCCTAGAGTGATTTTCGTTATATCGAACGATTGCGAGGGCTGGAAAGTAAATCCATAGCTTCCTTCGATGCAGAGCGTGTGGAAACGGTGAATATCGCCATTCCGAGCCTCCTAGAGTGATTTATTGTTATATCAAACGATTGCGAGGGCTGGAAAGTGATTCCTTACCTTCCGTCGATACAGAACGTGTGGGATCGGTGAATATCGCGATTCCGTGCCTCCTAGAGTGATTTACCGTTATATCGAACAATTGCGAGGGCTGGGAAGTGAATCCTTACCTTCTGTCTATACAGAACGATTGGACAGGGTGAATATCGCGATTCCGTGGCTCCTGGAGTGATTTATCGTTATATCGAACGATTGCCGGGGATGAGAAGTGATTCCTTACCTTCTTTTGATCCAGAACGTGTGGAAACGGTGAATATCGCTATTCCGAGCCTCCTAGAGTGATCTTCGTTATATCGAACGATTGCGAGGCCTGGGAAGTGATTCATTGCCTTCTGTCGATAGAGAACGTGTGGAACGTGAGAATATCGCTATTCCGAGCCTCCTAGAGTGATTAATCGTTATATGGAACGATTGCGATAGCTGGAAAGTGAATCCTTACCTTCTGTATACACGTGACTATAGGACAGGGTGAATATCGCGATTCCGAACCTCCGAAAGTGATTTAGCGATAGACCAAACAATTGCGAGGGCTGGGAAGTGAATCCTTACCTTCTGTTGATACAGAACGTGTGGAAACGGTGAATATCGCGATTCCGAGCCTCCTAGAGTGATTTACCGTTATATCGAACGATTGCGAGAGCTGGGAAGTGAATCCTTACCATCTGTCTATACAGAACGATTGGACAGGGTGAATATCGCGATTCCGTGGCTCCTAGAGTGATTTATCGTCATATCGAAATATTGCGAGGGCTGGGATGTGAATCCTTACCTTCCGTCCATACAGAACGTGTGGGATCGGTGAATATCGCGATTCCGTGCCTCCTAGAGTGATTTATCGTTATATCGAACGATTGCGAGGGCTGGAACGTGAATCCTTACCTTCTGTCGATACAGGACGATTGGAAAAGATGCATATCGCGATTCCGGGCCTCCTAGAGTGATTAATCGTTATATGGAACGATTGCGATAGCTGGAAAGTGAATCCTCACCTTCTGTATATACATGACTATAGGACAGGGTGAATATCGCGATTCCGAACCTCCGAAAGTGATTTATCGATAGACCGAACAATTGCGAGGGCTGGGAAGTGAATCCTTACCTTCTGTTGATACAGAACGTGTGGAAACGGTAAATATCCAAATTCCGAGGCTCTTAGAGTGATTTATCGTTATATCGAACGAATGCGAGGGCTGGAAAGTAAATCCATAGCTTCCTTCGATACAGAGCGTGTGGAAACGGTGAATATCGCCATTCCGAGCCTCCTAGAGTGATTTATTGTTATATCAAACGATTGCGAGGGCTGGAAAGTGATTCCTAAGCTTCTTTCGATCCAGAACGTGTGGAAACGGTGAATATCGCGATTCCGTGGCTCCTAGAGTGATTTATCGTCATATCGAAATATTGCGAGGGCTGGGATGTGAATCCTTACCTTCCGTCGATACAGAACGTGTGGGATCGGTGAATATCGCGATTCCGTGCCTCCTAGAGTGATTTATCGTTATATCGAGCGAATGCGAGGGCTGGGATGTGAATCCTTACCTTCCGTCCATACAGAACGTGTGGGATCGGTGAATATCGCGATTCCGTGCCTCCTAGAGTGATTTATCGTCATATCGAACGATTGCGAGGGCTGGAATGTGAATCCTTACCTTCCCTCGATACAGAACGTGTGGAAACGGTGAATATCGCGATTCCGAGCCTCCTAGACTGATTTATCTATAGACCGAACGATTGCGAGGGCTGGGAAGTGAGTACTTACCTTCTGTCTATACAGAACGATTGGACAGGGTGAATATCGCGATTCCGTGGCTCCTGGAGTGATTTATCGCTATATCGAACGATTGCCGGGGATGAGAAGTGATTCCTTACCTTCTTTCGATCCAGAACGTGTGGAAACGGTAAATATCGCGATTTCGAGCCTCCTAGAGTGATTTATCGTCATAACGAACGATTGCGAGGGCTGGGATGTGAATCCTCACCTTCCGTCGATACAGAACGTGTGGGAACGGTGAATATCGCGATTCCGAGCCTCCTAGAGTGATTTATCGTCATATCGAACGATTGCGAGGGCTGGGATGTGAATGCTCACCTTCCGTCGATACAGAACGTGTGGGAACGGTGAATATCGCGATTCCGAGGCTCCTGGAGTGATTTATCGTTATATCGAACGACTGCGAGGGCTGGAACGTGAATCCTTACCTTCTGTCGATACAGGACGATTGGAAATGATGCATATCGCGATTCCGGGCCTCCTAGAGTGATTAATCGTTATATGGAACGATTGCGATAGCTGGAAAGTGAATCCTCACCTTCTGTATATACATGACTATAGGACAGGGTGAATATCGCGATTCCGAACCTCCGAAAGTGATTTATCGATAGACCGAACAATTGCGAGGGCTGGGAAGTGAATCCTTACCTTCTGTTGATACAGAACGTGTGGAAACGGTGAATATCCAAATTCCGAGGCTCTTAGAGTGATTTATCGTTATATCGAACGAATGCGAGGGCTGGAAAGTAAATCCATAGCTTCCTTCGATACAGAGCTTGTGGAAACGGTGAATATCGCCATTCCGAGCCTCCTAGAGTGATTTATTGTTATATCAAACGATTGCGAGGGCTGGAAAGTGATTCCTAAGCTTCTTTCGATCCAGAACGTGTGGAAACGGTGAATATCGCGATTCCGAGCCTCCTAGAGTGATTTATCGTCATATCGAAATATTGGGAGGGCTGGGATGTGAATCCTTACCTTCCGTCCATACAGAACGTGTGGGATCGGTGAATATCGCGATTCCGTGGCTCCTGGAGTGATTTATCGTCATATCGAAATATTGCGAGGGCTGGGATGTGAATCCTTACCTTCCGTCGATACAGAACGTGTGGAAACGGTGAATATCGCGATTCCGAGCCTCCTAGACTGATATATCTATAGACCGAACGATTGCGAGGGCTGGGAAGTGAGTACTTACCTTCTGTCGATACAGAACGATTGGGCAGTGTCAATACCGCGATTCCGAACTTCCTTGAGTGATTGATCGATAAACCGAACGATTGCGAGGGCTGGGAAGTGAATCCTTACCCTCTGCCGAAACAGAACGATTGGTAATTTCGAATATCGCGTTTCCGATCCTCCTAGAGTGATTTAGCGATAGACCGAACGATACCGAGGGCTGCGAAGTGAATCCTTACCTTCTGTCGATACAGAACGTGTGGAACGTCGAATATCGCGATTCCGAGCCGCCTAGAGTGATTTATCGTAATATCGAACGAATGCGAGGGCTGGAAAGTAAATCCATAGATTCCATCGATACAGAACGTGTGGAAACGGTGAATATAGCGATTCCGAGCCTCCTAGAGTGATTTTTCGTTATATCGAACGAAAGCGAGGGCTGGAAAGTAAAGCCATAGCTTCCTTCGATACAGAACGTATGGAAACGGTGAATATCGCGATTCCGAGCCTCCTAGAGTGATTTACCGTTATATCGAACGATTGCGAGAGCTGGGAAGTGAATCCTTACCATCTGTCGATACAGAACGTGTGGAACGTCGAATATCGCGATTCCGAGCCGCCTAGAGTGATTTATCGTAATATCGAACGAATGCGAGGGCTGGAAAGTAAATCCATAGCTTCCATCAATACAGAACGTGTGGAAACGGTGAATATAACGATTCCGAGCCTCCTAGAGTGATTTATCGTTATATCGAACGAAAGCGAGGGCTGGAAAGTAAAGCCATAGCTTCCTTCGATACAGAACGTGTGGAAACGGTGAATATCGCGATTCCAAGCCTCCTAGAGTGATTTTCGTTATATCGAACGATTGCGAGGGCTGGAAAGTAAATCCATAGCTTCCTTCGATGCAGAGCGTGTGGAAACGGTGAATATCGCCATTCCGAGCCTCCTAGAGTGATTTATTGTTATATCAAACGATTGCGAGGGCTGGAAAGTGATTCCTTACCTTCCGTCGATACAGAACGTGTGGGATCGGTGAATATCGCGATTCCGTGCCTCCTAGAGTGATTTACCGTTATATCGAACAATTGCGAGGGCTGGGAAGTGAATCCTTACCTTCTGTCTATACAGAACGATTGGACAGGGTGAATATCGCGATTCCGTGGCTCCTGGAGTGATTTATCGTTATATCGAACGATTGCCGGGGATGAGAAGTGATTCCTTACCTTCTTTTGATCCAGAACGTGTGGAAACGGTGAATATCGCTATTCCGAGCCTCCTAGAGTGATCTTCGTTATATCGAACGATTGCGAGGCCTGGGAAGTGATTCATTGCCTTCTGTCGATAGAGAACGTGTGGAACGTGAGAATATCGCTATTCCGAGCCTCCTAGAGTGATTAATCGTTATATGGAACGATTGCGATAGCTGGAAAGTGAATCCTTACCTTCTGTATACACGTGACTATAGGACAGGGTGAATATCGCGATTCCGAACCTCCGAAAGTGATTTAGCGATAGACCGAACAATTGCGAGGGCTGGGAAGTGAATCCTTACCTTCTGTTGATACAGAACGTGTGGAAACGGTGAATATCGCGATTCCGAGCCTCCTAGAGTGATTTACCGTTATATCGAACGATTGCGAGAGCTGGGAAGTGAATCCTTACCATCTGTCTATACAGAACGATTGGACAGGGTGAATATCGCGATTCCGTGGCTCCTAGAGTGATTTATCGTCATATCGAAATATTGCGAGGGCTGGGATGTGAATCCTTACCTTCCGTCGATACAGAACGTGTGGGATCGGTGAATATCGCGATTCCGTGCCTCCTAGAGTGATTTATCGTCATATCGAAATATTGGGAGGGCTGGGATGTGAATCCTTACCTTCCGTCCATACAGAACGTGTGGGATCGGTGAATATCGCGATTCCGTGGCTCCTGGAGTGATTTATCGTCATATCGAAATATTGCGAGGGCTGGGATGTGAATCCTTACCTTCCGTCGATACAGAACGTGTGGAAACGGTGAATATCGCGATTCCGAGCCTCCTAGACTGATATATCTATAGACCGAACGATTGCGAGGGCTGGGAAGTGAGTACTTACCTTCTGTCGATACAGAACGATTGGGCAGTGTCAATACCGCGATTCCGAACTTCCTTGAGTGATTGATCGATAAACCGAACGATTGCGAGGGCTGGGAAGTGAATCCTTACCCTCTGCCGAAACAGAACGATTGGTAATTTCGAATATCGCGTTTCCGATCCTCCTAGAGTGATTTAGCGATAGACCGAACGATACCGAGGGCTGCGAAGTGAATCCTTACCTTCTGTCGCTACAGAACGTGTGGAACGTCGAATATCGCGATTCCGAGCCGCCTAGAGTGATTTATCGTAATATCGAACGAATGCGAGGGCTGGAAAGTAAATCCATAGATTCCATCGATACAGAACGTGTGGAAACGGTGAATATAGCGATTCCGAGCCTCCTAGAGTGATTTTTCGTTATATCGAACGAAAGCGAGGGCTGGAAAGTAAAGCCATAGCTTCCTTCGATACAGAACGTATGGAAACGGTGAATATCGCGATTCCGAGCCTCCTAGAGTGATTTACCGTTATATCGAACGATTGCGAGAGCTGGGAAGTGAATCCTTACCATCTGTCGATACAGAACGTGTGGAACGTCGAATATCGCGATTCCGAGCCGCCTAGAGTGATTTATCGTAATATCGAACGAATGCGAGGGCTGGAAAGTAAATCCATAGCTTCCATCAATACAGAACGTGTGGAAACGGTGAATATAACGATTCCGAGCCTCCTAGAGTGATTTATCGTTATATCGAACGAAAGCGAGGGCTGGAAAGTAAAGCCATAGCTTCCTTCGATACAGAACGTGTGGAAACGGTGAATATCGCGATTCCGAGCCTCCTAGAGTGATTTTCGTTATATCGAACGATTGCGAGGGCTGGAAAGTAAATCCATAGCTTCCTTCGATGCAGAGCGTGTGGAAACGGTGAATATCGCCATTCCGAGCCTCCTAGAGTGATTTATTGTTATATCAAACGATTGCGAGGGCTGGAAAGTGATTCCTTACCTTCCGTCGATACAGAACGTGTGGGATCGGTGAATATCGCGATTCCGTGCCTCCTAGAGTGATTTACCGTTATATCGAACAATTGCGAGGGCTGGGAAGTGAATCCTTACCTTCTGTCTATACAGAACGATTGGACAGGGTGAATATCGCGATTCCGTGGCTCCTGGAGTGATTTATCGTTATATCGAACGATTGCCGGGGATGAGAAGTGATTCCTTACCTTCTTTTGATCCAGAACGTGTGGAAACGGTGAATATCGCTATTCCGAGCCTCCTAGAGTGATCTTCGTTATATCGAACGATTGCGAGGCCTGGGAAGTGATTCATTGCCTTCTGTCGATAGAGAACGTGTGGAACGTGAGAATATCGCTATTCCGAGCCTCCTAGAGTGATTAATCGTTATATGGAACGATTGCGATAGCTGGAAAGTGAATCCTTACCTTCTGTATACACGTGACTATAGGACAGGGTGAATATCGCGATTCCGAACCTCCGAAAGTGATTTAGCGATAGACCAAACAATTGCGAGGGCTGGGAAGTGAATCCTTACCTTCTGTTGATACAGAACGTGTGGAAACGGTGAATATCGCGATTCCGAGCCTCCTAGAGTGATTTACCGTTATATCGAACGATTGCGAGAGCTGGGAAGTGAATCCTTACCATCTGTCTATACAGAACGATTGGACAGGGTGAATATCGCGATTCCGTGGCTCCTAGAGTGATTTATCGTCATATCGAAATATTGCGAGGGCTGGGATGTGAATCCTTACCTTCCGTCCATACAGAACGTGTGGGATCGGTGAATATCGCGATTCCGTGCCTCCTAGAGTGATTTATCGTTATATCGAACGATTGCGAGGGCTGGAACGTGAATCCTTACCTTCTGTCGATACAGGACGATTGGAAAAGATGCATATCGCGATTCCGGGCCTCCTAGAGTGATTAATCGTTATATGGAACGATTGCGATAGCTGGAAAGTGAATCCTCACCTTCTGTATATACATGACTATAGGACAGGGTGAATATCGCGATTCCGAACCTCCGAAAGTGATTTATCGATAGACCGAACAATTGCGAGGGCTGGGAAGTGAATCCTTACCTTCTGTTGATACAGAACGTGTGGAAACGGTAAATATCCAAATTCCGAGGCTCTTAGAGTGATTTATCGTTATATCGAACGAATGCGAGGGCTGGAAAGTAAATCCATAGCTTCCTTCGATACAGAGCGTGTGGAAACGGTGAATATCGCCATTCCGAGCCTCCTAGAGTGATTTATTGTTATATCAAACGATTGCGAGGGCTGGAAAGTGATTCCTAAGCTTCTTTCGATCCAGAACGTGTGGAAACGGTGAATATCGCGATTCCGTGGCTCCTAGAGTGATTTATCGTCATATCGAAATATTGCGAGGGCTGGGATGTGAATCCTTACCTTCCGTCGATACAGAACGTGTGGGATCGGTGAATATCGCGATTCCGTGCCTCCTAGAGTGATTTATCGTTATATCGAACGAATGCGAGGGCTGGGATGTGAATCCTTACCTTCCGTCCATACAGAACGTGTGGGATCGGTGAATATCGCGATTCCGTGCCTCCTAGAGTGATTTATCGTCATATCGAACGATTGCGAGGGCTGGAATGTGAATCCTTACCTTCCCTCGATACAGAACGTGTGGAAACGGTGAATATCGCGATTCCGAGCCTCCTAGACTGATTTATCTATAGACCGAACGATTGCGAGGGCTGGGAAGTGAGTACTTACCTTCTGTCTATACAGAACGATTGGACAGGGTGAATATCGCGATTCCGTGGCTCCTGGAGTGATTTATCGCTATATCGAACGATTGCCGGGGATGAGAAGTGATTCCTTACCTTCTTTCGATCCAGAACGTGTGGAAACGGTAAATATCGCGATTTCGAGCCTCCTAGAGTGATTTATCGTCATAACGAACGATTGCGAGGGCTGGGATGTGAATCCTCACCTTCCGTCGATACAGAACGTGTGGGAACGGTGAATATCGCGATTCCGAGCCTCCTAGAGTGATTTATCGTCATATCGAACGATTGCGAGGGCTGGGATGTGAATGCTCACCTTCCGTCGATACAGAACGTGTGGGAACGGTGAATATCGCGATTCCGAGGCTCCTGGAGTGATTTATCGTTATATCGAACGACTGCGAGGGCTGGAACGTGAATCCTTACCTTCTGTCGATACAGGACGATTGGAAATGATGCATATCGCGATTCCGGGCCTCCTAGAGTGATTAATCGTTATATGGAACGATTGCGATAGCTGGAAAGTGAATCCTCACCTTCTGTATATACATGACTATAGGACAGGGTGAATATCGCGATTCCGAACCTCCGAAAGTGATTTATCGATAGACCGAACAATTGCGAGGGCTGGGAAGTGAATCCTTACCTTCTGTTGATACAGAACGTGTGGAAACGGTGAATATCCAAATTCCGAGGCTCTTAGAGTGATTTATCGTTATATCGAACGAATGCGAGGGCTGGAAAGTAAATCCATAGCTTCCTTCGATACAGAGCTTGTGGAAACGGTGAATATCGCCATTCCGAGCCTCCTAGAGTGATTTATTGTTATATCAAACGATTGCGAGGGCTGGAAAGTGATTCCTAAGCTTCTTTCGATCCAGAACGTGTGGAAACGGTGAATATCGCGATTCCGAGCCTCCTAGAGTGATTTATCGTCATATCGAAATATTGGGAGGGCTGGGATGTGAATCCTTACCTTCCGTCCATACAGAACGTGTGGGATCGGTGAATATCGCGATTCCGTGGCTCCTGGAGTGATTTATCGTCATATCGAAATATTGCGAGGGCTGGGATGTGAATCCTTACCTTCCGTCGATACAGAACGTGTGGAAACGGTGAATATCGCGATTCCGAGCCTCCTAGACTGATATATCTATAGACCGAACGATTGCGAGGGCTGGGAAGTGAGTACTTACCTTCTGTCGATACAGAACGATTGGGCAGTGTCAATACCGCGATTCCGAACTTCCTTGAGTGATTGATCGATAAACCGAACGATTGCGAGGGCTGGGAAGTGAATCCTTACCCTCTGCCGAAACAGAACGATTGGTAATTTCGAATATCGCGTTTCCGATCCTCCTAGAGTGATTTAGCGATAGACCGAACGATACCGAGGGCTGCGAAGTGAATCCTTACCTTCTGTCGATACAGAACGTGTGGAACGTCGAATATCGCGATTCCGAGCCGCCTAGAGTGATTTATCGTAATATCGAACGAATGCGAGGGCTGGAAAGTAAATCCATAGATTCCATCGATACAGAACGTGTGGAAACGGTGAATATAGCGATTCCGAGCCTCCTAGAGTGATTTTTCGTTATATCGAACGAAAGCGAGGGCTGGAAAGTAAAGCCATAGCTTCCTTCGATACAGAACGTATGGAAACGGTGAATATCGCGATTCCGAGCCTCCTAGAGTGATTTACCGTTATATCGAACGATTGCGAGAGCTGGGAAGTGAATCCTTACCATCTGTCGATACAGAACGTGTGGAACGTCGAATATCGCGATTCCGAGCCGCCTAGAGTGATTTATCGTAATATCGAACGAATGCGAGGGCTGGAAAGTAAATCCATAGCTTCCATCAATACAGAACGTGTGGAAACGGTGAATATAACGATTCCGAGCCTCCTAGAGTGATTTATCGTTATATCGAACGAAAGCGAGGGCTGGAAAGTAAAGCCATAGCTTCCTTCGATACAGAACGTGTGGAAACGGTGAATATCGCGATTCCAAGCCTCCTAGAGTGATTTTCGTTATATCGAACGATTGCGAGGGCTGGAAAGTAAATCCATAGCTTCCTTCGATGCAGAGCGTGTGGAAACGGTGAATATCGCCATTCCGAGCCTCCTAGAGTGATTTATTGTTATATCAAACGATTGCGAGGGCTGGAAAGTGATTCCTTACCTTCCGTCGATACAGAACGTGTGGGATCGGTGAATATCGCGATTCCGTGCCTCCTAGAGTGATTTACCGTTATATCGAACAATTGCGAGGGCTGGGAAGTGAATCCTTACCTTCTGTCTATACAGAACGATTGGACAGGGTGAATATCGCGATTCCGTGGCTCCTGGAGTGATTTATCGTTATATCGAACGATTGCCGGGGATGAGAAGTGATTCCTTACCTTCTTTTGATCCAGAACGTGTGGAAACGGTGAATATCGCTATTCCGAGCCTCCTAGAGTGATCTTCGTTATATCGAACGATTGCGAGGCCTGGGAAGTGATTCATTGCCTTCTGTCGATAGAGAACGTGTGGAACGTGAGAATATCGCTATTCCGAGCCTCCTAGAGTGATTAATCGTTATATGGAACGATTGCGATAGCTGGAAAGTGAATCCTTACCTTCTGTATACACGTGACTATAGGACAGTGTGAATATCGCGATTCCGAACCTCCGAAAGTGATTTAGCGATAGACCGAACAATTGCGAGGGCTGGGAAGTGAATCCTTACCTTCTGTTGATACAGAACGTGTGGAAACGGTGAATATCGCGATTCCGAGCCTCCTAGAGTGATTTACCGTTATATCGAACGATTGCGAGAGCTGGGAAGTGAATCCTTACCATCTGTCTATACAGAACGATTGGACAGGGTGAATATCGCGATTCCGTGGCTCCTAGAGTGATTTATCGTCATATCGAAATATTGCGAGGGCTGGGATGTGAATCCTTACCTTCCGTCGATACAGAACGTGTGGGATCGGTGAATATCGCGATTCCGTGCCTCCTAGAGTGATTTATCGTTATATCGAACGATTGCGAGGGCTGGAACGTGAATCCTTACCTTCTGTCGATACAGGACGATTGGAAAAGATGCATATCGCGATTCCGGGCCTCCTAGAGTGATTAATCGTTATATGGAACGATTGCGATAGCTGGAAAGTGAATCCTCACCTTCTGTATATACATGACTATAGGACAGGGTGAATATCGCGATTCCGAACCTCCGAAAGTGATTTATCGATAGACCGAACAATTGCGAGGGCTGGGAAGTGAATCCTTACCTTCTGTTGATACAGAACGTGTGGAAACGGTAAATATCCAAATTCCGAGGCTCTTAGAGTGATTTATCGTTATATCGAACGAATGCGAGGGCTGGAAAGTAAATCCATAGCTTCCTTCGATACAGAGCGTGTGGAAACGGTGAATATCGTCATTCCGAGCCTCCTAGAGTGATTTATTGTTATATCAAACGATTGCGAGGGCTGGAAAGTGATTCCTAAGCTTCTTTCGATCCAGAACGTGTGGAAACGGTGAATATCGCGATTCCGTGGCTCCTAGAGTGATTTATCGTCATATCGAAATATTGCGAGGGCTGGGATGTGAATCCTTACCTTCCGTCGATACAGAACGTGTGGGATCGGTGAATATCGCGATTCCGTGCCTCCTAGAGTGATTTATCGTTATATCGAACGAATGCGAGGGCTGGGATGTGAATCCTTACCTTCCGTCCATACAGAACGTGTGGGATCGGTGAATATCGCGATTCCGTGCCTCCTAGAGTGATTTATCGTCATATCGAACGATTGCGAGGGCTGGAATGTGAATCCTTACCTTCCCTCGATACAGAACGTGTGGAAACGGTGAATATCGCGATTCCGAGCCTCCTAGACTGATTTATCTATAGACCGAACGATTGCGAGGGCTGGGAAGTGAGTACTTACCTTCTGTCTATACAGAACGATTGGACAGGGTGAATATCGCGATTCCGTGGCTCCTGGAGTGATTTATCGCTATATCGAACGATTGCCGGGGATGAGAAGTGATTCCTTACCTTCTTTCGATCCAGAACGTGTGGAAACGGTAAATATCGCGATTTCGAGCCTCCTAGAGTGATTTATCGTCATAACGAACGATTGCGAGGGCTGGGATGTGAATCCTCACCTTCCGTCGATACAGAACGTGTGGGAACGGTGAATATCGCGATTCCGAGGCTCCTGGAGTGTTTTATCGTTATATCGAACGATTGCGAGGGCTGGAACCTGAATCCTTACCTTCTATCGATTCAGAACGATTGGAACTGATGCATATCGCGATTCCGGGCCTCCTAGAGTGATTAATCGTTATATGGAACGATTGCGATAGCTGGAAAGTGAATCCTTACCTTCTGTATATACATGACTATAGGACAGGGTGAATATCGCGATTCCGAACCTCCGAAAGTGATTTAGCGATAGACCGAACAATTGCGAGGGCTGGGAAGTGAATCCTTACCTTCTGTTGATACAGAACGTGTGGAAACGGTGAATATCGCGATTCCGAGCCTCCTAGAGTGATTTATCGTTATATCGAACGAATGCGAGGGCTGGAAAGTAAATCCATAGCTTCCTTCGATACAGAGCGTGTGGAAACGGTGAATATCGCCATTCCGAGCCTCCTAGAGTGATTTATCGTCATATCGAAATATTGCGAGGGCTGGGATGTGAATCCTTACCATCCGTCGATACAGAACGTGTGGGATCGGTGAATATCGCGATTCCGTGCCTCCTAGAGTGATTTACCGTTATATCGAACGATTGCGAGGGCTGGGAAGTGAATCCATACCTTCTGTCTATACAGAACGATTGGACAGGGTGAATATCGCGATTCCGTGGCTCCTGGAGTGATTTATCGTTATATCGAACAATTGCCGGGGATGAGAAGTGATTCCTTACCTTCTTTCGATCCAGAACGTGTGGAAACGGTGAATATCGCGATTCCGAGCCTCCTAGAGTGATTTATCGTCATATCGAACGATTGCGAGGGCTGGGATGTGAATGCTCACCTTCCGTCGATACAGAACGTGTGGGAACGGTGAATATCGCGATTCCGAGGCTCCTGGAGTGATTTATCGTTATATCGAACGACTGCGAGGGCTGGAACGTGAATCCTTACCTTCTGTCGATACAGGACGATTGGAAATGATGCATATCGCGATTCCGGGCCTCCTAGAGTGATTAATCGTTATATGGAACGATTGCGATAGCTGGAAAGTGAATCCTCACCTTCTGTATATACATGACTATAGGACAGGGTGAATATCGCGATTCCGAACCTCCGAAATTGATTTAGCGATAGACCGAACAATTGCGAGGGCTGGGAAGTGAATCCTTACCTTCTGTTGATACAGAACGTGTGGAAACGTTGAATATCGAAATTCCGAGCCTCTTAGAGTGATTTATCGTTATATCGAACGAATGCGAGGGCTGGAAAGTAAATCCATAGCTTCCTTCAATACAGAGCGTGTGGAAACGGTGAATATCGCCATTCCGAGCCTCCTAGAGTGATTTATTGTTATATCAAACGATTGCGAGGGCTGGGAAGTGGATCCTTACCTTCTGTCGATACAGAACGATTGGGCAGTGTCAATACCGCCTTTCCGAACTTCCTAGAGTGATTGATCGATAAACCGAACGATTGCGAGGGCTGGGAAGTGAATCCTTACCCTCTGCCGAAACAGAACGATTGGTAATTTCGAATATCGCGTTTCCGATCCTCCTAGAGTGATTTAGCGATAGACCGAACGATTGCGAGGGCTGGGATGTGAATCCTTACCTTCCCTCGATACAGAACGTGTGGAAACGGTGAATATCGCGATTCCGAGCCTCCTAGACTGATATATCTATAGACCGAACGATTGCGAGGGCGGGGAAGAGAGTACTTACCTTCTGTCTATACAGAACGATTGGACAGGGTGAATATCGCGATTCCGTGGCTCCTGGAGTGATTTATCGCTATATCGAACGATTGCCGGGGATGAGAAGTGATTCCTTACCTTCTTTCGATCCAGAACGTGTGGAAACGGTGAATATCGCTATTCCGAGCCTCCTAGAGTGATCTTCGTTATATCGAACGATTGCGAGGCCTGGGAAGTGATTCATTGCCTTCTGTCGATAGAGAACGTGTGGAACGTGTGAGTATCGCTATTCCGAGCCTCCTAGAGTGATTAATCGTTATATGGAACGATTGCGATAGCTGGAAAGTGAATCCTTACCTTCTGTATACACGTGACTATAGGACAGGGTGAATATCGCGATTCCGAACCTCCGAAAGTGATTTAGCGATAGACCGAACAATTGCGAGGGCTGGGAAGTGAATCCTTACCTGCTGTTGATACTGAACGTGTGGAAACGGTGAATATCGCGATTCCGAGCCTCCTAGAGTGATTTACCGTTATATCGAACGATTGCGAGAGCTGGGAAGTGAATCCTTACCATCTGTCTATACAAACGATTGGACAGGGTGAATATCGCGATTCCGTGGCTCCTGGAGTTATTTATCGTCATATCGAAATATTGCGAGGGCTGGGATGTGAATCCTTACCTTCCGTCGATACAGAACGTGTGGGAACGGTAAATATCGCGATTCCGAGGCTCCTGGAGTGATTTATCGTTATATCGAACGATTGCGAGGGCTGGAACGTGAATCCTTACCTTCCCTCGATACAGAACGTGTGGAAACGGTGAATATCGCGATTCCGAGCCTCCTAGACTGATATATCTATAGACCGAACGATTGCGAGGGCTGGGAAGTGAGTACTTACCTTCTGTCTATACAGAACGATTGGACAGGGTGAATATCGCGATTCCGTGGCTCCTGGAGTGATTTATCGCTATATCGAACGATTGCCGGGGATGAGAAGTGATTCCTTACCTTCTTTCGATCCAGAACGTGTGGAAACGGTGAATATCGCGATTTCGAGCCTCCTAGAGTGATTTATCGTCATATCGAACGATTGCGAGGGCTGGGATGTGAATCCTCACCTTCCGTCGATACAGAACGTGTGGAAACGGTGAATATAGCGATTCCGAGCCTCCTAGAGTGATTTTTCGTTATATCGAACGAAAGCGAGGGCTGGAAAGTAAAGCCATAGCTTCCTTCGATACAGAACGTGTGGAAACGGTGAATATCGCGATTCCGAGCCTCCTAGAGTGATTTTCGTTATATCGAACGATTGCGAGGGCTGGAAAGTAAATCCATAGCTTCCTTCGATACAGAGCGTGTGGAAACGGTGAATATCGCCATTCCGAGCCTCCTAGATTGATTTATTGTTATATCAAACGATTGCGAGGGCTGGAAAGTGATTCCGAAGCTTCTTTCGATCCAGAACGAGTGGAAACGGTGAATATCGCGATTCCGTGCCTCCTAGAGTGATTTATCGTTATATCGAACGATTGCGAGGGCTGGAACGTGAATCCTTACCTTCTGTCGATACAGGACGATTGGAAATGATGCATATCGCGATTCCGGGCCTCCTAGAGTGATTAATCGTTATATGGAACGATTGCGATAGCTGGAAAGTGAATCCTCACCTTCTGTATATACATGACTATAGGACAGGGTGAATATCGCGATTCCGAACCTCCGAAAGTGATTTATCGATAGACCGAACAATTGCGAGGGCTGGGAAGTGAATCCTTACCTTCTGTTGATACAGAACGTGTGGAAACGGTGAATATCCAAATTCCGAGGCTCTTAGAGTGATTTATCGTTATATCGAACGAATGCGAGGGCTGGAAAGTAAATCCATAGCTTCCTTCGATACAGAGCGTGTGGAAACGGTGAATATCGCCATTCCGAGCCTCCTAGAGTGATTTATTGTTATATCAAACGATTGCGAGGGCTGGAAAGTGATTCCTAAGCTTCTTTCGATCCAGAACGTGTGGAAACGGTGAATATCGCGATTCCGAGCCTCCTAGAGTGATTTATCGTCATATCGAAATATTGGGAGGGCTGGGATGTGAATCCTTACCTTCCGTCCATACAGAACGTGTGGGATCGGTGAATATCGCGATTCCGTGCCTCCTAGAGTGATTTATCGTCATATCGAACGATTGCGAGGGCTGGGATGTGAATCCTTACCTTCCCTCGATACAGAACGTGTGGAAACGGTGAATATCGCGATTCCGAGCCTCCTAGACTGATATATCTATAGACCGAACGATTGCGAGGGCTGGGAAGTGAGTACTTACCTTCTGTCTATACAGAACGATTGGACAGGGTGAATATCGCGATTCCGTGGCTCCTGGAGTGATTTATCGCTATATCGAACGATTGCCGGGGATGAGAAGTGATTCCTTACCTTCATTCGATCCAGAACGTGTGGAAACGGTGAATATCGCGATTTCGAGCCTCCTAGAGTGATTTATCGTCATATCGAACGATTGCGAGGGCTGGGATGTGAATCCTCACCTTCCGTCGATACAGAACGTGTGGGAACGGTGAATATCGCGATTCCGAGGCTCCTGGAGTGATTTATCATTATATCGAACGATTGCGAGGGCTGGAACCTGAATCCTTACCTTCTATCGATTCAGAACGATTGGAAATGATGCATATCGCCATTCCGAGCCTCCTAGAGTGATTTATTGTTATATCAAACGATTGCGAGGGCTGGGAAGTGGATCCTTACCTTCTGTCGATACAGAACGATTGGGCAGTGTCAATACCGCGATTCCGAACTTCCTTGAGTGATTGATCGATAAACCGAACGATTGCGAGGGCTGGGAAGTGAATCCTTACCCTCTGCCGAAACAGAACGATTGGTAATTTCGAATATCGCGTTTCCGATCCTCCTAGAGTGATTTAGCGATAGACCGAACGATACCGAGGGCTGCGAAGTGAATCCTTACCTTCTGTCGATACAGAACGTGTGGAACGTCGAATATCGCGATTCCGAGCCGCCTAGAGTGATTTATCGTAATATCGAACGAATGCGAGGGCTGGAAAGTAAATCCATAGATTCCATCGATACAGAACGTGTGGAAACGGTGAATATAGCGATTCCGAGCCTCCTAGAGTGATTTTTCGTTATATCGAACGAAAGCGAGAGCTGGAAAGTAAAGCCATAGCTTCCTTCGATACAGAACGTATGGAAACGGTGAATATCGCGATTCCGAGCCTCCTAGAGTGATTTTCGTTATATCGAACGATTGCGAGGGCTGGAAAGTAAATCCATAGCTTCCTTCGATACAGAGCGTGTGGAAACGGTGAATATCGCCATTCCGAGCCTCCTAGAGTGATTTATTGTTATATCAAACGATTGCGAGGGCTGGAAAGTGATTCCTAAGCTTCTTTCGATCCAGAACGTGTGGAAACGGTGAATATCGCGATTCCGAGCTTCCTAGAGTGATTTATCGTCATATCGAAATATTGCGAGGGCTGGGATGTGAATCCTTACCTTCCGTCGATACAGAACGTGTGGGATCGGTGAATATCGCGATTCCGTGCCTCCTAGAGTGATTTATCGTCATATCGAACGATTGCGAGGGCTGGGATGTGAATCCTTACCTTCCCTCGATACAGAACGTGTGGAAACGGTGAATATCGCGATTCCGAGCCTCCTAGAGTGATTTACCGTTATATCGAACAATTGCGAGGGCTGGGAAGTGAATCCTTACCTTCTGTCTATACAGAACGATTGGACAGGGTGAATATCGCGATTCCGTGGCTCCTGGAGTGATTTATCGTTATATCGAACGATTGCCGGGGATGAGAACTGATTCCTTACCTTCTTTCGATCCAGAACGTGTGGAAACGGTGAATATCGCGATTCCGAGCCTCCTAGAGTGATTTACCGTTATATCGAACGATTGCGAGAGCTGGCAAGTGAATGCTCACCTTCCGTCGATACAGAACGTGTGGGAACGGTGAATATCGCGATTCCGAGGCTCCTGGAGTGATTTATCGTCATATCGAAATATTGGGAGGGCTGGGATGTGAATCCTTACCTTCCGTCCATACAGAACGTGTGGGATCGGTGAATATCGCGATTCCGTGCCTCCTAGAGTGATTTATCGTCATATCGAACGATTGCGAGGGCTGGGATGTGAATCCTTACCTTCCCTCGATACAGAACGTGTGGAAACGGTGAATATCGCGATTCCGAGCCTCCTAGACTGATATATCTATAGACCGAACGATTGCGAGGGCTGGGAAGTGAGTACTTACCTTCTGTCTATACAGAACGATTGGACAGGGTGAATATCGCGATTCCGTGGCTCCTGGAGTGATTTATCGCTATATCGAACGATTGCCGGGGATGAGAAGTGATTCCTTACCTTCATTCGATCCAGAACGTGTGGAAACGGTGAATATCGCGATTTCGAGCCTCCTAGAGTGATTTATCGTCATATCGAACGATTGCGAGGGCTGGGATGTGAATCCTCACCTTCCGTCGATACAGAACGTGTGGGAACGGTGAATATCGCGATTCCGAGGCTCCTGGAGTGAGATATCATTATATCGAACGATTGCGAGGGCTGGAACCTGAATCCTTACCTTCTATCGATTCAGAACGATTGGAAATGATGCATATCGCCATTCCGAGCCTCCTAGAGTGATTTATTGTTATATCAAACGATTGCGAGGGCTGGGAAGTGGATCCTTACCTTCTGTCGATACAGAACGATTGCGCAGTGTCAATACCGCGATTCCGAACTTCCTTGAGTGATTGATCGATAAACCGAACGATTGCGAGGGCTGGGAAGTGAATCCTTACCCTCTGCCGAAACAGAACGATTGGTAATTTCGAATATCGCGTTTCCGATCCTCCTAGAGTGATTTAGCGATAGACCGAACGATACCGAGGGCTGCGAAGTGAATCCTTACCTTCTGTCGATACAGAACGTGTGGAACGTCGAATATCGCGATTCCGAGCCGCCTAGAGTGATTTATCGTAATATCGAACGAATGCGAGGGCTGGAAAGTAAATCCATAGATTCCATCGATACAGAACGTGTGGAAACGGTGAATATAGCGATTCCGAGCCTCCTAGAGTGATTTTTCGTTATATCGAACGAAAGCGAGAGCTGGAAAGTAAAGCCATAGCTTCCTTCGATACAGAACGTATGGAAACGGTGAATATCGCGATTCCGAGCCTCCTAGAGTGATTTTCGTTATATCGAACGATTGCGAGGGCTGGAAAGTAAATCCATAGCTTCCTTCGATACAGAGCGTGTGGAAACGGTGAATATCGCCATTCCGAGCCTCCTAGAGTGATTTATTGTTATATCAAACGATTGCGAGGGCTGGAAAGTGATTCCTAAGCTTCTTTCGATCCAGAACGTGTGGAAACGGTGAATATCGCGATTCCGAGCTTCCTAGAGTGATTTATCGTCATATCGAAATATTGCGAGGGCTGGGATGTGAATCCTTACCTTCCGTCGATACAGAACGTGTGGGATCGGTGAATATCGCGATTCCGTGCCTCCTAGAGTGATTTACCGTTATATCGAACAATTGCAAGGGCTGGGAAGTGAATCCTTACCTTCTGTCTATACAGAACGATTGGACAGGGTGAATATCGCGATTCCGTGGCTCCTGGAGTGATTTATCGTTATATCGAACGATTGCCGGGGATGAGAACTGATTCCTTACCTTCTTTCGATCCAGAACGTGTGGAAACGGTGAATATCGCGATTCCGAGCCTCCTAGACTGATTTACCGTTATATCGAACGATTGCGAGAGCTGGGAAGTGAAGGCTCACCTTCCGTCGATACAGAACGTGTGGGAACGGTGAATATCGCGATTCCGAGGCTCCTGGAGTGATTTATCGTTATATCGAACGATTGCGAGGGCTGGAACGTGAATCCTTACCTTCTGTCGATACAGGACGATTGGAAATGATGCATATCGCGATTCCGGGCCTCCTAGAGTGATTAATCGTTATATGGAACGATTGCGATAGCTGGAAAGTGAATCCTCACATTCTGTATATACATGACTATAGGACAGGGTGAATATCGCGATTCCGAACCTCCGAAAGTGATTTAGCGATAGACCGAACAATTGCGAGGGCTGGGAAGTGAATCCTTACCTTCTGTCTATACAGAACGATTGGACAGGGTGAATATCGCGATTCCGTGGCTCCTGGAGTGATTTATCGTTATATCGAACGATTGCCGGGGATGAGAAGTGATTCCTTACCTTCTTTCGATCCAGAACGTGTGGAAACGGTGAATATCGCGATTCCGAGCCTCCTAGAGTGATTTACCGTTATATCGAACGATTGCGAGAGCTGGGAAGTGAATCCTTACCATCTGTCGATACAGAACGTGTGGAACGTCGAATATCGCGATTCCGAGCCGCCTAGAGTGATTAATCGTAATATCGAACGAATGCGAGGGCTGGAAAGTAAATCCATAGCTTCCATCAATACAGAACGTGTGGAAACGGTGAATATAACGATTCCGAGCCTCCTAGAGTGATTTATCGTTATATCGAACGAAAGCGAGGGCTGGAAAGTAAAGCCATAGCTTCCTTCGATACAGAACGTGTGGAAACGGTGAATATCGCGATTCCGAGCCTCCTAGAGTGATTTTCGTTATATCGAACGATTGCGAGGGCTGGAAAGTAAATCCATAGCTTCCTTCGATACAGAGCGTGTGGAAACGGTGAATATCGCCATTCCGAGCCTCCTAGAGTGATTTATTGTTATATCAAACGATTGCGAGGGCTGGAAAGTGATTCCTAAGCTTCTTTCGATCCAGAACGTGTGGAAACGGTGAATATCGCGATTCCGAGCTTCCTAGAGTGATTTATCGTCATATCGAAATATTGCGAGGGCTGGGATGTGAATCCTTACCTACCGTCGATACAGAACGTGTGGGATCGGTGAATATCGCGATTCCGTGCCTCCTAGAGTGATTTACCGTTATATCGAACAATTGCGAGGGCTGGGAAGTGAATCCTTACCTTCTTTCGATCCAGAACGTGTGGAAACGGTGAATATCGCGATTCCGAGCCTCCTAGAGTGATTTATCGTCATATCGAACGATTGCGAGGGCTGGGATGTGAATGCTCACCTTCCGTCGATACAGAACGTGTGGGAACGGTGAATATCGCGATTCCGAGGCTCCTGGAGTGATTTATCGTTATATCGAACGATTGCGAGGGCTGGAACATGAATCCTTACCTTCTGTCGATACAGGACGATTGGAAATGATGCATATCGCGATTCCGGGCCTGCTAGAGTGATTAATCGTTATATGGAACGATTGCGACAGCTGGAAAGTGAATCCTCACATTCTGTATATACATGACTATAGGACAGGGTGAATATCGCGATTCCGAACCTCCGAAAGTGATTTAGCGATAGACCGAACAATTGCGAGGGCTGGGAAGTGAATCCTTACCTTCTGTCTATACAGAACGATTGGACAGGGTGAATATCGCGATTCCGTGGCTCCTGGAGTGATTTATCGTTATATCGAACGATTGCCGGGGATGAGAAGTGATTCCTTACCTTCTTTCGATCCAGAACGTGTGGGAACCGTGAATATCGCGATTCCGAACCTCCGAAAGTGTTTTAGCGATAGACCGAACAATTGCGAGGGCTGGGAAGTGAATCCTTACCTTCTGTTGATACAGAACGTGTGGAAACGGTGAATATCGCGATTCCGAGCCTCCTAGAGTGATTTACCGTTATATCGAACGATTGCGAGAGCTGGCAAGTGAATGCTCACCTTCCGTCGATACAGAACGTGTGGGAACGGTGAATATCGCGATTCCGAGGCTCCTGGAGTGATTTATCGTCATATCGAAATATTGGGAGGGCTGGGATGTGAATCCTTACCTTCCGTCCATACAGAACGTGTGGGATCGGTGAATATCGCGATTCCGTGCCTCCTAGAGTGATTTATCGTCATATCGAACGATTGCGAGGGCTGGGATGTGAATCCTTACCTTCCCTCGATACAGAACGTGTGGAAACGGTGAATATCGCGATTCCGAGCCTCCTAGACTGATATATCTATAGACCGAACGATTGCGAGGGCTGGGAAGTGAGTACTTACCTTCTGTCTATACAGAACGATTGGACAGGGTGAATATCGCGATTCCGTGGCTCCTGGAGTGATTTATCGCTATATCGAACGATTGCCGGGGATGAGAAGTGATTCCTTACCTTCATTCGATCCAGAACGTGTGGAAACGGTGAATATCGCGATTTCGAGCCTCCTAGAGTGATTTATCGTCATATCGAACGATTGCGAGGGCTGGGATGTGAATCCTCACCTTCCGTCGATACAGAACGTGTGGGAACGGTGAATATCGCGATTCCGAGGCTCCTGGAGTGAGATATCATTATATCGAACGATTGCGAGGGCTGGAACCTGAATCCTTACCTTCTATCGATTCAGAACGATTGGAAATGATGCATATCGCCATTCCGAACCTCCTAGAGTGATTTATTGTTATATCAAACGATTGCGAGGGCTGGGAAGTGGATCCTTACCTTCTGTCGATACAGAACGATTGCGCAGTGTCAATACCGCGATTCCGAACTTCCTTGAGTGATTGATCGATAAACCGAACGATTGCGAGGGCTGGGAAGTGAATCCTTACCCTCTGCCGAAACAGAACGATTGGTAATTTCGAATATCGCGTTTCCGATCCTCCTAGAGTGATTTAGCGATAGACCGAACGATACCGAGGGCTGCGAAGTGAATCCTTACCTTCTGTCGATACAGAACGTGTGGAACGTCGAATATCGCGATTCCGAGCCGCCTAGAGTGATTTATCGTAATATCGAACGAATGCGAGGGCTGGAAAGTAAATCCATAGATTCCATCGATACAGAACGTGTGGAAACGGTGAATATAGCGATTCCGAGCCTCCTAGAGTGATTTTTCGTTATATCGAACGAAAGCGAGAGCTGGAAAGTAAAGCCATAGCTTCCTTCGATACAGAACGTATGGAAACGGTGAATATCGCGATTCCGAGCCTCCTAGAGTGATTTTCGTTATATCGAACGATTGCGAGGGCTGGAAAGTAAATCCATAGCTTCCTTCGATACAGAGCGTGTGGAAACGGTGAATATCGCCATTCCGAGCCTCCTAGAGTGATTTATTGTTATATCAAACGATTGCGAGGGCTGGAAAGTGATTCCTAAGCTTCTTTCGATCCAGAACGTGTGGAAACGGTGAATATCGCGATTCCGAGCTTCCTAGAGTGATTTATCGTCATATCGAAATATTGCGAGGGCTGGGATGTGAATCCTTACCTTCCGTCGATACAGAACGTGTGGGATCGGTGAATATCGCGATTCCGTGCCTCCTAGAGTGATTTACCGTTATATCGAACAATTGCAAGGGCTGGGAAGTGAATCCTTACCTTCTGTCTATACAGAACGATTGGACAGGGTGAATATCGCGATTCCGTGGCTCCTGGAGTGATTTATCGCTATATCGAACGATTGCCGGGGATGAGAAGTGATTCCTTACCTTCTTTCGATCCAGAACGTGTGGAAACGGTGAATATCGCGATTCCGAGCCTCCTAGACTGATTTACCGTTATATCGAACGATTGCGAGAGCTGGGAAGTGAAGGCTCACCTTCCGTCGATACAGAACGTGTGGGAACGGTGAATATCGCGATTCCGAGGCTCCTGGAGTGATTTATCGTTATATCGAACGATTGCGAGGGCTGGAACGTGAATCCTTACCTTCTGTCGATACAGGACGATTGGAAATGATGCATATCGCGATTCCGGGCCTCCTAGAGTGATTAATCGTTATATGGAACGATTGCGATAGCTGGAAAGTGAATCCTCACATTCTGTATATACATGACTATAGGACAGGGTGAATATCGCGATTCCGAACCTCCGAAAGTGATTTAGCGATAGACCGAACAATTGCGAGGGCTGGGAAGTGAATCCTTACCTTCTGTCTATACAGAACGATTGGACAGGGTGAATATCGCGATTCCGTGGCTCCTGGAGTGATTTATCGTTATATCGAACGATTGCCGGGGATGAGAAGTGATTCCTTACCTTCTTTCGATCCAGAACGTGTGGAAACGGTGAATATCGCGATTCCGAGCCTCCTAGAGTGATTTACCGTTATATCGAACGATTGCGAGAGCTGGGAAGTGAATCCTTACCATCTGTCGATACAGAACGTGTGGAACGTCGAATATCGCGATTCCGAGCCGCCTAGAGTGATTAATCGTAATATCGAACGAATGCGAGGGCTGGAAAGTAAATCCATAGCTTCCATCAATACAGAACGTGTGGAAACGGTGAATATAACGATTCCGAGCCTCCTAGAGTGATTTATCGTTATATCGAACGAAAGCGAGGGCTGGAAAGTAAAGCCATAGCTTCCTTCGATACAGAACGTGTGGAAACGGTGAATATCGCGATTCCGAGCCTCCTAGAGTGATTTTCGTTATATCGAACGATTGCGAGGGCTGGAAAGTAAATCCATAGCTTCCTTCGATACAGAGCGTGTGGAAACGGTGAATATCGCCATTCCGAGCCTCCTAGAGTGATTTATTGTTATATCAAACGATTGCGAGGGCTGGAAAGTGATTCCTAAGCTTCTTTCGATCCAGAACGTGTGGAAACGGTGAATATCGCGATTCCGAGCTTCCTAGAGTGATTTATCGTCATATCGAAATATTGCGAGGGCTGGGATGTGAATCCTTACCTACCGTCGATACAGAACGTGTGGGATCGGTGAATATCGCGATTCCGTGCCTCCTAGAGTGATTTACCGTTATATCGAACAATTGCGAGGGCTGGGAAGTGAATCCTTACCTTCTTTCGATCCAGAACGTGTGGAAACGGTGAATATCGCGATTCCGAGCCTCCTAGAGTGATTTATCGTCATATCGAACGATTGCGAGGGCTGGGATGTGAATGCTCACCTTCCGTCGATACAGAACGTGTGGGAACGGTGAATATCGCGATTCCGAGGCTCCTGGAGTGATTTATCGTTATATCGAACGATTGCGAGGGCTGGAACATGAATCCTTACCTTCTGTCGATACAGGACGATTGGAAATGATGCATATCGCGATTCCGGGCCTGCTAGAGTGATTAATCGTTATATGGAACGATTGCGACAGCTGGAAAGTGAATCCTCACATTCTGTATATACATGACTATAGGACAGGGTGAATATCGCGATTCCGAACCTCCGAAAGTGATTTAGCGATAGACCGAACAATTGCGAGGGCTGGGAAGTGAATCCTTACCTTCTGTCTATACAGAACGATTGGACAGGGTGAATATCGCGATTCCGTGGCTCCTGGAGTGATTTATCGTTATATCGAACGATTGCCGGGGATGAGAAGTGATTCCTTACCTTCTTTCGATCCAGAACGTGTGGGAACCGTGAATATCGCGATTCCGAACCTCCGAAAGTGTTTTAGCGATAGACCGAACAATTGCGAGGGCTGGGAAGTGAATCCTTACCTTCTGTTGATACAGAACGTGTGGAAACGGTGAATATCGCGATTCCGAGCCTCCTAGAGTGATTTACCGTTATATCGAACGATTGCGAGAGCTGGGAAGTGAATCCTTACCATCTGTCGATACAGAACGTGTGGAACGTCGAATATCGCGATTCCGAGCCGCCTAGAGTGATTAATCGTAATATCGAACGAATGCGAGGGCTGGAAAGTAAATCCATAGCTTCCATCAATACAGAACGTGTGGAAACGGTGAATATAACGATTCCGAGCCTCCTAGAGTGATTTATCGTTATATCGAACGAAAGCGAGGGCTGGAAAGTAAAGCCATAGCTTCCTTCGATACAGAACGTGTGGAAACGGTGAATATCGCGATTCCGAGCCTCCTAGAGTGATTTTCGTTATATCGAACGATTGCGAGGGCTGGAAAGTAAATCCATAGCTTCCTTCGATACAGAGCGTGTGGAAACGGTGAATATCGCCATTCCGAGCCTCCTAGAGTGATTTATTGTTATATCAAACGATTGCGAGGGCTGGAAAGTGATTCCTAAGCTTCTTTCGATCCAGAACGTGTGGAAACGGTGAATATCGCGATTCCGAGCTTCCTAGAGTGATTCATCGTCATATCGAAATATTGCGAGGGCTGGGATGTGAATCCTTACCTACCGTCGATACAGAACGTGTGGGATCGGTGAATATCGCGATTCCGTGCCTCCTAGAGTGATTTACCGTTATATCGAACAATTGCGAGGGCTGGGAAGTGAATCCTTACCTTCTGTCTATACAGAACGATTGGACAGGGTGAATATCGCGATTCCGTGGCTCCTGGAGTGATTTATCGTTATATCGAACGATTGCCGGGGATGAGAAGTGATTCCTTACCTTCTTTCGATCCAGAACGTGTGGAAACGGTGAATATCGCGATTCCGAGCCTCCTAGAGTGATTTATCGTCATATCGAACGATTGCGAGGGCTGGGATGTGAATGCTCACCTTCCGTCGATACAGAACGTGTGGGAACGGTGAATATCGCGATTCCGAGGCTCCTGGAGTGATTTATCGTTATATCGAACGATTGCGAGGGCTGGAACATGAATCCTTACCTTCTGTCGATACAGGACGATTGGAAATGATGCATATCGCGATTCCGGGCCTGCTAGAGTGATTAATCGTTATATGGAACGATTGCGACAGCTGGAAAGTGAATCCTCACATTCTGTATATACATGACTATAGGACAGGGTGAATATCGCGATTCCGAACCTCCGAAAGTGATTTAGCGATAGACCGAACAATTGCGAGGGCTGGGAAGTGAATCCTTACCTTCTGTCTATACAGAACGATTGGACAGGGTGAATATCGCGATTCCGTGGCTCCTGGAGTGATTTATCGTTATATCGAACGATTGCCGGGGATGAGAAGTGATTCCTTACCTTCTTTCGATCCAGAACGTGTGGGAACGGTGAATATCGCGATTCCGAACCTCCGAAAGTGTTTTAGCGATAGACCGAACAATTGCGAGGGCTGGGAAGTGAATCCTTACCTTCTGTTGATACAGAACGTGTGGAAACGGTGAATATCGCGATTCCGAGCCTCCTAGAGTGATTTACCGTTATATCGAACGATTGCGAGAGCTGGGAAGTGAATCCTTACCATCTGTCTATACAGAACGATTGGACAGGGTGAATATCGCGATTCCGTGGCTCCTGGAGTTATTTATCTTCATATCGAAATATTGCGAGGGCTGGGATGTGAATCCTTACCTTCCGTCGATACAGAACGTGTGGGAACGGTGAATATCGCGATTCCGAGGCTCCTGGAGTGATTTATCGTTATATCGAGCGATTGCGAGGGCTGGAACGTGAATCCTTACCTTCTGTCGATACAGGACGATTGGAAATGATGCATATCGCGATTCCGGGCCTCCTAGAGTGATTAATCGTTATATGGAACGATTGCGATAGCTGGAAAGTGAATCCTCACCTTCTGTATATACATGACTATAGGACAGGGTGAATATCGCGATTCCGAACCTCCGAAAGTGATTTATCGATAGACCGAACAATTGCGAGGGCTGGGAAGTGAATCCTTACCATCTGTTGATACAGAACGTGTGGAAACGGTGAATATCGAAATTCCGAGGCTCTTAGAGTGATTTATCGTTATATCGAACGAATGCGAGGGCTGGAAAGTAAATCCATAGCTTCCTTCGATACAGAGCGTGTGGAAACGGTGAATATCGCCATTCCGAGCCTCCTAGAGTGATTTATTGTTATATCAAACGATTGCGAGGGCTGGAAAGTGATTCCTAAGCATCTTTCGATCCAGAACGTGTGGAAACGGTGAATATCGCGATTCCGAGCCTCCTAGAGTGATTTATCGTCATATCGAAATATTGCGAGGGCTGGGATGTGAATCCTTACCTTCCGGCCATACAGAACGGGTGGGATCGGTGAATATCGCGATTCCGTGCCTCCTAGAGTGATTTATCGTCATATCGAACGATTGCGAGGGCTGGGATGTGAATCCTCACCTTCCGTCGATACAGAACGTGTGGGAACGGTGAATATCGCGATTCCGAGGCTCCTGGAGTGATTTATCGTTATATCGAACGATTGCGAGGGCTGGAACGTGAATCCTTACCATCTATCGATACAGAACGATTGGAAATGATGCATATCGCGATTCCGGGCCTCCTAGAGTGATTAATCGTTATATGGAACGATTGCGATAGCTGGAAAGTGAATCCTTACCTTCTGTATATACATGACTATAGGACAGGGTGCATATCGCGATTCCGAACCTCCGAAAGTGATTTAGCGATAGACCGAACAATTGCGAGGGCTGGGAAGTGAATCCTTACCTTCTGTTGATACAGAACGTGTGGGATCGGTGAATATCGCGATTCCGTGCCTCCTAGAGTGATTTATCGTCATATCGAACGATTGCGAGGGCTGGGATGTGAATCCTTACCTTCCCTCGATACAGAACGTGTGGAAAAGGTGAATATCGCGATTCCGAGCCTCCTAGACTGATTTATCTATAGACCGAACGATTGCGAGGGCTGGGAAGTGATTCCTTGCCTTCTGTCGATAGAGAACGTGTGGAACGTGTGAATATCGCTATTCCGAGCCTCCTAGAGTGATTAATCGTTATATGGAACGATTGCGATAGCTGGAAAGTGAATCCTTACCTTCTGTATACACGTGACTATAGGACAGGGTGAATATCGCGATTCCTAAACTCCGAAAGTGATTTAGCGATAGACCGAACAATTGCGAGGGCTGGGAAGTGAATCCTTACCTTCTGTTGATACAGAACGTGTGGAAACGGTGAATATCGCGATTCCGAGCCTCCTAGAGTGATTTACCGTTATATCGAACGATTGCGAGAGCTGGGAAGTGAATCCTTACCATCTGTCTATACAGAACGATTGGACAGGGTGAATATCGCGATTCCGTGGCTCCTGGAGTGATTTATCGGCATATCGAAATATTGCGAGGGCTGGGATGTGAATCCTTACCTTCCGTCGATACAGAACGTGTGGAATCGGTGAATATCGCGATTCCGTGCCTCCTAGAGTGATTTATCGTCATATCGAACGATTGCGAGGGCTGGGATGTGAATCCTCACCATCCGTCGATACAGAACGTGTGGGAACGGTGAATATCGCGATTCCGAGGCTCCTGGAGTGATTTATCGTTATATCGAACGATTGCGAGGGCTGGAACGTGAATCCTTACCTTCTGTCGATACAGAACGATTGGAAATGATGCATACCGCGATTCCGGGCCTCCTAGATTGATTAATCGTTACATGGAACGATTGCGATAGCTGGAAAGTGAATCCTCACCTTCTGTATATACATGACTATAGGACAGGGTGAATATCGCGATTCCGTGCCTCCTAGAGTGATTTGTCGTCATATCGAACGATTGCGAGGGCTGGGATGTGAATCCTTACCTTCCCTCGATACAGAACGTGTGGAAACGGTGAATATCGCGATTTCGAGCCTCCTAGAGTGATTTATCGTCATATCGAACGATTACGAGGGCTGGGATGTTAATCCTCACCTTCCGTCTATACAGAACGATTGGACAGGGTGAATATCGCGATTCCGTGGCTCCTGGAGTGATTTATCGTCATATCGAAATATTGCGAGGGCTGGGATGTGAATCCTTACCTTCCGTCGATACAGAACGTGTGGGATCGGTGAATATCGCGATTCCGTGCCTCCTAGAGTGATTTACCGTTATATCGAACGAAAGCGAGGGCTGGAAAGTAAAGCCATAGCTTCCTTCGATACAGAACGTGTGGAAACGGTGAATATCGCGATTCCGAGCCTCCTAGAGTGATTTTCGTTATATCGAACGATTGCGAGGGCTGGAAAGTAAATCCATAGCTTCCTTCGATACAGAGCGTGTGGAAACGGTGAATATCGCCATTCCGAGCCTCCTAGAGTGATTTATTGTTATATCAAACGATTGCGAGGGCTGGAAAGTGATTCCTAAGCTTCTTTCGATCCAGAACGTGTGGAAACGGTGAATATCGCGATTCCGAGCTTCCTAGAGTGATTCATCGTCATATCGAAATATTGCGAGGGCTGGGATGTGAATCCTTACCTACCGTCGATACAGAACGTGTGGGATCGGTGAATATCGCGATTCCGTGCCTCCTAGAGTGATTTACCGTTATATCGAACAATTGCGAGGGCTGGGAAGTGAATCCTTACCTTCTGTCTATACAGAACGATTGGACAGGGTGAATATCGCGATTCCGTGGCTCCTGGAGTGATTTATCGTTATATCGAACGATTGCCGGGGATGAGAAGTGATTCCTTACCTTCTTTCGATCCAGAACGTGTGGAAACGGTGAATATCGCGATTCCGAGCCTCCTAGAGTGATTTATCGTCATATCGAACGATTGCGAGGGCTGGGATGTGAATGCTCACCTTCCGTCGATACAGAACGTGTGGGAACGGTGAATATCGCGATTCCGAGGCTCCTGGAGTGATTTATCGTTATATCGAACGATTGCGAGGGCTGGAACATGAATCCTTACCTTCTGTCGATACAGGACGATTGGAAATGATGCATATCGCGATTCCGGGCCTGCTAGAGTGATTAATCGTTATATGGAACGATTGCGACAGCTGGAAAGTGAATCCTCACATTCTGTATATACATGACTATAGGACAGGGTGAATATCGCGATTCCGAACCTCCGAAAGTGATTTAGCGATAGACCGAACAATTGCGAGGGCTGGGAAGTGAATCCTTACCTTCTGTCTATACAGAACGATTGGACAGGGTGAATATCGCGATTCCGTGGCTCCTGGAGTGATTTATCGTTATATCGAACGATTGCCGGGGATGAGAAGTGATTCCTTACCTTCTTTCGATCCAGAACGTGTGGGAACGGTGAATATCGCGATTCCGAACCTCCGAAAGTGTTTTAGCGATAGACCGAACAATTGCGAGGGCTGGGAAGTGAATCCTTACCTTCTGTTGATACAGAACGTGTGGAAACGGTGAATATCGCGATTCCGAGCCTCCTAGAGTGATTTACCGTTATATCGAACGATTGCGAGAGCTGGGAAGTGAATCCTTACCATCTGTCTATACAGAACGATTGGACAGGGTGAATATCGCGATTCCGTGGCTCCTGGAGTTATTTATCTTCATATCGAAATATTGCGAGGGCTGGGATGTGAATCCTTACCTTCCGTCGATACAGAACGTGTGGGAACGGTGAATATCGCGATTCCGAGGCTCCTGGAGTGATTTATCGTTATATCGAGCGATTGCGAGGGCTGGAACGTGAATCCTTACCTTCTGTCGATACAGGACGATTGGAAATGATGCATATCGCGATTCCGGGCCTCCTAGAGTGATTAATCGTTATATGGAACGATTGCGATAGCTGGAAAGTGAATCCTCACCTTCTGTATATACATGACTATAGGACAGGGTGAATATCGCGATTCCGAACCTCCGAAAGTGATTTATCGATAGACCGAACAATTGCGAGGGCTGGGAAGTGAATCCTTACCATCTGTTGATACAGAACGTGTGGAAACGGTGAATATCGAAATTCCGAGGCTCTTAGAGTGATTTATCGTTATATCGAACGAATGCGAGGGCTGGAAAGTAAATCCATAGCTTCCTTCGATACAGAGCGTGTGGAAACGGTGAATATCGCCATTCCGAGCCTCCTAGAGTGATTTATTGTTATATCAAACGATTGCGAGGGCTGGAAAGTGATTCCTAAGCATCTTTCGATCCAGAACGCGTGGAAACGGTGAATATCGCGATTCCGAGCCTCCTAGAGTGATTTATCGTCATATCGAAATATTGCGAGGGCTGGGATGTGAATCCTTACCTTCCGGCCATACAGAACGGGTGGGATCGGTGAATATCGCGATTCCGTGCCTCCTAGAGTGATTTATCGTCATATCGAACGATTGCGAGGGCTGGGATGTGAATCCTCACCTTCCGTCGATACAGAACGTGTGGGAACGGTGAATATCGCGATTCCGAGGCTCCTGGAGTGATTTATCGTTATATCGAACGATTGCGAGGGCTGGAACGTGAATCCTTACCATCTATCGATACAGAACGATTGGAAATGATGCATATCGCGATTCCGGGCCTCCTAGAGTGATTAATCGTTATATGGAACGATTGCGATAGCTGGAAAGTGAATCCTTACCTTCTGTATATACATGACTATAGGACAGGGTGCATATCGCGATTCCGAACCTCCGAAAGTGATTTAGCGATAGACCGAACAAATGCGAGGGCTGGGAAGTGAATCCTTACCTTCTGTTGATACAGAACGTGTGGGATCGGTGAATATCGCGATTCCGTGCCTCCTAGAGTGATTTATCGTCATATCGAACGATTGCGAGGGCTGGGATGTGAATCCTTACCTTCCCTCGATACAGAACGTGTGGAAAAGGTGAATATCGCGATTCCGAGCCTCCTAGACTGATTTATCTATAGACCGAACGATTGCGAGGGCTGGGAAGTGATTCCTTGCCTTCTGTCGATAGAGAACGTGTGGAACGTGTGAATATCGCTATTCCGAGCCTCCTAGAGTGATTAATCGTTATATGGAACGATTGCGATAGCTGGAAAGTGAATCCTTACCTTCTGTATACACGTGACTATAGGACAGGGTGAATATCGCGATTCCTAAACTCCGAAAGTGATTTAGCGATAGACCGAACAATTGCGAGGGCTGGGAAGTGAATCCTTACCTTCTGTTGATACAGAACGTGTGGAAACGGTGAATATCGCGATTCCGAGCCTCCTAGAGTGATTTACCGTTATATCGAACGATTGCGAGAGCTGGGAAGTGAATCCTTACCATCTGTCTATACAGAACGATTGGACAGGGTGAATATCGCGATTCCGTGGCTCCTGGAGTGATTTATCGGCATATCGAAATATTGCGAGGGCTGGGATGTGAATCCTTACCTTCCGTCGATACAGAACGTGTGGAATCGGTGAATATCGCGATTCCGTGCCTCCTAGAGTGATTTATCGTCATATCGAACGATTGCGAGGGCTGGGATGTGAATCCTCACCATCCGTCGATACAGAACGTGTGGGAACGGTGAATATCGCGATTCCGAGGCTCCTGGAGTGATTTATCGTTATATCGAACGATTGCGAGGGCTGGAACGTGAATCCTTACCTTCTGTCGATACAGAACGATTGGAAATGATGCATACCGCGATTCCGGGCCTCCTAGATTGATTAATCGTTACATGGAACGATTGCGATAGCTGGAAAGTGAATCCTCACCTTCTGTATATACATGACTATAGGACAGGGTGAATATCGCGATTCCGTGCCTCCTAGAGTGATTTGTCGTCATATCGAACGATTGCGAGGGCTGGGATGTGAATCCTTACCTTCCCTCGATACAGAACGTGTGGAAACGGTGAATATCGCGATTTCGAGCCTCCTAGAGTGATTTATCGTCATATCGAACGATTACGAGGGCTGGGATGTTAATCCTCACCTTCCGTCTATACAGAACGATTGGACAGGGTGAATATCGCGATTCCGTGGCTCCTGGAGTGATTTATCGTCATATCGAAATATTGCGAGGGCTGGGATGTGAATCCTTACCTTCCGTCGATACAGAACGTGTGGGATCGGTGAATATCGCGATTCCGTGCCTCCTAGAGTGATTTACCGTTATATCGAACGATTACGAGGGCTGGGATGTTAATCCTCACCTTCCGTCTATACAGAACGATTGGACAGGGTGAATATCGCGATTCCGTGGCTCCTGGAGTGATTTATCGTTATATCGAACGATTGCCGGGGATGAGAAGTGATTCCTTACCTTCTTTCGATCCAGAACGTGTGGGAACGGTGAATATCGCGATTCCGAGGCTCCTGGAGTGATTTATCGTTATATCGAACGATTGCGAGGGCTGGAACGTGAATCCTTACCTTCTGTCGATACAGGACGATTGGAAATGATGCATATCGCGATTCCAAGCCTCCTAGAGTGATTTATCGTCATATCGAACGATTGCGAGGACTGGGAAGTGAATCCTTACCATCTGTCTATACAGAACGATTGGACAGGGTGAATATCGCGATTCCGTGGCTCCTGGAGTGATTTATCGGCATATCGAAATATTGCGAGGGCTGGGATGTGAATCCTTACCTTCCGTCGATACAGAACGTGTGGAATCGGTGAATATCGCGATTCCGTGCCTCCTAGAGTGATTTATCGTCATATCGAACGATTGCGAGGGCTGGGATGTGAATCCTCACCATCCGTCGATACAGAACGTGTGGGAACGGTGAATATCGCGATTCCGAGGCTCCTGGAGTGATTTATCGTTATATCGAACGATTGCGAGGGCTGGAACGTGAATCCTTACCTTCTGTCGATACAGAACGATTGGAAATGATGCATACCGCGATTCCGGGCCTCCTAGATTGATTAATCGTTACATGGAACGATTGCGAGGGCTGGGATGTGAATCCTTACCTTCCGTCTATACAGAACGATTGGACAGGGTGAATATCGCGATTCCGTGGCTCCTGGAGTGATTTATCGTTATATCGAACGATTGCCGGGGATGAGAAGTGATTCCTTACCTTCTTTCGATCCAGAACGTGTGGGAACGGTGAATATCGCGATTCCGAGGCTCCTGGAGTGATTTATCGTTATATCGAACGATTGCGAGGGCTGGAACGTGAATCCTTACCTTCTGTCGATACAGGACGATTGGAAATGATGCATATCGCGATTCCAAGCCTCCTAGAGTGATTTATCGTCATATCGAACGATTGCGAGGACTGGGAAGTGAATCCTTACCATCTGTCTATACAGAACGATTGGACAGGGTGAATATCGCGATTCCGTGGCTCCTGGAGTGATTTATCGGCATATCGAAATATTGCGAGGGCTGGGATGTGAATCCTTACCTTCCGTCGATACAGAACGTGTGGAATCGGTGAATATCGCGATTCCGTGCCTCCTAGAGTGATTTATCGTCATATCGAACGATTGCGAGGGCTGGGATGTGAATCCTCACCATCCGTCGATACAGAACGTGTGGGAACGGTGAATATCGCGATTCCGAGGCTCCTGGAGTGATTTATCGTTATATCGAACGATTGCGAGGGCTGGAACGTGAATCCTTACCTTCTGTCGATACAGAACGATTGGAAATGATGCATACCGCGATTCCGGGCCTCCTAGATTGATTAATCGTTACATGGAACGATTGCGAGGGCTGGGATGTGAATCCTTACCTTCCCTCGATACAGAACGTGTGGAAACAGTGAATATCGCGATTCCGTGCCTCCTAGAGTGATTTGTCGTCATATCGAACGATTGCGAGGGCTGGGATGTGAATCTTTACCTTCCCTCGATACAGAACGTGTGGAAACAGTGAATATCGCGATTTCGAGCCTCCTAGAGTGATTTATCGTCATATCGAACGATTACGAGGGCTGGGATGTTAATCCTCACCTTCCGTCTATACAGAACGATTGGACAGGGTGAATATCGCGATTCCGTGGCTCCTGGAGTGATTTATCGTCATATCGAAATATTGCGAGGGCTGGGATGTGAATCCTTACCTTCCGTCGATACAGAACGTGTGGGATCGGTGAATATCGCGATTCCGTGCCTCCTAGAGTGATTTACCGTTATATCGAACGATTACGAGGGCTGGGATGTTAATCCTCACCTTCCGTCTATACAGAACGATTGGACAGGGTGAATATCGCGATTCCGTGGCTCCTGGAGTGATTTATCGTTATATCGAACGATTGCCGGGGATGAGAAGTGATTCCTTACCTTCTTTCGATCCAGAACGTGTGGAAACGGTGAATATCGCGATTCCAAGCCTCCTAGAGTGATTTATCGTCATATCGAACGATTGCGAGGACTGGGATGTGAATGCTCACCTTCCGTCGATACAGAACGTGTGGGAACGGTGAATATCGCGATTCCGAGGCTCCTGGAGTGATTTATCGTTATATCGAACGATTGCGAGGGCTGGAACGTGAATCCTTACCTTCTGTCGATACAGGACGATTGGAAATGATGCATATCGCGATTCCAAGCCTCCTAGAGTGATTTATCGTCATATCGAACGATTGCGAGGACTGGGAAGTGAATCCTTACCATCTGTCTATACAGAACGATTGGACAGGGTGAATATCGCGATTCCGTGGCTCCTGGAGTGATTTATCGGCATATCGAAATATTGCGAGGGCTGGGATGTGAATCCTTACCTTCCGTCGATACAGAACGTGTGGAATCGGTGAATATCGCGATTCCGTGCCTCCTAGAGTGTTTTATCGTCATATCGAACGATTGCGAGGGCTGGGATGTGAATCCTCACCATCCGTCGATACAGAACGTGTGGGAACGGTGAATATCGCGATTCCGAGGCTCCTGGAGTGATTTATCGTTATATCGAACGATTGCGAGGGCTGGAACGTGAATCCTTACCTTCTGTCGATACAGAACGATTGGAAATGATGCATATCGCGATTCCGGGCCTCCTAGATTGATTAATCGTTACATGGAACGATTGCGATAGCTGGAAAGTGAATCCTCACCTTCTGGATATACATGACTATAGGACAGGGTGAATATCGCGATTCCGTGCCTCCTAGAGTGATTTGTCGTCATATCGAACGATTGCGAGGGCTGGGATCTGAATCCTTACCTTCCCTCGATACAGAACGTGTGGAAACGGTGAATATCGCGATTCCGAGCCTCCTAGACTGATTTATCTATAGGCCGAACGATTGCGAGGGCTGGGAAGTGAGTACTTACCTTCTGTCTATACAGAACGATTGGACAGGGTGAATATCGCGATTCCGTGGCTCCTGGAGTGATTTATCGTTATATCGAACGATTGCCGGGGATGAGAAGTGATTCCTTACCTTCTTTCGATCCAGAACGTGTGGAAACGGTGAATATCGCGATTTCGAGCCTCCTAGAGTGATTTATCGTCATATCGAACGATTACGAGGGCTGGGATGTTAATCCTCACCTTCCGTCTATACAGAACGATTGGACAGGGTGAATATCGCGATTCCGTGGCTCCTGGAGTGATTTATCGTCATATCGAAATATTGCGAGGGCTGGGATGTGAATCCTTACCTTCCGTCGATACAGAACGTGTGGGATCGGTGAATATCGCGATTCCGTGCCTCCTAGAGTGATTTACCGTTATATCGAACGATTACGAGGGCTGGGATGTTAATCCTCACCTTCCGTCTATACAGAACGATTGGACAGGGTGAATATCGCGATTCCGTGGCTCCTGGAGTGATTTATCGTTATATCGAACGATTGCCGGGGATGAGAAGTGATTCCTTACCTTCTTTCGATCCAGAACGTGTGGAAACGGTGAATATCGCGATTCCAAGCCTCCTAGAGTGATTTATCGTCATATCGAACGATTGCGAGGACTGGGATGTGAATGCTCACCTTCCGTCGATACAGAACGTGTGGGAACGGTGAATATCGCGATTCCGAGGCTCCTGGAGTGATTTATCGTTATATCGAACGATTGCGAGGGCTGGAACGTGAATCCTTACCTTCTGTCGATACAGGACGATTGGAAATGATGCATATCGCGATTCCAAGCCTCCTAGAGTGATTTATCGTTATATCGAACGATTGCCGGGGATGAGAAGTGATTCCTTACCTTCTTTCGATCCAGAACGTGTGGAAACGGTGAATATCGCGATTCCAAGCCTCCTAGAGTGATTTACCGTTATATCGAACGATTGCGAGAGCTGGGAAGTGCATCCTTACCATCTGTCTATACAGAACGATTGGACAAGGTGAATATCGCGATTCCGTGGCTCCTGGAGTGATTTATCGTCATATCGAAATATTGCGAGGGCTGGGATGTGAATCCTTACCTTCCGTCGATACAGAACGTGTGGGATCGGTGAATATCGCGATTCCGTGCCTCCTAGAGTGATTTATCGTCATATCGAACGATTGCGAGGGCTGGGATGTGAATCCTCACCATCCGTCGATACAGAACGTGTGGGAACGGTGAATATCGCGATTCCGAGGCTCCTGGAGTGATTTATCGTTATATCGAACGATTGCGAGGGCTGGAACGTGAATCCTTACCTTCTGTCGATACAGGACGATTGGAAATGATGCATATCGCGATTCCGGGCCCCCTAGAGTGATTAATCGTTATATGGAACGATTGCGAAAGCTGGAAAGTGAATCCTCACCTTCTGTATATACATGACTATAGGACAGGGTGTATATCGCGATTCCGAACCGCCTAGGATGATTTATCTATAGACCGAACGATTGCGAGGGCTGGGAAGTGAGTACTTACCTTCTGTCTATACACAACGGTTGGACAGGGTGAATATCGCGATTCCGTGGCTCCTGGAGTGATTCATCGTTATATCGAACGATTGCCGGGGATGAGAAGTAATTCCTTACCTTCTTTTGATCCAGAACGTGTGGAAACGGTGAATATCGCTATTCCGAGCCTCCTAGAGTGATCTTCGTTATATCGAACGATTGCGAGAACTGGGAAGTGAATCCTTACCTTCTGTGTACACGTGACTATAGGACAGGGTGAATATCGCGATTCCGAACCTCCGAAAGTGATTTAGCGATAGACCGAACAATTGCGAGGGCTGGGAAGTGAATCCTTACCTTCTGTTGATACAGAACGTGTGGGATCGGTGAATATCGCGATTCCGTGCCTCCTAGAGTGATTTATCGTTATATCGAACGATTGCGAGGGCTGGAACGTGAATCCTTACCTTCTGTCGATACAGGACGATTGGAAATGATGCATATCGCGATTCCGGGCCTCCTAGAGTGATTAATCGTTATATGGAACGATTGCGATAGCTGGAAAGTGAATCCTCACCTTCTGTATATACATGACTATAGGACAGGGTGAATATCGCGATTCCGAACCTCCGAAAGTGATTTATCGATAGACCGAACAATTGCGAGGGCTGGGAAGTGAATCCTTACCTTCTGTTGATACAGAACGCGTGGAAACGGTGAATATCCAAATTCCGAGGCTCTTAGAGTGATTTATCGTCATATCGAAATATTGGGAGGGCTGGGATGTGAATCCTTACCTTCCGTCCATACAGAACGTGTGGGATCGGTGAATATCGCGATTCCGTGCCTCCTAGAGTGATTTATCGTCATATCGAACGATTGCGAGGGCTGGGATGTGAATCCTTACCTTCCCTCGATACAGAACGTGTGGAAACGGTGAATATCGCGATTCCGAGCCTCCTAGACTGATATATCTATAGACCGAACGATTGCGAGGGCTGGGAAGTGAGTACTTACCTTCTGTCTATACATAACGATTGGACAGGGTGAATATCGCGATTCCGTGGCTCCTGGAGTGATTTATCGCTATATCGAACGATTGCCGGGGATGAGAAGTGATTCCTTACCTTCTTTCGATCCAGAACGTGTGGAAACGGTGAATATCGCGATTTCGAGCCTCCTAGAGTGATTTATCGTCATATCGAACGATTGCGAGGGCTGGGATGTGAATCCTCACCTTCCGTCGATACAGAACGTGTGGAAACGGTGAATATAGCGATTCCGAGCCTCCTAGAGTGATTTTTCGTTATATCGAACGAAAGCGAGGGCTGGAAAGTAAAGCCATAGCTTCCTTCGATACAGAACGTGTGGAAACGGTGAATATCGCGATTCCGAGCCTCCTAGAGTGATTTTCGTTATATCGAACGATTGCGAGGGCTGGAAAGTAAATCCATAGCTTCCTTCGATACAGAGCGTGTGGAAACGGTGAATATCGCCATTCCGAGCCTCCTAGAGTGATTTATTGTTATATCAAACGATTGCGAGGGCTGGAAAGTGATTCCTAAGCTTCTTTCGATCCAGAACGTGTGCAAACGGTGAATATCGCGATTCCGTGCCTCCTAGAGTGATTTATCGTTATATCGAACGATTGTGAGGGCTGGAACGTGAATCCTTACCTTCTGTCGATACAGGACGATTGGAAATGATGCATATCGCGATTCCGGGCCTCCTAGAGTGATTAATCGTTATATGGAACGATTGCGATAGCTGGAAAGTGAATCCTCACCTTCTGTATATACATGACTATAGGACAGGGTGAATATCGCGATTCCGAACCTCCGAAAGTGATTTATCGATAGACCGAACAATTGCGAGGGCTGGGAAGTGAATCCTTACCTTCTGTTGATACAGAACGTGTGGAAACGGTGAATATCCAAATTCCGAGGCTCTTAGAGTGATTTATCGTTATATCGAACGAATGCGAGGGCTGGAAAGTAAATCCATAGCTTCCTTCGATACAGAGCTTGTGGAAACGGTGAATATCGCCATTCCGAGCCTCCTAGAGTGATTTATTGTTATATCAAACGATTGCGAGGGCTGGAAAGTGATTCCTAAGCTTCTTTCGATCCAGAACGTGTGGAAACGGTGAATATCGCGATTCCGAGCCTCCTAGAGTGATTTATCGTCATATCGAAATATTGGGAGGGCTGGGATGTGAATCCTTACCTTCCGTCCATACAGAACGTGTGGGATCGGTGAATATCGCGATTCCGTGGCTCCTGGAGTGATTTATCGTCATATCGAAATATTGCGAGGGCTGGGATGTGAATCCTTACCTTCCGTCGATACAGAACGTGTGGAAACGGTGAATATCGCGATTCCGAGCCTCCTAGACTGATATATCTATAGACCGAACGATTGCGAGGGCTGGGAAGTGAGTACTTACCTTCTGTCGATACAGAACGATTGGGCAGTGTCAATACCGCGATTCCGAACTTCCTTGAGTGATTGATCGATAAACCGAACGATTGCGAGGGCTGGGAAGTGAATCCTTACCCTCTGCCGAAACAGAACGATTGGTAATTTCGAATATCGCGTTTCCGATCCTCCTAGAGTGATTTAGCGATAGACCGAACGATACCGAGGGCTGCGAAGTGAATCCTTACCTTCTGTCGATACAGAACGTGTGGAACGTCGAATATCGCGATTCCGAGCCGCCTAGAGTGATTTATCGTAATATCGAACGAATGCGAGGGCTGGAAAGTAAATCCATAGATTCCATCGATACAGAACGTGTGGAAACGGTGAATATAGCGATTCCGAGCCTCCTAGAGTGATTTTTCGTTATATCGAACGAAAGCGAGGGCTGGAAAGTAAAGCCATAGCTTCCTTCGATACAGAACGTATGGAAACGGTGAATATCGCGATTCCGAGCCTCCTAGAGTGATTTACCGTTATATCGAACGATTGCGAGAGCTGGGAAGTGAATCCTTACCATCTGTCGATACAGAACGTGCGGAACGTCGAATATCGCGATTCCGAGCCGCCTAGAGTGATTTATCGTAATATCGAACGAATGCGAGGGCTGGAAAGTAAATCCATAGCTTCCATCAATACAGAACGTGTGGAAACGGTGAATATAACGATTCCGAGCCTCCTAGAGTGATTTATCGTTATATCGAACGAAAGCGAGGGCTGGAAAGTAAAGCCATAGCTTCCTTCGATACAGAACGTGTGGAAACGGTGAATATCGCGATTCCGAGCCTCCTAGAGTGATTTTCGTTATATCGAACGATTGCGAGGGCTGGAAAGTAAATCCATAGCTTCCTTCGATGCAGAGCGTGTGGAAACGGTGAATATCGCCATTCCGAGCCTCCTAGAGTGATTTATTGTTATATCAAACGATTGCGAGGACTGGAAAGTGATTCCTTACCTTCCGTCGATACAGAACGTGTGGGATCGGTGAATATCGCGATTCCGTGCCTCCTAGAGTGATTTACCGTTATATCGAACAATTGCGAGGGCTGGGAAGTGAATCCTTACCTTCTGTCTATACAGAACGATTGGACAGGGTGAATATCGCGATTCCGTGGCTCCTGGAGTGATTTATCGTTATATCGAACGATTGCCGGGGATGAGAAGTGATTCCTTACCTTCTTTTGATCCAGAACGTGTGGAAACGGTGAATATCGCTATTCCGAGCCTCCTAGAGTGATCTTCGTTATATCGAACGATTGCGAGGCCTGGGAAGTGATTCATTGCCTTCTGTCGATAGAGAACGTGTGGAACGTGAGAATATCGCTATTCCGAGCCTCCTAGAGTGATTAATCGTTATATGGAACGATTGCGATAGCTGGAAAGTGAATCCTTACCTTCTGTATACACGTGACTATAGGACAGGGTGAATATCGCGATTCCGAACCTCCGAAAGTGATTTAGCGATAGACCGAACAATTGCGAGGGCTGGGAAGTGAATCCTTACCTTCTGTTGATACAGAACGTGTGGAAACGGTGAATATCGCGATTCCGAGCCTCCTAGAGTGATTTACCGTTATATCGAACGATTGCGAGAGCTGGGAAGTGAATCCTTACCATCTGTCTATACAGAACGATTGGACAGGGTGAATATCGCGATTCCGTGGCTCCTAGAGTGATTTATCGTCATATCGAAATATTGCGAGGGCTGGGATGTGAATCCTTACCTTCCGTCGATACAGAACGTGTGGGATCGGTGAATATCGCGATTCCGTGCCTCCTAGAGTGATTTATCGTTATATCGAACGATTGCGAGGGCTGGAACGTGAATCCTTACCTTCTGTCGATACAGGACGATTGGAAAAGATGCATATCGCGATTCCGGGCCTCCTAGAGTGATTAATCGTTATATGGAACGATTGCGATAGCTGGAAAGTGAATCCTCACCTTCTGTATATACATGACTATAGGACAGGGTGAATATCGCGATTCCGAACCTCCGAAAGTGATTTATCGATAGACCGAACAATTGCGAGGGCTGGGAAGTGAATCCTTACCTTCTGTTGATACAGAACGTGTGGAAACGGTAAATATCCAAATTCCGAGGCTCTTAGAGTGATTTATCGTTATATCGAACGAATGCGAGGGCTGGAAAGTAAATCCATAGCTTCCTTCGATACAGAGCGTGTGGAAACGGTGAATATCGCCATTCCGAGCCTCCTAGAGTGATTTATTGTTATATCAAACGATTGCGAGGGCTGGAAAGTGATTCCTAAGCTTCTTTCGATCCAGAACGTGTGGAAACGGTGAATATCGCGATTCCGAGCCTCCTAGAGTGATTTATCGTCATATCGAAATACTGGGAGGGCTGGGATGTGAATCCTTACCTTCCGTCCATACAGAACGTGTGGGATCGGTGAATATCGCGATTCCGTGCCTCCTAGAGTGATTTATCGTCATATCGAACGATTGCGAGGGCTGGAATGTGAATCCTTACCTTCCCTCGATACAGAACGTGTGGAAACGGTGAATATCGCGATTCCGAGCCTCCTAGACTGATTTATCTATAGACCGAACGATTGCGAGGGCTGGGAAGTGAGTACTTACCTTCTGTCTATACAGAACGATTGGACAGGGTGAATATCGCGATTCCGTGGCTCCTGGAGTGATTTATCGCTATATCGAACGATTGCCGGGGATGAGAAGTGATTCCTTACCTTCTTTCGATCCAGAACGTGTGGAAACGGTAAATATCGCGATTTCGAGCCTCCTAGAGTGATTTATCGTCATAACGAACGATTGCGAGGGCTGGGATGTGAATCCTCACCTTCCGTCGATACAGAACGTGTGGGAACGGTGAATATCGCGATTCCGAGGCTCCTGGAGTGTTTTATCGTTATATCGAACGATTGCGAGGGCTGGAACCTGAATCCTTACCTTCTATCGATTCAGAACGATTGGAACTGATGCATATCGCGATTCCGGGCCTCTTAGAGTGATTAATCGTTACATGGAACGATTGCGATAGCTGGAAAGTGAATCCTTACCTTCTGTATATACATGACTATAGGACAGGGTGAATATCGCGATTCCGAACCTCCGAAAGTGATTTAGCGATAGACCGAACAATTGCGAGGGCTGGGAAGTGAATCCTTACCTTCTGTTGATACAGAACGTGTGGAAACGGTGAATATCGCGATTCCGAGCCTCCTAGAGTGATTTATCGTTATATCGAACGAATGCGAGGGCTGGAAAGTAAATCCATAGCTTCCTTCGATACAGAGCGTGTGGAAACGGTGAATATCGCCATTCCGAGCCTCCTAGAGTGATTTATCGTCATATCGAAATATTGCGAGGGCTGGGATGTGAATCCTTACCATCCGTCGATACAGAACGTGTGGGATCGGTGAATATCGCGATTCCGTGCCTCCTAGAGTGATTTACCGTTATATCGAACGATTGCGAGGGCTGGGAAGTGAATCCATACCTTCTGTCTATACAGAACGATTGGACAGGGTGAATATCGCGATTCCGTGGCTCCTGGAGTGATTTATCGTTATATCGAACAATTGCCGGGGATGAGAAGTGATTCCTTACCTTCTTTCGATCCAGAACGTGTGGAAACGGTGAATATCGCGATTCCGAGCCTCCTAGAGTGATTTATCGTCATATCGAACGATTGCGAGGGCTGGGATGTGAATGCTCACCTTCCGTCGATACAGAACGTGTGGGAACGGTGAATATCGCGATTCCGAGGCTCCTGGAGTGATTTATCGTTATATCGAACGACTGCGAGGGCTGGAACGTGAATCCTTACCTTCTGTCGATACAGGACGATTGGAAATGATGCATATCGCGATTCCGGGCCTCCTAGAGTGATTAATCGTTATATGGAACGATTGCGATAGCTGGAAAGTGAATCCTCACCTTCTGTATATACATGACTATAGGACAGGGTGAATATCGCGATTCCGAACCTCCGAAATTGATTTAGCGATAGACCGAACAATTGCGAGGGCTGGGAAGTGAATCCTTACCTTCTGTTGATACAGAACGTGTGGAAACGGTGAATATCGAAATTCCGAGCCTCTTAGAGTGATTTATCGTTATATCGAACGAATGCGAGGGCTGGAAAGTAAATCCATAGCTTCCTTCAATACAGAGCGTGTGGAAACGGTGAATATCGCCATTCCGAGCCTCCTAGAGTGATTTATTGTTATATCAAACGATTGCGAGGGCTGGGAAGTGGATCCTTACCTTCTGTCGATACAGAACGATTGGGCAGTGTCAATACCGCCATTCCGAACTTCCTAGAGTGATTGATCGATAAACCGAACGATTGCGAGGGCTGGGAAGTGAATCCTTACCCTCTGCCGAAACAGAACGATTGGTAATTTCGAATATCGCGTTTCCGATCCTCCTAGAGTGATTTAGCGATAGACCGAACGATTGCGAGGGCTGGGATGTGAATCCTTACCTTCCCTCGATACAGAACGTGTGGAAACGGTGAATATCGCGATTCCGAGCCTCCTAGACTGATATATCTATAGACCGAACGATTGCGAGGGCGGGGAAGTGAGTACTTACCTTCTGTCTATACAGAACGATTGGACAGGGTGAATATCGCGATTCCGTGGCTCCTGGAGTGATTTATCGCTATATCGAACGATTGCCGGGGATGAGAAGTGATTCCTTACCTTCTTTCGATCCAGAACGTGTGGAAACGGTGAATATCGCTATTCCGAGCCTCCTAGAGTGATCTTCGTTATATCGAACGATTGCGAGGCCTGGGAAGTGATTCATTGCCTTCTGTCGATAGAGAACGTGTGGAACGTGTGAATATCGCTATTCCGAGCCTCCTAGAGTGATTAATCGTTATATGGAACGATTGCGATAGCTGGAAAGTGAATCCTTACCTTCTGTATACACGTGACTATAGGACAGGGTGAATATCGCGATTCCGAACCTCCGAAAGTGATTTAGCGATAGACCGAACAATTGCGAGGGCTGGGAAGTGAATCCTTACCTGCTGTTGATACAGAACGTGTGGAAACGGTGAATATCGCGATTCCGAGCCTCCTAGAGTGATTTACCGTTATATCGAACGATTGCGAGAGCTGGGAAGTGAATCCTTACCATCTGTCTATACAAACGATTGGACAGGGTGAATATCGCGATTCCGTGGCTCCTGGAGTTATTTATCGTCATATCGAAATATTGCGAGGGCTGGGATGTGAATCCTTACCTTCCGTCGATACAGAACGTGTGGGAACGGTGAATATCGCGATTCCGAGGCTCCTGGAGTGATTTATCGTTATATCGAACGATTGCGAGGGCTGGAACGCGAATCCTTACCTTCTGTCGATACAGGACGATTGGAAATGATGCATATCGCGATTCCGGGCCTCCTAGAGTGATTAATCGTTATATGGAACGATTGCGATAGCTGGAAAGTGAATCCTCACCTTCAGTATATACATGACTATAGGACAGGGTGAATATCGCGATTCCGAACCTCCGAAAGTGATTTATCGATAGACCGAACAATTGCGAGGGCTGGGAAGTGAATCCTTACCATCTGTTGATACAGAACGTGTGGCAACGGTGTATATCGCGATTCCGAGCCTCCTAGAGTGATTTACCGTTATATCGAACGATTGCGAGAGCTGGGAAGTGAATCCTTACCATCTGTCTATACAGAACGATTGGACAGGGTGAATATCGCGATTCCGTGCCTCCTAGAGTGATTTATCGTCATATCGAACGATTGCGAGGGCTGGGATGTGAATCCTCACCATCCGTCGATACAGAACGTGTGGAATCGGTGAATATCGCGATTCCGTGCCTCCTAGAGTGATTTATCGTCATATCGAACGATTGCGAGGGCTGGGATGTGAATCCTTACCTTCCGTAGATACAGAACGTGTGGAAACGGTGAATATCGCGATTCCGAGCCTCCTAGACTGATTTATCTATAGACCGAACGATTGCGAGGGCTGGGAAGTGAGTACTTACCTTCTGTCTATACAGAACGATTGGACAGGGTGAATATCGCGAGTCCGTGGCTCCTGGAGTGATTTATCGTTATATCGAACGATTGCCGGGGATGAGAAGTGATTCCTTACCTTCTTTCGATCCAGAACGTGTGGAAACGGTGAATATCGCGATTTCGAGCCTCCTAGAGTGATTTATCATCATATCGAACGATTGCGAGGGCTGGGATGTGAAGCCTCACCTTCCGTCGATACAGAACGTGTGGGAACGGTGAATATCGCGATTCCGAGGCTCCTGGAGTGATTTATCGTTATATCGAACGATTGCGAGGGCTGGAACGTGAATCCTTACCTTCTATCGATACAGAACGATTGGAAATGATGCATATCGCGATTCCGGGCCTCCTACAGTGATTAATCGTTATATGGAACGATTGCGATAGCTGGAAAGTGAAACCTTACCTTCTGTATATACATGACTATAGAACAGGGTGAATATCGCGATTCCGAACCTCCGAAAGTGATTTAGCGATAGACCGAACAATTGCGAGGGCTGGGAAGTGAATCCTTACCTTCTGTTGATACAGAACGTGTGGAAACGGTGAATATCGCGATTCCGAGCCTCCTAGACTGATTTATCTATAGACCGAACGATTGCGAGGGCTGGGAAGTGAGTACTTACCTTCTGTCTATACACAACGGTTGGACAGGGTGAATATCGCGATTCCGTGGCTCCTGGAGTAATTTATCGTTATATCGAACGATTGCCGGGGATGAGAAGTGATTCCTTACCTTCTTTCGATCCAGAACGTGTGGAAACGGTGAATATCGCTATTCCGAGCCTCCTAGAGTGATCTTCGTTATATCGAACGATTGCAAGGCCTGGGAAGTGATTCATTGCCTTCTGTCGATAGAGAACGTGTGGAACGTGTGAATATCGCTATTCCGAGCCTCCTAGAGTGATTAATCGTTATATGGAACGATTGCGATAGCTGGAAAGTGAATCCTTACTTCTGTATACACGTGACTATAGGACAGGGTGAATATCGCGATTCCGAACCTCCGAAAGTGATTTAGCGATAGACCGAACAATTGCGAGGGCTGGGAAGTGAATCCTTACCTGAAGTTGATACAGAACGTGTGGAAACGGTGAATATCGCGATTCCGAGCCTCCTAGAGTGATTTACCGTTATATCGAACGATTGCGAGAGCTGGGAAGTGAATCCTTACCATCTGTCTATACAGAACGATTGGACAGGGTGAATATCGCGATTCCGTGGCTCCTGGAGTTATTTATCGTCATATCGAAATATTGCGTGGGCTGGGATGTGAATCCTTACCTTCCGTCGATACAGAACGTGTGGGAACGGTGAATATCGCGATTCCGAGGCTCCTGGAGTGATTTATCGTTATATCGAACGATTGCGAGGGCTGGAACGTGAATCCTTACCTTCTATCGATACAGAACGATTGGAAATGATGCATATCGCGATTCCGGGCCTCCTACAGTGATTAATCGTTATATGGAACGATTGCGATAGCTGGAAAGTGAAACCTTACCTTCTGTATATACATGACTATAGAACAGGGTGAATATCGCGATTCGGAACCTCCGAAAGTGATTTAGCGATAGACCGAACAATTGCGAGGGCTGGGAAGTGAATCCTTACCTTCTGTTGATACAGAACGTGTGGAAACGGTGAATATCGCGATTCCGAGCCTCCTAGACTGATTTATCTATAGACCGAACGATTGCGAGGGCTGGGAAGTGAGTACTTACCTTCTGTCTATACACAACGGTTGGACAGGGTGAATATCGCGATTCCGTGGCTCCTGGAGTAATTTATCGTTATATCGAACGATTGCCGGGGATGAGAAGTGATTCCTTACCTTCTTTCGATCCAGAACGTGTGGAAACGGTGAATATCGCTATTCCGAGCCTCCTAGAGTGATCTTCGTTATATCGAACGATTGCAAGGCCTGGGAAGTGATTCATTGCCTTCTGTCGATAGAGAACGTGTGGAACGTGTGAATATCGCTATTCCGAGCCTCCTAGAGTGATTAATCGTTATATGGAGCGATTGCGATAGCTGGAAAGTGAATCCTTACTTCTGTATACACGTGACTATAGGACAGGGTGAATATCGCGATTCCGAACCTCCGAAAGTGATTTAGCGATAGACCGAACAATTGCGAGGGCTGGGAAGTGAATCCTTACCTGAAGTTGATACAGAACGTGTGGAAACGGTGAATATCGCGATTCCGAGCCTCCTAGAGTGATTTACCGTTATATCGAACGATTGCGAGAGCTGGGAAGTGAATCCTTACCATCTGTCTATACAGAACGATTGGACAGGGTGAATATCGCGATTCCGTGGCTCCTGGAGTTATTTATCGTCATATCGAAATATTGCGAGGGCTGGGATGTGAATCCTTACCTTCCGTCGATACAGAACGTGTGGGAACGGTGAATATCGCGATTCCGAGGCTCCTGGAGTGATTTATCGTTATATCGAACGATTGCGAGGGCTGGAACGTGAATCCTTACCTTCTGTCGATACAGGACGATTGGAAATGATGCATATCGCGATTCCGGGCCTCCTAGAGTGATTAATCGTTATATGGAACGATTGCGATAGCTGGAAAGTGAATCCTCACCTTCTGTATATACATGACTATAGGACAGGGTGAATATCGCGATTCCGAACCTCCGAAAGTGATTTATCGATAGACCGAACAATTGCGAGGGCTGGGAAGTGAATCCTTACCATCTGTTGATACAGAACGTGTGGCAACGGTGTATATCGCGATTCCGAGCCTCCTAGAGTGATTTACTGTTATATCGAACGATTGCGAGAGCTGGGAAGTGAATCCTTACCATCTGTCTATACAGAACGATTGGACAGGGTGAATATCGCGATTCCGTGCCTCCTAGAGTGATTTATCGTCATATCGAACGATTGCGAGGGCTGGGATGTGAATCCTCACCATCCGTAGATACAGAACGTGTGGAATCGGTGAATATCGCGATTCCGTGCCTCCTAGAGTGATTTATCGTCATATCGAACGATTGCGAGGGCTGGGATGTGAATCCTTACCTTCCGTAGATACAGAACGTGTGGAAACGGTGAATATCGCGATTCCGAGCCTCCTAGACTGATTTATCTATAGACCGAACGATTGCGAGGGCTGGGAAGTGAGTACTTACCTTCTGTCTATACAGAACGATTGGACAGGGTGAATATCGCGATTCCGTGCCTCCTAGAGTGATTTATCGTCATATCAAACGATTGCGAGGGCTGGAAAGTGATTCCTAAGCTTCTTTCGATCCAGAACGTGTGGAAACGGTGAATATCGCGATTCCGAGCCTCCTAGAGTGATTTATCGTCATATCGAAATATTGGGAGGGCTGGGATGTGAATCCTTACCTTCCGTCCATACAGAACGTGTGGGATCGGTGAATATCGCGATTCCGTGCCTCCTAGAGTGATTTATCGTCATATCGAACGATTGCGAGGGCTGGGATGTGAATCCTTACCTTCCCTCGATACAGAACGTGTGGAAACGGTGAATATCGCGATTCCGAGCCTCCTAGACTGATATATCTATAGACCGAACGATTGGGAGGGCTGGGAAGTGAGTACTTACCTTCTGTCTATACAGAACGATTGGACAGGTTGAATATCGCGATTCCGTGGCTCCTGGAGTGATTTATCGCTATATCGAACGATTGCCGGGGATGAGAAGTGATTCCTTACCTTCATTCGATCCAGAACGTGTGGAAACGGTGAATATCGCGATTTCGAGCCTCCTAGAGTGATTTATTGTCATATCGAACGATTGCGAGGACTGGGATGTGAATCCTCACCTTCCGTCGATACAGAACGTGTGGGAACGGTGAATATCGCGATTCCGAGGCTCCTGGAGTGATTTATCATTATATCGAACGATTGCGAGGGCTGGAACCTGAATCCTTACCTTCTATCGATTCAGAACGATTGGAAATGATGCATATCGCCATTCCGAGCCTCCTAGAGTGATTTATTGTTATATCAAACGATTGCGAGGGCTGGGAAGTGGATCCTTACCTTCTGTCGATACAGAACGATTGGGCAGTGTCAATACCGCGATTCCGAACTTCCTTGAGTAATTGATCGATAAACCGAACGATTGCGAGGGCTGGGAAGTGAATCCTTACCCTCTGCCGAAACAGAACGATTGGTAATTTCGAATATCGCGTTTCCGATCCTCCTAGAGTGATTTAGCGATAGACCGAACGATACCGAGGGCTGCGAAGTGAATCCTTACCTTCTGTCGATACAGAACGTGTGGAACGTCGAATATCGCGATTCCGAGCCGCCTAGAGTGATTTATCGTAATATCGAACGAATGCGAGGGCTGGAAAGTAAATCCATAGATTCCATCGATACAGAACGTGTGGAAACGGTGAATATAGCGATTCCGAGCCTCCTAGAGTGATTTTTCGTTATATCGAACGAAAGCGAGAGCTGGAAAGTAAAGCCATAGCTTCCTTCGATACAGAACGTATGGAAACGGTGAATATCGCGATTCCGTGGCTCCTAGAGTGTTTTATTGTTATATCAAACGATTGCGAGGGCTGGAAAGTGATTCCTAAGCTTCTTTCGATCCAGAACGTGTGGAAACGGTGAATATCGCGATTCCGAGCCTCCCAGAGTGATTTATCGTCATATCGATATATTGCGAGGGCTGGGATGTGAATCCTTACCTTCCGGCCATACAGAACGTGTGGGATCGGTGAATATCGCGATTCCGTGCCTCCTAGAGTGATTTATCGTCATATCGAACGATTGCGAGGGCTGGGATGTGAATCCTCACCTTCCGTCGATACAGAACGTGTGGGAACGGTGAATATCGCGATTCCGAGGCTCCTGGAGTGATTTATCGTTATATCGAACGATTGCGAGGGCTGGAACGTGAATCCTTACCTTCTATCGATACAGAACGATTGGAAATGATGCATATCGCGATTCCGGGCCTCCTAGAGTGATTAATCGTTATATGGAACGATTGCGATAGCTGGAAAGTGAATCCTTACCTTCTGTATATACATGACTATAGGACAGGGTGCATATCGCGATTCCGAACCTCCGAAAGTGATTTAGCGATAGACCGAACAATTGCGAGGGCTGGGAAGTGAGTACTTACCTTCTGTCTATACACAACGGTTGGACAGGGTGAATATCGCGATTCCGTGGCTCCTGGAGTGATTTATCGTTATATCGAACGATTGCCGGGGATGAGAAGTGATTCCTTACCTTCTTTTGATCCAGAACGTGTGGAAACGGTGAATATCGCTATTCCGAGCCTCCTAGAGTGATCTTCGTTATATCGAACGATTGCGAGGCCTGGGAAGTGATTCATTGCCTTCTGTCGATAGAGAACGTGTGGAACGTGAGAATATCGCTATTCCGAGCCTCCTAGAGTGATTAATCGTTATATGGAACGATTGCGATAGCTGGAAAGTGAATCCTTACCTTCTGTATACACGTGACTATAGGACAGGGTGAATATCGCGATTCCGAACCTCCGAAAGTGATTTAGCGATAGACCGAACAATTGCGAGGGCTGGGAAGTGAATCCTTACCTTCTGTTGATACAGAACGTGTGGAAACGGTGAATATCGCGATTCCGAGCCTCCTAGAGTGATTTACCGTTATATCGAACGATTGCGAGAGCTGGGAAGTGAATCCTTACCATCTGTCTATACAGAACGATTGGACAGGGTGAATATCGCGATTCCGTGGCTCCTAGAGTGATTTATCGTCATATCGAAATATTGCGAGGGCTGGGATGTGAATCCTTACCTTCCGTCGATACAGAACGTGTGGGATCGGTGAATATCGCGATTCCGTGCCTCCTAGAGTGATTTATCGTTATATCGAACGATTGCGAGGGCTGGAACGTGAATCCTTACCTTCTGTCGATACAGGACGATTGGAAAAGATGCATATCGCGATTCCGGGCCTCCTAGAGTGATTAATCGTTATATGGAACGATTGCGATAGCTGGAAAGTGAATCCTCACCTTCTGTATATACATGACTATAGGACAGGGTGAATATCGCGATTCCGAACCTCCGAAAGTGATTTATCGATAGACCGAACAATTGCGAGGGCTGGGAAGTGAATCCTTACCTTCTGTTGATACAGAACGTGTGGAAACGGTGAATATCCAAATTCCGAGGCTCTTAGAGTGATTTATCGTTATATCGAACGAATGCGAGGGCTGGAAAGTAAATCCATAGCTTCCTTCGATACAGAGCGTGTGGGAACGGTGAATATCGCGATTTCGAGCCTCCTAGAGTGATTTATCGTCATATCGAACGATTGCGAGGGCTGGGATGTGAATCCTCACCTTCCGTCGATACAGAACGTATGGGAACGGTGAATATCGCGATTCCAAGGCTCCTGGAGTGATTTATCGTTATATCGAACGATTGCCGGGGATGAGAAGTGATTCCTTACCTTCTTTCGATCCAGAACGTGTGGAAACGGTGAATATCGCGATTTCGAGCCTCGTAGAGTGATTTATCGTCATATCGAACGATTGCGAGGGCTGGGATGTGAATCCTCACCTTCCGTCGATACAGAACGTGTGGGAACGGTGAATATCGCGATTCCAATGCTCCTGGAGTGATTTATCGTTATATCGAACGATTGCGAGGGCTGGAACGTGAATCCTTACCTTCTATCGATACAGAACGATTGGAAATGATGCATATCGCGATTCCGGGCCTCCTACAGTGATTAATCGTTATATGGAACGATTGCGATAGCTGGAAAGTGAAACCTTACCTTCTGTATATACATGACTATAGAACAGGGTGAATATCGCGATTCCGAACCTCCGAAAGTGATTTAGCGATAGACCGAACAATTGCGAGGGCTGGGAAGTGAATCCTTACCTTCTGTTAATACAGAACGTGTGGAAACGGTGAATATCGCGATTCTGAGCCTCCTAGACTGATTTATCTATAGACCGAACGATTGCGAGGGCTGGGAAGTGAGTACTTACCTTCTGTCTATACACAACGGTTGGACAGGGTGAATATCGCGATTCCGTGGCTCCTGGAGTAATTTATCGTTATATCGAACGATTGCCGGGGATGAGAAGTGATTCCTTACCTTCTTTCGATCCAGAACGTGTGGAAACGGTGAATATCGCTATTCCGAGCCTCCTAGAGTGATCTTCGTTATATCGAACGATTGCGAGGCCTGGGAAGTGATTCATTGCCTTCTGTCGATAGAGAACGTGTGGAACGTGTGAATATCGCTATTCCGAGCCTCCTAGAGTGATTAATCGTTATATGGAACGATTGCGATAGCTGGAAAGTGAATCCTTACCTTCTGTATACACGTGACTATAGGACAGGGTGAATATCGCGATTCCGAACCTCCGAAAGTGATTTAGCGATAGACCGAACAATTGCGAGGGCTGGGAAGTGAATCCTTACCTTCTGTTGATACAGAACGTGTGGAAACGGTGAATATCGCGATTCCGAGCCTCCTAGAGTGATTTACCGTTATATCGAACGATTGCGAGAGCTGGGAAGTGAATCCTTACCATCTGTCTATACAGAACGATTGGACAGGGTGAATATCGCGATTCCGTGCCTCCTAGAGTGATTTATCGTCATATCGAACGATTGCGAGGGCTGGGATGTGAATCCTCACCATCCGTAGATACAGAACGTGTGGAATCGGTGAATATCGGGATTCCGTGCCTCCTAGAGTGATTTATCGTCATATCGAACGATTGCGAGGGCTGGGATGTGAATCCTTACCTTCCGTAGATACAGAACGTGTGGAAACGGTGAATATCGCGATTCCGAGCCTCCTAGACTGATTTATCTATAGACCGAACGATTGCGAGGGCTGGGAAGTGAGTACTTACCTTCTGTCTATACAGAACGATTGGACAGGGTGAATATCGCGATTCCGTGCCTCCTAGAGTGATTTATCGTCATATCAAACGATTGCGAGGGCTGGAAAGTGATTCCTAAGCTTCTTTCGATCCAGAACGTGTGGAAACGGTGAATATCGCGATTCCGAGCCTCCTAGAGTGATTTATCGTCATATCGAAATATTGGGAGGGCTGGGATGTGAATCCTTACCTTCCGTCCATACAGAACGTGTGGGATCGGTGAATATCGCGATTCCGTGCCTCCTAGAGTGATTTATCGTCATATCGAACGATTGCGAGGGCTGGGATGTGAATCCTTACCTTCCCTCGATACAGAACGTGTGGAAACGGTGAATATCGCGATTCCGAGCCTCCTAGACTGATATATCTATAGACCGAACGATTGGGAGGGCTGGGAAGTGAGTACTTACCTTCTGTCTATACAGAACGATTGGACAGGTTGAATATCGCGATTCCGTGGCTCCTGGAGTGATTTATCGCTATATCGAACGATTGCCGGGGATGAGAAGTGATTCCTTACCTTCATTCGATCCAGAACGTGTGGAAACGGTGAATATCGCGATTTCGAGCCTCCTAGAGTGATTTATTGTCATATCGAACGATTGCGAGGGCTGGGTAGTGAATCCTCACCTTCCGTCGATACAGAACGTGTGGGAACGGTGAATATCGCGATTCCGAGGCTCCTGGAGTGATTTATCATTATATCGAACGATTGCGAGGGCTGGAACCTGAATCCTTACCTTCTATCGATTCAGAACGATTGGAAATGATGCATATCGCCATTCCGAGCCTCCTAGAGTGATTTATTGTTATATCAAACGATTGCGAGGGCTGGGAAGTGAATCCTTACCATCTGTCTATACAGAACGATTGGACAGGGTGAATATCGCGATTCCGTGCCTCCTAGAGTGATTTATCGTCATATCGAACGATTGCGAGGGCTGGGATGTGAATCCTTACCTTCCGTCCATACAGAACGTGTGGAATCGGTGAATATCGCGATTCCGTGCCTCCTAGAGTGATTTATCGTCATATCGAACGATTGCGAGGGCTGGGATGTGAATCCTTACCTTCCCTCGATACAGAACGTGTGGAAACGGTGAATATCGCGATTCCGAGGCTCCTGGAGTGTTTTATCGTTATATCGAACGATTGCGAGGGCTGGAACCTGAATCCTTACCTTCTATCGATTCAGAACGATTGGAACTGATGCATATCGCGATTCCGGGCCTCCTAGAGTGATTAATCGTTATATGGAACGATTGCGATAGCTGGAAAGTGAATCCTTACCTTCTGTATATACATGACTATAGGACAGGGTGAATATCGCGATTCCGAACCTCCGAAAGTGATTTAGCGATAGACCGAACAATTGCGAGGGCTGGGAAGTGAATCCTTACCTTCTGTTGATACAGAACGTGTGGAAACGGTGAATATCGCGATTCCGAGCCTCCTAGAGTGATTTATCGTTATATCGAACGAATGCGAGGGCTGGAAAGTAAATCCATAGCTTCCTTCGATACAGAGCGTGTGGAAACGGTGAATATCGCCATTCCGAGCCTCCTAGAGTGATTTATCGTCATATCGAAATATTGCGAGGGCTGGGATGTGAATCCTTACCATCCGTCGATACAGAACGTGTGGGAACGGTGAATATCGCGATTCCAATGCTCCTGGAGTGATTTATCGTTATATCGAACGATTGCGAGGGCTGGAACGTGAATCCTTACCTTCTATCGATACAGAACGATTGGAAATGATGCATATCGCGATTCCGGGCCTCCTACAGTGATTAATCGTTATATGGAACGATTGCGATAGCTGGAAAGTGAAACCTTACCTTCTGTATATACATGACTATAGAACAGGGTGAATATCGCGATTCCGAACCTCCGAAAGTGATTTAGCGATAGACCGAACAATTGCGAGGGCTGGGAAGTGAATCCTTACCTTCTGTTAATACAGAACGTGTGGAAACGGTGAATATCGCGATTCTGAGCCTCCTAGACTGATTTATCTATAGACCGAACGATTGCGAGGGCTGGGAAGTGAGTACTTACCTTCTGTCTATACACAACGGTTGGACAGGGTGAATATCGCGATTCCGTGGCTCCTGGAGTAATTTATCGTTATATCGAACGATTGCCGGGGATGAGAAGTGATTCCTTACCTTCTTTCGATCCAGAACGTGTGGAAACGGTGAATATCGCTATTCCGAGCCTCCTAGAGTGATCTTCGTTATATCGAACGATTGCGAGGCCTGGGAAGTGATTCATTGCCTTCTGTCGATAGAGAACGTGTGGAACGTGTGAATATCGCTATTCCGAGCCTCCTAGAGTGATTAATCGTTATATGGAACGATTGCGATAGCTGGAAAGTGAATCCTTACCTTCTGTATACACGTGACTATAGGACAGGGTGAATATCGCGATTCCGAACCTCCGAAAGTGATTTAGCGATAGACCGAACAATTGCGAGGGCTGGGAAGTGAATCCTTACCTTCTGTTGATACAGAACGTGTGGAAACGGTGAATATCGCGATTCCGAGCCTCCTAGAGTGATTTACCGTTATATCGAACGATTGCGAGAGCTGGGAAGTGAATCCTTACCATCTGTCTATACAGAACGATTGGACAGGGTGAATATCGCGATTCCGTGCCTCCTAGAGTGATTTATCGTCATATCGAACGATTGCGAGGGCTGGGATGTGAATCCTCACCATCCGTAGATACAGAACGTGTGGAATCGGTGAATATCGCGATTCCGTGCCTCCTAGAGTGATTTATCGTCATATCGAACGATTGCGAGGGCTGGGATGTGAATCCTTACCTTCCGTAGATACAGAACGTGTGGAAACGGTGAATATCGCGATTCCGAGCCTCCTAGACTGATTTATCTATAGACCGAACGATTGCGAGGGCTGGGAAGTGAGTACTTACCTTCTGTCTATACAGAACGATTGGACAGGGTGAATATCGCGATTCCGTGCCTCCTAGAGTGATTTATCGTCATATCAAACGATTGCGAGGGCTGGAAAGTGATTCCTAAGCTTCTTTCGATCCAGAACGTGTGGAAACGGTGAATATCGCGATTCCGAGCCTCCTAGAGTGATTTATCGTCATATCGAAATATTGGGAGGGCTGGGATGTGAATCCTTACCTTCCGTCCATACAGAACGTGTGGGATCGGTGAATATCGCGATTCCGTGCCTCCTAGAGTGATTTATCGTCATATCGAACGATTGCGAGGGCTGGGATGTGAATCCTTACCTTCCCTCGATACAGAACGTGTGGAAACGGTGAATATCGCGATTCCGAGCCTCCTAGACTGATATATCTATAGACCGAACGATTGGGAGGGCTGGGAAGTGAGTACTTACCTTCTGTCTATACAGAACGATTGGACAGGTTGAATATCGCGATTCCGTGGCTCCTGGAGTGATTTATCGCTATATCGAACGATTGCCGGGGATGAGAAGTGATTCCTTACCTTCATTCGATCCAGAACGTGTGGAAACGGTGAATATCGCGATTTCGAGCCTCCTAGAGTGATTTATTGTCATATCGAACGATTGCGAGGGCTGGGATGTGAATCCTCACCTTCCGTCGATACAGAACGTGTGGGAACGGTGAATATCGCGATTCCGAGGCTCCTGGAGTGATTTATCATTATATCGAACGATTGCGAGGGCTGGAACCTGAATCCTTACCTTCTATCGATTCAGAACGATTGGAAATGATGCATATCGCCATTCCGAGCCTCCTAGAGTGATTTATTGTTATATCAAACGATTGCGAGGGCTGGGAAGTGAATCCTTACCATCTGTCTATACAGAACGATTGGACAGGGTGAATATCGCGATTCCGTGCCTCCTAGAGTGATTTATCGTCATATCGAACGATTGCGAGGGCTGGGATGTGAATCCTTACCTTCCGTCCATACAGAACGTGTGGAATCGGTGAATATCGCGATTCCGTGCCTCCTAGAGTGATTTATCGTCATATCGAACGATTGCGAGGGCTGGGATGTGAATCCTTACCTTCCCTCGATACAGAACGTGTGGAAACGGTGAATATCGCGATTCCGAGCCTCCTAGACTGATTTATCTATAGACCGAACGATTGCGAGGGCTGGGAAGTGAGTACTTACCTTCTGTCTATACAGAACGATTGGACAGGGTGAATATCGCGATTCCGTGGCTCCTGGAGTGATTTATCGCTATATCGAACGATTGCCGGGGATGAGAAGTGATTCCTTACCTTCTTTCGATCCAGAACGTGTGGAAACGGTAAATATCGCGATTTCGAGCCTCCTAGAGTGATTTATCGTCATAACGAACGATTGCGAGGGCTGGGATGTGAATCCTCACCTTCCGTCGATACAGAACGTGTGGGAACGGTGAATATCGCGATTCCGAGGCTCCTGGAGTGTTTTATCGTTATATCGAACGATTGCGAGGGCTGGAACCTGAATCCTTACCTTCTATCGATTCAGAACGATTGGAACTGATGCATATCGCGATTCCGGGCCTCCTAGAGTGATTAATCGTTATATGGAACGATTGCGATAGCTGGAAAGTGAATCCTTACCTTCTGTATATACATGACTATAGGACAGGGTGAATATCGCGATTCCGAACCTCCGAAAGTGATTTAGCGATAGACCGAACAATTGCGAGGGCTGGGAAGTGAATCCTTACCTTCTGTTGATACAGAACGTGTGGAAACGGTGAATATCGCGATTCCGAGCCTCCTAGAGTGATTTATCGTTATATCGAACGAATGCGAGGGCTGGAAAGTAAATCCATAGCTTCCTTCGATACAGAGCGTGTGGAAACGGTGAATATCGCCATTCCGAGCCTCCTAGAGTGATTTATCGTCATATCGAAATATTGCGAGGGCTGGGATGTGAATCCTTACCATCCGTCGATACAGAACGTGTGGGATCGGTGAATATCGCGATTCCGTGCCTCCTAGAGTGATTTACCGTTATATCGAACGATTGCGAGGGCTGGGAAGTGAATCCATACCTTCTGTCTATACAGAACGATTGGACAGGGTGAATATCGCGATTCCGTGGCTCCTGGAGTGATTTATCGTTATATCGAACAATTGCCGGGGATGAGAAGTGATTCCTTACCTTCTTTCGATCCAGAACGTGTGGAAACGGTGAATATCGCGATTCCGAGCCTCCTAGAGTGATTTATCGTCATATCGAACGATTGCGAGGGCTGGGATGTGAATGCTCACCTTCCGTCGATACAGAACGTGTGGGAACGGTGAATATCGCGATTCCGAGGCTCCTGGAGTGATTTATCGTTATATCGAACGACTGCGAGGGCTGGAACGTGAATCCTTACCTTCTGTCGATACAGGACGATTGGAAATGATGCATATCGCGATTCCGGGCCTCCTAGAGTGATTAATCGTTATATGGAACGATTGCGATAGCTGGAAAGTGAATCCTCACCTTCTGTATATACATGACTATAGGACAGGGTGAATATCGCGATTCCGAACCTCCGAAATTGATTTAGCGATAGACCGAACAATTGCGAGGGCTGGGAAGTGAATCCTTACCTTCTGTTGATACAGAACGTGTGGAAACGGTGAATATCGAAATTCCGAGCCTCTTAGAGTGATTTATCGTTATATCGAACGAATGCGAGGGCTGGAAAGCAAATCCATAGCTTCCTTCAATACAGAGCGTGTGGAAACGGTGAATATCGCCATTCCGAGCCTCCTAGAGTGATTTATTGTTATATCAAACGATTGCGAGGGCTGGGAAGTGGATCCTTACCTTCTGTCGATACAGAACGATTGGGCAGTGTCAATACCGCCATTCCGAACTTCCTAGAGTGATTGATCGATAAACCGAACGATTGCGAGGGCTGGGAAGTGAATCCTTACCCTCTGCCGAAACAGAACGATTGGTAATTTCGAATATCGCGTTTCCGATCCTCCTAGAGTGATTTAGCGATAGACCGAACGATTGCGAGGGCTGGGATGTGAATCCTTACCTTCCCTCGATACAGAACGTGTGGAAACGGTGAATATCGCGATTCCGAGCCTCCTAGACTGATATATCTATAGACCGAACGATTGCGAGGGCGGGGAAGTGAGTACTTACCTTCTGTCTATACAGAACGATTGGACAGGGTGAATATCGCGATTCCGTGGCTCCTGGAGTGATTTATCGCTATATCGAACGATTGCCGGGGATGAGAAGTGATTCCTTACCTTCTTTCGATCCAGAACGTGTGGAAACGGTGAATATCGCTATTCCGAGCCTCCTAGAGTGATCTTCGTTATATCGAACGATTGCGATAGCTGGAAAGTGAATCCTTACCTTCTGTATACACGTGACTATAGGACAGGGTGAATATCGCGATTCCGAACCTCCGAAAGTGATTTAGCGATAGACCGAACAATTGCGAGGGCTGGGAAGTGAATCCTTACCTGCTGTTGATACAGAACGTGTGGAAACGGTGAATATCGCGATTCCGAGCCTCCTAGAGTGATTTACCGTTATATCGAACGATTGCGAGAGCTGGGAAGTGAATCCTTACCATCTGTCTATACAAACGATTGGACAGGGTGAATATCGCGATTCCGTGGCTCCTGGAGTTATTTATCGTCATATCGAAATATTGCGAGGGCTGGGATGTGAATCCTTACCTTCCGTCGATACAGAACGTGTGGGAACGGTGAATATCGCGATTCCGAGGCTCCTGGAGTGATTTATCGTTATATCGAACGATTGCGAGGGCTGGAACGCGAATCCTTACCTTCTGTCGATACAGGACGATTGGAAATGATGCATATCGCGATTCCGGGCCTCCTAGAGTGATTAATCGTTATATGGAACGATTGCGATAGCTGGAAAGTGAATCCTCACCTTCAGTATATACATGACTATAGGACAGGGTGAATATCGCGATTCCGAACCTCCGAAAGTGATTTATCGATAGACCGAACAATTGCGAGGGCTGGGAAGTGAATCCTTACCATCTGTTGATACAGAACGTGTGGCAACGGTGTATATCGCGATTCCGAGCCTCCTAGAGTGATTTACCGTTATATCGAACGATTGCGAGAGCTGGGAAGTGAATCCTTACCATCTGTCTATACAGAACGATTGGACAGGGTGAATATCGCGATTCCGTGCCTCCTAGAGTGATTTATCGTCATATCGAACGATTGCGAGGGCTGGGATGTGAATCCTCACCATCCGTCGATACAGAACGTGTGGAATCGGTGAATATCGCGATTCCGTGCCTCCTAGAGTGATTTATCGTCATATCGAACGATTGCGAGGGCTGGGATGTGAATCCTTACCTTCCGTAGATACAGAACGTGTGGAAACGGTGAATATCGCGATTCCGAGCCTCCTAGACTGATTTATCTATAGACCGAACGATTGCGAGGGCTGGGAAGTGAGTACTTACCTTCTGTCTATACAGAACGATTGGACAGGGTGAATATCGCGAGTCCGTGGCTCCTGGAGTGATTTATCGTTATATCGAACGATTGCCGGGGATGAGAAGTGATTCCTTACCTTCTTTCGATCCAGAACGTGTGGAAACGGTGAATATCGCGATTTCGAGCCTCCTAGAGTGATTTATCATCATATCGAACGATTGCGAGGGCTGGGATGTGAATCCTCACCTTCCGTCGATACAGAACGTGTGGGAACGGTGAATATCGCGATTCCGAGGCTCCTGGAGTGATTTATCGTTATATCGAACGATTGCGAGGGCTGGAACGTGAATCCTTACCTTCTATCGATACAGAACGATTGGAAATGATGCATATCGCGATTCCGGGCCTCCTACAGTGATTAATCGTTATATGGAACGATTGCGATAGCTGGAAAGTGAAACCTTACCTTCTGTATATACATGACTATAGAACAGGGTGAATATCGCGATTCCGAACCTCCGAAAGTGATTTAGCGATAGACCGAACAATTGCGAGGGCTGGGAAGTGAATCCTTACCTTCTGTTGATACAGAACGTGTGGAAACGGTGAATATCGCGATTCCGAGCCTCCTAGACTGATTTATCTATAGACCGAACGATTGCGAGGGCTGGGAAGTGAGTACTTACCTTCTGTCTATACACAACGGTTGGACAGGGTGAATATCGCGATTCCGTGGCTCCTGGAGTAATTTATCGTTATATCGAACGATTGCCGGGGATGAGAAGTGATTCCTTACCTTCTTTCGATCCAGAACGTGTGGAAACGGTGAATATCGCTATTCCGAGCCTCCTAGAGTGATCTTCGTTATATCGAACGATTGCAAGGCCTGGGAAGTGATTCATTGCCTTCTGTCGATAGAGAACGTGTGGAACGTGTGAATATCGCTATTCCGAGCCTCCTAGAGTGATTAATCGTTATATGGAACGATTGCGATAGCTGGAAAGTGAATCCTTACTTCTGTATACACGTGACTATAGGACAGGGTGAATATCGCGATTCCGAACCTCCGAAAGTGATTTAGCGATAGACCGAACAATTGCGAGGGCTGGGAAGTGAATCCTTACCTGAAGTTGATACAGAACGTGTGGAAACGGTGAATATCGCGATTCCGAGCCTCCTAGAGTGATTTACCGTTATATCGAACGATTGCGAGAGCTGGGAAGTGAATCCTTACCATCTGTCTATACAGAACGATTGGACAGGGTGAATATCGCGATTCCGTGGCTCCTGGAGTTATTTATCGTCATATCGAAATATTGCGTGGGCTGGGATGTGAATCCTTACCTTCCGTCGATACAGAACGTGTGGGAACGGTGAATATCGCGATTCCGAGGCTCCTGGAGTGATTTATCGTTATATCGAACGATTGCGAGGGCTGGAACGTGAATCCTTACCTTCTATCGATACAGAACGATTGGAAATGATGCATATCGCGATTCCGGGCCTCCTACAGTGATTAATCGTTATATGGAACGATTGCGATAGCTGGAAAGTGAAACCTTACCTTCTGTATATACATGACTATAGAACAGGGTGAATATCGCGATTCCGAACCTCCGAAAGTGATTTAGCGATAGACCGAACAATTGCGAGGGCTGGGAAGTGAATCCTTACCTTCTGTTGATACAGAACGTGTGGAAACGGTGAATATCGCGATTCCGAGCCTCCTAGACTGATTTATCTATAGACCGAACGATTGCGAGGGCTGGGAAGTGAGTACTTACCTTCTGTCTATACACAACGGTTGGACAGGGTGAATATCGCGATTCCGTGGCTCCTGGAGTAATTTATCGTTATATCGAACGATTGCCGGGGATGAGAAGTGATTCCTTACCTTCTTTCGATCCAGAACGTGTGGAAACGGTGAATATCGCTATTCCGAGCCTCCTAGAGTGATCTTCGTTATATCGAACGATTGCAAGGCCTGGGAAGTGATTCATTGCCTTCTGTCGATAGAGAACGTGTGGAACGTGTGAATATCGCTATTCCGAGCCTCCTAGAGTGATTAATCGTTATATGGAGCGATTGCGATAGCTGGAAAGTGAATCCTTACTTCTGTATACACGTGACTATAGGACAGGGTGAATATCGCGATTCCGAACCTCCGAAAGTGATTTAGCGATAGACCGAACAATTGCGAGGGCTGGGAAGTGAATCCTTACCTGAAGTTGATACAGAACGTGTGGAAACGGTGAATATCGCGATTCCGAGCCTCCTAGAGTGATTTACCGTTATATCGAACGATTGCGAGAGCTGGGAAGTGAATCCTTACCATCTGTCTATACAGAACGATTGGACAGGGTGAATATCGCGATTCCGTGGCTCCTGGAGTTATTTATCGTCATATCGAAATATTGCGAGGGCTGGGATGTGAATCCTTACCTTCCGTCGATACAGAACGTGTGGGAACGGTGAATATCGCGATTCCGAGGCTCCTGGAGTGATTTATCGTTATATCGAACGATTGCGAGGGCTGGAACGTGAATCCTTACCTTCTGTCGATACAGGACGATTGGAAATGATGCATATCGCGATTCCGGGCCTCCTAGAGTGATTAATCGTTATATGGAACGATTGCGATAGCTGGAAAGTGAATCCTCACCTTCTGTATATACATGACTATAGGACAGGGTGAATATCGCGATTCCGAACCTCCGAAAGTGATTTATCGATAGACCGAACAATTGCGAGGGCTGGGAAGTGAATCCTTACCATCTGTTGATACAGAACGTGTGGCAACGGTGTATATCGCGATTCCGAGCCTCCTAGAGTGATTTATCGTCATATCGATATATTGCGAGGGCTGGGATGTGAATCCTTACCTTCCGGCCATACAGAACGTGTGGGATCGGTGAATATCGCGATTCCGTGCCTCCTAGAGTGATTTATCGTCATATCGAACGATTGCGAGGGCTGGGATGTGAATCCTCACCTTCCGTCGATACAGAACGTGTGGCAACGGTGTATATCGCGATTCCGAGCCTCCTAGAGTGATTTACCGTTATATCGAACGATTGCGAGAGCTGGGAAGTGAATCCTTACCATCTGTCTATACAGAACGATTGGACAGGGTGAATATCGCGATTCCGTGCCTCCTAGAGTGATTTATCGTCATATCGAACGATTGCGAGGGCTGGGATGTGAATCCTCACCATCCGTAGATACAGAACGTGTGGAATCGGTGAATATCGCGATTCCGTGCCTCCTAGAGTGATTTATCGTCATATCGAACGATTGCGAGGGCTGGGATGTGAATCCTTACCTTCCGTAGATACAGAACGTGTGGAAACGGTGAATATCGCGATTCCGAGCCTCCTAGACTGATTTATCTATAGACCGAACGATTGCGAGGGCTGGGAAGTGAGTACTTACCTTCTGTCTATACAGAACGATTGGACAGGGTGAATATCGCGATTCCGTGCCTCCTAGAGTGATTTATCGTCATATCAAACGATTGCGAGGGCTGGAAAGTGATTCCTAAGCTTCTTTCGATCCAGAACGTGTGGAAACGGTGAATATCGCGATTCCGAGCCTCCTAGAGTGATTTATCGTCATATCGAAATATTGGGAGGGCTGGGATGTGAATCCTTACCTTCCGTCCATACAGAACGTGTGGGATCGGTGAATATCGCGATTCCGTGCCTCCTAGAGTGATTTATCGTCATATCGAACGATTGCGAGGGCTGGGATGTGAATCCTTACCTTCCCTCGATACAGAACGTGTGGAAACGGTGAATATCGCGATTCCGAGCCTCCTAGACTGATATATCTATAGACCGAACGATTGGGAGGGCTGGGAAGTGAGTACTTACCTTCTGTCTATACAGAACGATTGGACAGGTTGAATATCGCGATTCCGTGGCTCCTGGAGTGATTTATCGCTATATCGAACGATTGCCGGGGATGAGAAGTGATTCCTTACCTTCATTCGATCCAGAACGTGTGGAAACGGTGAATATCGCGATTTCGAGCCTCCTAGAGTGATTTATTGTCATATCGAACGATTGCGAGGGCTGGGATGTGAATCCTCACCTTCCGTCGATACAGAACGTGTGGGAACGGTGAATATCGCGATTCCGAGGCTCCTGGAGTGATTTATCATTATATCGAACGATTGCGAGGGCTGGAACCTGAATCCTTACCTTCTATCGATTCAGAACGATTGGAAATGATGCATATCGCCATTCCGAGCCTCCTAGAGTGATTTATTGTTATATCAAACGATTGCGAGGGCTGGGAAGTGGATCCTTACCTTCTGTCGATACAGAACGATTGGGCAGTGTCAATACCGCGATTCCGAACTTCCTTGAGTAATTGATCGATAAACCGAACGATTGCGAGGGCTGGGAAGTGAATCCTTACCCTCTGCCGAAACAGAACGATTGGTAATTTCGAATATCGCGTTTCCGATCCTCCTAGAGTGATTTAGCGATAGACCGAACGATACCGAGGGCTGCGAAGTGAATCCTTACCTTCTGTCGATACAGAACGTGTGGAACGTCGAATATCGCGATTCCGAGCCGCCTAGAGTGATTTATCGTAATATCGAACGAATGCGAGGGCTGGAAAGTAAATCCATAGATTCCATCGATACAGAACGTGTGGAAACGGTGAATATAGCGATTCCGAGCCTCCTAGAGTGATTTTTCGTTATATCGAACGAAAGCGAGAGCTGGAAAGTAAAGCCATAGCTTCCTTCGATACAGAACGTATGGAAACGGTGAATATCGCGATTCCGTGGCTCCTAGAGTGTTTTATTGTTATATCAAACGATTGCGAGGGCTGGAAAGTGATTCCTAAGCTTCTTTCGATCCAGAACGTGTGGAAACGGTGAATATCGCGATTCCGAGCCTCCCAGAGTGATTTATCGTCATATCGATATATTGCGAGGGCTGGGATGTGAATCCTTACCTTCCGGCCATACAGAACGTGTGGGATCGGTGAATATCGCGATTCCGTGCCTCCTAGAGTGATTTATCGTCATATCGAACGATTGCGAGGGCTGGGATGTGAATCCTCACCTTCCGTCGATACAGAACGTGTGGGAACGGTGAATATCGCGATTCCGAGGCTCCTGGAGTGATTTATCGTTATATCGAACGATTGCGAGGGCTGGAACGTGAATCCTTACCTTCTATCGATACAGAACGATTGGAAATGATGCATATCGCGATTCCGGGCCTCCTAGAGTGATTAATCGTTATATGGAACGATTGCGATAGCTGGAAAGTGAATCCTTACCTTCTGTATATACATGACTATAGGACAGGGTGCATATCGCGATTCCGAACCTCCGAAAGTGATTTAGCGATAGACCGAACAATTGCGAGGGCTGGGAAGTGAGTACTTACCTTCTGTCTATACACAACGGTTGGACAGGGTGAATATCGCGATTCCGTGGCTCCTGGAGTGATTTATCGTTATATCGAACGATTGCCGGGGATGAGAAGTGATTCCTTACCTTCTTTTGATCCAGAACGTGTGGAAACGGTGAATATCGCTATTCCGAGCCTCCTAGAGTGATCTTCGTTATATCGAACGATTGCGAGGCCTGGGAAGTGATTCATTGCCTTCTGTCGATAGAGAACGTGTGGAACGTGAGAATATCGCTATTCCGAGCCTCCTAGAGTGATTAATCGTTATATGGAACGATTGCGATAGCTGGAAAGTGAATCCTTACCTTCTGTATACACGTGACTATAGGACAGGGTGAATATCGCGATTCCGAACCTCCGAAAGTGATTTAGCGATAGACCGAACAATTGCGAGGGCTGGGAAGTGAATCCTTACCTTCTGTTGATACAGAACGTGTGGAAACGGTGAATATCGCGATTCCGAGCCTCCTAGAGTGATTTACCGTTATATCGAACGATTGCGAGAGCTGGGAAGTGAATCCTTACCATCTGTCTATACAGAACGATTGGACAGGGTGAATATCGCGATTCCGTGGCTCCTAGAGTGATTTATCGTCATATCGAAATATTGCGAGGGCTGGGATGTGAATCCTTACCTTCCGTCGATACAGAACGTGTGGGATCGGTGAATATCGCGATTCCGTGCCTCCTAGAGTGATTTATCGTTATATCGAACGATTGCGAGGGCTGGAACGTGAATCCTTACCTTCTGTCGATACAGGACGATTGGAAAAGATGCATATCGCGATTCCGGGCCTCCTAGAGTGATTAATCGTTATATGGAACGATTGCGATAGCTGGAAAGTGAATCCTCACCTTCTGTATATACATGACTATAGGACAGGGTGAATATCGCGATTCCGAACCTCCGAAAGTGATTTATCGATAGACCGAACAATTGCGAGGGCTGGGAAGTGAATCCTTACCTTCTGTTGATACAGAACGTGTGGAAACGGTGAATATCCAAATTCCGAGGCTCTTAGAGTGATTTATCGTTATATCGAACGAATGCGAGGGCTGGAAAGTAAATCCATAGCTTCCTTCGATACAGAGCGTGTGGAAACGGTGAATATCGCGATTTCGAGCCTCCTAGAGTGATTTATCGTCATATCGAACGATTGCGAGGGCTGGGATGTGAATCCTCACCTTCCGTCGATACAGAACGTATGGGAACGGTGAATATCGCGATTCCAAGGCTCCTGGAGTGATTTATCGTTATATCGAACGATTGCCGGGGATGAGAAGTGATTCCTTACCTTCTTTCGATCCAGAACGTGTGGAAACGGTGAATATCGCGATTTCGAGCCTCCTAGAGTGATTTATCGTCATATCGAACGATTGCGAGGGCTGGGATGTGAATCCTCACCTTCCGTCGATACAGAACGTGTGGGAACGGTGAATATCGCGATTCCAATGCTCCTGGAGTGATTTATCGTTATATCGAACGATTGCGAGGGCTGGAACGTGAATCCTTACCTTCTATCGATACAGAACGATTGGAAATGATGCATATCGCGATTCCGGGCCTCCTACAGTGATTAATCGTTATATGGAACGATTGCGATAGCTGGAAAGTGAAACCTTACCTTCTGTATATACATGACTATAGAACAGGGTGAATATCGCGATTCCGAACCTCCGAAAGTGATTTAGCGATAGACCGAACAATTGCGAGGGCTGGGAAGTGAATCCTTACCTTCTGTTAATACAGAACGTGTGGAAACGGTGAATATCGCGATTCTGAGCCTCCTAGACTGATTTATCTATAGACCGAACGATTGCGAGGGCTGGGAAGTGAGTACTTACCTTCTGTCTATACACAACGGTTGGACAGGGTGAATATCGCGATTCCGTGGCTCCTGGAGTAATTTATCGTTATATCGAACGATTGCCGGGGATGAGAAGTGATTCCTTACCTTCTTTCGATCCAGAACGTGTGGAAACGGTGAATATCGCTATTCCGAGCCTCCTAGAGTGATCTTCGTTATATCGAACGATTGCGAGGCCTGGGAAGTGATTCATTGCCTTCTGTCGATAGAGAACGTGTGGAACGTGTGAATATCGGTATTCCGAGCCTCCTAGAGTGATTAATCGTTATATGGAACGATTGCGATAGCTGGAAAGTGAATCCTTACCTTCTGTATACACGTGACTATAGGACAGGGTGAATATCGCGATTCCGAACCTCCGAAAGTGATTTAGCGATAGACCGAACAATTGCGAGGGCTGGGAAGTGAATCCTTACCTTCTGTTGATACAGAACGTGTGGAAACGGTGAATATCGCGATTCCGAGCCTCCTAGAGTGATTTACCGTTATATCGAACGATTGCGAGAGCTGGGAAGTGAATCCTTACCATCTGTCTATACAGAACGATTGGACAGGGTGAATATCGCGATTCCGTGCCTCCTAGAGTGATTTATCGTCATATCGAACGATTGCGAGGGCTGGGATGTGAATCCTCACCATCCGTAGATACAGAACGTGTGGAATCGGTGAATATCGCGATTCCGTGCCTCCTAGAGTGATTTATCGTCATATCGAACGATTGCGAGGGCTGGGATGTGAATCCTTACCTTCCGTAGATACAGAACGTGTGGAAACGGTGAATATCGCGATTCCGAGCCTCCTAGACTGATTTATCTATAGACCGAACGATTGCGAGGGCTGGGAAGTGAGTACTTACCTTCTGTCTATACAGAACGATTGGACAGGGTGAATATCGCGATTCCGTGCCTCCTAGAGTGATTTATCGTCATATCAAACGATTGCGAGGGCTGGAAAGTGATTCCTAAGCTTCTTTCGATCCAGAACGTGTGGAAACGGTGAATATCGCGATTCCGAGCCTCCTAGAGTGATTTATCGTCATATCGAAATATTGGGAGGGCTGGGATGTGAATCCTTACCTTCCGTCCATACAGAACGTGTGGGATCGGTGAATATCGCGATTCCGTGCCTCCTAGAGTGATTTATCGTCATATCGAACGATTGCGAGGGCTGGGATGTGAATCCTTACCTTCCCTCGATACAGAACGTGTGGAAACGGTGAATATCGCGATTCCGAGCCTCCTAGACTGATATATCTATAGACCGAACGATTGGGAGGGCTGGGAAGTGAGTACTTACCTTCTGTCTATACAGAACGATTGGACAGGTTGAATATCGCGATTCCGTGGCTCCTGGAGTGATTTATCGCTATATCGAACGATTGCCGGGGATGAGAAGTGATTCCTTACCTTCATTCGATCCAGAACGTGTGGAAACGGTGAATATCGCGATTTCGAGCCTCCTAGAGTGATTTATTGTCATATCGAACGATTGCGAGGGCTGGGATGTGAATCCTCACCTTCCGTCGATACAGAACGTGTGGGAACGGTGAATATCGCGATTCCGAGGCTCCTGGAGTGATTTATCATTATATCGAACGATTGCGAGGGCTGGAACCTGAATCCTTACCTTCTATCGATTCAGAACGATTGGAAATGATGCATATCGCCATTCCGAGCCTCCTAGAGTGATTTATTGTTATATCAAACGATTGCGAGGGCTGGGAAGTGGATCCTTACCTTCTGTCGATACAGAACGATTGGGCAGTGTCAATACCGCGATTCCGAACTTCCTTGAGTAATTGATCGATAAACCGAACGATTGCGAGGGCTGGGAAGTGAATCCTTACCCTCTGCCGAAACAGAACGATTGGTAATTTCGAATATCGCGTTTCCGATCCTCCTAGAGTGATTTAGCGATAGACCGAACGATACCGAGGGCTGCGAAGTGAATCCTTACCTTCTGTCGATACAGAACGTGTGGAACGTCGAATATCGCGATTCCGAGCCGCCTAGAGTGATTTATCGTAATATCGAACGAATGCGAGGGCTGGAAAGTAAATCCATAGATTCCATCGATACAGAACGTGTGGAAACGGTGAATATAGCGATTCCGAGCCTCCTAGAGTGATTTTTCGTTATATCGAACGAAAGCGAGAGCTGGAAAGTAAAGCCATAGCTTCCTTCGATACAGAACGTATGGAAACGGTGAATATCGCGATTCCGTGGCTCCTAGAGTGTTTTATTGTTATATCAAACGATTGCGAGGGCTGGAAAGTGATTCCTAAGCTTCTTTCGATCCAGAACGTGTGGAAACGGTGAATATCGCGATTCCGAGCCTCCCAGAGTGATTTATCGTCATATCGATATATTGCGAGGGCTGGGATGTGAATCCTTACCTTCCGGCCATACAGAACGTGTGGGATCGGTGAATATCGCGATTCCGTGCCTCCTAGAGTGATTTATCGTCATATCGAACGATTGCGAGGGCTGGGATGTGAATCCTCACCTTCCGTCGATACAGAACGTGTGGGAACGGTGAATATCGCGATTCCGAGGCTCCTGGAGTGATTTATCGTTATATCGAACGATTGCGAGGGCTGGAACGTGAATCCTTACCTTCTATCGATACAGAACGATTGGAAATGATGCATATCGCGATTCCGGGCCTCCTAGAGTGATTAATCGTTATATGGAACGATTGCGATAGCTGGAAAGTGAATCCTTACCTTCTGTATATACATGACTATAGGACAGGGTGCATATCGCGATTCCGAACCTCCGAAAGTGATTTAGCGATAGACCGAACAATTGCGAGGGCTGGGAAGTGAGTACTTACCTTCTGTCTATACACAACGGTTGGACAGGGTGAATATCGCGATTCCGTGGCTCCTGGAGTGATTTATCGTTATATCGAACGATTGCCGGGGATGAGAAGTGATTCCTTACCTTCTTTTGATCCAGAACGTGTGGAAACGGTGAATATCGCTATTCCGAGCCTCCTAGAGTGATCTTCGTTATATCGAACGATTGCGAGGCCTGGGAAGTGATTCATTGCCTTCTGTCGATAGAGAACGTGTGGAACGTGAGAATATCGCTATTCCGAGCCTCCTAGAGTGATTAATCGTTATATGGAACGATTGCGATAGCTGGAAAGTGAATCCTTACCTTCTGTATACACGTGACTATAGGACAGGGTGAATATCGCGATTCCGAACCTCCGAAAGTGATTTAGCGATAGACCGAACAATTGCGAGGGCTGGGAAGTGAATCCTTACCTTCTGTTGATACAGAACGTGTGGAAACGGTGAATATCGCGATTCCGAGCCTCCTAGAGTGATTTACCGTTATATCGAACGATTGCGAGAGCTGGGAAGTGAATCCTTACCATCTGTCTATACAGAACGATTGGACAGGGTGAATATCGCGATTCCGTGGCTCCTAGAGTGATTTATCGTCATATCGAAATATTGCGAGGGCTGGGATGTGAATCCTTACCTTCCGTCGATACAGAACGTGTGGGATCGGTGAATATCGCGATTCCGTGCCTCCTAGAGTGATTTATCGTTATATCGAACGATTGCGAGGGCTGGAACGTGAATCCTTACCTTCTGTCGATACAGGACGATTGGAAAAGATGCATATCGCGATTCCGGGCCTCCTAGAGTGATTAATCGTTATATGGAACGATTGCGATAGCTGGAAAGTGAATCCTCACCTTCTGTATATACATGACTATAGGACAGGGTGAATATCGCGATTCCGAACCTCCGAAAGTGATTTATCGATAGACCGAACAATTGCGAGGGCTGGGAAGTGAATCCTTACCTTCTGTTGATACAGAACGTGTGGAAACGGTGAATATCCAAATTCCGAGGCTCTTAGAGTGATTTATCGTTATATCGAACGAATGCGAGGGCTGGAAAGTAAATCCATAGCTTCCTTCGATACAGAGCGTGTGGAAACGGTGAATATCGCGATTTCGAGCCTCCTAGAGTGATTTATCGTCATATCGAACGATTGCGAGGGCTGGGATGTGAATCCTCACCTTCCGTCGATACAGAACGTGTGGGAACGGTGAATATCGCGATTCCAATGCTCCTGGAGTGATTTATCGTTATATCGAACGATTGCGAGGGCTGGAACGTGAATCCTTACCTTCTATCGATACAGAACGATTGGAAATGATGCATATCGCGATTCCGGGCCTCCTACAGTGATTAATCGTTATATGGAACGATTGCGATAGCTGGAAAGTGAAACCTTACCTTCTGTATATACATGACTATAGAACAGGGTGAATATCGCGATTCCGAACCTCCGAAAGTGATTTAGCGATAGACCGAACAATTGCGAGGGCTGGGAAGTGAATCCTTACCTTCTGTTAATACAGAACGTGTGGAAACGGTGAATATCGCGATTCCGAGCCTCCTAGACTGATTTATCTATAGACCGAACGATTGCGAGGGCTGGGAAGTGAGTACTTACCTTCTGTCTATACACAACGGTTGGACAGGGTGAATATCGCGATTCCGTGGCTCCTGGAGTAATTTATCGTTATATCGAACGATTGCCGGGGATGAGAAGTGATTCCTTACCTTCTTTCGATCCAGAACGTGTGGAAACGGTGAATATCGCTATTCCGAGCCTCCTAGAGTGATCTTCGTTATATCGAACGATTGCGAGGCCTGGGAAGTGATTCATTGCCTTCTGTCGATAGAGAACGTGTGGAACGTGTGAATATCGCTATTCCGAGCCTCCTAGAGTGATTAATCGTTATATGGAACGATTGCGATAGCTGGAAAGTGAATCCTTACCTTCTGTATACACGTGACTATAGGACAGGGTGAATATCGCGATTCCGAACCTCCGAAAGTGATTTAGCGATAGACCGAACAATTGCGAGGGCTGGGAAGTGAATCCTTACCTTCTGTTGATACAGAACGTGTGGAAACGGTGAATATCGCGATTCCGAGCCTCCTAGAGTGATTTACCGTTATATCGAACGATTGCGAGAGCTGGGAAGTGAATCCTTACCATCTGTCTATACAGAACGATTGGACAGGGTGAATATCGCGATTCCGTGGCTCCTGGAGTTATTTATCGTCATATCGAAATATTGCGAGGGCTGGGATGTGAATCCTTACCTTCCGTCGATACAGAACGTGTGGGAACGGTGAATATCGCGATTCCGAGGCTCCTGGAGTGATTTATCGTTATATCGAACGATTGCGAGGGCTGGAACGTGAATCCTTACCTTCTGTCGATACAGGACGATTGGAAATGATGCATATCGCGATTCCGGGCCTCCTAGAGTGATTAATCGTTATATGGAACGATTGCGATAGCTGGAAAGTGAATCCTCACCTTCTGTATATACATGACTATAGGACAGGGTGAATATCGCGATTCCGAACCTCCGAAAGTGATTTATCGATAGACCGAACAATTGCGAGGGCTGGGAAGTGAATCCTTACCATCTGTTGATACAGAACGTGTGGAAACGGTGAATATCGAAATTCCGAGGCTCTTAGAGTGATTTATCGTTATATCGAACGAATGCGAGGGCTGGAAAGTAAATCCATAGCTTCCTTCGATACAGAGCGTGTGGAAACGGTGAATATCGCCATTCCGAGCCTCCTAGAGTGATTTATTGTTATATCAAACGATTGCGAGGGCTGGAAAGTGATTCCTAAGCTTCTTTCGATCCAGAACGTGTGGAAACGGTGAATATCGCGATTCCGTGCCTCCTAGAGTGATTTATCGTTATATCGAACGATTGCGAGGGCTGGAACGTGAATCCTTACCTTCTGTCGATACAGGACGATTGGAAATGATGCATATCGCGATTCCGGGCCTCCTAGAGTGATTAATCGTTATATGGAACGATTGCGATAGCTGGAAAGTGAATCCTCACCTTCTGTATATACATGACTATAGGACAGGGTGAATATCGCGATTCCGAACCTCCGAAAGTGATTTATCGATAGACCGAACAATTGCGAGGGCTGGGAAGTGAATCCTTACCTTCTGTTGATACAGAACGTGTGGAAACGGTGAATATCCAAATTCCGAGGCTCTTAGAGTGATTTATCGTTATATCGAACGAATGCGAGGGCTGGAAAGTAAATCCATAGCTTCCTTCGATACAGAGCGTGTGGAAACGGTGAATATCGCCATTCCGAGCCTCCTAGAGTGATTTATTGTTATATCAAACGATTGCGAGGGCTGGAAAGTGATTCCTAAGCTTCTTTCGATCCAGAACGTGTGGAAACGGTGAATATCGCGATTCCGAGCCTCCTAGAGTGATTTATCGTCATATCGAAATATTGGGAGGGCTGGGATGTGAATCCTTACCTTCCGTCCATACAGAACGTGTGGGATCGGTGAATATCGCGATTCCGTGCCTCCTAGAGTGATTTATCGTCATATCGAACGATTGCGAGGGCTGGGATGTGAATCCTTACCTTCCCTCGATACAGAACGTGTGGAAACGGTGAATATCGCGATTCCGAGCCTCCTAGACTGATATATCTATAGACCGAACGATTGGGAGGGCTGGGAAGTGAGTACTTACCTTCTGTCTATACAGAGCGATTGGACAGGTTGAATATCGCGATTCCGTGGCTCCTGGAGTGATTTATCGCTATATCGAACGATTGCCGGGGATGAGAAGTGATTCCTTACCTTCATTCGATCCAGAACGCGTGGAAACGGTGAATATCGCGATTTCGAGCCTCCTAGAGTGATTTATCGTCATATCGAACGATTGCGAGGGCTGGGATGTGAATCCTCACCTTCCGTCGATACAGAACGTGTGGGAACGGTGAATATCGCGATTCCGAGGCTCCTGGAGTGATTTATCATTATATCGAACGATTGCGAGGGCTGGAACCTGAATCCTTACCTTCTATCGATACAGAACGATTGGAAATGATGCATATCGCGATTCCGGGCCTCCTAGAGTGATTAATCGTTATATGGAACGATTGCGATAGCTGGAAAGTGAATCCTTACCTTCTGTATATACATGACTATAGGACAGGGTGCATATCGCGATTCCGAACCTCCGAAAGTGATTTAGCGATAGACCGAACAATTGCGAGGGCTGGGAAGTGAGTACTTACCTTCTGTCTATACACAACGGTTGGACAGGGTGAATATCGCGATTCCGTGGCTCCTGGAGTGATTTATCGTTATATCGAACGATTGCCGGGGATGAGAAGTGATTCCTTACCTTCTTTTGATCCAGAACGTGTGGAAACGGTGAATATCGCTATTCCGAGCCTCCTAGAGTGATCTTCGTTATATCGAACGATTGCGAGGCCTGGGAAGTGATTCATTGCCTTCTGTCGATAGAGAACGTGTGGAACGTGAGAATATCGCTATTCCGAGCCTCCTAGAGTGATTAATCGTTATATGGAACGATTGCGATAGCTGGAAAGTGAATCCTTACCTTCTGTATACACGTGACTATAGGACAGGGTGAATATCGCGATTCCGAACCTCCGAAAGTGATTTAGCGATAGACCGAACAATTGCGAGGGCTGGGAAGTGAATCCTTACCTTCTGTTGATACAGAACGTGTGGAAACGGTGAATATCGCGATTCCGAGCCTCCTAGAGTGATTTACCGTTATATCGAACGATTGCGAGAGCTGGGAAGTGAATCCTTACCATCTGTCTATACAGAACGATTGGACAGGGTGAATATCGCGATTCCGTGGCTCCTAGAGTGATTTATCGTCATATCGAAATATTGCGAGGGCTGGGATGTGAATCCTTACCTTCCGTCGATACAGAACGTGTGGGATCGGTGAATATCGCGATTCCGTGCCTCCTAGAGTGATTTATCGTTATATCGAACGATTGCGAGGGCTGGAACGTGAATCCTTACCTTCTGTCGATACAGGACGATTGGAAAAGATGCATATCGCGATTCCGGGCCTCCTAGAGTGATTAATCGTTATATGGAACGATTGCGATAGCTGGAAAGTGAATCCTCACCTTCTGTATATACATGACTATAGGACAGGGTGAATATCGCGATTCCGAACCTCCGAAAGTGATTTATCGATAGACCGAACAATTGCGAGGGCTGGGAAGTGAATCCTTACCTTCTGTTGATACAGAACGTGTGGAAACGGTGAATATCCAAATTCCGAGGCTCTTAGAGTGATTTATCGTTATATCGAACGAATGCGAGGGCTGGAAAGTAAATCCATAGCTTCCTTCGATACAGAGCGTGTGGAAACGGTGAATATCGCGATTTCGAGCCTCCTAGAGTGATTTATCGTCATATCGAACGATTGCGAGGGCTGGGATGTGAATCCTCACCTTCCGTCGATACAGAACGTATGGGAACGGTGAATATCGCGATTCCAAGGCTCCTGGAGTGATTTATCGTTATATCGAACGATTGCCGGGGATGAGAAGTGATTCCTTACCTTCTTTCGATCCAGAACGTGTGGAAACGGTGAATATCGCGATTTCGAGCCTCCTAGAGTGATTTATCGTCATATCGAACGATTGCGAGGGCTGGGATGTGAATCCTCACCTTCCGTCGATACAGAACGTGTGGGAACGGTGAATATCGCGATTCCAATGCTCCTGGAGTGATTTATCGTTATATCGAACGATTGCGAGGGCTGGAACGTGAATCCTTACCTTCTATCGATACAGAACGATTGGAAATGATGCATATCGCGATTCCGGGCCTCCTACAGTGATTAATCGTTATATGGAACGATTGCGATAGCTGGAAAGTGAAACCTTACCTTCTGTATATACATGACTATAGAACAGGGTGAATATCGCGATTCCGAACCTCCGAAAGTGATTTAGCGATAGACCGAACAATTGCGAGGGCTGGGAAGTGAATCCTTACCTTCTGTTAATACAGAACGTGTGGAAACGGTGAATATCGCGATTCCGAGCCTCCTAGACTGATTTATCTATAGACCGAACGATTGCGAGGGCTGGGAAGTGAGTACTTACCTTCTGTCTATACACAACGGTTGGACAGGGTGAATATCGCGATTCCGTGGCTCCTGGAGTAATTTATCGTTATATCGAACGATTGCCGGGGATGAGAAGTGATTCCTTACCTTCTTTCGATCCAGAACGTGTGGAAACGGTGAATATCGCTATTCCGAGCCTCCTAGAGTGATCTTCGTTATATCGAACGATTGCGAGGCCTGGGAAGTGATTCATTGCCTTCTGTCGATAGAGAACGTGTGGAACGTGTGAATATCGCTATTCCGAGCCTCCTAGAGTGATTAATCGTTATATGGAACGATTGCGATAGCTGGAAAGTGAATCCTTACCTTCTGTATACACGTGACTATAGGACAGGGTGAATATCGCGATTCCGAACCTCCGAAAGTGATTTAGCGATAGACCGAACAATTGCGAGGGCTGGGAAGTGAATCCTTACCTTCTGTTGATACAGAACGTGTGGAAACGGTGAATATCGCGATTCCGAGCCTCCTAGAGTGATTTACCGTTATATCGAACGATTGCGAGAGCTGGGAAGTGAATCCTTACCATCTGTCTATACAGAACGATTGGACAGGGTGAATATCGCGATTCCGTGGCTCCTGGAGTTATTTATCGTCATATCGAAATATTGCGAGGGCTGGGATGTGAATCCTTACCTTCCGTCGATACAGAACGTGTGGGAACGGTGAATATCGCGATTCCGAGGCTCCTGGAGTGATTTATCGTTATATCGAACGATTGCGAGGGCTGGAACGTGAATCCTTACCTTCTGTCGATACAGGACGATTGGAAATGATGCATATCGCGATTCCGGGCCTCCTAGAGTGATTAATCGTTATATGGAACGATTGCGATAGCTGGAAAGTGAATCCTCACCTTCTGTATATACATGACTATAGGACAGGGTGAATATCGCGATTCCGAACCTCCGAAAGTGATTTATCGATAGACCGAACAATTGCGAGGGCTGGGAAGTGAATCCTTACCATCTGTTGATACAGAACGTGTGGAAACGGTGAATATCGAAATTCCGAGGCTCTTAGAGTGATTTATCGTTATATCGAACGAATGCGAGGGCTGGAAAGTAAATCCATAGCTTCCTTCGATACAGAGCGTGTGGAAACGGTGAATATCGCCATTCCGAGCCTCCTAGAGTGATTTATTGTTATATCAAACGATTGCGAGGGCTGGAAAGTGATTCCTAAGCTTCTTTCGATCCAGAACGTGTGGAAACGGTGAATATCGCGATTCCGTGCCTCCTAGAGTGATTTATCGTTATATCGAACGATTGCGAGGGCTGGAACGTGAATCCTTACCTTCTGTCGATACAGGACGATTGGAAATGATGCATATCGCGATTCCGGGCCTCCTAGAGTGATTAATCGTTATATGGAACGATTGCGATAGCTGGAAAGTGAATCCTCACCTTCTGTATATACATGACTATAGGACAGGGTGAATATCGCGATTCCGAACCTCCGAAAGTGATTTATCGATAGACCGAACAATTGCGAGGGCTGGGAAGTGAATCCTTACCTTCTGTTGATACAGAACGTGTGGAAACGGTGAATATCCAAATTCCGAGGCTCTTAGAGTGATTTATCGTTATATCGAACGAATGCGAGGGCTGGAAAGTAAATCCATAGCTTCCTTCGATACAGAGCGTGTGGAAACGGTGAATATCGCCATTCCGAGCCTCCTAGAGTGATTTATTGTTATATCAAACGATTGCGAGGGCTGGAAAGTGATTCCTAAGCTTCTTTCGATCCAGAACGTGTGGAAACGGTGAATATCGCGATTCCGAGCCTCCTAGAGTGATTTATCGTCATATCGAAATATTGGGAGGGCTGGGATGTGAATCCTTACCTTCCGTCCATACAGAACGTGTGGGATCGGTGAATATCGCGATTCCGTGCCTCCTAGAGTGATTTATCGTCATATCGAACGATTGCGAGGGCTGGGATGTGAATCCTTACCTTCCCTCGATACAGAACGTGTGGAAACGGTGAATATCGCGATTCCGAGCCTCCTAGACTGATATATCTATAGACCGAACGATTGGGAGGGCTGGGAAGTGAGTACTTACCTTCTGTCTATACAGAGCGATTGGACAGGTTGAATATCGCGATTCCGTGGCTCCTGGAGTGATTTATCGCTATATCGAACGATTGCCGGGGATGAGAAGTGATTCCTTACCTTCATTCGATCCAGAACGCGTGGAAACGGTGAATATCGCGATTTCGAGCCTCCTAGAGTGATTTATCGTCATATCGAACGATTGCGAGGGCTGGGATGTGAATCCTCACCTTCCGTCGATACAGAACGTGTGGGAACGGTGAATATCGCGATTCCGAGGCTCCTGGAGTGATTTATCATTATATCGAACGATTGCGAGGGCTGGAACCTGAATCCTTACCTTCTATCGATTCAGAACGATTGGAAATGATGCATATCGCCATTCCGAGCCTCCTAGAGTGATTTATTGTTATATCAAACGATTGCGAGGGCTGGGAAGTGGATCCTTACCTTCTGTATATACATGACTATAGGACAGGGTGAATATCGCGATTCCGAACCTCCGAAAGTGATTTGTCGATAGACCGAACAATTGCGAGGGCTGGGAAGTGAATCCTTACCTTCTGTTGATACAGAACGTGTGGAAACGGTGAATATCCAAATTCCGAGGCTCTTAGAGTGATTTATCGTTATATCGAACGAATGCGAGGGCTGGAAAGTAAATCCATAGCTTCCTTCGATACAGAGCGTGTGGAAACGGTGAATATCGCCATTCCGAGCCTCCTAGAGTGATTTATTGTTATATCAAACGATTGCGAGGGCTGGAAAGTGATTCCTAAGCTTCTTTCGATCCAGAACGTGTGGAAACGGTGAATATCGCGATTCCGAGCCTCCTAGAGTGATTTATCGTCATATCGAACGATTGCGAGGGCTGGGATGTGAATCCTTACCTTCCCTCGATACAGAACGTGTGGAAACGGTGAATATCGCGATTCCGAGCCTCCTAGACTGATTTATCTATAGACCGAACGATTGCGAGGGCTGGGAAGTGAGTACTTACCTTCTGTCTATACAGAACGATTGGACAGGGTGAATATCGCGATTCCGTGGCTCCTGGAGTGATTTATCGTCATAACGAACGATTGCGAGGGCTGGGATGTGAATCCTCACCTTCCGTCGATACAGAACGTGTGGGAACGGTGAATATCGCGATTCCGTGGCTCCTGGAGTGTTTTATCGTTATATCGAACGATTGCGAGGGCTGGAACCTGAATCCTTACCTTCTATCGATTCAGAACGATTGGAAATGATGCATATCGCGATTCCGGGCCTCCTAGAGTGATTAATCGTTATATGGAACGATTGCGATAGCTGGAAAGTGAATCCTTACCTTCTGTATATACATGACTATAGGACAGGGTGAATATCGCGATTCCGAACCTCCGAAAGTGATTTAGCGATAGACCGAACAATTGCGAGGGCTGGGAAGTGAATCCTTACCTTCTGTTGATACAGAACGTGTGGAAACGGTGAATATCGCGATTCCGAGCCTCCTAGAGTGATTTATCGTTATATCGAACGAATGCGAGGGCTGGAAAGTAAATCCATAGCTTCCTTCGATACAGAGCGTGTGGAAACGGTGAATATCGCCATTCCGAGCCTCCTAGAGTGATTTATCGTCATATCGAAATATTGCGAGGGCTGGGATGTGAATCCTTACCATCCGTCGATACAGAACGTGTGGGATCGGTGAATATCGCGATTCCGTGCCTCCTAGAGTGATTTATCGTCATAACGAACGATTGCGAGGGCTGGGATGTGAATCCTCACCTTCCGTCGATACAGAACGTGTGGGAACGGTGAATATCGCGATTCCGAGGCTCCTGGAGTGTTTTATCGTTATATCGAACGATTGCGAGGGCTGGAACCTGAATCCTTACCTTCTATCGATTCAGAACGATTGGAAATGATGCATATCGCGATTCCGGGCCTCCTAGAGTGATTAATCGTTATATGGAACGATTGCGATAGCTGGAAAGTGAATCCTTACCTTCTGTATATACATGACTATAGGACAGGGTGAATATCGCGATTCCGAACCTCCGAAAGTGATTTAGCGATAGACCGAACAATTGCGAGGGCTGGGAAGTGAATCCTTACCTTCTGTTGATACAGAACGTGTGGAAACGGTGAATATCGCGATTCCGAGCCTCCTAGAGTGATTAATCGTTATATCGAACGAATGCGAGGGCTGGAAAGTAAATCCATAGCTTCCTTCGATACAGAGCGTGTGGAAACGGTGAATATCGCCATTCCGAGCCTCCTAGAGTGATTTATCGTCATATCGAAATATTGCGAGGGCTGGGATGTGAATCCTTACCATCCGTCGATACAGAACGTGTGGGATCGGTGAATATCGCGATTCCGTGCCTCCTAGAGTGATTTATCGTCATAACGAACGATTGCGAGGGCTGGGATGTGAATCCTCACCTTCCGTCGATACAGAACGTGTGGGAACGGTGAATATCGCGATTCCGAGGCTCCTGGAGTGTTTTATCGTTATATCGAACGATTGCGAGGGCTGGAACCTGAATCCTTACCTTCTATCGATTCAGAACGATTGGAAATGATGCATATCGCGATTCCGGGCCTCCTAGAGTGATTAATCGTTATATGGAACGATTGCGATAGCTGGAAAGTGAATCCTTACCTTCTGTATATACATGACTATAGGACAGGGTGAATATCGCGATTCCGAACCTCCGAAAGTGATTTAGCGATAGACCGAACAATTGCGAGGGCTGGGAAGTGAATCCTTACCTTCTGTTGATACAGAACGTGTGGAAACGGTGAATATCGCGATTCCGAGCCTCCTAGAGTGACTAATCGTTATATCGAACGAATGCGAGGGCTGGAAAGTAAATCCATAGCTTCCTTCGATACAGAGCGTGTGGAAACGGTGAATATCGCCATTCCGAGCCTCCTAGAGTGATTTATCGTCATATCGAAATATTGCGAGGGCTGGGATGTGAATCCTTACCATCCGTCGATACAGAACGTGTGGGATCGGTGAATATCGCGATTCCGTGCCTCCTAGAGTGATTTACCGTTATATCGAACGATTGCGAGGGCTGGGAACTGAATCCTTACCATCTGTCTATACAGAACGATTGGACAGGCTGAATATCGCGATTCCGTGGCTCCTAGAGTGATTTATCGTCATATCGAAATATTGCGAGGGCTGGGATGTGAATCCTTACCTTCCGTCGATACAGAACGTGTGGGATCGGTGAATATCGCGATTCCGTGCCTCCTAGAGTGATTTATCGTTATATCGAACGATTGCGAGGGCTGGGATGTGAATCCTCACCTTCCGTCGATACAGAACGATTGGAAATGATGCATATCGCGATTCCGGGCCTCCTAGAGTGATTAATCGTTATATGGAACGATTGCGATAGCTGGAAAGTGAATCCTCACCTTCTGTATATACATGACTATAGGACAGGGTGAATATCGCGATTCCGAACCTCCGAAAGTGATTTATCGATAGACCGAACAATTGCGAGGGCTGGGAAGTGAATCCTTACCTTCTGTTGATACAGAACGTGTGGAAACGGTGAATATCCAAATTCCGAGGCTCTTAGAGTGATTTATCGTTATATCGAACGAATGCGAGGGCTGGAAAGTAAATCCATAGCTTCCTTCGATACAGAGCGTGTGGAAACGGTGAATATCGCGATTTCGAGCCTCCTAGAGTGATTTATCGTCATATCGAACGATTGCGAGGGCTGGGATGTGAATCCTCACCTTCCGTCGATACAGAACGTATGGGAACGGTGAATATCGCGATTCCAAGGCTCCTGGAGTGATTTATCGTTATATCGAACGATTGCCGGGGATGAGAAGTGATTCCTTACCTTCTTTCGATCCAGAACGTGTGGAAACGGTGAATATCGCGATTCCGTGCCTCCTAGAGTGATTTATCGTCATAACGAACGATTGCGAGGGCTGGGATGTGAATCCTCACCTTCCGTCGATACAGAACGTGTGGGAACGGTGAATATCGCGATTCCAATGCTCCTGGAGTGATTTATCGTTATATCGAACGATTGCGAGGGCTGGAACGTGAATCCTTACCTTCTATCGATACAGAACGATTGGAAATGATGCATATCGCGATTCCGGGCCTCCTACAGTGATTAATCGTTATATGGAACGATTGCGATAGCTGGAAAGTGAAACCTTACCTTCTGTATATACATGACTATAGAACAGGGTGAATATCGCGATTCCGAACCTCCGAAAGTGATTTAGCGATAGACCGAACAATTGCGAGGGCTGGGAAGTGAATCCTTACCTTCTGTTGATACAGAACGTGTGGAAACGGTGAATATCGCGATTCCGAGCCTCCTAGACTGATTTATCTATAGACCGAACGATTGCGAGGGCTGGGAAGTGAGTACTTACCTTCTGTCTATACACAACGGTTGGACAGGGTGAATATCGCGATTCCGTGGCTCCTGGAGTAATTTATCGTTATATCGAACGATTGCCGGGGATGAGAAGTGATTCCTTACCTTCTTTCGATCCAGAACGTGTGGAAACGGTGAATATCGCTATTCCGAGCCTCCTAGAGTGATCTTCGTTATATCGAACGATTGCGAGGCCTGGGAAGTGATTCATTGCCTTCTGTCGATAGAGAACGTGTGGAACGTGTGAATATCGCTATTCCGAGCCTCCTAGAGTGATTAATCGTTATATGGAACGATTGCGATAGCTGGAAAGTGAATCCTTACCTTCTGTATACACGTGACTATAGGACAGGGTGAATATCGCGATTCCGAACCTCCGAAAGTGATTTAGCGATAGACCGAACAATTGCGAGGGCTGGGAAGTGAATCCTTACCATCTGTTGATACAGAACGTGTGGAAATGGTGAATATCGAAATTCCGAGGCTCTTAGAGTGATTTATCGTTATATCGAACGATTGCGAGAGCTGGAAAGTAAATCCATAGCTTCCTTCGATACAGAGCGTGTGGAAACGGTGAATATCGCCATTCCGAGCCTCCTAGAGTGATTTATTGTTATATCAAACGATTGCGAGGGCTGGAAAGTGATTCCTAAGCTTCTTTCGATCCAGAACGTGTGGAAACGGTGAATATCGCGATTCCGTGCCTCCTAGAGTGATTTATCGTTATATCGAACGATTGCGAGGGCTGGAACGTGAATCCTTACCTTCTGTCGATACAGGACGATTGGAAATGATGCATATCGCGATTCCGGGCCTCCTAGAGTGATTAATCGTTATATGGAACGATTGCGATAGCTGGAAAGTGAATCCTCACCTTCTGTATATACATGACTATAGGACAGGGTGAATATCGCGATTCCGAACCTCCGAAAGTGATTTATCGATAGACCGAACAATTGCGAGGGCTGGGAAGTGAATCCTTACCTTCTGTTGATACAGAACGTGTGGAAACGGTGAATATCCAAATTCCGAGGCTCTTAGAGTGATTTATCGTTATATCGAACGAATGCGAGGGCTGGAAAGTAAATCCATAGCTTCCTTCGATACAGAGCGTGTGGAAACGGTGAATATCGCCATTCCGAGCCTCCTAGAGTGATTTATTGTTATATCAAACGATTGCGAGGGCTGGAAAGTGATTCCTAAGCTTCTTTCGATCCAGAACGTGTGGAAACGGTGAATATCGCGATTCCGAGCCTCCTAGAGTGATTTATCGTCATATCGAAATATTGGGAGGGCTGGGATGTGAATCCTTACCTTCCGTCCATACAGAACGTGTGGGATCGGTGAATATCGCGATTCCGTGCCTCCTAGAGTGATTTATCGTCATATCGAACGATTGCGAGGGCTGGGATGTGAATCCTTACCTTCCCTCGATACAGAACGTGTGGAAACGGTGAATATCGCGATTCCGAGCCTCCTAGACTGATATATCTATAGACCGAACGATTGGGAGGGCTGGGAAGTGAGTACTTACCTTCTGTCTATACAGAGCGATTGGACAGGTTGAATATCGCGATTCCGTGGCTCCTGGAGTGATTTATCGCTATATCGAACGATTGCCGGGGATGAGAAGTGATTCCTTACCTTCATTCGATCCAGAACGTGTGGAAACGGTGAATATCGCGATTTCGAGCCTCCTAGAGTGATTTATCGTCATATCGAACGATTGCGAGGGCTGGGATGTGAATCCTCACCTTCCGTCGATACAGAACGTGTGGGAACGGTGAATATCGCGATTCCGAGGCTCCTGGAGTGATTTATCATTATATCGAACGATTGCGAGGGCTGGAACCTGAATCCTTACCTTCTATCGATTCAGAACGATTGGAAATGATGCATATCGCCATTCCGAGCCTCCTAGAGTGATTTATTGTTATATCAAACGATTGCGAGGGCTGGGAAGTGGATCCTTACCTTCTGTCGATACAGAACGATTGGGCAGTGTCAATACCGCGATTCCGAACTTCCTTGAGTAATTGATCGATAAACCGAACGATTGCGAGGGCTGGGAAGTGAATCCTTACCCTCTGCCGAAACAGAACGATTGGTAATTTCGAATATCGCGTTTCCGATCCTCCTAGAGTGATTTAGCGATAGACCGAACGATACCGAGGGCTGCGAAGTGAATCCTTACCTTCTGTCGATACAGAACGTGTGGAACGTCGAATATCGCGATTCCGAGCCGCCTAGAGTGATTTATCGTAATATCGAACGAATGCGAGGGCTGGAAAGTAAATCCATAGCTTCCTTCGATACAGAACGTATGGAAACGGTGAATATCGCGATTCCGTGGCTCCTGGAGTGATTTATCGTTATATCGAACGATTGCGAGGGCTGGAACGTGAATCCTTACCTTCTATCGATACAGAACGATTGGAAATGATGCATATCGCGATTCCGGGCCTCCTAGAGTGATTAATCGTTATATGGAACGATTGCGATAGCTGGAAAGTGAATCCTTACCTTCTGTATATACATGACTATAGGACAGGGTGCATATCGCGATTCCGAACCTCCGAAAGTGATTTAGCGATAGACCGAACAATTGCGAGGGCTGGGAAGTGAGTACTTACCTTCTGTCTATACACAACGGTTGGACAGGGTGAATATCGCGATTCCGTGGCTCCTGGAGTGATTTATCGTTATATCGAACGATTGCCGGGGATGAGAAGTGATTCCTTACCTTCTTTTGATCCAGAACGTGTGGAAACGGTGAATATCGCTATTCCGAGCCTCCTAGAGTGATCTTCGTTATATCGAACGATTGCGAGGCCTGGGAAGTGATTCATTGCCTTCTGTCGATAGAGAACGTGTGGAACGTGAGAATATCGCTATTCCGAGCCTCCTAGAGTGATTAATCGTTATATGGAACGATTGCGATAGCTGGAAAGTGAATCCTTACCTTCTGTATACACGTGACTATAGGACAGGGTGAATATCGCGATTCCGAACCTCCGAAAGTGATTTAGCGATAGACCGAACAATTGCGAGGGCTGGGAAGTGAATCCTTACCTTCTGTTGATACAGAACGTGTGGAAACGGTGAATATCGCGATTCCGAGCCTCCTAGAGTGATTTACCGTTATATCGAACGATTGCGAGAGCTGGGAAGTGAATCCTTACCATCTGTCTATACAGAACGATTGGACAGGCTGAATATCGCGATTCCGTGGCTCCTAGAGTGATTTATCGTCATATCGAAATATTGCGAGGGCTGGGATGTGAATCCTTACCTTCCGTCGATACAGAACGTGTGGGATCGGTGAATATCGCGATTCCGTGCCTCCTAGAGTGATTTATCGTTATATCGAACGATTGCGAGGGCTGGAACGTGAATCCTTACCTTCTGTCGATACAGGACGATTGGAAAAGATGCATATCGCGATTCCGGGCCTCCTAGAGTGATTAATCGTTATATGGAACGATTGCGATAGCTGGAAAGTGAATCCTCACCTTCTGTATATACATGACTATAGGACAGGGTGAATATCGCGATTCCGAACCTCCGAAAGTGATTTATCGATAGACCGAACAATTGCGAGGGCTGGGAAGTGAATCCTTACCTTCTGTTGATACAGAACGTGTGGAAACGGTGAATATCCAAATTCCGAGGCTCTTAGAGTGATTTATCGTTATATCGAACGAATGCGAGGGCTGGAAAGTAAATCCATAGCTTCCTTCGATACAGAGCGTGTGGAAACGGTGAATATCGCCATTCCGAGCCTCCTAGAGTGATTTATTGTTATATCAAACGATTGCGAGGGCTGGAAAGTGATTCCTAAGCTTCTTTCGATCCAGAACGTGTGGAAACGGTGAATATCGCGATTCCGAGCCTCCTAGAGTGATTTACCGTTATATCGAACGATTGCGAGGGCTGGGAACTGAATCCATACCTTCTGTCTATACAGAACGATTGGACAGGCTGAATATCGCGATTCCGTGGCTCCTAGAGTGATTTATCGTCATATCGAAATATTGCGAGGGCTGGGATGTGAATCCTTACCTTCCGTCGATACAGAACGTGTGGGATCGGTGAATATCGCGATTCCGTGCCTCCTAGAGTGATTTATCGTTATATCGAACGATTGCGAGGGCTGGAACGTGAATCCTTACCTTCTGTCGATACAGGACGATTGGAAAAGATGCATATCGCGATTCCGGGCCTCCTAGAGTGATTAATCGTTATATGGAACGATTGCGATAGCTGGAAAGTGAATCCTCACCTTCTGTATATACATGACTATAGGACAGGGTGAATATCGCGATTCCGAACCTCCGAAAGTGATTTATCGATAGACCGAACAATTGCGAGGGCTGGGAAGTGAATCCTTACCTTCTGTTGATACAGAACGTGTGGAAACGGTGAATATCCAAATTCCGAGGCTCTTAGAGTGATTTATCGTTATATCGAACGAATGCGAGGGCTGGAAAGTAAATCCATAGCTTCCTTCGATACAGAGCGTGTGGAAACGGTGAATATCGCCATTCCGAGCCTCCTAGAGTGATTTATTGTTATATCAAACGATTGCGAGGGCTGGAAAGTGATTCCTAAGCTTCTTTCGATCCAGAACGTGTGGAAACGGTGAATATCGCGATTCCGAGCCTCCTAGAGTGATTTATCGTCATATCGAACGATTGCGAGGGCTGGGATGTGAATCCTTACCTTCCCTCGATACAGAACGTGTGGAAACGGTGAATATCGCGATTCCGAGCCTCCTAGACTGATTTATCTATAGACCGAACGATTGCGAGGGCTGGGAAGTGAGTACTTACCTTCTGTCTATACAGAACGATTGGACAGGGTGAATATCGCGATTCCGTGGCTCCTGGAGTGATTTATCGTCATAACGAACGATTGCGAGGGCTGGGATGTGAATCCTCACCTTCCGTCGATACAGAACGTGTGGGAACGGTGAATATCGCGATTCCGTGGCTCCTGGAGTGTTTTATCGTTATATCGAACGATTGCGAGGGCTGGAACCTGAATCCTTACCTTCTATCGATTCAGAACGATTGGAAATGATGCATATCGCGATTCCGGGCCTCCTAGAGTGATTAATCGTTATATGGAACGATTGCGATAGCTGGAAAGTGAATCCTTACCTTCTGTATATACATGACTATAGGACAGGGTGAATATCGCGATTCCGAACCTCCGAAAGTGATTTAGCGATAGACCGAACAATTGCGAGGGCTGGGAAGTGAATCCTTACCTTCTGTTGATACAGAACGTGTGGAAACGGTGAATATCGCGATTCCGAGCCTCCTAGAGTGATTTATCGTTATATCGAACGAATGCGAGGGCTGGAAAGTAAATCCATAGCTTCCTTCGATACAGAGCGTGTGGAAACGGTGAATATCGCCATTCCGAGCCTCCTAGAGTGATTTATCGTCATATCGAAATATTGCGAGGGCTGGGATGTGAATCCTTACCATCCGTCGATACAGAACGTGTGGGATCGGTGAATATCGCGATTCCGTGCCTCCTAGAGTGATTTATCGTCATAACGAACGATTGCGAGGGCTGGGATGTGAATCCTCACCTTCCGTCGATACAGAACGTGTGGGAACGGTGAATATCGCGATTCCGAGGCTCCTGGAGTGTTTTATCGTTATATCGAACGATTGCGAGGGCTGGAACCTGAATCCTTACCTTCTATCGATTCAGAACGATTGGAAATGATGCATATCGCGATTCCGGGCCTCCTAGAGTGATTAATCGTTATATGGAACGATTGCGATAGCTGGAAAGTGAATCCTTACCTTCTGTATATACATGACTATAGGACAGGGTGAATATCGCGATTCCGAACCTCCGAAAGTGATTTAGCGATAGACCGAACAATTGCGAGGGCTGGGAAGTGAATCCTTACCTTCTGTTGATACAGAACGTGTGGAAACGGTGAATATCGCGATTCCGAGCCTCCTAGAGTGATTAATCGTTATATCGAACGAATGCGAGGGCTGGAAAGTAAATCCATAGCTTCCTTCGATACAGAGCGTGTGGAAACGGTGAATATCGCCATTCCGAGCCTCCTAGAGTGATTTATCGTCATATCGAAATATTGCGAGGGCTGGGATGTGAATCCTTACCATCCGTCGATACAGAACGTGTGGGATCGGTGAATATCGCGATTCCGTGCCTCCTAGAGTGATTTACCGTTATATCGAACGATTGCGAGGGCTGGGAACTGAATCCATACCTTCTGTCTATACAGAACGATTGGACAGGGTGAATATCGCGATTCCGTGGCTCCTGGAGTGATTTATCGTTATATCGAACAATTGCCGGGGATGAGAAGTGATTCCTTACCTTCTTTCGATCCAGAACGTGTGGAAACGGTGAATATCGCGATTCCGAGCCTCCTAGAGTGATTTATCGTCATATCGAACGATTGCGAGGGCTGGGATATGAATGCTCACCTTCCGTCGATACAGAACGTGTGGGAACGGTGAATATCGCGATTCCGAGGCTCCTGGAGTGATTTATCGTTATATCGAACGACTGCGAGGGCTGGAACGTGAATCCTTACCTTCTGTCGATACAGGACGATTGGAAATGATGCATATCGCGATTCCGGGCCTCCTAGAGTGATTAATCGTTATATGGAACGATTGCGATAGCTGGAAAGTGAATCCTCACCTTCTGTATATACATGACTATAGGACAGGGTGAATATCGCGATTCCGAACCTCCGAAATTGATTTAGCGATAGACCGAACAATTGCGAGGGCTGGGAAGTGAATCCTTACCTTCTGTTGATACAGAACGTGTGGAAACGGTGAATATCGAAATTCCGAGCCTCTTAGAGTGATTTATCGTTATATCGAACGAATGCGAGGGCTGGAAAGTAAATCCATAGCTTCCTTCAATACAGAGCGTGTGGAAACGGTGAATATCGCCATTCCGAGCCTCCTAGAGTGATTTATTGTTATATCAAACGATTGCGAGGGCTGGGAAGTGGATCCTTACCTTCTGTCGATACAGAACGATTGGGCAGTGTCAATACCGCGATTCCGAACTTCCTAGAGTGATTGATCGATAAACCGAACGATTGCGAGGGCTGGGAAGTGAATCCTTACCCTCTGCCGAAACAGAACGATTGGTAATTTCGAATATCGCGTTTCCGATCCTCCTAGAGTGATTTAGCGATAGACCGAACGATTGCGAGGGCTGGGATGTGAATCCTTACCTTCCCTCGATACAGAACGTGTGGAAACGGTGAATATCGCGATTCCGAGCCTCCTAGACTGATATATCTATAGACCGAACGATTGCGAGGGCGGGGAAGTGAGTACTTACCTTCTGTCTATACAGAACGATTGGACAGGGTGAATATCGCGATTCCGTGGCTCCTGGAGTGATTTATCGCTATATCGAACGATTGCCGGGGATGAGAAGTGATTCCTTACCGTCTTTCGATCCAGAACGTGTGGAAACGGTGAATATCGCTATTCCGAGCCTCCTAGAGTGATCTTCGTTATATCGAACGATTGCGAGGCCTGGGAAGTGATTCATCGCCTTCTGTCGATAGAGAACGTGTGGAACGTGTGAATATCGCTATTCCGAGCCTCCTAGAGTGATTAATCGTTATATGGAACGATTGCGATAGCTGGAAAGTGTACCCTTACCTTCTGTATACACGTGAGTATAGGACAGGGTGAATATCGCGATTCCGAACCTCCGAAAGTGATTTAGCGATAGACCGAACAATTGCGAGGGCTGGGAAGTGAATCCTTACCTTCTGTTGATACAGAACGTGTGGAAACGGTGAATATCCAAATTCCGAGGCTCTTAGAGTGATTTATCGTTATATCGAACGAATGCGAGGGCTGGAAAGTAAATCCATAGCTTCCTTCGATACAGAGCGTGTGGAAACGGTGAATATCGCCATTCCGAGCCTCCTAGAGTGATTTATTGTTATATCAAACGATTGCGAGGGCTGGAAAGTGATTCCTAAGCTTCTTTCGATCCAGAACGTGTGGAAACGGTGAATATCGCGATTCCGAGCCTCCTAGAGTGATTTATCGTCATATCGAAATATTGGGAGGGCTGGGATGTGAATCCTTACCTTCCGTCCATACAGAACGTGTGGGATCGGTGAATATCACGATTCCGTGCCTCCTAGAGTGATTTATCGTCATATCGAACGATTGCGAGGGCTGGGATGTGAATCCTTACCTTCCCTCGATACAGAACGTGTGGAAACGGTGAATATCGCGATTCCGAGCCTCCTAGACTGATTTATCTATAGACCGAACGATTGCGAGGGCTGGGAAGTGAGTACTTACCTTCTGTCTATACAGAACGATTGGACAGGGTGAATATCGCGATTCCGTGGCTCCTGGAGTGATTTATCGTCATAACGAACGATTGCGAGGGCTGGGATGTGAATCCTCACCTTCCGTCGATACAGAACGTGTGGGAACGGTGAATATCGCGATTCCGAGGCTCCTGGAGTGTTTTATCGTTATATCGAACGATTGCGAGGGCTGGAACCTGAATCTTTACCTTCTATCGATTCAGAACGATTGGAAATGATGCATATCGCGATTCCGGGCCTCCTAGAGTGATTAATCGTTATATGGAACGATTGCGATAGCTGGAAAGTGAATCCTTACCTTCTGTATATACATGACTATAGGACAGGGTGAATATCGCGATTCCGAACCTCCGAAAGTGATTTAGCGATAGACCGAACAATTGCGAGGGCTGGGAAGTGAATCCTTACCTTCTGTTGATACAGAACGTGTGGAAACGGTGAATATCGCGATTCCGAGCCTCCTAGAGTGATTTATCGTTATATCGAACGAATGCGAGGGCTGGAAAGTAAATCCATAGCTTCCTTCGATACAGAGCGTGTGGAAACGGTGAATATCGCCATTCCGAGCCTCCTAGAGTGATTTATCGTCATATCGAAATATTGCGAGGGCTGGGATGTGAATCCTTACCATCCGTCGATACAGAACGTGTGGGATCGGTGAATATCGCGATTCCGTGCCTCCTAGAGTGATTTACCGTTATATCGAACGATTGCGAGGGCTGGGAACTGAATCCATACCTTCTGTCTATACAGAACGATTGGACAGGGTGAATATCGCGATTCCGTGGCTCCTGGAGTGATTTATCGTTATATCGAACAATTGCCGGGGATGAGAAGTGATTCCTTACCTTCTTTCGATCCAGAACGTGTGGAAACGGTGAATATCGCGATTCCGAGCCTCCTAGAGTGATTTATCGTCATATCGAACGATTGCGAGGGCTGGGATATGAATGCTCACCTTCTGTTGATACAGAACGTGTGGGAACGGTGAATATCGCGATTCCGAGGCTCCTGGAGTGATTTATCGTTATATCGAACGACTGCGAGGGCTGGAACGTGAATCCTTACCTTCTGTCGATACAGGACGATTGGAAATGATGCATATCGCGATTCCGGGCCTCCTAGAGTGATTAATCGTTATATGGAACGATTGCGATAGCTGGAAAGTGAATCCTCACCTTCTGTATATACATGACTATAGGACAGGGTGAATATCGCGATTCCGAACCTCCGAAATTGATTTAGCGATAGACCGAACAATTGCGAGGGCTGGGAAGTGAATCCTTACCTTCTGTTGATACAGAACGTGTGGAAACGGTGAATATCGAAATTCCGAGCCTCTTAGAGTGATTTATCGTTATATCGAACGAATGCGAGGGCTGGAAAGTAAATCCATAGCTTCCTTCAATACAGAGCGTGTGGAAACGGTGAATATCGCCATTCCGAGCCTCCTAGAGTGATTTATTGTTATATCAAACGATTGCGAGGGCTGGGAAGTGGATCCTTACCTTCTGTCGATACAGAACGATTGGGCAGTGTCAATACCGCGATTCCGAACTTCCTAGAGTGATTGATCGATAAACCGAACGATTGCGAGGGCTGGGAAGTGAATCCTTACCCTCTGCCGAAACAGAACGATTGGTAATTTCGAATATCGCGTTTCCGATCCTCCTAGAGTGATTTAGCGATAGACCGAACGATTGCGAGGGCTGGGATGTGAATCCTTACCTTCCCTCGATACAGAACGTGTGGAAACGGTGAATATCGCGATTCCGAGCCTCCTAGACTGATATATCTATAGACCGAACGATTGCGAGGGCGGGGAAGTGAGTACTTACCTTCTGTCTATACAGAACGATTGGACAGGGTGAATATCGCGATTCCGTGGCTCCTGGAGTGATTTATCGCTATATCGAACGATTGCCGGTGATGAGAAGTGATTCCTTACCGTCTTTCGATCCAGAACGTGTGGAAACGGTGAATATCGCTATTCCGAGCCTCCTAGAGTGATCTTCGTTATATCGAACGATTGCGAGGCCTGGGAAGTGATTCATCGCCTTCTGTCGATAGAGAACGTGTGGAACGTGTGAATATCGCTATTCCGAGCCTCCTAGAGTGATTAATCGTTATATGGAACGATTGCGATAGCTGGAAAGTGTATCCTTACCTTCTGTATACACGTGAGTATAGGACAGGGTGAATATCGCGATTCCGAACCTCCGAAAGTGATTTAGCGATAGACCGAACAATTGCGAGGGCTGGGAAGTGAATCCTTACCTTCTGTTGATACAGAACGTGTGGAAACGGTGAATATCCAAATTCCGAGGCTCTTAGAGTGATTTATCGTTATATCGAACGAATGCGAGGGCTGGAAAGTAAATCCATAGCTTCCTTCGATACAGAGCGTGTGGAAACGGTGAATATCGCCATTCCGAGCCTCCTAGAGTGATTTATTGTTATATCAAACGATTGCGAGGGCTGGAAAGTGATTCCTAAGCTTCTTTCGATCCAGAACGTGTGGAAACGGTGAATATCGCGATTCCGAGCCTCCTAGAGTGATTTATCGTCATATCGAAATATTGGGAGGGCTGGGATGTGAATCCTTACCTTCCGTCCATACAGAACGTGTGGGATCGGTGAATATCACGATTCCGTGCCTCCTAGAGTGATTTATCGTCATATCGAACGATTGCGAGGGCTGGGATGTGAATCCTTACCTTCCCTCGATACAGAACGTGTGGAAACGGTGAATATCGCGATTCCGAGCCTCCTAGACTGATTTATCTATAGACCGAACGATTGCGAGGGCTGGGAAGTGAGTACTTACCTTCTGTCTATACAGAACGATTGGACAGGGTGAATATCGCGATTCCGTGGCTCCTGGAGTGATTTATCGTCATAACGAACGATTGCGAGGGCTGGGATGTGAATCCTCACCTTCCGTCGATACAGAACGTGTGGGAACGGTGAATATCGCGATTCCGAGGCTCCTGGAGTGTTTTATCGTTATATCGAACGATTGCGAGGGCTGGAACCTGAATCCTTACCTTCTATCGATTCAGAACGATTGGAAATGATGCATATCGCGATTCCGGGCCTCCTAGAGTGATTAATCGTTATATGGAACGATTGCGATAGCTGGAAAGTGAATCCTTACCTTCTGTATATACATGACTATAGGACAGGGTGAATATCGCGATTCCGAACCTCCGAAAGTGATTTAGCGATAGACCGAACAATTGCGAGGGCTGGGAAGTGAATCCTTACCTTCTGTTGATACAGAACGTGTGGAAACGGTGAATATCGCGATTCCGAGCCTCCTAGAGTGATTTATCGTTATATCGAACGAATGCGAGGGCTGGAAAGTAAATCCATAGCTTCCTTCGATACAGAGCGTGTGGAAACGGTGAATATCGCCATTCCGAGCCTCCTAGAGTGATTTATCGTCATATCGAAATATTGCGAGGGCTGGGATGTGAATCCTTACCATCCGTCGATACAGAACGTGTGGGATCGGTGAATATCGCGATTCCGTGCCTCCTAGAGTGATTTACCGTTATATCGAACGATTGCGAGGGCTGGGAACTGAATCCATACCTTCTGTCTATACAGAACGATTGGACAGGGTGAATATCGCGATTCCGTGGCTCCTGGAGTGATTTATCGTTATATCGAACAATTGCCGGGGATGAGAAGTGATTCCTTACCTTCTTTCGATCCAGAACGTGTGGAAACGGTGAATATCGCGATTCCGAGCCTCCTAGAGTGATTTATCGTCATATCGAACGATTGCGAGGGCTGGGATATGAATGCTCACCTTCCGTCGATACAGAACGTGTGGGAACGGTGAATATCGCGATTCCGAGGCTCCTGGAGTGATTTATCGTTATATCGAACGACTGCGAGGGCTGGAACGTGAATCCTTACCTTCTGTCGATACAGGACGATTGGAAATGATGCATATCGCGATTCCGGGCCTCCTAGAGTGATTAATCGTTATATGGAACGATTGCGATAGCTGGAAAGTGAATCCTCACCTTCTGTATATACATGACTATAGGACAGGGTGAATATCGCGATTCCGAACCTCCGAAATTGATTTAGCGATAGACCGAACAATTGCGAGGGCTGGGAAGTGAATCCTTACCTTCTGTTGATACAGAACGTGTGGAAACGGTGAATATCGAAATTCCGAGCCTCTTAGAGTGATTTATCGTTATATCGAACGAATGCGAGGGCTGGAAAGTAAATCCATAGCTTCCTTCAATACAGAGCGTGTGGAAACGGTGAATATCGCCATTCCGAGCCTCCTAGAGTGATTTATTGTTATATCAAACGATTGCGAGGGCTGGGAAGTGGATCCTTACCTTCTGTCGATACAGAACGATTGGGCAGTGTCAATACCGCGATTCCGAACTTCCTAGAGTGATTGATCGATAAACCGAACGATTGCGAGGGCTGGGAAGTGAATCCTTACCCTCTGCCGAAACAGAACGATTGGTAATTTCGAATATCGCGTTTCCGATCCTCCTAGAGTGATTTAGCGATAGACCGAACGATTGCGAGGGCTGGGATGTGAATCCTTACCTTCCCTCGATACAGAACGTGTGGAAACGGTGAATATCGCGATTCCGAGCCTCCTAGACTGATATATCTATAGACCGAACGATTGCGAGGGCGGGGAAGTGAGTACTTACCTTCTGTCTATACAGAACGATTGGACAGGGTGAATATCGCGATTCCGTGGCTCCTGGAGTGATTTATCGCTATATCGAACGATTGCCGGGGATGAGAAGTGATTCCTTACCTTCTCTCGATCCAGAACGTGTGGAAACGGTGAATATCGCTATTCCGAGCCTCCTAGAGTGATCTTCGTTATATCGAACGATTGCGAGGCCTGGGAAGTGATTCATTGCCTTCTGTCGATAGAGAACGTGTGGAACGTGTGAATATCGCTATTCCGAGCCTCCTAGAGTGATTAATCGTTATATGGAACGATTGCGATAGCTGGAAAGTGTATCCTTACCTTCTGTATACACGTGAGTATAGGACAGGGTGAATATCGCGATTCCGAACCTCCGAAAGTGATTTAGCGATAGACCGAACAATTGCGAGGGCTGGGAAGTGAATCCTTACCTTCTGTTGATACAGAACGTGTGGAAACGGTGAATATCGCGATTCCGAGCCTCCTAGAGTGATTTACCGTTATATCGAACAATTGCGAGAGCTGGGATGTGAATCCTTACCATCTGTCTATACAGAACGATTGGACAGGGTGAATATCGCGATTCCGAACCTCCGAAAGTGATTTATCGATAGACCGAACAATTGCGAGGGCTGGGAAGTGAATCCTTACCTTCTGTTGATACAGAACGTGTGGAAACGGTGAATATCGAAATTCCGAGGCTCTTTGAGTGATTTATCGTTATATCGAACGAATGCGAGGGCTGAAAAGTAAATCCATAGCTTCCTTCGATACAGAGCGTGTGGAAACGGTGAATATCGCCATTCCGAGCCTCCTAGAGTGATTTATTGTTATATCAAACGATTGCGAGGGCTGGAAAGTGATTCCTAAGCTTCTTTCGATCCAGAACGTGTGGAAACGGTGAATATCGCGATTCCGAGCCTCCTAGAGTGATTTATCGTCATATCGAACGATTGCCGGGGATGAGAAGTGATTCCTTACCTTCTTTCGATCCAGAACGTGTGGAAACGGTGAATATCGCGATTTCGAGCCTCCTAGAGTGATTTATCGTCATATCGAACGATTGCGAGGGCTGGGATGTGAATCCTCACCTTCCGTCGATACAGAACGTGTGGGAACGGTGAATATCGCGATTCCAAGGCTCCTGGAGTGATTTATCGTTATATCGAACGATTGCGATAGCTGGAAAGTGAATCCTTACCTTCTATCGATACAGAACGATTGGAAATGATGCATATCGCGATTCCGGGCCTCCTACAGTGATTAATCGTTATATGGAACGATTGCGATAGCTGGAAAGTGAAACCTTACCTTCTGTATATACATGACTATAGAACAGGGTGAATATCGCGATTCCGAACCTCCGAAAGTGATTTAGCGATAGACCGAACAATTGCGAGGGCTGGGAAGTGAATCCTTACCTTCTGTTGATACAGAACGTGTGGAAACGGTGAATATCGCGATTCCGAGCCTCCTAGACTGATTTATCTATAGACCGAACGATTGCGAGGGCTGGGAAGTGAGTACTTACCTTCTGTCTATACACAACGGTTGGACAGGGTGAATATCGCGATTCCGTGGCTCCTGGAGTAATTTATCGTTATATCGAACGATTGCCGGGGATGAGAAGTGATTCCTTACCTTCTTTCGATCCAGAACGTGTGGAAACGGTGAATATCGCGATTTCGAGCCTCCTAGAGTGATTTATCGTCATATCGAACGATTGCGAGGGCTGGGATGTGAATCCTCACCTTCCGTCGATACAGAACGTGTGGGAACGGTGAATATCGCGATTCCAAGGCTACTGGAGTGATTTATCGTTATATCGAACGATTGCGAGGGCTGGAACGTGAATCCTTACCTTCTATCGATACAGAACGATTGCAAATGATGCATATCGCGATTCCGGGCCTCCTACAGTGATTAATCGTTATATGGAACGATTGCGATAGCTGGAAAGTGAAACCTTACCTTCTGTATATACATGACTATAGAACAGGGTGAATATCGCGATTCCGAACCTCCGAAAGTGATTTAGCGATAGACCGAACAATTGCGAGGGCTGGGAAGTGAATCCTTACCTTCTGTTGATACAGAACGTGTGGAAACGGTGAATATCGCGATTCCGAGCCTCCTAGACTGATTTATCTATAGACCGAACGATTGCGAGGGCTGGGAAGTGAGTACTTACCTTCTGTCTATACACAACGGTTGGACAGGGTGAATATCGCGATTCCGTGGCTCCTGGAGTAATTTATCGTTATATCGAACGATTGCCGGGGATGAGAAGTGATTCCTTACCTTCTTTCGATCCAGAACGTGTGGAAACGGTGAATATCGCTATTCCGAGCCTCCTAGAGTGATCTTCGTTATATCGAACGATTGCGAGGCCTGGGAAGTGATTCATTGCCTTCTGTCGATAGAGAACGTGTGGAACGTGTGAATATCGCTATTCCGAGCCTCCTAGAGTGATTAATCGTTATATGGAACGATTGCGATAGCTGGAAAGTGAATCCTTACTTCTGTATACACGTGACTATAGGACAGGGTGAATATCGCGATTCCGAACCTCCGAAAGTGATTTAGCGATAGACCGAACAATTGCGAGGGCTGGGAAGTGAATCCTTACCTGCTGTTGATACAGAACGTGTGGAAACGGTGAATATCGCGATTCCGAGCCTCCTAGAGTGATTTACCGTTATATCGAACGATTGCGAGAGCTGGGAAGTGAATCCTTACCATCTGTCTATACAGAACGATTGGACAGGGTGAATATCGCGATTCCGTGGCTCCTGGAGTTATTTATCGTCATATCGAAATATTGCGAGGGCTGGGATGTGAATCCTTACCTTCCGTCGATACAGAACGTGTGGGAACGGTGAATATCGCGATTCCGAGCCTCCTAGAGTGATTTACCGTTATATCGAACGATTGCGAGAGCTGGGAAGTGAATCCTCACCTTCTGTATATACATGACTATAGGACAGGGTGAATATCGCGATTCCGAACCTCCGAAAGTGATTTATCGATAGAACGAACAATTGCGAGGGCTGGGAAGTGAATCCTTACCATCTGTTGATACAGAACGTGTGGCAACGGTGTATATCGCGATTCCGAGCCTCCTAGAGTGATTTACCGTTATATCGAACGATTGCGAGAGCTGGGAAGTGAATCCTTACCATCTGTCTATACAGAACGATTGGACAGGGTGAATATCGCGATTCCGTGCCTCCTAGAGTGATTTATCGTCATATCGAACGATTGCGAGGGCTGGGATGTGAATCCTCACCATCCGTCGATACAGAACGTGTGGAATCGGTGAATATCGCGATTCCGTGCCTCCTAGAGTGATTTATCGTCATATCGAACGATTGCGAGGGCTGGGATGTGAATCCTTACCTTCCGTAGATACAGAACGTGTGGAAACGGTGAATATCGCGATTCCGAGCCTCCTAGACTGATTTATCTATAGACCGAACGATTGCGAGGGCTGGGAAGTGAGTACTTACCTTCTGTCTATATAGAACGATTGGACAGGGTGAATATCGCGAGTCCGTGGCTCCTGGAGTGATTTATCGTTATATCGAACGATTGCCGGGGATGAGAAGTGATTCCTTACCTTCTTTCGATCCAGAACGTGTGGAAACGGTGAATATCGCGATTTCGAGCCTCCTAGAGTGATTTATCGTCATATCGAACGATTGCGAGGGCTGGGATGTGAATCCTCACCTTCCGTCGATACAGAACGTGTGGGAACGGTGAATATCGCGATTCCAAGGCTCCTGGAGTGATTTATCGTTATATCGAACGATTGCGAGGGCTGGAACGTGAATCCTTACCTTCTATCGATACAGAACGATTGGAAATGATGCATATCGCGATTCCGGGCCTCCTACAGTGATTAATCGTTATATGGAACGATTGCGATAGCTGGAAAGTGAAACCTTACCTTCTGTATATACATGACTATAGAACAGGGTGAATATCGCGATTCCGAACCTCCGAAAGTGATTTAGCGATAGACCGAACAATTGCGAGGGCTGGGAAGTGAATCCTTACCTTCTGTTGATACAGAACGCGTGGAAACGGTGAATATCGCGATTCCGAGCCTCCTAGACTGATTTATCTATAGACCGAACGATTGCGAGGGCTGGGAAGTGAGTACTTACCTTCTGTCTATACACAACGGTTGGACAGGGTGAATATCGCGATTCCGTGGTTCCTGGAGTAATTTATCGTTATATCGAACGATTGCCGGGGATGAGAAGTGATTCCTTACCTTCTTTCGATCCAGAACGTGTGGAAACGGTGAATACCGCTATTCCGAGCCTCCTAGAGTGATCTTCGTTATATCGAACGATTGCGAGGCCTGGGAAGTGATTCATTGCCTTCTGTCGATAGAGAACGTGTGGAACGTGTGAATATCGCTATTCCGAGCCTCCTAGAGTGATTAATCGTTATATGGAACGATTGCGATAGCTGGAAAGTGAATCCTTACCTTCTGTATACACGTGACTATAGGACAGGGTGAATATCGCGATTCCGAACCTCCGAAAGTGATTTAGCGATAGACCGAACAATTGCGAGGGCTGGGAAGTGAATCCTTACCTTCTGTTGATACAGAACGTGTGGAAACGGTGAATATCGCGATTCCGAGCCTCCTAGAGTGATTTACCGTTATATCGAACGATTGCGAGGGCTGGGATGTGATTCCTTACCTTCTTTCGATCCAGAACGTGTGGAAACGGTGAATATCGCGATTCCAAGCCTCCTAGAGTGATTTATCCTCATATCGAACGATTGCGAGGACTGGGATGTGAATCCTTACCTTCCGTCGATACAGAACGTGTGGGATCGGTGAATATCGCGATTCCGTGCCTCCTAGAGTGATTTATCGTCATATCGAACGATTGCGAGGGCTGGGATGTGAATCCTCACCATCCGTCGATACAGAACGTGTGGGAACGGTGAATATCGCGATTCCGAGGCTCCTGGAGTGATTTATCGTTATATCGAACGATTGCGAGGGCTGGAACGTGAATCCTTACCTTCTGTCGATACAGGACGATTGGAAATGATGCATATCGCGATTCCGGGCCCCCTAGAGTGATTAATCGTTATATGGAACGATTGCGAAAGCTGGAAAGTGAATCCTCACCTTCTGTATATACATGACTATAGGACAGGGTGAATATCGCGATTCCGAACCTCCGAAAGTGATTTAGCGATAGACCGAACAATTGCGAGGGCTGGGAAGTGAATCCTTACCTTCTGTTGATACAGAACGTGTGGAAAAGGTGAATATCGCGATTCCGAACCGCCTAGACTGATTTATCTATAGACCGAACGATTGCGAGGGCTGGGAAGTGAGTACTTACCTTCTGTCTATACACAACGGTTGGACAGGGTGAATATCGCGATTCCGTGGCTCCTGGAGTGATTTATCGTTATATCGAACGATTGCGAGGGCTGGAACGTGAATCCTTACCTTCTATCGATACAGAACGATTGCAAATGATGCATATCGCGATTCCGGGCCTCCTACAGTGATTAATCGTTATATGGAACGATTGCGATAGCTGGAAAGTGAAACCTTACCTTCTGTATATACATGACTATAGAACAGGGTGAATATCGCGATTCCGAACCTCCGAAAGTGATTTAGCGATAGACCGAACAATTGCGAGGGCTGGGAAGTGAATCCTTACCTTCTGTTGATACAGAACGTGTGGAAACGGTGAATATCGCGATTCCGAGCCTCCTAGACTGATTTATCTATAGACCGAACGATTGCGAGGGCTGGGAAGTGAGTACTTACCTTCTGTCTATACACAACGGTTGGACAGGGTGAATATCGCGATTCCGTGGCTCCTGGAGTAATTTATCGTTATATCGAACGATTGCCGGGGATGAGAAGTGATTCCTTACCTTCTTTCGATCCAGAACGTGTGGAAACGGTGAATATCGCTATTCCGAGCCTCCTAGAGTGATCTTCGTTATATCGAACGATTGCGAGGCCTGGGAAGTGATTCATTGCCTTCTGTCGATAGAGATCGTGTGGAACGTGTGAATATCGCTATTCCGAGCCTCCTAGAGTGATTAATCGTTATATGGAACGATTGCGATAGCTGGAAAGTGAATCCTTACTTCTGTATACACGTGACTATAGGACAGGGTGAATATCGCGATTCCGAACCTCCGAAAGTGATTTAGCGATAGACCGAACAATTGCGAGGGCTGGGAAGTGAATCCTTACCTGCTGTTGATACAGAACGTGTGGAAACGGTGAATATCGCGATTCCGAGCCTCCTAGAGTGATTTACCGTTATATCGAACGATTGCGAGAGCTGGGAAGTGAATCCTTACCATCTGTCTATACAGAACGATTGGACAGGGTGAATATCGCGATTCCGTGGCTCCTGGAGTTATTTATCGTCATATCGAAATATTGCGAGGGCTGGGATGTGAATCCTTACCTTCCGTCGATACAGAACGTGTGGGAACGGTGAATATCGCGATTCCGAGCCTCCTAGAGTGATTTACCGTTATATCGAACGATTGCGAGAGCTGGGAAGTGAATCCTCACCTTCTGTATATACATGACTATAGGACAGGGTGAATATCGCGATTCCGAACCTCCGAAAGTGATTTATCGATAGAACGAACAATTGCGAGGGCTGGGAAGTGAATCCTTACCATCTGTTGATACAGAACGTGTGGCAACGGTGTATATCGCGATTCCGAGCCTCCTAGAGTGATTTACCGTTATATCGAACGATTGCGAGAGCTGGGAAGTGAATCCTTACCATCTGTCTATACAGAACGATTGGACAGGGTGAATATCGCGATTCCGTGCCTCCTAGAGTGATTTATCGTCATATCGAACGATTGCGAGGGCTGGGATGTGAATCCTCACCATCCGTCGATACAGAACGTGTGGAATCGGTGAATATCGCGATTCCGTGCCTCCTAGAGTGATTTATCGTCATATCGAACGATTGCGAGGGCTGGGATGTGAATCCTTACCTTCCGTAGATACAGAACGTGTGGAAACGGTGAATATCGCGATTCCGAGCCTCCTAGACTGATTTATCTATAGACCGAACGATTGCGAGGGCTGGGAAGTGAGTACTTACCTTCTGTCTATATAGAACGATTGGACAGGGTGAATATCGCGAGTCCGTGGCTCCTGGAGTGATTTATCGTTATATCGAACGATTGCCGGGGATGAGAAGTGATTCCTTACCTTCTTTCGATCCAGAACGTGTGGAAACGGTGAATATCGCGATTTCGAGCCTCCTAGAGTGATTTATCGTCATATCGAACGATTGCGAGGGCTGGGATGTGAATCCTCACCTTCCGTCGATACAGAACGTGTGGGAACGGTGAATATCGCGATTCCAAGGCTCCTGGAGTGATTTATCGTTATATCGAACGATTGCGAGGGCTGGAACGTGAATCCTTACCTTCTATCGATACAGAACGATTGGAAATGATGCATATCGCGATTCCGGGCCTCCTACAGTGATTAATCGTTATATGGAACGATTGCGATAGCTGGAAAGTGAAACCTTACCTTCTGTATATACATGACTATAGAACAGGGTGAATATCGCGATTCCGAACCTCCGAAAGTGATTTAGCGATAGACCGAACAATTGCGAGGGCTGGGAAGTGAATCCTTACCTTCTGTTGATACAGAACGTGTGGAAACGGTGAATATCGCGATTCCGAGCCTCCTAGACTGATTTATCTATAGACCGAACGATTGCGAGGGCTGGGAAGTGAGTACTTACCTTCTGTCTATACACAACGGTTGGACAGGGTGAATATCGCGATTCCGTGGTTCCTGGAGTAATTTATCGTTATATCGAACGATTGCCGGGGATGAGAAGTGATTCCTTACCTTCTTTCGATCCAGAACGTGTGGAAACGGTGAATACCGCTATTCCGAGCCTCCTAGAGTGATCTTCGTTATATCGAACGATTGCGAGGCCTGGGAAGTGATTCATTGCCTTCTGTCGATAGAGAACGTGTGGAACGTGTGAATATCGCTATTCCGAGCCTCCTAGAGTGATTAATCGTTATATGGAACGATTGCGATAGCTGGAAAGTGAATCCTTACCTTCTGTATACACGTGACTATAGGACAGGGTGAATATCGCGATTCCGAACCTCCGAAAGTGATTTAGCGATAGACCGAACAATTGCGAGGGCTGGGAAGTGAATCCTTACCTTCTGATGATACAGAACGTGTGGAAACGGTGAATATCGCGATTCCGAGCCTCCTAGAGTGATTTACCGTTATATCGAACGATTGCGAGAGCTGGGAAGTGAATCCTTACCATCTGTCTATACAGAACGATTGGACAGGGTGAATATCGCGATTCCGTGGCTCCTGGAGTTATTTATCGTCATATCGAAATATTGCGAGGGCTGGGATGTGAATCCTTACCTTCCGTCGATACAGAACGTGTGGGAACGGTGAATATCGCGATTCCGAGGCTCCTGGAGTGATTTATCGTTATATCGAACGATTGCGAGGGCTGGAACGTGAATCCTCACCATCCGTCGATACAGAACGTGTGGGAACGGTGAATATCGCGATTCCGAGGCTCCTGGAGTGATTTATCGTTATATCGAACGATTGCGAGGGCTGGAACGTGAATCCTTACCTTCTGTCGATACAGGACGATTGGAAATGATGCATATCGCGATTCCGGGCCCCCTAGAGTGATTAATCGTTATATGGAACGATTGCGAAAGCTGGAAAGTGAATCCTCACCTTCTGTATATACATGACTATAGGACAGGGTGAATATCGCGATTCCGAACCTCCGAAAGTGATTTAGCGATAGACCGAACAATTGCGAGGGCTGGGAAGTGAATCCTTACCTTCTGTTGATACAGAACGTGTGGAAACGGTGAATATCGCGATTCCGAGCCTCCTAGACTGATTTATCTATAGACCGAACGATTGCGAGGGCTGGGAAGTGAGTACTTACCTTCTGTCTATACACAACGGTTGGACAGGGTGAATATCGCGATTCCGTGGTTCCTGGAGTAATTTATCGTTATATCGAACGATTGCCGGGGATGAGAAGTGATTCCTTACCTTCTTTCGATCCAGAACGTGTGGAAACGGTGAATACCGCTATTCCGAGCCTCCTAGAGTGATCTTCGTTATATCGAACGATTGCGAGGCCTGGGAAGTGATTCATTGCCTTCTGTCGATAGAGAACGTGTGGATCGTGTGAATATCGCTATTCCGAGCCTCCTAGAGTGATTAATCGTTATATGGAACGATTGCGATAGCTGGAAAGTGAATCCTTACCTTCTGTATACACGTGACTATAGGACAGGGTGAATATCGCGATTCCGAACCTCCGAAAGTGATTTAGCGATAGACCGAACAATTGCGAGGGCTGGGAAGTGAATCCTTACCTTCTGTTGATACAGAACGTGTGGAAACGGTGAATATCGCGATTCCGAGCCTCCTAGAGTGATTTACCGTTATATCGAACGATTGCGAGAGCTGGGAAGTGAATCCTTACCATCTGTCTATACAGAACGATTGGACAGGGTGAATATCGCGATTCCGTGGCTCCTGGAGTTATTTATCGTCATATCGAAATATTGCGAGGGCTGGGATGTGAATCCTTACCTTCCGTCGATACAGAACGTGTGGGAACGGTGAATATCGCGATTCCGAGGCTCCTGGAGTGATTTATCGTTATATCGAACGATTGCGAGGGCTGGAACGTGAATCCTTACCTTCTGTCGATACAGGACGATTGGAAATGATGCATATCGCGATTCCGGGCCTCCTAGAGTGATTAATCGTTATATGGAACGATTGCGATAGCTGGAAAGTGAATCCTCACCTTCTGTATATACATGACTATAGGACAGGGTGAATATCGCGATTCCGAACCTCCGAAAGTGATTTATCGATAGACCGAACAATTGCGAGGGCTGGGAAGTGAATCCTTACCATCTGTTGATACAGAACGTGTGGAAACGGTGAATGTCGAAATTCCGAGGCTCTTAGAGTGATTTATCGTTATATCGAACGAATGCGAGGGCTGGAAAGTAAATCCATAGCTTCCTTCGATACAGAGCGTGTGGAAACGGTGAATATCGCCATTCCGAGCCTCCTAGAGTGATTTATTGTTATATCAAACGATTGCGAGGGCTGGAAAGTGATTCCTAAGCATCTTTCGATCCAGAACGTGTGGAAACGGTGAATATCGCGATTCCGAGCCTCCTAGAGTGATTTATCGTCATATCGAAATATTGCGAGGGCTGGGATGTGAATCCTTACCTTCCGGCCATACAGAACGGGTGGGATCGGTGAATATCGCGATTCCGTGCCTCCTAGAGTGATTTATCGTCATATCGAACGATTGCGAGGGCTGGGATGTGAATCCTCACCTTCCGTCGATACAGAACGTGTGGGAACGGTGAATATCGCGATTCCGAGGCTCCTGGAGTGATTTATCGTTATATCGAACGATTGCGAGGGCTGGAACGTGAATCCTTACCTTCTATCGATACAGAACGATTGGAAATGATGCATATCGCGATTCCGGGCCTCCTAGAGTGATTAATCGTTATATGGAACGATTGCGATAGCTGGAAAGTGAATCCTTACCTTCTGTATATACATGACTATAGGACAGGGTGCATATCGCGATTCCGAACCTCCGAAAGTGATTTAGCGATAGACCGAACAATTGCGAGGGCTGGGAAGTGAATCCTTACCTTCTGTTGATACAGAACGTGTGGGATCGGTGAATATCGCGATTCCGTGACTCCTAGAGTGATTTATCGTCATATCGAACGATTGCGAGGGCTGGGATGTGAATCCTTACCTTCCCTCGATACAGAACGTGTGGAAAAGGTGAATATCGCGATTCCGAGCCTCATAGAGTGATCTTCGTTATATCGAACGATTGCGAGGCCTGGGAAGTGATTCCTTGCCTTCTGTCGATAGAGAACGTGTGGAACGTGTGAATATCGCTATTCCGAGCCTCCTAGAGTGATTAATCGTTATATGGAACGATTGCGATAGCTGGAATGTGAATCCTTACCTTCTGTATACACGTGACTATAGGACAGGGTGAATATCGCGATTCCTAACCTCCGAAAGTGATTTAGCGATAGACCGAACAATTGCGAGGGCTGGGAAGTGAATCCTTACCTTCTGTTAATACAGAACGTGTGGAAACGGTGAATATCGCGATTCCGAGCCTCCTAGAGTGATTTACCGTTATATCGAACGATTGCGAGAGCTGGGAAGTGAATCCTTACCATCTGTCTATACAGAACGATTGGACAGGGTGAATATCGCGATTCCGTGGCTCCTGGAGTGATTTATCGGCATATCGAAATATTGCGAGGGCTGGGATGTGAATCCTTACCTTCCGTCGATACAGAACGTGTGGAATCGGTGAATATCGCGATTCCGTGCCTCCTAGAGTGATTTATCGTCATATCGAACGATTGCGAGGGCTGGGATGTGAATCCTCACCATCCGTCGATACAGAACGTGTGGGAACGGTGAATATCGCGATTCCGAGGCTCCTGGAGTGATTTATCGTTATATCGAACGATTGCGAGGGCTGGAACGTGAATCCTCACCTTCTATCGATTGGAAATGATGCATATCGCGATTCCGGGCCTCCTAGATTGATTAATCGTTACATGGAACGATTGCGATAGCTGGAAAGTGAATCCTCACCTTCGGTATATACATGACTATAGGACAGGGTGAATATCGCGATTCCGTGCCTCCTAGAGTGATTTGTCGTCATATCGAACGATTGCGAGGGCTGGGATGTGAATCCTTACCTTCCCTCGATACAGAACGTGTGGAAACGGTGAATATCGCGATTCCGAGCCTCCTAGACTGATTTATCTATAGGCCGAACGATTGCGAGGGCTGGGAACTGAGTACTTACCTTCTGTCTATACAGAACGATTGGACAGGGTGAATATCGCGATTCCGTGGCTCCTGGAGTGATTTATCGTTATATCGAACGATTGCCGGGGATGAGAAGTGATTCCTTACCTTCTTTCGATCCAGAACGTGTGGAAACGGTGAATATCGCGATTCCGTGCCTCCTAGAGTGATTTATCGTCATATCGAACGATTGCGAGGGCTGGGATGTGAATCCTCACCATCCGTCGATACAGAACGTGTGGGAACGGTGAATATCGCGATTCCGAGGCTCCTGGAGTGATTTATCGTTATATCGAACGATTGCGAGGGCTGGAACGTGAATCCTCACCTTCTATCGATTGGAAATGATGCATATCGCGATTCCGGGCCTCCTAGATTGATTAATCGTTACATGGAACGATTGCGATAGCTGGAAAGTGAATCCTCACCTTCGGTATATACATGACTATAGGACAGGGTGAATATCGCGATTCCGTGCCTCCTAGAGTGATTTGTCGTCATATCGAACGATTGCGAGGGCTGGGATGTGAATCCTTACCTTCCCTCGATACAGAACGTGTGGAAACGGTGAATATCGCGATTCCGAGCCTCCTAGACTGATTTATCTATAGGCCGAACGATTGCGAGGGCTGGGAACTGAGTACTTACCTTCTGTCTATACAGAACGATTGGACAGGGTGAATATCGCGATTCCGTGGCTCCTGGAGTGATTTATCGTTATATCGAACGATTGCGAGGGCTGGGATGTGATTCCTTACCTTCTTTCGATCCAGAACGTGTGGAAACGGTGAATATCGCGATTTCGAGCCTCCTAGAGTGATTTATCGTCATATCGAACGATTACGAGGGCTGGGATGTTAATCCTCACCTTCCGTCTATACAGAACGATTGGACAGGGTGAATATCGCGATTCCGTGGCTCCTGGAGTGATTTATCGTTATATCGAACGATTGCCGGGGATGAGAAGTGATTCCTTACCTTCTTTCGATCCAGAACGTGTGGAAACGGTGAATATCGCGATTCCAAGCCTCCTAGAGTGATTTATCGTCATATCGAACGATTGCGAGGACTGGGATGTGAATGCTCACCTTCCGTCGATACAGAACGTGTGGGAACGGTGAATATCGCGATTCCGAGGCTCCTGGAGTGATTTATCGTTATATCGAACGATTGCGAGAGCTGGGAAGTGAATCCTTACCATCTGTCTATACAGAACGATTGGACAAGGTGAATATCGCGATTCCGTGGCTCCTGGAGTGATTTATCGTCATATCGAAATATTGCGAGGGCTGGGATGTGAATCCTTACCTTCCGTCGATACAGAACGTGTGGGATCGGTGAATATCGCGATTCCGTGCCTCCTAGAGTGATTTATCGTCATATCGAACGATTGCGAGGGCTGGGATGTGAATCCTCACCATCCGTCGATACAGAACGTGTGGGAACGGTGAATATCGCGATTCCGAGGCTCCTGGAGTGATTTATCGTTATATCGAACGATTGCGAGGGCTGGGATGTGAATCCTTACCTTCCCTCGATACAGAACGTGTGGAAAAGGTGAATATCGCGATTCCGGGCCCCCTAGAGTGATTAATCGTTATATGGAACGATTGCGAAAGCTGGAAAGTGAATCCTCACCTTCTGTATATACATGACTATAGGACAGGGTGAATAGCGCGATTCCGAACCTCCGAAAGTGATTTAGCGATAGACCGAACAATTGCGAGGGCTGGGAAGTGAATCCTTACCTTCTGTTGATACAGAACGTGTGGAAAAGGTGAATATCGCGATTCCGAACCGCCTAGACTGATTTATCTATAGACCGAACGATTGCGAGGGCTGGGAAGTGAGTACTTACCTTCTGTCTATACACAACGGTTGGACAGGGTGAATATCGCGATTCCGTGGCTCCTGGAGTGATTTATCGTTATATCGAACGATTGCCGGGGATGAGAAGTAATTCCTTACCTTCTTTTGATCCAGAACGTGTGGAAACGGTGAATATCGCTATTCCGAGCCTCCTAGAGTGATCTTCGTTATATCGAACGATTGCGAGGCCTGGGAAGTGATTCATTGCCTTCTGTCGATAGAGAACGTGTGGAACGTGTGAATATCGCTATTCCGAGCCTCCTAGAGTGATTAATCGTTATATGGAACGATTGCGATAGCTGGAAAGTGAATCCTTACCTTCTGTATACACGTGACTATAGGACAGGGTGAATATCGCGATTCCGAACCTCCGAAAGTGATTTAGCGATAGACCGAACAATTGCGAGGGCTGGGAAGTGAATCCTTACCTTCTGTTGATACAGAACGTGTGCAAACGGTGAATATCGCGATTCCGAGCCTCCTAGAGTGATTTACCGTTATATCGAACGATTGCGAGAACTGGGAAGTGAATCCTTACCATCTGTCTATACAGAACGATTGGACAGGGTGAATATCGCGATTCCGTGGCTCCTAGAGTGATTTATCGTCATATCGAAATATTGCGAGGGCTGGGATGTGAATCCTTACCTTCCGTCGATACAGAACGTGTGGAATCGGTGAATATCGCGATTCCGTGCCTCCTAGAGTGATTTATCGTCATATCGAACGATTGCGAGGGCTGGGATGTGAATCCTCACCATCCGTCGATACAGAACGTGTGGGAACGGTGAATATCGCGATTCCGAGACTCCTGGAGTGATTTATCGTTATATCGAACGATTGCGAGGGCTGGAACGTGAATCCTCACCTTCTGTCGATACAGAACGATTGGAAATGATGCATATCGCGATTCCGGGCCTCCTAGATTGATTAATCGTTACATGGAACGATTGCGATAGCTGGAAAGTGAATCCTCACCTTCTGTATATACATGACTATAGGACAGGGTGAATATCGCGATTCCGTGCCTCCTAGAGTGATTTGTCGTCATATCGAACGATTGCGAGGGCTGGGATGTGAATCCTTACCTTCCCTCGATACAGAACGTGTGGAAACGGTGAATATCGCGATTCCGAGCCTCCTAGACTGATTTATCTATAGGCCGAACGATTGCGAGGGCTGGGAACTGAGTACTTACCTTCTGTCTATACAGAACGATTGGACAGGGTGAATATCGCGATTCCGTGGCTCCTGGAGTGATTTATCGTTATATCGAACGATTGCCGGGGATGAGAAGTGATTCCTTACCTTCTTTCGATCCAGAACGTGTGGAAACGGTGAATATCGCGATTTCGAGCCTCCTAGAGTGATTTATCGTCATATCGAACGATTACGAGGGCTGGGATGTTAATCCTCACCTTCCGTCTATACAGAACGATTGGACAGGGTGAATATCGCGATTCCGTGGCTCCTGGAGTGATTTATCGTTATATCGAACGATTGCCGGGGATGAGAAGTGATTCCTTACCTTCTTTCGATCCAGAACGTGTGGAAACGGTGAATATCGCGATTCCAAGCCTCCTAGAGTGATTTATCGTCATATGGAACGATTGCGAGGACTGGGATGTGAATGCTCACCTTCCGTCGATACAGAACGTGTGGGAACGGTGAATATCGCGATTCCGAGGCTCCTGGAGTGATTTATCGTTATATCGAACGATTGCGAGAGCTGGGAAGTGAATCCTTACCATCTGTCTATACAGAACGATTGGACAAGGTGAATATCGCGATTCCGTGGCTCCTGGAGTGATTTATCGTCATATCGAAATATTGCGAGGGCTGGGATGTGAATCCTTACCTTCCGTCGATACAGAACGTGTGGGATCGGTGAATATCGCGATTCCGTGCCTCCTAGAGTGATTTATCGTTATATCGAACGATTGCGAGGGCTGGAACGTGAATCCTTACCTTCTGTCGATACAGGACGATTGGAAATGATGCATATCGCGATTCCGGGCCTCCTAGAGTGATTAATCGTTATATGGAACGATTGCGATAGCTGGAAAGTGAATCCTCACCTTCTGTATATACATGACTATAGGACAGGGTGAATATCGCGATTCCGAACCTCCGAAAGTGATTTATCGATAGACCGAACAATTGCGAGGGCTGGGAAGTGAATCCTTACCTTCTGTTGCTACAGAACGTGTGGAAACGGTGAATATCCAAATTCCGAGGCTCTTAGAGTGATTTATCGTCATATCGAAATATTGGGAGGGCTGGGATGTGAATCCTTACCTTCCGTCCATACAGAACGTGTGGGATCGGTGGATATCGCGATTCCGTGCCTCCTAGAGTGATTTATCGTCATATCGAACGATTGCGAGGGCTGGGATGTGAATCCTTACCTTCCCTCGATACAGAACGTGTGGAAACGGTGAATATCGCGATTCCGAGCCTCCTAGACTGATATATCTATAGACCGAACGATTGCGAGGGCTGGGAAGTGAGTACTTACCTTCTGTCTATACAGAACGATTGGACAGGGTGAATATCGCGATTCCGTGGCTCCTGGAGTGATTTATCGCTATATCGAACGATTGCGAGGCCTGGGAAGTGATTCCTTACCTTCTTTCGATCCAGAACGTGTGGAAACGGTGAATATCGCGATTCCGAGCCTCCTAGAGTGATTTACCGTTATATCGAACGATTGCGAGAGCTGGGAAGTGAATGCTCACCTTCCGTCGATACAGAACGTGTGGGAACGGTGAATATCGAAATTCCGAGGCTCTTAGAGTGATTTATCGTTATATCGAACGAATGCGAGGGCTGGAAAGTAAATCCATAGCTTCCTTCGATACAGAGCGTGTGGAAACGGTGAATATCGCCATTCCGAGCCTCCTAGAGTGATTTATTGTTATATCAAACGATTGCGAGGGCTGGAAAGTGATTCCTAAGCATCTTTCGATCCAGAACGTGTGGAAACGGTGAATATCGCGATTCCGAGCCTCCTAGAGTGATTTATCGTCATATCGAAATATTGCGAGGGCTGGGATGTGAATCCTTACCTTCCGGCCATACAGAACGGGTGGGATCGGTGAATATCGCGATTCCGTGCCTCCTAGAGTGATTTATCGTCATATCGAACGATTGCGAGGGCTGGGATGTGAATCCTCACCTTCCGTCGATACAGAACGTGTGGGAACGGTGAATATCGCGATTCCGAGGCTCCTGGAGTGATTTATCGTTATATCGAACGATTGCGAGGGCTGGAACGTGAATCCTTACCTTCTATCGATACAGAACGATTGGAAATGATGCATATCGCGATTCCGGGCCTCCTAGAGTGATTAATCGTTATATGGAACGATTGCGATAGCTGGAAAGTGAATCCTTACCTTCTGTATATACATGACTATAGGACAGGGTGCATATCGCGATTCCGAACCTCCGAAAGTGATTTAGCGATAGACCGAACAATTGCGAGGGCTGGGAAGTGAATCCTTACCTTCTGTTGATACAGAACGTGTGGGATCGGTGAATATCGCGATTCCGTGACTCCTAGAGTGATTTATCGTCATATCGAACGATTGCGAGGGCTGGGATGTGAATCCTTACCTTCCCTCGATACAGAACGTGTGGAAAAGGTGAATATCGCGATTCCGAGCCTCATAGAGTGATCTTCGTTATATCGAACGATTGCGAGGCCTGGGAAGTGATTCCTTGCCTTCTGTCGATAGAGAACGTGTGGAACGTGTGAATATCGCTATTCCGAGCCTCCTAGAGTGATTAATCGTTATATGGAACGATTGCGATAGCTGGAAAGTGAATCCTTACCTTCTGTATACACGTGACTATAGGACAGGGTGAATATCGCGATTCCTAACCTCCGAAAGTGATTTAGCGATAGACCGAACAATTGCGAGGGCTGGGAAGTGAATCCTTACCTTCTGTTAATACAGAACGTGTGGAAACGGTGAATATCGCGATTCCGAGCCTCCTAGAGTGATTTACCGTTATATCGAACGATTGCGAGAGCTGGGAAGTGAATCCTTACCATCTGTCTATACAGAACGATTGGACAGGGTGAATATCGCGATTCCGTGGCTCCTGGAGTGATTTATCGGCATATCGAAATATTGCGAGGGCTGGGATGTGAATCCTTACCTTCCGTCGATACAGAACGTGTGGAATCGGTGAATATCGCGATTCCGTGCCTCCTAGAGTGATTTATCGTCATATCGAACGATTGCGAGGGCTGGGATGTGAATCCTCACCATCCGTCGATACAGAACGTGTGGGAACGGTGAATATCGCGATTCCGAGGCTCCTGGAGTGATTTATCGTTATATCGAACGATTGCGAGGGCTGGAACGTGAATCCTCACCTTATATCGATTGGAAATGATGCATATCGCGATTCCGGGCCTCCTAGATTGATTAATCGTTACATGGAACGATTGCGATAGCTGGAAAGTGAATCCTCACCTTCGGTATATACATGACTATAGGACAGGGTGAATATCGCGATTCCGTGCCTCCTAGAGTGATTTGTCGTCATATCGAACGATTGCGAGGGCTGGGATGTGAATCCTTACCTTCCCTCGATACAGAACGTGTGGAAACGGTGAATATCGCGATTCCGAGCCTCCTAGACTGATTTATCTATAGGCCGAACGATTGCGAGGGCTGGGAACTGAGTACTTACCTTCTGTCTATACAGAACGATTGGACAGGGTGAATATCGCGATTCCGTGGCTCCTGGAGTGATTTATCGTTATATCGAACGATTGCCGGGGATGAGAAGTGATTCCTTACCTTCTTTCGATCCAGAACGTGTGGAAACGGTGAATATCGCGATTTCGAGCCTCCTAGAGTGATTTATCGTCATATCGAACGATTACGAGGGCTGGGATGTTAATCCTCACCTTCCGTCTATACAGAACGATTGGACAGGGTGAATATCGCGATTCCGTGGCTCCTGGAGTGATTTATCGTTATATCGAACGATTGCCGGGGATGAGAAGTGATTCCTTACCTTCTTTCGATCCAGAACGTGTGGAAACGGTGAATATCGCGATTCCAAGCCTCCTAGAGTGATTTATCGTCATATCGAACGATTGCGAGGACTGGGATGTGAATGCTCACCTTCCGTCGATACAGAACGTGTGGGAACGGTGAATATCGCGATTCCGAGGCTCCTGGAGTGATTTATCGTTATATCGAACGATTGCGAGAGCTGGGAAGTGAATCCTTACCATCTGTCTATACAGAACGATTGGACAAGGTGAATATCGCGATTCCGTGGCTCCTGGAGTGATTTATCGTCATATCGAAATATTGCGAGGGCTGGGATGTGAATCCTTACCTTCCGTCGATACAGAACGTGTGGGATCGGTGAATATCGCGATTCCGTGCCTCCTAGAGTGATTTATCGTCATATCGAACGATTGCGAGGGCTGGGATGTGAATCCTCACCATCCGTCGATACAGAACGTGTGGGAACGGTGAATATCGCGATTCCGAGGCTCCTGGAGTGATTTATCGTTATATCGAACGATTGCGAGGGCTGGAACGTGAATCCTTACCTTCTGTCGATACAGGACGATTGGAAATGATGCATATCGCGATTCCGGGCCCCCTAGAGTGATTAATCGTTATATGGAACGATTGCGAAAGCTGGAAAGTGAATCCTCACCTTCTGTATATACATGACTATAGGACAGGGTGAATATCGCGATTCCGAACCTCCGAAAGTGATTTAGCGATAGACCGAACAATTGCGAGGGCTGGGAAGTGAATCCTTACCTTCTGTTAATACAGAACGTGTGGAAACGGTGAATATCGCGATTCCGAGCCTCCTAGAGTGATTTACCGTTATATCGAACGATTGCGAGAGCTGGGAAGTGAATCCTTACCATCTGTCTATACAGAACGATTGGACAGGGTGAATATCGCGATTCCGTGGCTCCTGGAGTGATTTATCGTTATATCGAACGATTGCCGGGGATGAGAAGTGATTCCTTACCTTCTTTCGATCCAGAACGTGTGGAAACGGTGAATATCGCGATTTCGAGCCTCCTAGAGTGATTTATCGTCATATCGAACGATTACGAGGGCTGGGATGTTAATCCTCACCTTCCGTCTATACAGAACGATTGGACAGGGTGAATATCGCGATTCCGTGGCTCCTGGAGTGATTTATCGTTATATCGAACGATTGCCGGGGATGAGAAGTGATTCCTTACCTTCTTTCGATCCAGAACGTGTGGAAACGGTGAATATCGCGATTCCAAGCCTCCTAGAGTGATTTATCGTCATATCGAACGATTGCGAGGACTGGGATGTGAATGCTCACCTTCCGTCGATACAGAACGTGTGGGAACGGTGAATATCGCGATTCCGAGGCTCCTGGAGTGATTTATCGTTATATCGAACGATTGCGAGAGCTGGGAAGTGAATCCTTACCATCTGTCTATACAGAACGATTGGACAAGGTGAATATCGCGATTCCGTGGCTCCTGGAGTGATTTATCGTCATATCGAAATATTGCGAGGGCTGGGATGTGAATCCTTACCTTCCGTCGATACAGAACGTGTGGGATCGGTGAATATCGCGATTCCGTGCCTCCTAGAGTGATTTATCGTCATATCGAACGATTGCGAGGGCTGGGATGTGAATCCTCACCATCCGTCGATACAGAACGTGTGGGAACGGTGAATATCGCGATTCCGAGGCTCCTGGAGTGATTTATCGTTATATCGAACGATTGCGAGGGCTGGAACGTGAATCCTTACCTTCTGTCGATACAGGACGATTGGAAATGATGCATATCGCGATTCCGGGCCCCCTAGAGTGATTAATCGTTATATGGAACGATTGCGAAAGCTGGAAAGTGAATCCTCACCTTCTGTATATACATGACTATAGGACAGGGTGAATATCGCGATTCCGAACCTCCGAAAGTGATTTAGCGATAGACCGAACAATTGCGAGGGCTGGGAAGTGAATCCTTACCTTCTGTTGATACAGAACGTGTGGAAAAGGTGAATATCGCGATTCCGAACCGCCTAGACTGATTTATCTATAGACCGAACGATTGCGAGGGCTGGGAAGTGAGTACTTACCTTCTGTCTATACACAACGGTTGGACAGGGTGAATATCGCGATTCCGTGGCTCCTGGAGTGATTTATCGTTATATCGAACGATTGCGAGGGCTGGAACGTGAATCCTTACCTTCTATCGATACAGAACGATTGCAAATGATGCATATCGCGATTCCGGGCCTCCTACAGTGATTAATCGTTATATGGAACGATTGCGATAGCTGGAAAGTGAAACCTTACCTTCTGTATATACATGACTATAGAACAGGGTGAATATCGCGATTCCGAACCTCCGAAAGTGATTTAGCGATAGACCGAACAATTGCGAGGGCTGGGAAGTGAATCCTTACCTTCTGTTGATACAGAACGTGTGGAAACGGTGAATATCGCGATTCCGAGCCTCCTAGACTGATTTATCTATAGACCGAACGATTGCGAGGGCTGGGAAGTGAGTACTTACCTTCTGTCTATACACAACGGTTGGACAGGGTGAATATCGCGATTCCGTGGCTCCTGGAGTATTTTATCGTTATATCGAACGATTGCCGGGGATGAGAAGTGATTCCTTACCTTCTTTCGATCCAGAACGTGTGGAAACGGTGAATATCGCTATTCCGAGCCTCCTAGAGTGATCTTCGTTATATCGAACGATTGCGAGGCCTGGGAAGTGATTCATTGCCTTCTGTCGATAGAGAACGTGTGGAACGTGTGAATATCGCTATTCCGAGCCTCCTAGAGTGATTAATCGTTATATGGAACGATTGCGATAGCTGGAAAGTGAATCCTTACTTCTGTATACACGTGACTATAGGACAGGGTGAATATCGCGATTCCGAACCTCCGAAAGTGATTTAGCGATAGACCGAACAATTGCGAGGGCTGGGAAGTGAATCCTTACCTGCTGTTGATACAGAACGTGTGGAAACGGTGAATATCGCGATTCCGAGCCTCCTAGAGTGATTTACCGTTATATCGAACGATTGCGAGAGCTGGGAAGTGAATCCTTACCATCTGTCTATACAGAACGATTGGACAGGGTGAATATCGCGATTCCGTGGCTCCTGGAGTTATTTATCGTCATATCGAAATATTGCGAGGGCTGGGATGTGAATCCTTACCTTCCGTCGATACAGAACGTGTGGGAACGGTGAATATCGCGATTCCGAGCCTCCTAGAGTGATTTACCGTTATATCGAACGATTGCGAGAGCTGGGAAGTGAATCCTCACCTTCTGTATATACATGACTATAGGACAGGGTGAATATCGCGATTCCGAACCTCCGAAAGTGATTTATCGATAGAACGAACAATTGCGAGGGCTGGGAAGTGAATCCTTACCATCTGTTGATACAGAACGTGTGGCAACGGTGTATATCGCGATTCCGAGCCTCCTAGAGTGATTTACCGTTATATCGAACGATTGCGAGAGCTGGGAAGTGAATCCTTACCATCTGTCTATACAGAACGATTGGACAGGGTGAATATCGCGATTCCGTGCCTCCTAGAGTGATTTATCGTCATATCGAACGATTGCGAGGGCTGGGATGTGAATCCTCACCATCCGTCGATACAGAACGTGTGGAATCGGTGAATATCGCGATTCCGTGCCTCCTAGAGTGATTTATCGTCATATCGAACGATTGCGAGGGCTGGGATGTGAATCCTTACCTTCCGTAGATACAGAACGTGTGGAAACGGTGAATATCGCGATTCCGAGCCTCCTAGACTGATTTATCTATAGACCGAACGATTGCGAGGGCTGGGAAGTGAGTACTTACCTTCTGTCTATATAGAACGATTGGACAGGGTGAATATCGCGAGTCCGTGGCTCCTGGAGTGATTTATCGTTATATCGAACGATTGCCGGGGATGAGAAGTGATTCCTTACCTTCTTTCGATCCAGAACGTGTGGAAACGGTGAATATCGCGATTTCGAGCCTCCTAGAGTGATTTATCGTCATATCGAACGATTGCGAGGGCTGGGATGTGAATCCTCACCTTCCGTCGATACAGAACGTGTGGGAACGGTGAATATCGCGATTCCAAGGCTCCTGGAGTGATTTATCGTTATATCGAACGATTGCGAGGGCTGGAACGTGAATCCTTACCTTCTATCGATACAGAACGATTGGAAATGATGCATATCGCGATTCCGGGCCTCCTACAGTGATTAATCGTTATATGGAACGATTGCGATAGCTGGAAAGTGAAACCTTACCTTCTGTATATACATGACTATAGAACAGGGTGAATATCGCGATTCCGAACCTCCGAAAGTGATTTAGCGATAGACCGAACAATTGCGAGGGCTGGGAAGTGAATCCTTACCTTCTGTTGATACAGAACGTGTGGAAACGGTGAATATCGCGATTCCGAGCCTCCTAGACTGATTTATCTATAGACCGAACGATTGCGAGGGCTGGGAAGTGAGTACTTACCTTCTGTCTATACACAACGGTTGGACAGGGTGAATATCGCGATTCCGTGGTTCCTGGAGTAATTTATCGTTATATCGAACGATTGCCGGGGATGAGAAGTGATTCCTTACCTTCTTTCGATCCAGAACGTGTGGAAACGGTGAATACCGCTATTCCGAGCCTCCTAGAGTGATCTTCGTTATATCGAACGATTGCGAGGCCTGGGAAGTGATTCATTGCCTTCTGTCGATAGAGAACGTGTGGAACGTGTGAATATCGCTATTCCGAGCCTCCTAGAGTGATTAATCGTTATATGGAACGATTGCGATAGCTGGAAAGTGAATCCTTACCTTCTGTATACACGTGACTATAGGACAGGGTGAATATCGCGATTCCGAACCTCCGAAAGTGATTTAGCGATAGACCGAACAATTGCGAGGGCTGGGAAGTGAATCCTTACCTTCTGTTGATACAGAACGTGTGGAAACGGTGAATATCGCGATTCCGAGCCTCCTAGAGTGATTTACCGTTATATCGAACGATTGCGAGAGCTGGGAAGTGAATCCTTACCATCTGTCTATACAGAACGATTGGACAGGGTGAATATCGCGATTCCGTGGCTCCTGGAGTTATTTATCGTCATATCGAAATATTGCGAGGGCTGGGATGTGAATCCTTACCTTCCGTCGATACAGAACGTGTGGGAACGGTGAATATCGCGATTCCGAGGCTCCTGGAGTGATTTATCGTTATATCGAACGATTGCGAGGGCTGGAACGTGAATCCTTACCTTCTGTCGATACAGGACGATTGGAAATGATGCATATCGCGATTCCGGGCCTCCTAGAGTGATTAATCGTTATATGGAACGATTGCGATAGCTGGAAAGTGAATCCTCACCTTCTGTATATACATGACTATAGGACAGGGTGAATATCGCGATTCCGAACCTCCGAAAGTGATTTATCGATAGACCGAACAATTGCGAGGGCTGGGAAGTGAATCCTTACCATCTGTTGATACAGAACGTGTGGAAACGGTGAATATCGAAATTCCGAGGCTCTTAGAGTGATTTATCGTTATATCGAACGAATGCGAGGGCTGGAAAGTAAATCCATAGCTTCCTTCGATACAGAGCGTGTGGAAACGGTGAATATCGCCATTCCGAGCCTCCTAGAGTGATTTATTGTTATATCAAACGATTGCGAGGGCTGGAAAGTGATTCCTAAGCATCTTTCGATCCAGAACGTGTGGAAACGGTGAATATCGCGATTCCGAGCCTCCTAGAGTGATTTATCGTCATATCGAAATATTGCGAGGGCTGGGATGTGAATCCTTACCTTCCGGCCATACAGAACGGGTGGGATCGGTGAATATCGCGATTCCGTGCCTCCTAGAGTGATTTATCGTCATATCGAACGATTGCGAGGGCTGGGATGTGAATCCTCACCTTCCGTCGATACAGAACGTGTGGGAACGGTGAATATCGCGATTCCGAGGCTCCTGGAGTGATTTATCGTTATATCGAACGATTGCGAGGGCTGGAACGTGAATCCTTACCTTCTATCGATACAGAACGATTGGAAATGATGCATATCGCGATTCCGGGCCTCCTAGAGTGATTAATCGTTATATGGAACGATTGCGATAGCTGGAAAGTGAATCCTTACCTTCTGTATATACATGACTATAGGACAGGGTGCATATCGCGATTCCGAACCTCCGAAAGTGATTTAGCGATAGACCGAACAATTGCGAGGGCTGGGAAGTGAATCCTTACCTTCTGTTGATACAGAACGTGTGGGATCGGTGAATATCGCGATTCCGTGACTCCTAGAGTGATTTATCGTCATATCGAACGATTGCGAGGGCTGGGATGTGAATCCTTACCTTCCCTCGATACAGAACGTGTGGAAAAGGTGAATATCGCGATTCCGAGCCTCATAGAGTGATCTTCGTTATATCGAACGATTGCGAGGCCTGGGAAGTGATTCCTTGCCTTCTGTCGATAGAGAACGTGTGGAACGTGTGAATATCGCTATTCCGAGCCTCCTAGAGTGATTAATCGTTATATGGAACGATTGCGATAGCTGGAAAGTGAATCCTTACCTTCTGTATACACGTGACTATAGGACAGGGTGAATATCGCGATTCCTAACCTCCGAAAGTGATTTAGCGATAGACCGAACAATTGCGAGGGCTGGGAAGTGAATCCTTACCTTCTGTTAATACAGAACGTGTGGAAACGGTGAATATCGCGATTCCGAGCCTCCTAGAGTGATTTACCGTTATATCGAACGATTGCGAGAGCTGGGAAGTGAATCCTTACCATCTGTCTATACAGAACGATTGGACAGGGTGAATATCGCGATTCCGTGGCTCCTGGAGTGATTTATCGGCATATCGAAATATTGCGAGGGCTGGGATGTGAATCCTTACCTTCCGTCGATACAGAACGTGTGGAATCGGTGAATATCGCGATTCCGTGCCTCCTAGAGTGATTTATCGTCATATCGAACGATTGCGAGGGCTGGGATGTGAATCCTCACCATCCGTCGATACAGAACGTGTGGGAACGGTGAATATCGCGATTCCGAGGCTCCTGGAGTGATTTATCGTTACATCGAACGATTGCGAGGGCTGGAACGTGAATCCTCACCTTCTATCGATTGGAAATGATGCATATCGCGATTCCGGGCCTCCTAGATTGATTAATCGTTACATGGAACGATTGCGATAGCTGGAAAGTGAATCCTCACCTTCGGTATATACATGACTATAGGACAGGGTGAATATCGCGATTCCGTGCCTCCTAGAGTGATTTGTCGTCATATCGAACGATTGCGAGGGCTGGGATGTGAATCCTTACCTTCCCTCGATACAGAACGTGTGGAAACGGTGAATATCGCGATTCCGAGCCTCCTAGACTGATTTATCTATAGGCCGAACGATTGCGAGGGCTGGGAACTGAGTACTTACCTTCTGTCTATACAGAACGATTGGACAGGGTGAATATCGCGATTCCGTGGCTCCTGGAGTGATTTATCGTTATATCGAACGATTGCCGGGGATGAGAAGTGATTCCTTACCTTCTTTCGATCCAGAACGTGTGGAAACGGTGAATATCGCGATTTCGAGCCTCCTAGAGTGATTTATCGTCATATCGAACGATTACGAGGGCTGGGATGTTAATCCTCACCTTCCGTCTATACAGAACGATTGGACAGGGTGAATATCGCGATTCCGTGGCTCCTGGAGTGATTTATCGTTATATCGAACGATTGCCGGGGATGAGAAGTGATTCCTTACCTTCTTTCGATCCAGAACGTGTGGAAACGGTGAATATCGCGATTCCAAGCCGCCTAGAGTGATTTATCGTCATATCGAACGATTGCGAGGACTGGGATGTGAATGCTCACCTTCCGTCGATACAGAACGTGTGGGAACGGTGAATATCGCGATTCCGAGGCTCCTGGAGTGATTTATCGTTATATCGAACGATTGCGAGAGCTGGGAAGTGAATCCTTACCATCTGTCTATACAGAACGATTGGACAAGGTGAATATCGCGATTCCGTGGCTCCTGGAGTGATTTATCGTCATATCGAAATATTGCGAGGGCTGGGATGTGAATCCTTACCTTCCGTCGATACAGAACGTGTGGGATCGGTGAATATCGCGATTCCGTGCCTCCTAGAGTGATTTATCGTCATATCGAACGATTGCGAGGGCTGGGATGTGAATCCTCACCATCCGTCGATACAGAACGTGTGGGAACGGTGAATATCGCGATTCCGAGGCTCCTGGAGTGATTTATCGTTATATCGAACGATTGCGAGGGCTGGAACGTGAATCCTTACCTTCTATCGATACAGAACGATTGCAAATGATGCATATCGCGATTCCGGGCCTCCTACAGTGATTAATCGTTATATGGAACGATTGCGATAGCTGGAAAGTGAAACCTTACCTTCTGTATATACATGACTATAGAACAGGGTGAATATCGCGATTCCGAACCTCCGAAAGTGATTTAGCGATAGACCGAACAATTGCGAGGGCTGGGAAGTGAATCCTTACCTTCTGTTGATACAGAACGTGTGGAAACGGTGAATATCGCGATTCCGAGCCTCCTAGACTGATTTATCTATAGACCGAACGATTGCGAGGGCTGGGAAGTGAGTACTTACCTTCTGTCTATACACAACGGTTGGACAGGGTGAATATCGCGATTCCGTGGCTCCTGGAGTATTTTATCGTTATATCGAACGATTGCCGGGGATGAGAAGTGATTCCTTACCTTCTTTCGATCCAGAACGTGTGGAAACGGTGAATATCGCTATTCCGAGCCTCCTAGAGTGATCTTCGTTATATCGAACGATTGCGAGGCCTGGGAAGTGATTCATTGCCTTCTGTCGATACAGAACGTGTGGGAACGGTGAATATCGCGATTCCGAGCCTCCTAGAGTGATTTACCGTTATATCGAACGATTGCGAGAGCTGGGAAGTGAATCCTCACCTTCTGTATATACATGACTATAGGACAGGGTGAATATCGCGATTCCGAACCTCCGAAAGTGATTTATCGATAGAACGAACAATTGCGAGGGCTGGGAAGTGAATCCTTACCATCTGTTGATACAGAACGTGTGGCAACGGTGTATATCGCGATTCCGAGCCTCCTAGAGTGATTTACCGTTATATCGAACGATTGCGAGAGCTGGGAAGTGAATCCTTACCATCTGTCTATACAGAACGATTGGACAGGGTGAATATCGCGATTCCGTGCCTCCTAGAGTGATTTATCGTCATATCGAACGATTGCGAGGGCTGGGATGTGAATCCTCACCATCCGTCGATACAGAACGTGTGGAATCGGTGAATATCGCGATTCCGAGCCTCCTAGACTGATTTATCTATAGACCGAACGATTGCGAGGGCTGGGAAGTGAGTACTTACCTTCTGTCTATATAGAACGATTGGACAGGGTGAATATCGCGAGTCCGTGGCTCCTGGAGTGATTTATCGTTATATCGAACGATTGCCGGGGATGAGAAGTGATTCCTTACCTTCTTTCGATCCAGAACGTGTGGAAACGGTGAATATCGCGATTTCGAGCCTCCTAGAGTGATTTATCGTCATATCGAACGATTGCGAGGGCTGGGATGTGAATCCTCACCTTCCGTCGATACAGAACGTGTGGGAACGGTGAATATCGCGATTCCAAGGCTCCTGGAGTGATTTATCGTTATATCGAACGATTGCGAGGGCTGGAACGTGAATCCTTACCTTCTATCGATACAGAACGATTGGAAATGATGCATATCGCGATTCCGGGCCTCCTACAGTGATTAATCGTTATATGGAACGATTGCGATAGCTGGAAAGTGAAACCTTACCTTCTGTATATACATGACTATAGAACAGGGTGAATATCGCGATTCCGAACCTCCGAAAGTGATTTAGCGATAGACCGAACAATTGCGAGGGCTGGGAAGTGAATCCTTACCTTCTGTTGATACAGAACGTGTGGAAACGGTGAATATCGCGATTCCGAGGCTCCTGGAGTGATTTATCGTTACATCGAACGATTGCGAGGGCTGGAACGTGAATCCTCACCTTCTATCGATTGGAAATGATGCATATCGCGATTCCGGGCCTCCTAGATTGATTAATCGTTACATGGAACGATTGCGATAGCTGGAAAGTGAATCCTCACCTTCGGTATATACATGACTATAGGACAGGGTGAATATCGCGATTCCGTGCCTCCTAGAGTGATTTGTCGTCATATCGAACGATTGCGAGGGCTGGGATGTGAATCCTTACCTTCCCTCGATACAGAACGTGTGGAAACGGTGAATATCGCGATTCCGAGCCTCCTAGACTGATTTATCTATAGGCCGAACGATTGCGAGGGCTGGGAACTGAGTACTTACCTTCTGTCTATACAGAACGATTGGACAGGGTGAATATCGCGATTCCGTGGCTCCTGGAGTGATTTATCGTTATATCGAACGATTGCCGGGGATGAGAAGTGATTCCTTACCTTCTTTCGATCCAGATCGTGTGGAAACGGTGAATATCGCGATTTCGAGCCTCCTAGAGTGATTTATCGTCATATCGAACGATTACGAGGGCTGGGATGTTAATCCTCACCTTCCGTCTATACAGAACGATTGGACAGGGTGAATATCGCGATTCCGTGGCTCCTGGAGTGATTTATCGTTATATCGAACGATTGCCGGGGATGAGAAGTGATTCCTTACCTTCTTTCGATCCAGAACGTGTGGAAACGGTGAATATCGCGATTCCAAGCCGCCTAGAGTGATTTATCGTCATATCGAACGATTGCGAGGACTGGGATGTGAATGCTCACCTTCCGTCGATACAGAACGTGTGGGAACGGTGAATATCGCGATTCCGAGCCTCCTAGAGTGATTTACCGTTATATCGAACGATTGCGAGAGCTGGGAAGTGAATCCTCACCTTCTGTATATACATGACTATAGGACAGGGTGAATATCGCGATTCCGAACCTCCGAAAGTGATTTATCGATAGAACGAACAATTGCGAGGGCTGGGAAGTGAATCCTTACCATCTGTTGATACAGAACGTGTGGCAACGGTGTATATCGCGATTCCGAGCCTCCTAGAGTGATTTACCGTTATATCGAACGATTGCGAGAGCTGGGAAGTGAATCCTTACCATCTGTCTATACAGAACGATTGGACAGGGTGAATATCGCGATTCCGTGCCTCCTAGAGTGATTTATCGTCATATCGAACGATTGCGAGGGCTGGGATGTGAATCCTCACCATCCGTCGATACAGAACGTGTGGAATCGGTGAATATCGCGATTCCGTGCCTCCTAGAGTGATTTATCGTCATATCGAACGATTGCGAGGGCTGGGATGTGAATCCTTACCTTCCGTAGATACAGAACGTGTGGAAACGGTGAATATCGCGATTCCGAGCCTCCTAGACTGATTTATCTATAGACCGAACGATTGCGAGGGCTGGGAAGTGAATACTTACCTTCTGTCTATATAGAACGATTGGACAGGGTGAATATCGCGAGTCCGTGGCTCCTGGAGTGATTTATCGTTATATCGAACGATTGCCGGGGATGAGAAGTGATTCCTTACCTTCTTTCGATCCAGAACGTGTGGAAACGGTGAATATCGCGATTTCGAGCCTCCTAGAGTGATTTATCGTCATATCGAACGATTGCGAGGGCTGGGATGTGAATCCTCACCTTCCGTCGATACAGAACGTGTGGGAACGGTGAATATCGCGATTCCAAGGCTCCTGGAGTGATTTATCGTTATATCGAACGATTGCGAGGGCTGGAACGTGAATCCTTACCTTCTATCGATACAGAACGATTGGAAATGATGCATATCGCGATTCCGGGCCTCCTACAGTGATTAATCGTTATATGGAACGATTGCGATAGCTGGAAAGTGAAACCTTACCTTCTGTATATACATGACTATAGAACAGGGTGAATATCGCGATTCCGAACCTCCGAAAGTGATTTAGCGATAGACCGAACAATTGCGAGGGCTGGGAAGTGAATCCTTACCTTCTGTTGATACAGAACGTGTGGAAACGGTGAATATCGCGATTCCGAGGCTCCTGGAGTGATTTATCGTTACATCGAACGATTGCGAGGGCTGGAACGTGAATCCTCACCTTCTATCGATTGGAAATGATGCATATCGCGATTCCGGGCCTCCTAGATTGATTAATCGTTACATGGAACGATTGCGATAGCTGGAAAGTGAATCCTCACCTTCGGTATATACATGACTATAGGACAGGGTGAATATCGCGATTCCGTGCCTCCTAGAGTGATTTGTCGTCATATCGAACGATTGCGAGGGCTGGGATGTGAATCCTTACCTTCCCTCGATACAGAACGTGTGGAAACGGTGAATATCGCGATTCCGAGCCTCCTAGACTGATTTATCTATAGGCCGAACGATTGCGAGGGCTGGGAACTGAGTACTTACCTTCTGTCTATACAGAACGATTGGACAGGGTGAATATCGCGATTCCGTGGCTCCTGGAGTGATTTATCGTTATATCGAACGATTGCCGGGGATGAGAAGTGATTCCTTACCTTCTTTCGATCCAGATCGTGTGGAAACGGTGAATATCGCGATTTCGAGCCTCCTAGAGTGATTTATCGTCATATCGAACGATTACGAGGGCTGGGATGTTAATCCTCACCTTCCGTCTATACAGAACGATTGGACAGGGTGAATATCGCGATTCCGTGGCTCCTGGAGTGATTTATCGTTATATCGAACGATTGCCGGGGATGAGAAGTGATTCCTTACCTTCTTTCGATCCAGAACGTGTGGAAACGGTGAATATCGCGATTCCAAGCCGCCTAGAGTGATTTATCGTCATATCGAACGATTGCGAGGACTGGGATGTGAATGCTCACCTTCCGTCGATACAGAACGTGTGGGAACGGTGAATATCGCGATTCCGAGGCTCCTGGAGTGATTTATCGTTATATCGAACGATTGCGAGAGCTGGGAAGTGAATCCTTACCATCTGTCTATACAGAACGATTGGACAAGGTGAATATCGCGATTCCGTGGCTCCTGGAGTGATTTATCGTCATATCGAAATATTGCGAGGGCTGGGATGTGAATCCTTACCTTCCGTCGATACAGAACGTGTGGGATCGGTGAATATCGCGATTCCGTGCCTCCTAGAGTGATTTATCGTCATATCGAACGATTGCGAGGGCTGGGATGTGAATCCTCACCATCCGTCGATACAGAACGTGTGGGAACGGTGAATATCGCGATTCCGAGGCTCCTGGAGTGATTTATCGTTATATCGAACGATTGCGAGGGCTGGAACGTGAATCCTTACCTTCTGTCGATACAGGACGATTGGAAATGATGCATATCGCGATTCCGGGCCCCCTAGAGTGATTAATCGTTATATGGAACGATTGCGAAAGCTGGAAAGTGAATCCTCACCTTCTGTATATACATGACTATAGGACAGGGTGAATATCGCGATTCCGAACCTCCGAAAGTGATTTAGCGATAGACCGAACAATTGCGAGGGCTGGGAAGTGAATCCTTACCTTCTGTTGATACAGAACGTGTGGAAAAGGTGAATATCGCGATTCCGAACCGCCTAGACTGATTTATCTATAGACCGAACGATTGCGAGGGCTGGGAAGTGAGTACTTACCTTCTGTCTATACACAACGGTTGGACAGGGTGAATATCGCGATTCCGTGGCTCCTGGAGTGATTTATCGTTATATCGAACGATTGCCGGGGATGAGAAGTAATTCCTTACCTTCTTTTGATCCAGAACGTGTGGAAACGGTGAATATCGCTATTCCGAGCCTCCTAGAGTGATCTTCGTTATATCGAACGATTGCGAGGCCTGGGAAGTGATTCATTGCCTTCTGTCGATAGAGAACGTGTGGAACGTGTGAATATCGCTATTCCGAGCCTCCTAGAGTGATTAATCGTTATATGGAACGATTGCGATAGCTGGAAAGTGAATCCTTACCTTCTGTATACACGTGACTATAGGACAGGGTGAATATCGCGATTCCGAACCTCCGAAAGTGATTTAGCGATAGACCGAACAATTGCGAGGGCTGGGAAGTGAATCCTTACCTTCTGTTGATACAGAACGTGTGCAAACGGTGAATATCGCGATTCCGAGCCTCCTAGAGTGATTTACCGTTATATCGAACGATTGCGAGAACTGGGAAGTGAATCCTTACCATCTGTCTATACAGAACGATTGGACAGGGTGAATATCGCGATTCCGTGGCTCCTAGAGTGATTTATCGTCATATCGAAATATTGCGAGGGCTGGGATGTGAATCCTTACCTTCCGTCGATACAGAACGTGTGGAATCGGTGAATATCGCGATTCCGTGCCTCCTAGAGTGATTTATCGTCATATCGAACGATTGCGAGGGCTGGGATGTGAATCCTCACCATCCGTCGATACAGAACGTGTGGGAACGGTGAATATCGCGATTCCGAGACTCCTGGAGTGATTTATCGTTATATCGAACGATTGCGAGGGCTGGAACGTGAATCCTCACCTTCTGTCGATACAGAACGATTGGAAATGATGCATATCGCGATTCCGGGCCTCCTAGATTGATTAATCGTTACATGGAACGATTGCGATAGCTGGAAAGTGAATCCTCACCTTCTGTATATACATGACTATAGGACAGGGTGAATATCGCGATTCCGTGCCTCCTAGAGTGATTTGTCGTCATATCGAACGATTGCGAGGGCTGGGATGTGAATCCTTACCTTCCCTCGATACAGAACGTGTGGAAACGGTGAATATCGCGATTCCGAGCCTCCTAGACTGATTTATCTATTGGCCGAACGATTGCGAGGGCTGGGAACTGAGTACTTACCTTCTGTCTATACAGAACGATTGGACAGGGTGAATATCGCGATTCCGAGGCTCCTGGAGTGATTTATCGTTATATCGAACGATTGCCGGGGATGAGAAGTGATTCCTTACCTTCTTTCGATCCAGAACGTGTGGAAACGGTGAATATCGCGATTTCGAGCCTCCTAGAGTGATTTATCGTCATATCGAACGATTACGAGGGCTGGGATGTTAATCCTCACCTTCCGTCTATACAGAACGATTGGACAGGGTGAATATCGCGATTCCGTGGCTCCTGGAGTGATTTATCGTTATATCGAACGATTGCCGGGGATGAGAAGTGATTCCTTACCTTCTTTCGATCCAGAACGTGTGGAAACGGTGAATATCGCGATTCCAAGCCTCCTAGAGTGATTTATCGTCATATCGAACGATTGCGAGGACTGGGATGTGAATGCTCACCTTCCGTCGATACAGAACGTGTGGGAACGGTGAATATCGCGATTCCGAGGCTCCTGGAGTGATTTATCGTTATATCGAACGATTGCGAGAGCTGGGAAGTGAATCCTTACCATCTGTCTATACAGAACGATTGGACAAGGTGAATATCGCGATTCCGTGGCTCCTGGAGTGATTTATCGTCATATCGAAATATTGCGAGGGCTGGGATGTGAATCCTTACCTTCCGTCGATACAGAACGTGTGGGATCGGTGAATATCGCGATTCCGTGCCTCCTAGAGTGATTTATCGTCATATCGAACGATTGCGAGGGCTGGGATGTGAATCCTCACCATCCGTCGATACAGAACGTGTGGGAACGGTGAATATCGCGATTCCGAGGCTCCTGGAGTGATTTATCGTTATATCGAACGATTGCGAGGGCTGGAACGTGAATCCTTACCTTCTGTCGATACAGGACGATTGGAAATGATGCATATCGCGATTCCGGGCCCCCTAGAGTGATTAATCGTTATATGGAACGATTGCGAAAGCTGGAAAGTGAATCCTCACCTTCTGTATATACATGACTATAGGACAGGGTGAATATCGCGATTCCGAACCTCCGAAAGTGATTTAGCGATAGACCGAACAATTGCGAGGGCTGGGAAGTGAATCCTTACCTTCTGTTGATACAGAACGTGTGGAAAAGGTGAATATCGCGATTCCGAACCGCCTAGACTGATTTATCTATAGACCGAACGATTGCGAGGGCTGGGAAGTGAGTACTTACCTTCTGTCTATACACAACGGTTGGACAGGGTGAATATCGCGATTCCGTGGCTCCTGGAGTGATTTATCGTTATATCGAACGATTGCCGGGGATGAGAAGTAATTCCTTACCTTCTTTTGATCCAGAACGTGTGGAAACGGTGAATATCGCTATTCCGAGCCTCCTAGAGTGATCTTCGTTATATCGAACGATTGCGAGGCCTGGGAAGTGATTCATTGCCTTCTGTCGATAGAGAACGTGTGGAACGTGTGAATATCGCTATTCCGAGCCTCCTAGAGTGATTAATCGTTATATGGAACGATTGCGATAGCTGGAAAGTGAATCCTTACCTTCTGTATACACGTGACTATAGGACAGGGTGAATATCGCGATTCCGAACCTCCGAAAGTGATTTAGCGATAGACCGAACAATTGCGAGGGCTGGGAAGTGAATCCTTACCTTCTGTTGATACAGAACGTGTGGAAACGGTGAATATCGCGATTCCGAGCCTCCTAGAGTGATTTACCGTTATATCGAACGATTGCGAGAACTGGGAAGTGAATCCTTACCATCTGTCTATACAGAACGATTGGACAGGGTGAATATCGCGATTCCGTGGCTCCTAGAGTGATTTATCGTCATATCGAAATATTGCGAGGGCTGGGAAGTGAATCCTTACCTTCCGTCGATACAGAACGTGTGGGATCGGTGAATATCGCGATTCCGTGCCTCCTAGAGTGATTTATCGTTATATCGAACGATTGCGAGGGCTGGAACGTGAATCCTTACCTTCTGTCGATACAGGACGATTGGAAATGATGCATATCGCGATTCCGGGCCTCCTAGAGTGATTAATCGTTATATGGAACGATTGCGATAGCTGGAAAGTGAATCCTCACCTTCTGTATATACATGACTATAGGACAGGGTGAATATCGCGATTCCGAACCTCCGAAAGTGATTTATCGATAGACCGAACAATTGCGAGGGCTGGGAAGTGAATCCTTACCTTCTGTTGCTATAGAACGTGTGGAAACGGTGAATATCCAAATTCCGAGGCTCTTAGAGTGATTTATCGTCATATCGAAATATTGGGAGGGCTGGGATGTGAATCCTTACCTTCCGTCCATACAGAACGTGTGGGATCGGTGGATATCGCGATTCCGTGCCTCCTAGAGTGATTTATCGTCATATCGAACGATTGCGAGGGCTGGGATGTGAATCCTTACCTTCCCTCGATACAGAACGTGTGGAAACGGTGAATATCGCGATTCCGAGCCTCCTAGACTGATATATCTATAGACCGAACGATTGCGAGGGCTGGGAAGTGAGTACTTACCTTCTGTCTATACAGAACGATTGGACAGGGTGAATATCGCGATTCCGTGGCTCCTGGAGTGATTTATCGCTATATCGAACGATTGCCGGGGATGAGAACTGATTCCTTACCTTCTTTCGATCCAGAACGTGTGGAAACGGTGAATATCGCGATTCCGAGCCTCCTAGAGTGATTTACCGTTATATCGAACGATTGCGAGAGCTGGGAAGTGAATGCTCACCTTCCGTCGATACAGAACGTGTGGGAACGGTGAATATCGCGATTCCGAGGCTCCTGGAGTGATTTATCGTTATATCGAACGATTGCGAGGGCTGGAACGTGAATCCTTACCTTCTGTCGATACAGGACGATTGGAAATGATGCATATCGCGATTCCGGGCCTCCTAGAGTGATTAATCGTTATATGGAACGATTGCGATAGCTGGAAAGTGAATCCTCACATTCTGTATATACATGACTATAGGACAGGGTGAATATCGCGATTCCGAACCTCCGAAAGTGATTTAGCGATAGACCGAACAATTGCGAGGGCTGGGAAGTGAATCCTTACCTTCTGTTGCTACAGAACGTGTGGAAACGGTGAATATCCAAATTCCGAGGCTCTTAGAGTGATTTATCGTCATATCGAAATATTGGGAGGGCTGGGATGTGAATCCTTACCTTCCGTCCATACAGAACGTGTGGGATCGGTGGATATCGCGATTCCGTGCCTCCTAGAGTGATTTATCGTCATATCGAACGATTGCGAGGGCTGGGATGTGAATCCTTACCTTCCCTCGATACAGAACGTGTGGAAACGGTGAATATCGCGATTCCGAGCCTCCTAGACTGATATATCTATAGACCGAACGATTGCGAGGGCTGGGAAGTGAGTACTTACCTTCTGTCTATACAGAACGATTGGACAGGGTGAATATCGCGATTCCGTGGCTCCTGGAGTGATTTATCGCTATATCGAACGATTGCCGGGGATGAGAACTGATTCCTTACCTTCTTTCGATCCAGAACGTGTGGAAACGGTGAATATCGCGATTCCGAGCCTCCTAGAGTGATTTACCGTTATATCGAACGATTGCGAGAGCTGGGAAGTGAATGCTCACCCTCCGTCGATACAGAACGTGTGGGAACGGTGAATATCGCGATTCCGAGGCTCCTGGAGTGATTTATCGTTATATCGAACGATTGCGAGGGCTGGAACGTGAATCCTTACCTTCTGTCGATACAGGACGATTGGAAATGATGCATATCGCGATTCCGGGCCTCCTAGAGTGATTAATCGTTATATGGAACGATTGCGATAGCTGGAAAGTGAATCCTCACATTCTGTATATACATGACTATAGGACAGGGTGAATATCGCGATTCCGAACCTCCGAAAGTGATTTAGCGATAGACCGAACAATTGCGAGGGCTGGGAAGTGAATCCTTACCTTCTGTCTATACAGAACGATTGGACAGGGTGAATATCGCGATTCCGTGGCTCCTGGAGTGATTTATCGTTATATCGAACGATTGCCGGGGATGAGAAGTGATTCCTTACCTTCTTTCGATCCAGAACGTGTGGAAACGGTGAATATCGCGATTCCGAGCCTCCTAGAGTGATTTACCGTTATATCGAACGATTGCGAGAGCTGGGAAGTGAATCCTTACCATCTGTCGATACAGAACGTGTGGAACGTCGAATATCGCGATTCCGAGCCGCCTAGAGTGATTAATCGTAATATCGAACGAATGCGAGGGCTGGAAAGTAAATCCATAGCTTCCATCAATACAGAACGTGTGGAAACGGTGAATATAACGATTCCGAGCCTCCTAGAGTGATTTATCGTCATATCGAACGATTGCGAGGGCTGGGATGTGAATGCTCACCTTCCGTCGATACAGAACGTGTGGGAACGGTGAATATCGCGATTCCGAGGCTCCTGGAGTGATTTATCGTTATATCGAACGATTGCGAGGGCTGGAACATGAATCCTTACCTTCTGTCGATACAGGACGATTGGAAATGATGCATATCGCGATTCCGGGCCTGCTAGAGTGATTAATCGTTATATGGAACGATTGCGACAGCTGGAAAGTGAATCCTCACATTCTGTATATACATGACTATAGGACAGGGTGAATATCGCGATTCCGAACCTCCGAAAGTGATTTAGCGATAGACCGAACAATTGCGAGGGCTGGGAAGTGAATCCTTACCTTCTGTCTATACAGAACGATTGGACAGGGTGAATATCGCGATTCCGTGGCTCCTGGAGTGATTTATCGTTATATCGAACGATTGCCGGGGATGAGAAGTGATTCCTTACCTTCTTTCGATCCAGAACGTGTGGAAACGGTGAATATCGCGATTCCGAACCTCCGAAAGTGTTTTAGCGATAGACCGAACAATTGCGAGGGCTGGGAAGTGAATCCTTACCTTCTGTTGATACAGAACGTGTGGAAACGGTGAATATCGCGATTCCGAGCCTCCTAGAGTGATTTACCGTTATATCGAACGATTGCGAGAGCTGGGAAGTGAATCCTTACCATCTGTCTATACAGAACGATTGGACAGGGTGAATATCGCGATTCCGTGGCTCCTGGAGTTATTTATCTTCATATCGAAATATTGCGAGGGCTGGGATGTGAATCCTTACCTTCCGTCGATACAGAACGTGTGGGAACGGTGAATATCGCGATTCCGAGGCTCCTGGAGTGATTTATCGTTATATCGAACGATTGCGAGGGCTGGAACGTGAATCCTTACCTTCTGTCGATACAGGACGATTGGAAATGATGCATATCGCGATTCCGGGCCTCCTAGAGTGATTAATCGTTATATGGAACGATTGCGATAGCTGGAAAGTGAATCCTCACCTTCTGTATATACATGACTATAGGACAGGGTGAATATCGCGATTCCGAACCTCCGAAAGTGATTTATCGATAGACCGAACAATTGCGAGGGCTGGGAAGTGAATCCTTACCATCTGTTGATACAGAACGTGTGGAAACGGTGAATATCGAAATTCCGAGGCTCTTAGAGTGATTTATCGTTATATCGAACGAATGCGAGGGCTGGAAAGTAAATCCATAGCTTCCTTCGATACAGAGCGTGTGGAAACGGTGAATATCGCCATTCCGAGTCTCCTAGAGTGATTTATTGTTATATCAAACGATTGCGAGGGCTGGAAAGTGATTCCTAAGCATCTTTCGATCCAGAACGTGTGGAAACGGTGAATATCGCGATTCCGAGCCTCCTAGAGTGATTTATCGTCATATCGAAATATTGCGAGGGCTGGGATGTGAATCCTTACCTTCCGGCCATACAGAACGGGTGGGATCGGTGAATATCGCGATTCCGTGCCTCCTAGAGTGATTTATCGTCATATCGAACGATTGCGAGGGCTGGGATGTGAATCCTCACCTTCCGTCGATACAGAACGTGTGGGAACGGTGAATATCGCGATTCCGAGGCTCCTGGAGTGATTTATCGTTATATCGAACGATTGCGAGGGCTGGAACGTGAATCCTTACCATCTATCGATACAGAACGATTGGAAATGATGCATATCGCGATTCCGGGCCTCCTAGAGTGATTAATCGTTATATGGAACGATTGCGATAGCTGGAAAGTGAATCCTTACCTTCTGTATATACATGACTATAGGACAGGGTGCATATCGCGATTCCGAACCTCCGAAAGTGATTTAGCGATAGACCGAACAATTGCGAGGGCTTGGAAGTGAATCCTTACCTTCTGTTGATACAGAACGTGTGGGATCGGTGAATATCGCGATTCCGTGCCTCCTAGAGTGATTTATCGTCATATCGAACGATTGCGAGGGCTGGGATGTGAATCCTTACCTTCCCTCGATACAGAACGTGTGGAAAAGGTGAATATCGCGATTCCGAGCCTCCTAGACTGATTTATCTATAGACCGAACGATTGCGAGGGCTGGGAAGTGAATCCTTACCTTCTGTTAATACAGAACGTGTGGAAACGGTGAATATCGCGATTCCGAGCCTCCTAGAGTGATTTACCGTTATATCGAACGATTGCGAGAGCTGGGAAGTGAATCCTTACCATCTGTCTATACAGAACGATTGGACAGGGTGAATATCGCGATTCCGTGGCTCCTGGAGTGATTTATCGGCATATCGAAATATTGCGAGGGCTGGGATGTGAATCCTTACCTTCCGTCGATACAGAACGTGTGGAATCGGTGAATATCGCGATTCCGTGCCTCCTAGAGTGATTTATCGTCATATCGAACGATTGCGAGGGCTGGGATGTGAATCCTCACCATCCGTCGATACAGAACGTGTGGGAACGGTGAATATCGCGATTCCGAGGCTCCTGGAGTGATTTATCGTTATATCGAACGATTGCGAGGGCTGGAACGTGAATCCTCACCTTCTATCGATTGGAAATGATGCATATCGCGATTCCGGGCCTCCTAGATTGATTAATCGTTACATGGAACGATTGCGATAGCTGGAAAGTGAATCCTCACCTTCGGTATATACATGACTATAGGACAGGGTGAATATCGCGATTCCGTGCCTCCTAGAGTGATTTGTCGTCATATCGAACGATTGCGAGGGCTGGGATGTGAATCCTTACCTTCCCTCGATACAGAACGTGTGGAAACGGTGAATATCGCGATTCCGAGCCTCCTAGACTGATTTATCTATAGGCCGAACGATTGCGAGGGCTGGGAACTGAGTACTTACCTTCTGTCTATACAGAACGATTGGACAGGGTGAATATCGCGATTCCGTGGCTCCTGGAGTGATTTATCGTTATATCGAACGATTGCCGGGGATGAGAAGTGATTCCTTACCTTCTTTCGATCCAGAACGTGTGGAAACGGTGAATATCGCGATTTCGAGCCTCCTAGAGTGATTTATCGTCATATCGAACGATTACGAGGGCTGGGATGTTAATCCTCACCTTCCGTCTATACAGAACGATTGGACAGGGTGAATATCGCGATTCCGTGGCTCCTGGAGTGATTTATCGTTATATCGAACGATTGCCGGGGATGAGAAGTGATTCCTTACCTTCTTTCGATCCAGAACGTGTGGAAACGGTGAATATCGCGATTCCAAGCCGCCTAGAGTGATTTATCGTCATATCGAACGATTGCGAGGACTGGGATGTGAATGCTCACCTTCCGTCGATACAGAACGTGTGGGAACGGTGAATATCGCGATTCCGAGGCTCCTGGAGTGATTTATCGTTATATCGAACGATTGCGAGAGCTGGGAAGTGAATCCTTACCATCTGTCTATACAGAACGATTGGACAAGGTGAATATCGCGATTCCGTGGCTCCTGGAGTGATTTATCGTCATATCGAAATATTGCGAGGGCTGGGATGTGAATCCTTACCTTCCGTCGATACAGAACGTGTGGGATCGGTGAATATCGCGATTCCGTGCCTCCTAGAGTGATTTATCGTCATATCGAACGATTGCGAGGGCTGGGATGTGAATCCTCACCATCCGTCGATACAGAACGTGTGGGAACGGTGAATATCGCGATTCCGAGGCTCCTGGAGTGATTTATCGTTATATCGAACGATTGCGAGGGCTGGAACGTGAATCCTTACCTTCTGTCGATACAGGACGATTGGAAATGATGCATATCGCGATTCCGGGCCCCCTAGAGTGATTAATCGTTATATGGAACGATTGCGAAAGCTGGAAAGTGAATCCTCACCTTCTGTATATACATGACTATAGGACAGGGTGAATATCGCGATTCCGAACCTCCGAAAGTGATTTAGCGATAGACCGAACAATTGCGAGGGCTGGGAAGTGAATCCTTACCTTCTGTTGATACAGAACGTGTGGAAAAGGTGAATATCGCGATTCCGAACCGCCTAGACTGATTTATCTATAGACCGAACGATTGCGAGGGCTGGGAAGTGAGTACTTACCTTCTGTCTATACACAACGGTTGGACAGGGTGAATATCGCGATTCCGTGGCTCCTGGAGTGATTTATCGTTATATCGAACGATTGCCGGGGATGAGAAGTAATTCCTTACCTTCTTTTGATCCAGAACGTGTGGAAACGGTGAATATCGCTATTCCGAGCCTCCTAGAGTGATCTTCGTTATATCGAACGATTGCGAGGCCTGGGAAGTGATTCATTGCCTTCTGTCGATAGAGAACGTGTGGAACGTGTGAATATCGCTATTCCGAGCCTCCTAGAGTGATTAATCGTTATATGGAACGATTGCGATAGCTGGAAAGTGAATCCTTACCTTCTGTATACACGTGACTATAGGACAGGGTGAATATCGCGATTCCGAACCTCCGAAAGTGATTTAGCGATAGACCGAACAATTGCGAGGGCTGGGAAGTGAATCCTTACCTTCTGTTGATACAGAACGTGTGCAAACGGTGAATATCGCGATTCCGAGCCTCCTAGAGTGATTTACCGTTATATCGAACGATTGCGAGAACTGGGAAGTGAATCCTTACCATCTGTCTATACAGAACGATTGGACAGGGTGAATATCGCGATTCCGTGGCTCCTAGAGTGATTTATCGTCATATCGAAATATTGCGAGGGCTGGGATGTGAATCCTTACCTTCCGTCGATACAGAACGTGTGGAATCGGTGAATATCGCGATTCCGTGCCTCCTAGAGTGATTTATCGTCATATCGAACGATTGCGAGGGCTGGGATGTGAATCCTCACCATCCGTCGATACAGAACGTGTGGGAACGGTGAATATCGCGATTCCGAGACTCCTGGAGTGATTTATCGTTATATCGAACGATTGCGAGGGCTGGAACGTGAATCCTCACCTTCTGTCGATACAGAACGATTGGAAATGATGCATATCGCGATTCCGGGCCTCCTAGATTGATTAATCGTTACATGGAACGATTGCGATAGCTGGAAAGTGAATCCTCACCTTCTGTATATACATGACTATAGGACAGGGTGAATATCGCGATTCCGTGCCTCCTAGAGTGATTTGTCGTCATATCGAACGATTGCGAGGGCTGGGATGTGAATCCTTACCTTCCCTCGATACAGAACGTGTGGAAACGGTGAATATCGCGATTCCGAGCCTCCTAGACTGATTTATCTATTGGCCGAACGATTGCGAGGGCTGGGAACTGAGTACTTACCTTCTGTCTATACAGAACGATTGGACAGGGTGAATATCGCGATTCCGAGGCTCCTGGAGTGATTTATCGTTATATCGAACGATTGCCGGGGATGAGAAGTGATTCCTTACCTTCTTTCGATCCAGAACGTGTGGAAACGGTGAATATCGCGATTTCGAGCCTCCTAGAGTGATTTATCGTCATATCGAACGATTACGAGGGCTGGGATGTTAATCCTCACCTTCCGTCTATACAGAACGATTGGACAGGGTGAATATCGCGATTCCGTGGCTCCTGGAGTGATTTATCGTTATATCGAACGATTGCCGGGGATGAGAAGTGATTCCTTACCTTCTTTCGATCCAGAACGTGTGGAAACGGTGAATATCGCGATTCCAAGCCTCCTAGAGTGATTTATCGTCATATCGAACGATTGCGAGGACTGGGATGTGAATGCTCACCTTCCGTCGATACAGAACGTGTGGGAACGGTGAATATCGCGATTCCGAGGCTCCTGGAGTGATTTATCGTTATATCGAACGATTGCGAGAGCTGGGAAGTGAATCCTTACCATCTGTCTATACAGAACGATTGGACAAGGTGAATATCGCGATTCCGTGGCTCCTGGAGTGATTTATCGTCATATCGAAATATTGCGAGGGCTGGGATGTGAATCCTTACCTTCCGTCGATACAGAACGTGTGGGATCGGTGAATATCGCGATTCCGTGCCTCCTAGAGTGATTTATCGTCATATCGAACGATTGCGAGGGCTGGGATGTGAATCCTCACCATCCGTCGATACAGAACGTGTGGGAACGGTGAATATCGCGATTCCGAGGCTCCTGGAGTGATTTATCGTTATATCGAACGATTGCGAGGGCTGGAACGTGAATCCTTACCTTCTGTCGATACAGGACGATTGGAAATGATGCATATCGCGATTCCGGGCCCCCTAGAGTGATTAATCGTTATATGGAACGATTGCGAAAGCTGGAAAGTGAATCCTCACCTTCTGTATATACATGACTATAGGACAGGGTGAATATCGCGATTCCGAACCTCCGAAAGTGATTTTGCGATAGACCGAACAATTGCGAGGGCTGGGAAGTGAATCCTTACCTTCTGTTGATACAGAACGTGTGGAAAAGGTGAATATCGCGATTCCGAACCGCCTAGACTGATTTATCTATAGACCGAACGATTGCGAGGGCTGGGAAGTGAGTACTTACCTTCTGTCTATACACAACGGTTGGACAGGGTGAATATCGCGATTCCGTGGCTCCTGGAGTGATTTATCGTTATATCGAACGATTGCCGGGGATGAGAAGTAATTCCTTACCTTCTTTTGATCCAGAACGTGTGGAAACGGTGAATATCGCTATTCCGAGCCTCCTAGAGTGATCTTCGTTATATCGAACGATTGCGAGGCCTGGGAAGTGATTCATTGCCTTCTGTCGATAGAGAACGTGTGGAACGTGTGAATATCGCTATTCCGAGCCTCCTAGAGTGATTAATCGTTATATGGAACGATTGCGATAGCTGGAAAGTGAATCCTTACCTTCTGTATACACGTGACTATAGGACAGGGTGAATATCGCGATTCCGAACCTCCGAAAGTGATTTAGCGATAGACCGAACAATTGCGAGGGCTGGGAAGTGAATCCTTACCTTCTGTTGATACAGAACGTGTGGAAACGGTGAATATCGCGATTCCGAGCCTCCTAGAGTGATTTACCGTTATATCGAACGATTGCGAGAACTGGGAAGTGAATCCTTACCATCTGTCTATACAGAACGATTGGACAGGGTGAATATCGCGATTCCGTGGCTCCTAGAGTGATTTATCGTCATATCGAAATATTGCGAGGGCTGGGAAGTGAATCCTTACCTTCCGTCGATACAGAACGTGTGGGATCGGTGAATATCGCGATTCCGTGCCTCCTAGAGTGATTTATCGTTATATCGAACGATTGCGAGGGCTGGAACGTGAATCCTTACCTTCTGTCGATACAGGACGATTGGAAATGATGCATATCGCGATTCCGGGCCTCCTAGAGTGATTAATCGTTATATTGAACGATTGCGATAGCTGGAAAGTGAATCCTCACCTTCTGTATATACATGACTATAGGACAGGGTGAATATCGCGATTCCGAACCTCCGAAAGTGATTTATCGATAGACCGAACAATTGCGAGGGCTGGGAAGTGAATCCTTACCTTCTGTTGCTATAGAACGTGTGGAAACGGTGAATATCCAAATTCCGAGGCTCTTAGAGTGATTTATCGTCATATCGAAATATTGGGAGGGCTGGGATGTGAATCCTTACCTTCCGTCCATACAGAACGTGTGGGATCGGTGGATATCGCGATTCCGTGCCTCCTAGAGTGATTTATCGTCATATCGAACGATTGCGAGGGCTGGGATGTGAATCCTTACCTTCCCTCGATACAGAACGTGTGGAAACGGTGAATATCGCGATTCCGAGCCTCCTAGACTGATATATCTATAGACCGAACGATTGCGAGGGCTGGGAAGTGAGTACTTACCTTCTGTCTATACAGAACGATTGGAGAGGGTGAATATCGCGATTCCGTGGCTCCTGGAGTGATTTATCGCTATATCGAACGATTGCCGGGGATGAGAACTGATTCCTTACCTTCTTTCGATCCAGAACGTGTGGAAACGGTGAATATCGCGATTCCGAGCCTCCTAGAGTGATTTACCGTTATATCGAACGATTGCGAGAGCTGGGAAGTGAATGCTCACCTTCCGTCGATACAGAACGTGTGGGAACGGTGAATATCGCGATTCCGAGGCTCCTGGAGTGATTTATCGTTATATCGAACGATTGCGAGGGCTGGAACGTGAATCCTTACCTTCTGTCGATACAGGACGATTGGAAATGATGCATATCGCGATTCCGGGCCTCCTAGAGTGATTAATCGTTATATGGAACGATTGCGATAGCTGGAAAGTGAATCCTCACATTCTGTATATACATGACTATAGGACAGGGTGAATATCGCGATTCCGAACCTCCGAAAGTGATTTAGCGATAGACCGAACAATTGCGAGGGCTGGGAAGTGAATCCTTACCTTCTGTTGCTACAGAACGTGTGGAAACGGTGAATATCCAAATTCCGAGGCTCTTAGAGTGATTTATCGTCATATCGAAATATTGGGAGGGCTGGGATGTGAATCCTTACCTTCCGTCCATACAGAACGTGTGGGATCGGTGGATATCGCGATTCCGTGCCTCCTAGAGTGATTTATCGTCATATCGAACGATTGCGAGGGCTGGGATGTGAATCCTTACCTTCCCTCGATACAGAACGTGTGGAAACGGTGAATATCGCGATTCCGAGCCTCCTAGACTGATATATCTATAGACCGAACGATTGCGAGGGCTGGGAAGTGAGTACTTACCTTCTGTCTATACAGAACGATTGGACAGGGTGAATATCGCGATTCCGTGGCTCCTGGAGTGATTTATCGCTATATCGAACGATTGCCGGGGATGAGAACTGATTCCTTACCTTCTTTCGATCCAGAACGTGTGGAAACGGTGAATATCGCGATTCCGAGCCTCCTAGAGTGATTTACCGTTATATCGAACGATTGCGAGAGCTGGGAAGTGAATGCTCACCCTCCGTCGATACAGAACGTGTGGGAACGGTGAATATCGCGATTCCGAGGCTCCTGGAGTGATTTATCGTTATATCGAACGATTGCGAGGGCTGGAACGTGAATCCTTACCTTCTGTCGATACAGGACGATTGGAAATGATGCATATCGCGATTCCGGGCCTCCTAGAGTGATTAATCGTTATATGGAACGATTGCGATAGCTGGAAAGTGAATCCTCACATTCTGTATATACATGACTATAGGACAGGGTGAATATCGCGATTCCGAACCTCCGAAAGTGATTTAGCGATAGACCGAACAATTGCGAGGGCTGGGAAGTGAATCCTTACCTTCTGTCTATACAGAACGATTGGACAGGGTGAATATCGCGATTCCGTGGCTCCTGGAGTGATTTATCGTTATATCGAACGATTGCCGGGGATGAGAAGTGATTCCTTACCTTCTTTCGATCCAGAACGTGTGGAAACGGTGAATATCGCGATTCCGAGCCTCCTAGAGTGATTTACCGTTATATCGAACGATTGCGAGAGCTGGGAAGTGAATCCTTACCATCTGTCGATACAGAACGTGTGGAACGTCGAATATCGCGATTCCGAGCCGCCTAGAGTGATTAATCGTAATATCGAACGAATGCGAGGGCTGGAAAGTAAATCCATAGCTTCCATCAATACAGAACGTGTGGAAACGGTGAATATAACGATTCCGAGCCTCCTAGAGTGATTTATCGTTATATCGAACGAAAGCGAGGGCTGGAAAGTAAAGCCATAGCTTCCTTCGATACAGAACGTGTGGAAACGGTGAATATCGCGATTCCGAGCCTCCTAGAGTGATTTTCGTTATATCGAACGATTGCGAGGGCTGGAAAGTAAATCCATAGCTTCCTTCGATACAGAGCGTGTGGAAACGGTGAATATCGCCATTCCGAGCCTCCTAGAGTGATTTATTGTTATATCAAACGATTGCGAGGGCTGGAAAGTGATTCCTAAGCTTCTTTCGATCCAGAACGTGTGGAAACGGTGAATATCGCGATTCCGAGCTTCCTAGAGTGATTTATCGTCATATCGAAATATTGCGAGGGCTGGGATGTGAATCCTTACCTACCGTCGATACAGAACGTGTGGGATCGGTGAATATCGCGATTCCGTGCCTCCTAGAGTGATTTACCGTTATATCGAACAATTGCGAGGGCTGGGAAGTGAATCCTTACCTTCTGTCTATACAGAACGATTGGACAGGGTGAATATCGCGATTCCGTGGCTCCTGGAGTGATTTATCGTTATATCGAACGATTGCCGGGGATGAGAAGTGATTCCTTACCTTCTTTCGATCCAGAACGTGTGGAAACGGTGAATATCGCGATTCCGAGCCTCCTAGAGTGATTTATCGTCATATCGAACGATTGCGAGGGCTGGGATGTGAATGCTCACCTTCCGTCGATACAGAACGTGTGGGAACGGTGAATATCGCGATTCCGAGGCTCCTGGAGTGATTTATCGTTATATCGAACGATTGCGAGGGCTGGAACATGAATCCTTACCTTCTGTCGATACAGGACGATTGGAAATGATGCATATCGCGATTCCGGGCCTGCTAGAGTGATTAATCGTTATATGGAACGATTGCGACAGCTGGAAAGTGAATCCTCACATTCTGTATATACATGACTATAGGACAGGGTGAATATCGCGATTCCGAACCTCCGAAAGTGATTTAGCGATAGACCGAACAATTGCGAGGGCTGGGAAGTGAATCCTTACCTTCTGTCTATACAGAACGATTGGACAGGGTGAATATCGCGATTCCGTGGCTCCTGGAGTGATTTATCGTTATATCGAACGATTGCCGGGGATGAGAAGTGATTCCTTACCTTCTTTCGATCCAGAACGTGTGGAAACGGTGAATATCGCGATTCCGAACCTCCGAAAGTGTTTTAGCGATAGACCGAACAATTGCGAGGGCTGGGAAGTGAATCCTTACCTTCTGTTGATACAGAACGTGTGGAAACGGTGAATATCGCGATTCCGAGCCTCCTAGAGTGATTTACCGTTATATCGAACGATTGCGAGAGCTGGGAAGTGAATCCTTACCATCTGTCTATACAGAACGATTGGACAGGGTGAATATCGCGATTCCGTGGCTCCTGGAGTTATTTATCTTCATATCGAAATATTGCGAGGGCTGGGATGTGAATCCTTACCTTCCGTCGATACAGAACGTGTGGGAACGGTGAATATCGCGATTCCGAGGCTCCTGGAGTGATTTATCGTTATATCGAACGATTGCGAGGGCTGGAACGTGAATCCTTACCTTCTGTCGATACAGGACGATTGGAAATGATGCATATCGCGATTCCGGGCCTCCTAGAGTGATTAATCGTTATATGGAACGATTGCGATAGCTGGAAAGTGAATCCTCACCTTCTGTATATACATGACTATAGGACAGGGTGAATATCGCGATTCCGAACCTCCGAAAGTGATTTATCGATAGACCGAACAATTGCGAGGGCTGGGAAGTGAATCCTTACCATCTGTTGATACAGAACGTGTGGAAACGGTGAATATCGAAATTCCGAGGCTCTTAGAGTGATTTATCGTTATATCGAACGAATGCGAGGGCTGGAAAGTAAATCCATAGCTTCCTTCGATACAGAGCGTGTGGAAACGGTGAATATCGCCATTCCGAGCCTCCTAGAGTGATTTATTGTTATATCAAACGATTGCGAGGGCTGGAAAGTGATTCCTAAGCATCTTTCGATCCAGAACGTGTGGAAACGGTGAATATCGCGATTCCGAGCCTCCTAGAGTGATTTATCGTCATATCGAAATATTGCGAGGGCTGGGATGTGAATCCTTACCTTCCGGCCATACAGAACGGGTGGGATCGGTGAATATCGCGATTCCGTGCCTCCTAGAGTGATTTATCGTCATATCGAACGATTGCGAGGGCTGGGATGTGAATCCTCACCTTCCGTCGATACAGAACGTGTGGGAACGGTGAATATCGCGATTCCGAGGCTCCTGGAGTGATTTATCGTTATATCGAACGATTGCGAGGGCTGGAACGTGAATCCTTACCATCTATCGATACAGAACGATTGGAAATGATGCATATCGCGATTCCGGGCCTCCTAGAGTGATTAATCGTTATATGGAACGATTGCGATAGCTGGAAAGTGAATCCTTACCTTCTGTATATACATGACTATAGGACAGGGTGCATATCGCGATTCCGAACCTCCGAAAGTGATTTAGCGATAGACCGAACAATTGCGAGGGCTGGGAAGTGAATCCTTACCTTCTGTTGATACAGAACGTGTGGGATCGGTGAATATCGCGATTCCGTGCCTCCTAGAGTGATTTATCGTCATATCGAACGATTGCGAGGGCTGGGATGTGAATCCTTACCTTCCCTCGATACAGAACGTGTGGAAAAGGTGAATATCGCGATTCCGAGCCTCCTAGACTGATTTATCTATAGACCGAACGATTGCGAGGGCTGGGAAGTGATTCCTTGCCTTCTGTCGATAGAGAACGTGTGGAACGTGTGAATATCGCTATTCCGAGCCTCCTAGAGTGATTAATCGTTATATGGAACGATTGCGATAGCTGGAAAGTGAATCCTTACCTTCTGTATACACGTGACTATAGGACAGGGTGAATATCGCGATTCCTAAACTCCGAAAGTGATTTAGCGATAGACCGAACAATTGCGAGGGCTGGGAAGTGAATCCTTACCTTCTGTTGATACAGAACGTGTGGAAACGGTGAATATCGCGATTCCGAGCCTCCTAGAGTGATTTACCGTTATATCGAACGATTGCGAGAGCTGGGAAGTGAATCCTTACCATCTGTCTATACAGAACGATTGGACAGGGTGAATATCGCGATTCCGTGGCTCCTGGAGTGATTTATCGGCATATCGAAATATTGCGAGGGCTGGGATGTGAATCCTTACCTTCCGTCGATACAGAACGTGTGGAATCGGTGAATATCGCGATTCCGTGCCTCCTAGAGTGATTTATCGTCATATCGAACGATTGCGAGGGCTGGGATGTGAATCCTCACCATCCGTCGATACAGAACGTGTGGGAACGGTGAATATCGCGATTCCGAGGCTCCTGGAGTGATTTATCGTTATATCGAACGATTGCGAGGGCTGGAACGTGAATCCTTACCTTCTGTCGATACAGAACGATTGGAAATGATGCATACCGCGATTCCGGGCCTCCTAGATTGATTAATCGTTACATGGAACGATTGCGATAGCTGGAAAGTGAATCCTCACCTTCTGTATATACATGACTATAGGACAGGGTGAATATCGCGATTCCGTGCCTCCTAGAGTGATTTGTCGTCATATCGAACGATTGCGAGGGCTGGGATGTGAATCCTTACCTTCCCTCGATACAGAACGTGTGGAAACGGTGAATATCGCGATTTCGAGCCTCCTAGAGTGATTTATCGTCATATCGAACGATTACGAGGGCTGGGATGTTAATCCTCACCTTCCGTCTATACAGAACGATTGGACAGGGTGAATATCGCGATTCCGTGGCTCCTGGAGTGATTTATCGTCATATCGAAATATTGCGAGGGCTGGGATGTGAATCCTTACCTTCCGTCGATACAGAACGTGTGGGATCGGTGAATATCGCGATTCCGTGCCTCCTAGAGTGATTTACCGTTATATCGAACGATTACGAGGGCTGGGATGTTAATCCTCACCTTCCGTCTATACAGAACGATTGGACAGGGTGAATATCGCGATTCCGTGGCTCCTGGAGTGATTTATCGTTATATCGAACGATTGCCGGGGATGAGAAGTGATTCCTTACCTTCTTTCGATCCAGAACGTGTGGAAACGGTGAATATCGCGATTCCAAGCCTCCTAGAGTGATTTATCGTCATATCGAACGATTGCGAGGGCTGGGATGTGAATGCTCACCTTCCGTCGATACAGAACGTGTGGGAACGGTGAATATCGCGATTCCGAGGCTCCTGGAGTGATTTATCGTTATATCGAACGATTGCGAGGGCTGGAACGTGAATCCTTACCTTCTGTCGATACAGGACGATTGGAAATGATGCATATCGCGATTCCAAGCCTCCTAGAGTGATTTATCGTCATATCGAACGATTGCGAGGACTGGGAAGTGAATCCTTACCATCTGTCTATACAGAACGATTGGACAGGGTGAATATCGCGATTCCGTGGCTCCTGGAGTGATTTATCGGCATATCGAAATATTGCGAGGGCTGGGATGTGAATCCTTACCTTCCGTCGATACAGAACGTGTGGAATCGGTGAATATCGCGATTCCGTGCCTCCTAGAGTGATTTATCGTCATATCGAACGATTGCGAGGGCTGGGATGTGAATCCTCACCATCCGTCGATACAGAACGTGTGGGAACGGTGAATATCGCGATTCCGAGGCTCCTGGAGTGATTTATCGTTATATCGAACGATTGCGAGGGCTGGAACGTGAATCCTTACCTTCTGTCGATACAGAACGATTGGAAATGATGCATATCGCGATTCCGGGCCTCCTAGATTGATTAATCGTTACATGGAACGATTGCGATAGCTGGAAAGTGAATCCTCACCTTCTGTATATACATGACTATAGGACAGGGTGAATATCGCGATTCCGAACCTCCGAAAGTGATTTAGCGATAGACCGAACAATTGCGAGGGCTGGGAAGTGAATCCTTACCTTCTGTCTATACAGAACGATTGGACAGGGTGAATATCGCGATTCCGTGGCTCCTGGAGTGATTTATCGTTATATCGAACGATTGCCGGGGATGAGAAGTGATTCCTTACCTTCTTTCGATCCAGAACGTGTGGAAACGGTGAATATCGCGATTCCGAGCCTCCTAGAGTGATTTACCGTTATATCGAACGATTGCGAGAGCTGGGAAGTGAATCCTTACCATCTGTCGATACAGAACGTGTGGAACGTCGAATATCGCGATTCCGAGCCGCCTAGAGTGATTAATCGTAATATCGAACGAATGCGAGGGCTGGAAAGTAAATCCATAGCTTCCATCAATACAGAACGTGTGGAAACGGTGAATATAACGATTCCGAGCCTCCTAGAGTGATTTATCGTCATATCGAACGATTGCGAGGGCTGGGATGTGAATGCTCACCTTCCGTCGATACAGAACGTGTGGGAACGGTGAATATCGCGATTCCGAGGCTCCTGGAGTGATTTATCGTTATATCGAACGATTGCGAGGGCTGGAACATGAATCCTTACCTTCTGTCGATACAGGACGATTGGAAATGATGCATATCGCGATTCCGGGCCTGCTAGAGTGATTAATCGTTATATGGAACGATTGCGACAGCTGGAAAGTGAATCCTCACATTCTGTATATACATGACTATAGGACAGGGTGAATATCGCGATTCCGAACCTCCGAAAGTGATTTAGCGATAGACCGAACAATTGCGAGGGCTGGGAAGTGAATCCTTACCTTCTGTCTATACAGAACGATTGGACAGGGTGAATATCGCGATTCCGTGGCTCCTGGAGTGATTTATCGTTATATCGAACGATTGCCGGGGATGAGAAGTGATTCCTTACCTTCTTTCGATCCAGAACGTGTGGAAACGGTGAATATCGCGATTCCGAACCTCCGAAAGTGTTTTAGCGATAGACCGAACAATTGCGAGGGCTGGGAAGTGAATCCTTACCTTCTGTTGATACAGAACGTGTGGAAACGGTGAATATCGCGATTCCGAGCCTCCTAGAGTGATTTACCGTTATATCGAACGATTGCGAGAGCTGGGAAGTGAATCCTTACCATCTGTCTATACAGAACGATTGGACAGGGTGAATATCGCGATTCCGTGGCTCCTGGAGTTATTTATCTTCATATCGAAATATTGCGAGGGCTGGGATGTGAATCCTTACCTTCCGTCGATACAGAACGTGTGGGAACGGTGAATATCGCGATTCCGAGGCTCCTGGAGTGATTTATCGTTATATCGAACGATTGCGAGGGCTGGAACGTGAATCCTTACCTTCTGTCGATACAGGACGATTGGAAATGATGCATATCGCGATTCCGGGCCTCCTAGAGTGATTAATCGTTATATGGAACGATTGCGATAGCTGGAAAGTGAATCCTCACCTTCTGTATATACATGACTATAGGACAGGGTGAATATCGCGATTCCGAACCTCCGAAAGTGATTTATCGATAGACCGAACAATTGCGAGGGCTGGGAAGTGAATCCTTACCATCTGTTGATACAGAACGTGTGGAAACGGTGAATATCGAAATTCCGAGGCTCTTAGAGTGATTTATCGTTATATCGAACGAATGCGAGGGCTGGAAAGTAAATCCATAGCTTCCTTCGATACAGAGCGTGTGGAAACGGTGAATATCGCCATTCCGAGTCTCCTAGAGTGATTTATTGTTATATCAAACGATTGCGAGGGCTGGAAAGTGATTCCTAAGCATCTTTCGATCCAGAACGTGTGGAAACGGTGAATATCGCGATTCCGAGCCTCCTAGAGTGATTTATCGTCATATCGAAATATTGCGAGGGCTGGGATGTGAATCCTTACCTTCCGGCCATACAGAACGGGTGGGATCGGTGAATATCGCGATTCCGTGCCTCCTAGAGTGATTTATCGTCATATCGAACGATTGCGAGGGCTGGGATGTGAATCCTCACCTTCCGTCGATACAGAACGTGTGGGAACGGTGAATATCGCGATTCCGAGGCTCCTGGAGTGATTTATCGTTATATCGAACGATTGCGAGGGCTGGAACGTGAATCCTTACCATCTATCGATACAGAACGATTGGAAATGATGCATATCGCGATTCCGGGCCTCCTAGAGTGATTAATCGTTATATGGAACGATTGCGATAGCTGGAAAGTGAATCCTTACCTTCTGTATATACATGACTATAGGACAGGGTGCATATCGCGATTCCGAACCTCCGAAAGTGATTTAGCGATAGACCGAACAATTGCGAGGGCTTGGAAGTGAATCCTTACCTTCTGTTGATACAGAACGTGTGGGATCGGTGAATATCGCGATTCCGTGCCTCCTAGAGTGATTTATCGTCATATCGAACGATTGCGAGGGCTGGGATGTGAATCCTTACCTTCCCTCGATACAGAACGTGTGGAAAAGGTGAATATCGCGATTCCGAGCCTCCTAGACTGATTTATCTATAGACCGAACGATTGCGAGGGCTGGGAAGTGAATCCTTACCTTCTGTTAATACAGAACGTGTGGAAACGGTGAATATCGCGATTCCGAGCCTCCTAGAGTGATTTACCGTTATATCGAACGATTGCGAGAGCTGGGAAGTGAATCCTTACCATCTGTCTATACAGAACGATTGGACAGGGTGAATATCGCGATTCCGTGGCTCCTGGAGTGATTTATCGGCATATCGAAATATTGCGAGGGCTGGGATGTGAATCCTTACCTTCCGTCGATACAGAACGTGTGGAATCGGTGAATATCGCGATTCCGTGCCTCCTAGAGTGATTTATCGTCATATCGAACGATTGCGAGGGCTGGGATGTGAATCCTCACCATCCGTCGATACAGAACGTGTGGGAACGGTGAATATCGCGATTCCGAGGCTCCTGGAGTGATTTATCGTTATATCGAACGATTGCGAGGGCTGGAACGTGAATCCTCACCTTCTATCGATTGGAAATGATGCATATCGCGATTCCGGGCCTCCTAGATTGATTAATCGTTACATGGAACGATTGCGATAGCTGGAAAGTGAATCCTCACCTTCGGTATATACATGACTATAGGACAGGGTGAATATCGCGATTCCGTGCCTCCTAGAGTGATTTGTCGTCATATCGAACGATTGCGAGGGCTGGGATGTGAATCCTTACCTTCCCTCGATACAGAACGTGTGGAAACGGTGAATATCGCGATTCCGAGCCTCCTAGACTGATTTATCTATAGGCCGAACGATTGCGAGGGCTGGGAACTGAGTACTTACCTTCTGTCTATACAGAACGATTGGACAGGGTGAATATCGCGATTCCGTGGCTCCTGGAGTGATTTATCGTTATATCGAACGATTGCCGGGGATGAGAAGTGATTCCTTACCTTCTTTCGATCCAGAACGTGTGGAAACGGTGAATATCGCGATTTCGAGCCTCCTAGAGTGATTTATCGTCATATCGAACGATTACGAGGGCTGGGATGTTAATCCTCACCTTCCGTCTATACAGAACGATTGGACAGGGTGAATATCGCGATTCCGTGGCTCCTGGAGTGATTTATCGTTATATCGAACGATTGCCGGGGATGAGAAGTGATTCCTTACCTTCTTTCGATCCAGAACGTGTGGAAACGGTGAATATCGCGATTCCAAGCCGCCTAGAGTGATTTATCGTCATATCGAACGATTGCGAGGACTGGGATGTGAATGCTCACCTTCCGTCGATACAGAACGTGTGGGAACGGTGAATATCGCGATTCCGAGGCTCCTGGAGTGATTTATCGTTATATCGAACGATTGCGAGAGCTGGGAAGTGAATCCTTACCATCTGTCTATACAGAACGATTGGACAAGGTGAATATCGCGATTCCGTGGCTCCTGGAGTGATTTATCGTCATATCGAAATATTGCGAGGGCTGGGATGTGAATCCTTACCTTCCGTCGATACAGAACGTGTGGGATCGGTGAATATCGCGATTCCGTGCCTCCTAGAGTGATTTATCGTCATATCGAACGATTGCGAGGGCTGGGATGTGAATCCTCACCATCCGTCGATACAGAACGTGTGGGAACGGTGAATATCGCGATTCCGAGGCTCCTGGAGTGATTTATCGTTATATCGAACGATTGCGAGGGCTGGAACGTGAATCCTTACCTTCTGTCGATACAGGACGATTGGAAATGATGCATATCGCGATTCCGGGCCCCCTAGAGTGATTAATCGTTATATGGAACGATTGCGAAAGCTGGAAAGTGAATCCTCACCTTCTGTATATACATGACTATAGGACAGGGTGAATATCGCGATTCCGAACCTCCGAAAGTGATTTAGCGATAGACCGAACAATTGCGAGGGCTGGGAAGTGAATCCTTACCTTCTGTTGATACAGAACGTGTGGAAAAGGTGAATATCGCGATTCCGAACCGCCTAGACTGATTTATCTATAGACCGAACGATTGCGAGGGCTGGGAAGTGAGTACTTACCTTCTGTCTATACACAACGGTTGGACAGGGTGAATATCGCGATTCCGTGGCTCCTGGAGTGATTTATCGTTATATCGAACGATTGCCGGGGATGAGAAGTAATTCCTTACCTTCTTTTGATCCAGAACGTGTGGAAACGGTGAATATCGCTATTCCGAGCCTCCTAGAGTGATCTTCGTTATATCGAACGATTGCGAGGCCTGGGAAGTGATTCATTGCCTTCTGTCGATAGAGAACGTGTGGAACGTGTGAATATCGCTATTCCGAGCCTCCTAGAGTGATTAATCGTTATATGGAACGATTGCGATAGCTGGAAAGTGAATCCTTACCTTCTGTATACACGTGACTATAGGACAGGGTGAATATCGCGATTCCGAACCTCCGAAAGTGATTTAGCGATAGACCGAACAATTGCGAGGGCTGGGAAGTGAATCCTTACCTTCTGTTGATACAGAACGTGTGCAAACGGTGAATATCGCGATTCCGAGCCTCCTAGAGTGATTTACCGTTATATCGAACGATTGCGAGAACTGGGAAGTGAATCCTTACCATCTGTCTATACAGAACGATTGGACAGGGTGAATATCGCGATTCCGTGGCTCCTAGAGTGATTTATCGTCATATCGAAATATTGCGAGGGCTGGGATGTGAATCCTTACCTTCCGTCGATACAGAACGTGTGGAATCGGTGAATATCGCGATTCCGTGCCTCCTAGAGTGATTTATCGTCATATCGAACGATTGCGAGGGCTGGGATGTGAATCCTCACCATCCGTCGATACAGAACGTGTGGGAACGGTGAATATCGCGATTCCGAGACTCCTGGAGTGATTTATCGTTATATCGAACGATTGCGAGGGCTGGAACGTGAATCCTCACCTTCTGTCGATACAGAACGATTGGAAATGATGCATATCGCGATTCCGGGCCTCCTAGATTGATTAATCGTTACATGGAACGATTGCGATAGCTGGAAAGTGAATCCTCACCTTCTGTATATACATGACTATAGGACAGGGTGAATATCGCGATTCCGTGCCTCCTAGAGTGATTTGTCGTCATATCGAACGATTGCGAGGGCTGGGATGTGAATCCTTACCTTCCCTCGATACAGAACGTGTGGAAACGGTGAATATCGCGATTCCGAGCCTCCTAGACTGATTTATCTATTGGCCGAACGATTGCGAGGGCTGGGAACTGAGTACTTACCTTCTGTCTATACAGAACGATTGGACAGGGTGAATATCGCGATTCCGAGGCTCCTGGAGTGATTTATCGTTATATCGAACGATTGCCGGGGATGAGAAGTGATTCCTTACCTTCTTTCGATCCAGAACGTGTGGAAACGGTGAATATCGCGATTTCGAGCCTCCTAGAGTGATTTATCGTCATATCGAACGATTACGAGGGCTGGGATGTTAATCCTCACCTTCCGTCTATACAGAACGATTGGACAGGGTGAATATCGCGATTCCGTGGCTCCTGGAGTGATTTATCGTTATATCGAACGATTGCCGGGGATGAGAAGTGATTCCTTACCTTCTTTCGATCCAGAACGTGTGGAAACGGTGAATATCGCGATTCCAAGCCTCCTAGAGTGATTTATCGTCATATCGAACGATTGCGAGGACTGGGATGTGAATGCTCACCTTCCGTCGATACAGAACGTGTGGGAACGGTGAATATCGCGATTCCGAGGCTCCTGGAGTGATTTATCGTTATATCGAACGATTGCGAGAGCTGGGAAGTGAATCCTTACCATCTGTCTATACAGAACGATTGGACAAGGTGAATATCGCGATTCCGTGGCTCCTGGAGTGATTTATCGTCATATCGAAATATTGCGAGGGCTGGGATGTGAATCCTTACCTTCCGTCGATACAGAACGTGTGGGATCGGTGAATATCGCGATTCCGTGCCTCCTAGAGTGATTTATCGTCATATCGAACGATTGCGAGGGCTGGGATGTGAATCCTCACCATCCGTCGATACAGAACGTGTGGGAACGGTGAATATCGCGATTCCGAGGCTCCTGGAGTGATTTATCGTTATATCGAACGATTGCGAGGGCTGGAACGTGAATCCTTACCTTCTGTCGATACAGGACGATTGGAAATGATGCATATCGCGATTCCGGGCCCCCTAGAGTGATTAATCGTTATATGGAACGATTGCGAAAGCTGGAAAGTGAATCCTCACCTTCTGTATATACATGACTATAGGACAGGGTGAATATCGCGATTCCGAACCTCCGAAAGTGATTTTGCGATAGACCGAACAATTGCGAGGGCTGGGAAGTGAATCCTTACCTTCTGTTGATACAGAACGTGTGGAAAAGGTGAATATCGCGATTCCGAACCGCCTAGACTGATTTATCTATAGACCGAACGATTGCGAGGGCTGGGAAGTGAGTACTTACCTTCTGTCTATACACAACGGTTGGACAGGGTGAATATCGCGATTCCGTGGCTCCTGGAGTGATTTATCGTTATATCGAACGATTGCCGGGGATGAGAAGTAATTCCTTACCTTCTTTTGATCCAGAACGTGTGGAAACGGTGAATATCGCTATTCCGAGCCTCCTAGAGTGATCTTCGTTATATCGAACGATTGCGAGGCCTGGGAAGTGATTCATTGCCTTCTGTCGATAGAGAACGTGTGGAACGTGTGAATATCGCTATTCCGAGCCTCCTAGAGTGATTAATCGTTATATGGAACGATTGCGATAGCTGGAAAGTGAATCCTTACCTTCTGTATACACGTGACTATAGGACAGGGTGAATATCGCGATTCCGAACCTCCGAAAGTGATTTAGCGATAGACCGAACAATTGCGAGGGCTGGGAAGTGAATCCTTACCTTCTGTTGATACAGAACGTGTGGAAACGGTGAATATCGCGATTCCGAGCCTCCTAGAGTGATTTACCGTTATATCGAACGATTGCGAGAACTGGGAAGTGAATCCTTACCATCTGTCTATACAGAACGATTGGACAGGGTGAATATCGCGATTCCGTGGCTCCTAGAGTGATTTATCGTCATATCGAAATATTGCGAGGGCTGGGAAGTGAATCCTTACCTTCCGTCGATACAGAACGTGTGGGATCGGTGAATATCGCGATTCCGTGCCTCCTAGAGTGATTTATCGTTATATCGAACGATTGCGAGGGCTGGAACGTGAATCCTTACCTTCTGTCGATACAGGACGATTGGAAATGATGCATATCGCGATTCCGGGCCTCCTAGAGTGATTAATCGTTATATTGAACGATTGCGATAGCTGGAAAGTGAATCCTCACCTTCTGTATATACATGACTATAGGACAGGGTGAATATCGCGATTCCGAACCTCCGAAAGTGATTTATCGATAGACCGAACAATTGCGAGGGCTGGGAAGTGAATCCTTACCTTCTGTTGCTATAGAACGTGTGGAAACGGTGAATATCCAAATTCCGAGGCTCTTAGAGTGATTTATCGTCATATCGAAATATTGGGAGGGCTGGGATGTGAATCCTTACCTTCCGTCCATACAGAACGTGTGGGATCGGTGGATATCGCGATTCCGTGCCTCCTAGAGTGATTTATCGTCATATCGAACGATTGCGAGGGCTGGGATGTGAATCCTTACCTTCCCTCGATACAGAACGTGTGGAAACGGTGAATATCGCGATTCCGAGCCTCCTAGACTGATATATCTATAGACCGAACGATTGCGAGGGCTGGGAAGTGAGTACTTACCTTCTGTCTATACAGAACGATTGGAGAGGGTGAATATCGCGATTCCGTGGCTCCTGGAGTGATTTATCGCTATATCGAACGATTGCCGGGGATGAGAACTGATTCCTTACCTTCTTTCGATCCAGAACGTGTGGAAACGGTGAATATCGCGATTCCGAGCCTCCTAGAGTGATTTACCGTTATATCGAACGATTGCGAGAGCTGGGAAGTGAATGCTCACCTTCCGTCGATACAGAACGTGTGGGAACGGTGAATATCGCGATTCCGAGGCTCCTGGAGTGATTTATCGTTATATCGAACGATTGCGAGGGCTGGAACGTGAATCCTTACCTTCTGTCGATACAGGACGATTGGAAATGATGCATATCGCGATTCCGGGCCTCCTAGAGTGATTAATCGTTATATGGAACGATTGCGATAGCTGGAAAGTGAATCCTCACATTCTGTATATACATGACTATAGGACAGGGTGAATATCGCGATTCCGAACCTCCGAAAGTGATTTAGCGATAGACCGAACAATTGCGAGGGCTGGGAAGTGAATCCTTACCTTCTGTTGCTACAGAACGTGTGGAAACGGTGAATATCCAAATTCCGAGGCTCTTAGAGTGATTTATCGTCATATCGAAATATTGGGAGGGCTGGGATGTGAATCCTTACCTTCCGTCCATACAGAACGTGTGGGATCGGTGGATATCGCGATTCCGTGCCTCCTAGAGTGATTTATCGTCATATCGAACGATTGCGAGGGCTGGGATGTGAATCCTTACCTTCCCTCGATACAGAACGTGTGGAAACGGTGAATATCGCGATTCCGAGCCTCCTAGACTGATATATCTATAGACCGAACGATTGCGAGGGCTGGGAAGTGAGTACTTACCTTCTGTCTATACAGAACGATTGGACAGGGTGAATATCGCGATTCCGTGGCTCCTGGAGTGATTTATCGCTATATCGAACGATTGCCGGGGATGAGAACTGATTCCTTACCTTCTTTCGATCCAGAACGTGTGGAAACGGTGAATATCGCGATTCCGAGCCTCCTAGAGTGATTTACCGTTATATCGAACGATTGCGAGAGCTGGGAAGTGAATGCTCACCCTCCGTCGATACAGAACGTGTGGGAACGGTGAATATCGCGATTCCGAGGCTCCTGGAGTGATTTATCGTTATATCGAACGATTGCGAGGGCTGGAACGTGAATCCTTACCTTCTGTCGATACAGGACGATTGGAAATGATGCATATCGCGATTCCGGGCCTCCTAGAGTGATTAATCGTTATATGGAACGATTGCGATAGCTGGAAAGTGAATCCTCACATTCTGTATATACATGACTATAGGACAGGGTGAATATCGCGATTCCGAACCTCCGAAAGTGATTTAGCGATAGACCGAACAATTGCGAGGGCTGGGAAGTGAATCCTTACCTTCTGTCTATACAGAACGATTGGACAGGGTGAATATCGCGATTCCGTGGCTCCTGGAGTGATTTATCGTTATATCGAACGATTGCCGGGGATGAGAAGTGATTCCTTACCTTCTTTCGATCCAGAACGTGTGGAAACGGTGAATATCGCGATTCCGAGCCTCCTAGAGTGATTTACCGTTATATCGAACGATTGCGAGAGCTGGGAAGTGAATCCTTACCATCTGTCGATACAGAACGTGTGGAACGTCGAATATCGCGATTCCGAGCCGCCTAGAGTGATTAATCGTAATATCGAACGAATGCGAGGGCTGGAAAGTAAATCCATAGCTTCCATCAATACAGAACGTGTGGAAACGGTGAATATAACGATTCCGAGCCTCCTAGAGTGATTTATCGTTATATCGAACGAAAGCGAGGGCTGGAAAGTAAAGCCATAGCTTCCTTCGATACAGAACGTGTGGAAACGGTGAATATCGCGATTCCGAGCCTCCTAGAGTGATTTTCGTTATATCGAACGATTGCGAGGGCTGGAAAGTAAATCCATAGCTTCCTTCGATACAGAGCGTGTGGAAACGGTGAATATCGCCATTCCGAGCCTCCTAGAGTGATTTATTGTTATATCAAACGATTGCGAGGGCTGGAAAGTGATTCCTAAGCTTCTTTCGATCCAGAACGTGTGGAAACGGTGAATATCGCGATTCCGAGCTTCCTAGAGTGATTTATCGTCATATCGAAATATTGCGAGGGCTGGGATGTGAATCCTTACCTACCGTCGATACAGAACGTGTGGGATCGGTGAATATCGCGATTCCGTGCCTCCTAGAGTGATTTACCGTTATATCGAACAATTGCGAGGGCTGGGAAGTGAATCCTTACCTTCTGTCTATACAGAACGATTGGACAGGGTGAATATCGCGATTCCGTGGCTCCTGGAGTGATTTATCGTTATATCGAACGATTGCCGGGGATGAGAAGTGATTCCTTACCTTCTTTCGATCCAGAACGTGTGGAAACGGTGAATATCGCGATTCCGAGCCTCCTAGAGTGATTTATCGTCATATCGAACGATTGCGAGGGCTGGGATGTGAATGCTCACCTTCCGTCGATACAGAACGTGTGGGAACGGTGAATATCGCGATTCCGAGGCTCCTGGAGTGATTTATCGTTATATCGAACGATTGCGAGGGCTGGAACATGAATCCTTACCTTCTGTCGATACAGGACGATTGGAAATGATGCATATCGCGATTCCGGGCCTGCTAGAGTGATTAATCGTTATATGGAACGATTGCGACAGCTGGAAAGTGAATCCTCACATTCTGTATATACATGACTATAGGACAGGGTGAATATCGCGATTCCGAACCTCCGAAAGTGATTTAGCGATAGACCGAACAATTGCGAGGGCTGGGAAGTGAATCCTTACCTTCTGTCTATACAGAACGATTGGACAGGGTGAATATCGCGATTCCGTGGCTCCTGGAGTGATTTATCGTTATATCGAACGATTGCCGGGGATGAGAAGTGATTCCTTACCTTCTTTCGATCCAGAACGTGTGGAAACGGTGAATATCGCGATTCCGAACCTCCGAAAGTGTTTTAGCGATAGACCGAACAATTGCGAGGGCTGGGAAGTGAATCCTTACCTTCTGTTGATACAGAACGTGTGGAAACGGTGAATATCGCGATTCCGAGCCTCCTAGAGTGATTTACCGTTATATCGAACGATTGCGAGAGCTGGGAAGTGAATCCTTACCATCTGTCTATACAGAACGATTGGACAGGGTGAATATCGCGATTCCGTGGCTCCTGGAGTTATTTATCTTCATATCGAAATATTGCGAGGGCTGGGATGTGAATCCTTACCTTCCGTCGATACAGAACGTGTGGGAACGGTGAATATCGCGATTCCGAGGCTCCTGGAGTGATTTATCGTTATATCGAACGATTGCGAGGGCTGGAACGTGAATCCTTACCTTCTGTCGATACAGGACGATTGGAAATGATGCATATCGCGATTCCGGGCCTCCTAGAGTGATTAATCGTTATATGGAACGATTGCGATAGCTGGAAAGTGAATCCTCACCTTCTGTATATACATGACTATAGGACAGGGTGAATATCGCGATTCCGAACCTCCGAAAGTGATTTATCGATAGACCGAACAATTGCGAGGGCTGGGAAGTGAATCCTTACCATCTGTTGATACAGAACGTGTGGAAACGGTGAATATCGAAATTCCGAGGCTCTTAGAGTGATTTATCGTTATATCGAACGAATGCGAGGGCTGGAAAGTAAATCCATAGCTTCCTTCGATACAGAGCGTGTGGAAACGGTGAATATCGCCATTCCGAGCCTCCTAGAGTGATTTATTGTTATATCAAACGATTGCGAGGGCTGGAAAGTGATTCCTAAGCATCTTTCGATCCAGAACGTGTGGAAACGGTGAATATCGCGATTCCGAGCCTCCTAGAGTGATTTATCGTCATATCGAAATATTGCGAGGGCTGGGATGTGAATCCTTACCTTCCGGCCATACAGAACGGGTGGGATCGGTGAATATCGCGATTCCGTGCCTCCTAGAGTGATTTATCGTCATATCGAACGATTGCGAGGGCTGGGATGTGAATCCTCACCTTCCGTCGATACAGAACGTGTGGGAACGGTGAATATCGCGATTCCGAGGCTCCTGGAGTGATTTATCGTTATATCGAACGATTGCGAGGGCTGGAACGTGAATCCTTACCATCTATCGATACAGAACGATTGGAAATGATGCATATCGCGATTCCGGGCCTCCTAGAGTGATTAATCGTTATATGGAACGATTGCGATAGCTGGAAAGTGAATCCTTACCTTCTGTATATACATGACTATAGGACAGGGTGCATATCGCGATTCCGAACCTCCGAAAGTGATTTAGCGATAGACCGAACAATTGCGAGGGCTGGGAAGTGAATCCTTACCTTCTGTTGATACAGAACGTGTGGGATCGGTGAATATCGCGATTCCGTGCCTCCTAGAGTGATTTATCGTCATATCGAACGATTGCGAGGGCTGGGATGTGAATCCTTACCTTCCCTCGATACAGAACGTGTGGAAAAGGTGAATATCGCGATTCCGAGCCTCCTAGACTGATTTATCTATAGACCGAACGATTGCGAGGGCTGGGAAGTGATTCCTTGCCTTCTGTCGATAGAGAACGTGTGGAACGTGTGAATATCGCTATTCCGAGCCTCCTAGAGTGATTAATCGTTATATGGAACGATTGCGATAGCTGGAAAGTGAATCCTTACCTTCTGTATACACGTGACTATAGGACAGGGTGAATATCGCGATTCCTAAACTCCGAAAGTGATTTAGCGATAGACCGAACAATTGCGAGGGCTGGGAAGTGAATCCTTACCTTCTGTTGATACAGAACGTGTGGAAACGGTGAATATCGCGATTCCGAGCCTCCTAGAGTGATTTACCGTTATATCGAACGATTGCGAGAGCTGGGAAGTGAATCCTTACCATCTGTCTATACAGAACGATTGGACAGGGTGAATATCGCGATTCCGTGGCTCCTGGAGTGATTTATCGGCATATCGAAATATTGCGAGGGCTGGGATGTGAATCCTTACCTTCCGTCGATACAGAACGTGTGGAATCGGTGAATATCGCGATTCCGTGCCTCCTAGAGTGATTTATCGTCATATCGAACGATTGCGAGGGCTGGGATGTGAATCCTCACCATCCGTCGATACAGAACGTGTGGGAACGGTGAATATCGCGATTCCGAGGCTCCTGGAGTGATTTATCGTTATATCGAACGATTGCGAGGGCTGGAACGTGAATCCTTACCTTCTGTCGATACAGAACGATTGGAAATGATGCATACCGCGATTCCGGGCCTCCTAGATTGATTAATCGTTACATGGAACGATTGCGATAGCTGGAAAGTGAATCCTCACCTTCTGTATATACATGACTATAGGACAGGGTGAATATCGCGATTCCGTGCCTCCTAGAGTGATTTGTCGTCATATCGAACGATTGCGAGGGCTGGGATGTGAATCCTTACCTTCCCTCGATACAGAACGTGTGGAAACGGTGAATATCGCGATTTCGAGCCTCCTAGAGTGATTTATCGTCATATCGAACGATTACGAGGGCTGGGATGTTAATCCTCACCTTCCGTCTATACAGAACGATTGGACAGGGTGAATATCGCGATTCCGTGGCTCCTGGAGTGATTTATCGTCATATCGAAATATTGCGAGGGCTGGGATGTGAATCCTTACCTTCCGTCGATACAGAACGTGTGGGATCGGTGAATATCGCGATTCCGTGCCTCCTAGAGTGATTTACCGTTATATCGAACGATTACGAGGGCTGGGATGTTAATCCTCACCTTCCGTCTATACAGAACGATTGGACAGGGTGAATATCGCGATTCCGTGGCTCCTGGAGTGATTTATCGTTATATCGAACGATTGCCGGGGATGAGAAGTGATTCCTTACCTTCTTTCGATCCAGAACGTGTGGAAACGGTGAATATCGCGATTCCAAGCCTCCTAGAGTGATTTATCGTCATATCGAACGATTGCGAGGGCTGGGATGTGAATGCTCACCTTCCGTCGATACAGAACGTGTGGGAACGGTGAATATCGCGATTCCGAGGCTCCTGGAGTGATTTATCGTTATATCGAACGATTGCGAGGGCTGGAACGTGAATCCTTACCTTCTGTCGATACAGGACGATTGGAAATGATGCATATCGCGATTCCAAGCCTCCTAGAGTGATTTATCGTCATATCGAACGATTGCGAGGACTGGGAAGTGAATCCTTACCATCTGTCTATACAGAACGATTGGACAGGGTGAATATCGCGATTCCGTGGCTCCTGGAGTGATTTATCGGCATATCGAAATATTGCGAGGGCTGGGATGTGAATCCTTACCTTCCGTCGATACAGAACGTGTGGAATCGGTGAATATCGCGATTCCGTGCCTCCTAGAGTGATTTATCGTCATATCGAACGATTGCGAGGGCTGGGATGTGAATCCTCACCATCCGTCGATACAGAACGTGTGGGAACGGTGAATATCGCGATTCCGAGGCTCCTGGAGTGATTTATCGTTATATCGAACGATTGCGAGGGCTGGAACGTGAATCCTTACCTTCTGTCGATACAGAACGATTGGAAATGATGCATATCGCGATTCCGGGCCTCCTAGATTGATTAATCGTTACATGGAACGATTGCGATAGCTGGAAAGTGAATCCTCACCTTCTGTATATACATGACTATAGGACAGGGTGAATATCGCGATTCCGTGCCTCCTAGAGTGATTTGTCGTCATATCGAACGATTGCGAGGGCTGGGATCTGAATCCTTACCTTCCCTCGATACAGAACGTGTGGAAACGGTGAATATCGCGATTCCGAGCCTCCTAGACTGATTTATCTATAGGCCGAACGATTGCGAGGGCTGGGAAGTGAGTACTTACCTTCTGTCTATACAGAACGATTGGACAGGGTGAATATCGCGATTCCGTGGCTCCTGGAGTGATTTATCGTTATATCGAACGATTGCCGGGGATGAGAAGTGATTCCTTACCTTCTTTCGATCCAGAACGTGTGGAAACGGTGAATATCGCGATTTCGAGCCTCCTAGAGTGATTTATCGTCATATCGAACGATTACGAGGGCTGGGATGTTAATCCTCACCTTCCGTCTATACAGAACGATTGGACAGGGTGAATATCGCGATTCCGTGGCTCCTGGAGTGATTTATCGTCATATCGAAATATTGCGAGGGCTGGGATGTGAATCCTTACCTTCCGTCGATACAGAACGTGTGGGATCGGTGAATATCGCGATTCCGTGCCTCCTAGAGTGATTTACCGTTATATCGAACGATTACGAGGGCTGGGATGTTAATCCTCACCTTCCGTCTATACAGAACGATTGGACAGGGTGAATATCGCGATTCCGTGGCTCCTGGAGTGATTTATCGTTATATCGAACGATTGCCGGGGATGAGAAGTGATTCCTTACCTTCTTTCGATCCAGAACGTGTGGAAACGGTGAATATCGCGATTCCAAGCCTCCTAGAGTGATTTATCGTCATATCGAACGATTGCGAGGACTGGGATGTGAATGCTCACCTTCCGTCGATACAGAACGTGTGGGAACGGTGAATATCGCGATTCCGAGGCTCCTGGAGTGATTTATCGTTATATCGAACGATTGCGAGGGCTGGAACGTGAATCCTTACCTTCTGTCGATACAGGACGATTGGAAATGATGCATATCGCGATTCCAAGCCTCCTAGAGTGATTTATCGTCATATCGAACGATTGCGAGGACTGGGAAGTGAATCCTTACCTTCTGTTGATACAGAACGTGTGGAAACGGTGAATATCGCGATTCCGAGCCTCCTAGAGTGATTTACCGTTATATCGAACGATTGCGAGAGCTGGGAAGTGCATCCTTACCATCTGTCTATACAGAACGATTGGACAAGGTGAATATCGCGATTCCGTGGCTCCTGGAGTGATTTATCGTCATATCGAAATATTGCGAGGACTGGGAAGTGAATCCTTACCTTCTGTTGATACAGAACGTGTGGAAACGGTGAATATCGCGATTCCGAGCCTCCTAGAGTGATTTACCGTTATATCGAACGATTGCGAGAGCTGGGAAGTGCATCCTTACCATCTGTCTATACAGAACGATTGGACAGGGTGAATATCGCGATTCCGTGGCTCCTGGAGTGATTTATCGTTATATCGAACGATTGCCGGGGATGAGAAGTGATTCCTTACCTTCTTTCGATCCAGAACGTGTGGAAACGGTGAATATCGCGATTCCGAACCTCCGAAAGTGTTTTAGCGATAGACCGAACAATTGCGAGGGCTGGGATGTGAATCCTTACCTTCTGTTGATACAGAACGTGTGGAAACGGTGAATATCGCGATTCCGAGCCTCCTAGAGTGATTTACCGTTATATCGAACGATTGCGAGAGCTGGGAAGTGAATCCTTACCATCTGTCTATACAGAACGATTGGACAGGGTGAATATCGCGATTCCGTGGCTCCTGGAGTTATTTATCTTCATATCGAAATATTGCGAGGGCTGGGATGTGAATCCTTACCTTCCATCGATACAGAACGTGTGGGAACGGTGAATATCGCGATTCCGAGGCTCCTGGAGTGATTTATCGTTATATCGAACGATTGCGAGGGCTGGAACGTGAATCCTTACCTTCTGTCGATACAGGACGATTGGAAATGATGCATATCGCGATTCCGGGCCTCCTAGAGTGATTAATCGTTATATGGAACGATTGCGATAGCTGGAAAGTGAATCCTCACCTTCTGTATATACATGACTATAGGACAGGGTGAATATCGCGATTCCGAACCTCCGAAAGTGATTTATCGATAGACCGAACAATTGCGAGGGCTGGGAAGTGAATCCTTACCATCTGTTGATACAGAACGTGTGGAAACGGTGAATATCGAAATTCCGAGGCTCTTAGAGTGATTTATCGTTATATCGAACGAATGCGAGGGCTGGAAAGTAAATCCATAGCTTCCTTCGATACAGAGCGTGTGGAAACGGTGAATATCGCCATTCCGAGCCTCCTAGAGTGATTTATTGTTATATCAAACGATTGCGAGGGCTGGAAAGTGATTCCTAAGCATCTTTCGATCCAGAACGTGTGGAAACGGTGAATATCGCGATTCCGAGCCTCCTAGAGTGATTTATCGTCATATCGAAATATTGCGAGGGCTGGGATGTGAATCCTTACCTTCCGGCCATACAGAACGGGTGGGATCGGTGAATATCGCGATTCCGTGCCTCCTAGAGTGATTTATCGTCATATCGAACGATTGCGAGGGCTGGGATGTGAATCCTCACCTTCCGTCGATACAGAACGTGTGGGAACGGTGAATATCGCGATTCCGAGGCTCCTGGAGTGATTTATCGTTATATCGAACGATTGCGAGGGCTGGAACGTGAATCCTTACCATCTATCGATACAGAACGATTGGAAATGATGCATATCGCGATTCCGGGCCTCCTAGAGTGATTAATCGTTATATGGAACGATTGCGATAGCTGGAAAGTGAATCCTTACCTTCTGTATATACATGACTATAGGACAGGGTGCATATCGCGATTCCGAACCTCCGAAAGTGATTTATCGATAGACCGAACAATTGCGAGGGCTGGGAAGTGAATCCTTACCATCTGTTGATACAGAACGTGTGGAAACGGTGAATATCGAAATTCCGAGGCTCTTAGAGTGATTTATCGTTATATCGAACGAATGCGAGGGCTGGAAAGTAAATCCATAGCTTCCTTCGATACAGAGCGTGTGGAAACGGTGAATATCGCCATTCCGAGCCTCCTAGAGTGATTTATTGTTATATCAAACGATTGCGAGGGCTGGAAAGTGATTCCTAAGCATCTTTCGATCCAGAACGTGTGGAAACGGTGAATATCGCGATTCCGAGCCTCCTAGAGTGATTTATCGTCATATCGAAATATTGCGAGGGCTGGGATGTGAATCCTTACCTTCCGGCCATACAGAACGGGTGGGATCGGTGAATATCGCGATTCCGTGCCTCCTAGAGTGATTTATCGTCATATCGAACGATTGCGAGGGCTGGGATGTGAATCCTCACCTTCCGTCGATACAGAACGTGTGGGAACGGTGAATATCGCGATTCCGAGGCTCCTGGAGTGATTTATCGTTATATCGAACGATTGCGAGGGCTGGAACGTGAATCCTTACCATCTATCGATACAGAACGATTGGAAATGATGCATATCGCGATTCCGGGCCTCCTAGAGTGATTAATCGTTATATGGAACGATTGCGATAGCTGGAAAGTGAATCCTTACCTTCTGTATATACATGACTATAGGACAGGGTGCATATCGCGATTCCGAACCTCCGAAAGTGATTTAGCGATAGACCGAACAATTGCGAGGGCTGGGAAGTGAATCCTTACCTTCTGTTGATACAGAACGTGTGGGATCGGTGAATATCGCGATTCCGTGCCTCCTAGAGTGATTTATCGTCATATCGAACGATTGCGAGGGCTGGGATGTGAATCCTTACCTTCCCTCGATACAGAACGTGTGGAAAAGGTGAATATCGCGATTCCGAGCCTCCTAGACTGATTTATCTATAGACCGAACGATTGCGAGGGCTGGGAAGTGATTCCTTGCCTTCTGTCGATAGAGAACGTGTGGAGCGTGTGAATATCGCTATTCCGAGCCTCCTAGAGTGATTAATCGTTATATGGAACGATTGCGATAGCTGGAAAGTGAATCCTTACCTTCTGTATACACGTGACTATAGGACAGGGTGAATATCGCGATTCCTAAACTCCGAAAGTGATTTAGCGATAGACCGAACAATTGCGAGGGCTGGGAAGTGAATCCTTACCTTCTGTTGATACAGAACGTGTGGAAACGGTGAATATCGCGATTCCGAGCCTCCTAGAGTGATTTACCGTTATATCGAACGATTGCGAGAGCTGGGAAGTGAATCCTTACCATCTGTCTATACAGAACGATTGGACAGGGTGAATATCGCGATTCCGTGGCTCCTGGAGTGATTTATCGGCATATCGAAATATTGCGAGGGCTGGGATGTGAATCCTTACCTTCCGTCGATACAGAACGTGTGGAATCGGTGAATATCGCGATTCCGTGCCTCCTAGAGTGATTTATCGTCATATCGAACGATTGCGAGGGCTGGGATGTGAATCCTCACCATCCGTCGATACAGAACGTGTGGGAACGGTGAATATCGCGATTCCGAGGCTCCTGGAGTGATTTATCGTTATATCGAACGATTGCGAGGGCTGGAACGTGAATCCTTACCTTCTGTCGATACAGAACGATTGGAAATGATGCATACCGCGATTCCGGGCCTCCTAGATTGATTAATCGTTACATGGAACGATTGCGATAGCTGGAAAGTGAATCCTCACCTTCTGTATATACATGACTATAGGACAGGGTGAATATCGCGATTCCGTGCCTCCTAGAGTGATTTGTCGTCATATCGAACGATTGCGAGGGCTGGGATGTGAATCCTTACCTTCCCTCGATACAGAACGTGTGGAAACGGTGAATATCGCGATTTCGAGCCTCCTAGAGTGATTTATCGTCATATCGAACGATTACGAGGGCTGGGATGTTAATCCTCACCTTCCGTCTATACAGAACGATTGGACAGGGTGAATATCGCGATTCCGTGGCTCCTGGAGTGATTTATCGTCATATCGAAATATTGCGAGGGCTGGGATGTGAATCCTTACCTTCCGTCGATACAGAACGTGTGGGATCGGTGAATATCGCGATTCCGTGCCTCCTAGAGTGATTTACCGTTATATCGAACGATTACGAGGGCTGGGATGTTAATCCTCACCTTCCGTCTATACAGAACGATTGGACAGGGTGAATATCGCGATTCCGTGGCTCCTGGAGTGATTTATCGTTATATCGAACGATTGCCGGGGATGAGAAGTGATTCCTTACCTTCTTTCGATCCAGAACGTGTGGAAACGGTGAATATCGCGATTCCAAGCCTCCTAGAGTGATTTATCGTCATATCGAACGATTGCGAGGGCTGGGATGTGAATGCTCACCTTCCGTCGATACAGAACGTGTGGGAACGGTGAATATCGCGATTCCGAGGCTCCTGGAGTGATTTATCGTTATATCGAACGATTGCGAGGGCTGGAACGTGAATCCTTACCTTCTGTCGATACAGGACGATTGGAAATGATGCATATCGCGATTCCAAGCCTCCTAGAGTGATTTATCGTCATATCGAACGATTGCGAGGACTGGGAAGTGAATCCTTACCATCTGTCTATACAGAACGATTGGACAGGGTGAATATCGCGATTCCGTGGCTCCTGGAGTGATTTATCGGCATATCGAAATATTGCGAGGGCTGGGATGTGAATCCTTACCTTCCGTCGATACAGAACGTGTGGAATCGGTGAATATCGCGATTCCGTGCCTCCTAGAGTGATTTATCGTCATATCGAACGATTGCGAGGGCTGCGATGTGAATCCTCACCATCCGTCGATACAGAACGTGTGGGAACGGTGAATATCGCGATTCCGAGGCTCCTGGAGTGATTTATCGTTATATCGAACGATTGCGAGGGCTGGAACGTGAATCCTTACCTTCTGTCGATACAGAACGATTGGAAATGATGCATATCGCGATTCCGGGCCTCCTAGATTGATTAATCGTTACATGGAACGATTGCGATAGCTGGAAAGTGAATCCTCACCTTCTGTATATACATGACTATAGGACAGGGTGAATATCGCGATTCCGTGCCTCCTAGAGTGATTTGTCGTCATATCGAACGATTGCGAGGGCTGGGATCTGAATCCTTACCTTCCCTCGATACAGAACGTGTGGAAATGGTGAATATCGCGATTCCGAGCCTCCTAGACTGATTTATCTATAGGCCGAACGATTGCGAGGGCTGGGAAGTGAGTACTTACCTTCTGTCTATACAGAACGATTGGACAGGGTGAATATCGCGATTCCGTGGCTCCTGGAGTGATTTATCGTTATATCGAACGATTGCCGGGGATGAGAAGTGATTCCTTACCTTCTTTCGATCCAGAACGTTTGGAAACGGTGAATATCGCGATTTCGAGCCTCCTAGAGTGATTTATCGTCATATCGAACGATTACGAGGGCTGGGATGTTAATCCTCACCTTCCGTCTATACAGAACGATTGGACAGGGTGAATATCCAAATTCCGAGGCTCTTAGAGTGATTTATCGTCATATCGAAATATTGGGAGGGCTGGGATGTGAATCCTTACCTTCCGTCCATACAGAACGTGTGGGATCGGTGAATATCGCGATTCCGTGCCTCCTAGAGTGATTTATCGTCATATCGAACGATTGCGAGGGCTGGGATGTGAATCCTTACCTTCCCTCGATACAGAACGTGTGGAAACGGTAAATATCGCGATTCCGAGCCTCCTAGACTGATATATCTATAGACCGAACGATTGCGAGGGCTGGGAAGTGAATCCTTACCTTCTGTCGATACAGAACGTGTGGGAACGGTGAATATCGCGATTCCGAGGCTCCTGGAGTGATTTATCGTTATATCGAACGATTGCGAGGGCTGGAACGTGAATCCTTACCTTCTGTCGATACAGGACGATTGGAAATGATGCATATCGCGATTCCGGGCCTCCTAGAGTGATTAATCGTTATATGGAACGATTGCGATAGCTGGAAAGTGAATCCTCACCTTCTGTATATACATGACTATAGGACAGGGTGAATATCGCGATTCCGAACCTCCGAAAGTGATTTATCGATAGACCGAACAATTGCGAGGGCTGGGAAGTGAATCCTTACCTTCTGTTGATACAGAACGTGTGGAAACGGTGAATATCGCGATTCCGAGCCTCCTAGAGTGATTTACCGTTATATCGAACGATTGCGAGAGCTGGGAAGTGAATCCTTACCATCTGTCTATACAGAACGATTGGACAGGGTGAATATCGCGATTCCGTGGCTCCTGGAGTGATTTATCGTCATATCGAAATATTGCGAGGGCTGGGATGTGAATCCTTACCTTCCGTCGATACAGAACGTGTGGGATCGGTGAATATCGCGATTCCGTGCCTCCTAGAGTGATTTATCGTTATATCGAACGATTGCGAGGGCTGGAACGTGAATCCTTACCTTCTGTCGATACAGGACGATTGGAAAAGATGCATATCGCGATTCCGGGCCTCCTAGAGTGATTAATCGTTATATGGAACGATTGCGATAGCTGGAAAGTGAATCCTCACCTTCTGTATATACATGACTATAGGACAGGGTGAATATCGCGATTCCGAACCTCCGAAAGTGATTTATCGATAGACCGAACAATTGCGAGGGCTGGGAAGTGAATCCTTACCTTCTGTTGATACAGAACGTGTGGAAACGGTGAATATCCAAATTCCGAGGCTCTTAGAGTGATTTATCGTTATATCGAACGAATGCGAGGGCTGGAAAGTAAATCCATAGCTTCCTTCGATACAGAGCGTGTGGAAACGGTGAATATCGCGATTTCGAGCCTCCTAGAGTGATTTATCGTCATATCGAACGATTGCGAGGGCTGGGATGTGAATCCTCACCTTCCGTCGATACAGAACGTATGGGAACGGTGAATATCGCGATTCCAAGGCTCCTGGAGTGATTTATCGTTATATCGAACGATTGCCGGGGATGAGAAGTGATTCCTTACCTTCTTTCGATCCAGAACGTGTGGAAACGGTGAATATCGCGATTTCGAGCCTCCTAGAGTGATTTATCGTCATATCGAACGATTGCGAGGGCTGGGATGTGAATCCTCACCTTCCGTCGATACAGAACGTGTGGGAACGGTGAATATCGCGATTCCAAGGCTCCTGGAGTGATTTATCGTTATATCGAACGATTGCGAGGGCTGGAACGTGAATCCTTACCTTCTATCGATACAGAACGATTGGAAATGATGCATATCGCGATTCCGGGCCTCCTACAGTGATTAATCGTTATATGGAACGATTGCGATAGCTGGAAAGTGAAACCTTACCTTCTGTATATACATGACTATAGAACAGGGTGAATATCGCGATTCCGAACCTCCGAAAGTGATTTAGCGATAGACCGAACAATTGCGAGGGCTGGGAAGTGAATCCTTACCTTGTGTTGATACAGAACGTGTGGAAACGGTGAATATCGCGATTCCGAGCCTCCTAGACTGATTTATCTATAGACCGAACGATTGCGAGGGCTGGGAAGTGAGTACTTACCTTCTGTCTATACACAACGGTTGGACAGGGTGAATATCGCGATTCCGTGGCTCCTGGAGTAATTTATCGTTATATCGAACGATTGCCGGGGATGAGAAGTGATTCCTTACCTTCTTTCGATCCAGAACGTGTGGAAACGGTGAATATCGCTATTCCGAGCCTCCTAGAGTGATCTTCGTTATATCGAACGATTGCGAGGCCTGGGAAGTGATTCATTGCCTTCTGTCGATAGAGAACGTGTGGAACGTGTGAATATCGCTATTCCGAGCCTCCTAGAGTGATTAATCGTTATATGGAACGATTGCGATAGCTGGAAAGTGAATCCTTACCTTCTGTATACACGTGACTATAGGACAGGGTGAATATCGCGATTCCGAACCTCCGAAAGTGATTTAGCGATAGACCGAACAATTGCGAGGGCTGGGAAGTGAATCCTTACCTTCTGTTGATACAGAACGTGTGGAAACGGTGAATATCGCGATTCCGAGCCTCCTAGAGTGATTTACCGTTATATCGAACGATTGCGAGAGCTGGGAAGTGAATCCTTACCATCTGTCTATACAGAACGATTGGACAGGGTGAATATCGCGATTCCGTGGCTCCTGGAGTTATTTATCGTCATATCGAAATATTGCGAGGGCTGGGATGTGAATCCTTACCTTCCGTCGATACAGAACGTGTGGGAACGGTGAATATCGCGATTCCGAGGCTCCTGGAGTGATTTATCGTTATATCGAACGATTGCGAGGGCTGGAACGTGAATCCTTACCTTCTGTCGATACAGGACGATTGGAAATGATGCATATCGCGATTCCGGGCCTCCTAGAGTGATTAATCGTTATATGGAACGATTGCGATAGCTGGAAAGTGAATCCTCACCTTCTGTATATACATGACTATAGGACAGGGTGAATATCGCGATTCCGAACCTCCGAAAGTGATTTATCGATAGACCGAACAATTGCGAGGGCTGGGAAGTGAATCCTTACCATCTGTTGATACAGAACGTGTGGAAACGGTGAATATCGAAATTCCGAGGCTCTTAGAGTGATTTATCGTTATATCGAACGAATGCGAGGGCTGGAAAGTAAATCCATAGCTTCCTTCGATACAGAGCGTGTGGAAACGGTGAATATCGCCATTCCGAGCCTCCTAGAGTGATTTATTGTTATATCAAACGATTGCGAGGGCTGGAAAGTGATTCCTAAGCTTCTTTCGATCCAGAACGTGTGGAAACGGTGAATATCGCGATTCCGTGCCTCCTAGAGTGATTTATCGTTATATCGAACGATTGCGAGGGCTGGAACGTGAATCCTTACCTTCTGTCGATACAGGACGATTGGAAATGATGCATATCGCGATTCCGGGCCTCCTAGAGTGATTAATCGTTATATGGAACGATTGCGATAGCTGGAAAGTGAATCCTCACCTTCTGTATATACATGACTATAGGACAGGGTGAATATCGCGATTCCGAACCTCCGAAAGTGATTTATCGATAGACCGAACAATTGCGAGGGCTGGGAAGTGAATCCTTACCTTCTGTAGATACAGAACGTGTGGAAACGGTGAATATCCAAATTCCGAGGCTCTTAGAGTGATTTATCGTAATATCGAACGAATGCGAGGGCTGGAAAGTAAATCCATAGATTCCATCGATACAGAACGTGTGGAAACGGTGAATATAGCGATTCCGAGCCTCCTAGAGTGATTTTTCGTTATATCGAACGAAAGCGAGAGCTGGAAAGTAAAGCCATAGCTTCCTTCGATACAGAACGTATGGAAACGGTGAATATCGCGATTCCGTGGCTCCTAGAGTGTTTTATTGTTATATCAAACGATTGCGAGGGCTGGAAAGTGATTCCTAAGCTTCTTTCGATCCAGAACGTGTGGAAACGGTGAATATCGCGATTCCGAGCCTCCCAGAGTGATTTATCGTCATATCGATATATTGCGAGGGCTGGGATGTGAATCCTTACCTTCCGGCCATACAGAACGTGTGGGATCGGTGAATATCGCGATTCCGTGCCTCCTAGAGTGATTTATCGTCATATCGAACGATTGCGAGGGCTGGGATGTGAATCCTCACCTTCCGTCGATACAGAACGTGTGGGAACGGTGAATATCGCGATTCCGAGGCTCCTGGAGTGATTTATCGTTATATCGAACGATTGCGAGGGCTGGAACGTGAATCCTTACCTTCTATCGATACAGAACGATTGGAAATGATGCATATCGCGATTCCGGTCCTCCTAGAGTGATTAATCGTTATATGGAACGATTGCGATAGCTGGAAAGTGAATCCTTACCTTCTGTATATACATGACTATAGGACAGGGTGCATATCGCGATTCCGAACCTCCGAAAGTGATTTAGCGATAGACCGAACAATTGCGAGGGCTGGGAAGTGAGTACTTACCTTCTGTCTATACACAACGGTTGGACAGGGTGAATATCGCGATTCCGTGGCTCCTGGAGTGATTTATCGTTATATCGAACGATTGCCGGGGATGAGAAGTGATTCCTTACATTCTTTTGATCCAGAACGTGTGGAAACGGTGAATATCGCTATTCCGAGCCTCCTAGAGTGATCTTCGTTATATCGAACGATTGCGAGGCCTGGGAAGTGATTCATTGCCTTCTGTCGATAGAGAACGTGTGGAACGTGAGAATATCGCTATTCCGAGCCTCCTAGAGTGATTAATCGTTATATGGAACGATTGCGATAGCTGGAAAGTGAATCCTTACCTTCTGTATACACGTGACTATAGGACAGGGTGAATATCGCGATTCCGAACCTCCGAAAGTGATTTAGCGATAGACCGAACAATTGCGAGGGCTGGGAAGTGAATCCTTACCTTCTGTTGATACAGAACGTGTGGAAACGGTGAATATCGCGATTCCGAGCCTCCTAGAGTGATTTACCGTTATATCGAACGATTGCGAGAGCTGGGAAGTGAATCCTTACCATCTGTCTATACAGAACGAATGGACAGGCTGAATATCGCGATTCCGTGGCTCCTAGAGTGATTTATCGTCATATCGAAATATTGCGAGGGCTGGGATGTGAATCCTTACCTTCCGTCGATACAGAACGTGTGGGATCGGTGAATATCGCGATTCCGTGCCTCCTAGAGTGATTTATCGTTATATCGAACGATTGCGAGGGCTGGAACGTGAATCCTTACCTTCTGTCGATACAGGACGATTGGAAAAGATGCATATCGCGATTCCGGGCCTCCTAGAGTGATTAATCGTTATATGGAACGATTGCGATAGCTGGAAAGTGAATCCTCACCTTCTGTATATACATGACTATAGGACAGGGTGAATATCGCGATTCCGAACCTCCGAAAGTGATTTATCGATAGACCGAACAATTGCGAGGGCTGGGAAGTGAATCCTTACCTTCTGTTGATACAGAACGTGTGGAAACGGTGAATATCCAAATTCCGAGGCTCTTAGAGTGATTTATCGTTATATCGAACGAATGCGAGGGCTGGAAAGTAAATCCATAGCTTCCTTCGATACAGAGCGTGTGGAAACGGTGAATATCACCATTCCGAGCCTCCTAGAGTGATTTATTGTTATATCAAACGATTGCGAGGGCTGGAAAGTGATTCCTAAGCTTCTTTCGATCCAGAACGTGTGGAAACGGTGAATATCGCGATTCCGAGCCTCCTAGAGTGATTTATCGTCATATCGAAATATTGGGAGGGCTGGGATGTGAATCCTTACCTTCCGTCCATACAGAACGAATGGACAGGCTGAATATCGCGATTCCGTGGCTCCTAGAGTGATTTATCGTCATATCGAAATATTGCGAGGGCTGGGATGTGAATCCTTACCTTCCGTCGATACAGAACGTGTGGGATCGGTGAATATCGCGATTCCGTGCCTCCTAGAGTGATTTATCGTTATATCGAACGATTGCGAGGGCTGGAACGTGAATCCTTACCTTCTGTCGATACAGGACGATTGGAAAAGATGCATATCGCGATTCCGGGCCTCCTAGAGTGATTAATCGTTATATGGAACGATTGCGATAGCTGGAAAGTGAATCCTCACCTTCTGTATATACATGACTATAGGACAGGGTGAATATCGCGATTCCGAACCTCCGAAAGTGATTTAGCGATAGACCGAACAATTGCGAGGGCTGGGAAGTGAATCCTTACCTTCTGTTGATACAGAACGTGTGGAAACGGTGAATATCGCGATTCCGAGCCTCCTAGAGTGATTTATCGTTATATCGAACGAATGCGAGGGCTGGAAAGTAAATCCATAGCTTCCTTCGATACAGAGCGTGTGGAAACGGTGAATATCGCCATTCCGAGCCTCCTAGAGTGATTTATCGTCATATCGAAATATTGCGAGGGCTGGGATGTGAATCCTTACCATCCGTCGATACAGAACGTGTGGGATCGGTGAATATCGCGATTCCGTGCCTCCTAGAGTGATTTACCGTTATATCGAACGATTGCGAGGGCTGGGAACTGAATCCATACCTTCTGTCTATACAGAACGATTGGACAGGGTGAATATCGCGATTCCGTGGCTCCTGGAGTGATTTATCGTTATATCGAACAATTGCCGGGGATGAGAAGTGATTCCTTACCTTCTTTCGATCCAGAACGTGTGGAAACGGTGAATATCGCGATTCCGAGCCTCCTAGAGTGATTTATCGTCATATCGAACGATTGCGAGGGCTGGGATATGAATGCTCACCTTCCGTCGATACAGAACGTGTGGGAACGGTGAATATCGCGATTCCGAGGCTCCTGGAGTGATTTATCGTTATATCGAACGACTGCGAGGGCTGGAACGTGAATCCTTACCTTCTGTCGATACAGGACGATTGGAAATGATGCATATCGCGATTCCGGGCCTCCTAGAGTGATTAATCGTTATATGGAACGATTGCGATAGCTGGAAAGTGAATCCTCACCTTCTGTATATACATGACTATAGGACAGGGTGAATATCGCGATTCCGAACCTCCGAAAGTGATTTAGCGATAGACCGAACAATTGCGAGGGCTGGGAAGTGAATCCTTACCTTCTGTTGATACAGAACGTGTGGAAACGGTGAATATCGCGATTCCGAGCCTCCTAGAGTGATTTACCGTTATATCGAACGATTGCGAGAACTGGGAAGTGAATCCTTACCATCTGTCTATACAGAACGATTGGACAGGGTGAATATCGCGATTCCGTGGCTCCTAGAGTGATTTATCGTCATATCGAAATATTGCGAGGGCTGGGAAGTGAATCCTTACCTTCCGTCGATACAGAACGTGTGGGATCGGTGAATATCGCGATTCCGTGCCTCCTAGAGTGATTTATCGTTATATCGAACGATTGCGAGGGCTGGAACGTGAATCCTTACCTTCTGTCGATACAGGACGATTGGAAATGATGCATATCGCGATTCCGGGCCTCCTAGAGTGATTAATCGTTATATGGAACGATTGCGATAGCTGGAAAGTGAATCCTCACCTTCTGTATATACATGACTATAGGACAGGGTGAATATCGCGATTCCGAACCTCCGAAAGTGATTTATCGATAGACCGAACAATTGCGAGGGCTGGGAAGTGAATCCTTACCTTCTGTTGCTATAGAACGTGTGGAAACGGTGAATATCCAAATTCCGAGGCTCTTAGAGTGATTTATCGTCATATCGAAATATTGGGAGGGCTGGGATGTGAATCCTTACCTTCCGTCCATACAGAACGTGTGGGATCGGTGGATATCGCGATTCCGTGCCTCCTAGAGTGATTTATCGTCATATCGAACGATTGCGAGGGCTGGGATGTGAATCCTTACCTTCCCTCGATACAGAACGTGTGGAAACGGTGAATATCGCGATTCCGAGCCTCCTAGACTGATATATCTATAGACCGAACGATTGCGAGGGCTGGGAAGTGAGTACTTACCTTCTGTCTATACAGAACGATTGGACAGGGTGAATATCGCGATTCCGTGGCTCCTGGAGTGATTTATCGCTATATCGAACGATTGCCGGGGATGAGAACTGATTCCTTACCTTCTTTCGATCCAGAACGTGTGGAAACGGTGAATATCGCGATTCCGAGCCTCCTAGAGTGATTTACCGTTATATCGAACGATTGCGAGAGCTGGGAAGTGAATGCTCACCTTCCGTCGATACAGAACGTGTGGGAACGGTGAATATCGCGATTCCGAGGCTCCTGGAGTGATTTATCGTTATATCGAACGATTGCGAGGGCTGGAACGTGAATCCTTACCTTCTGTCGATACAGGACGATTGGAAATGATGCATATCGCGATTCCGGGCCTCCTAGAGTGATTAATCGTTATATGGAACGATTGCGATAGCTGGAAAGTGAATCCTCACATTCTGTATATACATGACTATAGGACAGGGTGAATATCGCGATTCCGAACCTCCGAAAGTGATTTAGCGATAGACCGAACAATTGCGAGGGCTGGGAAGTGAATCCTTACCTTCTGTTGCTACAGAACGTGTGGAAACGGTGAATATCCAAATTCCGAGGCTCTTAGAGTGATTTATCGTCATATCGAAATATTGGGAGGGCTGGGATGTGAATCCTTACCTTCCGTCCATACAGAACGTGTGGGATCGGTGGATATCGCGATTCCGTGCCTCCTAGAGTGATTTATCGTCATATCGAACGATTGCGAGGGCTGGGATGTGAATCCTTACCTTCCCTCGATACAGAACGTGTGGAAACGGTGAATATCGCGATTCCGAGCCTCCTAGACTGATATATCTATAGACCGAACGATTGCGAGGGCTGGGAAGTGAGTACTTACCTTCTGTCTATACAGAACGATTGGACAGGGTGAATATCGCGATTCCGTGGCTCCTGGAGTGATTTATCGCTATATCGAACGATTGCCGGGGATGAGAACTGATTCCTTACCTTCTTTCGATCCAGAACGTGTGGAAACGGTGAATATCGCGATTCCGAGCCTCCTAGAGTGATTTACCGTTATATCGAACGATTGCGAGAGCTGGGAAGTGAATGCTCACCCTCCGTCGATACAGAACGTGTGGGAACGGTGAATATCGCGATTCCGAGGCTCCTGGAGTGATTTATCGTTATATCGAACGATTGCGAGGGCTGGAACGTGAATCCTTACCTTCTGTCGATACAGGACGATTGGAAATGATGCATATCGCGATTCCGGGCCTCCTAGAGTGATTAATCGTTATATGGAACGATTGCGATAGCTGGAAAGTGAATCCTCACATTCTGTATATACATGACTATAGGACAGGGTGAATATCGCGATTCCGAACCTCCGAAAGTGATTTAGCGATAGACCGAACAATTGCGAGGGCTGGGAAGTGAATCCTTACCTTCTGTCTATACAGAACGATTGGACAGGGTGAATATCGCGATTCCGTGGCTCCTGGAGTGATTTATCGTTATATCGAACGATTGCCGGGGATGAGAAGTGATTCCTTACCTTCTTTCGATCCAGAACGTGTGGAAACGGTGAATATCGCGATTCCGAGCCTCCTAGAGTGATTTACCGTTATATCGAACGATTGCGAGAGCTGGGAAGTGAATCCTTACCATCTGTCGATACAGAACGTGTGGAACGTCGAATATCGCGATTCCGAGCCGCCTAGAGTGATTAATCGTAATATCGAACGAATGCGAGGGCTGGAAAGTAAATCCATAGCTTCCATCAATACAGAACGTGTGGAAACGGTGAATATAACGATTCCGAGCCTCCTAGAGTGATTTATCGTCATATCGAACGATTGCGAGGGCTGGGATGTGAATGCTCACCTTCCGTCGATACAGAACGTGTGGGAACGGTGAATATCGCGATTCCGAGGCTCCTGGAGTGATTTATCGTTATATCGAACGATTGCGAGGGCTGGAACATGAATCCTTACCTTCTGTCGATACAGGACGATTGGAAATGATGCATATCGCGATTCCGGGCCTGCTAGAGTGATTAATCGTTATATGGAACGATTGCGACAGCTGGAAAGTGAATCCTCACATTCTGTATATACATGACTATAGGACAGGGTGAATATCGCGATTCCGAACCTCCGAAAGTGATTTAGCGATAGACCGAACAATTGCGAGGGCTGGGAAGTGAATCCTTACCTTCTGTCTATACAGAACGATTGGACAGGGTGAATATCGCGATTCCGTGGCTCCTGGAGTGATTTATCGTTATATCGAACGATTGCCGGGGATGAGAAGTGATTCCTTACCTTCTTTCGATCCAGAACGTGTGGAAACGGTGAATATCGCGATTCCGAACCTCCTAGAGTGATTTACCGTTATATCGAACGATTGCGAGAGCTGGGAAGTGAATCCTTACCATCTGTCTATACAGAACGATTGGACAGGGTGAATATCGCGATTCCGTGGCTCCTGGAGTTATTTATCTTCATATCGAAATATTGCGAGGGCTGGGATGTGAATCCTTACCTTCCGTCGATACAGAACGTGTGGGAACGGTGAATATCGCGATTCCGAGGCTCCTGGAGTGATTTATCGTTATATCGAACGATTGCGAGGGCTGGAACGTGAATCCTTACCTTCTGTCGATACAGGACGATTGGAAATGATGCATATCGCGATTCCGGGCCTCCTAGAGTGATTAATCGTTATATGGAACGATTGCGATAGCTGGAAAGTGAATCCTCACCTTCTGTATATACATGACTATAGGACAGGGTGAATATCGCGATTCCGAACCTCCGAAAGTGATTTATCGATAGACCGAACAATTGCGAGGGCTGGGAAGTGAATCCTTACCATCTGTTGATACAGAACGTGTGGAAACGGTGAATATCGAAATTCCGAGGCTCTTAGAGTGATTTATCGTTATATCGAACGAATGCGAGGGCTGGAAAGTAAATCCATAGCTTCCTTCGATACAGAGCGTGTGGAAACGGTGAATATCGCCATTCCGAGTCTCCTAGAGTGATTTATTGTTATATCAAACGATTGCGAGGGCTGGAAAGTGATTCCTAAGCATCTTTCGATCCAGAACGTGTGGAAACGGTGAATATCGCGATTCCGAGCCTCCTAGAGTGATTTATCGTCATATCGAAATATTGCGAGGGCTGGGATGTGAATCCTTACCTTCCGGCCATACAGAACGGGTGGGATCGGTGAATATCGCGATTCCGTGCCTCCTAGAGTGATTTATCGTCATATCGAACGATTGCGAGGGCTGGGATGTGAATCCTCACCTTCCGTCGATACAGAACGTGTGGGAACGGTGAATATCGCGATTCCGAGGCTCCTGGAGTGATTTATCGTTATATCGAACGATTGCGAGGGCTGGAACGTGAATCCTTACCATCTATCGATACAGAACGATTGGAAATGATGCATATCGCGATTCCGGGCCTCCTAGAGTGATTAATCGTTATATGGAACGATTGCGATAGCTGGAAAGTGAATCCTTACCTTCTGTATATACATGACTATAGGACAGGGTGCATATCGCGATTCCGAACCTCCGAAAGTGATTTAGCGATAGACCGAACAATTGCGAGGGCTTGGAAGTGAATCCTTACCTTCTGTTGATACAGAACGTGTGGGATCGGTGAATATCGCGATTCCGTGCCTCCTAGAGTGATTTATCGTCATATCGAACGATTGCGAGGGCTGGGATGTGAATCCTTACCTTCCCTCGATACAGAACGTGTGGAAAAGGTGAATATCGCGATTCCGAGCCTCCTAGACTGATTTATCTATAGACCGAACGATTGCGAGGGCTGGGAAGTGAATCCTTACCTTCTGTTAATACAGAACGTGTGGAAACGGTGAATATCGCGATTCCGAGCCTCCTAGAGTGATTTACCGTTATATCGAACGATTGCGAGAGCTGGGAAGTGAATCCTTACCATCTGTCTATACAGAACGATTGGACAGGGTGAATATCGCGATTCCGTGGCTCCTGGAGTGATTTATCGGCATATCGAAATATTGCGAGGGCTGGGATGTGAATCCTTACCTTCCGTCGATACAGAACGTGTGGAATCGGTGAATATCGCGATTCCGTGCCTCCTAGAGTGATTTATCGTCATATCGAACGATTGCGAGGGCTGGGATGTGAATCCTCACCATCCGTCGATACAGAACGTGTGGGAACGGTGAATATCGCGATTCCGAGGCTCCTGGAGTGATTTATCGTTATATCGAACGATTGCGAGGGCTGGAACGTGAATCCTCACCTTCTATCGATTGGAAATGATGCATATCGCGATTCCGGGCCTCCTAGATTGATTAATCGTTACATGGAACGATTGCGATAGCTGGAAAGTGAATCCTCACCTTCGGTATATACATGACTATAGGACAGGGTGAATATCGCGATTCCGTGCCTCCTAGAGTGATTTGTCGTCATATCGAACGATTGCGAGGGCTGGGATGTGAATCCTTACCTTCCCTCGATACAGAACGTGTGGAAACGGTGAATATCGCGATTCCGAGCCTCCTAGACTGATTTATCTATAGGCCGAACGATTGCGAGGGCTGGGAACTGAGTACTTACCTTCTGTCTATACAGAACGATTGGACAGGGTGAATATCGCGATTCCGTGGCTCCTGGAGTGATTTATCGTTATATCGAACGATTGCCGGGGATGAGAAGTGATTCCTTACCTTCTTTCGATCCAGAACGTGTGGAAACGGTGAATATCGCGATTTCGAGCCTCCTAGAGTGATTTATCGTCATATCGAACGATTACGAGGGCTGGGATGTTAATCCTCACCTTCCGTCTATACAGAACGATTGGACAGGGTGAATATCGCGATTCCGTGGCTCCTGGAGTGATTTATCGTTATATCGAACGATTGCCGGGGATGAGAAGTGATTCCTTACCTTCTTTCGATCCAGAACGTGTGGAAACGGTGAATATCGCGATTCCAAGCCGCCTAGAGTGATTTATCGTCATATCGAACGATTGCGAGGACTGGGATGTGAATGCTCACCTTCCGTCGATACAGAACGTGTGGGAACGGTGAATATCGCGATTCCGAGGCTCCTGGAGTGATTTATCGTTATATCGAACGATTGCGAGAGCTGGGAAGTGAATCCTTACCATCTGTCTATACAGAACGATTGGACAAGGTGAATATCGCGATTCCGTGGCTCCTGGAGTGATTTATCGTCATATCGAAATATTGCGAGGGCTGGGATGTGAATCCTTACCTTCCGTCGATACAGAACGTGTGGGATCGGTGAATATCGCGATTCCGTGCCTCCTAGAGTGATTTATCGTCATATCGAACGATTGCGAGGGCTGGGATGTGAATCCTCACCATCCGTCGATACAGAACGTGTGGGAACGGTGAATATCGCGATTCCGAGGCTCCTGGAGTGATTTATCGTTATATCGAACGATTGCGAGGGCTGGAACGTGAATCCTTACCTTCTGTCGATACAGGACGATTGGAAATGATGCATATCGCGATTCCGGGCCCCCTAGAGTGATTAATCGTTATATGGAACGATTGCGAAAGCTGGAAAGTGAATCCTCACCTTCTGTATATACATGACTATAGGACAGGGTGAATATCGCGATTCCGAACCTCCGAAAGTGATTTAGCGATAGACCGAACAATTGCGAGGGCTGGGAAGTGAATCCTTACCTTCTGTTGATACAGAACGTGTGGAAAAGGTGAATATCGCGATTCCGAACCGCCTAGACTGATTTATCTATAGACCGAACGATTGCGAGGGCTGGGAAGTGAGTACTTACCTTCTGTCTATACACAACGGTTGGACAGGGTGAATATCGCGATTCCGTGGCTCCTGGAGTGATTTATCGTTATATCGAACGATTGCCGGGGATGAGAAGTAATTCCTTACCTTCTTTTGATCCAGAACGTGTGGAAACGGTGAATATCGCTATTCCGAGCCTCCTAGAGTGATCTTCGTTATATCGAACGATTGCGAGGCCTGGGAAGTGATTCATTGCCTTCTGTCGATAGAGAACGTGTGGAACGTGTGAATATCGCTATTCCGAGCCTCCTAGAGTGATTAATCGTTATATGGAACGATTGCGATAGCTGGAAAGTGAATCCTTACCTTCTGTATACACGTGACTATAGGACAGGGTGAATATCGCGATTCCGAACCTCCGAAAGTGATTTAGCGATAGACCGAACAATTGCGAGGGCTGGGAAGTGAATCCTTACCTTCTGTTGATACAGAACGTGTGCAAACGGTGAATATCGCGATTCCGAGCCTCCTAGAGTGATTTACCGTTATATCGAACGATTGCGAGAACTGGGAAGTGAATCCTTACCATCTGTCTATACAGAACGATTGGACAGGGTGAATATCGCGATTCCGTGGCTCCTAGAGTGATTTATCGTCATATCGAAATATTGCGAGGGCTGGGATGTGAATCCTTACCTTCCGTCGATACAGAACGTGTGGAATCGGTGAATATCGCGATTCCGTGCCTCCTAGAGTGATTTATCGTCATATCGAACGATTGCGAGGGCTGGGATGTGAATCCTCACCATCCGTCGATACAGAACGTGTGGGAACGGTGAATATCGCGATTCCGAGACTCCTGGAGTGATTTATCGTTATATCGAACGATTGCGAGGGCTGGAACGTGAATCCTCACCTTCTGTCGATACAGAACGATTGGAAATGATGCATATCGCGATTCCGGGCCTCCTAGATTGATTAATCGTTACATGGAACGATTGCGATAGCTGGAAAGTGAATCCTCACCTTCTGTATATACATGACTATAGGACAGGGTGAATATCGCGATTCCGTGCCTCCTAGAGTGATTTGTCGTCATATCGAACGATTGCGAGGGCTGGGATGTGAATCCTTACCTTCCCTCGATACAGAACGTGTGGAAACGGTGAATATCGCGATTCCGAGCCTCCTAGACTGATTTATCTATTGGCCGAACGATTGCGAGGGCTGGGAACTGAGTACTTACCTTCTGTCTATACAGAACGATTGGACAGGGTGAATATCGCGATTCCGAGGCTCCTGGAGTGATTTATCGTTATATCGAACGATTGCCGGGGATGAGAAGTGATTCCTTACCTTCTTTCGATCCAGAACGTGTGGAAACGGTGAATATCGCGATTTCGAGCCTCCTAGAGTGATTTATCGTCATATCGAACGATTACGAGGGCTGGGATGTTAATCCTCACCTTCCGTCTATACAGAACGATTGGACAGGGTGAATATCGCGATTCCGTGGCTCCTGGAGTGATTTATCGTTATATCGAACGATTGCCGGGGATGAGAAGTGATTCCTTACCTTCTTTCGATCCAGAACGTGTGGAAACGGTGAATATCGCGATTCCAAGCCTCCTAGAGTGATTTATCGTCATATCGAACGATTGCGAGGACTGGGATGTGAATGCTCACCTTCCGTCGATACAGAACGTGTGGGAACGGTGAATATCGCGATTCCGAGGCTCCTGGAGTGATTTATCGTTATATCGAACGATTGCGAGAGCTGGGAAGTGAATCCTTACCATCTGTCTATACAGAACGATTGGACAAGGTGAATATCGCGATTCCGTGGCTCCTGGAGTGATTTATCGTCATATCGAAATATTGCGAGGGCTGGGATGTGAATCCTTACCTTCCGTCGATACAGAACGTGTGGGATCGGTGAATATCGCGATTCCGTGCCTCCTAGAGTGATTTATCGTCATATCGAACGATTGCGAGGGCTGGGATGTGAATCCTCACCATCCGTCGATACAGAACGTGTGGGAACGGTGAATATCGCGATTCCGAGGCTCCTGGAGTGATTTATCGTTATATCGAACGATTGCGAGGGCTGGAACGTGAATCCTTACCTTCTGTCGATACAGGACGATTGGAAATGATGCATATCGCGATTCCGGGCCCCCTAGAGTGATTAATCGTTATATGGAACGATTGCGAAAGCTGGAAAGTGAATCCTCACCTTCTGTATATACATGACTATAGGACAGGGTGAATATCGCGATTCCGAACCTCCGAAAGTGATTTTGCGATAGACCGAACAATTGCGAGGGCTGGGAAGTGAATCCTTACCTTCTGTTGATACAGAACGTGTGGAAAAGGTGAATATCGCGATTCCGAACCGCCTAGACTGATTTATCTATAGACCGAACGATTGCGAGGGCTGGGAAGTGAGTACTTACCTTCTGTCTATACACAACGGTTGGACAGGGTGAATATCGCGATTCCGTGGCTCCTGGAGTGATTTATCGTTATATCGAACGATTGCCGGGGATGAGAAGTAATTCCTTACCTTCTTTTGATCCAGAACGTGTGGAAACGGTGAATATCGCTATTCCGAGCCTCCTAGAGTGATCTTCGTTATATCGAACGATTGCGAGGCCTGGGAAGTGATTCATTGCCTTCTGTCGATAGAGAACGTGTGGAACGTGTGAATATCGCTATTCCGAGCCTCCTAGAGTGATTAATCGTTATATGGAACGATTGCGATAGCTGGAAAGTGAATCCTTACCTTCTGTATACACGTGACTATAGGACAGGGTGAATATCGCGATTCCGAACCTCCGAAAGTGATTTAGCGATAGACCGAACAATTGCGAGGGCTGGGAAGTGAATCCTTACCTTCTGTTGATACAGAACGTGTGGAAACGGTGAATATCGCGATTCCGAGCCTCCTAGAGTGATTTACCGTTATATCGAACGATTGCGAGAACTGGGAAGTGAATCCTTACCATCTGTCTATACAGAACGATTGGACAGGGTGAATATCGCGATTCCGTGGCTCCTAGAGTGATTTATCGTCATATCGAAATATTGCGAGGGCTGGGAAGTGAATCCTTACCTTCCGTCGATACAGAACGTGTGGGATCGGTGAATATCGCGATTCCGTGCCTCCTAGAGTGATTTATCGTTATATCGAACGATTGCGAGGGCTGGAACGTGAATCCTTACCTTCTGTCGATACAGGACGATTGGAAATGATGCATATCGCGATTCCGGGCCTCCTAGAGTGATTAATCGTTATATGGAACGATTGCGATAGCTGGAAAGTGAATCCTCACCTTCTGTATATACATGACTATAGGACAGGGTGAATATCGCGATTCCGAACCTCCGAAAGTGATTTATCGATAGACCGAACAATTGCGAGGGCTGGGAAGTGAATCCTTACCTTCTGTTGCTATAGAACGTGTGGAAACGGTGAATATCCAAATTCCGAGGCTCTTAGAGTGATTTATCGTCATATCGAAATATTGGGAGGGCTGGGATGTGAATCCTTACCTTCCGTCCATACAGAACGTGTGGGATCGGTGGATATCGCGATTCCGTGCCTCCTAGAGTGATTTATCGTCATATCGAACGATTGCGAGGGCTGGGATGTGAATCCTTACCTTCCCTCGATACAGAACGTGTGGAAACGGTGAATATCGCGATTCCGAGCCTCCTAGACTGATATATCTATAGACCGAACGATTGCGAGGGCTGGGAAGTGAGTACTTACCTTCTGTCTATACAGAACGATTGGACAGGGTGAATATCGCGATTCCGTGGCTCCTGGAGTGATTTATCGCTATATCGAACGATTGCCGGGGATGAGAACTGATTCCTTACCTTCTTTCGATCCAGAACGTGTGGAAACGGTGAATATCGCGATTCCGAGCCTCCTAGAGTGATTTACCGTTATATCGAACGATTGCGAGAGCTGGGAAGTGAATGCTCACCTTCCGTCGATACAGAACGTGTGGGAACGGTGAATATCGCGATTCCGAGGCTCCTGGAGTGATTTATCGTTATATCGAACGATTGCGAGGGCTGGAACGTGAATCCTTACCTTCTGTCGATACAGGACGATTGGAAATGATGCATATCGCGATTCCGGGCCTCCTAGAGTGATTAATCGTTATATGGAACGATTGCGATAGCTGGAAAGTGAATCCTCACATTCTGTATATACATGACTATAGGACAGGGTGAATATCGCGATTCCGAACCTCCGAAAGTGATTTAGCGATAGACCGAACAATTGCGAGGGCTGGGAAGTGAATCCTTACCTTCTGTTGCTACAGAACGTGTGGAAACGGTGAATATCCAAATTCCGAGGCTCTTAGAGTGATTTATCGTCATATCGAACGATTACGAGGGCTGGGATGTTAATCCTCACCTTCCGTCTATACAGAACGATTGGACAGGGTGAATATCGCGATTCCGTGGCTCCTGGAGTGATTTATCGTTATATCGAACGATTGCCGGGGATGAGAATTGATTCCTTACCTTCTTTCGATCCAGAACGTGTGGAAACGGTGAATATCGCGATTCCAAGCCTCCTAGAGTGATTTATCGTCATATCGAACGATTGCGAGGACTGGGATGTGAATGCTCACCTTCCGTCGATACAGAACGTGTGGGAACGGTGAATATCGCGATTCCGAGGCTCCTGGAGTGATTTATCGTTATATCGAACGATTGCGAGAGCTGGGAAGTGAATCCTTACCATCTGTCTATACAGAACGATTGGACAAGGTGAATATCGCGATTCCGTGGCTCCTGGAGTGATTTATCGTCATATCGAAATATTGCGAGGGCTGGGATGTGAATCCTTACCTTCCGTCGATACAGAACGTGTGGGATCGGTGAATATCGCGATTCCGTGCCTCCTAGAGTGATTTATCGTCATATCGAACGATTGCGAGGGCTGGGATGTGAATCCTCACCATCCGTCGATACAGAACGTGTGGGAACGGTGAATATCGCGATTCCGAGGCTCCTGGAGTGATTTATCGTTATATCGAACGATTGCGAGGGCTGGAACGTGAATCCTTACCTTCTGTCGATACAGGACGATTGGAAATGATGCATATCGCGATTCCGGGCCCCCTAGAGTGATTAATCGTTATATGGAACGATTGCGAAAGCTGGAAAGTGAATCCTCACCTTCTGTATATACATGACTATAGGACAGGGTGAATATCGCGATTCCGAACCTCCGAAAGTGATTTTGCGATAGACCGAACAATTGCGAGGGCTGGGAAGTGAATCCTTACCTTCTGTTGATACAGAACGTGTGGAAAAGGTGAATATCGCGATTCCGAACCGCCTAGACTGATTTATCTATAGACCGAACGATTGCGAGGGCTGGGAAGTGAGTACTTACCTTCTGTCTATACACAACGGTTGGACAGGGTGAATATCGCGATTCCGTGGCTCCTGGAGTGATTTATCGTTATATCGAACGATTGCCGGGGATGAGAAGTAATTCCTTACCTTCTTTTGATCCAGAACGTGTGGAAACGGTGAATATCGCTATTCCGAGCCTCCTAGAGTGATCTTCGTTATATCGAACGATTGCGAGGCCTGGGAAGTGATTCATTGCCTTCTGTCGATAGAGAACGTGTGGAACGTGTGAATATCGCTATTCCGAGCCTCCTAGAGTGATTAATCGTTATATGGAACGATTGCGATAGCTGGAAAGTGAATCCTTACCTTCTGTATACACGTGACTATAGGACAGGGTGAATATCGCGATTCCGAACCTCCGAAAGTGATTTAGCGATAGACCGAACAATTGCGAGGGCTGGGAAGTGAATCCTTACCTTCTGTTGATACAGAACGTGTGGAAACGGTGAATATCGCGATTCCGAGCCTCCTAGAGTGATTTACCGTTATATCGAACGATTGCGAGAACTGGGAAGTGAATCCTTACCATCTGTCTATACAGAACGATTGGACAGGGTGAATATCGCGATTCCGTGGCTCCTAGAGTGATTTATCGTCATATCGAAATATTGCGAGGGCTGGGAAGTGAATCCTTACCTTCCGTCGATACAGAACGTGTGGGATCGGTGAATATCGCGATTCCGTGCCTCCTAGAGTGATTTATCGTTATATCGAACGATTGCGAGGGCTGGAACGTGAATCCTTACCTTCTGTCGATACAGGACGATTGGAAATGATGCATATCGCGATTCCGGGCCTCCTAGAGTGATTAATCGTTATATGGAACGATTGCGATAGCTGGAAAGTGAATCCTCACCTTCTGTATATACATGACTATAGGACAGGGTGAATATCGCGATTCCGAACCTCCGAAAGTGATTTATCGATAGACCGAACAATTGCGAGGGCTGGGAAGTGAATCCTTACCTTCTGTTGCTATAGAACGTGTGGAAACGGTGAATATCCAAATTCCGAGGCTCTTAGAGTGATTTATCGTCATATCGAAATATTGGGAGGGCTGGGATGTGAATCCTTACCTTCCGTCCATACAGAACGTGTGGGATCGGTGGATATCGCGATTCCGTGCCTCCTAGAGTGATTTATCGTCATATCGAACGATTGCGAGGGCTGGGATGTGAATCCTTACCTTCCCTCGATACAGAACGTGTGGAAACGGTGAATATCGCGATTCCGAGCCTCCTAGACTGATATATCTATAGACCGAACGATTGCGAGGGCTGGGAAGTGAGTACTTACCTTCTGTCTATACAGAACGATTGGACAGGGTGAATATCGCGATTCCGTGGCTCCTGGAGTGATTTATCGCTATATCGAACGATTGCCGGGGATGAGAACTGATTCCTTACCTTCTTTCGATCCAGAACGTGTGGAAACGGTGAATATCGCGATTCCGAGCCTCCTAGAGTGATTTACCGTTATATCGAACGATTGCGAGAGCTGGGAAGTGAATGCTCACCTTCCGTCGATACAGAACGTGTGGGAACGGTGAATATCGCGATTCCGAGGCTCCTGGAGTGATTTATCGTTATATCGAACGATTGCGAGGGCTGGAACGTGAATCCTTACCTTCTGTCGATACAGGACGATTGGAAATGATGCATATCGCGATTCCGGGCCTCCTAGAGTGATTAATCGTTATATGGAACGATTGCGATAGCTGGAAAGTGAATCCTCACATTCTGTATATACATGACTATAGGACAGGGTGAATATCGCGATTCCGAACCTCCGAAAGTGATTTAGCGATAGACCGAACAATTGCGAGGGCTGGGAAGTGAATCCTTACCTTCTGTTGCTACAGAACGTGTGGAAACGGTGAATATCCAAATTCCGAGGCTCTTAGAGTGATTTATCGTCATATCGAAATATTGGGAGGGCTGGGATGTGAATCCTTACCTTCCGTCCATACAGAACGTGTGGGATCGGTGGATATCGCGATTCCGTGCCTCCTAGAGTGATTTATCGTCATATCGAACGATTGCGAGGGCTGGGATGTGAATCCTTACCTTCCCTCGATACAGAACGTGTGGAAACGGTGAATATCGCGATTCCGAGCCTCCTAGACTGATATATCTATAGACCGAACGATTGCGAGGGCTGGGAAGTGAGTACTTACCTTCTGTCTATACAGAACGATTGGACAGGGTGAATATCGCGATTCCGTGGCTCCTGGAGTGATTTATCGCTATATCGAACGATTGCCGGGGATGAGAACTGATTCCTTACCTTCTTTCGATCCAGAACGTGTGGAAACGGTGAATATCGCGATTCCGAGCCTCCTAGAGTGATTTACCGTTATATCGAACGATTGCGAGAGCTGGGAAGTGAATGCTCACCCTCCGTCGATACAGAACGTGTGGGAACGGTGAATATCGCGATTCCGAGGCTCCTGGAGTGATTTATCGTTATATCGAACGATTGCGAGGGCTGGAACGTGAATCCTTACCTTCTGTCGATACAGGACGATTGGAAATGATGCATATCGCGATTCCGGGCCTCCTAGAGTGATTAATCGTTATATGGAACGATTGCGATAGCTGGAAAGTGAATCCTCACATTCTGTATATACATGACTATAGGACAGGGTGAATATCGCGATTCCGAACCTCCGAAAGTGATTTAGCGATAGACCGAACAATTGCGAGGGCTGGGAAGTGAATCCTTACCTTCTGTCTATACAGAACGATTGGACAGGGTGAATATCGCGATTCCGTGGCTCCTGGAGTGATTTATCGTTATATCGAACGATTGCCGGGGATGAGAAGTGATTCCTTACCTTCTTTCGATCCAGAACGTGTGGAAACGGTGAATATCGCGATTCCGAGCCTCCTAGAGTGATTTACCGTTATATCGAACGATTGCGAGAGCTGGGAAGTGAATCCTTACCATCTGTCGATACAGAACGTGTGGAACGTCGAATATCGCGATTCCGAGCCGCCTAGAGTGATTAATCGTAATATCGAACGAATGCGAGGGCTGGAAAGTAAATCCATAGCTTCCATCAATACAGAACGTGTGGAAACGGTGAATATAACGATTCCGAGCCTCCTAGAGTGATTTATCGTTATATCGAACGAAAGCGAGGGCTGGAAAGTAAAGCCATAGCTTCCTTCGATACAGAACGTGTGGAAACGGTGAATATCGCGATTCCGAGCCTCCTAGAGTGATTTTCGTTATATCGAACGATTGCGAGGGCTGGAAAGTAAATCCATAGCTTCCTTCGATACAGAGCGTGTGGAAACGGTGAATATCGCCATTCCGAGCCTCCTAGAGTGATTTATTGTTATATCAAACGATTGCGAGGGCTGGAAAGTGATTCCTAAGCTTCTTTCGATCCAGAACGTGTGGAAACGGTGAATATCGCGATTCCGAGCCTCCTAGAGTGATTTACCGTTATATCGAACGATTGCGAGGGCTGGGATGTGAATCCTTACCTACCGTCGATACAGAACGTGTGGGATCGGTGAATATCGCGATTCCGTGCCTCCTAGAGTGATTTACCGTTATATCGAACAATTGCGAGGGCTGGGAAGTGAATCCTTACCTTCTGTCTATACAGAACGATTGGACAGGGTGAATATCGCGATTCCGTGGCTCCTGGAGTGATTTATCGTTATATCGAACGATTGCCGGGGATGAGAAGTGATTCCTTACCTTCTTTCGATCCAGAACGTGTGGAAACGGTGAATATCGCGATTCCGAGCCTCCTAGAGTGATTTATCGTCATATCGAACGATTGCGAGGGCTGGGATGTGAATGCTCACCTTCCGTCGATACAGAACGTGTGGGAACGGTGAATATCGCGATTCCGAGGCTCCTGGAGTGATTTATCGTTATATCGAACGATTGCGAGGGCTGGAACATGAATCCTTACCTTCTGTCGATACAGGACGATTGGAAATGATGCATATCGCGATTCCGGGCCTGCTAGAGTGATTAATCGTT